>CP136068.1:93837100-95161121 GCA_032622095.1 Siphonodentalium dalli
ACAAGAACAAAGCATCAATATAACAGTTTCATTTTCCTGATATTTCAGATTGCTATTCAATTTTTGGGATCCTTTAGATGGGAATATTTACCCCCGATATTCCCCTTTGGACGAGTGCATGGGTGCCCCTCTTCCCCTGCCTGCTTCATCCAAGTACACACATCACCGATATGCGTCGCAAAAGAAGTGTTAAATAAGGCACAATATCACGGATAATAACGCAACGTTTATTATGTCATAAATTTTAATCTGTGCCATAAATATGACCGGATCATCGGCGAAGTATCATAAGTTTGTAACACTGTCGATGTGTTACGGCACCGTGCTTGTTCGATTGGACGTAATTTAAATAAAAAGCTAATTACGTAGAACGCGCGACCGCTTCATTAATATTCAAAATGGTTTGCTGTACAAAACGGCGGCTTTCTTGGCTTTTCAGAGTTTACCTAAAATAGATGAATGCTCGATGATGGATTAGTAATGAAGCGTGTGACGATACAGAAAGGGAGGCGATAAATCGAGAACCCCTGCTGCGTTTATGAACCTTGCAAAACTTATTTTTGAATGAACTGGCGGTTATGTATATTAAACGAACCGTAGACACTCTGGTTGGGTTTCCAGCGCAGTCTTATTTTGAACATACCTCCCCACTAGGAACAAGCGACATACAAATACAGATTGGCCCTTCTTTGGGATTCCCTTTCAGGTAGACATATGATTTTATTCCTCCATTATTGGAGATGAGGTATTTACAAACAATATACACTGTTAGGTATATAGGTGACACAAAAGATATGTAATATTGATTACAAATTTATCAAATGATATATGTTATTTACATATAGGTTATATCACAATAATAAGCTTTATATATATTCCTGAGAAATCACGTAAATGAGTACATGAAAGTGAATGGTATTGGAAAACCGGAAGATGTGTACACACATGTAGTGGTTCAAATAATTATATGATCAGAAGAGATAATAAATAAAAATCATTCGTGTGAATTTTTACTTAATATGGCCAATACTAAAGAGCCTGCATGTGAAAAGTCAAAAGCAACTAATAAATATCTGCATGTCACTCATTTTAGTCTTTCCAGAGTATATACAGTCCGTTTATAAGTATTTCATGTACATACTGACATATTTCGATCCTCAGAATGTGGCAAAAAGAGCGATAATTTCAAGATCACGCGCCGCTACAAATACACATGTAGCCTTCAGCGCGACCAATCAACGTGTGATGCTATCCAATATCGGACATATTGTTGATGCCAAAATTGACACCGAAATGCTAACATCTCCATAAAATCAATTCAGCTATAATGTAGCCACATGCTTCGTGTGGACGTTAAGAAATATAACTGTAGTGCATGCATAGATATAGTTCTGCAAAAGTTCCACGGTCCCAAACTCACAACAATTAAGGTGATATAGAATGCACATTGGTGGCAGTTTGAGTAAACCAAAATCCCCAGATTATTGAACCATCATCGCGTATCTGGTTCGATAGCCTGTATTCACTCAGGCAGACTGATTCGATGGGAGATGATCTCAGATCGCATTGTGTTCGGCAATGAGAGGGAAATGTGTGCACTTTGCAGAATTCATATATACGGGTGGTTCCGTCTAAACCAATTCGATATTGAAGCTGACATCGCAACCAGATAAGGTCAAAGTATGGAGTCCTCACACAAGGTTTTTCTCATACATCGGCCAGGGTTGTGTGCTGATTTGTTTGAATGCCGAGCAGTTGGCTTGAGTCAAACATAGCCAGCTATTTACACGGGGACGGCAGATTTAAACAATGGGAGTTCATAAACAAGGAAAACCATGTTTACTAATTTTATGAATTAAACCGTTTTGTTTAATCTCCCCGCGCAATGAGACAATTGAATGTTTGTTGCTACTACTTAGCAAATACCCACTACACAATGTGTCCCTGTATGACGATCCGCGCCGTCGCTACGACTGGAATGCAGACGACGGAAGCAGATTTTTCATTGTCCGCGCACGCGCAGTGTGTGTATAATGTCTGTCCCCATGACTGGCCGCCTGTTTGACTTTCCGACTTGCCTTAGAGACATGCACGTGACCAAATCAAATACATGGCCGGAAAGGTTAAAAGAAATTCAACTGCTGGTCCCATGTGGGTGTCTTGTAGCCATTTATTCAAGCGTTGACTGGAACGGTTAAAATAAAATTAAGCCACCACCTAACGATCGTCTTGTAGCCACGAGAAAACCACCAAACTCCAGGCATAGTTACCTCCCATCGCTTCCCTGAGATACCACTGCCATAAGGACATTTGGTAAGGATTTCGTACGTGTTCTCAGTTCTTATGTTTTCGGATTAAAATTGTCTATGTCTGGCTCAGTTCGTATTGTTCTTATCAATACCGAAAAAATTACCATTATTGCAAACTTTTGGTGGTCAAAATAAGATAATAGGTGACTAAATATAGTTCCGACGATGTGTAAAAATAAATGTATCGGTGCGCAAAGTACCACCCTTGTGACAGTGCTATGTCGCAGTGTTAACGTAGAGGGTGCTGCATGGAGTTTGGAAAACCACATGATAGACGTCTATAATCTCGGATTCACAATTTCGTATATTACATCTCAGGTTTCGGACACGATCAGAATT
This sequence comes from Siphonodentalium dalli, assembly GCA_032622095.1. NCBI lineage: Eukaryota > Metazoa > Mollusca > Scaphopoda > Gadilida > Siphonodentaliidae > Siphonodentalium > Siphonodentalium dalli. The sequence continues at coordinate 93,839,749 of CP136068.1, forward strand.
GAATTGGAGTTAATGGGAGGTTAATTTTTGTATTACCGACACCAGCTATAGTCCTGGGTAGACCACACCATCAAACCAAGTAAGAAATCATTGGTAGCCAAAATATTTACAGTGTTTCACAGATGATACATATAGAGACTGGAGGATTGTGTGTCGGCCTCATTTAGAAATATATTGGGGTTAATCCAGGGTTAATTTTCGGAGACGAGACCGTACGAAACTATATCAGCCGGGAGCTCAAATCTATCATTATCAGCGTAAACACGAATTGAGATCGTCCGACGTATAACTGGCGTCTACCGAAATTTGTTTTCCCTTTGCACTTGTAAACATCCGTTTAAACACCATTTAGATTCTATTGGCGCTACGATAGGGATCTATGGAGTTCGTCTGGCCCACGGTGTGTTAGAGGATTTCCCCACTTGAGGGACTCAAATATACTTACATTTCACCCTAGATGCCGATAGCGGATAAGAACTACATGGGTAAATATATCCTTGCCTATACTCAGTTCATGAAATCGCTTGATTTTATTTCAACAAAGCTTTGTGGTGGTGAACCCCTGAAGCTAGCTAAGTCACTTGTATGTGATACAATATGAGGCCGAAGTTCCGAACAAAAGTCAAGAATACAGTAAATCTATGCTGCTGATATTTCAGGTCTTGCTGCCATTTTGGCGTCATAAAAGAGCATTTCTACCCCTTTGGCCACCAGGTTGGAGATGATGAGCAACAGCCCATTTGCCCGCAAATCTGCTTCCCCTACAACGGCACCCCAGCCACATTAGGGATATACTGAGTTCGTCCAGGATTTCCCCTTCGGGGATTCAAATCTTCTTACATTAATTTTTCACACTGGATGCCGATAATAACTACAGTTTACTACAAAAAGCCAACTACTGTTGCTTTCGTGGTTGCTTTCGTTTTTCACAAAGATTTAATTTAAAGCTTTAACCCTTTGAGTGCCAGGGGCCGATCTCATCGCTCTCATCGGCCCCAAACCTACAAAATAAGTCTGTTAAATAATGTAAGAATAAATTATTAAAATTGTTAGGCCAATCGCCGCCAATGCATTCTCTTATATATGCGAGGCGACCTATGGTCGACTCGCATATATAAGAGAATGCATTGGCACAGGGTATATGGGTTGATACAAAAATCGACCTGCCACTCAAAGGGTTAAAGCGTGATTTTCTAACGGCAATATGCATTACAGACTTCCAATTAGCGGATAAGAACTACGGGTACGTGGATAAATATATTGTTGCCTCCTTGGTTTTTGAAATCGCGAGGTTTTTCTTTCAACAGGCATGGCTCATTTGAATCTCCAAATGATAGATTTGGAATGAGGGATAAGATACGTCGATAACTACACGAAATACCGATCTACATGCATGCTTTATATATATGTAGACAAATACTTTTCAATATTTCGAATAGAAGTGTGACAAACGGACCCGATTTATTTATTCTACGAGAAGTCTTTCTGTGGCAATATATAGAGTCCTTATGCATAAGTGAATTCATACTAAATATTAATCTATTTCGAACACCGGAACCGAACCGTGATGTTACAAAAGCGAACATATAATTTTAGCTTTGAGCACAAAGCTTTGTGAGGGTGAATCTCTGAAGGCAAAATGCATTCCAGCAATGTGATATAATATGAGACCAAAGTTACGAACTGGGGCTTTCAAAGTACCTTCAACGTTGTAATCAAGTATGGTTTTGCTCACTTTTATTCATGATCTATATTAATTCAAACTAATTATAGACTAAAATAATTAATTTTTCGTGGGCGTACTTCTTGGTCTGTATACCGATACAGACTAGGTGTAATTTATCAGTCAACATATGGCGCTCCTTGCTGAATTATTTCATTATTGAATATTTGGCTTTAGTTGACATAAGCAAGCCATACAACTACTAATTGAAACATAACTCATGCATGCAAACATGTTCAATGAGATTCGCAATTGGAGACTGGCGTCGAAATGGCACATTTTCTGGTAAAGGTTGTTTCGCCAATTCCGTATGGGAAGTTATTTCTGTGTGGTATTCCTAAGCGATTTTGGAGGGGAGTTTCCACATGTCAGCATCTACGGCGAACGGTCCGAGACTATTAAGTACCTATACAGGTAGTTTCTACATTCGTTACCTCTGATTTCCGCTTTAAAGATGTTTCCCCACCAGGGGGGCACACTACGATCTGACGAGACTCAATTCAGAAGTGTATTCCCCATTGGGCTTAAGATGGTTCCCTGTCGAGCAGCCTCTCGATTGTCGGCAGTGATATGGCTGCCAGTCTACTTCAACAATTCTACCAACAATAGTTCGAAAAAACTTCGGCCATTGAAAACAGAAATGAAATAGTTTTATAATGAACTCGGTCGTTATTCTATATGTTACTTATCGGGGTCAGAATCAGGACATTCATATTGTGTCGGCGAAGAGGCTTAGTAAATTACCGAGAAGCTATTCTCTGTCATTACAGTGGGGAACATAATACGTTTATGTGACTGCTTGCTTTTTCCTATTGTGTGGTACCTGTATTCGTCATCAGCGGGATAAAGCTCGTTTGGTGATCGATCAAGCGGCTAGCAGTTTTACCCAGTGCCAGTGGCGACATGGCAAATTTTATACTGATAAATATCTCTGTATACAACGAATACAAATAGACTAATTTTTTCGCTTTGTACACCACCAACTATTTACTGAGAAAGAGTAGCGCAAGCTTTCACAAAATCCACCACAGATGGCTGGCTCAGATCTCTCTCACGCATTATTTATGCACACAATACGGAAAATCCGACTTCGCGTGACATTTCCAGATTATCTGACAGACAACTGGCGCCTTGCTTGTTTTCTAAATATAGATTATTGCACGCGCGGTGTTTGGTTATCGAACAAAATCGTTGAATTTCCTTGGAGTCCTATGAATAGTTCTATACATTTCGGAACCAATCCGTGCTTGCAATCCACCACATATGACTTAACTTAAAATTGTGCCCACAAATCATGACAGAAGAATCAGCATTTAATATCAACCACAGTTACACAGGTTGTATTTGCTTGAACAAAACATGGATGCATGCATAATTTTGGGACAAAGGTGCAGTTTTTTCAATAGATCGGCACCGCGTATATTCAAGCATACAGTAAACGCTATGATGCTGATATATCAGGAACTTGGAGTCACAGAAGAGCATTTCTCCACTTGATTGAAGGCAAGCCCCTCTGCGTTCACTACACCCACACCAGCTACATGTGCAAAAGCCCCTTTTATGACTGGAAGTGTTTTACCACTAAACGTTTTATGTCTACCATTCTGGGTTTCCTGGAAGGGAATTTTCTGCCCCTTTGACCCCCTTGCCGAAGGACAGGGGGCAACACACACTCTGCCCCCTGTTTTATGTACCCTGGCGCCAATGTGTGCGGATTGCAGAACGAATGTCAGTTAGTCATGCTCCCACTTGCCGGCTAGTGTCGGTTATATTGGTCTCGACTGAGATTAATGATTTCTCTTGATTATTAGCACCAAACACCGTCGTAAATCATCAGAAATCACACCAGAGAGTCTCTGTGGTGATCAAACTCATCATTTATGCGTGAGCGTGCGGCCTGAATTTACATAAAATATCTCATTCTCAGGTGATTGATAGCCATCTATTCGCGATTCTCCCACATAACGGACTGTGAAAATTGAGGGGTTGAGATCCGCGTAAATTGGAATTATATATACCGGAAATATATGTTTATACAATATGCAATATTCTGAAACGGGAACAGCGTGTGGCCATTTTTAACATGAACACATCCCCATTCTCAAGTGAGTGATAGTCAACTGTTCGAGTGTCCCACATGCTGTGGCACGTACCCTGTGAAAATATAGGCGTTTATATCCCACAAATGGAAGTTCTTCCGTTTAAATATATACTTGTAAATATATACAGTAATGCTCTAAATAATCGACTCCTTAACCACAGCAGAGTTATGGGTAATTTTTCATGATTTAGTCGGAAATATGGCTTGTTGCCATTCATCTCTCAGTGAGAGCTTTCCGATGAATGGCAACAAGCCATATTTCCGACTAAATCCTGAAAAATTACCCATAATTCTGCTGTGGTTAAGGAGTTGATTATTTAGGGCATTACTGTATATAGTCTGGCCATCGTAAAATGAAGTGCATCTGTGTCTATTATGTATATAACGTTTTAAATTGCGGTAAGTTGACAAAGTCTGTATTTGTATTTCGTGTAATTTTCGACCGATTGTGACCCTGAAAAGCGACAAACATTCAGCAATAGATTGACAACACCCCTAATTTTTATTTAATAACCCTTCTATATTCATGTCCCATTCAAATATGCCCTAATATATAGGGAGGTTCACAACTTGTCCTCCAATCCCTTATATTTATGTATTAATACATTAATTATACGTGATAATAAATATGTTTAAACCAGCAAATGATTTGCTTAATTTTAGTCACTTCAGTGGTCAGGCCGATTAATATCCATATATATACATATCGTGATGATGCAAAACAGCAGTGCATATTCACTCGCGACATTGGGACAGACTTAGATCATAAAACAACTATTAAAACAGACGGGCCGTGCAATAATCGCGACTGTATGGCTACCGGTATGATATATGTGTCACGAATGAGCGATTGGTGGACGAGGTTCTAACGAAGAATGCGCCATATCGCCCCAGGGGCACGCAGGATACAATATTATTGAGACGGTTTTTTTTTGCCGATTGGGGACGACGGTAGATCGTCGATAAGATGGAGTCTCAGTCTCGATCAGCCGCTCATACATCAAACCTGTCAACATGTAGATCAAAACTCGATGTGTGAGAAAAACCGTCTGCACAATTAACCCTTTACCCAACAAACCGGCCAAAACCGGCCAAATAAAGCTTCAACAGCCTAAAATATCTTCGGTCTGTCTCAATAGAACCATACAAATATGGATATCATTGGAACCGGCTCCTTGACCACATTGTGATAGTTACAGTTATGCCCTGTGCCAATTCATTCTCTTATATATGCGTGTCGACCATAGGTCGCCTCGCATATATAAGAGAATGCATTGGCCCAAAAAAAAACTTTTTTTAATACTTTTTACCATTTTTTCTTACATTCTTTAACAATTTTATAATTTTTAATGTGTTAAGCCAATGCATTCTCTTATATATGCGAGGCGACCTATGGTCGACTCGCATATATAAGAGAATGCATTGGCACAGGGCCCTTCTGTTGGGTAAAGGGTTAAGGCCACAGCATTTACTTAAAGTGACTTATAATGTCCATACCTCATTTTAAACCTATATCAAGTTATGGTCTTCACAACGCAAACGTGAAGTACATATACAGTGCCAGGAACCTTCGTCACTAATGTAATCTCTAAACCGTCGCTTCAGACATGCAGGAACCTACGTCACTAACGTAATCTCTAAACCGTTGCTTCAGACATTCAGGAACCGATGTCACTAATGTAATCTCTAAACCGTCGCTTCTGAGATTCGGACAGCTAATATCTGGAACTCATAAAGTCTATATGCTGTATCGCTGTTACAGGAGTTATTGTGGTGGTTTATGTGTATTTTACGAACATTTACACATGCATTAAACGATTGACGTGTGTTTGATCTTATTAAAATACCTATCGTCCTTGTAAATGTCAGTTATATATACATGTATATATGAGTTTGTTTTAACGATTACTGATTTTTTAATGTGCCTTGTGAATTTCCACAGCTCATGTACTAGTTTATCCTGTCAGATAACGTTTATATACGTTTAAACAAATTAAAACTCAAAACCGCTTTGGGTTAGAGACTTGATTGTTAACGTAGGTTCATGCATAGGCCCTGACATATACAAATCATATATGTGACCCGCCATATCAAATCTAGTCGGAAGTCGGGATTTTTTTTACCCTGTGCCAATGCATTCTCTTATATATGCGAGTCGACCATAGGTCGCCTCGCATATATAAGAGAATGCATTGGCCTGACAATTTTTTATCATTTTTTATAAATAAATGTTTCTTACAATTTTTAGGACATAAAATAAAAAACATCCATTACCCTGCAGGGAGCCCCACACATATATAGAAGCATATAGAAGAGTGTCGTCTGCTCATGTTTGTCTGGGGCTCTGTATGGGTGAAGTTATAAAATTGTTAAAGAATACAAGAAAAAAATATTAAAATTGTAAAAAATTGTTAGGCCAATGCATTCTCTTATATATGCGAGGCGACCTATGGTCGACTCGCATATATAAGAGAATGCATTGGCACAGCGTAAAAAAAAATCCCGACTTCCGACTGGATTTGATATGGCGGGTCACATATACAAATCACATATGTTCAGAACACAATTATTTTCAGAGCACATGCAGGGGATGACATATATAACCAGAAATAGTGAAGCTCTCTCCCATTAAACTCAGCTGATAATTATTATGACGATTCGCGAGAAGCTGTTTCAAAACTGGTCAACGTTCCCAACAATTATAATCCAGTTATCTATATTAAAGGCGACATGTACGTCCATGCTGCATCCTTCGTGCCGACTCTGAACTGCTATATTTGGCACAGTCGTAAATAAATTTCGAAGTACAATTGCTACACGCGCTCGTACCGTGCGCGACTTTGGGAGCAAATGTACGCTAAGTTTACCAAGACTATATTTGGCACTATATATCGCGTGTGTCGTTCATATGCAATCATCCTAGGACGAAATCGATTCAAAGTCAGTTCTGACCACGGTGCCTATATAATAATTGTTATATATCGGTCACCTCTTGACGTGGCTATATAATTCAATCACGTCGCGATTTTGCCATTCGATAAAGCGCTCTTAAGATAACCACCTGATTATAACTCTATGATACCGATCAAAGTCTGCGTTATGTTCAATGTGTGGACTTCATCTTGGCGCCGCGACGTCTGGTCCCAACCGACCACTCTGGCAACGGTAATGATGGTATATCGCATTGGAGTCAATTAGATATTATCTGGAATAATTTAACAAAAACAGGACCGTGTGTAGCCGCAGACTGGTGACCCGATATCCCTCGCCACAGACAGACGTTGATGGGAACATATTCAACACATGTCGAGCCAATTAAGAGGTGGTTTGTAATGTCCGACAGCCTCTTAGATAGGGTGCTCCTCGTGCATGCACATGTGATCTCTTATTCGGCTTGTGCCCTTCGCGTGTGTATCGTTTTGCACTTTATAATGTCGTTAAACTCATAGCTCAAGATGTATGCATGGTTCCTGGCTTGTTTACGTCGTAATGGGGGTATAACCCCCTTATTTTTGGTACGCGGAATCAAAATATGTCATTTTGGCTTTGAAATAATCAAAATTTTAACAATTTGATGCTATCAAACCCCCATATACCAGCATTGTTCCGGTTTAAATGGGCATATATGAACCCTGAGTAACAGTTAACAGATGGGTATGAATCCCGCGTGACGACTGAACGTGCATGTTCAGCAGGAGTCATATTTATTCAGGGAAATCTTTAGATAATAAGTTCGGTCATTTGTTGAACTTATTATCTGAATATTTCCTATGGGATAACTACTCATCGGTGATTCTTTGGTATATAATTCTTTGAGCAGTCTTGCTGTGGCAAAGGCCTGTTAGTAGTGCCACCGAATGAGTTGCTTTTCATACTATTTCGAGATGACCCATGACTTCCCCAGATACATGTATATATGAGATGCCAGACATTTTATGCAGATTATAGTTAACTCCGTCTATTCCTGTACTTCACCCTTGAGATTGAATGCCCATCAATTGAAGGCATGGGCGGCGTACGTTGCAGAAATATTCATATTTGTTCAAATCTCAATCAACAGAAGGAATATTAAAGTGATGTGAAACACTCCAGTAGGGTGATCAAATATAAATGGAGAATAATCTTGTTCAAAGTAGTAAGTTTTACAAATAGTATATCCAAATAGACAACATACACCGTCATTCTTATATATGAATTAGATACAGTGACTCTCAATGGCGAAATCGTTTTCGTTAGTTTATCGCCGATAGATGCGTAGCGTAGTTCTGATGATGTTTTCTATGGATTGGTACGGTCGATTTGCTTCAAATTTTCGGCGATGTTAGTAGAATGTTACATTCCCCCAGTTGCCATAGCGCCTGAATACTAACTTATCAGTTTCACGCACCCGAACAAGTACATAATATGTCTTTAAAATATATATAGTTTTGTTCATATGCCAAACATAATCAGCGCGTAAATAGTATATTGCCGTCAAGACGTACGGTGGTGTACGTAAACAAGAGCCTGCTCGTGTTACAGAAGTTTTGCTTCTGTTTACACAGCGCAATTTTATTGGTTAATGACACACTAATGATACAAACGCTCTTTATTATTTCCATATAAGGAAAACAGTAACAAATAACGCTCTTTATGATTACCATATCCGGATCTAAACAAAAGCCAGGTTCTTTTTTGCTTTTGTTCACATAACAAAGGAAAAACATTTGACAATAACATACTCCTTACGCCTTATTTCTGATTGGTATAAGAACAAAGTCTGTCTATATGTTACTATTATTTCTGTTTATGGCGGGTTTTGACTCTCTCTCTCTCTCTCCCTCCCTCTCTCTCTCTCTCTCTCTCTCTCTCTCTACTTCTGATCAGTTGCAGTAGTTTTGTTCAGTGCAACTGTTTTGAAACACCAACTGCATGAACTGTGGATAATTTCACACATTGATGGATCGTTTTGTAATATTTCGAGATTCATACTCAATTTCCTATTTCAGTGACTGATACGGATCGAACCCATTATCCCTCGCTCAGTTACGTTATCGCTCCGGGTTCAATCCGCTCGGTCAGGCCGAAACAGTCTGTCGTCGTAATCATCCGATTCGCGTCTGGCGACAAAATGTCTAGATATGGACTGTTTTTGCCCTGAGGTTCCTCGTTTTATCGGCTAATCAGACAGCGATCCATTAGGGTGTGGACGGTACATATATGGGTCGCATTAACTCACCGCAGATCAGACGTTTGAAAACATTACGTAATTAATAAGATAAGACATGTAAGAATATTCGTCACACCTGCTGCGTGGTACATGGGGAAGATTATTTACAGACAACCATCTTCCATATGCCGCACTACATGTACTGAAAAATCACTTATAAATAATCAACTTTTTATTTCTTGAAAATCCTTTTTATACCCAAATTAGTTATATAGAGTAAACACACTCACAGTGTTTCCGACGAGTGTGATTTTGGATATATGAGGGTAGAAATTGGTATCAAACCTGGGCTATACTGGAACCAGACGGAACGGTAACTTTGCTTGAACGGGTCAAAATCAATAAAAACGTTCAGCCAACCCTCTTAACAAGGTTCCTCACCCTGTCCCTATTGGGTATGAATGTCGATGAAGTCAATGTTGTTTTGTTTTTGTTATTTCTCTTTTTGTTTATTTTATTGTTATTTATGTCACATACATGTATTTTCCGGCAATCCTTCAACCTTGCTCATCCGAGGTCTTAAACCCCACTGTTATTATATGTACATAACAAATAGAAGACGTGCATGGTCTTTTCAGAAGGCACCACAGGTTATATCTGCCACATGTAGAGCAACAAATAAGAACCAGAACAGAACGAACGCTTCTTATGGCTGGTTCGCTAGTTCTCCCTTGTCCCACGCAGCTGGCATATAGAGTGCGAAAACCCAAAACAAGAGATCCAAAACCAGAGCGAACCCTTCTTGTGTCGAATTCTGCCTGGCTCCAGCCAGCATATAGAGTATAACAAACCAGAACAAGCTAGAGACCCAAAAGAGAACGAACCCTTCTTATATTTAGTTCTCCGTGGCTCCAGATCTCGTTTGTGTCTAGCTATTTCCGGAATTCGCCTCAGCGCGATCTGTCGGTTTGTATCAAACAAGACAGTAAAAACTCAAACACGCACGCGGACCCTAAGAACATGCGGTATATGTTCCGCGTGTATGTTCGTCTTGTCGTCTACGTATAACGCGCGCTATAATGAGGCAGGCCCCACTCTGTCTGCGCTAAAGTTTCCTAGCATATCTCCGTCTGATTTCCAAACATACTTTGGACGTATTACAAATCTTTATAGAAAAGAGATAGATTTCGCCTGTTAAAAACAATTTATCTTGGTTCCTCTGATGGAACGCCAGTTCGACAACAATTGTAAAGCGCCATTGTGTGCTATTTATTACCTTATATCTATTTGGGTCCTATAATTAACCTTGTCTCACCGACCTGTCCTAATTCAGTTTAATGTATATGGTACAAATATGGTTACCCAGAGATCGATGCCTAATCATATTTGACTACAGCCACTCAACAAGCTACTTTTTGGATAACCAAGCAACCCGAAACTGAAAGTTAATGCAATATATACAACATAACTCATATACGAAAAACCACACAAAGTAGCAAAAACTTTGTTTAAGGACCTTGCAGTATCGGAAACTAAATCGTTTAATACTAAAGGTGCATGGTCGTTGAAGTGTTTCACTTTAATAAACCTGAAACGTTGTGTATATGCTTCCATCGAAGTTGACATTTGAATGCATATAACAATTATATGGACGGATCTTATACGATATGCCTTCGTTGTCATTATTTCCGGGAAATCATGTACTACATGTAGATGTGGACCAAATTTACCAGGTCTACGCGTCGTCTCCGTTCAAACGTATGCGAATGTGCACATATACATCTCCAAAACATACCGGTACATGTAGAGTTTATAATGATATATATGAGCACATATACATGTACATCTCCAAAACATACCGGTACATGTGTAGAGTTTATAAAATGATATATATAACATTTTATTTGTACATTAAATATACAACAGGTCTCGCTAACAGTTACTGTACGCCGCTACCTCTTACAGTTATTGCTGTTTCTGCTTTCCGTACATATGGTATTTTGTTGTTTATGGTACATATCCGTCTCTGCGTGTAATGTTTGAGATTTTTTCTTGATGCCTGAGAGGCCTGTTCTCCGTAATTCTAACTCTGGATGGCGCATACCGACGCGTCGATGAGATATCACCCCTGCATACCGCTCGCATCTCCCAGATAAAATGATTAACTTTTTATCTAACTTGACACAACGCATTCAGGCATGATTTGATAATTTCATCAAATTGACCAGACTTATACGAGGGGGTACCGGCGTATTTTATCATCTATATTGTAGAAAACTGTAATTTTCGTGGCAGTCGTTGCACCAGTTGCCACTCTTACTTATAATAATTTATTACACATTTCTGAGACCTTGTTCTGACTCGATCGAAGGCCCTGTGGTTCAGATGGTAAGGTGCATGGCACAGTAGGCCAACATAAACTGTTCAGCGACGGCGAAGCTGGTTCTAATCCAACGAACGCTGATTTAAGGTCAATGCAAAGGAAAGATAACTTGATTCGTGTATCTGGGCAAATTTGCTACTTGCCTTCGTGCATGGTGTCGATGATTGCAATTAACCCTCTTTACATGTCTTTCCTCTACCCATTAGCCCCTCTATACTAAATAATCATTTACGGGTAGTTATCCCTTAGGAAGCAAATCCCCCCACCCTGGGACCTCATTCTGCTATCTGACGAAAATTTGCGTTGGGTGTGGTGTTTGCTATTTCACTGAAAATTTAGGCTCGATACGCCACGATATTTTGTACTGAAACATAAACATAAAAATAGCATACACATCAACACTTTCTATACTAAATGAATTCTCCCATTCAGTTATAGAAATACATTGGAATGGTTTATAATTCATTTGGATGGATGTTAAGGATATATGAGCAGACGACAGTCAGACAAAATGATAATACAAGTGCAGAAAAATCATATTCATTGGTAAGGGAACTTATCGTCAATGAATATTTAGATCAAGTATAGAAAGACTTGTGTCCCTTGTAGCAAAAACTTCTTCGGTATAGATTTAACTTTCTGAATTGACTGACCACTTTCAATGTTCTACTTTCAGGCGAAATAAGATGTTATTGCACTGAAGCCAGTTGTGTTAGTAAAGGATACATGTGTAAATCGGAAGCGGGGAGATGTTACTCGTCCGTAAAGATCGAAGGGGACTCCACTCATTCTGTTCACGGTTGTATAGAAACTCTGACGTCAGATATAGACCGGAAGTTCTGTCGGACGTACAATGATAAAATCAGACCAATGGACTCGGGAGCTGAACTTCCAATGTTACTTTGCTGTGGGGACGATATGTGCAATTACAGAGAAAAATTCGACATAAATATCGTATTCGCCAACGGAAATGTTAACAAAGGTGGGTTTCTTTTATTGAAACATTCGTAGTACAAGTGTTTATACAACGACCAATGCTAACCCTTTCTATACTAAATACTCATTGACGAGTAGTTTCCTTCTTGGGAGATGTTCAGATAATAAGTTCGACAAACGACATTCGGTCGTTTCTTGAAATTATTATGTGAACATTTCCCACATAAGAAAATGAATCCTTCTGCACTTGTAAAAACCGTGCTTGCACTCAAAATAACTAAAATATTGTTATATTGTTGACCAAAATTTGCTCCCATGCACTTGACTGTTTACAAACTGATTCTACTCCAGAACTTTGACCATTGTTTGGTATAATTAAGGAATCGCATAGTCGCCACCAAGTGCATGATTTCGCTTATATCTGAATTAAATTAAAATTTGTTTACATCTTTTGCGAGGCAATGAACACCGTTAATTATACACAACCGGTGCATTATATCACTTTAACATTCAAATATATGTGTAGCATAATTTATATGACTAGCTTATTACTCATACAATGACAATGTCATATAACACCAGAGGGCAGCTCATCATCCCCCCTGTACGCTGCTGTTCGCACATAAATCGTACCACAGTTGGTGACGGTTCACGAACATCCCATACCATGTCTGCGTTATAATGGATGGTTTATAATGCCCCATAAATTTTCATTCGAGATTTATTACCAGGGGTATGTTGAGTTTGTGACTGTCGTGGGCAGATCACGGGCCCAATCCATCATGCTGCACTCTTCACCCGAGACAACGCAAACACGGGGGAACTTTGTACTGGGATCAACAAGAGCCTTATATCCGAAATGCTAACACAGGACTGGGAGCAAACAGTTATATAAACTGTCTACCCTTCACGTACAGTAATGCTCTAAATATTCGACTCCTTAACCACAGCTGAATAATGGGTAACTTTTCAGGATTTAGTCGGAAATATGGCTTGTTGTCATTCATCGGAAAGCTCTCAGTGAGCTGTCCATCGGTACAAACCCTTGGAACTTTTTGATGTTTTGACAGGGAACCATATAAAGTTGAAAAAATAACGCGGGGAATACATTTATTAGTTATTATATCTGTTCCTTAGTAGAGTAGTTCCCTTGGGAATTCACCCTCTGGTGACCTCGTTCTTATCTATATAGTCTCAAATCAACGTTGTGTTTAGTTCGTGTTTCCCGTCTGTTCAGTTCCTATATCTCCTGATTTGCTGAAGCTAAATTGCATAATCGATGTCTCTAATGGGCGAACATCACCAACTTCAACTGCGGAACTTCAATCTTATCATAGGTCTCCTATAGCAGTAAACTGTTGGGGGCCTAAGCAGAATGAGGGTGAATTTTGTGATTCTAGCTGGGAATGCCATGTTGTAAATCTACGAGGATCTATTGGCTCACACTTAACATACTGATAGTAAATTCGATGGGCATATTGCCTGACAAGGTGAAATTTTCCAACACTATTGTTTGACAATAATACATGGCATTGACTGTTATATACATGCAGGCAATATACCGGTAGAGTGCTTTCAGTCAAAAGTCTATATATGTTGCTACTTCCTGCTTATTTTGTTCCATCTGATGTTGGTTTAAATTAAATCCGAAGTGTTCAACTTATAATTAAAGCCATAAGGGGATGTTCAAATTCAATATCTGAACGAATCCCAGATCGCCATAGACTTGTGCCCCCCCCCCATTATGGCCCTTTTGTGAACATGATGGCACACGTTTAACGTCTAAGTTTGAGGACATAGGGTGATGTGTGTGTAATATATGTAATGCCAGAAGTTTCTTTAGGGTTTGTGTTTTATTTTTGGTGGGGAATCAGGGGGAATAAGTAATAAAATGGAATTGTTGCCTGGAGGAGGTGGAGCGCTTAAAGTTCAACTGGAACATTGTATGTTACTTTAATGTGAACGGATCCAGTGATGGGAATTGACAAACATTATTGAGTCGATCGACAGAGCGTGTTATACACATCGCCAGCGTTTGTGATCCCGCGAAACCTCGCCGATGTTTACGGTCTCACGAGAATTATGGCCACTTGGGAAATTCTTCCTGAGTTCTCGGTGCAAACAGTACCTGAGAGGAGCAGACTCCTTGGCTCCGATTATATAAGTTTTATCACAACAGATTAGAGTTGTGTAACCGACCGCTTGTTCGTACCACAAGCGATTAAAGAGCGCACTACATAGAAGATAGTATCACTGACATGTCTTTGACACTTAACCCTTTCAGTGCCAAGTCCGATTTTTGTATCAATCCATATTTCCTTGATCATTTTTCAAATTTATTGTTTAATGTGATACATTGATTCAAAGAGCTCTAAGAGCTCTTTCCATCAATGTATCACATTATTATAATCAATAAATTTGAAAAATGATCAAGGAAATATGGGTTGATACAAAAATCGGACTTGGCACTGAAAGGGTTAACCCATGATGTCCCCCCCCCCCCCCCGACCATGTATTGCACCAAATGTCAAATTTGCACCCGCGATTCAACAGTTGTGGAATATGTTTCAGTGTAATCTCTTAACCCGTCGTAGTATTATTAGCTAAATTTTCACACAATTATGTCCCATAGCTATATAAAGAGTTTCAGCACGACCTCTCCATGTCGATTTATTCACTTTCTAAAAATATTGAAAAATCAACTTTAGTGTCAGGTTTCAAAGCTTGAAACGGGGAATTGCAGTTTTTAGTATTTGGTTTCCAATACCATTACTCCTGACCAAATGGATAGTATGTCAACTCCGTTGTCCGTGTAATTAACTTGTGACTGACTAGACTTTGCAGACGCTTTGGTTGTTCAGCCACAAAACTCAAAGCTATACTTACTTAGTACAGACCAGCAACTCTGTACACTCTTTAAAGGAGGACTATACAATAAATCTGGCCATCTATGAGACCATCTCCTTTTATACTCACCAGCATATGTGACCCGCCATATCAAATCCAGTCGTAAGTCGGGATTTTTTTACTCTGTGCCAATGCATTCTCTTATATATGCGAGTCGACCATAGGTCGCCTCGCATATATAAGAGAATGCATTGGCCTAACAATTTTTACAATTTTAATAATTTTTTCTTGTATTCTTTAACAATTTTATAATTTCACCTATACAGAGCCCCAGACAAACATGAGCAGACGACACTCTTCTATATGCTTCTATATATGTGTGGGGCTCCCTGCAGGGTAATGGATGTTTTTTATTTTATGTCCTAAAAATTGTAAGAAACATTTATTTAAAAAAATGATAAAAAATTGTTAAGCCAATGCATTCTCTTATATATGCGAGGCGACCTATGGTCGACTAGCATATATAAGAGAATGCATTGGCACAGGGTAAAAAAAATCCAGAATTACGACTGGATTTGATATGGTGGGTCACATACATGCAACAAATTAATGAATTTGAGCCATGGGTTAGTGCAAAATACACTCATGTGCTCTATGAGCGATACAAACGAACATGGCAATTATAATGAAAATGAGTTTATGACAAAGTTCACTGATAGATGTATCGAATCCTAATATGTCCAGTGCAGTAGAGCAAGAGAGACGTATACATTAATTACTCTCTTCACAATTTCACACTTCCTTGACAGAGAAAGTATTTATCTACCACTAGCATTCTTCGTCGAATGGTAATTATCGTAGCCTTTGAACCTTTACGGCGGACAGTCATTTTAGCCACGCGATAATCATGCTCAGGAATGCACCTATCATTGGCCGACATGCATCAAGGGAGGCAAATGTGTGATCAATGGCGTGCGAAACGACGAGTTTGATATGCCGTCTGCGATCGCTTCAGCACAACAATCACTCGATCATTGGAACTATTTACTATGACAGGCGCAGCCTGAGGCAGCGACGAGTAGAATTGTTATCGACGTAAACCGGGGTGAATGGGTGATTCTGTGCAACGCTATACTAGTTTTTGTTTTTGTGACATTGATATTACACAATATAACTTCCCCATAGTGGATACTGTGTTGACGGGGTGGCTCAATCAGTGTGGCGCAGAGCGGATTTGACAGCCAATAACAACCCAGATGCACGAAGCTGGGTCGATCTCGCGATAATCTCAGATTTACGATCTAAAAAAAGTGTGGCTAACCTGATTCGTGTATCTGGTCAGGTTTTCGGTTACTAACCAGAGGTGTCACAGTCTAATATGCTATGAATCTACCGACTGAGCCACCATGCTCCATTCCATTTTGAAGACTGAAAGATTTATATGCATGATAAACACAAGCCTAAAACAAATTTGTCATTCATTGCACCGTATCTTTACGGGTCTACGTATAGAGTATATATACAGCCCTTATCTCCGTTCGGTGTTCTACCAGAGATAGCGCGAACCAGTTGCTTCGTTTTATTGCAATCATGGTAACTTCAGTCGGGTTTGAGAGTCACTTAAATCGACATTACCAGTGGGCTCGAGTGAGTCCGCCTACGGCTACTCGAGTGTCGCCCCACGACCGTTGCGCCAAGAACACGGAGTCTATATCAATCATAACACTCGAACGACATCTGATAGCTCGATCTGTGTTTACCTTCTGAGATGATATATTCCTTCGAGTTTAGTTCTGTTGAGTTTTCTTAGTTCGGTGTTTATTAAGCCACACCCCCACCAAAGACGTATAATGATACCGACCGCTCGCGAAATCTGATCTCGTTCCGTTTTAGTTCGAGTTTTATTAGAAACAGAAAAAATGATGTTAACGCTCTGCATGCGGCCCACCAGTGCTTGTGTGTTATACTGTGAACAAAGACATACAGTAATGCTCTAAGTAATGGACTTCTTAACCACAGTAGAATTATGGGTAACTTTTCAGGATTTAGTCGGAAATATGGCTTGTTGCCATTCATAGGAAAGCTCTCGGCGAGAGCTTTCCGATGAATGGCAACAGGCCATATTTCCGACTAAATCCTGAAAAGTTTCCCATAATTCTGCTGTGGTTAAGAAGTCCATTACTTAGAGCATTACTATAAGTTCAAATATCAGTGCTTGTGGGTTATATTGCGAACAAAGACATCCATGCTGACCGACCAATATTGGCCTCTGTTATGACGGACCATAATTTCTCTCCGAAATCTCGACCGTGTGTTATATTCATGTGTGTACTATCAAATATACTCGAATTGTGTCACGTGTGTTGGTTTCCCGATTGACCGGACTATAAACATTGCTATCGCTCTGCTCTGGACGTCGTTATTATTATTTCGCGCACCGCGTGTATAATGTGTCGCTGTTTCTTGGTATACAGTGTGGGATTGTGGTTCTGTTTATAGAATGGTAATTATTGGGACACATTAAACGTTGTAGTGCGACCTCGAGGCCGAGCCCGGTAAAAGGTGTAGTTGGGAATTTCAATTTCGTTTATTGGCGTTTACATTATGTCAATAATGTTGATTTTTGGTTTGTGATAAGCTATGCCAATTACAAATAACAGAAATGAAAAAGATTCTATAATTACAATCATGGGTATATATTATATGATCTTGAGCGCGTTACCATTTCTGACTATGGTTTTCTTGTTATTATGGGAGGGCACGTTACAGAGCGATGACGTCGTAGTGTTTCACATATGAGCTAGGGACGAGTCTAGTTCCCGACTATGTAACTACCAAAGTCATGTAACAGTCCGGATTGCCTCTTTACTGTGAGTTTACGTGGCCAAGAAAGTCAAATTTACATAATTATATGAATACAATTAAATATGGTGTCGAATTTAGACAGCTAATAAAGGTATACATACAGTGTTTGCATCTTCAAGTTTTGAAGACACGTACACATGTACAACACCAGAAGATGATTAATTAAATTTAATCAATTATTTAATTAATTAAATTGATGTCTGTAATTCTTGTCAGAAGTGATTAAAACTTCAAATTTTTATTAAGTGACCGCACAGTCAGTTTCTACCAAGTTTCAAGGAGTGCAACGAAATATGATGATAATGTTTAATCGCGTTAAAAGTCTTTTGCGATGGATATATAGTGAATTAAGTATATATAGACAGTAGTATGTCATATCGCTGGTAATTGGGCAGTGTTCAGTTTATCGCGTCTTTCATATGTTGTCGCGGAATAACCTACATCACTTGGCAAGTTGGTAATCTATATGTCGGTTCGCCATACATATACCATTGATTTTTAGAAACAACTCGTTACCGCCAAAGTCCCAGCTGTTTCTCCGCTTTGCTTACAACAATTAATTCACTGGAGACAACTTCGATATGAATCAACCCAATCCAACTGTCGGCTTCTCTGGTTACAACAAGGATGCCTCACATGTCTAACAAACCTCTATTTAAGATATTGGATTGCAGTTATTCTTTTTTCAATTAAACCTCATGCAAGCGCGTTATATTAGGCGTGCGTCAAGGAATCCTATTGTGCCATTGTGTTTTGTTGGGCTTTGATTTATTACCCTTTTAGCGATGAAGTATACCTATTGTTAGTTCCCAGTGATAAATGATGAGGTTCCCGTAAGCTCCTGTGTAATTTTGAGGTTTATTACACGATGTTCCGACAATGCCTTGTTTTGTTGCGTATTACATTCGTCGAAGCATATCTTTGGTCACGACAAGCCGGTATGGCGATAATAAGAAGGCTATAACCCGACCATTCGAATTGTTTTTTTATTCTCACTTGGTATGCTACCAACTTACAAATCATGTTGCGAAATTGCCAAATACCATTCAGTATACTATAAGCAGGGGGTGTTCATTGGTTCAACTGTGATGATATCCAGTATTATCTATACAACTATACGTCCTTTGTGGTTGAAGCATTGGGGTAAAGTGAAGAGAACTTTTTTCAATGTAAATACATGCACTTGTACAGGCCTCAGTTCACGACAAGGGGCTGGTGTGGCCTATATAGCCCCAGTTTGGTCCCACCTGAATATACGTCGCTGTTCGCACTACTATACTTAGTAGGATATACTTATTCTAAAAGTTTCTTCGTACATAAATGCTCTAGTCGACAGTGAAATATGAAGCGCATATTCTTATTGTCCGTATTCCATGAGACCGACACGCTTGTGGGGAAAAACTCACACTTGAGCAACGTGTGTTCAAGCATAGGGTTATCAGCTATTTCACTGTACGATTTAGATCATTTTACCCACCACTCATTTTTCATTGTGATCGTCAGATATTTGGCGTCCAAAGTATGACGTAATCGAATCGAAACCTGTCTAGTAATAAATGATTGAGAATAATCAGCGAAATTATGCCTCGAACATCCCGGTTATAGGTCGCCAGAATCCTTGATAAAATAACGTAGACCAGCTACTCTAAGCTGGCGTCATTCTGGGGATTAAAACACCTCATTGAAATGCATGTATGTAAACACAGCGGAGTTTGACCTAACATCGCCCCGTGTCAATATTGTCCCAACTCTGATGCCAGATTGAATGGTCTTGCATTTAAAGCGCGCATCAGCTAAATACACACGCGAGAGAATACAAATTGTGTTAAACACAGCCGATGTTTTGTGTTCAAGTTGTCCCATAAAACCCGATAGAATAGGCATGCATTCTTGGCAGTGGTTTTCTATTCGGATAAGTTAACCAACGATATACTGAGGAAAATGACAGTAGCTTATGGCAGTTTGCTCACAAGCGAAATGGCACGCGTGGTATGAATTTGTTCCCATATACACTATGACCATCTCTCTTCACAATTAAAGTCTTGTGTTGGCTAGATGCTTTGGGTCTGCACCGCTTATATCCAGTTTACCAGTAGTTTTGGAAGAGTATGATATATTTTAATATCCTACATGTATATGTGACGTCAACCCTTTATACTATACGTATATAGCATGCATATGTAGATCTTCGCTCTCCTGTAATTTGTTTAGGTCGTATTTTAATGTAAGGAGTACATACATGTACATGTTAAACAGGTTTTTTTTTTACTTTTCTTCGACAGCATTTGCAACTGTTACAGTCTAATTAAAGCTAGACCATATTTTCATGAATGAAAATGAAATCTTAGTCCAGATTTAATTAAACTGCATTTTCAACAACAACATATTTTTTCTGGAACACGTTTCCATAGCACCTTTGTATTTATAGTATCCCCAATATACAAGAAACGTAATGTTTAGGGGAAAATAAATCAATTAGAAATGATGACGGAATCTTCTGTTGACGGGTGTCATCGACTCAGAATTATTATTTCGTATATATATACATGTATACAAAATGAATGTGAGAATCCGAGAGAGACTCTATTATTAGCATCGTCTCATAGAAAAGGAAACTGAATATTACATGCCACTATCCATGTACATGTATATCCAGTCTAAGTTAACTACAGGCCCACATATAAATAGTGGGTCTGATTACCTGTCGTAGACTTTCTATTTCTCGAACCGATGGATTCAACGTCCGTACTATAGTGACAATCAGAACTCACTATTAGCTGCACCAAAATAAAAGTGTCCAATCGAAACCATAAATGTAGCGCGATGTACATGGCGTATTTTGGAAGAAGACCGAAAACGTTCCAAGAAATGCTATGCTCAGTACAGTATGAATCTGAGTGTATGTTAACACAGACTGATGGATATCGTACCCATTATAGAGATAAGGAGGAACGGGAATTGTTTCATTTTGTAAAACTGAACCACGCAAAACAAAAGGAACTGAATATCACATCTCACTATATATTATATGTCATTTTTATTACAGGTACGAAGGAACACGAATCGCTACCATCTGTTAAACGGCAACCGGACACAGAAAATGTTCGATTGGAAGAGAAAGACTTGTGGTTTAAAGCGGCCGTGATTGCCGTTCCGATCGCTGGAGGATTCATACTCATTCTTCTCGTGCTTCTAGCAGTTAAGATGCTCAAGTCAGACTCCAAGAGACAGCGGAGACTAGTTCACGTTCGGAACGAAAGGAGCGTTGCGAAAGCGAAACTGTACGTCAAAGATCACTTCGTTTCGAGAAATTGCGAGCATAGTTATTGTTCGCCGATATTTTGTGATAGACAATACCCGCATAAGGGTCCGTCGAGAACAATCGAAAGGGATGGTAATGTTTACCAGTCCATTAGTGATAATTGTTCTAACAGTTCGCCGCCCAATCAGAACACCTGTCTTAAGGGACCAAACAGTTCACAGACCAATCAGAAGTGTTGTACGAGGACTACACCGCCGCCGTCGGTTATTGTCAGTATTGGTCAAAATTCTAAATGTGAGCCCGCAGCGCTTGTGTGATGGTGCTTAAAAAGATCGCATATCATCGGCTTCATCGTCATTTTCATTTCCTGTAGAAATGTCATACCGAAACACATAATGTGTTCCTTCATCAATGTTGATTATTTTTGTTTGAAAATTGTTTATTTATTGAAGATAAATTCATTAAAATATGAAATACCAAGGAAAGAAGTTCTCAAATACGAACAAAATGCCGCTATATGGGTTTAAATGGCACAAATATAGCACCAAGTATGATTGTTCTTATATACATGCATCGACCTAATTGAATTCACCCTATTTCCTGGTAACCATTACCTGACAGTCACCGAATGACTATTTTTGGACTAACATGGATTACCACACTCAATTGGCTGATGCAGGATACTACTCGAGCCTTCGGCTCTCGTGGTATACTTCAGCCGCCCTGGTACGATCATTGCTATAGCCTGTCCCAACTCGAGTGCCGCAGTACATTCGCTATATACATGTATGTATATATGCTTATTTTACCCAATGAGTCTCAAAGAATGTAACAAGTAACCAGCTGCGGCTGCACCTATAGTAAAAAAGACTTGATGGTAGAATTTTAATCATATTGTTTACCATTCTGCACAAAAAGCATTAAATCGATCGCGTCAATACTTAAAGTGATATTCATTCACTGCCATGAAAGGTTGAACCAAATTAAGATGCATAGGCGTTCCTAGATCATGCCATGAATCTCTACTATGGCTAATGCCCGTAGAGATCATATTCCACCAGTACAAAACCTGGGAACTTTTTGAAGTTTTGACAGGGAACCTTATAAAGTCAAAACAATAACACGTGGAATATATTTCTTAGTGATTATCTGTTCCTTAATAGTGTACTTCACTATATGTGAAAGTCCCAACTCGAAATTACATGTTTTTCTGTGACTTTTGTGAGCCGATATCGCAATAAACATTGAATTATTTACCCAGGAAAAGTTCCATAATTGTAAGAAACGCAAGCAAAATCGCCCACAAAGTCACTTAAATCGTGATATTTCGAGTTGGGACCTTCACCTACAGTGAATTACATTATTAAGAAAGAGATAATAACAAAGAAATATATTCCCTTTGTTATTTTTTCGATTATATAAGGTTCCCTGTCAAAACTTCAAAAAGTTCCCAGGTTTTGTACTGGTGGAATATGATCTCTACGGGCGCTAGACAGAGTAGAGGTTCATGACATGATCTAATGCGTTCCATGGCTCTTTGATATAGTGCGTATCGTATCCAGACGTTTAGCTAACTTCCTCTCCCATAAAGATGACAAGATAACAATTAATATGAAACACAAATTATAGTCCAGACGGAATTTAAAAGAATAAGTGCTATAGTTTGTTAAGATACGACTATGTCGACGCTTTATGTACACCAGCAGATAATGCATGGGATCGAACCAATGAGTCCTTTAGTTTGGGATATATTGATGCTCAGATATCTACATCAAACAGTGACTTTTATCAGGTCTTCAACTTTTCGTCGGGTTTAACCCTTTGAGTGCCACGGGCCGATCTCATCGGCCCTAATTTACGTTCTGTAAAATCGGCACTAAAAAACAATAAAAATAATTTTTTTTGTTTTTTTTATTTTTTAGATTTTTTTTGTTTTTTGGTTGAATTTTTTTTGTGTATGCTTAAGCATGCTATAGGGCATGTTATAACTCAAAACTATCACCAAGTATTCATAGTAATAATTTTGATGCCCATGAAAAAAGATTTCCTGGCACTAAACCTACAAAATAAGTCTGTTAAAGAATATAAGACAAAATTATTAAAATTGTAAAAAATAATAACAAATGAAAAATTGTTAGGCCAATGCATTCTCTTATATATGCGAGGCGACCTATGGTCGACTCGCATATATAAGAGAATGCATTGGCACAGGGTATATGGGTTTATACAAAAATCGGACCTGGCACTCAAAGGGTTAATTCCTCATAAATATGTAGACTATATTCAGATAGTCAAGTTTCTCTTAAAACTTTCACAGTGCATAATATGCCGAATTTTCTCCCGAAATGATGGTAATTAGTATACATGTATAGTTTGCCCATCAACGGCGAGAAATGGGGAGCGTTTTGAAAACTATATATGGTGATATGTTCATTCTCATCGTATTATTTATTATATGTTTTGTGGGGAGTGGTCGTGATGTTGTGCGGTATACGAATGACGTTTGTTGAAAGTATCTTTCTTGTTTTATCTCGTGTGAAAATAAGCACCATACGCGGGAGTGCATGTGTTATAATTGCGCGAAATAAGCTGATATTGGCTTTATTTGAAAACCCAAATGCGCTAAAAGATGGTTATTAAAACAGTCATATATATGGGACTATTTTACTATTAAATAAGCCCGTAATGTGCTTATTTTCACGCTTGCGCGCGATCCGGCTGGAAAAAAAGATGAATAATACCAGATATACTCTTTTTACAATGTGTTTTCATTGCAGCCCGCGCCATTCAACGGAATAACGGATATATTTTCACTAGGGGCTTATTTCAGAATAAAATAAGTCCAGTATGAACCTATATGTGAATCTATTTGCACGAGGATATGTTTCTTCCGCCCGGTAAAATAAAATTGGCTGAGGAAATTTGAACTAATTTGGTATCAAATCGGACGGGAAAGCTTCAGACATAAGGCATTCCTGTCTATACTAATATTATTAACCAACAGTTATAACCAACTAAACAATAGTTAACTGTTCTGGGTAGCGTACGGTTTTTATCCTCGAGTGAGATGCGGATAATTATCTTTGAATATAGCCGAATGAAAATAAACCTCATATCTCACGATAGGAGAAAACCCTTACGCCTATGTTATGATTGGTCAAGTAATAATTGGTCATGCGTATCAAGCCCATATAAAGCACACCATAACCTAACCGGCTTCACGTGACCAAGATCCATAATTGACAGGGATAAATATAGGTTAATATTGGGCTAACACTTATGCCTCTTCGAATCGCCAAACTCGGAGATTTCTGAGAAAGAACAATTATTTTAGTTATTTATTACTATGCACGCTTTTCTTATAAATTCAAGATGATAATCCGATTAAATTCCCCTTAATTACTATCTATTTGGCTTCGGGGGCGGGGGTAACAAATATTTGATTCTAGTCGAGGAACCCACCCATCAAAGTTCAGAGTTATTAGATATCGATTTTTGAAACCTATTATTTTTCACCACGGGGACTTTTTGGCGGCCTGGCAAAAAGTCGACAAATGCCGACTCTCATACTCTCAACACCAATGTTGACATATAACACTCTTTGGGCAATTTTATACTATAGGTAAGAGTGGTTAGAATTATTTTTGGGCAATTAATCGATTCTGATAACTGAAGAGATATTTCATGAAATGTTGTTGTTGTTGTTGTTGTTTGAATCTGATGACATGGGGACCATCTAATCGGATTGAGTACCTTTAATTACGTCTTTCAAAATCAAGAAGTGAAACAAGCGCTCTTTGTTTTACAAACGGGACCCCTTTTTCTCGTTTTGAGGCGCTAATTTAGTTCACTACAAATGTTATGTTATTTGGATGTACATGGACTCCGTATATAACCCTTTCTATACTAAATACTCATTGGCGAATAGTTTCCACAGGGAACGTTCAGATAATAAGTTTAACAAACGACCATATATCGCTTGTAAAAAAACTTATTATCTGAACATTTCCCACCAAAGAATATGAATCCTTCAGCACTTGTATTATCTTTTTGTCTGACTGTCCTCCAGATTAATAATAGACCATTCCATGTATACATGTATAACTGGATGGGAGAAACCATTTAGTATAGAAAGGGTTAACCATGCAATTTCTGTATTTATCGAGCTATTTTGATCTCATAACACGAATCAAGTGTGTAATTACTAGGTTAAATCGATGTTTGAATGTTGTATGTCGCTTTAAGACAACAGTTGGTCAAGGGTTCAATCTGGTACTGAAACAAACGCGGGAAACCCAAATGCAGTGCGAAGTACTCGTAATGACATAATGTTTGTAAGGAAACCAAATAAATTAAGCCGGATGAAAAGGCTACTACATCAATTTGTTTGCTCCGACGGGAAATAAAATAAACCTGGGATTTATTCTATCAACAATCTTCTCTCCGTAATACGAAAAATCCCACAATGACTCCAGACTTCACAAATACACGAAAAGTCAATCGACGTTGGTGGGCGGTCTTACGGCGCGTCAATCATTCGAACAGACGCATTCGATTTCGCCTGTGTGGGATTACCTGCATTCGCGCGCATCGTCTGTCGTCTGCTTGTAATTTTCGCTCGATTAGTCGTTTATTTTCCATAGAATTATATCCGCTCTGTTAGACGAGAATTCTTCAATGGAGTCTAGTAGGAGTATTATTATTCGTGGTGTTTGCACATTTACTTAGTGATATCCGCTTTGGTATTCATTGAGAAGATCGAGTCTCCTCGACAGACTGTCATGCAACACGATCTGGCATGGCGAGACACGGCTGTGCTGGTGCTGGTACCGCAGTGGTGTCGCCTCTAAGGGTGGGGTTGCGTGTTTTTCGCCAGGGGCATCGGAAGGGAACAGGAAGCAACTTGTTGAAAGGGGAACCTTTCCAGTCAGATATTACATAACATATAAGAAGCCAAAAAGACTAAATATCGACACCCATAACAACATGTTAACCCTTTCTATACTGAATGGATTTACCCACTGTTATACAATTATACGTAGGAATGGTCTTTTATTCATCTGGAGGGATTTTCAGAAAAAATAAGCAGACGACAGATAATATCAGTACAGTAGGAGTCTTATTTATTGGAGGGGAAATGTTCAGATCATAAATTCAAAAAACGTTTGTTGAACTTATTGTCTGAACATTTCTTAATGTATCACTACTGGTCAATGAGTGTTCAGTATATAAAGGGTTAATCACATGTACTATATTAGGAACAAGCTATCGTATAGCTAATAGAATACTGGACGTATACTTTGATATCATGAAGGACAATATAACAGATATATTTCTATTGATAAATAATACATTCCGTAGCATTATTATATGTCTCAACTGTATACCCTCCACAAAGCAGGCCAAGATATTCAGAGGCAACCGAGCCACCGGGGGCTAATGGGATATGTGCCAGCCCCCCCCCCCCCATTTTTTCACCCATCATGGGTACCATATAAGTTGCAGCTCATCATGTGGTAAAGTTTTGCTATCATCCAAGATTTAGGTTAACTATATATAGTTGAAACCACACAGAACGCTTGAAATTCAACCTATTTCTCAAAATTGTTCAGGGGGAGCATAACCCCGACCCGGGCCACACTAGCGGACTCGCCGTTATGTTGACGCCACATGTATATATGCTGCATCTGTTTAGTGTAAACCAAACGAAAAATACATTTACTGAACTACTATATGCGGTATACGTGTCCCCTGATTTTCTCCCCCAGGAACCGTTTTTATAGAAAAAACAATGTTATCCCCCACCTTCATCAAAACATTGTAACCCCCTCCCCCACACAACAAGGAGGCCAAGCGCGACAGTTGCCCGCTCACTAAGTTATTTCAGCTTATCTGGCGACTATGGTCATCGTTTTGATTGCAACAGAACACACATTTGAGTAGGTGTTCCCAGAAGTCATATCCGCCATGTTGGCCGATTTTATAGAATACATGTAGGTATACAGTTTAATTAGCAGAAGTATAGGGTCGTCGAATCGTCAATATGCAATGCGAGACGCGAATGTCCTGGTTCTGATGTCGCTGTGGTGTCGACTCGATGCCTTCACTAGGCAGAGAAGTGTCTGAAGTGTCTAAACTTTCCAACTGCATCCACATTGAGGACCAAAATTCCCAACTCACTTTAGAAAACTTCAAATGCAAGCCCGTCCCCTTTAGATCAAACTTTCCATCTGATCGGGAAATTTCATTCTAATAACCTTATGGTTGGACAATTTCCAGCAACCGGCAATTTAGGACCATATTCTAGTCTTACATAGTCTGCAAATGACATGTTTACGCTAAATATTGGATGGAAATATGAATCCTCAGAACAATCTCAAGATATGTTCGTCTGAAATTACCAGTTGTTGTTGATTCAGGCCTAACAATTTCCATCTGTTGAACATTACAGTTGGACACACGCCCAATACGTCCATCTATAATGTAACGCCATTTAGTTGTCGTCGTCAGTGGCAACGGATGGGGGCCAAAGTGGCCAAAGGGGGGGGGCACGGCTGTCAGTGGCCAAAGGGGGGGGGCACGCTGTCATAAACTGAATGAACACATTTTATCAAGATTAAGCATATATGCCATAAATAAAAGACAAAATTGTGCCACACAAATACACCCCATGCATCCGGATATGCTCGTAGCGGAAGAAATGCTCGTAGCGGAATAACCACATGGCCCGCGATTTGCACATCATCTTTATTTGTCGTAAGTTATTTCATAAAGACACGGTTTATTTTACCTTGATTTTTTTTAAACGTTAACACCGATAATCGGTCTACAGAAATGAGCGGTTGTGGTTTCCACAATTTGAATATTACTGTTCGATAATCGGGTTTTATACGAAAATTATGACCTGAAATACTTACTGGATATAAGTTTTATCACATTTTAATGAATCTTTGCATTGACACATTATATAACATACAGTCTCTCAAAGTATGATATCTTATATAGCTTCAAAATGAACTGGACATGTTTGCGATGTCAATCATATTAGTGCCCGACAAATTAGTTTCCATGGAGGCACTCACTTGATTTTGGGGCATGTCTATAGCAAACGTAAAACCACTGCTATAGACATACCATATGTTCTTGCTATGACCTGCATATATGGTAATTTTTTACTATGGAAAATGTAGAAACATGACTGAAAATGTTGTCTATTATACTAAGGGAATATCCGCGGAAATAGCAATGTATGCAAAGACTATATTGTCTGGGCTGTTACCACGGAAATCGTAATTTTATGTAAGAAATGCAAATTTTGCCACAATTTTTGGCCTAACTTCCCGGTAAAATAGGATTAAACTGCGTCCATGTTTAAAGAAGTTTGATGTACAGTTGGGTAAATTATAGCCACAAATAGTACCACCACCGTCAACCACTGGTATGTGTTGGTTTCGGTGCAACATGTGTCTAACCGTGAACGGTGTGCAAATCGCGGGCCATGTGGTTATTCCGCTACGAGCATGTCTTCCACTACGAGCATATCCGGATGCATGGGGTGAAATCGCATTTGTAAGAACATTCAATGAATTTGCTTCCACGCAGGACAAAATAACCTTTCTGTTTCTATTGATTTAAAATGCTAGTTTTTGTTGCCATTACATAAAATTTCCAACTGTTAAACATTTGACTCCCAACCCGTCCATCTAACGTAACCCCGTCCAGTTGTCGTAGTGAGCAGCAACGGAATCATGGGCCCAGCTGTCATAAACTGAAAGACCACATTTAGCTATAGATTAAGCATATATGCCATAAAGAGAAAACAAAATTGTGCCACTCAAATAGCATATATATATAGTAAGAACTTTCAAGGAATTTGCTTCTATGCAGCCTCCATGCAGGACAAAACAATTCTTCTGTTTCTATTGATTTAAAGTGATGGGAAACACTCCGGTATATAGGGTGGAGAATAATATTGTTCAAAGTAGTAATTTTTACAAATATTATATCCAAATTGACAACACGCACCGTCATTCTTATATATTAATTAAATGCAGTCACTCTCGATGGCGAAATCGGTTTCGTTAGTTTATCGCCAATAGATGCATCCCGAATCGAGTAGTAAATATTTACAATTGAGCGTAGTTCAGGCGATGTTTTCTTGGAGTGGTACGGTCGATTTGCTTCAGATTTTCGGCGATGCTATATAGTAGAACGCTATATTCCACCAGTTGGCATAGCGCCTGGTTACTAACTGATCAGTTTTACCCGCCGAAAGTGTACGTAATATGTCTTTAAAAGTTTAGTTTTTCTTGCCATTACATGAAAAATCAACTGACACTTGTTGTCCCCGCGTGTGCCCGCCTATATGTTGAGGGAAAGAGATGCAGTGTTTATTTTATTGAAATGCAGGGAATCATCGGTCCTTGCATGTCATCTAGATATTGGTTGGAAATAACAATATATGACCTCTAAAGTATCTAATCCTCGCCTGTGATTGCATGGTTGTTTGTAGATCATGCCATGAATCTCTACTCTGGCTAAAGCCCGTATAGATCATATTCCACCAGTACAAAACCTGGGAACTTTTTGAAGTTCTGACAGGGAACCTTATAAAGTCGAAAAAATAACGCGGGTAATATATTTCTTAGTTATTATCTGTTCCTTGATAATGTAATTCACTGTAGGTGAAGGTCCCAATTCGAAATTGCATGCTTTTCTGTGACTTTTCTATTGCCGATATCGCAATAAACATTGAATTAATTACCCAGGAGAGATTCCATAATTGTAACCGACGCAAAGCAAAATCACCCACAAAGTCACCTAAATCGTTAAAATTTGAGTTGGGACATTCACCTACAGTGAAGGACATTATTAAGGAACAAGAAGTAAATAAGAAATATATTGCCCGCGTTATTGTTTCGACATTATAAGTTTTCCTGTCAAAACTTCAAAAAGTTCCAAGGGTTTGTACTGGTGGAATATGATCTCTGCGGGCGTTATATAGCCGGAGTAGAGATTCATGGCATGATCTATATATAGGTTGTTTGACATTAGCTATTTCCGATAGTCCTCAACATGATAGATATATACGCTTCCTAATTTTAGCGCACCCATTATGGCTGGGGAACTCCAGGAATCTATTCTTTATCATGCATTCCGGAGTGGTAATTTTAAAGTATATATATAACTTCCGCTTCGCTACTAGAAAAGATAAATAAGTTATGTCTGAAATGTTGGCAACTGTAGCTATTTTTCGAAACGGATTTTCCGTCTCATTAAATTTGTTCAATAGATTTAACGATTTGATAATCTCTAGACTACTTTATCATAATTTAATTTGAAGTGACCATTATTTCGTCTTGGGACGTCTTGATGAATGTTCAATAACATATATGAACACAAATTGTGCACGACTTGTTGTTGACTGCGCCAAATTTAGTGGTCTTCGGTGTATATAGGAATATCGTCCCATCGCCTCCTGTGACGCCGCCACCATATTTTGGCAGATAGGCAACGACAATTAATTAGCCGTGCAATATTTGCAAAATAGTGTTGTCAATCAACAGGTCATCGTCAAACTAGAATATTCAATTCATTATTATGTATTATCTTCAGCAGGGAACAACGAAGAGCGTCCTTTGTTTATAGTCCATTTCTTATCGGGTAAAAATAAAGAGCGCTTCTATATATCACTCATAATTATATCACCAAGTTTTCTCGCTCCATCAAAACAGCTTGGGATATTGGTTGAGTCAAGGCGGTTTTGGTTTTGGTTCCCGCCCTGTTAATCTTTTATGGGTGCTAATCAGTATACACGGTGACGCTGTCGTCCACGCAGGCTCTCACGCGCATACATGTATACACTGACACACATTCCAGTTAAATACATATTATGGACATGTTCGGGTAGATGAATCTGATAAGTTAGTATTCAGGCGCTACTCCAACTGGCGGAATATAGCATTCCACTAAAATCGCCGAAAATCTCAAACAAATCGACCATACCACTCCATAGAAAACATCGTATGAACTACGTTCAATTGTAAATATTTACCTCTCGATTCGGGACGCAACTATCGGTGATAAACTAACGAAAACGATATCGCAATCGAGAGACACTGCATTTAAAGTGATGTGAAACACCCCGGTAGTGTGATCAAATAGAAATGGAGAATAATTTTGCTCAAAGTAGTTATTATTATGACTATTAACCCAAATTTACAATACAAAACCGTCAGTCTTATATATGTATTAAACACAACGAGTATCGATGGCGAAATCATTTGCGTTAGTATATCGCCGATTGTTGCGTCCCGAATCTAGATGTAAATATTTACAATTGAGCGTAGTTCAGACGGGTTTTTCTATGGAGTTGTATGGTCGATTTCTTTGAGATTTTGGGCGATGTTAGTAGAATGCTACATTTCCCCAGTTGGCATAGCGCCTGAGTACTAGTTTATCAGTTGCACACACCCGAACAAGTCCATAATATGTCTTTAATTAATACATAAGATATGAAGGTATGTGTTGTCAGTTTGGATAACATATTTGTAAAAGAAATTACTACGTTGAGCTGATTTGAGCTCCATTCTCTATGTGATCACCCTACTGGAGTGTTTCACATCACTTTAAACTGAAGATGACGAATCCGGTGTATTTGTTTGGCTTTATATTGTATAGATTATTATATACGGTCGCTAAAATAACCGGCTTTTGGGAACAAATACGTGCATGTGCTATACCATCCAGGATGGTGCGGCTAATTTCTCATCTTTTCGGTCACGCTTATGCAAATTGGACATCTATCATTAACCAAATCCGTATATCAAACACAATTATTCACGAACATCCTACTCATAATTCGCGAAAGTAGAAAGTCGAGAGAAAACTAAATCTGATTATGGAGATAACTGAAACACTTAATTGATCAAACGTCAAATTAGTATTTCAAATCAGATTGAACGAAAGTCCCCGATACGACTAAACATTACGGGCATTTGTACTTCATCGTCTTAACAGCAGGGTGTCTACTCGCATTTAAACAGTTGCCTGAATAAACTTTGAAGTTAAAATTTCGGAGATATGAGTATAATAATCATAAATATCTTTCAAAGTCAATTAAAATGGAATCGATTCTGGTCAAAGAAAAACGAAACTTTAAGATACTCATGAAAAACCGTCTGCCAATTTTACAGACTCACTTTCAGCTAAACTTTAGCAGGTAGCTATACGAAGTTATGCGAATTAAAAAATCTTGTGCAAATACTCATGCACTGAGAAAGTCCGGGCGCCTAGGACGCGTCCGATCTGTTCTGTGCAGAATGTATGTACAGTAGTGCCAGTGTGCCCTAAATAATCGACTCCTTAATCACAGCAGAATTATGGGTAATTTTTCAGGATTTAGTAGGAAATATGGCTTGTTGGCATTCATCGGAAAGCTCTCATTCTGAGAGCTTTCCGATGAATGGCAACAGGCCATACAAAATACCCATAACTTCTGCTGTGGTTAAGGAGTCGATTATTTAGGGCATTACTGTATAGAAAGCCATGAGTGTTCTGGGGACCTGTGGTAAAACACAGGTGGTCACGCGTGTTCTAAGATAAGATTAACAACGCAAGTGTCCTGGCTGAGAATGGAGTTCCGAATAGTGGGAGAAATTAAATTTAAAAGTTCAAAAGAGTATATATATATTCTGGTATGCTAAATTATGTGCCCCTTTTCTGAAACTTATTGGTCTGAAAATTTTGACTACCATATTTTTCATTCGACGAAACCCTTGTGTCCTTCAAATGACACACGTATTGTTTCCCTACCCATTAAAGTCATATTATGGACATGTTCGGGTGTGTGAAACTGATAATTTATGTCAACTGGAGGAACGTACCATTCTACTAACATCGCGGGAAATCTCGAGCAAATCGACCGTACCACTACATAGAAAACATCGTCTGAACTACGCTCAATTGTAAATATTTACTTCTCGATTATTCGGGACGCAACTATCGGCGATAAAAGAACGCAAACGATTTCGCCACCGAGAGACACTGCATTTAATTAATATTTAATAATGACGATGTGGGTGTAACTTTTGATATAATATTTGTAGAAATAACTACTTTGAGCAATATTATTTTACATTTCTGTTTGATCACCATGCCGGAGTGTTTCACATCACTTTATGTTACGGATATGAAATAATATAAGATGGCGGCCAAAATGGCAATCTCTTCATATTCATATCATGGGCGTTATTGTCATTACAACTCCATCCATTATTATAGTTGATTTGGAGTATTGAGGCAAATTAGTTTCCTTACATCTCATCCAAGCAATATTTTTTCAAATTTAAGATGGCGCCTAAAATGGCCAACGAAATTTGAAAACACTTTGATATTCTTTACTTTCCTATAATGAGAGTTATTGTTACGCGAATTCTACCCACATTTATATGTAGGGCATATTGATACTGAATATTCGTTTGAAATGTGTGAATTGATACCCACAGCCAAAATGGTGGGCAGAAATTAAAAAGTCGTCGATATTTCCACATTATAGTTTCCACTTGTGTCATATAATATCAACATGTACAAGCGAAATTGTACATAAATCGGCTATTAATTCCTATATTTAAAACGTCTTCAAAATCATAATGTGGCTAGTGGGACGAAAACCCATAACGAATAATCGCGATGAGGCATTTCGAAATTTCGAATGCATTGCCATACCTGGACAAGTGCTGTATTATTTCGAAGGTTGCTCGCTGGTCCTTTCTGTTAAGGCCGTAGAAGACAACAGTACCCACACTCTGGCCCATGATCATAAGCAATCTTTGCGACGTCCAGTCGTCTTCTCACTAGAGCTCACAGTAGAGGAAAACAATACAAGCGATGCGAGTTTGTGGGCATGCGTCATGATGGTGAAAATAAAACTGACTCACGAACAACAACAACGTCCCTACATAATGTGTATGTTTGAGATACAGGATCCCATGCTTGTCGTTTTTGTGTGTGTGTATTTCCACACCCGATCCGTAGCCGCACTGAATTAACTGGATCAGGTGTATAGCTTTGCTTGGATACATTCCATGGCAGTTTTCCTCCAAAAAGGTCGATAGTCTAAAAGACGATGTATTTGCATGATAGTTTGGTATATGACATTCAAAGAATTAATGTATGCATATGCGTTATTGATATCTTCGTTTGGAGTAGTGTCAGTACCCGGTCGATATGATTCAAGAAAATGACAGGAAAGATGGTGCATTTGTTTGACTGTATTTTGTTTCAAGAAAATACATTTGTGTCCAAAATGAATGGGTGACATGTGTTGATCTGAATGCCGTCAGGACAATGGTGACTTATCCAATGTGAGGAACAGATAGAGGAATGTTACGTTGATGATATCCTACAATCAGTTTTACACATGCACGTCGGGTACACCGGGTGGATTATTAGCAA
This sequence comes from Siphonodentalium dalli, assembly GCA_032622095.1. Classification (NCBI taxonomy): domain Eukaryota; kingdom Metazoa; phylum Mollusca; class Scaphopoda; order Gadilida; family Siphonodentaliidae; genus Siphonodentalium; species Siphonodentalium dalli. Next base: position 93,874,470 of record CP136068.1, read on the forward strand.
ACCCCGGTGAGACAAATTCAGACCATATGCCCGAGACATAACAACTTAAGCTTCTAAATCTACCCTACCGTACCATAATGGCAAATCTAACGTTCGGCTTTTGAAGGACTTTTCCCAACGTTCACAACCATTGCCTTTGAGGTTCTACATATTTCAACAAAACATGATTATGACATAACGAACGAACCGGAATAGTTTCCCCCGGCTAAAATATATATATTTAGCGTATATAGGTATACTTCTGAATAGTATACTCGTCGAACTGTCTTGTTTACGTCTAGCAAGATTTCGCACACACCTCATGAGTAGCAGATGAATTGTAGCATAATTATTCTACAATTTGATATTATAAAAACTATTAAGGAATCTGCCAATCTTGGGCCAAAATCATGGGATGGAGACATGCAAATGTTTCAAACGCTCTTATCAGAGATCCTATATCTCAATCATACGCCTGATGTATATATATATAGGGACGGTGTAGTTCGTGAACCAGTTTAATTTGCATTATCATGGAGCATGCCCACAAACTAGCACCGCTTGTATTGTTCTTCTATGCTGCGCGCTCTTCAATGAGATGACTGCTGGACGTCACTATATGATTGCTTTGGGTCATGGACCAGCAGTGTGTGTATATTGTGGTCTTCCGCTGCTTTAGCAGAGAGGCATTCGCCCAACAAAAAGAGAAATCAAGCAACCTTCGAAACTCTAAATCACTAAAACCAAATCCAGGTATGGCAATAAACGTTCGTGAATTCACGAACCATCTATTGAGAAATGGCTAGCTGACAGGAAAGATCACTAGGCGTACGTCTGAGTATTCCATCACATGATCAGATCACAAAACCCGAGAAAGACAAAAATATACAGAGAACATAATGGAAGCTAGTATAATCACCGCACGTATGCATTGCTGGTTTATCTCACAAGATGACGCTCAAATACCATGTGCAGCAAATGAATTATACCATATTCTACATTGGAAGTTTGAACCAAATAACGAATCCGCCGCTTTTGAAGCAAAATCGCGGGGTGGACACCGGAATGTGGATTGTTTCAAACCTTCTGGTCAGAGGGACCATTGTCACAGTAAGTGTAGAACACTTTGGTGTGTGCGAACTAGATTAATCTGAAGAGTATATAGCTGGTCCAGAAAATTCTGATTGTAGCAGATCATAATCTGTTCACATGTAGTTGTTCTGAATCTTGCAAATCATAATATGACTATTCGGCGCACCTATATATATATACGTGGTTACGGACATTATCGGCGCTTACTAGGAAATGGATTTCGTTTGCGATTATTCATTGTGGGTTTTCGTCCTTCAAGAACGGGCTACTAGCTATGTTATGCCCACGAAGACGTTTTAAATGGGAATGTATAGCCTATTTATGTACCATTTCGTCTTTACATATTCTATTATGACAACAGTGGAAATTATAATGTAAAAATACCGACGACTTTTAAATTTATGGCCGTTAGTTTGGCCGCCGTCTTGGCTGTTGGTATTATCATTTTTCTATACTCAAACGAATTCTTCGTATCAATATTTCCTACACACATGTAATGGATGTAATTCGCGTAGCAATAACGCCAATTGTAATAAAGTAAAGGAATGTTTTTAAATTTCAGTGGCCAGTTTAGCTGCCATCTTAGATTTGGAAGACTGTTGCTTGAATGAGATGTAAGGGAATTACTTTATTACTCAGTATTTCCACCTCGAGTATAAGCATGGACATCTTGACAATAACGCCCACTGATGTGTATATGAGGGGATTTTCGGTGATTTTTCATATTATATCCGCCATTTTTGGTGCCCTCTTGTATACGGGGGAATTTTTCTTGAATGAAAGGGTGAATATTCCTCGACTCAGATATAAGAAGAATGCTATAGTCCGTGTATTTCCTACACATATATACGCATGACTGGAGTTGTCGCAACAATACACTCACTGATTCGAAACAGATATTACGTGATTAGTTTCGATTCGACTTTGACAAGAGTATACGGGCATTTGATTAAATGTGATTTCGGGCACAATTATCTGGCCAGGAATGCCTATTATGATATATTTGTTACCCTAAATGACTCTTCTATCTGATAAATGAATAAAATCACGCTAAGATGTTTTACCACAGAGACAAACGATAGGTGGTGAAATGTCGAAAGTGTATCCAATTTTCATATTTCGGCCGCCATATTGGATTTTAGTGTCGAATCAATTGAAGATCAAGATCGCGTGTGATATTATCTCTACTAAAAAATGGCGACCAAAGAGACCTATTGCATATCAAGCATAATGGCCGCCATGATGGACGCCATCTTGTCTGGAGTCTATGGGGCAACATGTTAAAGTCGAAACAAGTTAGAGGAGGCCGCACGAAATACGTAGGGTATAAAGTTGAGTCATAGGGTGCAAAGGTCGACCAATTTCTCATGCCAGTGAAATAATTACGTTGACCTGCAATCACAGTTTCAGTTTATTCGCATGGTAAGCTGGAAAATTGGTTACGTAGCGTTTTTCCGAAGACCCATAGCTCCGAATGTCCGATTCTCCGAAGGTCAGATTCTCCGACGCCCCGATTCTCCGAAAGCCCATAACTCCGAAGTCCCGATTCTCCGAAATCCCATAACTCCGAAGACCCATAACTCCGAAAGCCCATAACTCCGAAGGCCTATAACTCCGAACGCCCATAACTCCGAACGCCCATAACTCCGAAGGTCTATAACTCCGAAGGGCCGATTCTCCGAAGGTCCGATTCTCCGAAGATAATGTTTTATCGCTTATTAAATAGTGTACAGTCCAGTGGCGGAGTCAATTGGGCCCTAGGGAAGACCGCCCCCAAAAAACATGTCAAATGTCATGTAAACGTCCGGAAATCCCTCCTAGGCATTCAAATATTCACAGTGTTCCTGCCCAGGGGAGCCCCCGGACCAACGATTGGGGGCGACCCCTCCCATGCAAATCAGGCCTTCGTGATATGCTTTCGGCATATCATATGCATGATATATCCCCAACATATCCCCCACATATGCTAATTAATGTGCACCCCTAAATGGGAACCCTGGCTCCGCCACTGGTGTGCACCGGGTATATTATAACGAAACGCTGCAAGAATGTCAGAGTAGCCTAACATGCACAGGGGCGAACGGGGGCCAACGGGGCAGAACTCGCCTTTTTTCTCGCCCCTGTACATTTTACTCTGGCATCTCATGTGCCAACGTAACGTTATAGTATCTGGTGTATAGTCAGTGGCGGGGCAGGATTCCCATTTAGGTGGGGGCAGTAGAAAAGGTTTGAATATTTTGATGCCCCATGAACGATTTCCGGGCGTTTACATGACATTGGACATGTTTTGGTAGGGGCCCATATTGTCTGAAATAGCAAGTAGAGGTTTAATGGGGGCAGTAGGAATTTTGGGACCCCTTGGCTTCGCCACTGGACTGTACACTATTTAGTAAACGATAATACCCCGATAAAACAAAATCTTCGGAGAATCGGACCTTCGGAGAATCGGACCTTCGGAGTTATGGGCCGTCGGAGAATCGGGCCTTCGGAGTTATAGGTCTTCGGAGTTATAGGTCTTCGGAGAATCGGCCCTTCGGAGTTATGGGCTTTCGGAGAATCGGATCTTCGGAGTTATGGGCCGTCGGAGAATCGGATCTTCGGAGTTATGGGCCGTCGGAGAATCGGGTCTTCGGAGTTGTGGGCCTTCGTAGTAATAGGTCTTCGGAAAATCGGTCTGACACCGGAAAATTGGCTTTTAATAGGAATTTTTACTAATTCTGTTTCGAGTCGGACATGGCCCATTTGAAGATTCCAATATTATATCTATGCCACTTGGGAAAGGGTATACCAAAACATACGTAAACGGTGAAAATGTTACCTATTTTTCCGGCATTTTTCTAAAAAAAAAATTATTATTTGCGTGCTGATAGTTTTTTCTCATTGTGTCCAGCATTAGCATGCAAAATACACTCGGTTTCAGTACAAATTACAATATTGAATGCTCCAAAAATAGAAACTGATATAACTTTGTGAGAAAATATCACACGACGAAAACCCACAATAAATACAGATTATTGCGTTCTTAAAAGTAAGTTATTATTAATGTTTCTGTTCGGCCAATGCAGCATGCAATCAATCAAATAGAAAATCAGAAAAAAATCATGGTGGTAAATTTTACGACCGTATACCTGCATAACAACGAGACGCGCAAATTTCTTTCAGTCTGAATTATTATGTCTGCTATATACGACACCAATGGGACTGCTTCGTTGCAATTTTTTTCTGCGCTGCGGTCATATAATGTTGAGTGGGCACACAGTGAATATACATAAAATATCCTCGGTAATATCATTTCTGACATATTTCATATTCTTTTTACAACTCCAATTTGTCATCAATTGTTTGATATACGGCAAACAGAGTTACGTTGTCGCGACGCAAGGCGGATTTCGGCAGTTATAGGGTAATATTTCATTAGAAGAGGAAACTAGGCGTCGGAATATGACTGGTCGTCCAACCGAATCACCATCTATTACTCCGCCAGCGACAATAGGTCTGCGTAAACCCGTTCCGATATGCCTGGTTTGTGAATATGATATTATTTTGTGTAAAAGACAGCCGCGTCTATTATAACGACTTGGGCATGCATATACGAGGCGGCTTGATCGGAAGACTAAGGGCTTGTTTGTTTGATCTAGGATCAACTTTAACTAGTTAAATTTCTTATTTGATATGCGAAGTATTGCGACGTTTAAAGGTACATAATCCGAATTAATGCTCCTAAATTACTATTTCTTTGGCTTCGCGGGTAAAAAAATGTTTAATTCAAGTCGAGGATTATCAGATATAAATTTTTAAAATCTGTTAAATTTTTCACAACCTGGAATATTTGGCGGCCTAGCATTCCATGGTTGGCAATATTTGGCGACTTTTGAAGAAATGTTGTATCTAATGATACGGGGACCATCGAATAGGATTGTGTACATTTACGATATAACGTGCCCCACACCGAAATATAACGACAAGGACCGATACAGAGTGCTGTATAACGCACACCAAACCTAAATATAACGGACCGTACAGAGTGCTGTATAACGTGTCCCACACCTAAATATAACAAGGACCGATACAGAGTGCTGTATAACGCGCCCCAAACATAAATATAACGACAGTGACCGATACAGAGTGCTGTATAACGCGCCCCACGCCTAAATATAATGACAAGGACCGATACAGTGCTGTATAACACGCCCCACGCCTAAATATAACGACAGGAACAGATACAGAGTGCTGTATAACGCGCACCACACCTAAATATAACGACAAGGGCCGATGCAGAGTGTTGAATAACGCGCCCCACACCTAAATATAACGACAAGGACCGATACAGAGTGTTGTATAACGTGTCCCACACCTAAATATAACAAGGACCGATACAGAGTGCTGTATAACGCGCCCCAAACCTAAATATAACGACAAGGACCGATACAGAGTGCTGCATAACGCGCCCCAAACCTAAACAAACGACAAGGACCGATACAGAGTGCCATATAACACCCTCACACATAACTATAACGACAAGGACCGATACATAATGTTGGATAACGTGTCCCACACCTCAATATAACAAGGACCGATACTGAGTGCCGTATAACGCAACCACACCTAAATATAACGACAAGGACCGATACAGTGCTGTATAACGCGCCCCACACCTAAATATAACGACAAGGACCGATCGATACAGAGGGCTGTAAAACGTGCCCCACTCCTAAATATAACGACAAGGACCGATATAGTGCTGTATAACGCGCCCCAAACCTAAATATAACGACAATGACCGATACAGAGTGATGTATATAACGCGTCCCACGCCTAGATATAACGACAATGTCCGATACAGAGTGCTGTATAACGCCACCACACCTAAATATAACGACAAGGACCGATAGAGTGCTGTATAACGTGTCCCGCACCTAAGTATAACAAGGACCGATACAGACTGTTGTGTAACGCGCCCCAAACCTAAATATAACGACAATGATCGATAGAGTGCTGTATAACGCCCCACACCTAAATATACGACAAGGACCGATATAGAGTGCTGTATAACGCGCCCCAAACCTAAATATAAAGACAATGACCGATACAGAGTGATGTATAACGCACCCACACTTATATATAACGACCATTACCGATAGAGTGCCGTATAACGCCCCACACCTAAATATAACGACACGGACCGATACAGAGTGCTGTATAACGTGTCCCGCACCTAAATATAACAAGGATCTATACAGTGCTGTATAACGCGCCCCAAACCTAAATATAACGACAATGACCGATAGAGTGCTGTATAACGCCCCCACACCTAAATATAACGACAAGGACCGATATATAGTGCTGTATAACGCCCCAAACCTAAATATAACGACAATGACCGATTCAGAGTGCTATATAACGACCCCACACCTATACATATAACGACAAGGACCGATATAGAGTGTTGAATAACGCGCCCCACACCTAAATATAACAAGGACCGATACAGAGTGCTGTATAACGCACCACGCCTAAATATAACGACAAGGACCGATACAGAGTGCTGTATAACGCGCCCCACACCTAAATATAACAAGGACCGATACCGATTGCTGTCTAACGCGCCCAAACCTAAATATAACGACAAGGACCGATACTGAGTGTCGTATGACGCCACCACACCTAAATATAACGACAAGGACCGATACAGTGCTGTATAACGAGCCCCACACCTAAATATAACTACAAGGACGGATACAGAGTGCTGTATAACGCGCCCCATGCCTAAATATAACGACAATGACCGATACAGTGCTGTATAACGCACCCCAAACCTGAATATAACGACAAGGACCGATAAGAGTGCTGTATAACGCGTCCCACGCCTAAATATAACGACAAGGACCGATACAGAGTGCTGTATAACGCGCCCAAACCTAAATATAACGACAATAACAGATAGAGAGTGTTGTATAACGCGTCACATGCCTAAATATAACAAGGACCGACACATAGTGCTGTATAACACGCCTAAATATAACGACAAGGACCGATACAGAGTGTTATATAATGCCCCACACATATGTATATATAACAAGGACCGATACAGAGTGCTGTATAACGTGTCCCACACCTAAGTATAACAAGGACCGATACAGAGTGCTGTATAACGCGCCCCAAACCTAAATATAACGACAATGACCGATAGAGTGCTGTATAACGCCCCCACGCCTAAATATATAATAATAATAATATATAGCATTTGTATAGCGCTTCATCCCTCCAAGCCCTACGACACATACCAATATAGAGTGCTGTATAACGAGTCCCAAACCTAAATATAAAGACAATGACCGATACAGAGTGATGTATAACGCCCCCCACGCCTATATATATAACGACAATTACCGATACAGAGTGCCGTATAACGCCACCACACCTAAATATAACGACAAGGACCGATACATAGTGCTGTATAACGTGTCCCGCACCTAAATATAACACGGATCGATACAGAGTGATGTATAACGCGCCCCAAACCTAAATATAACGACAGTGGCCGATTCAGAGTGCTGTATAACGCCCCACACCTATATATATAACGACAAGGACCGATACAGAGTGTTGTATAACGCGCCCACACCTAAATATAACAACAAGGACCGATACAGAGTGCTGTATAACGCGCCCCAAACCTAAATATAACGAAAGGACCGATACAGAGTGTTGTTTAACGTGTCCACACCTAAATATAACAAGGACCGATACATAATGCTGTATAATAACGCGCCCATGCACACCTAAATATAACGACACGAACACATAGAGTGATGCATGTATAACGCGCCCCATACCTAAATATAACGACAAGGACCGATACAGAGTGTCAGACATGTTTGTATATCGCGGCAGTCTATGTTAACCTTTTCTATACTAATGGATTATCCCAGTCAGTTAAAACGTGTACATAGGAAGGGTATATTATTGATTTGCAGGGATGTAAATGTAATATACGCAGACGATAGATAAATAAAAGTACAAAAGGAATCCTATTTCTTGAGGGAAATGTTTAAATAATAAGTTCAACAAACGACATATAAATGGTCGTTTGTTGAACTTATTATCTGAACATTTCCTATAGGATAACTACTCGTCAATGGTGCGCCAGTATCGAAAGAGGTAACATGCACTCAGAGATTCATACTGATACTCAAGCTGCAAAGAGAGTTCATTCCCCTCGATACGATATGTCTGAACGCTGCCGACATGTGTATTTTCTTAATTAAATCAAACATTTTTTATTGAAGTGTTTTGTCAGTTACAATTCATTCTGGCTTGATTTAGACAATTTCAAATGAATATGGACAGTTCAGTTTCTCAGCATAACGGAGAATAAATTGTAACCTACAAATGTCTCAAATAAATAAATGTGACATATCTTCACATTATTAATACGTGTAGGCCCGGGCAGCGGTAAGTCCTGCGCAGGGGACTGAACTCTGCATGTAGCTTGACTATTATACTGAGTCTATAAGGTTTTCCCCACCAACTTATCATTCCTCGGATTGCTTTCGAGAGCAAATAACGTCACATGGCGTTACCATGGTTACGTTAATCGTTTTGAGTGGACGCTTTTACGTTGGTGATACTAAAAGTGAGTTATGATTGGCGGTACTGACGTGGAAACCCGCGGTTCGGTAAATAGAAAGTATACGACAAGTAATCAGACCCCATATTTATATATATGTGTGTCTGTAGTTAATTCAGAGTGAGCCCGTGGTTATATCCAAACTCCAGGCAGGGTTATCTCCCATCGCTCCGATGATATACCACCGCGGCCGGGACATTTGGTAAGGATTTCTTACGTGTTCTCAGTTCTTCTGTTTTATGATTAAAATTGTCTATGTCTGTTGTTCTTATCAATACCTACAGAATATTTACCATTATTGCACACTTTTCGTTGTCAAAATAAGATAATAGGTGACTAAATATAGTTCCGACGATATATAAAATAGATGTATCGGTCCGCAAAGTACCATCCTTGTGGCAGTGCTATGTCGCAGTGATAACGTAGAGGGCGCTGCATGGAGTTTGGGTTATATCATGCAGTCTGGGTCAATCTACATGGTCAGCCGAGTCAATCAGGTTTGCCGGCTTGTTCACAAACTGTTTCCATGATCGACTCCCCTTAACAGAGTACGTTTATCTCCTGGTTAACCCTTTACCCATCAGAACGACCCTGTGCCAATGCATTCTCTTATATATGCGAGTCGAACATAGGTCGCCTCGCATATATAAGAGAATGCATTGGCTTAACACATATTAAAAATGATAAAATTGTCAAAGAATGTAGAAAAATATTATAAAAAGTGTGGTCGACTCGCATATATAAGAGAATGCATTGGCACAGGGCATAACTGTAACCATCACAATGTAGTCAATGAACCGGTTCCAATGATATCCATATGTGTATGGTGTTATTGAGACAGACCGAAGATATTTTAGGCTGTTGAAGCTTATTTGGGCGTGTTTGGCCATTTTGTTGGGTAAAGGGTTAAACCATGATGGCTATAACGCTATGGCAAAGCTTCAGCAATTTAAACTAATTCTCAGAAATGATAAACCAGTTTCATGTTATACGGTATATATATACGCTTCTTTGTTATACAATAGTTCGACCGAAAATCTCAGCAGTGTATAGATGCAGGTCGTGAATGTAGTTTAGTGTTCATTTTTAAATTGCTATCACCTTATATATATAAAGTAGTGTTCAGTTTAAAGTTTTAAATGGATACTCTGTACACTAATTCTGGCCATTTATCGGACCATCCCCTTTTATACTCAACAGAATATATGCAACAATTGAATGAATTTGAGCCATGGATTAGAGCAAAATACACTCATGTGCTCTACGAACGATGCAAACAACATTGTACTTGTAAATGAAAATTAATTATGTGACTCCAGCCATGTATTCATTTTCATTATAATTACCATGTTTTGTTTTGGTTTTTTTTGTTTGCATCTTTCATAGAGCACATGCATAGTGTATTTTGAACTAATCATGGCTCAAATTCATTCATTTGTTGCATTTATTCTGTTGAGTATAAAGGGAAATGGTCCCATAAATGACCGGATTTAGTGTACAGTACCACTTTAAGCACCATATATACATTATTATTGATTATAACATATATATTATTGTTAAATTATGTAGCTTTTGTCCTATATATATAGATTGTGTACTATGTGCGAAGAAATGTCATGGTATGTTATTGATAAGAATTGGCCATATTTATCCGTACACGAAAAATCTGGCAATGATTCTATCAAGTTCTCGAACTAAGCCTATCTATTGACCTGTGATGCAACACCTTCAAACCGTAATCAAGAGGTGGGTAAAAAACGAAAATACCACTCTCACAAATATGTTGGTTTCGAGTGTACGTCGACAGCATTCTACTCGGTTATACATGTCAGCTTTAACAGAAAAATCCATCATTATTAAAACGATAGAAACATTGATAACGCTAGACCCGGGGCTCTCTCCGCTATCAGGCGCCATCTAGTGGGAATCCTGTCGGAGTTAATATCAACCGGTAATTAGTTTTTATTGTGCCCTTTTTCTCTCCACCACACTGAATCATAATCCAAAGCTCACACGTTCGATGACTAAGAAGATAAAAAGCTCAAAGCCGAAATATGCTTTTCTATGTATTCAGTCATGCGCAGTGAGGCTGTTGTTACAACTGCCAGAGTTACGAATTGACAGGGTGAAATAATCGTCGCTGATTTTATCAGTAGCGAAAACTCTTTCGGAAATTATCTTATTTATCTGTTGTTTTTTTCTTCTTCTATTCTCAACAAATGATTTGTCTGGGGTCGACTGAAAATGCAATGGGACACTAAGATATAATCCATTTGTATGTGTCATTGCTTAGGGCGGAGTTTAAGAGGGAACATGGTGTTGCTGAAGAGGGCGTAGGTCGTTGCGCCACATTTCAGTGTGCCTCATGATCGTTTTTAGGAAGAGGTGGTTTCTTTGATGGGGGACTTACCAGCTTGTTACGAAAAACTATGAAACATGCTTTTCTATAAGTTCAGTCATGCGCAGTGTTGCATGTTGAAACTGCCGGAGTTACGAATTGACAAGGTGACATAATCGACCGCTGATTTTATCTGTGGTGAAAACACTTTCGAAAATGATGTTATCTGTGTGATATTTATTCTATTGTGAACAATAGATTTGACTGAAAATGCAACGTGACATTGTGAGATATATTTAACGGTGTCACTCCTATACCCACATGAATCCTGAATACCAGTTAAAGTTATGCGAAACACTCCAGCATGGTAATCAAATAGAAATGGAGAATAATCTTGTTCAAAGTAGCAATTTTTATAAATAGTATATCAAAACTGACAACACGTACCGTCATTCTTATATAAGAATTAAATGCAGTGACATCTCGATGGCGATATAGTTTGCGGTATAGTTTGTCGACGATAGTGGCGTCCCGAATTGATTGGTAAATATTTACAATTGAGCGCAGTTCTGACAATGTTTTCTATGGAGTGGTACAGTTGATTTGCTTCAAATTTTCGGCAATGTTAGTAGATTGTTACATCCCAGGAGCCCGAGTCCGGTAAAAGGTGTAGTTGGGAATTTCAATTTCGTTTATTGTCCTTTACATTATTATGCCAATAATGTTGATTTTTGGTTTGTGACAAGCTATGTCAATTACCAATAAAAGAAATTTAAAAGATAATTTGTAAGTCTTATATTTCAACTTTTGTAGATATTTTTCGTTATGCAGCCCACTGATGGTTGTGGTCGGAGACGGCCGAGTCGGCTTAATTAGGTGCTGGTTATTATTGTTATTTTAACGGAATTCTGAGTTGGTAATTCGAGAAACCAATATATTTTATATTCTATAATTACAATCATGGGTATATAATATATGATCTTGAGCGCGTTACCATTTCTGACATTAGTTTTCTTGTACGGAGGTCTCAGCCATTTGTATAGCTTTCATTGCTTCGGGTAGGACGGATCATACTATTGTCGGAGTGAGCAGTGTCGAGTCCAATATGACTTTTCACCACAACCTGCATGGACGAGTATAAGAAAAACTCATACTGTACACAACATTGTATTATGCCATTTTTATTAACGAACCAAAGCCGGACACTTTGGGTCGTATATAGACTATATCTGATTTTGTGACGTCACCAATTATTATCTAATACGACACTGCTGTTTTGAATTTTTGCGAGCACTTTTGTCGCACAGTATAGATCGGTAAACATTAATGTCGTAATCTGAAATAAACGTGTTCGTCTTTCAATTGTCGTCGTTCCAAAATGAGGGGAGTTACTATCGGAATTATGCACAGTGAAGTTCAATCGTAGCCGCGGTTTACATTTTATTGAGAACATAATTATAACATATTATGGACTGTCAAAAATTTGCACTTGAGTGGCCTAAAATATAAATGTCGCGTGCAATAGGAAAATCTCAATCACTCTGGCTGGGCTGGGAACAATACTGGAATCGAAATCGAAATTCGTGATGCAAGCAAACGTTATTATATCGCGTTTAAATCATCATAATAGTACATAGTACATACGTGAATCTGATCTCCTCAGATATCCTTATATTTTCATGAATCGACAAGAAACACATACTTATGAACAAAGCAGAAGATACATTCAGGTTATCGCAAATTAGGTCGATGGTGAAAGCTATATATGATGACGTTGCTCGTCGAGTTTCGTTGAAATCGACATGATGACTTTTATGAATGAAATGAACATGATGAAATCGACAAGCTTCTTCGTATCGTACAAATCTCAATCGGATTGCGCTCAAAGCGTCAATAATATAATGGTTAATTTCTGTAAAATACTCCCCTCTAGATAACAACCAACAGTCTTGACTTTTGAATACATTCAGTTTGATGTTGGTAGTCTATATTCTATAACAATTTGTTCAAAAGGAATGGCTTTTAAAAGTTTTTTATTTAGGTTTTAAGTCTGAGTCGGTGAGCTCGTAGTATGTTTGCATTGTGAATCTCTGATTTCTCACATGCATTGATGCATGATATGATTGACCTAATTTATACACGAAACTGCTATAGAACCGACTCTGTCGATGAACCCTTGTGTGTGTCTGGAGTGTAATAAGAAAAGGTGTTAGTTAAGGGATGGATAATAATTAAGTATAGGATAATGGCTGAAAACTGTACATTATTTCAGGGAATGGATCGATCGAGTCAGTAGGCCGAGATCGTTCCATTCGCTGAAATAATGTAGAGTTTTAAGCTATTATCTGACTTAAAACATGACTGAGTCCATTTGTTTGATACGTCACCTCTTATCAGAATGGATTAACCCGAAATTGGGTCAAGACACCTGAGGAGTTGAATATGTGTTCGGCCCTATCCACTTGCTCATTGGCTGCACGGATGGCGTGACATCCAATTCCATTGTCAACTGAATATTACTTGGCTACTATGCTGTACGACATAATCAATGACCATCCAGTCCTAAGTGTTCATATAGCGGTAAATGATTGATAACAAATCCAAAACTTTTATATCTTACCGATAAAAATGATAACAAATGATAAAAAAAAAATACAAGACCACCACTTACCCTAAAACCAATTGTCAGGTAGGCGGATTTGCTATTTTATGGACTAGGTTGTTCCCTGTACGTTATTTGACAAAAAAATCACATGGGCGTGTCATACAAAAGCTTCCTTTCGCGAATCTTTTCTTCGAGGAAGAATCCCTCAACTGTTTTCTGTTTGTGTCAACGAGTGATAACTCTATTGGTAAACATGCTCTTGCGTTTCAAAGTTAAAGAGAAAGTTCGTATAGAGTTATATCTCCTGGATTTGTTCTTGGAGCGGTATTATAAGATACTGCCCATAACAGTGGGGGGAGGGGGGTGGTTCTGATGATTATCTCATCCAGACACAATGCGGGGGTGGGTGGTATATATGTCAATTTATCAAGCCGTATTACTTCAGAAGACCAAATGTTCTTAAACTACATAATGCGGATATGTTTTAGCTTATGGTCCAACGTACATATCCTCCCGAAAATTTGATTCTGAAGACGCGGGCCACAATGATAAAAAACATATTAAAGAGCGTACACATGAGGAGTCGTGAGTTTGATTATTTGTGTCATTCTCCACACATAAAATGCTTAGAATTGCTTCATAATGAGTCGATAATGTGACTAAAACGCTCTCATTTTCAGCACATTATCGACTCAAAATGAGACGATTCTAAGCCACGCTCAAATACATTACACATAGTGTGTGTATGGTTTCATGCATCAGGTGTAGCTATTTCCAAATTTCCAACAAAAATCGCTTGACTCGCATGAGCGGTATGACCACTGTGACTACACGTAGTTGGTCATACACTCGAGTCAGTTTGTATTGTGTCCGACGTGGGGGAACTACTCCTGGCGGTGTGGTTCTCTACCGTGTTTCGTGAGCATTTTTGAGCGACGATTCCGATTCTCTATCGAGCAATCGCGGCATAAAACGTAAAAAAAACAACAACATTGGAACAGTGCTTCATGGGTTACATAGCGCTATCGTGAAATTATAGTCACTGGCCATCAGTTTGCGTGAAAAAAAGGTTAAAACTAATCCCGAAATACTTTCTGATTCCGATTCTCTGCTGAGGACTCCGATTCTCTACCGAGCGCTCGGTTCTCTGCGAATTGCTCGATTCTCTGCCTTAGATAAATTATAGTATATATGCCGTCCGCTTGAGATCTACCAAATATGCCTACATAATTAGTTATAGACCTGATACATGATGAGCGGAGGCCATATGCATTGACATGGGTATTGAGATCCATTGACACGTCCGATATAATGCAGCTGATTCAAAGAACACTTATTTGCAATTAAAAAATTTACACCAGGTGATTCCTCTTTATAGCGTCCTGTAATGGTCCCTAATATTAATGACCACATTTTTATGTCATCGCTAGATAGAACCGAAAGTCTATATTTTACGGAAAAGATGGAAGTTTCAGCCAGAGATGGGACATTATTGTCAATAGAAGATTCGCTTCTACTCGAAGAACTGGTGGGTCCTTTAGATCAATCAGAGGGAGCGAAGGAACATAGTCTTCCGGCTATGGATAGGCCACAGCCTTTGGCGAGCAGTACACCAGCGAAGAAACTGTTCAACTGTTCGTTATGTGCTTATACAACAGTGAAGAAGTATAACATGGAACGGCATTCCAAATCTCACGCAATATCAATCGAAAGTGGGGAATCGTCTAAAGAGACACACGAGGAAAAATATAACAATGAGCCTCTTACACACCTGTGCCACGTTTGTAGCAAAGTTTACCAATCTCGACAGGGCCTCAACGCACATCTTGCCTATAAGCACGGTGATGCAGTGGGGAAGAAGGTTCTCAGGTGTGATGTGTGTGGGACCCATCAGTACTGTCAAAGGGATTTCGAAGACCACAAGAACACACACATAATGGCAAAACCCTATGAATGTCAGGTTTGTAAAAACCAATTTGCTTATAAAAAGTCGCTGAAAAGGCACGCCAAAAACTGCAACGGTCCAAGAAAAGTATGTTCGTCATGCCAAGTAACGTTTGCGACAAGTCAAAATCTCAGAGACCGCCAGAAATCAAAGCACGAAGGAGTGAAGTATGTTTGTGCGTGCGGCAAACAATTTAGTTGGAGGCAGCCCCTTAACAAGCATAGAAGATCAAGTGGACATCAAAGCGACTGAACACGTTTTTGTGGTGTTCCGCGTGAGACTTCCCAAATCAGGACCACAGTACTCAGCGCTTGAATGTGTCCAAGTTTTGTTTCACTTGCAGGGATTATTGTAATTCTCACAGCTGAATATTTGTTATGTTTATTAAGTTTTAGTTCATTTAAATGAAGGACATTGTTTTTATTTGGGGATTTGATTTTGTTATCTGTTATTTAATTATATAAACACTAAACTTGTCACTATTTAAAACACAACTATCAGGTATTTTGCACAGGTCCCCATAACAAACATTAACCTCACCCACAAATTGCCCAATAGTACGTAATCATGTGATTAAGTACTATTGGGGGTGGTGTCAATGTCTGTTCTGGGACCTGTGGTATTTTATTGAAACATATTGGTTGACCTTTGAAAATGGCTGTACCCATGTAGAACGATTTAGGATAACATGTTTTGGAATCTAGCATGTGATATTCTCCGCCATTTATGTTTTGGCGCAAATTTTACATTTATTATAAGGTCAGTAGGGTGTAAAGATTCGGACATTTTCATCTTCGTATAATTGGGAATAAAAATTCCCAATCGGATTTGTTCTAATTAAATAGACCCAAGGCTTTTGCGGTGGGTAGATGTGCAAAAATTAAAACAGTTTCTTTTGCGTGAGAAAGAAATGCCATCATTGTAAGCAGGTCACTGTATTTAGGTAATGTGAACCCAATACAATATCTTGTTTTAGCCCAATAACTGTTTGAACATGATTTGGCGTTCGATGTGGACATGTAAAAACTACTCCGCACATATGTAGAGAACCGGAGCCACCGCGAGTAAGTTGCATATAATCGGATCCCTCAACAGAGAACCGGAACCTTCACCATATTTTTATTATAGCCTCTTTTCTCACAAAACAAATGCTAGTTATAGTTGGATTGTTTAGCATCCCCAGTGGATGTCAAGGGCTCCACTGATATTTTATAAACTTATGAAGAGATTTTATGAGTATTAGTTTGTAAAAATGTTGTGGAAATTTGAAATTCTGACGATAAACTGACTGGATTTTGGGACATATATTACTAACCTATACTTGTTTGTCCATTGCTCCGTCTGTTGTAATGATTCGAGGTAACTCGTGGCAAATAACTTGCTGCGTTTATGACGATGTCACGAAAATGAGCAAAAATGTAAAGAATCGGAAACTTTGCTCGGTAGAGAATGTAAATATTGCTCGGCAGAGAACCAATTCGCCAGGAGTAGTTCCCCCACAATGCGACGTGTAGCACACATGAATAATCAAATCTTCCAATAACAGTGCAAAAAGTCCAATGACTTGCGATCGATATATACGGCCAATCAGAGAATGATATTTGCTTGAGCGAAAGATTTTAATGGTTGAAAGCAGTTCTTTGCATGTATATATAGATGACCCATGCAAGTGTGGATATATTCACACATTTTATATCGCTTACAAGTTTTCCTATATAGACTATCGCTTACAAGTTTCCTATATAGACTATCGCTTACAAGTTTTACTATATAGACTATCGCTTACAAGTTTTCATATACGCGGCGGGTCGGACGGTTTGCGCTTCAAAATATACCTACATGTTATAATATTCGCTTTTTAATTCGGTCGATAAATACCGGAACTACCTTTCTACGAGCATTTTATGTCACAGAAAGACGCAATGAAGTAATACAAAAATACAATTTAACACGATATTTGGGTCCCAAACAAAAACACAGCAATTTTCACGACATGGAACAGAAAAGTGCTTTCCGTGTTAACCTATTCCCGATATGGTAGAATAAAGAGCGTCTATTTCACTTATGTGCGAAATAATAAAAACAGCTGGAAAATGGCTGTGATCACAGGTGATCATGGAAATTATTTTTCAGGGCTTATGAAGCCGGTAAATATATAGATATCACAACAGTGTGTTGATCCATGTCGTGTAATATCACGTCGAGTTGAGGTGGGAAGATTGCCGGATCGAACGAGCTGCCGCAGGTACTGAATCCGATCAGACGGTCCCAATACTATCAAGACACAGCAATCTGCCCACATCAACGATGCGACGTCACGGATCAACTCACTGTGGCGATAAAAGGTTTATTATATGACGCACAGTTTACAATAATAACCGTTTAAACTGATTTAATTACTATGGAGCCCGGGAGGTGACATGGTAAATATATTTTATAATCCGTGCGCACGGATTAATAATTCGTGCGCACGAAAAAGTAATCCGTGCGCACGAATTAATAATGCGTGCGCGCGAATTAGTAATCCGTGCGCACGGATTAACAATACCCCTTGCATTTCCCAAGGAATGTCAATGGGGATAAAGTGTCTTCGTTATATGTTGAACTGAACATAATACCATTGTTGACTAATAACCCGTCGTCGCCCTATGATGAGTTTTACCTGGCGAGCTCCTAACATGGCATGTTTGTGGTATATATATGGGTGTGGATAACAGGCGGGGTGGACCAAAAGCTATTGTTTCAATGCCATACCTGCCATGTTGCACGGTGGAAAAATTATTGCACAACGATCCATATGAGTATCTATATTATAGAGTTAAGGAAAATGGGATACTCATACTCCCCGTGACCATAAGGCACCGCGGGTCACATCTATATGCCCGTACATGTAAAAACTGTTCAGTCCGGAACTGGCTTACACATGGGTCTATTATATTCAATTCAGCCCATGAAAGGCACTTTACCCCCCCCCCCCCCTTTCCCTAATTGACCCTCATTCCATCTTCCACAAAAATAAATACTGATGCATGTCTTCAGTATTTAGTCTTGCTGAAGAGGGTATCCTACATCTTACACTCCATTTCGGCCATTCCTGATATCATATATATCGGTATGGTGCAGTCGTCACTGCGCAACGATCCATTATATGCATGTATACTTTAGAGTGAAATATACTGGCATACTATCCGTGAGCATCACATAGCATCCCGGTTTATATATGTATACATGAATGTGCAGTCCGAAACTGGCTTACACAAGAGCGGGGCACACTAACTAGTCACCACGGTCCATATGGGCAAATACTCCAATCGTGAGCCCACGTGGTCACCACAGCCTAATATCATTTGTAACTAAGTAAGCCCTACTGGCATACGGTCGCATACCTCCCAGGGAAGCATCCACGTATCAAACATACTTTCATGTATAATTTGTTGTCGCAACTGCGTTGTAAAGGAGTCCGCAGGCGTGAGGCCATTTTGACTGAATTACCGATAGGACAGTATTTATATATGTTAAACCGTGCGCACGGATTATTAATTCGTGCGCACGGTTTATTAATTCGTGCGCACGGTTTATTAATTCGTGCGCACGAATTAGTAGTTCGTGCGCACGGATTACTATTTCGTGCGCACGAATTAGTAATTCGTGCGCACGGATTAGTATTTCGTGCGCACTGATTATTAATTCGTGCGCACGCTTTATTAATTCGTGCGCACGGATTATTAATCCGTGCACACGGATTATAAAATATATTTACCATGTCACCTCCCGGGCTCCATAAATTACCGATTGTTTTCACTTCAGCAGTTTAATTTTCTTATTCTCAACCGATAAATATTTGTCCGTCGTCGTTAATCGGCACATCTCGACAATTTCCGTTGGAGTGTCATCTGATTTGACCCGGGGAATCCGACGACTTGGATTAGATCGTCAAACATTAGTGGTATTTAGGGAAGAATATTCATAGTCATATAATACAAAATCATATAAATATTTGGTGTATTTGCTTCCCACATATATCGTAATACTCCTTCCGAATTATACGTATACAGAATTGGGAAGCATGAATGAGCCATGCCTGCTTAATAAAGCCCCGGTATTTATTATATGTAAGCATTTTTGTTCGGGAAAATCCTGCTTCCCAAATGTTTGGGTTCCAAGCAACAAAAAACAACAATTTTCACGACATGGAACAGAAAATAGCTTTCCGTTTTAGTGTATTCCTGATATTGTAGAAATAAAGAACGTTTTTATGTACGAAAAATTTAAAAACTGCTGGAAAATAACTAACCATGGGAAGTATATTTCAGAGCATATGATGCCGCGGTATATCAATTTGTCGTGTATTTGCCAACCTATCTTATTTCCTAATTATGTAAACAGAATTTGTAAGCTCAAATGAGCCCTATCCGTTTAACTTGTACGATGGGCGTATCCCATCCTATTACATTTAGAGACAGATACTTATATAGAAGTATCATAACAACATTCGATCAAGTACCACGTCCGTGTAACAGTATGCATGGCCACTAAATTACTTGGCTACTATGCTGTACCAAATAATCAATGACCGTCTAGTTGTCCTAAGTGTTCATATAGCGGTAAATGAATGATAACAAATCCAAAACTTTTATATCTAACCGATAAAAATGATAACAAATGATAAAAAAATATATACAAGACCACCACTTACCCTAAAAACCAATAGTCGGTGGGCGGATTTGCTATTTAATGGACTGGGTTGTTCCCTTTACGTTATATGACCAGAAGGCACACGGGCGTGTCATACAAAAGCTTCCTTTCACGAATGTTTTCTTCGAGGAAGAATCCCTCAACTGTTTTATGTTTGTGTCAACGAGTGATAACTCTATTGGTAAACATGCTCTTGCGTTTCAAAGTTAAAGAGAATGTTCGTTTAGAGTTATATCTCCTGGATTTGTTCTTGGAGCGGTATACTGGTTACACTGGTGTAAATGTTTTCCATAGGCCTCAGTGCTAACGTTTTAGCGTATGCTGTTGGCTATATGAACCATGGGTCCAATTTTTTTTTTTAATCTGAAAAATTGACATTTCGGGAAACTTTTTACACAAAAAAATCATATCTGTCTAGCAGGGAATTCGCCTTTAAATCTTGTGTTTTCGTAACTAGTGTCAGATCCGCATAAAAAAATACTGTCATATTTTAGACCACACCAACAAATTCAAACTTCACTACAAAGGGTTAATTCCTGTGCCAATGGCTATCTTACCCATGGGAAATCATAGGGAAGAGGTGTGATGATTTTTTTATGCAAAAAGCACACAAGGCTATTGACCAATCAGGGCCCAGTGTCTATTTTATTCTCTCCTATATATTCCTCCCGCATCCGCTAGAGGTCTCTCCGAACCTTATTTACACCAGTGTAACCTAAAGCGATAGCCCGCTTTTTCGCGGAATAATTGTAACACCCTACATTTTTTCAGAATTGCCCATGAATGAAAAAAATGTGTTCAAAAATAATATCACTTCTGTGGTTCTTTATTTATCACACACAATTTAACCCCACTCTCTGTAACACATTATTCATCAAAAAAGCACATTTTTCCACCACAAGTCATATTCAGGCCCCATTTTCACACAGTTTTTGGGGTCTGGTGTTGCAAACTTGGATCAGCTATGGAAGACTGTACAAGATCCTTTCCATGAGAGAACTTCTGGTGATGTGAGGTCATTGAGTCCAGATCTGATCAGCTGAGCATCAAGCACATGACTTTATCAGCACATGGAAGACTAAAATATGACATTTTCAGGTCTGCAAGGGTGATCCAAGATAACTGGATGTGGGTGTATATTGAATTAGTTGAACAAAGATATGCTCTCTTTGAAATGCTGAAGCATTTTCTTAAATGTGTCCAAGTTTTAGTGCTATTAACCTTCAAATGGCCATACCCACCAGTGAAAATGAGACACTTTTATTATATATATCTGTATATCACTGGCTATAAAATCCAAAATACTTGTTAGATTAGCTTCTTATAACAATTGGTATGTGTGTCATTGACATGCTCATGTAATGGGTAATTTGCATTATCATGTGACAATTACCACCTTGAAATTTTTTGAAAATACCTTGAAAAATTGGCATTTTTTATGAAAAATCATACCATTTTTTTGGCCGATGGAAGTGAAAGAAGACATCAGCAGCAAGAATAGCCACACCATGCATGGGAGATTCATTGGACTGAAAGACCAGGCTGTGAAAAATGCATTAAAATACTTTAAAGTCACTCCCAGGAATCAAAAATGCCAAAAAGTTCATTTTTCCCTTTAGGTTACACTGGTGTAAATGTTTTCCATAGGCCTCAGTGCTAACGTTTTAGCGTATGCTGTTGGCTATATGAACCATGGGTCCAATTTTTTTTTTTAATCTGAAAAATTTACATTTCGGGAAACTTTTTACACAAAAAAATCATATCTGTCTAGCAGGGAATTCGCCTTTAAATCTTGTGTTTTCGTAACTAGTGTCAGATCCGCATAAAAAAATACTGTCATATTTTAGACCACACCAACAAATTCAAACTTCACTACAAAGGGTTAATTCCTGTGCCAATGGCTATCTTACCTATGGGAAATCATAGGGAAGAGGTGTGATGATTTTTTTATGCAAAAAGCACACAAGGCTATTGACCAATCAGGGCCCAGTGTCTATTTTATTCTCTCCTATATATTCCTCCCGCATCCGCTAGAGGTCTCTCCGAACCTTATTTACACCAGTGTAACCTAAAGCGATAGCCCGCTTTTTCGCGGAATAATTGTAACACCCTACATTTTTTCAGAATTGCCCATGAATGAAAAAAATGTGTTCAAAAATAATATCACTTCTGTGGTTCTTTATTTATCACACACAATTTAACCCCACTCTCTGTAACACATTATTCATCAAAAAAGCACATTTTTCCACCACAAGTCATATTCAGGCCCCATTTTCACACAGTTTTTGGGGTCTGGTGTTGCAAACTTGGATCAGCTATGGAAGACTGTACAAGATCCTTTCCATGAGAGAACTTCTGGTGATGTGAGGTCATTGAGTCCAGATCTGATCAGCTGAGCATCAAGCACATGACTTTATCAGCACATGGAAGACTAAAATATGACATTTTCAGGTCTGCAAGGGTGATCCAAGATAACTGGATGTGGGTGTATATTGAATTAGTTGAACAAAGATATGCTCTCTTTGAAATGCTGAAGCATTTTCTTAAATGTGTCCAAGTTTTAGTGCTATTAACCTTCAAATGGCCATACCCACCAGTGAAAATGAGACACTTTTATTATATATATCTGTATATCACTGGCTATAAAATCCAAAATACTTGTTAGATTAGCTTCTTATAACAATTGGTATGTGTGTCATTGACATGCTCATGTAATGGGTAATTTGCATTATCATGTGACAATTACCACCTTGAAATTTTTTGAAAATACCTTGAAAAATTGGCATTTTTTATGAAAAATCATACCATTTTTTTGGCCGATGGAAGTGAAAGAAGACATCAGCAGCAAGAATAGCCACACCATGCATGGGAGATTCATTGGACTGAAAGACCAGGCTGTGAAAAATGCATTAAAATACTTTAAAGTCACTCCCAGGAATCAAAAATGCCAAAAAGTTCATTTTTCCCTTTAGGTTACACTGGTGTAAATGTTTTCCATAGGCCTCAGTGCTAACGTTTTAGCGTATGCTGTTGGCTATATGAACCATGGGTCCAATTTTTTTTTTTAATCTGAAAAATTGACATTTCGGGAAACTTTTTACACAAAAAAATCATATCTGTCTAGCAGGGAATTCGCCTTTAAATCTTGTGTTTTCGTAACTAGTGTCAGATCCGCATAAAAAAATACTGTCATATTTTAGACCACACCAACAAATTCAAACTTCACTACAAAGGGTTAATTCCTGTGCCAATGGCTATCTTACCCATGGGAAATCATAGGGAAGAGGTGTGATGATTTTTTTATGCAAAAAGCACACAAGGCTATTGACCAATCAGGGCCCAGTGTCTATTTTATTCTCTCCTATATATTCCTCCCGCATCCGCTAGAGGTCTCTCCGAACCTTATTTACACCAGTGTAACCTACTGACCATAACAGTGGGGGGGGGGTCTGATAATTATCTCATCCAGACACAATGCTAGGGTGGGTGGGTATGTCAATTTATCAAGCGGTATTACTTCAGAAGATCAAATGTTCTTAAACTAAATAATGCGGATGCGTTTTAGCTTATGGTCCAACATATACTCCCGAAAATATTTACGCACATAAATCGACCTATAATGTTAAATAGGAATATAATGTGATTATTTGATTCTGAAGGCGCGGGCCACAGTGATAAAAAAAACATATTAAAGTGCGTACACATGAACAGTCGTGAATTGGCTTTTTTGTGTCATTGTCCATACATAAAATGATTAAATCGCCTCATTATGAGCCGATAATGTGACTAACATGCTCTGATTTTCAGCACATCATCGACTCAAAATGATGCTATTATCTACCTAAAATAGGTTAGTTATAAGCAGATAATGTGCGGGTTTTCGTGAAATCAGGCTGCATCGACCTCTTTGGTCCTGCATCTCTCCAAGAAGGGTGATTGAGTTGATTCGGCTCAATCAATCGGCTAGTCACGCCTCCCCACAGTGTTTCAGATAACATTTCTGTCATCTGTTGTATTTTATTTATGGTGTCTAGTTGTGTGTTCTGTTTTTCGTGTATGTTGTTTCTTTCGTATTATGTCTCTTTGCATTTCGTCTTCATGACTATTATATGTTTCAATATTGTAATATTCATGCCTGTCTCATTGTTGGGAGTTACCGACAGGCTGTTATATGTAGTGGCTAAACGGGTCACGGCTTCGGCTATGTACCAGTCTCTGGACTGACCACAATTCGAAGGGTAGTCCGATGCGCCTGTTGGGGTAGTTGTCGATTATTTGCTGTTCATATGGCAACTCAAAACAAACAAAAATGTAAGAATGACCACTCGCTAAATTCCACTGATGTTGAAGTCTATCCGCAGCACTTGGTACTTGGTTTTGATCCGAATGTCAAGCGACATCCTGTATTTATGATTGATAAACGATACAAAGCATAGCCGGACAATTAAATTATGTCCAACCGGTCATGACTGCATGGGCAACTAAGTGGCTCTCCTCTGATCATATGTTCAAAAATATCCAAGATGACACTCTTATGCAATTAACATCTATTGCACAAACACCAATGTTGAGTACTCCTCACAAGACAGTGAACAGAAACAGAGTTGTGTTGAGAACCCGTGTTACATCTGATTCTTCTGAATCAGAAATATTGACGTAGTTAGCACCAAATGGAATTACAGAAGTTCGTAGATTTACAAAGACAGTTGATAGACTAAAATTTCCTTTGAACAGTTATCTTTTGATCTTCAATCGATGCGAACATCCACCGATATAGAAGGTTGGTTGGATATATGAATATGGATGTAAGTACATATGTTCCAAATCCATTGCGATGTTTGTGAAATTGGTGGTATTTGGACCAAAAAAGTCACATTTTGCTATAAAAACATGGTCAAGGGTAGGGGGGTCAGCTGCCCCCTCTGCCCCCCTCTTCCGGCACCCATGTATGTGCACGCTGTTCTGTTTCTTGTTGCGTTCATAAGGATTATACGAATCTTTAAAAATGAAATGGATCGCCCATGTCTCATATGGGACTATGATTTCAAGATTCAACGACGTAAAGAGTCTGTCATATATAGAAGCTTAGATAATAGTTGGTCCTCGACCATCCATTCCACAGGTCACATACTCAGCTATATATTGTATCTACAAAAAATGTGTTGATGTCATCGCTCAGACAGAGTCAAACCAAACTCATCAGTATATCGCTAGCAACACAAGTTGAGAAGACCGATATTATACCTGTTCGGAACCTGTAGCGCAGGTAATAGATACAACTTCTGTTTTTGAGAACAATCCGAAACAATCTGTGTAAGTTGATCCTGTTGTTCAAAACAAAAATCTCCAAAATCTGTCAAATAGTTTGATTCTCAGAAACAGAGGTTGATCTTTGGGTTTTCAAAGTTCGATACGATGCTCCGATAGAAACGGTCAAGGGAAACCATGCATGATGTTGTGTGGGGGAGGCTGTCCGTTGGGGGAAAATATCACCTACTGAATCAACCACCCCATTGTCAACTTGATGAATTGATTGTATTAAGACTTACGCCAGATTCATCAGATAATATAAATATCTTATCAATCATTCATGAGGCGTGTTTGACAGCTACTCCACATATTTCATTGTCAGCTAATCTAAATATTTCGATACGCAGATGTCTTATTAAATTATTTATATTTGATGAAAACATTTCATGTAGGTTTTATATTTGCTATTTTCAAAGCAGTATTCAGTGCTATCGGTTTTGATATTCTGTTTTATGTGTGTTTGCACAATGGTCATTTTCTCAATGGTTCTGATCCTAATCGAGCACGCTCGCTGATTTTTGGTGTTTTTATGTGTATATATTTTGTTTAGTTTTAGTCTAGTGCACGGTTACGTCTCTATATACACAGTCGCTTCACTGTATCTTGATTCAGTTTCTCTCAGACGTGATGTGGCTTAACGGCTAAAACCCAAACAAAACAAACCATCACTGGAATGTGGCAGAATCGAACAATTGCTTGGCTAATGTTGTATGCTATTGCAATAGAGACCCATCTGACGAAAATATATACTGGATTTGATGGCCTCGAAATTTGAGAATAATGGTGCTCTTTCTAAACACTGTTGCCCGTCATATGTTATATGGACACCATAGCCACGATAGCAAGACACATCAACAATATACAGCATTGTAGCATGACCAAGTTGAACAGCCTTATAGAGCACCTGCAACCTAAATGTTCGTGTACCATAAAATGGCGTAACACCCTCGACTATTCAATTTGTCAGGTCATTCCTTTGTTCAATTCAAACTGCCCCCTCTTCCTGCCATCGACCTGCAATCATACAGACAAAGACTTGTTTCAGGAGACGGCACGACATGCGCTGTATGATCGATCGATTCAGGAATCGATCTGCGAACATTACGGAGTCTCAAAATAGCGATGGCAATTACGCTTGAACACAGAACCTCCCCGTTACGACGAGTCGATGGATCCATCTGTAAACATCCGCCATGGAGGCGTTCCACCACGGAAAATGGCGACATGAGGGGTACGTATGCTTCGTTTTATAGTTCACTCCTCTAACGTTTTGATGGTCCTCAGATTATATGTTCCGGGCAGGAATTGATTCAAACCGAATGCACCCTCAGTGTGTGTCGTTAAATGTGTCGTCATTAATGAAATACATCTGTTATGTGTGCACATATGGCACATGCTCGCTGTTATTGTTTCTAATAGAGATGACATGCAAGAATTGTGCAAAAAGTGACGTCTTTTGCATATAAGAGAATACGATGTTTTTGGATGCAGGTGGTCATGTTTGTGTATACGTCATATGATTAAATAGAAATTTAATGTGGTGTTTATATGTTTATGTATATATAGATCTATGGCATATGTTTGAAACTAACTTCCAACTTCGAGCATCACTGTATGTGCACACTTGCCATGTGCGCACATTCTTTAACCAGATGATGTGCAACATTGTCAAACACATGTATTTGCTACCTCCCTGTTTAGCAGTATATACGCATAATGCTGAAATTTGGAACCTGAGTTACTACATGTACACATGTACGTGAATATTAGCTGTTTAGGTCGGATTGGGCGAGTCTCGATTGTAATGGGGTGCAACCTT
Source organism: Siphonodentalium dalli (assembly GCA_032622095.1). NCBI lineage: Eukaryota > Metazoa > Mollusca > Scaphopoda > Gadilida > Siphonodentaliidae > Siphonodentalium > Siphonodentalium dalli. Next base: position 93,901,883 of record CP136068.1, read on the forward strand.
CAAATAACTCACTAAACCTTTTTCTCACCCATGCTTGACTTGAAACTGTCCGAAAAATAAACCCTATAACCCGTTACTTCTGTTAGTAGACTTCCCATTGTTGTGCCAAAGTGTATAGGAGATGCAGACTATCCAACGTGTATTATTTTCCAACTTTCTAAAAATTGTATTGACGTCGCTAGCTACGCCCCGGCCTGTGCACAACCATATGACATGCAGCTAGAAATCGAACGTGTGAAGTCTGCATCCTGACAATTCAGTCACATGCATAGAGCATTACGCTGCCAAGGAATGGATGACGGAACAAGTTATAAATTATAATCCCAAAAGAAGTGTTCCAGTCAATGGTATCAGTTACCTGATAACTGTATATCAATTTATCAGTAACTTGTCTATACGGGTGATTTTCCAACGCACTGAACCACCATTCTTCTTATGTATCAATAGTCGTGCTATTGTCTAGCGGCTAAAGCGACGATAACCCGAACCAATCGAAATGAAAAATACCCCATCGGAAGCAACGTATAGTTTTCTCATAAACGCCGGCTCGGCCATTTCAGTTGCTTGTTGACGTTTACGGAGCCATGTTATGTGGTATGTGTAATAATCAATCGTATAGGCCATTTCCGCTGTGCAATATTAAATCAAAAGCCGTTTACAATTATAATAAAGAGCGTTAGTATGTGCCCTGTCAAATTCAACACCAATAATAAAGAGCGTTCATCTCTTTTAACTTTTATGACAATTTTGGTACTAATAATTATAATAAAGAGTGTTTAATCAGTATAACATATCTGGCAATTGAATTATTGCGCTTGTAATAAATAGCGACTGACCACGACTTTTAAAAAAGCGAATTTAATTACCGGTATATCGTTTATATCACAGAACGTTGGGACGTGGCCAGAGGGTCTCCGTTGTGGGGGAGAGTGCACCTTCGAATTTCCAACCACACTCCCCTTGAACCAAGATTTTGCCCAACTGGTACCTCACAGGTAGACCTGGACGGTAGTCTATTCTATTAGTTGGCAACCGGTCCGACGAAGAACAGGATATACAATATCAGATAATTTTGATATCTGATTCTGAAAATTGCGAAATCTTAAACATCCAATGGTTTAGTAACTCCAGGCAAATTGACACCCTAATTTGTTGTTCTTAAATTTATTACCACGGGAGAGGAATTAAGTAAAATGTTGAAATATGAATATGAAATTTGCAAAACCCTAGCCTCTGGACCCGCATATAGCTTCCCAATAGTTAGGTTGGTGGTGAGAGACAACCCCATGTCACTACTTCCGTGCATAACTTATTTTTTGACAAATGCTAAAGTGTCAGTTATAATATCAAAACTGAATTACGTAACGCTCTTTATTATAAGCGCCAGCATGCCATTTAGATTAGACGCTCTTTAGTGAACGTGTAAATATATGTAAACACAGATTATGCGCGTTTCACATAACTGCGAACTGTACATAAACACCTAGATACAAATGCCAACAACAATGCCCGGACCGGCGTTCCATATGTTATGGTGGTTTGATGTTTTGTATTATTCTCTTTCTTGTTACACTACGATCCGGTTCAAGGAATTAAACTAGGTCGATAAATACATTAAACTCTGACCAGACTTTATATCAACAGAAAGACTTATTTAATTCATAGAATTTAGTATTTCTTCAACGTGGAACAAAAGCGAACTAATTGTTAGCGGTGTCACCCCCACCCACATGAATCATGAATATACCATGAAGTTAACAGTGGGCATGGTGAATCCTGCGTACCGATTAACCCTTTACCCAGCAGAAGGGCCCTGTGCCAATGCATTCTCTTATATATGCAAGTCGACCATAGGTCGCCTCGCATATATAAGAGAATGCATTGGCTTAACACATTACAAATTATAAAATTGTTAAAGAATGTAAGAAAAAATGGTAAAAAGTGTTAAAAAAAGATTTTGTTTAGGCCAATGCATTCTCTTATATATGCGAGGCGACCTATGGTCGACTCGCATATATAAGAGAATGCATTGGCACAGGGCATAACTGTAACTATCACAATGTGGTCAAGGAGCCGGTTCCAATGATATCCATATGTGTATGGTTCTATTGAGACAGACCGAAGATATTTTAGGCTGTTGAAGCTTTATTTGGCCGGTTTTGGTCGGTTTGTTGGGTAAAGGGTTAAAGGCCCAATTAATTTTCGAATCACAGATTATTTTTTATCACATAATTTGGCCATAAAAGCAGTTTCATAATTATCGATAATAGACACGTTTAATATCAGCGCGTGCGATGACGTCACGGCGTTCTTCAAATAACTTGCGATCGCTGTAGTTTATGATTGTTGTTTTCGATGAATATTTCGCGTTGCTTCGGGTTTATTTGATCATGTGATAAAAGGTATCTCACACTCGTCCTATTTTATACGTAATTTATCAACCTCGTACTCTAAATTCTATTTGAGCCTCGGTAAACCTCGGCTCAAATCGAATTTAGTGAACTCGGTTGATAAATTCCGTATAAAATAGAAACTCATGTGAGATCCTCTATTTATATAGTGCATTGATATACGGTTTTAATAACAATCGGTGCCATAAAATATTATTAAAATACTATAATTCATCACCATTTGGAACGTCTGTGTCTCACAAGATGCCCATATATAGAGTAATAGAAAATAGCTGAAATCATAAAGTCATTTCTCCCGTCATTGCTCCCAGAATGCAACATAATTCAAACCATAGTTTATTTTCAATGGAAGAGGAATAACTCTATATCTAAATTTATAGAGTTATTCCCCTTCCATTGAAAATAATAGACACTGTGCATAAACTTGAGCACAGAACAGACATCGATATATCTCAACAAAAACAACATGTTCGCAGTTTATTACATCGAATTTGGTCAAAATACTACGTTTTGGGGCTTCATCTTTCCAATGGTATATAATATCGCATATATTTTATATAATGTGATTGGGGGGGGGGGGTCGAAAATTAAGTGGGCCCTTAATATAAAACACATGTCATGTATTTTACATTAATATGACAATTTCCACACAACTGCTGATGTGAGATCCTACATGTTCTACTATGTTCTACATGTCCATAGCTTCAATATATAAAAAAAACATATGAGACTCAATTACATCAAAATGTCATTCTGGCTAAGAAATTATTAAAATTTGATGCTATGAAAGCTGCGCATACCAGCCTTGTTTTGAGTCCTGAAAAACGGTTAAAATTGGAATATGAATCCCGAGTAAAAGAGGGGTATGAATCACGTGTACCACTTCAAAATCATCCGAATTTCGCGTACAAGAAGGGGCTGACACAATCATTGTTGTTCAATTTATGATAGTTTGATCCCCAGAACATGACAGGAAACATCAATATGCAGTGTTATTCACCCGCATGCCGTGTCATAAACTAGTGAAAAAAATATATAATCCGCAAGCTAGATACGATACATATTTGGTCTAATAAAATAATAAAATATTTTCATCTCACATCAGATCATATATTACCCCTTCTAACCCACGATCCTTTGTGTGAGGAACAATAAAGAGCGTTACTTGTTAATCTTTCGCTGATATGGCAAATAATAAAGAGCGCTTGTCTCGCCATTGTGCGAAAAATTAAAACCAGCTGGAACATCGATATGGGTCAGTAGATCGGCAGTTCATGATCAATTCGACCATATATGTTATCCCTCCTTCCACATTATATAATTAATATGGAGATTCAAATGAGTCAAGAAGAAAGTTTGGGGTTTGGGGATGATGCCCGGGAAGATTTGAAAGGGCCGTCGGCCCTCTCCTACAACCCACGTTTGAATGCCGTAATACCGTTGAAGAGCGTTTGTAGGGTTTGTGAGATTGATATATACACATGCACAGTAGGTGTTTGTCCACTGTGCATGGGGTGAATGCAACCAAAGCAAGAAGCAAAGCCCCACCCCCATTCCGAACCAGGACCGACGGAGAAGACTTACCTTGATTCAAATGAGTCATGTTCGTTTAATTAACTATAAGTATGTTACATGTTCCACTGGAAAATGGTATGTGTGTGTGGGGGTGGGGGGGGGGGGGGTATGTTTATCATTGAACCACCCCACTAAGCCTAACTATTGAGGGAAATATCTATGTCCCTGGCTCCTTCCATATTTGACTCAGTGATTCAATTTGAACATACGTATATATAGTACTAGAAGGTGACCCGACTTCGTCCGGGCTTTGACCTTGAATTGTCCATTTTGAAGGTCAAGGTCAAGTGGGGTCACGATTTGACCAGTCCAAAAACACTGCCTGGACAAAAGTACCCGACAAACGTGCCCGTCGAAATCCATCCGGTTTCACCCGATTTGACCTTGAATTGATCATTTTGAAGGTCAAGGTCTGGTCGGGGTCACGATTGGACCCGTCCAAAACAATCAGTGGACAAAACTAACCACACGTATCAAATTTCGTCGAAATCCCATCAAAATTTGCGATTTGACCTTGAAGTTACCCGATTTCAAGGTCAATGTCACGTCGCACGGGCAAATGCATATGCTTATGAGACTCGCCATAAGAAAGTACCCCCACGTACAAAGTTTCATCGAAATCCCGTGATATTCGGGCGTTTGACCTTGAAATGACCCGATTTAAAGGTCAAGGTCACGTCGCACGGACAAATTAATATGCCTATGTTCGTCCCCGGCCGAAAATACCCCCACATACCAAGTTTCATCGAAATCGGGTGGGCCGTTTTAGAGTTCATCGCGAACACACAGACAGACACACAGACAGACACACAGACAGACACACAGACAGACACACAGATCTTCCAAAATATATAATAGATATGCAGTTCCCACATTCGACACGTTTAAATATTGTCAAATTCTTAATTTAAATTAGCAGCCAGTGTATGTAAAATGTTGATAACTCAAAAGAATAGTATGTTGCAACCGTCGGAACAAAATCTAGACTTGTGGGTCATTAAAGATAGATTATATCTTCTTAAATACGTTTGATATATCTTCCGGGTATAAAATAATAAATATCATTCGAAGACACCTCTCTGGTAACTCTTCTATACATTGATACTGATTATATATCGGTAATGCGATAATCATGTGGGACATTTTATGGTTACTATTCTTAGAACATACCGTCATGAAACGTTCAGGCGATCTCAAATAGAGATATGAGTTTCTCGCTTGCTGCGCTCATAACGTTTGCGCGAGCCGTAACATTTCACAAACTTACTGTATTATACCATAAATTCGAAATTAAATCAATATTAACTGACAGAATAGATTCCGGACAGGGACCTTCGATATATATTTATTTTTTATACACATTAACCCTTTGAGTGCCAGGGGCCGATCTCATCGGCCCTAAACCTACAAAATAAATCTGTTAAAGAATATAAGAATAAATTATTAAAATTGTAAAAAAAAAAAAAAAAAAAAATGTTAGGCCAATGCATTCTCTTATATATGCGAGGCGACCTATGGTCGACTCGCATATATAAGAGAATGCATTGGCACAGGGTATATGGGTTGATACAAAATCGACCTGGCACCCAAATGGTTAAACTATAAACGACTTGTTATAGGAAGCTATAGACCATCTTTAAGGTTCCTCTGGATATCGGAAGATGGACTATGTAAAATGTTATGGAAATTACGCAGGATAAACACCCTTGTATGTTAAGTGAGGGGGAGTGCTCCTGCTAATTTGCTATGATGTTGATGGGTCCCGCTGAATTAATATGATGCTGGTAGAGCAAACTTATTCTGGTAACAAAAAGTTTTCTAAAGTTGTGGCTTTTGGCTAATTTGAACAAATCAGGGGAATAGCCGCATATATGTATAAAACGTTCAAACATGTATATTGTAAAATAGTATAATAACGGATGTATTAGTTTTTGCAAACCGACCATTATTGAGATAATATATTCTTGCCGTTTTGCAAAAAAAAAAGCGCAGCCATTATTAAAACAGTTTAAAATAGACATGTCATTAAACGTTTCATATATACAGACACTTGCTTTTTCCCAAATCGCCCGGTTTAGTCAAACACTGCGAAATTTACAACTTTAGAAAATAACGCTACTTGTTCTTAACAGTATCAGTTTGCCCTGCCAGCATGGCATCAAACGTTAATTGTTCCACATAACACAGCGTGATATGATGTATGCTCTTCATTACGAACAAGAAAACCAATGTCAGAAATGGTAACGCGCTCAAGGTCATATATTATATACCCATGATTGTAATTATAGAATATAAAATATATTGGTTTCGCGAATGACCAACTCAGAATTCCGTTAAAATAACAATAACAACCAACACCTAATTAACGAACCGGCGGCCGTCTCCGACCACAACCCCCAGTGGGCTGTAGAACGAAAAATGTCTATAAAAGTTGAAATATAAGACTTACAAATTATCTTTTTCATTTCTTTTATTGGTAATTGACATAGCTTGTCATAAACCAAAAATCAACATTATTGACACAATAATGTAACGGACAATAAATGAAATTGAAATTCCCAACTACACCTTTTACCGGACTCGGCCTCCGGTTCGCAGTTCGACTTTTAATCCTCCCAAAAATTCCCATTCTATAAATAAAACACTCATGGGGCCCAGGCAAAACAAGAATCTCTACACCAGTATACACGCGGAGCGCGCATAATAATAAATAATTAAATATGGGCATCAATATCGATGTAATCGCCTCTGAGTTATTACAGCTGCATGAATTGAAATGTTCAGACTTTATTATTATCAGACTTTATTATTATCAGACTTTATTATTATCAGACTTATGATCTTTTAACCCTTTACCCAACAGAACGGCCCTGTGCCAATGCATTCTCTTATATATGCGAGTCGACCATAGGTCGCCTCGCATATATAACAGAATGCATTGGCTTAACACATTACAAATTATAAAATTGTTAAAGAATGTAAGAAAAAATGGTAAAAAAAAGATTTTTTAGGCCAATGCATTCTCTTATATATGCGAGGCGACCTATGGTCGACTCGCATATATAAGAGAATGCATTGGCACAGGGCATAACTGTAACTATCACAATGTGGTCAATGAGCCGGTTCCAATGATATCCATATTTGTATGGTTTTATTGAGACAGACCCAAGATAATTTAGGCTGTTGCAGCTTTATTTGGCCGGTTTTGGCCGGTTTGTTGGGTAAAGGGTTAAACGGACATGGTCTTGACAATCACAAGCTAGAAATAGAAAACATAAACAAAGCAGGGTGCCAAATAGAAAGAATAAGCAGTCTCGGCCCTATACCAATAAAACAGGAAGTGTTCTGTTTTTTGTATCACTAGCGTGGTCCGATTGACACGATACAGTGTATATATATATATGGAATATATATAAATAGTAGATGTCATTGTTGTTATATTGTGTCGGTAAAAATCCACCATCTTCGCTTTTTACAATAGCATACATTGTATCCGGTGTTTGGTCAATATATGTTTGGTATATTGCCGGTACAGTAATGCCCAAAGTAATTGACCACTTAACCACAGCAGAATTATGGGTAATTTTTCAGGATTTAGTCGGAAATATGGCTTTCCGATTAATGGCAACAAGCCATATTTCCGACTAAATCCTGAAAAATTACCCATAATTCTGCTATGGTTAAGTGGTCAATTACTTTGGGCATTACTGTATTTACTATAGCTATGCAGACTCCATTGTATATCTTAAAGCGAGAACACTTTGGGACATAATGACCCATTCAATACCAGCCAAATGCGCGACCGTATAAGCCATAATGGATGCCAGATACAATGTAAGTCTGCATCCCTCTTCACCTCTTTACATTCTAAAATTATAAAAGCTAATACTAATAGCATGTTGTCCAGTGACTTATATATTCATCGTCGATAGTGAGCACTCATGCAAGGTCGCTATAACATAGCGTTTCGGAGTGTCCAATTTCTGTTGTTCTGCGTATATAGGAATCACTGAACTAAATGGTTTCCCATAGGCGACAGTGTTAATGTTTCGACCGAATTCACTGAATTGAAGCCTACAGGCTATTCCAGTGGTGTTTACCAGCTAGATTGACACCAGTTGATCACGAAAAGGCAAGAAAAATCATAGGTCATGTGTTTATTTTTTTAAATAAATCCCAAATGTATACGACAGGGCTATCCCACAGCCAAATTTGGTCTGGAAAAACCCAAAACTACAGCAGCTAGTTAAATCAATTTCCCACTCACACAAATCCATTCCCCCATTAATTCACCAGTTAAATTATTTGGATATGATGTACAAATCAAATAAACACGATGTCATCCTTCAATAACGTGTCACATGTATCAGGTAAAGGTCATTCACCTTTAGCAATTCCACGGTGTACTCGACTCGCTCCCCGACTCTGGAACACATTTAGCTCCCTGATTCCTAAAATGACAATCTAATGCAGCCACGCCCATGTCCTGTTTTGAGCTGAAGATTAGCAAGCAACGAGGACTCAGCTGTATATTTTGACTAAATAATCATACCAAATGCCGATGAAGTACCGCCAGCTTCAACCAATAACCATAGATTTCACATTCTCTATTATTGCCATTAGATAAGAAACTGACAATTGCCCCCCCCCCCCCCCAGATAAGTAAGGCGTAAATTGTTGGTGAATAGTTTTTTGGTTGTTGCTGTACTTATAATATTCGGGGTTGGAACCCTAAACGTATCTTTAATGTTGGATTTACAGAACACAGCATAGTATTACTGTTATACATTTGCAGGTTGTACAACAGCTGACCCTGTGGCCCACATGTAATACATAAACTGCTGAAATACTCCATACATCGTCTGTTGTCATGGAAACAACGGTCTCGTTCGCTGAAAGAAATTTTGTCGACAATGGCATCGCAAATGGCGGCACACGCGATATGGCGATCGACAAAGAGTTCTCCGACGAGGATGATGATGCCTTCGTTGATGACCCTCTGTCCACGGAACCGTTCGGATCAACCAAACCACTCATGCACCCCAGGACCAGAACACGTGTAACGAGTAGGCACCCAAAGTGCAGATGCCGCTACTTAATCCGTCCTGTGTTCACATTATTCCTCGTGTTGTGCACTCTTGGTGGAATATCTGGCGTGGTTATCTATATTCTCAACGGATATTATCCAGATATACTCAAACAGTTTCAAGGCGGAAGTGCTGTCTCCGACAATTTGATTGGTTGTGATACACTTGACGTCAGCGATGTCTGGGTTGTGCAGCTGCCGAAACTCATCACAGAATCTGCCTTCCGTCTCGTCGACGTCAATCAAGATGGGGACCTTGATGTCATCGTTGGCTTTGGAACAGGTCAGTTCCTCGATAATAAGTTGTATACATTTTATAATAACGTAGATATAACGTCACCCTTGCCGACAGTCGTGTGACGAAACGTCCCACCATGACGTGTATCGCTATCTCAGATGTGTCTCAATGAATCATCGTGATGGATTTCTTTCGTCTTTCTAAAAATATTGTTATGATGATGTTGCATGTAACTTATCAAGGTAGGCGAGGTACTGATCACGACATGAGCGACCTTTGTACATGTTAAAATACTTTCGTCGATGTCGACGAACAGAGTGTCTTTGTCAGCGTGTGTAATAAGTAGTAATAGGGCATGTTATGTCAATGTCGTCTGTGCCATGTTGGAGGGTTTATTATGTCATTGTACAACATCCGGTTCAACACATGTCTGGAACTCCACAGTGCCACGTTGACGTCAGCTTTAAGATCAATAATTGGTCGCTATGAAGTTAGCTGCCAAGCTGTGAGGGTATAATTAACTCAGTTTGATCACGAATTGAATGACATACAGAAATATTAGAAATACCGATGTTTTATCCAAATATATATGCGACTATAATTCCTCCCAGACCATAATAACGGTACCAATAGCCTTCGGGATCTGTGGGTATGGCTTTCTGTCACCGATATCTATAGCGGCATATAGTTTGAAAGGGTCCAACACCTACATGTATGTTTCAATGCCTATGTACCCAGACACCCCATAGACGCGTTTACTTGCGAAGAAGCATGTTTGTTTCAGAACTTCACAGTATAGAGGCCGAAAGTCCAGGTGCTGAAAAAACAGGCGTCGCACGTTCCAAATATAGCATTACTAGCATTACAGAAACGTCGTGCTGGCCCTAACAGTGGTATATATCACGAGCATTATAGGCCTAATAGTCTACATGTGTATATACATGTATTTGTTGTTAGTTATATATGATATACAAGGAGGCACGGGCTAAGTATATAGAGTGTTCGTTGCTTCAAGTGTGCAGGCTTCAGTGAGCGTAAACAAATTCTCAGTTATTATCGAACTGGTCATGTATCAATCGGAATGGCACATTGAGATGTCCTTCAACTCAGATTAAGCTTGAAAATCGGTCTGGATTTCGGCCATTTCGGGGTGGGAACCTGCAACAACGTCGTCTCGCACAGACTGTGATAATCTTATCCACGATCCAACACATCGGGCTACTGGGACATCCTTAAAATTAAGCCCTTTCGGCATCAGTTAAGAACCGTATCAGTCTGAACATGGGTTCGAATATTGACACAGAACGGATCTATACCATTATATTGGAACAGTACAATGCACTTCCTCCGAAATAGTATATGTGACCACACGATTACTAGCGGATATATATATCAAGTGTATATGTTTCTGACTTCATTCCAGTGCGAGCCTCCTGGGCAAAATATATTCATTATATTCATGGTGGTCCATCAGAGATCTGTTGTTGGGAGCTTGTTTCCTGTCAAGATTATATGGCGTTAGTTCGATATATGGCCACGATTGTGGCACATGAGTATTTGAGTGTGTCCGTCTGCATGCCATTAGACCCTCCTGGGCACAATGTATTTATATTGGTTGGGCCATATCTTTCACTGGAGCTTTCTCATCGGTTTAATATTTTTGTTCCATGGCAACGGCCCCACTTCTCCATCGTTAGAAACATGAATGATGTGGATACATTCATTGCTCCCATAGTGGCAATATATTCCCGTAAATAGCTCTGATGAACGCAATGTTGTATGTCCATTAGTGCATCAGCATTGTATGGAATCAATCAAGATTGCTATTAACAAGATTTACATCGATCCAGACAAATGCGTGCTTGCCACCTTACCTGGCTCCATTACGTTCTCGCTTCCACTAATAATGTTTGGTTATTGCAAATGGATATTGTATATATCGCTTATCCCCAGAGGATCTTTACACACTTTTTACATTCATAATATTGTGACTGTTGTTAGGAAATCGTAATATGTATAGCGTGATGCCATTTCCCATGCGTTTTTACAAAAGCCACGAAACACACAGACGCGCATACACATCTCCACACAACATTACATATGCGTAGCCAAGTGTCTATTTTGGGCTATTCCACGTATATAGTTACCACGGAAAATATCACATGGCGAATGGCTTTGCTTAATGGGCATAACTTGGTGCTAAAACTTGTAAAACAGCGTGGTTTCCGTGGTCATGTTTCACAAAATCCATCACTCCATGGGATCCCAGGGAAAGTCAATATAGAGCCGCGAACATGCATGCATGGAGCTCACATCGCAGTGGTGATCATTAAAAGCTGCATGAACACCCAAAACGACAATATATCTTCGTGCAAATACGCACATAATCGACCTATAAGGTGAATTAGGTATATAATATTATTATTATTTTCTGAAATAAGCAGATAATGGACGCATATCCGTTATTTCGTTGTATGGCAGTCGTGAGTTGCGTTCTTTGTGTCATTGTCCTCGCATAATCTGCTTATAATCGCCTCATTATGAGTCGATAATGAGACTAAAGCGCTCTCATTTTCACCACATTGTCGACTAAAGATGAGGTGATTCTAAGCACATTATCTACCTATAACAAGTTCTATTATCAGCAGTTAATGTGCGGATTTTCGAGAGAACAGGCTGAAAAGGAAGGACCACCGAATATATAGAGCTTAAAGTGTTTTAACCCTTTCTATACTAAATACTCATTGACGAGTACCGGCAATTATCCCTTATGAAATGTTCAGATAATAGAGTTCAATAAACAGTCTTTTGTAGAACTTATTATCAGAACATTCCCCACCACTGAATATGAATCCTTCTATATTTGTATTAGTGTTCGTATGTCTGTCGTCTGCTCATTGTTTTCATGAAAACCCTCTATATGAATAAATGACCATTCCAATGTATACTTTTATAACTGATGGGAGAATCGATTTAGTATAGAAAGTGTTTACCCAGTACGAGGTCTTCCCTCAACCAACAAAACTGACAACGCGACAATGGCAAACAACCCCCCCCCCCCCACCCCCAACAAACACAACAAAGCAATCTAGTGTGTCTGCTTCAATTTACCACAAATGTCAACATTCCAATCAGAAAAATGTAGATTGTTAGTAAACGAACAACATGACGTTAAAGATACATAATCCGAATTAACGCTCCTATATAAATTAAGATTTTATCTTTTATTTCTCACCACCTGGTATATTTGGCGGTCTAGCAAATATTCGACGAGCCGATCGACATACTCTCGATACGAAATTGCGTTGAACAAAATCTTCATATATAACACGTTTTTGATAATTGTATACTAGAGTTGACAGTGGTTAGCATTATTTTTGGGTAATTAATCGATTCTGATAACTAAAGCGTCTTTTGAAGAAATGTTGTTGTTGTTGTTGTTGTTGTTGTTGGAATCTGATGATACGGGGACCATTGAATCGGATTTTGTACCTTTAAAGGGGATGTATCTCTTCCCTGAAATGTTTGTATAGATTCTGGGTATAAAATAATAATTATGAGTCACTTAACCAGTCAATTGGAGCTTCTGTCACGTGACCATGAAATGTTTTGTTTTCTATGTGTTATTATCTATGAACAGTTTATGTTGTTATTTTAAAAACAATTGTACATTTTGATTGGAATTTCATCTTTTGAAACAAATCTATGTGAAATGTTTAAAACATCAGATGTGTCTTGTTTGGGAACAGCAGTGCTATAAGGTGACCTCAATATGAGTTTCATATCAATGTTTTGTTGTTGGTTGTGGCGTAACACTGGTGTTGTGTAGAACGAAGAGATAAGACATCTTTAAAATCTCATCCAAGAACATGAACTGTGTTTCTAATGAAGTCACTCCCATGGCTCTATCTCAATCTTCTTGATCAAGTAAAACAGGAAAAAAAATCCTCATATGTCTCATCTTTACCCACATTACCATACGCTCGTGAATTATGGCCCGTAATTACTGGAAATTCCTGGAATCAATAAGAGATTAATCTTTGATTAATTACGAAGCATCATGATCCGCCAAAATGAAAACCTTAACCGGTATGAGCGGAATGTATCATTTGGAAACTGTCCATGTCTAATATCTAATTTAAGCGATTAAATACGAGATAATAGAATTCCACCACGTCACTTATCACCATCTTCTGTAAGTCACACAAATGTCACATGGTAATGCGCCAGTGCCAGATTCTCGGAGTTGATTTGTTAAAAAAGAAATGCTACTCTGTTTTCAGTGTGTTCGCCGTAAACACATCTTGGGAGCGCAGGTAGTCTGAGAAAGGAGACGATTTCTCTTAATTATTGATTGTTTCTGATATCGTCTTGTCAGTTTAACCTTTCTGTACTAAATACTCATTGATGAGTAGTTATCCATAAGGACATACTCAGATAATAAGTTCAACAAAGGATAGCTCACATCCCTTGCCATATACGACAAAGGACCATATGTTGAACTTATTATCTGAACATTTCCCTCCTATACATAGGACTGCTTCTGTAATTGTATTATATGTGTATTGCTCTTGTTGTTGTTGTTGTTGTGGTGTTTGTTGTTGTTGTTGTTTGTTTGTTTGTTGTTGTTGTTGTTGTGGTGTTTGTTGTTGTTGTTGTTGTTGTTGTTGTTGTTGTTGTTGTTGTTGAAGAAAGTGGTGCCAGGAAGAGATAGAGCCCCTTTAAATATTTCATCCAAGGACACAAACTGTGTCTCTAATAAATCTCTCCGGTGGCTTTAACTTAATCATCTTGTAATTGATCAAGTAAAACTGGAGAAAAAAAGTATCCTCAAATGTCTCGCATCGACCCACATTACAATACGTTTGTGAATTATGCCACGTGATTGCTGGAATCAATAAGCGATTACTCTTTGATTAATTACGAAGCATCATGATCCGCCAAAATGAAAACCTGAGCGGCGTGTATCTTTAGTAAACTGTCCATGCCTAATATCTAATTTAAGCGATTACATACGAGAAAATAGAATTCCACCCACGTCACTTATCACCATCTTCGGTAACATTCACACAAATGTCATTTGGCAACGCGCCAGTACGGTAGTACCCCATCGGTTGTGGGAATTGATTTGTAAAATATTAATGCTACTCTGGCTTCCGTGCGTTCGCCGTAAACAAATAAATAGTTTGGAGCGGACATGGTCTGTGAAACGAAACGAAATCACCATGTTAATTATTGATTGTTTCTGATATCGTCATGTCAGCTTAATCATTTCTATACTAAATACTCATTGACGAACCTCCAAATACCCCATCTGAACCGTCCAGTATACCGACCGCCACGTGTGTATTGTTTACAAGCATTGTCGCGGTCGTCTGCTTCTCCAATAATTATGTTTTTTTTTGTGTCTTGTTGCTATGAGTTAAACACACAACATCATGAATTACAAGAAAACTAAGATGCAAGCATCAGGTCACCCATGAACTATTTAGCATAGAATAATTCAGTTCGGTTGCAGTTTCACAACGTTACAACTGACATACGATTACACAAGACGAACCTTGAATGTGGAACTATGTAAGAGTGGATATTAATGTTCTAAATCCCATGTTTCACCTTTAGTGATAATGGGGTCGTACTTTATTAACACGCAAGTAGTGTAATTAAGTACGGATAATTAGAAGTAACAAATCGTTTAGTTTCTATCGTATCGGCTGAAAGGGGTGATCAGATTGCTGGTGATGAATGTTCTCGTTAGCTGCCAATATAATGTGCATATTTGTCCCGTTACGTTTATACACTGTAGCAATGGCGGGCCAGAGTGTGTTGACATGTTAATTGTTTGGTTCATTAATAACAGATCAGCAGGGATTTGTCGTGATAACGTATACGTGGAAATATGCTACCTAAACGGTTAAATTAACGGTTGATCTATTACAATACCGTGTATACTCGGTTTAAATAGGTATATTATATAGGGACGTGTGCTCAATGTTGGTGTGGACCGATGATCAAAAACAAAATCAGAGGTAAATGTCGGCGGGCGGGAGGGCCATTTGTTCAATAATTTTTAAAGAAATTGAGCAGCTGCAGCAGTGTGACGTGTAACTAGGATTGAAATTAGATATGCAATTTGGAGATTATTGGATGAGCGATGTTATATTAATTATATTAAAGGGACGAGAGGGCTTAGTTGTCGAAAATATTCATATTTGTTCCAAATACCGTAAACAGAAAAATATTAAAACGCATACATTTTGGTTCAAATATACGATCACTATCGCGTAAACATCATTATTACATAAAGACCTACTAAATTTTACCTAAACAAGAGTCTCATTGTGTTATAGAAGGCAGCACAATGCTACTGGCTACTCACACACAAATGGTATAAACGCTCTTTATTATTTCTAAATAAGGAATTGAGCAACAAAGAACGCTCTTTATGTTTACCATCATAATATAAAGAAACACCAAGAAAGTAACTTTTTATGCTTTGTTTACATAACAATCGTCAAATTTACGACAATAACATACTGTTTATGAGATATATCTCATTTGTATATTAACAAAGTCTGTCTATATTTGAATATTATTTTCGTTTCTAGCGGTTTTTGACAGGTGGAAATATGTTCACATGATACCCACCAAGGTCTTCCGTACCTTTAAGGTATACTGCAACTTTTTTTCTTTTCAATAGCAGAATACAGAATGCTATTAAGAAGTGACACAAAACACAGAACATTTTTTTTAATTATAAGTATTGAGCAGTGAGAAATATTTTAGTCGAGGAAACCAGTAACGAAAGGCGATATTAACATGATTTCTGTCAGCGAATAATTGTTTACGTTCCAATGAATATTAAAATGTACTGAAAATAAACTGCTAATGGGTGCCAGACTTTCATAAACACAGCTTATGTATTAATGATGTAACGACATATTTCGTTCTTTATTGTCTCAAAAAATAGGGCATGGGGATGTTTGGATCTCTAGTTTAACGACATTTTTCGGTCTTTGTAGTTTAACGACATTTTTGGTCTTTAATAGTTTAATGACATTTTTCGGTCTTTATAATATCTCAAGATATAGGGGGTATTTGGATCTCTAGTTTAACGACATTTTTCGGTCTTTATAGTTTAACGACATTTTCGGTCTTTAATATCTCAAGATATAGGGGCCCTTAGTGGGTATTTGGATCTCTAGTGTAACGACATTTTTCGGTCTTTGATAGCAAAATGGAAGAAGTACATCTTTGGAAAGATGTGGTCGCACTAAAAAGGAAAGTTGTTTGGTGGTCTTGAAATGCAGTTTTTCTGAACAGTCTTCCTTGATTAAAGTGATGTGAAACACTCCGACAGACACCGGGCAGAGTGATCAAATAGAAATTAAGAATAATCTTTCGCAAGGTAGTTATTTGTTACGAATATTAATCCAAATGGATGATACACAACGTCATTCTTATATATTAGTTAAATGCAATGACTCTCGATGGCGAAATCATTTTTGTTTAATTATAGCCGATAGTTGCGCCCCGAATCGAGATGTAAATATTTACAATTTGGTGTAGTTCAGATGATGTTCTCTATGAAGTGGTGTGGTAGATTTTTTTGGAAATTTTCAGTGATGTTAGTAGAATGATAACATTCCCCAGGTTGGCAAAGTGCCTGAGCACTAACTTATCAATTTCTCGCACCCGAAAAAGTCCATAACAAGTCCATAATATGTCTTTAAGCATATATACAAATCTCCGAAAACAAAAATTCTAAAGCATTAAACGATTTCTTGAAATGCAGTTTTTCTGAACAGTCTTCCTTGATTAAAGTGATGTGAAACACTCCGGCAGACACCGGGCAGAGTGATCAAATAGAAATTAAGAATAATCTTTCTCAAAGTAGTTATTTGTTACGAATATTAATCCAAATGGATGATACACAACGTCATTCTTATATATTAGTTAAATGCAATGACTCTCGATGGCGAACTCATTTTTGTTTAATTATAGCCGATAGTTGCGCCCCGAATCGAGATGTAAATATTTACAATTTGGAGTAGTTCAGACGATGTTCTCTATGAAGTGGTGTGGTACATTTTTTTGGAAATTTTCAGTGATGTTAGTAGAATGATAACATTCCCCAGGTTGGCAAAGTGCCTGAGCACTAACTTATCAATTTCTCGCACCCGAAAATGTCCATAACAAGTCTATAATATGTCTTTAAGCATATAAATCTCCGAAAAAAAATATTCTAAAGCATTAAACGATTTGCTATATTTCCAGGGTATATATTTCATCTGATTTTGCGAGAATCCATATATACTTTTTCACGAGAATCCAGGGTAATTTGCGAGAATATTTACGAGAATCTAGATTTGGATTCTCCCCGAAATATAAGCCCTGATGCCTAAATGGCATAAATTGTACCGTGGTTCCCATGTTCGCCAAAGTGGCATAAATTTATTTCAGGATAATACTAATAGGCATTCATTTATATCACTGATATCAGGACAAAGTTGCAGAACTGCCAGAACTTCCAGAAGGCAAAAAACTAAACAGAGACAATGCAGGCAACAATAATGGCGATATCTGCTTGATTTAGCCACCCATAAACACTTTTATATATTGCATATCCTCGCGGTGAGGTTTACATTGCATTCGCAAAATACATTATATTTTTCCTCCAATAAAATTGCCATTTTAGTTACGTTTTGTATCGCAAACGATGACTATTCTAATTTTCATGGTAGCTGCCATTTGTATTGGGTCACGTGATCACCTAACGAGATCAGGGGAGATAATCAAAAAGTTACGGATAACCAGTAGATCCGCCCAACGCGTAATAGTATTATTATTAGTACAAGAACAAAGGATCATTGAAATCTGCGATTATACAAATCAACTTCGCAGGTGCGGTGGATATTTGCAGAACTGATCTTACCATCGTGTTATCAACACAAAATTGACTATTATTGATCAAATAACATCGCCATCATAAATTAAATAAATGAAACAAGTCAATAAAAATTTCTCTGCCGGGACTAATAAAAAAAATGGCGACGTCTTCATGGAATTCTATCATTTCTGCACATGCGCAAGAAACTTCCAAATAAGGAGTTGCCATATAAGGAAACTGCAATCTCAATAATTACCAAGCAATTAAAGTCTTAACATACAAGTCAGAAATATTGTTTCATGATCGAACTGCGGACCTGATAATTATCGAAATATGTAGGCGAAATAATTTTTAATTAGTTAATCATATGATTTAGACATCAACACTCTTAAAGACGCAATACACCGCCATCTAATGTCGTTATTTAACTGGGTCGGTGTTTCTTGTTATCAATCGTTTATTGCTTCGTTTTTAGTAAGACCATTGTATCTGTTTTGCGCATGCGCAAGTCAATTTCCATATTTGGAATTTCCATATATGGGATTTGTGTTAACCTCAATACCGATCAAGCCATAACAAATAACCACGCAATTATCTTAGCATAAAAATAAGATATATTGTAATTTATGCAACTCCGACCCTGGTAACCCTGATAACTAATAAAATATACCGGCCAATTCATTTTAAGATCGTTATTACACTTTGCTTTAGGCATAAATACACTCTTAAACGCACATAAACGACCCATTGGCGTTAAATTAAATATACTCGGTATTTATTATATTACTTTTTTATTGCTCAGTATAGAGTTAGACCCTCGACAACTGTCAATATATTTGGGCTGAATTCATCTGATGCGGTATTATTCCTCGAAATAAACAACAAAGCCGTCGTTGCTTCGAAATGTAGTTTGGGCTAACATTTACACAAATCCTCCATGTGTTCTCAGTCGACACACAGATCATTTCAGAAACAACTGTGAGATAAACACCCAAGGTTGGGTGAAATGAAGACTAAAAGTTTTTCGGTAGACGAGGTGGTCCGGCAAATTTTGGAATCGGACGCGGAAGACTTAGATGATGACTACGACAGTTGTGGGTTTGAATGGGAGAATGAAAGCACATTGCCACTGGGAGAGATTCAGACGTCAGTCGCTCCAGCAGCGGTGGCGTTTTTTCAAGAGGTGAATGTATGGGCCAGTTGAGGTGTTGTGGAGTTGAGCGGAGCTTATTTCGAGATAGGGGCGTGGCAACTGGCGTGGCTTCATACCTGCAATTAGTCACGGTGATCATAATGTCCATACCCGGAAAAGGGACAAAAGATCATTTATTGAACGTACCTTTATACCGAAAGAGAAGCCTGGACCAAAGAATATACCAACTTCAATAAGTGTGGACAGTTCACCCCTCGTTTACTTAAATTTATTATATTTACAATACTCAGTGGTCCATATGGAACATACCTGTAAAGTTTCAGACCCGTGGCACCACTTAAACATAACCAACGCATGCGCCTAGGCAATGTCTAAATTGGGGCATAATACGATTGAATGCTCAGTGCAATGGTGTCATTGGCTCACTTCGTGTATAAGTTAGGTGCACTCATCTGACCAGATATATATCATATTTCGAAATGGGGCATTGGCTGCATCGAAAACGCCATTTACTAGGGCGGAAATACGTCGATAAAAGCTATAATTGCATTTTAATTTCAATTTCGGGTAGTTGCATAGCAACTGTTGCCATGGAGTGATCGTGTGACAGTGTATCTCGATTGTAAAATACTCAGTGGTCCATGGGGAACGTACGTGTAAAGTTTCAGACATGTGGCACCACTTTATCATAACAAATACATTGCGCCTAAGCACAGTCTACAATACATAAAAAATAACACTGGGAGCCCAGGGTCGTGGTGTAGATCGTTGTGGGGAGCGTCAGGGTTCAAATGGTTAATACCAGTGTTCGCACTGAACCGAAAAATCGTTTGGCCAAAAGTTTAGCCAAATGAAAATTTTATTAGCCAAATGAAACAAACTTTGGCCAAATAGTTTTTGGCCAAATTAAAAAACAATTTGGTCAAATTAAATCCTCATTTTCTGGCGGTTCACAATTATTGACTAAAATATTTGTTTTAAACTTTATTTGTTACTCAGAATAAAAACATAATTAAAACAACACAAAAACAACTTTAAAAACAATATTATACGAACATAGGTATCACACAGGCAGATCAATTCATAAAACATTAATATAGAATATGGCGGGATGTCACATCGGACCATACGCAAAAAGCCCGGTGAAAATTCTATATAATTATAATCACACAAATCCGCTAAACCAGTTGTAATAAATCTATGTCGATGACACCATGACGGTCGCTAACTATTGCTTATTATAGTATGATAAACTTAATACTGACCTCGGTACATATATTTCTGTCTCATCGACAACTATAACGGACTTCGTTTTGGAAATAAACACCTAAAAAGTAAGTTCGCCTTGATAGTTTGGAGGATATCTTCAGAAGTGATATCCGAATTCGATGACATTTTTGGGAAGTTAATCTCTAATATGTAACCAATATATCGTGTAACTAATGATATGGTGACTGCGTACCTACATGATTGCGTGAACACCACTTAAATTGGAAGAGTCAAATCTCCAAAAATCAAAACATCACTGGGTTCAGTAAGATGGAACATGTTCACGTACAAACTGGTCATTTTTTGTCATTTTCATATGTCAGAATTCTTGGTTAACCCTTTACCCAACAAACCGGCCAAAACCGGCCAAATAAAGCTGCAGCAGCCTAAATTATCTTGGGTCTGTCTCAATAAAACCATACAAATATGGATATCATTAGAACCGGCTCATTGACCACATTGTGATGGTTACAGTTATACCCTGTGCCAATGCATTCTCTTATATATGCGAGTCGACCATAGGTCGCCTCGCATATATAAGAGAATGCATTGGCCTAAAAAAAAATCTTTTTTAACACTTTTTACCATTTTTTCTTACATTCTTTAACAATTTTATAATTTTTAATGTGTTAAGCCAATGCATTCTCTTATATATGCGAGGCGACCTATGGTCGACTCGCATATATAAGAGAATGCATTGTAACAGGGCCCTTCTGTTGGCTAAAGGGTTAACGACAAAACAATGGAACCTCCCCTTTGTGAATTGGAACATATGGCACCAAAAGGGAGCGATCTGTCTACACGATAGTTACTGAACTATACGATGTGCCTTTCCTCATCTACTGCGAGAGGAACTGACACCATAAACAGAAAGAATAGTAAAATATATGTAGCCAGACTTTGTTCTTATACCAATCATAAATATGCCATAAACAGTATGTTATTGTAAATGTGTTTCCTTTGTTATGTAAACAAAAGCAAAAAAACGTTACAGAATCTGGCTTTTGTTTAGATCCGGATATGGTAAACATAAAGAGCGTTATTTGTTACTGTTTTCCTGATATGGAAATAATAAAGAGCGTTTATATCATTTGTGTGTGATTAACCAATATAATTGCGGTGTGTTATGTAAACAGAAGCAAAACTTCTGTAACACGGGAAGGTTCTTGTTTACGTACATCATCGTACGTCTTGACGACAATATAGGCTACTATTTACGCGCTGATTATGTTTGGCATATGAACAGAACTATATGCATTTAATAGTCCTTCCGTTGATGGCGATTTGAACAAATATGAATATTTCTGCAACGAACGCCGACCGTGCCTTTAAATCCAATGATTATCGTCATCGAACCAATAAATCACATACGTTCGTAGTCTGCACTGCACTAGAAATTGGTTATACATATTAAATTACTATAAATTAATTATATATAAATTTAATACTTGTTAACAATTAAAGTCCACACACATATCTCCAAACCAGGAATAAAATCACAACTACGGGGTGGTAGGAAGACAGTCAGCCATGACTATATCACCCCTAGCAATATACATGTATAGTCTATTAATATTATATTTATTTGTAACTGTACTTTCCATGTGTGTATATTGTAAATAAAATTATCCTAAAAATTATCCTACCCCCTCTTCCCATAACTTCCCAACCCGAACATACGAAATTCCCATGAAAGTGCACTATACACACACCCCAACCTTTTCCAAAAACAAATACATGTACTATTAACACCATGCACATACTATAGTAATCATATTATTCATAGCACATATCCAACCGTCATGCCAAATTTATTGTATTTCATTACTCTTGTTGTAAATACGTTGTTGTAAGCATTCTGCTTGTGGGGAGAGGAGATTTTAAGTTTTAAGAACCTGTCCTCCAATCCCCAATTATCCACAATGATAATATGATAATCAAATATGTTTAAATCAAATCTAATGTTTACTCGAGACTGGCACTCTGGATATGCTCCGGCATATCATGCCAGTACCCCCCCCCCCCCCCAATATATACGCGCACCCACACCTAGTTGGGTATCCTGTATATACCCCTGGGGGTGCATGCCACGTCACATTCCACAAGGTCAAAAAACTGGGCATATATCCCGCCAAGCACAACAACTTTGGCCAGAATTTGGGTTGTGAGGCGGAGGGTCGATTTCGATGTAGTGTGCTGTAATCATGACTAAATTATAAGTCTTTTCTGTCGCACCATGTCTTGAACAACTTCAGAGAAGAGAAAACTCTGGAGACACGCAAACTAGTTCAGAACAAGTTATTACATCAAACGAATAATTGTATTGGCAAATTTCTGTCCCTTGTGTCATTTGTGTGGTTTTATCGCGGGTTCTAAGAACTTCTAACTGGCCGCTTGTGGTCGCGTCCTGGAATAATGTCTTTATTAATGGTCCATATGGGGCATCAAACAGAATAAGC
This sequence comes from Siphonodentalium dalli, assembly GCA_032622095.1. Taxonomy (NCBI): domain Eukaryota; kingdom Metazoa; phylum Mollusca; class Scaphopoda; order Gadilida; family Siphonodentaliidae; genus Siphonodentalium; species Siphonodentalium dalli. The sequence continues at coordinate 93,924,964 of CP136068.1, forward strand.
GTCATAGCAGACGACATATCAATCAGAGCACGTGGAATTTACGATTTAAATTAATCGATTATAGCTGCGGCCTCTCACACTCCCACGCAGTCGTTGATATTCTACATATATTAGAGTTCCGCACGATGACATACTCTTGGCTGTCACAGCGTGCTGGTTTATTTACATAAGCGCGATGATGGCTTAACCCTTTACCCAACAAACCGGCCAAAACCGGGCAAATAAAGCTTCAACAGCCTAAAATATCTTCGGTCTGTCTCAATAGAACCATACAAATATGGATATCATTGGAACCGGCTCCTTGACCACATTGTGATAGTTACAGTTATGCCCTGTGCCAATGCATTCTCTTATATATGCGAGTCGATCATAGGTCGCCTGGCATATATAAGAGAATGCATTGGCCTAAAAAAAATCTTTTTTAAACACTTTTTACCATTTTTTCTTACATTCTTTAACAATTTTATAATTTTTAATGTGTTAAGCCAATGCATTCTCTTATATATGCGAGGCGACCTATGGTCGACTCGCATATATATGAGAATGCATTGGCACAGGGCCCTTCTGTTGGGTAATGGCTCAATTCAGGGTTGGGAGCAACGGAATTTGTCCCCAAAGTAACTCTTTCATACGCAAAGTTACTTGCATCTTCAAATAATCTTAGTGAATTCATTGAAAAGGGAGAGAATTTAGCTCGTGTAGGGATTTGTCTCTTGTCTTGTGAAACAAATATTGTTTGTGCAATGTCATGTAGGGCACACTACTTCCAAGACCGCACTTCAAGAAAAGCCATTTTTTCTACAAAAAGAATGCATTTGATATAAGGATCAATGGTTGTACAATATTGCATATCACAATATGTAAATCCTACTAACATGGTGGGTTCAGCACGAGTTATTGCATCAATCGTAGAATTGTATTGGCAAATTTCTGTCCCCTATGGCATTGCTGTTGTGTTTATCGCATGTTATAACTCGTAGCTAACAGTTGTGTCCTGGAGTATTTTCTTGATTAATCGTCCATATGGGGTAGTTGGGCATCAAACTGAATGGGCGGTAGCAGACGATATATCAGAGCACGTGGAACTGGTGATTAACATCGATCGATTCTGCTGCCTCACACTCCTACACATGCGGTCGTTTATATTCTAAATATTTAGAGTTCCGTTCGATGGCATACTCTGATTTGATTAAGTAAGCGCGTCGATGGCTTATTTGAGCATTGAGAGCAATGAAATATATTCCAAGAATAAATCGTTCATAAGCAAAGTTGCATGCAGATCCATTGCAAAGCTTGAACATTTATATACCTAGTGTACGATGCATGGATAATACTTTATTTTCTAGGACATGATAGTGTTATGGACTAGACACCAGTTGGCTCTACGTTTACACTGTGCACGCCGTCATGACACCGAACAGAGCAGAGCGTATGATCGTCTTAGAGCCAGTGTATAGTACAGATACTGTTAGTGCAATTTGGCAAAATTCTTCCCAAAAAAAGACATTTCGTTGACATAAAAACAATGTTCCTACAAACATGCAATCTATTTGAAATAATAACTATAATGGTTCTACTGTAGGACATTAGACGATACAAACCGTTGTTCTAATTTGTTTCTATATATGTGGCTCTTTATGGCCTGTGTTGTCTCACCAAGAAATCAACGAACCAACGTTCGAGAATTCAACAACAGACACAACTATAGGTGTGAGTTGTGAAGTTACCCGAATTCTTGTCGGTTGATCTGGGTTGATCGCTTAATAGTACAACGTAAGCGGGACTCTCTTAACCACTACATGAAAGTGTTACAATTGACAAATCTTCTGAGGAAATGGGGGATGGGTGGAAAAAATCTAACTTTCTAATTAAACTTGCTGACGAAACGGTTTAACAAGAAATTTCTATTAATGGAGAATAATCCGGTGTCCCTATACCAACATGCACAACAATGTTCCCTTAATAAGACTAAAATGTTCAGGCTTTGAACCATGAATCAGCTATACAGAATAAATGTTATCTTTCCATTCCGACCTCAGTATTGCCCTTAATTTACCGCATCGCGTGATTGACATGACGAAATTGTGCCCCCCCCCCCCCAATCCGTCTCCGACGTTAAACTTTAGTAAATCATAAATACAAAGAATCTCTGAATTGTAAGTTATCTTTAACATGGCTCACCCAATTGTCGCGTTATTCACGCCCATCGGGTGTACACTGGTGGGCAAATTGTATCTCGCCGTGTGTCGCCGAATGCGCCGTGTGTCTGTGGAGCTTTTATAAATAGATAATTGGGCCGGTTTTCCCTTTTCCGGTTGTGACAATTCGCAGTAGGACCCTGTTTGCGGGGGTCTATTTGCGAAGTTTCCCGAATTCGCGGAGGTCGCCTAAAATGGTAGAAATATGTTGATTTTAATGAGGAAACGGGTGCGTATATGTCAATTGATACGTATTTTAAACAAATAACGACACGATCATCATAATAGTGGTTTGTTCTATGAATCATATCATGATCATCATAATACGGAACAAGTCTTGCGACTTTTCGTCCCAATAACATTATTTGCAGTGCTTGTTTACAAATATATGTATCGTCATTCGATATTTACTTTTTAATTTACTTTAGTAAAAAGGAAAATAGTATTCAACCAACTGATAGATATCAAGTTGTGACAATTCGCAGTAGGTCCCTGTTTGCGGAAGTCTATTTGTGGAGTTCCCCGAATTCGCGGAGATCCCCTAAAATGGTCGAAATATGTTGGTTTTATAATGAGGGAACGGGTGCGTATATGTCAATTGATACGTATTTTAAACAAATAACGACACGATCATGATAATAGTGGTTTGTTCTAGCAATCATATCAAATTCGCTGGATTGATAGTTGCAGTATGTAACTATATTAAGACCGCATTAATTGCTTTCAATGTTTAGATATCAACAATGCCTGGACCACTGTTGGAGATTTTATGGCGGGAACACAATGACTCCGATTTTTTATCCGCATTTAGAGACTTCTGGTGTGATGAATTAGAAACCTGCAGTAATAAGCCGTAGTTTTTTGTAATGATTTGAAGGATTAGTTGTTTTAACGGAATTCTGAGGCGGTGCATTCATGTAACCAATATATTTTATATTTTTTTTTTATAATTTATATTTATGCGTAATAATATAATCTTGAGGGCGTTACCATTTCTGATTATGGTTTTCTTGTAACATTGTAATCAATAGCGCATGCCAACTATCAGGGCAGCGTGAACAGATGCTGACTAAGACGTTGAAATCAGAACACATGGAAGTGTTTCGCAATGATATATTCAATGATGATAGACCGACAGGGAAAAATAAACTACGAACCTATAGGATATTTAAAGATGAATACAAAATTGAGCCATATGTGATGTCATTCACACACGATCACAAATTGCTCGCGAAATGTTTTCTAGATTGCGCGTGAGCAACCACATATTGGCAATAGAAATAGGGAGTCACAGACAACCAGTAATACCATTAGAAAATCGGCTGTGGTCCATGTGTGACAAACAATGTGTCGAATCTGAAATGCATTTTATCATTGAATGTAACGCATACGATGATTTAAGATCTAATTTATTCAGCGAAATTGAGAAACACGATAGTGAATTCAATAATTTGAATGACGCAGATAAATTTGCACTGATTATGTTCTCAATTCACAATTAGTTAATGTTTTGTTATCGGCAGCAGATGCAGCCAGTCCCCAACTTCGCAAACGACGTAACTGCAAACCACATTGGAACAGCAAACTGAGTGAACTACACTCTGACATGATAAAATATCGGAAAGCTTGGCTTTTTGTTGGTCGCCCTAACAACGTTTCTAACACCACTTTTCGAGCGTACCGCGAGAAGAAACGTCAGTTTCGTAGGGCTCATCGAATAGCCGTTAAGAAATATTTTGCAGATTCAAAGCGACAAATAGAAATCTTTGCTAAAGATGATCAGAAAAGTTTTTGGAAAGCTATTAAATCTAAGTGTCCAACATATGCATCTCCAGGTTCGGAAATGAATTTTGATGGTAAAATGTACAGAGATCCATTGGATATAGCTCAAGGTTGGCAACTTTACTTTACTTCGCTCTACAAACGCACTCCTCACTCTGATCCGAACTTTGAACAGTATATTCACTCACAGGTTAACATTCTACTCAACAGTAACCACCCTGATAGCAAGGAAACCTGTCTGACGAGTCTGTCTCCATGGCAGAATTAACCAAGGCTATTAAATTTCTCAAGCCCAATAAGGCAGCTGGTATTGACAGAGTTGTAAATGAACATATTCTGAACTCTCCGCCGGAATTTCTTAACGTATTGTGCACACTATACTCGCTAATGTTAAAACATACCCACATACCTCCAGATATGAAAAGGGCGACCATCGTACCAATATTCAAAGGTGACCCAAAGCCAGTACATGCCCCGGACAGTTATCGCGCAATCACGCTTCTGCCAGCCCTTTACAAACTTTTCGAGATAATTGTCCTCGATAATATATTCAAGAACTTTCCAACCTCTATGCAGAACGGATTTCAGAGGGGCGTCGGTTGCTCAATAACCACATTCGAGCTACAGGAAGCCTGTGCGTATGCAGAATGCAACGGGTCTGGAGTATATGCAGCGTTCCTTGGTTCAAAGAAAGCGTTTGACCGCGTTTGGCATGAAGGGCTCATCTATAAATTATATCAAAAAGGTGTAACGGGCGCTATGCTCAGAGTCATTTCAAACATGTACTCAGATGTACAGAGCCATGTTCTCTGTAATGGGATAGCATCGGAAGCCCTTCACAGTGGAGCAAGGAACAAGGCAAGGGGGGTAATGTCGCCCTTCTTGTATCTTGTCTTTATTGATGAACTTGTGGAATCCCTGTCAGATACACGTGATGGCGTTCACATTAACTCTATTTCATGTCCATCCCCTACGGCGGCTGATGACATAAATATTCTCTCATTCACAGACGGAGGTCTCCGTAGACTCTTCAACATATGTCACCTATATAGTTTAAAGTGGCGCTTCGAGCTCTCACACGAGAAAAGCAAAGTTGTTGTAATTGGCACCTCCCAATACCGGCGTCACACTGAGGATAGACCATGGGAGCTCGGACCCAGACATATCGCCAACGTAGAAGAAGTCTCTCATCTGGGTATTATTCAGAGCTCGACTGGTAAACAGAATCCGAAAGTTGAGAAGGCTACTGATAAGCTACGCAAAGTATTCTTCTCAGCTTGTCGCTCACCTGTTACAACCGAGTTCTCTCCTTTAACCAACCTAAAGATTCTTAAGCATATCGTTATTACCAAAGCTCTTTATGGCTGTGAATCATGGTGGGATTTGTCGCATACGCAATATACCACGATAGAACGCGCTTATCGCATGTGTGTTAAGAATTTACAGCGCATTCCGAAACGCAGTAATACAATATTATCCCTATCACTACTCGGACTTCTCCCTATTGAGTATGAAATTCAGCGGAGAAAATTATTGTTTCTTGGAACACTGATTAGCTTACCACGGAATCACAGAGCAGCTCTCGATGTATTCCTATTCAATTATCACGGTAATCGAATATACGGTCGCCCGATGACAGGATTTCTAAAAGATATATCTGATACTCTCCATAAATTCAACTTATACCATTATCTTCCATCTTTTACGAAAACGGGTTTCTTCCCTACCCAGTCCACTTGGAAGAAAATTGTCAGAGATTGTCTCTCTGCTCACTACTCACGCGAAGTGAGTCAGCGTGGTCAGAGAGACGATTCTCTATCTTTTCTCTTCAAGGTAAAACCCGACAACCAGTCACTGTGGAAACTTTGGCAGCTCTCTCTCGAAGAACCTGAGTATTTTCCAATTTGTATCAAGATGGCCAATATTTTCACCAAAACCACGTATGACAATGACGCTCAATGCAATCGCTGCAACCAAACATATTAAAATCTCTTGTTTCATAGATATCTCGAGTGTACATCTGAGTTTGCACAGATGGTACGGAACACATTTTGGTATTCACTGATTGACATATTTGGAATTGAAACTTTTACCTTTCTTGACAGCATGAATAGCGATAAATTCCTTGCGTTTTGCCTAGGCGGGTGTATCCCAATGTAAATTGAACTGATTTGTGATGAATATCGTCTTTTCAAGCAATGTGTGAGGTTTATTTTCATCCTGCATGTGTTCTGACTAAGTTTCATGATGAAGACATCATATCGGATACTTCACTATATATATATGTCTTAAACATCTTGTCTTGCAGTATATCATTCCCACAATGAATTTCTCAAGTTAAATTATATTGCATGTGTATATATGTCTTCATGTAACTTTTGTATATATATATATTGTACCATAATGGTCTCCATATTTGGAGGAATAAACATATCTCTTAGAAAATCGGCTGTGGTCCATGTGTGACAAACAATGTGTCGAATCTGAAATGCATTTTATCATTGAATGTAACGCATACAATGATTTAAGATCTAATTTATTCAGCGAAATTGAGAAACACGATAGTGAATTCAATAATTTGAATGACGCAGATAAATTTGCACTGATTATAAGAAATGATAATATTAAATTAACTAACAAGGTTTGCAACATAGTCCGGCTATTCTTCCTTCGGCGGAAAAATAAAACTTGAAAAAATTGTTGAGAGAATGTTGATAAGAACTGTGTTTGTTATAATAATTTTGTTAGGTATTGATGTAAACAGTATTTATTCCATATAATTCAAATACTGTGTATATTACAAAATATGAATCATGAATATTGGTTTATGGAGGGGATCCGACATCAAGCATAAAGCTTATGGGGGTCGTTTCCGATTACGTGTGAATAAGCCCACGCTGTGAGAATGATAACATAATATTAGGTAATTGTGTTAATAATAATTTTCGAGTATCGTTGTTGGTATTTATGTTACTCAGCTGCTCACAGTGTGGGATGGATCGATAGATATATCAAAATGAGATTTTTTTTTCTTTCTTATGGAACAATATAAAGACATTTATTGAAAATAGATTTAGTATAGCGGAACGAAGTATAGATCGGTATAGACAAGAGTGTGAGGTGACATAGCAAACGTTTGTGTGAGTCTGATATGCAGTATAGGGAGGGGAGGTGGGGAGTGTAAATGATAAGCTATTGCTTTTAATATCTACACAAATTTTGTGTTCTGGCCTAGCATTTTTGCATCCGACCCGACACACTATCATTTGGATTTGTACGAATATCTAATAACATCAACATAAATATTTCTATTTCTCACGCGATTTTTGACGATAGGAGTCGATTTGATAACTGTTAGATGTTTGCTTATTTATGTATATGATATTCATCAGTATCTTGCAACTGCCCATTGAGGTGTTTTGCAATAAATTCTTGTATCTTGTACCTTATTTCTTGATGGCATCACCTAGGTCTAAGAAATACTCGGAAAATATACTTTCCAACGATACCTCATCAAGTTGGCTGAGGTAGTATCCTGGGTTGAAATTTCCAAATTCATAGTTCATTTTGGAGATATGGCTTGGCAAATATAGTGACAATCAGGAATAATGAATCGCATATAATCCTGAATCATATAGTATATGTAGTTTCATTAATATAAGGATTAAAAAAATAGCTTAATATGATTTAGTTTTTAGCAATATGTCTCTGTTCATCCAATTGTTCCTCGTGAATTATCTCCCATTGAGATTCAAAAGTATACTTGTTGGGATAGGAACAGGAGTTCTGTTTACTTTAAATGCAAATCGATCACATCACATATTTTAGTATCCCATTTTAACCGGTTCTGTACTAAATACTCATTGATGATGATGACGTTATTCAATTCAATTTATTGGTATATACTCGTCGTCGTTTTGACATATAGAGTGGAACATATACAGTGTTAAATTTCAAAATCTTTATGAATTGTGGTTATCCCTTGGGAAAGGTTCAAATAATAAGTTCAACAAACGACCGTTTATTATTATATGAATATTCCCCTCCAATAAACAGTAATCCTTCTCAGCATCCCTCCAAATCAATAATAGACCATTCCAGTGTACACTCTTTATTCAACTTGGTGGGAACTGAGATTTCTGCAAAAGGGTCATATCTGAGTGCTCAGTATATACAACGTACGTCCGGTTATTCCATTGTGATACTCGAGTGTTTGTCGGCGGCAGATTACTTTGGCTTAAAATATTCCACTACCGGTATGGTTTCTAGAAAATACATTGCTACTCCAATATATGATATATAGCGGACGTAACAATGTACTATATATAAGAATTCGATAAGCTCTACACAACTTACATTAGAAGCGATACGCCTTGTAAAACAAAGATATCACTACAACCGGATGTCGTCCGAGGTAATACTCGACCGCGGCTATGGATAACAAGAATTGACGTATCCGATTTTGTCTACCAACACAGGAGTTGATGATAAGGCAACCCGGCCAGTTTGTAGAAGAAAGTCTCAGGCCTGTAACTTCCCGAAAATATTGGGGGGGGGGGGGTAACTATATAATTGCATGACGTTATATAATTAAGGACATACACTGAATATTATTCACAAGAAAGCAGTTGGACCAGCATATGCCGACTTCTTGCAAACGTCAGTTGGCACAACGACAACTTGACAGTAAATCATCAACCAGTCATAGTTGATTTATCGCCATCAAAGAACTGCTTCTTGTGCATAACCTACCAGAACCTTTATATCTATATGCTCCATAATCGTTCAACAAAATCGCATATGAAGAAGATAATCGACAAAGCGGTGAACAAGTACTAGCGACAACATATTCTCAATGAAGCTATCCCTCACTCAACCATCTTTCCAAGATCTGTCACCATGGATGGAATCTGTCATCCGGTCATCCAGACTTCTCAGCTCAGCAGCCGTGGTTTTTCACGAATACCAGTTAAAGCAAAAATCGCTACCGGTACCTACTGTCTCCAGTCATACCATGCCAAGTACAACAAGAATGAAGTGGACCCTACTTGTCAGCTCTGTCGAAAAGCACCTGAGACGATGGCACATTTTCTTATCAATTGTGGTGCATTATTTGGAGCGCGCATTGCTGCCCTTTCGAAACTCGAGGATACATTACAAAAAGAACACCCGCTCGACAACGACATAACAAATCACAGTCTGTTGCAGCTGATCATTGATCTTAGTGCAGCTACCAATGATATTTCTAAAACTGGTCTTACTGATTTTCATTTTCACTCAAGGAGACTGACATATAATCTGCACAGAGAGAGGTATTAAAAACTTCAATTAAAATCGAAGAAGACGAAGTGACACTCCCAGATTGAGACTGATCTTTTAGAACTGGTATACCGGCATGCTGCCAATCTTATGTGCTCACGATGGTGATGGTTTTACGAATGTCATTTAACTACTGTATAAATAACCACGACAGACCGTGTATGTGTGCCTTTGAAGGCAGAATCTCCAGATTAGTAACATGTAACAGGTAATGGACATCCTTGGAATTTACACCGAATCGAAAGTCTCTGTAAGAATCTCACAAAAAAATTTGGTAAGCCTGCCCAGCAAAACAAAAATAGAACTGGACAACACACAGATACAATGTAGAACCAATTCACAGCATTCTAATGGGCTGCTATCATTGTGTGTATATATATATTTTTTTTGGGGGGGGGGGGGTTTACGTTTTCTCCGGGCATACTATTTAACAAATATATTGGGCATTATTCATTGGCATTAATTGCAACAAACTCTTCACATGGCCAAAGTTACAATGTATTTGCCTGATTACTGCCCAATGGAAGCACTATCTGAAGTAGGTCAATATGACCGCCTTCGCATGTTGTTGCTTCCAGCGGTCAAGTCGCTCTGTATATATTTATTGGGTGTTTGCAATTAAAGGACATAGAGAATAGTTTCTCAACTTTTATACTTGAATAACATTGTAAACAAGAATATTCACCACACTGAATGATAGCCTGTACACATTAGCTCATTATATTAAAAGATTGCCAATCGAAGCGAGAAAATCAACAACAGCCACCATTTTATTGATATACAATTTTCTCTGATATAGGAACCGGAAACGGAACGAAAGGTTGCAATCAATCGAGACTGGTGACATTTGATGCTCAATATCCCAAATATATGCTGCTTTTATCCAGTGAAATATATTGTAAGCTCAATCTTCTGAAAAGACATAATTTATTTTCTCCCTTATAATGTGTGAGAATCGATCAAAAGACCCGATTTACTGAATATTTCGCTCCGGAATTTAATGATTCCGCTATTTGCCGTTACCATCTGTTGCAAACGTCACACATGCGCACATTGTACAAGTTCGAGGAAGTATTTTTTCTCATAAAACACGTTGAAATAACTAAATTTCCTGTTGTAGGAAAATCATGGTTCTGTACCAAAATAAAGTTAAAGAACACACTACCCACGGAACACAAAGATTTAATTATGGCGGTCGTATATATATATAGTTTGATGTTATTCGTTGCGCCAGGTGAGCTGGCGCAAACCCCGGTACTTTATAACGGCACTCGACTGAACTAAGGGTATACGCACTACGTTCATGACTGAATTACTACGTTCATGCTATACCTGAAGTATTTGTGGGGGTGTGTGCTACCCACTACGCCACCATAACTTTTACGGCTTTTGTCCCAATGCAATAATTGCTGTACCATTATTTCAGGAGCCGACGGTTATAACATCCCCGATGTAGTCTGTGATATATATTTCAACGGCGTGACCCCGTGTCTGGGTGGAGTTGTCGCGCTTGAAGGAAAGACGGGTAAAGAATTGTGGCGACACTGGTCTGAGCACGAGCTGTATGGTATAAACTGCAATGCAGATCTCAACGCTGATGGTATTCCAGACTGCCTTGCGGGAGGAAGAGGGGCGGTAAGTTTTATTGCGAAACAGCGGCAGCAGTTTTGAGAAGATATAGAGATGCAAGCATCGTGTGTGTATCTAGCGAGTGTTACATTTAAGGAAAACCGTGAATAACTCTATATATACTCGGATGTCCGTCATTATATAAATACCCCAGTGTTTAAAGAAAATCATGAGAGTGGGTTATTTTGGATTCACTTTGTCTGTCTTTCCATCTGTCCGTATCTGGATTAAATTTGGTGTAGATGTTCCACGTCAGGAGAATCGGATCTACCGTTCTATATAGAACAAGAAAACCATAGTCAGAAATGGTCATTGTTCGCCCTCAAGATCATATTATTAGGCATAATCCAGGGGGGGGGGGTCGGAAAAAGAATTCAGGCACGTATGGCATTTTTTCCCTTTCGATCATTATTTGTACCCACCCACCCCCACCGCCAAATTTTTTTCCGTTTACGGCAGTTTTTTCCGACCATTTTCTGACACCCACCCCCCTTTTAACACTAAAACAGAGATTTGCGGGGGGAATTCACTGTAAACAGCTGTATGTGAATTTCTGTGCATACTATTTATCATGGATGTTAACAAGGACATGTAAATAGGAATGAGTCATTTTGAGGTCATTCGGCCAAAAAAAACATGGCTGCCAGCGGCCATCTTGGATTTCAAAATTTGCAGCAAAATACAACTCATTGCCAAAACACTAAAAAACAAGCAGAATTTTATATTTTTTTGCGGAAAAAATTGCTTGTTGGTGGCTTTGACCACCCACCCACCCCGGCATACGTGCCGGAATTTTTTGTTTCACCCCCCCCCCCCCCTGCATAATCATGTATAAATTATCATGTAAAATATATTATATATTGCTTTCATGAATGCACCAGCTCTGAACTCCGTTAAGATATGACTTGGTGTTGATGATTTCAAACACAATAGCATCTTACAAAATTTAATGTGAACACGTTGGATAATTGAGTTTCGCAGCCGTATGGAAGTATATGGTTATACATGTATGTTATATAATGTGTACCAATTATTATAATTATACGTGTGCAAAGTAAATGCATCTAGAATGAATCTATGCTATGTAAGTCGAGTCTAGAATCATGAGCGTGTGCAAATTAAATGCGTAGAATATATATATATTCTATGTCTAAGTCGAGTCTTAAGCACCTGATGCCATATAAGTGCGACAAGAAATATCTATAAATCTATAGGCATAATGGCACGAGTTCCGGAGGTAGCGTGTGTTATCACAATCGCAACGTGACACCCGTCGCATCTGTCTCATACTATATATATACGTACATCAATTATGTTTTCTTGGCAGTAACGATCACGTGCTCCCAGTGTTTCCTGATACTATAGTTCCGGAAATTAGTAGCGCGCTATACTGATCGTACTGGAAACGTGCTGTCCGTCATACGGCCGGGGGGGATCTCATATTTCATCTGATAACCTTTAAGAACTGTCATGGTCAAGAGTCGACGCGAGTGACTTCCCGACAGTGTATTATAGTTGGGGTTCCTGGTCGTATAATGGAAACGCGGTGTCCGTTATAGTGTCATCCAATGTATCCTCGGACAGGAAGTGCCGTGCCGGGAGGAATCCATATTTCATTGAATAAACCGGAAGAGCTGGCCATTAGGCTTGCACATTGTCAATAGTGTGCGCCTATTGTCCTTAACATGCCTATATATACTACTTATACTGCAAATAATGCTTGTAATAGTATGATGTCAACCAATTTTCGGTTGGTGTAACATTGCATACATGTATGGCGTTATTGATTTCGACTTTCTGATAACAAATGATCAGCGAAATTCAAATTATTCAATACGAGGTCACATGGGCTTGGCTTTAAAACGTGAGTAAAACTATTGAAAATTGAAAGCAAGCGGCCCACTTTAAAGGGACTCAGAGCAACCGCAGTTGGTAAATTGCAAACAATATAAAAGGTATGTAAAACATCACCCATAAGAAGAACATGGAGTTAGCAGTGGAGTAGGAAAGCAATTTGTATTGGAGGGGCCATATTCGGCGACAGCGGCAGGCTGGAGGTGGGGAGAGCACAAGAGGGGTGTCCACTCTCTGTTGCATCTGTGATAGCATTTAAGTTAAATAAACCATTCAGGGAAAATATGGTACTTTAGTTTTTCACCTGTTGTACAAAATAGTATGGAGATCATTTTGGACTCTCATAAGCGTGTGTGTGTACAAATGGAGAGTCTTGCATGGAAACCCTGTCAGAACACTGGTTGATGGATGATAAGTGTAAGAAGCTGGTGGCACAGACATATGCTACCTATTTCAGCATATAAGTATCAATAAGCTAGCCTACTTGTTTTATGTTTGGGGGGGGGGGTAAGGTCCACCCGCACTTTGTATTGCATGGGCCAAGGCCCCTGCGGCCCCTCCTTTTCCTACGCCTCTGGGAGTTAGTGCTGCTGAATACGTACTTGTTCTCACGAAAGATATATATCACACGACACACTTTGATTATGAACACTTGTAGTCGTTTGTGTTTGTTTAATTACTTTTTGATGGCTGGAACCAGTTAACAACAAATGTGATTGACCCCCTCCCATGGCTCCTGACGCATGCATCTTACGATAGACGAGCATAATTTTAACCACGCATTCAACAACTCAATTATTGAAAACTCCCCACCACTGTCATCATTTCACGATTCATCTGTCCCCATCATGTCTTCTACTTTCTCACCATCTCTCTCTCTCTCTCTCTCTCTCTCTCTCTCTCTCTCTCTCTCTCTCTCTCTCTCTCTCTCTCTCTCTCCTCTCCCTTCATCATGCTATCCCTAACAATATCTTCTTCCTTTTTCCATCCCTAACTCATATTTAGTTATATATCACCACTTCTCCTAACCCATTATTTCAATCCCTTCCCGTCTGATCGATACCCCTCCCTCACTAGGGACATGTCGCCAAAGAGGAGAAGACTTCACATAAGCCCCCGGGCTTGTTGTCTGATCCTCATTTCCAAAATTAACTCTTATATTTTGTATATTAAAGGTACTCAACCCGATAAAACTCCTCTCAATTACTATTTCAATGGCTTCGGGGGTCAAAAATATTTGATTCGAGTCGAGGAAGTCACCCATCGAAGCTCAGATTTGTTAGATATCGATTTTAGAAATCTATTATTTTTCATTATCGGGAATTCTTTCTGGCCCAGAAGATAGTCAAAAATTCGTTATTATTACCCACTTGATTATAGAGTTATCCATCCTTGTCTGTTTGAATAGAATTTTGGCGTAATATCTCGAGCAGGTTACCAAATTGACGGCAGTTATAAGTACTCATCTCGAGAACATAAGAATTTTCAAAAATCAATATCTAATAACTCTGAGCTTTGTTTGATGGGTTCCTCGACTCGAATCAAATATTTTTTACCCCCAAAGCCAAAGAAATAGTAATATAGGACCCTCTGATCGGATTGTTGTTGTTGGAATCTGTTGAGATGGGGACCCTCTTTACGGGTTGAGTACCTTTAAAATTATTTATGTCATCTGTATATTATGTTATTTGTTTGGTTTGGAAATAAAAATATGTTTACATCAAGAGCATTGAGAAATGGATACACTATATATGTTCTTATATTCTTTACTGACATAGTTCCCCAATAACGAAATTTCGCCGCGCGTTGAAACCATTGATATGCAAACTTAAAACCCACCGGCGTTTTATCCCTTTGTCCTGACACGGCTGTTGTCTGGCAGAATGCTCAAGCGTTTGATAGCATGAGTGTTATTTTAACGCCCACGGCCATTCTTTTAATGTCGAGACAATAGAACAAGAAAACCAATGTCAGAAGTGGTAACGCGCTCAAGATCATCTATTATATACGGAAGATCTGTTTGTGTGTTTGTGTGTTTGTGTGTAATCGATGGACTCGAAAATGGCCCAGCCGATTTCGATGAAACTTGGTATGTGGGGGTATTTTCGGGTCAGGACTAACATAGGCCTATTAATTTGTCCGTGCGAGGTCAACTTTTCACGTGCCGAGGTCAAATCTGTTTTTACGCCGTTTTGCGCTAATATATTTCAGTTCGGTGCTTACAAATCGATTCGAAACAGCGCGAATAATAACATGCCAGTCATAATAATGACACTATGAGAATCTTTCGTGTTTCCTCTTTCCAACGATATATAATATGTATGTATCCGTTTTAGTTATCTGCCTCAATTATTAAGAAGAAGTGGTACGATCTTCTATCAGGGTAAAAACAATGCGTAACTTCTATGACGTCGTCAGAGGTCATAAAGTTAGATCACGTTAACTCTTACCCGGCCGATGCATTTGACTGTTTCAGACGTCTTGGCGATATCTCGGGCACCGATGGTAATTTATCTTTACGTTGAAACTTGAGGCGCGTTTATATACTTCAGTGGAAATCAAATCGGGTTAAACTGGCGGATTTTTACGGACGAAATTTGATGCATAGGGTATCTCGGTATCCGCTGGGCCGATTTCCCGGTATCCGCTGGGCCGATTTCCACCATTTTTGGGGTGTTGGTGTTTGACCCCACCTGACCTTGACCTTCAAAATGGTCAATTCAAGGTCAAATCGGGTAAAACCGGATGGATTTCGACGGGTACTTTTGTCGGGTACTTTTGTTCGGGCACTGTGTTTTGGACGGGTCAAATCGTGACCCCACTTGACCTTGGCCTTCAAAATAGACAATTCAAGGTCAAAGCCCGGACGAAGTCGGGTCACCTTCTAGTCTATTATATATTTTGGAAGATCTGTTTGTGTGTTTGTGTGTTTGTGTGTTTGTGTGTAATCGATGGACTCGAAAATGGCCCAGCCGATTTCGATGAAACTTGGTATGTGGGGGTATTTTCGGGTCAGGACTTACATAGGCCTATTAATTTGTCCGTGCGAGGTCAACTTTTCACGTGCCGAGGTCAAATCTGTTTTTACGCCGTTTTGCGCTAATATATTTCAGTTCGGTGCTTACAAATCGATTTGAAACAGCGCGAATAATAACATGCCAGTCATAATAATGACACTATGAGAATCTTTCGTGTTTCCTCTTTCCAACGATATATAATATGTATGTATCCGTTTTAGTTATCTGCCTCAATTATTAAGAAGAAGTGGTACGATCTTCTATCAGGGTAAAAACAATGCGTAACTTCTATGACGTCGTTAGAGGTCATACAGTTAGATCACGTTAACTCTTTACCGGCCGATGCATTTGACTGTTTCAGACGTCTTGGCGATATCTCGGGCACCGATGGTAATTTATCTTTACGTTGAAACTTGATAATTAATGAGCGTGTGTATATGAGGCGCGTTTATATACTTGAGTGGAAATCAAATCGGGTTAAACTGGCGGATTTTTACGGACGAAATTTGATGCATAGGGTATCTCGGTATCCGCTGGGCCGATTTCCCGGTATCCGCTGGGCCGATTTCCACCATTTTTGGGGTGTTTGTCCACCTGACCTTGACCTTCAAAATGGTCAATTCAAGGTCAAATCGGGTAAAACCGGATGGATTTCGACAGGTACTTTTGTCGGGTACTTTTGTTCGGGCACTGTGTTTTGGACGGGTCAAATCGTGACCCCACTTGACCTTGGCCTTCAAAATAGACAATTCAATGTCAAAGCCCGGACGAAGTCGGGTCACCTTCTAGTCTATTATATATTTTTGGAAGATCTGTGTGTGTGTGTGTGTGTGTGTGAGGGTGCATGTGTGTGTGTGTAATCGATGAACTCGAAAACGGCCGACCCGATTTCGATGAAACTTGGTATGTGGGGGTATTTTCGGCCGGAGGGTGACATAGGCCTATTGATTTTCAGATCCGAGGTCAACTTTTCACGTGCCGAGGTCAAATCTGTTTTTACGCTGTGTTACGGGACTTTCATTTGAGTTCGGTGCTTACAAATCGATTCGAAACAGCGCGAATAATAAAATGCCAGTCATAATAATGACACTGTGAGAATCTTTCTGTTTCCTCTTTCCAACGATATATAATGCGTATGTATCCGTTTTAGTTATCTGCCTCAATTATCAAGAAGAAGTGGTACTATCTTCGTGTTTCCTCTTTCCAACGATATATAATGCGTATGTATCCGTTTTAGTTATCTGCCTCAATTATCAAGAAGAAGTGGTACTATCTTCCATCAGGATAAAAACAATGCGTAACTTCTATGACGTCGTTAGAGGTCACAACGTTAGATCACGTTAACGCTTAACCGGCCGATGCATTTGACTGTTTCAGACGTCTTGGCGATATCTCGGGCACCGATGGTAATTTATCTTTACGTTGAAACTTGATAATTAATGAGCGTGTGTATATGAGGCGCGTTTATATACTTGAGTGGAAATAAAATCGGGTTAAACTGGCGGATTTTTACGGACGAAATTTGATGCATAGGGTATCTCGGTATCCGCTGGGCCGATTTCCCGGTATCCGCTGGGCCGATTTCCACCATTTTTGGGGTGTTGGTGTTTGACCCCACCTGACCTTGACCTTCAAAATAGTCAATTCAAGGTCAAAGCCCGGACGAAGTCGGGTCACCTTCTAGTCTATTATATATTTTGGAAGATCTGTGTGTGTGTGTGTTCGCGATGGACTCGAACACGGCTGGACCGATTTCGACCAAACTTGGTACGGACACGTAATTCGACCGGGAACGAACATGGGCCCGTCCATTTGTCCGTGCGGCGTCACCTTGACCTTCAAAACTCATATATCGGGATCTGCAGTGCTATCACGCCGGATTTAGCACTGCGATGCAGGGAGGATAACTCTATATTCATACGTCGACGAACGTAAGCGTTTTGCAGGCAATTACGCATCGTGTATTTTTCCCAAAATTATAACATTTACAATATATATTGTCAATTTGCAGGCTATTTAAAAATCGTGCATCTATCCCAAAATATATCATTTATTACAATTTCTGATATATAAATTTTGTTACAGCTAATAATCTTAGGTCTATTGTCGATAGATTTATTTTTTGTATATTCACACCACGCATAGGCTCAAGCTGTTTACATTTACCCCGCGGGTCTGGAATCTTATCCAAGAATCCATTTAGCTGAAATGATACTTCGTTGTTGCGAAATGGAATGCCAACAACATCGACATTGTTCAACTTTGACGGCGAGAAAATAATTAGTTAAAATTTACTACACAATGCTAATTTATCTTTACGTTGAAGCTTGATAATTAACGAGCGTGCATGTGTATATGAGGCGCGTTAATTTACTTTAGTGGAAATCAAATCGGGTAAAACTGGCAAGTTTTTACGGACGAAATTTGATACATATAGGGTATCTCGGTATCCGCTGGGCCGATTTCCCGGTATCCGCTGGGCCAATTTCCACCATTTTGGGGGTGTTGGTGTTGGTAAACTGGCAGACGGATTTTGACGAAATTTGATACTTAGTGGTAATTGTTTCCAGGGAGTGTTTTGGACGGGTCAAATCGTGACCCCACCTGACCTTGACCTTCAAAATGGTCAATTCAATGTCAAAGCCCGGACGAAGTCGGGTCACCTTCTAGTCTATTATATATTTTGGAAGATCTGTGTGTGTGTGTGTGTGTGTGTGTGTGTGTGAGGGTGTGTCTGTAATCGATGGACTCGAAAACGGCCGAGCCGATTTCGATGAAACTTGGTATGTGGGGGTTTGTTCTGCCGGGGAGTAACATAGGCATATTCATTTTCAGATCCGAGGTCAACTTTTCACGTGCCGAGGTCAAATCTGTTTTTACGCTGTGTTACGGGACTTTCATTTGAGTTCGGTGCTTACAAATCGATTCGAAACAGCGCGAATAATTAAATGCCAGTCATACTAATGACACTGTGAGAATCTTTCGTGTTTCCTCTTTCCAACGATATATAATGCGTGTGTATCCGTTTTAGTTATCTGCCTCAATTATCAAGAAGAAGTGGTACTATCTTCCATCAGGATAAAAACAATGCGTAACTTCTATGACGTCGTTAGAGGGCATAACGTTAGATCACGTTAACGCTTAACCGGCGGATGCATTTGACTGTTTCAGACGTCTTGGCGATATCTCGGGCACCGATAATTAATGAGCGTGTGTATATGAGGTGCGTTTATATACTTGAGTGGAAATCAAATCGGGTTAAACTGGTGGATTTTTACGGACGAAATTTGATGCATAGGGTATCTCGGTATCCGCTGGGCCTATTTCTCGGTATCCGCTGGGCCGATTTCCACCATTTTTGGGGTGTTGGTGTTTGACCCCACCTGACCTTGACCTTCAAAATGGTCAATTCAAGGTCAAAGCCCGGAGGGTATCTCGGTATCCGCTGGGCCGATTTCCCGGTATCCGCTGGGCCGATTTCCACCATTTTTGGGGTGTTGGTGTTTGACGGTCTTTGACCCCACCTCACCTTGACCTTCAAAATGGTCAATTCAAGGTCAAAGCCCGGACGAAGTCGGGTCACCTTCTAGTATATTATATACCCATGATTGTAATTATTGAATATAACAAATATTGGTTTTGCGAATGACCATCTCAGAATTCCGTTAAATTAACAATAACAACCAGCACCTATTTAACGAACCGGCGGCCAACTCGGCCGTCTCAGACCACAACCCCCAGTGGGCTGCAAAAAGGAAAATGTCTATAACAGTTGAAATATAAGACTTACAAATTATCTTTTTCATTTCTTTTATTTGTAATTGACATAGCTTAATTGTCACAAACCAAAAATCAACATTCTTGACATAATAATGTAAAGGACAATAAACGAAATTGAAATTCCCAACTACACCTTTTACCGGACTCGGCCTCCGCTTCGCAGATCGACTTTTAATCCTCCCAAAAAAACCATTATCTATAAATAAAACGCCCAGCGAACCATAGCTATCTAGAATCTCTAGGACAGTATACACGCGGCGCGCGTAATAAAACTATACATAAAACGACTGTCGTAGCAAGGACTTGGGCGTTGATATAGGGGTAAGGGAATTAGTAATTAGCGGGGAATTAGTTGGGGTTTAGACAACTTTCCTATATTCGGTCAAAACTTTTGACGGGAATTACGGGACTGTATGGTGTTAATTTGACGAGTAGATATATAGTTACTATAGAGACGAATATATTCAGAGCACGTCAAACCCCATGTGTGTATAAATGCTCGGTACATGTTGTTTTATCTAACATTCCTACCAAAGTTTCGAATCAAATGATTTCTTTATTTCAATTAGATACCACGTGATTATGTCATGATACCTGATTGTGAATTTCTTTGCACCTTATCACAGGCCTTCCACGCAATCAACGGCAAGGATGGGTCACTACTCTGGAACTTCGACAAACAAGAAGCAAAGAACCCTGTGATGAACATGTACACGGCACACATTGTTTGGGACATCGATGGAGACGGGGTTGAGGATGTCATCGCCGTCCATGGCGGAGACCCACTGCAGTCGCCAGGTATACCAAACTAGAGTTATCGCCCAGGGCTTCAGTTCCTAAATATAGAGTGACGCGACTGCCTCTCAGAGTTAAAATATAAAGTTATCTCTTAATCATTTCTGTACTAAATAGATTCTCCCACTCGGTTATACATGTATGCATTGGAATGGTCTATACTTTTCATTTGGAAGGGGTGTTCAGGATACAAAAGAAGACAACAGACAGAAAAACAACTAATACAAGAGCAGAAGTATTCATATTGATTGATAGGGAAAATTCAGATAATAAGTTAAGACTATCGTTTGTTGAAATTATTATCTGAATATTTCATAAATGAACTACTCGTCAATGAGTATTTAGTAAAGAAATGGTTAGTTCTCTGAAAACACAATTTGTTATATCTAATGAAACTCGTTTAATGACAATCCGAGAAATTCCCAACCTATATGTCTGACAACCCTCGCTGCCCATGGCAACCAAAGTATTTCTATCATTATTTTTCTCTGCATGGATCCCGTATCCATCCACTCGGAACGAAAGACGATTTATCGATAAATCGTGTCACTTTGCTGTTTCCACGTTATTTAAAATGTGCAAGTTTGTACCAATGTTCACGATTAGGGGCTGAACTTGTCCTCCGATCTCTTGTGTATAGTTATTACAAAATGAAATACGTTTAGAACAAAACATACTTCTTTGACAGGGAGCAAATTCAGACTGTCTGGGAGAATATTGATGATCAGCGGTAAAACGGGGAAGGTCCTCAATTGGGTCGGTGTCCCAGAAGACAAGGAATCCTACTACTCGCCGCAGATCTACAAGCTCAAGGAGGGCGTCCATATGGTGTTGTTTGGTACTGGCGGTGAGACCCATGGTGGCGCCCTCTGGCGGATTAATCTTGAAGACCTGTATAAGGGACTTATCGATAAGGTAACTCCAACCATAGTTTGTGCTAGGTGCACTTAAGTTCCATCGATTTGTTTGAATGGTCTCGGTGTGTAGCCATATATCCGCATCATCATGCACATTTTTGGTTTCGAAATCATTAAAAAAAACCTATAAAGCACAATGAAATATTTTAGTCAGTTAAGATTATGTTTCGCTGGCTGTGCATGTTTATTATTTCCTGCCTCACAAAATAGATGTTATTTAGTCCAATCTTTTACAGTTCTTGTGGTTACACATTTGAAACTTATCATGATGTTTTGTTGGTCTATTACATTGTTGGGAGTTGTCGGGTGAAGTGAGGTTCATTCAACAGATCGGAAGGCATCAGTACCCGGTGCGATGGTACATTTGCTTGCAACCAAACCACCCTTCTCTCCCTTTCAAAAAATGGCTGTTATGATAAATGTGACTTTAGTTGACATATATTAGATATATATGGAAAAAAATGCGATTAAACTATGGCAGGGTTTTCTGTGGTTTTTCCTTGTTTGACATCGTGATTTATTCCACGCCCGTAACCCTTTCATCACTGGAGCTTCCTGAAATTTTACGAAAAGTCTGTGCCAATGCATTCTCTTATATATGCGAGTCGCCCATAGGTCGCCTCGCATATATAAGAGAATGCATTGGCTTAACACATATTAAAAATTATAATATTGTCAAAGAATGTAGAAAAATATTATAAAAATTGTTAAACAATGTAAGAAAAAATTATAAAATTGTTAAAGAATGTAAGAAAAAATGGTAATTTTTTTTTTTTTTTAGGCCAATGCATTCTCTTATATATGCGAGGCGACCTATGGTCGACTCGCATATATAAGAGAATGCATTGGCACAGGGCATGAATTCATTGGCCTAACAATATTTACATTGACCTTGTAAGCCAGTGCATTTTTTTATATATGCGAGGCTCCCTATGGGAGACTCGCATATATAAGAGAGTTCACTGGTACAGGATCTTCAATGTTTTATCGCATTTCGTTCAAGGCGGTTAAGATCTACGAAGATAGCAGTAAAGGTGTGATGACGCCACCCGTCTTAATAGATCTTACGGGCGATGATGTCGAGGACATCGTTCTCTCGCTCTTCAATTCGACGGTGATCGCCATTGACGGCCGCACGCTGAAACATATATGGAACTACACATTTCCAGGTTCCGAGTCATATGTGTAAGTTATGCATATTCCTTATTCTATATATCGCTCAATACAAGGTACATATTCATATTATAAGTTACACGGCTTGTTGGTGGGGGGTACGGTGTGGTATGCCCCGATAGAGGCTCGTATCCCCCGAGGCGATAGCCTCGGTGATACGAGAGTCGACCGGGCCATACCACACCACACCACCCCTCAACAAGTCATGTAATGTATTTTTCCCCGTTTTCTATTAACAAGATATTCCCACAGATATAAAGCATTTTTTTGCAGGGTAATATCAGTTTTACAATGTTGATACGAGATTGTTATTACCCTTGTAAAACATGTCTTCTCTATATAGCGACGACATATTTTGCAGGGTAATATCAGTTTTACAAGGTGGATAAGAGATTGTTATTACCCTTGTAAAACCTGTTTTTTTCTATATAGCGACGACATTTCTGCAGGGTAATATCAGGGTAATATAAATTTTACAAGGGGGGATACAAGATTGTTATTACCCTTGTAAAACCTGTCTTCTCTCTAGCGACGACATTTTTTTGCAGGGTAATATAAATTTTACAAGGGGTACGATATTGTTATTACCCTTGTAAAACCTGTCTCCTCTAAATAGCGACGGCATTTTTTGTGGGCTAATACGAAATATTTCTTTCCTATTTTGTTAACATGCATGTATATCGAACAACTTAGAACACCGGGATACGGCGTGGCATGGCCCTAAAGGAACAATTTTGCCAAAGAAGGCTTAAAATTCTACAGAGGTGATAAATACTTTTATCACATGATTAGCACTATTTTCCGATGTAATATTCGAGCGTAATAGACACGTGTAATATCGTCGCGTGCAATGACGTCACGCTGCTCTTTGGGACAATGTTCGCTGGCTGCAGTTAATTGTTGTTCTTTTCGATAAAATTTTAGCGATTATATGATCATGTGATAAAAAGTATCTCAAACTCGTTCTATTTTATACGGAATTTATCAACCTCGTCCACTAAATTCTATTTGAGCCTCGGTAAACTTCGGCTCAAATCGAATTTAGTGAACTCGGTTGATAAATTCCGTATAAAATAGAAGCTCATGTGAGATCCTCTATTTATAACGACGAGATTAAAGACTATAGTATTAATTCATTTTAGGTATATGGCACCATATGTCATCCGTTGGTCATCCTAGAATACTGTTAGTAAATAATTGGCACCGATTTCGGGTTTCGTGGTTTTTGTGACACACAGACAAGTCGAAGTAACAACTGGTATAAAATGTGTTAAAGAAAGGGGTTATGCACGGAACCTATGGATGGTGATGATGGTACCGATGATGCTTATGAACACCAAGGCGGCGACGAATCTGACGATACGCCGAATGATGATAACGACGACGACGATAGTGATGATTTACAATAGCACACTATTATTTGTATACATCGCAATGCCGAATATGTTGTTATCGCATTATAATGCATGTTTCAGAACACCATCTGTGGGGTACTACAATAAAGACAATGTTCCAGATTTCCTCGTAAAGTATGCATTTGGGCCGGGATATCCAATATATTACCATAGTCAGGTATGTATTATTTATTTCAGACTACTAGTAAGGTCGTGGTACGCGAAAAAAGGGGGTTGACCCAGAATCAATTGGAAAAGACGCGATTTTTGTATCATTCAACGCGGGAAGATCTCAGGAATAATATAAAAAATCCGCTAAAATCCGCTTTGGAGAAAATACGGTATCCATAATGGCGTCCAACATGGCCGCCATTGGTAAAAAGAGACAATGACTGAGATTTATTCGAAGTTTAGGGAGAAAAGTTTGTGAAATATATACAAATGCATATCTCTTTGTGATGCTATAAAATAATGCTAGCTTTAATTAACAACTTAGAACTCCCTACACAAGATGGCTGTCAAACTGGTCACCGGAAGTAAAACAATAATACTATTTTCCACTCAGTTCTTGCTCTTTGGAACAGGAGAAAAATGGAGATATTTTTTTATTCATTTTCATTTGTCGTGTTAACTGAGCATTCTAACAATGAATTGTTTCATCTTTCAAGTCTCAGTTTACTCCAGTCCATCAAAAAATTACTATTAGGTAGGTAGGAAATTTTACCAAACATCGTCTTTGGGGTTCTGGTCACATTTGATAGACAATGAGCATAACTTGAATGAAAAGTGAGCGTTCTTATTATTTATGAGCATTCCATCTCACATCAACCGGAATAAATCACTTTGATCCAATATGGCTGCCAAAGTGGAGGCCAAAATATTGAAAATGGTAGAGTTTGCACCAGAATGCCATATAATTGCTTGAAAGTTTTGGTTGATGGATGCAATTGGATAGCTGGCGAATATCTATGCCTTGTATACATTAAAAACTAATATCTATAATATACCATGGTTTATTTTCAAAATTGTGGTGGCTTTCCGCTTCCACTAATTAACTCTCCATATATGTGACACTTTAATGACTATATAGTAATCGACACCGAATTTTGTATAGTATATGCAATTGAAAATTTAAGAGGATACTCCAAAACATAGATGTGTGATTGTGTGTCGAATATATTATCCGGTCGAATAATCTTAAATCATATGGTTACCAAGGTTTGTTTTGAGAAGTGCTGTACTTGTTTTGAGTCGTATCGTAATCGCCGATTCTCAAATCGAGCAAGCGAGAGAACTCTGTCCTAACAAACTGCAAGGAAGAGTTCAGTCCCCGACTACTTTGGTCTGACCACTACAATTACGTATATATACGTTATTAAGTCTAACATTTTAGCTCAAGTTTGAACTATTGCCATGGGATTGCGTCCGTCCGTCTGTGCGTGTGTGCATCCGTCCGTCAACAATTTCCGTTAGCACACCGCACAGGTCACATCTCCCATCCGCTCGTCACCAATTTTTTTCCGAAACTTGGACGACAGTCTCCATCTTGTATTTCAAATCTGAATCTATCGGCGTACCCTGCAGCCCGCATGTATTGGAGAATTCTTTTGACAATGTGTAGGCATGTTTAGGATCACCTCTAGATGGGAGCTATACATTTGAACGATTTGCGATGTAAAACATGGCCACCGGTAGCCATATTGCATAATACTCTTTGTATGACTGAATCATTTGACACACACTAAATACCACATCCCTCATCCGATCATCACCAAACTTCATATGGATCTTCGGGGTGACATCAAGATGGGAGCCATAAATGTTTTCCAAATTTCGTTGAAAAACATGGCCGCCAGTAATCATCTTTGATTTTAATATATGCATGACTAAATCCTTTGGCACACCCTACAGACTACACCCATCATTACAAAACTTCATATGGATCTTCGGGGTGACCTATAGAAGAAAGCCATCAAATGTTTGCGAATTTCGATGAAAAATATGGCCGCCACTGGTAATCTTGTATTTTACTCTTTGCATGACTAAATCCTTCGGCACACCCTGCAGACAACATCCCTCATCTGATCATCACCAGACTGTATATGGAACTTCGGGTGACCACTAGATTGGACCATCATTTGTTTTCCGAATTGTGTTGAAAAACGTGGCCGCCAGCGACCATCTTTGATTTTAATTTGTATATATAAAACTTCATGTTCCAATCTAGTATTACTTAGACATTTAACTTTCCGCATTCCTAATCGCTCCATTGACTACAACACATTAATTTATCCCCTCTCCAAGTTGAGTTACAGTGTCTTGGACACTTTCATTTATTGAAGAGTTTAGTCGGTAACAATTAATTCTGGTTCTATCTAGCCAATTTCCAAATTAATATGGACAATTAAATTTCTCAGAGTAATGCAACTTGAATTGTGATCAACAACAGTCTTAAATTTAAAAAAATGAGTGATTTCCTCACGTTATGTGTATGTGATGGTAGTGCTCAGATCAGCGTAGCAGGGGACTGAACTCTGCCTTGTCGTTTCGCTATCTTAGGTGTAGTTAATATTCCCATTGTGGAAGAAAATGTAAAGTCGCCGTAAACACGTCTACACATGCTCCGTATCCTGATGGCACATAGCTTTAGCACAATGTCTATAAAAAAAATAATGAGTGCAAAATATTTCCTTTTATGAATTGTTCCCAACCACCGAGGGCTGCAGCTGCAGTTCATTACGGTGACAGAGATGAATACCACAGTCAATGAATCATAGCCACGCAAAACGATGCTGCACTGTTCTGATGTAATTGGTGTTTCCTGTTGATTTAGACAATGTTGTAATGGAAAGAACAATTCCTTCATTTTTGCTCAAATCTCCCTCTGCATGGTGTTTTAAACAACAAGTTCTATTTTTGACCAACAGACTACGATTCTTGATGGTATGACTGGTCAGCCTCTCATCCACCCGTTTATAAGGGACACCGTGGGGTCCCAGGCATCCGGAATCACAATCAGCATGGAGGGATACGGCAACGATCTGTTTCTGTACTGGCTGGCAGACTGTGTTGGACACGAGGGACAAGGCGGGGAATACACATTCAGAAACGGTATGTTAGAACTATACTACAATGTAGAGTGATCTCTCTTGGTTCACCCAGAGGACTGATCCACGAGATTGATCAGATTCTCGATCGAGTCCGTGTTGTGTACCGTTATGGAACATTGACGTTTATGTGAGTTTATTGTGAGTAGGACTTCTTTCTGCGTGTATATGAGACCTATGAGGAGTGGAATGTTAAAGAGCATGGATTTAGAACGTTGTTTTGTGCTGTAAAATATTGTTTATCTAGATTTATCAAGATTATATAACATGGTTTTAAGCATGCTATGTAACGTAACTCTATACGATGGGACAAATACATGCGTGATATAGGCTACGATATTATTCCAGTTTTGCCATACATCTTGACGACGAGAATAGCTCTTTGAATGGATCATATGCATTGCCTCAAGCTCC
Source organism: Siphonodentalium dalli (assembly GCA_032622095.1). Taxonomy (NCBI): domain Eukaryota; kingdom Metazoa; phylum Mollusca; class Scaphopoda; order Gadilida; family Siphonodentaliidae; genus Siphonodentalium; species Siphonodentalium dalli. The sequence continues at coordinate 93,952,343 of CP136068.1, forward strand.
ATACAGAGTTCACCCCTACGCAGGACTTACCGCTGCCTGCACCTGCAAGTAATGTAACGAAATGTCACATTTATTTATTTGAATCTTTTGTAGGTTACATTTCATTCCGCATTATTCTTAGAAACTGAACTGTCCATATTCATTTGAAAATTGTCTAGATAAGCCAGAATGAATTGTAACTGTCAAAACACTTCAATAAAAAATGTTAGATTTAATTAAGAAAATACACGTGCCGACAGTGTTCAGACATTGCGTAGCGAGGGGACTGAACTATGTTTTTTCAGCTTGGCATTGCCTATGTATTCAGCTTTGCTGTTTGTATAATAAAACGAAATCAGAGGTATCAACTGTGTGAAGATAAGTAAAGGGTTGAGAGTACTTATCAATTTTTAAATCCCATGCATGGTACTGTGGAATCCCATTGTATGAAGGTAATTTTAAATTGTAGCTGCAATTCTGGACTATGATTACACCTTAAATATATATAAATAAAACAATGTAATAGACATCCGTATTGAAAAATGAGTCCACAATTTGAAGCTATCCATGAGAGAATTAAGAATCTAGCCTTAATCTGCGTAGGATTTGAGAATTTGGGCATCACTTTCACCACGTCCTTATTTAAAGATACGGGCGGCGTTGGCGGTGGGTATGCTGTTAAAATATTCACCTCCGTCAAAAACCGCCATAAACAGAAATAATAGTAAAATATAGACAGACATAAGCAGTATGTTATTGTCAAATGTTTTCCTTTGTTATGTAAACAAAAGCAAAAAAAACGTTACAGAACCTGGCTTTTGTTTAGATCCGGATATGGTAAACATAAAGAGCGTTCTTTGTTACTGTTTTCCTGATATGGAAATAATAAAGAGCGTTTATAACTTTATATTATTTGTGTGTGATTAACTAATATAATTGCGCTGTGTTATGTAAACAGAAGCAAAACTTCTTTTTTACGTGCACCATCGTACGTCTTGACGACAATATACTATTTACGAGCTGATTATGTTTGGCATATGAACAAAACCATATTTAGTTTAATATTCCTTCTGTTGATGGCGATTTGAACAAATATGAATATTTCTGCAACGAACGCCGCCCGTGCCTTTAACCTGCGTAGGAGTTTTGAATTTGGGCATCACTTTCACCACGTCCTTATTTAATATCCAGCACCAGCAGCACGTACGTGTAACATGTAACGTGTATTCATGTGGTGTTGTTATGGAGATGCACATGCCGGGAATAGTCAGATGATTCTACAGTGCAAAACATACACGTTTTAGATATCGGCCAACGTCCAGATAAACTTGTTAATAATAGTCGGGTGGCGAGAAAAGGCGGCCACAATTCAACCAACGATACGCTTTATTGGCTTCAATCAAATTAAGATATCTGCCTGTACATCGATGAAAATCATCGATCGATAAAGTCGGCGCATTGGCAACAATTTTCCTGTGCTTTGTTGAGTCGATGATTTTACATTTCACTCCATATCAACGGTGGGGAATCACGTGGTTTCGAGTTGATGAGTGTCACGCATTAAAAATGGCCGAGACGATCTAAAACGCGACATATTACATATTATTTTGCGAGCAGATGCTATACTATTTTTCAAACAAGCTGATACCTCATTTATGTCCAGATTCACATTTGTTCGCTCTAACATTCTGACCAATGTTGTCAGTCGAAGGATAGAAAACCAATAAGTATTTCCGAACAAATAATGTATCAACTTGTTTCAAAAATAAACTAGCATATGCTCGGTCAAACTGCTATGTTTTGTGTCAGTTCCTCGTATATTATGTTTTTGTGATTTTGCACATTTTGAATGCGTGGTACTCACCAACCTCTAAACCACGTGATTACCCGTCGTGATATCGTTCCATTTTAGGCACTAAAGTCTACGCAATGAGCCGCTCTAATTTTTGCAAATTGAGATTCAAGACCAATGGCTTCAGCAAGGTGATGGCTATGGCGAGTAACTTCCAATCACCTGGTAAAATTGTGTATTACTCAGGTGAGAATTAAACTAGGATTGTGTTCTTTTGATACATAATCCGAATTAACGCTCCTAAATTACTATTTCTTTGTCGTCAGGTGTAAAAAAATATCTCATTCGAGTTGAGGAAACCAGCCCATCAAAGCTCATTGTTATCAGGTATCGATTTTTTAAATCTGTTATTTTTCCCAACCTGGAATATTTGGCGGCTTAGCAAATATTCGACAAGCCGACCGACATACTCTGGATACCCAATTGCGTTGAACAAAATGTTGATATTTTTTTTAATTCAATTTTATTTAGTAATACATAACAAACATGATAATGTATAATACAAAACTCAAACAAATATAGTATATATTAATGGGAGATGGCATGACCTACTGGTCGTCTTCCTGCACACTCCCAAACATTGATAATAATATTCCGACTCTGAGCCCATGTGACAGCATACATTGGTGATACAAGTTTGTATCTGTATAGTAGTGTAGACAACGATACTTTTGTGGTTAGTTTGTTTCCGTAGCCTAAGTGGCAATACAGTGAAGAATCGTTCAGTTATGGTATATGATATAAGTGTTGCAATATATAAGACTGGTGATATAGTTGATATATAAGTTTTAGCATCACTCTCAGGTCACAAGTCCATAGCCAAATCTCAGCTTACCAGCTGTCTCTAAGACTGTGGCATAGTATTGTGATTGCTCCCAGCTTGATTGAACTGACTTGAATACAACATAATTTTGCGCTAGTTCCTTTTGTGACAGTTCATGGTAATGGCTTCTCACAATTTTCTAGCACACACCTAACATAATGTTGAGATTCTTGAAGCAGTATTGAAATCAATTAAATTGCCATTGCACCCTTTTACTAATTCAGATCATGTACTTTTTATAGCAGCTATTCATTTCCACTAAATTAGTATACTAGCTGAGAACGCTATTCCGAAATTTACCTTCTAAAACTAAGACTAAAGTGATCTTTTTTACATATCTATTCGTATATAATATGCTTGATATTGTCTTGAGATAGTACAGATTGCTTCATGTTATGTACTAGCTTAACAGTTTTCAGTGTAGATCCATCTAAACGTTCCACTTTGTGACATAGCCTAGGCGTGGAAACCCCTTAATCGAATGCCGATATTAGCCCCGGTCCCAGGTGAGTTTGTACATCGATTAGGTTTGCACCAATTTGAAGACCTTGGCTGGAAGACAGGGGCGTAGATATAGGGTCTCTGTTGAGGGAGGTCTCTCCCTTGAAATTTCAACTGACCCCTCCCCTCCTTGAACCTGACCATAATCCCCCTTGGGTTGGTACCTCAAACTTTCTAACTTTTTGGAAATTTCCAACCTGAGATTGGAAATTTCCAACTTATGGCCATTTCAAACCAAACATAGAAAAATATGCTGCTGTTGGTCTAAACCAGCATATCTGCCACTAATTACTAGTTGGAAATTCAGACAAAGAGAACAAATTTAACCATTATGTGGTGTAAAATTTTCAACTAATGTGTCAGGCATGAAATTACCAACATTTGAAACTGTTGGCGTTACCCTCCCCCTGAAATTGCCTCGTCCCTGCGGGCCATCCAGCTGGCACCAAAAAAAAAACCTGCAGTACGATCAGGGCGAAGCAGACCAAAAATTACCATCGCGGCGTTAGTCCTCTCAAAATGTCAGCGATTCCCTGCAAATCGCCGACTGCTATGTCGACGCGGTTATTACTATTATGAAATTCTATAAATACATGTACGCGGGAACGTAGCAGCGAGGTGGGTTTGCCTCAGCTCAAAGTGGTTAAAGGTACTCAATCCGATCAGAGGGTCCCCATCTCAACAGATTCCAACAACAACAATCCGATCAGAGGGTCCTATATTACTATTTCTTTGGCTTTTAGGGTAAAAAATATTTGATTCGAGTCGAGGAACCCATCAAACAAGGCTCAGAGTTATTAGATATTGATTTTTGAAATTTTTTATTTTCTCGAGATGAGTACTAATAATTGCCTTCAACTTCGTAATATGCTCGAGATGTGTACACCAAAACACTATTCAAACAGACAAGGATGGATAACTCTAAAATCAAGTGGTAATAATAACGCAATTTTGACTGTGTTCTGGGCCAGAAAGTATTCCCGATAATGAAAAATAATAGATTTATAAAATCGCTATCTAAAAAATCTGAGCTTTGATGGGTGGCTTCCTCGACTCGAATCAAATATTTTTGACCCCCGAAGCGATTGAAATAGTAATTGAGAGGAGTTTTATCGGATTGAGTACCTTTAACATTTTCGATAGTTGGCAATTGCACACAACGTCATTTGGAAAATTTCATTCAGAGCTAGTTTTTTTCCACCCAGTAATTTGAAATTTATTATTTTCAGATAAAAAAAATACACTTTCTGTAAAATGTTTTTGGACTATATGTCACGCACGGATATTTCAGAGGTGCATGAGCTCCATATATATAAAGAAGTGAAAGCTTGATTTGCTCGAATACGCCTGAGTCGCGGGAATATTGGATCCATCCAGTCCCCGTTCCGTTTTTAGTGCTACAAGTTAAAGTTCTGGAGTAAAATTCCATATATTGAATTCAAGAATATTCAAAAGCTCCATACATGGAATTCTACTCCAGAACTTTAACCTGTATAGCACTTAAAAGTGAAACTGGGTGGATCCAATATGGCCGCGATTCAATGACAAGGCGTATACACGAACAATGTTCAAAAATGATTACTCTCGAAATATTCTATCTTCTTATCAACTAGCTGAATCCCAAATGTACATAAAAAATTGTCCTGATTGCTAGGATATGTAGTATAAGTAGTATGTTATTCGTATAGCGATAACTGCCATTGTACGATAAAAGAGAAGGATAAATAATACATGATTATAATCTCCCCATCTCAGGAAATCCCAGGAATGTATAACATATTATTCGAATGCCTTATTCGATTGCCTTACTGGAATGCCTTATTCGCTGCCTTATGCGCTGCGTTATTCGATCCACTGGATAAACATTTCTCATGTTTCTCCGCTGGCCTCATCCACATATTCACATTCCAAATGTATGTACTTTATATACCACATCACAATCTGAGCGATGAACGACGAAAGAATTATACTATTATATATAGAAACAGCAAACAAACGTTTATATACCAATGTTTAGAGTCAACAAGACAAACCCTAGATAAAATCAATTTATATGTACATTTATATTACTATTCAACGGGGACGGCAGGTAGACAACCCTCTTGGTTATGCTGTCCGCGATTATGTATGCTTGTTATAACATTACACTGTATAGATAATTGTATATACTATATGAATGAGTTATGAATAAATAATCATAGTCATAGTCACACGTCGTATACTTAACTTTTTCAGAGGATAGAAAAGATGTTGAACATTCTGGTTGGATTAACACGACAGAAGAAGCCATGGCATTTCTCGAATCTCATCCGGAATACCTAGAAGAAAAATTAGATTATGACGCGCGAGCTAGTGGGGTTGACCACAAAAAGATTAGTCGACCCCCACCTCACCACCACTCAGGGGAACAAATCATTAACGTGGCCAATAACGAGCCCCCGAGATTTACGGCAAAGAAAGGACCCGGACCAAGAAAACCTCCCAGAATTCCGATCAGAGATGATAGCATTTATCAAGATTTGTTTGACAATGCCAATAGGGCGCCATCTTACGATAATAGCTATCGACATGAAGGATACCCGTACCGACAGAAGTCACAAAAGGGATACGGTGATTCCAATACTTATCGCGGTGGTGAACCGGATTATAGTCCGTATGATGAAAGTTCTGCGGAAGACAATAATATTTTAGAGTATCTCCGTGAACACATGCCACAACAAGACTTTAGTGGGTATGACAGGAGTTCTCTCCCGAGACCAAATCCGCGAGGTAGACCCAAACAGAGGGCGCCACCAAGACGCGGGAATAGTGCCAAGAAAGGAGGGAGAGGTTTCAGAAAACAGTCCAATGCTGGCTCTGGTGGTGTTCTGCCAATAGCTATGACCAAACGTCGTTATAAGCGAAAACGTCGCCATATTGGGCCGCATGACAATAGTGGTCTCCAGAGGTTGATATCAACAGGAACTCTGGCACCGCCCACAATTCCGCTGACTCATCCCGATTACAATCAAACTATGGACTTCGTGTTTGGTGTTTACTGGTTCTTTCCCGTGCATGCGCAGGCTATACTTCCGGAAGATCAGAAATGCATATCATCATTGATGGCAAAGGAGAAGATACGTTTTAATAAAAACAGTGAGCATTGTTTTTCATGTTTTGACTGTTGCATGGTTACACTGGCAGTACAGTGTTATCTCGTGTACGATATACAAATGTCAATCATTCATATTCTACTGACTGGTCGCGTTAAGGCATTATCTGTATAATTTTGTTTGGAAAAAATCACAGGGCAACAATCGCATCTTTTTTTTCTGTGTGTAGTCTTATGCGAAAATTCAAATTTATATTTTACCTCCTATCGTCATTAATTTAATTTTGAAATTGAATTTCACGAAAACTAAGTTATTACTTGATAGGAATATATATTTGTTTTTCGTTGAGTTACCATCATTTATAGTATCAACAATCAGGTAACTTTTACCACCATATTCGACCTCGTGACATGGTCCATTGAACTCTCTTAGAAATTATATGCAATTCAGTTTCGTTAAAAACACATATGCCACATTGTACCGTAGCCTTAAGTCATGTTTCGTTGAAAACACATTTGCCACATTGTACCGTAGCCTTAAGTCTTGTTTCGTTAAAAACACATATGCCACATTGTACCCTAGCCTTAAGTCATGTTTCGTTAAAAACACAAATGCCACATTGTACCGTAGCCTTAAGTCATGTTTCGTTAAAAACACATATGCCACATTGTACCGTAGCCTTAAGTCTTGTTTCGTTAAAAACACATTTGCCACATTGTACCGTTGCCTTAAGTCATGTTTCGTTAAAAACACATTTGCCATATTGTACCGTAGCCTTAAGTCATGTTTCGTTAAAAACACATTTGCCACATTGTACCATATGCTTAAGTCTTGTTTCGTTAAAAACATATTTGCCACATTGTACCGTAGTCTTAAGTCATGTTTCGTTAAAAACACATATGCCACATTGTACCATAGCCTTAAGTCATGATTCGTTAAAAACACATATGCCACATTGTACCGTAGCCTTACGTCATGTTTCGTTAAAAACACATATGCCACTTTGTACCGTAGCCTTAAATCATGTTTGGTTAAAAACACATTTGCCACATTGTACCGTAGCCTTAAGTCTTGTTTCGTTAAAACACATATGCCACATTGTACCATATCCTTAAGTCATGTCTTAGTTAAAAACACATATGCCACAGTGTATCGTAGCCTTAAGTCATGTTTCGTTAAAAACACATATGCCACATTGTGCCATAGAATTAAGTCATGTTTCGTTAAAAACACATTTGCCACATTGTACCGTACCCTTAAGTCATGTTTCGTTAAAAACACAATTGCCACATTGTACCGTAGCCTTAAGCATGTTTCGTTGAAAACGCATAATTGTGCCACATTGTAAGTCGTGGTTAATGGACGAGTGACTGATCATTCGGAACAAGACATCTATGTTCCGAATGTCGAGTCAGGATGTTTGGATAAAATGTAAAAGTTTTGATGAATTATCCGACTTGGTTATATAACATGGCCCATGGGTGTTATAACGTGTATGATAACATGAACCCAATCATCAATCGTGTTTGTGTTAATTTATAATTCATCACAATCTTACATTTAACAATGCCAATTACTCGAGGCAATTTAGACCTGTACTTTGCGTTTGAAAAACCACGAAAACCACGAAAACCCTAACAATGTACGGTAATTAAGTCACCATCTACGTACCGCTTATTTCTTCTTCCAGGTAAATATTTCGGTATGGACCACGATGCATTCGAGCATACCATAACCGACGAGTGCCTAGATAAAGGAGAAAAAGATGATAGCCACTATCAAAGACGGAGCAAATACAACCCATATGACATCAAAATGGGTCAAATGACGGTATACCGGTAAGTAATCTTCATTTGCGCATGCATGCAATCAGAAACCGTTTGCATGGGAGGCGAGACGCCCAGACATATCTCTCAATTTTGTTCGAGTGTATGTTTGCCAGTGTTTAAAATAATACAGCACATCCATTCTCACCATCATTCAGACGAAGCCACGCCTATATATAGGGTATCATATATACGCAGCTTACATATACATGTATACACACTTTAATATATATAATCTCTTGACAATTTATACACCAACTAAAGGGGCAGTGTTTAAAATACAGCACATCCATTCTCACCATCATTCAGATGAAGCAACGCCTATATAGGGTATCATATACGCAGCTTACATATACATGTATACACGCTTTAATATATATAATCTCTTGACAATTTACACCCACTAAAGGGGCAGATCCCTTGCCTAAAATACAAATAACACCAATACATATATAATTATAAAATAGTTAGCACATGAAAATCACTACGAGTAATCTTTTTAAAGATATCACTTCGAATTTCCGCAATATGTTATAGATTATAGTGCAAACATCTTTATTTTCGTTTTTCGTCAAAAATTTTTGTCTTCCTCATAACATACCTCGTTCGTGCAATGACATTCCGGTATTTGTGCTAAAATGTGTTCTTCTGTCTCAGTATGGTTATCAGCATAATCCCTACATGTAGATATTCTCTTTCGTGTGCTATTTTTTTGGTTGCTTTGTCTGCCTTCCTTCAGAGCAATACAATGATTCCTCAATCTGAGTTTATACTAAATGCGTTCCAATGTTCCAAATTCTTGAAATTCACTGGATATGCTTCCAGTGTATAATTTTCTTTGAATGACGAAAATAGCATCTGCTCGTGTAGCTGTTCATTATTTCTTTGGATGTTTGACACACTTTATTTTTAAATTTGCCAAGTTGTTTTAAATAGCAAGGAATTAGCCCATGTTCCAATGAATAATTTCATGAACATATCTTCAGAAATTAAATTAAATTGTCGGTTTGCTGTGTTCAGTACACATAAAACTCTGATAAAATAGGGACATCACATAACCATAAATATTTACTCACATAATAGTAAACCAATTATACAAACGTCAAATAACCAGACTAATGAGAAATTAATCATATTACTTTTGTCAAATTCATTTCATCTCAATCCGGGCAAATCGCCCTCCATTTATTTCGTTCAAAAGATATGCCACAAATTTTCGTCAAATCTTAGTGACTAAGACCCAGTAGCCTGTATAGCAACATGTAATGTAAGACGCGCTTGGAACCGGATAATACTAAACACAAATACGAGACACTAATTTTGTTAGATGTATTCGTGTTCGTATCATTTGTTATAAGAATCCGGCTTGGGCTCGTGAAGTGAAAACACTGCAATGTGGACGAAGCAGCTAGCTGTCACGTGACTTTCGTGACAATTCAAACTGAACTGGATTCTCAACGTGATTTCGTTTCAGGCTTCGGTTGACTTGTAAATGCAATCAGACAGAGGTGCAATCTGGCGAAAAGAAGTGTGCGCATGTTCTACCCTTCAATCAACAACAGTGGCCAGCGTATATGGGCCCAAACGCAGATTCCCATTGGCGACCCAGGAAGGAAACAGCAGATTGACGTTTTTAATCGTGTACCATGCAATGTATTGTGTTTGATGTCTAGAATCTATACCGTGGATGTCACAATTGCATGCTTGTGCATGTTCACTGTGAATCACTGCCAAATGTCATCGAAATTATCAACGTTCGATCGTATATATATACAGGCTGAGCTAAGCGGAACCGACATTACCGTTTTGAGTGTTTTGTTTGCCATTCACTATGGTCGTACTGTATGCCCTTACATTATCATGGGTGATGGCCCTGCCAGGTTCAGCCCACATGTAGACGGGGTTCGATATGTGTTTATGTATTAATGATTGTGGTGGTGATGATAATGGTTGGCAGTCATTTTCGTAACTCGGGTGACGTTTGCGCAGCTCATGGGGTGATACCAACAACGCCCACACGATGTCGGGGTGCGAATGAACACACGTCGGCTATATAATGCCAAGAACAGACCAATGTTCGAAGGTTAGGATTTCCACTCTCCGCGCGGTTGTCGGGGAGTGAAATTCTGTCGGGGAGTGAAATTCAAACCTGTGAACATGACTTCACCGTGCTTCCGGGCGAGTTATCGGCGTTAGAATGGCCAAGATCCTGTTCGCGGTGTTCCGTCTTGGTATAACCTGTCGTTCGCGAATACTACAAAACGGGGTTTCGGATATACCCGTCGATTTTAACGTTGTTGGTTCAATCCAATCACAATTGGACACTACTGTACAAGTAAATAACAGTCTCTCATCGCTCAATTATTAAAACTTCTTGATATAGAGTGGATTTCTTATTTATTGCTAATGAATCGATCGCAGTTTACACGGTACGCATGTTACAAAAATCTGAACAGAATGACCATGCAATTGAAGACACGAATGGCTGACACATGACTATAACTCGGCTGACGCGTCAGTATAGTAATAGCTATCATATGTCACACGTATTTACATCTGAACGTGGCTAACACCCACAGGCGCACGTGCATCTAACCTGTCTAGTATCAACATATCAAGAAGTGCATGTATTTAATTGGAACCTTATATCAAAGTTTATAATGTCCGGTGATTGTCTGAATCGATCTTGATTCTTGTTCAGAGCGACTATATGACAAACGTTGCATAATACATGTGTATTTCGATGGTGTCAAATTGGTGTCAAAGTGTTAAATATTATTACTATACGGGTGTGTTCACAAGACTGCCAAACTTTCTGAAATAAGATATCAGATATGCTGATGCATGGCTTGTATATAATGATACTGATACCCAGATTTTACTGGTGGGGCCGTGATGTATACATCAGGTAATGACAGACAGGTGAACTTGGGTTCAGACTAAGGGGCACAATCTCCAGAAGAAACAGTGTCCCAATAATTGATTGAACATATTTATTGTGACCCAATTACTACAACCTAATAACATTATATAACTGTGGATGAGGGTTCACAGATGATTGGAACGCAAGTTATATAACTTAGATTATTCCTCTCCCTAATTAGTCATCTCTCCCAATGATAAAGCTTGCTTGTGCAGATAGAGTCAACCATACTATTATCATGCTCTTTCTTCTTTGACACTAGTCTAGTAAACTTAACAATGAACAGTGAAGTTTGGAAATAAATTAGAGCGAGGATCATATCCGATAACGTCCCACGCCAGACTTTAAAAACATATCACCCGAATAGATAGATAGATAGATAGATTTAATTTCACTCAAGTCGTCATACAGCAGATATAACAATAGTATAACAATAACATGATTATCAAGGACGTTATCGGATCTAAACCTTGCTGTTGCTTGACATAATTTATCTTGATCTGTATTGAAGATTCACCACAGCTGATCATATAACTGGGAACAATGGCCACCACAAACCAAGGTGATCCACCTTACAAACATTAAAACATGTATATACCATTTCAATGCCATTGTTCCGAATTATGATTGTCGATCGCATAGTGTGCTTAAAATTAGCATGGGCCGACTCGTTGACGTTGGACATTGTAGACCTTGTGAACACGCCTGAACTGTTTTGTGAATACGCGCGACCTCTCGATCATATTGTTGCATATATTTGTGAAAATAAATTTATTTGTTTATATCCATCTTCATTGATTACTATATAAACTCCGGCCCTTGTGTCAATAATTAGGTTGGAAAAAAAAGCCAGATTCTGTGTTTCCGCACATCGAACAACTCTATATATCTAGACAAAAATATGGTTGTGCTTGTTTCACTATCTATTATATATTTTGAAAGATCTGTGTATGTGTTTGTTTGTGTGTGTGTGTGTGAGGGTGTGTGTGTGTGTGTTTGAAATCGATGGACTCGAAAACGACTAAGCCAATTTCGATGAAATTTGGTATTTGGATGTGTTTTCGGCCGGAGACGAACATAGGCATATTTATTTGTCCGTGCGAGGTCAACTTTTCACGTGCGGAGGTCAAATCTATTTTTACGCCGTTTTTGCGCTAATATATTTCAGTTCGGTGCTCACAAATCGATTCGATATAGCGCGAATAATAAATTGCCAGTCATATAATTTGCACGGTTAGAATCTGTGGCGTGTCCTCTTTCCAACGATATATAATATGTATGTATCCGTTTTAGTTATCTGCCTCAATTATTAGGTACAAGTGGTCCGATGCTTTTATCGGGATAAAATCAATGCGTAATTTCTATGACGTCGTCAGAGGTCATAAAGTTAGATTACGTTAACTCTCACCCTGCCGATGCATTTGACTGTGTCGCGTTAACTCATCACCGGCCGAGGTATCCGCAAATGACATTGGGCTATATATCTCGGAAACGGGTGTAGCTATCGACTTGAAATTTGGTATGTGAATGTATCTTGCCCCGGATACGAATTTTATCGGGTCGCCGAGCACGTGCGACACCAGCTTCGCGCATGCGCAGACCAGATCTAGGAAACGGGTGGAGCTATCGACTTGAAATTTGGTTTTTGAATAGCCCGGACGAAGTCGGGTCACCTTCTAGTATATATATATTTAGTGACTTCCATTCATTCAAAACGGCCCGACCGTAAATTTGATATTAGATTCTTTAAAATAAATTATAAAAATCATTTGTAATTCTTGTCTCTTGTTGGTTTTTGTGCTGAGATAATTGCTGTCAATGCATTGTATAAAATCGAACAAAAAGACCCATTTTCTGATAGGCAGAATTAGGTCGGCCCGACTGAATAGGCCTGCTTTTAATCAATCATTATGCTTTGTGCAGCTGAAACATAATTTTCTTTTGTTTCATCAAACATTAACCCTTCCATGAGTGGAGCTTCCTCAAATTTAGAGAAAACCCAGTGAAATGCATTATATTATATATGCGCCTCGCATATATAGGCCGCCTCGCATATATATATATAAGAGAATGCATTGGCCTAACAATATTTACCTTAACCTTGTAATCCTATGGGAGACTCGCATATACATGTGTATAAGAGAATGTACGGGTACAGGGTATTTAATGTTGCACCAGCACAGCTCCCGCCATGAAAGGGTTAGCATACGGAAGTTTTGAACCGACATACTACTTTAGTTACTAGCTTGATTAATCAAGTTACTGTATACTGATTAATCAACTTGGCTTTCTTGATTAATGAACTTACTATATACTGATTAATCAACTTAGCTATCTTGATTAATCAACTTACCATCTTGATTAATCAACTTATTATCTTGATTAATCAACTTAGCTATCGTGATTAATCAACTTAGCTATCTTGATTAATCAACTTAGCTAGCTTGATTAATCAACTTGCTGTATACTGATTAATCAAATCAGCTCTCTTTATTAATGAACTTACTATCTTGGTTAATCAACTTATTATCTTGATTAATCTACTTAGCTACCGTGATTAATCAACTTAGCTATCTTGATTAATCAACTTACTGTGATGATTAATCAACTTACTATATATACTGATTAATCAACTTACTATTTTGATTGATCAACTTATTATCTTGATTAATCAACTCAGCTGTAGTGATTAATCAAATTATCTATTTTGATTAATCAACTTAGCTATCTTGATTAATCAACATAGCAATCTTACTCAACTTAGCAGTCTGACTATATCGTTTGGAAATATAGAACTGGTGAAATAGTAACGCCATGTTGTATATGTGATATGTCGACTCTGGCTCAATTGGCCGCTATTTCAGCCTCTATATTAAGACGACACTATACTATGGGCAACAATCTGTAAAGAGTATATAGTGTTACGAGAAAAACGAAATAGTGAATTGGACGCTCGATTCAAACATCCAATATAATATGTAGGGTATGGGGATGAGTGAAGTTTGGCGCCAACTTTGACCAGTAATCGCATGTTACATTTGTGAAATGTCTATTCTGACTCAAGTATAGCCACAGCCCCACCAACCCATCCCCGTGTACATGCACACAGTATATAACCAATATATGGGAATCAATTTGGAGAGTGCATTTTTGCCGAAATAATAATACCCCCCCCCATGACTGAAGTAACGTATGTGTTACGTGGGTGTACTGGATTAATGAGTCCGTCCGTCCGTCCGTCTAGCCGTCCGTCTGGTCATTCAGATGAGTTTCCAATCATATTGTTTTGTTTCCGTTCTGGAGTTACTCATCATTGTTTGTGTGGAAATGTTTGTTGTTTGTCCGTCTCCCCGGGTATCACAGCCATGATATAGGTTATGGGATCTGGGTGGAAATTTGCATGACTGTTCATCATCATATAAGGTTTCCAACGAATCATGTACCCAAAATAGTTGGATCCTGATCGTTGGAAATGTGTATAACAGGAGTGAATAGACACAATGTATAGTATTATTAGATATGTGCCGTTAATTCAAATGGGGAACTTAAATTTATATTTATCACGTATTCATGATCCTTAATTCCTTGTGATTTTAGACGACATTTATGAAAAATTGGTACACAGGGGTTATCTGAGTATGGGAATATCATGGGATAGGGGCTGATATATGACTTAAAGGGGAACTAATAAATTATAATAACACAGATGATCAAAGAAGAGGGTTTATTATCAGCTCTTAACATATGTGGGAACATTGGCATAATTTGACATGTCATTGGAGAGACGCCGTTGACCTCATATGACTTAAAGATGCACTAATAATTAGTAATAATTAAAGAGCGTTATTATCAATGTGAAATATAAATGTAATTTGACACGGGTCGTGTGATAGGTGCCGTTGACCTCAGATGACTTAAAGATACGCTAACCATTAGCAATAAATGGCGTTTATTATCAACTATTATCAGATGTATTAAAATGGTACTGATAATTAATTTATCTAAATAATTAATAAGATACCCAAAATTGTTGGAATCTGGTCGATGGAAATGTGTATACAGGGGTGAATTTACCCGATGAGTACCATTGGATACGTGCCATTGACCCTAAAGGGGAACTTAACAATTATATTATAATATATGAGCAATAAAGAACATTCCTTGTCAGCTTAGATGGTGTGTAGGAAACTGGTAAACAGCACTAACCTGATCTCAGCTAGATTGTTTAAAGGCACGGGCGGTGTTCGTTGCAGAAATATTCATAATTGTTCAAATCGCCATCAACAGAAGGAATATTAAAATATGTATAGTTTTGTTCATATGGCAAACATAATCAGCGCTTAAATAGTATATTGTCGTCAAGACGTACGATGGTGCACGTACACAAGAACCTGCTCGTGTTACAGAAGTTGTGCTTCTGTTTACATAACACAGCGCAATTATAATGGTTAATCACACACAAATGATATAAACGCTCTTTATTATTTCCATATCAGGAAAACAGTAACAACTAACGCTCTTTATGTTTACCATATCCAGATCTAAACAAAAGCCAGGAAACGTAACGTTTTTTGCTTTTGTTTACATAGCAAACAAAATTGACAATAACATACTGTTTATGCCATATTTCTGATTGGTGTAAGAACAAGGTATGTCTATATTTTACTATTATTTCTGTTTATGGCGGTTTTTGACGGATGTGAATATTTTAACAGCATACCCACCGCCAGGGCCGCCCGTATCTTTAAAGGGGGGGGGATAAATTATATTAACATAGATTATCAACGAATTAAGAGCGTTTATTATCAGTTCAGGACATATGTGGGGAAATTGGCACACAGAGGTATAATTTGAGTTATTTTACATAAGGAATGTCATGATCTCATGATGCTGTTGGTCTTATCCGACTTAAAGAGGCACTCAAATTAGCAATGAAGCGCGTTTATTATCAGCTAAAAGATAGAGTTAACTTTATCCGGAGAGTGTCATGCAATAGGAGATGTTTATTTACCTTGTGTGATTCATAATTAATTTAAATGACTTGGATGGGCACCAATATAATTTACTCATTCTTTACCCGATCAACGCCGTGTAACACAGCCAGTTATTGTTATAATAAGTATTTTGTTTTTGATCGGAGTGGATGGAATATTGCAACGAAATTTGATTGGGCATGCATTCCGTTATCTTTTATTGACTGGCACTGACAACGACAAATTCGATCAGCCTTATTATAAGCGAGATCACTGGGTCGCGGTCGTATTGGATTCATCCAGCTCCGTTTCGTGGTTTAGGAGTCTTCCAGTCCTTGTTCCGTGGTTTTTAGTGGTACAGGTCAAAGTTTTTGAGTAGCATTTCCTTATATGGAGCTTTTGAATTATTCATGAATTCCATATATGGAATGCTACTCCAGAACTTTGACCTGTACCACTAAAACCACGAAATCGGACCTGGTGGATCCAACATGGCCATGGGTTAGTGACAGGGCGTATTGTTGAGAGTATGGTTAGATTATGTCACACAGGGCCTATACGCTTAATTGTGCTGCCATAAATATGTGTTTTGTCAGCAGTTTATCTGAGAATGTGCATCGATCGATCATCACACAGGTCGATATCGGCTACCATGCATATGCATATTCTGCATGATTAACTAAGCTGTTGTTGTCTTCAAGTAAACTTACCACACGACCACACGGCAAGGGGTTATGGTTGTTTGGAAAGACATATATGTTACAGGCTTAACACAAACCACCAGACTCGCTAAATTCAGACGTTCCAGTGCATCCACGATTATGTTTTTCAAGAAACTCATATATTGTTCGTATAAAGTCGATGGACAGCTAAAATTTAGTGCGTTTTATGCATGTTATAAACAAATATATAGTGTTCATGTGGAAACATTTTTACATTCGGTAACGTATGTTACATGGATCTGGCGATAGCTGCTTCCGGTACTATATTGTTCTTGGTTATGATCGTAAATGGTCTTAATGGCGTGCAAATAACTATAAGACAACAAACACTCGCCCAGCTGCAACTGGAAAAATGCCTCGATCGTCCGACATTATACATTATAGTAAGTCATTCTTCGTAGAATATTGGCTCGGTGACAGTAACGTATATGTTACATTTACACATGTATATATAGAAGCAGCTTCCGGCAAAAAGAATCTACAACCTGTTAGCCTATACGTGTGTAGTGTTCCAGTTGCGCGGGGATAAGCTCTTCCCGCGCATGGCATTTTTGTATCTCTGTCGGTATTCTAACGGAAAACCACCGCGACACACATGCACGGTTTTACTGAGAATGGACCTTCTTCTAGAAAGTGGACAGAGAAAATCAATGCAACGAGAGTTATTTATATAGGCGAAAGGCTCTTTACATTATATGCAATGTGGTGACTTTTTTGGGGCCAATTAAACTATACAACTCTTAAAGGTCTATATATAACCGTCAGAATATTTGATATATTGGTTCGATCACATAATTATGTAGAAAACCGGAAAACATAATAGTAAAAATAGTAGTGGTATCAAACCAAAGATAAATCCATGTTTGCTCAACCTATTTTTATCCAACTTAAATATGTGCAACCTAAATTTCAACCTTGTTTCAAAGCGGACATGCATGGCTCATTAATTTGAACCTCAGGTAGTATATATAGAATATCCATATAGTTTGACGAGATATAAGGTTATTTTCGCGAGAATGATTCAGCAAATGGGGGCCGAGCTTTAGCGAGGTTCCCCATTTGCTGAATCATACGAGCGAAATAAACCTAATATCTCGTCAAACTTTATGGGTATTGTTTTTATCCATCGCCATTGTTTTTATCCACCGTAAATATTTATGGGTATTTTTTTAATCCATTTTAAAAGTAGTTAACGTCTATTAAATTTGTTTAAATGGGATAAGAAATTAATGGGGAATTCTTTAGGAAACAATTAAAATCGATTGCAAGTTTTTCGGTTGAAGTTCTGAGCATGCATGTGACTTTATTATGATAGCTGCATGTAGCCGTGCTAAAATAAAGACATGGTTTATTTTGCAGCCTTTATCTATATACCTTTCTCGTAATTAAATTCGCGCAGTACTAATTTTCGCTCATTTTTGAATTCGCGCACTTTAAATTCGCGCACCTAGCTGCGCGAATTCAAAACTGACAAAAATATTTTCGTAATATTTCCGTGATATTTTCGTGTATCTTGGAGCTGATGACAGTTTCGGTTCTTAGTCATTGCTGGAGTATATATGTGTATATTAAACACATCGCGGCGGATTTACATCGTGTAGACAATAAACTAGTAACCACATAGGGGTAATGTGGGGCATAATGCGACGCGGGGCATAATGCGACAGGCGGTCGTTATCAGGCCATATGATTTTTCCATGACTGAAGTTGAATCGCACATTTATTATTTTAGCAAGACCAATCATAGAAGTGGACATCCCAATTGGATCGACATCATTATGACTGTTTAATCTCACATGCGAAATGCCGGAGTAGGGGTACCCACATTTGGTGACCCACTTTTTGAATGGTTTATATAACTTCCGGTAGGTCCTGTACATGTTAAAACGAGAACATCTTACCACTACCACCAAAGATACATGCGTATTTTGGTAAAGTAAGACAAGTTATATAGTATATAAGTTGATCAGTTCTATATGTACATCGGTTATTCGCATTCACACATATTTGGAGGAGAGACAGGTTGTCTAATATTGTGGGGCATAATGCGACACTCGGGTACAACCAGTGCGAGAAAAATATGATTAGGCATATCGCTAATTAAACCTGGAAAAATAAATCTTATCGTAACCTTAGTTCAAAAGAAAAGAAATAAAAAAACATATTCGATCATTCCCAAACATTAAAACAGGATATAGATAAATCATTATTGTTAACTCTAAATATACCCGGCCATTTTCCTGAAATCAAAACTTTATGGTGATATTTTATCCGCCATATAAATTAATAAAAATGTCTCATTGGTCTGCTGCTATGACTTTAAATAACAGTTATACATTCTTTCAATCCACAAAAGAAAAGAAACTGCAGACCGTCTTGTATTTATTAGGTTCGGTATATGCTGATGTTGTAATGTCAAATGTGTCGCATTGTACCCCGTGTATGGGGCATAATGCGACGGATTGGGTACGACAACGGGGAGTAATGCTGTTCAGAAATTGGTGCTTCCAGGCAAGTGCATGCGAGTATTAATATATATAATGGAAATATTTATCTAACTTTTAGTTTAATAATGTGTGCCCTTCCATCGTTTTTAGTGGCGTGATGGGGTCTAATGTGCTTATGTGTCGCATTATGCCCCACATTACCCTACATCATCATTTTGTGGCGACCTGGAATATTAGTTTCTTATACAAGTTCAACATATTTATGTTAACATGATTTGTTACTTGACATTGTGGGCAATGGTCTTGATAGCGTCTGGCCGAATGTAAATATATGCATACATGTATAGTCGTAATTGTATATTCAACCGTTCATATATATACGAGATGTGAACTCAGCAACTTAGCCCTCTTGTATTACCTATGGACTGTGGTTTGGATTGAATTTGGGAGTCGTACTATTTTTCGCTAAGTTTTAAATTCGCGCACCGATGGGTGCGCGAAAAATAGTACTGCGCGAATTTAAAAACGAGTAAGGTACTTAGACGACAAGGGTGATGGATAAATATACGTAATATTGTATTTCTGGGGAAAATATATAGCTCAATAAATACACTAATTACATATAATATAGGCAGGTCTAATATATTTTGGGCTAGGCTAGGCCTATATACAATGTATACAGATTTTTATATCAAACCAAAACAACAGATAATGCTGGAGTTAATTTTGGAGTTCCCTGATCTCTAAATAAACGGAATAAGTTATACCGTCCAAATTTATTTTATGTGATTTATTAGTGAGTTGAATGTGGTAAAATTATATTCCGGGATCTGTCAAGTTTCGTTTCAGTTTGCTGTTCAGGATTTTAACTGCACGCACCGACCGCGTGCACAGTGCGCGCGCATGCGGACTCGAACGTTTTGTGACTTTCAAAGCAGACGCTTTAACGTCAAAACAAATACACAGTGTCCAGAATTAATGTTTATCAACTGTTACAACTTCCATTCTCTAGCACTGCATGCTGTCAAACCGTTGACGTGTAGTTAAATATAACCATAACGTAAGTATTTTGTTGCATTGACCCTACACTGCGAGATATTGACACGGTGACTGTTTCACTTTCAAGTTTCATAATTAAATCATCCAACTGAATTTGTCTGAAAGTGAAATAGTCACATCACCGATTCAGCCTAACCAGACCAACGGGTCACATTCACAATCAGTAGCCAATAACGGTCAGTTGCTGTTTGTCATCGTGGCAAAAGTTGGAGATCCTATGGAATTTGTGGCGAGTTCTTAGTCTTACAGGTATTTTCCGCTTTAATCAGAATTAAATTTAATTCTTTCTGATACTGAGTGATACTGATAGTTACAGTGACACACTTACATTTTTACAACAATGTGACTGACAGCAGGCGGAAACGCATCGGAAGAAAGTTGATCAAGACTCAAGTTTCGGATTGGCGACTGGCAACACAAACCAGAATAAAATGCATCCAACGTTAACTTAAGCCTAGAGTCAAGGAGGATGTCATGTGACCAATGTTATATTTAGACAGTTTTATTATTACATAATACATCTTAGAATTTAGACTATATTATTATTAATATTAGTATATAATTAAATTGTAATTATTATAATTTAATTTAATTTTTAAATTATATAATTATAAAAAAAGAGTAGGATCTGTCCGTCTGTCCGGATTTTTCTACCAGACTGCTGCCTGAGTGCCTGGTCTGATTTCAACCAAATTTGGTGTGGACACTGTGGTGACTCGGGGTACCCTGGCGGAGGTTATAACATTAACAGCATTAGTTTTTCAAAATTTTCATTTAAAAAAATTTAATTAACAAAATAATAAAAAGAAATAGTTTGTTATTAAATTTGAGCAACGTGCCAACGAGCTCAATCTAAAAAAATAACTTTTTTTAAAAATCTAACTGTTTAAATGATCAAAATGTGTGCAAAGTGCACACAGCCTCACAGGGGCCTCAGGCCCCTAACACACATTCACACAAGTGACAAGGGGCCACACATCCCCTTTTGTGCAGGAACCACAGGCCCCTCAAACACTGAATAAAAATTATAAAGGCTCCCAAAGGGAGCCTGTTTCAGCAAGTAATTATATATTTATTAATAATAAGAAATTAATCAGTTGTCTGGGGACTAAACTAAACTTTCTAAAGTAAAGCTCAGCCATATAAAAATTATCATCAAACAGACGTATTAAACATTTAACTGGCAGCTGGGCTTGATAAATTGTCAATTTTTGCTATCAAGTGCTATCACTATCAGTAAATTTATTTTTGAGAATTTCTTCTGCAAGTTCTGGAATTACAACATTTGAATTCGAGTCTCGACTCTTGAGTCGTCTTGACCTACCGGTACCGGTACTAGTTTTGAAAATTCAATATAAAATTAAAATAATTACTCCAACTTTCTAGTTTTATTCTAAATGGTGAGTAATGGAAAAATAAAAAGAAAAAGTAAGCACTGTAAAATATTAACAAATTATTATTTAGCTTTCAACTTCTAAACCCGCAAAAAACTTAATTAAATGTGATTTATTGTGAAAAAATTTAATTTTTTTTTACATACTTCTGTTGTCAATAACGAGTACTCTAGTGTCCAGAATAAACCCATACGTTTATGTTTATTTTTGTTTCATGTAAATTGCCGTCCTGTATGAGCTTATTCCGGTCTATATGCTTATTATTAGCTCAACTTACTTTGTTGATGTCAAATGATTCAATGGTTAATAATTGTCAGATTGTGACCTACAAAACTTGAAGATATAAGGGTAACATAACTTGCTGAATGCTGATATAAGCCCAATTTGCCTGGAAATGATTTGAGGGCCATTGGTACATTTCTTTCACCTTTCCTATGCTTCAGAACCAACCAGACAGCCCCCATTTTAGGCTTACTTTTTTTTGTAAATTCTCCCCGTGGGAAACCCCCGTACACCAATAGTCATGAGGGGTACCCCCCCTCGAAAACCCACCCCTTCGGTCCCCCAAAATGTCCCCAAATTAGCCTAATCTAAAGGCCTGAGCAATCACACACAGTTGGATAATAATACAATGTCATCTGCGGCTGGTTGTGTATGGGTAAATTCTAAAGAGGTGAGCTTTCATTCGTTGTTTGAATATTTCTAGAGATTGTGAATTTCGAACATCGAGAGGGATTGAGTTCCAAACACTTGGCGCAGCATGTGTGAACACGCGACGTTCAATTGTCTTATAGTTACACCTGGGAACAGCCAGAAGTTGTTTTTGCTTGGAGCGTAAATTATCACGCCCCGGTTTATACAAAGTAAGAAGGTCCGAGATGTATGCTGGCGAAGAGGATTGAAAGTAACGGTAGCAGAATGTTGCTAACTTAAATTCAATTCTCGCGTGCACCGGGAGCCAATGTAGGTTTTTCAAAATTGGAGAAACATGTGTGGATTTCGGAGCACGCACTACAATCCTCGCGGCTGAGTTTTCAAGATGTTGCAAACGAGTTATTTGTTCTTGGGAACTTCGCACGAAAAGTGCATTGCAGTAGTCCAATCTTGACAATATATTGCATGAAGCAATCTTTTTCGCCGCAGGCATTATTAAGGACGGGCGAAGACGACTAAGGCGCATGAGTTCGATTAATAATGGAACGGGAAATGTGTTGTACTTGAGCGACCATGGATAATGATTTAGCGATGTTGATACCGAGATTTTTCGCACACGGTACGGGCTCTATTTCACATCCACCGATGTTCAATCTTCCGATTTCGAATGGTTCATGCTTACCGGCTGGAGGACACACAACTACTTCAGTTTTATCATCATTTAGTTTCAACTTGTTAGACAGCATCCAATATATGGATCATTGGGGCGACCTCTAGATAGGAACGAGTCATTTTGGGGTCATTTGGCCAAAAAAACATGGCCACCATCAGCCATCTTGGATTTTACTCTTTGCGTCACTAAATACTTTCGCGCGGGCTACAGGTCGTATCTTTGGTTGGATCTTTATGAAATTTTTCATGAAATGATGAATGTTGACATTGACATGTCGATGGGAACGAGTCATTTTGGGGTCATTCGGCCAAAAAACATGGCCACTGGTGGCCATCTTGGATTTCAAATTTGAATCCATTGGCGCGGGCTACAGGCCGTACTGTTTGTCTGATCATCATAAAATTTGTAATGAATGTTCAACAATGTTGACATTTACATGTAGATGGGAACGAGTCATTTTAGGATCATTCGGCCAAACAACATGGCCGTTGGTGGCCATCTTGGATTTTACTCTTTGCATCACTAAATCCTTTAACACATCCTACAGACCACATCTCTGATCCGATCATCACCAATCTTCATATGGGTCATCGGGGTTACCTCTAGATGGGAACGAGTCATTTTGGGGTCATTTGGCCAAAAAACATGGCCGCCGTCAGCCATATTGGATTTTACTCTTTGCATTTAATACTACTAGTAAATACTTTCACACGCCCTACAGACCACAACCCTGATCCGATCATCACCAAACTTCATATTCATCATTGGGGTGGCCCCTAGTTGGGCACGAATCATTTTGGGGTAATTCGGCCAAAAAACATTGCCGCTGGTGGCCATCTTGGATTTCAAAATTAAATCCATTGGTGCGGGCTACAGGCCGTACTGTTTGTCTGATCATAATAAAATTTGTCATGAATGTTGACATTTACATGTAGATGGGAACGAGTCATTTTAGGATCATTCGGCCAAAAAACATGGCCACTGGTGGCCATCTTGGATTTTACTCTTTGCATCACTAAATCCTTTTGACACATCCTACAGGCCACATATCTGATCCAATCATCACCAAACTTTATATGGATCATCGGGGCGACCTCTAGATGGGAACAAGTCATTTTGGGGTAATTTGGCCAAAAAACATGGCCGTCGTCACGACTCGTCAGCCATCTTTGATTTTACTCTTTGCATCACTAAATACTTTCGCGCGGGCTACAGGTCGTATCTTTTGTCGGATCTTTATGAAATTTGTCATGAATGTTGACATTGACATGTAGATGGGATCATTCGGCCAAAAAACATGGCTGCTGGTGGCCATCTATGATCTTGGATTTCAAAATTGAATCCATTGGCGCGGGCTACAGGCCGCACTGTTTGTCTGATAAATTTTAGGATCAATTGGCCAAAAAACATGGCTGCCGGCAGCCATATTGGATTTTACTCTTTGCATCACTAAATACTTTGACACACCCTACATCCCTGATCTGATCATCACCAAACTTCATGTGGATCATCGGAGTGACCTCTTGATGGGAACGAGTCATTTTGGGGTCATTCGGCAAAAAAATATGGCCACCAACGCCCAACGGCCATTTTGGATTTTACTCTTTGTATGACTAAATATTTCTACAAAATCCATTAGCATGGGTTATAGACCGATCTGTTTGTTTGATCTTCATGAAATTTGTCATGGATGTTGACATTGACATGTAGATGGGAACGAGTCATTTTGGGGTCATTCGGCAAGAAGACATGGCCACCGGTGGCCATTTTATAATTTACTCTTTGCATCACTAAATCCTTTGGGACACCCTACAGACCACATCCCTGATCCGATCATTATGAAACTTGTCATGAATGTTGATATTGACATGTACATCTTGTCTTACTAGTACTTAGACATTTCAATTAGCACCTTTCCTAATTCCTCCATTTACTGTCAACCATTAAATTATTCCCCTACCCCGGTACCTAAGTTGAGCTACAGTGTCATTGACACTTTCATTTTTTTCAATATCAATCTGACATAATCATATAAAAATTGCCAGCTACAGCTGGCAACAGCCAATTACGCATCCATGTCATGACACTCAACCCCATCTAATACATGTACCGGTATTGCATGGTACTGGTAGATATCGAAAACTGGATGTCATTGACTTTGAATTCAATTACAGTTATTGAACACTCAAGTACCAGCAAATACCAAGGGAGGGTTGACAGATTGATAGCCAATGATCGGCTTGTTCGAATATTGAGACTTCTAAGAATTTGTCCGCCCTGTACTTCTATTCCGGTCTGTTCTATTATTGAAATTTGTCCAATCGTCCACCCTGTACTACTATTCCAGTCTGTTCTTCTATTCGGGACTCTAGAGTAACATGCTTTTGTTTACATTCATTAGCATACCATGACAATATAAATAAAAAATTGTAACAAGTGTAGCATTTACCTTTTATATTCTCATTATGACAGTCAGTGAAGGATCCAGGGATTGTTTTGGGGACACCTGTTTTGGGCAATGATATGATGAAGATATATCCCGAAGGCCTGGGAGGTGAACGTTCTGGAGGGGGTATCTCCGGATGGTGAGGGGGTTGGGAACATTTTTGACAATCCAATGCATTGAGAGCGAATCTAGGGCTCTCTTGAGTCAGTATTTTGAATTTTACTGAGAGGTCAATTTGATCAAGTTTCTCAAGTATAACATTGGAAATTTTGATACATGTACATGTATGGGATTGGAAATGCTTATAAGTTATTGTCAGATATCTTTTGGTTCAATGGATTATGCTTATCCTGCTTGAAATGAGACTTAGAGGATAGGACTTAACAAAAGCCCCCAAGCTTGTTGCCCAATCCTCTTTTGAACACTTTAAAATTATATGTTATGTATTTATTGTTTGTAATTATGTTCTGTTTAGTTCAAATAAAATATTGTTTAAACCAAATGAGACTTACCGTTATCTCTGATTCATATAAGTTATAACAGACTATTTTCTAAAATTCAAGTGAGAGACAGATACATAAATATAGAGCAGAAACAATGTCAGGGAGCAAATTAACTGGTATCGCATCGCAATTTGCCATCCAAATTTGGATAATAGCTATGCAATTTGGTATAGAGGTGCCACGATTATTTATTTTTATAAATCGATAATCGGTCCTCAATAATCGACTGTAATCGATTAATCGGACCTAATATTAATAACATCAGTGGAAATATTCCATAATATGGCCTATTGGCTGGGTGCGAGTTAACTGCTGTCGCTGGTTGTTTCAGGCATCGACTGATGTCATTGTTATGTTAATAAAGTGGATCATAAACCCAGCCCTCATAATTGGCTACGGCAATCGGCAATGCCGAAGCCATTTGCTGAAGCAAACTGGGCCACGATAAAGGGTTGCCGTAGCAGATTGCCGATGCCAAACAATCTGAATTTCAATTAAAAGGGCTGTAAACCACCGGTAGTGACTAATGAGCATAATGTATTCAATACCAGCACAGTTCTCGGCGATGTCATGGTTATAATATTTGTGAGTTCATTAGAACGAACATAGCAATTAATTTCAGTGTTATGAATAGCCAAACATACAATTAATATGTATACATGACGGACCACCAGCGATTCCTAAAAAAGGGAATCTAATGTTATGGAAACTATAAGTTTCAGCAAACTTCCAGAGCATGGATAACAATCACAAATGTGGGCCCCCACCCACAAATTTCAGGACAGAACAAGTTAAGTACCGGTATTTGATAATAGTGAATTTCATTCACCGTCACCACTCCAATCAAGGCCGAGTGCATTCAGTTGCATTCAGCAACGATGTCAACATAATTAAGTACAAAGCTGCAGTGCTCCAAATTTGTAGAATATACGACCCGAAGAGTAACCGTGTCGCATCATCAAATGAACTGCCGACTGTTAGCAACATACATGTATTAGCAGTACTCATATTGTCGGAATCTCTTTGATATGCGACCAAAGGTTGTTAACCTCTCGGTTGTAGATTAAACAGTGTAAAACAAACACGGTATTCAATTATACCCGGCATTTTTCAACATCCAAAATAAAAGATTAATCGATGACTGAAATGGTAATCGGTTATCGGCTTTATCAATGGTTCAACTTCATCGATTATGCGATTAAACGTTACATGGCACCCCTAATTTGGTATGAATTTTATACAATTTTTGAACAATGCTATCTAATCATGTCAATGTGACTATGTGAGGCTATTTGCTAAACAAAATTTCAAAAGTAATTTCCTCCCTGAACAATGTCAATTAAGTTAGTAATTACTAGTAGTGCAGTACTAGTACTAATCTGTATTCATTTGGTATTAAGAGATCCCACATGGTAACCAGGTTGATTTGATCAAATTGTAATTGTTCCTGTACTGTCAGTATATCACTTGAATTTGCATGATTGAAATACTGAAGTCTGAAGGCAGAATGATAACAAATTGAACTCAAACTATTTGAAGTTTTCACAGATGAAAGCTGGATAAAGCCAAACTAGGGCCCGACGAAGCTTCGAGATTCGATTCGATTTCGAATCTTACGTTCCGATTCGATTCGATTCGAAAGCGGTCGTGTGATTCGGGATATTTCGAATCGTTGTATATATACAAGTCCTTTATCGCCGAGAATAGACTGCATTATATATACAAAACATTCATTATATCACCAATACTTAATCTGAGGCTCCTTCCGTGACCAACTGGGACCTCCGTGGTCCAATGTGTACAGGGTAAGTTGTCCAATAGCCCACTGCTCATATATATATTGGTCCCAGCGTGGGTTACTCGTGGCAGGCCGGTGGGTCACTCGTGCGACCTGGTGGTATGTATGTGGTGGTTCACGTGTTTATCACGGTTGTACCATAATTGCAGCGCACACGGCCGGTTTCCTCCACCACATAAAGCCAGCAATGTCACGATTTTGCCCGGCCCCAGCTGCAGAAGCGAGTGAATTTCTTGTGGGACATATTTGTACATCGGTATTTGATATTCTTATACCAGAAAAGCCTATATTGCGTTCCTTTAAACATATTTTATTTGTATATCAAATAATACAAAATGGATTGGGGACAAGTTACAAAACTTACTTTGCCCCTCTCCCTATATTGCGTTACTCGATCAGCTCAATCAAATAATATATATATTTTTAATTTTAAAACTTAACACGATATAAATATATTAAATAAACATTCTGGGCTCCAACATGTCGTGTCTAAATCCGATCAACATCTTTATACAGAATATGTTATCCGGGAAATGGAATACGGATGACCATTTAGCTTTCATGACAACTCAATTGTTCAAACCGATGGACAGGCCCAAGTTGGGATACTATACATACCGGTACTGTAATCCCGTTTGCCAAGTCACGATGCGCAATTTTGATATTGCGCCGCAATTTGCGCGTGCCTGCTGTGCGCGACAGGGTGAAGCGTACATGCGCAGAAGAGTTTCTGTTTGCAATGACTCGAATCAGACTCCATTGACTCCAACGTTCCAAACTGCTTACTTTCAGGAACTTCACGCATAGTGGCAGTGTCACTAAATATGAAATGATGGCGACAGTCATGGCGTGCCATTCTCATATTAAACTGTTTAAACCCTGGATAAATATTGTTCATATCATGTCATAGAAATTAAGTTTAATGAACCTCCTTCGTAATCTGAGTTATCTCACTGACGTTATAAAATCATTGGACAATTGCCCCCATTTTTGCTCATACCCCCCAATGAGCGGTACCGCCAATCTACTAAAGTGTTTGAAAAAGATTCGATTCGATTTCGAATCATTATCGTGATTCGATTCGAGATTCGATTCGATGTTGAAATTGCCGATTCGTCGGGCCCTAAGCCAAACATACTTTAAAGTATAATTCCACCAGTTAAATTTAAATCTGTTTGTAATTTGTAAACTTATATGTCGTATGTCAATATATATAAATGAATTTGTATCTTGTTATGATATGATTTGTGACCTGAATAAAAAATATTAAAAAAAAAAAAATTTAAAATAATAATTTAAGTTGAGGCATAAACACCTTATGAAGTGGCGATCAGATGAGTGATGTAGCATGTAGGTTGTGCCGAAGGATTTAGTCATGCAAAAAGTAAAATCCAAGATGGCCACTGGCAGCCATGTTTTTTAACGGCATTGTTTAGAGTTCTCCCTAAAATGTGCCACTTCTCCCTACAAGGCTCAAAATAAGTGGTCTGACATGGACAATGGACAATTGTCAGATGACAAATTCATATTTTTATAGGTTGTCAGGCTCTGCTTTGAAACTGTCTGACATAATGTCAGGTTGAAATATTGACATATTTTTAAGGAAAAATATCACTGGTAATGTGATATTTTGCAAAATAAATTGATATTTAAAAAATATACTGTTAAATGAAATTTATTCTATTGGAGAGATGAATGATTATTAGAACTTGGATGTCTACAAAATATTGGAATTTGAACAAGTTTTTCCTCCTGTTTGAGTAAAATTGAGTTATATAAAATAACATACTAGTACTACTGTACTGCGTTCTATACAGTCATATGTTCATAATGAGTGCTGATACTAGTAATGGTACTAGTAACACCGCCGAGATCAGAGCAATTGAAGATTAATAAATTGCTATAACCTAAGATTTGAGCATGAAATTGGCAAGCATGTTTGATGTTGTGGCCAGGGTGGCCAGATTTGCATTTTTTATAGTAAAAAAGTGAAAATTGAGAAGAGGAACATAATTGGGGGATAATACATCATTATTAGTTTCACTTGGCCTTATTTTGGGTGATAAAAAAGACATGTCAGTTGTCAGACCTCTTTTTGAAATGTCAGACAATGTCTGTTTGGTACCTGACAAAATGTCAGACAGTCAAATAAAAATTATATTAAGGCTTGTCTCCCTATTTTTGTCCCAGGGAGAAGTGACTTCTCTCTCATATACCAGTATGCACACTATTGCTGATTTTGCTTCATATAGTCTCTGAGAAATTAACTTCTTCCGAGAAAAAGTTGTTTGAGTCAGGGTTTGGGGTGGGGGGGGAATGTCCAGGCCATGATATCTCCCCCTCCCATCCAGAACCTACACAGGGACGCTGGAGAATGGAGGCATGCAGGGGCTCTTGCCCTGGCCCAGGGGAGTCCAGTGGGTACCTGAAAAGTGCCCTCCTGAGTCCTGACTGGTTTGCCCCCCTTGCCCTTTGGTGCTTCCAGCGTCCCTGCACCTGTATGACACAAAATCATCTTATGGTTTTATCAAGCCTTGAAATAGTGTGCCTGTCATTTGCAGAATGAGGTCCCCAGAGGGTGAATTTAGTGATGCTACCCCGCATAGCGGGCTAGCATCACCAAATTCACCCTCTGGGGACCTCATTCTGCTTACAACTCAGCAGAATGAGGTTCCCAGAGGGTGAATTTGGTGATGCTAGCCCACTATGTGGGGTAGCATCACTAAATTCACCCTCTGGGGACCTCATTCTGCAAATGACAGGCACACTATTTAGGGCTGCATCGATTCATCGCGATACACTTGTATCGCGATATGCTGTCACACGATATGCGTATGGTATCGTATCGTGTAAAGTGTATCGCGTTACAAAAAGTCACCCCTTTATTGTCATTGAATGGAAAAATAACCCATATTTACTGTTTTTGTTAATGCAATTTAGGTAGAAAATCATGCAGAACATGTTTTTTGCGTATCGTGATACGTATCGTATTGTTGGTCATGTATCGTGATATGTATCGTATCGTGAAAACGTATATCGTTGCAGCCCTAACACTATTTCAAGGCTTGGGTTTTATCGCTAATGCTTTATATAGTCATAAAACAGCGAGAAAAAGTTATTTGAGTCAGGGTTTGGAGTGGGGGATGTCCAGGCCAGGATATCTCCCACCCATCCTCACCCAGCACATGACAAAAAAAATGTAGCAAAAATTAGGGCTGGGCGATATTTCAATATATTGACTATATATATAGTGGGTTTGGAAAAGAAAAACCGTATTGAAACTGTGTGTAAAATAAAAATTTAATATATCGCAACCGCAATTTTAAAGACGGTTTCAAATTACAATCCAATAGGCAATACTGAGTTGAATTCTTTAGCTGACTGCTGATTGAAAGCAGCCTTTATCGGTCGCTCCCAAGTCTCCATTGTCTTTTATTGTAACCAATGACGCAACAGTTGTATTTTGGGCTAAAGTAGAGCGATGGAGTATCTTCTTCCGTATCCAACCTGGTAGCGGTGTAACGTCACGAGCGATACTTCATCCAAACTTTCCGACTCACGACTCGGCGGTATTTGTCGTTCAATTATATCTTAAAACTTGACTCAGGAAACGAACATGTCTCAATCCGTCTAGAGTTGACATGTTAGTGTTCCTTGCCAAGAATTTGGACAAATAAACTCACAAACTGCAATATTGTTCAATGAGTATCTTTCCCGTGTTCAAAAGTTAATTAAAAATGTTCTGTAATTCATTGTGTGTCATAAACTGCAGACAGCCCAGAACGAACCATCTTGGCCCAATTCTACTAGATCCTCTATCAAATTCAACCTATGAGCACGTGCTTAGCTATGTCGTAACAGGAATGTGCATCGCATGCTGATATGAACATTGTAAACAATGGAGTAATCAGGATAACTTGAGCCTGTAATTCACTCAATGTTGTTGCGTATTCCAGAAGTCAGGAACTTTATAGAATGGGGCTGGACACTTGAAAACAAAATTAAAATAGTAAATAAAAACACATTGAAATCTCCAAAAACTAAATTTCGGGCCATTTCAGGATCAAACTATCCAATATGTGGAAAAAAATAAATTATTCTCAACAAACATTTTTCTGGCCATTTCAGTGTCAAACAATATCAAATGAGTGAAAAAAAATTTGTTATTCACACATGGTTGGGGAGATATCCAGGGTGGGGGGAAATATATCCAAGGTGGAGGAGATATGACGTGTTACACAGGAATTTCAGCATTTTATTTTTAATGATTCAAAACAAACATAATCTATGAAAACATTTAATACATTACTTCAAACTACATAAAGAAAGTCTGATTGATTATTAGTGGTAAACTTAACATTTACAGGTTTGTGTCTTTTGTAGCAATGCTTTCGTGTTCTTTTTGCATGTACCCATTATCAAATGCCTTATCAAACTGGAAGCATTTTATTTCCAATATATGCGGCAGTCAGTCCCTGTTTTGGGGTATAGACTGAACTTACATGTTGGCTATTGTTACTTCTCCCAGGTTATAGTCCACTTCTCCCTAATAGCTAACAGGAAGAAGTGACTTCTACCAATTTGAAACCTCTAGGAGGGGTCCCTGAATGTTGGTGGTCTTGTCGAAAAAAACGAAAGTGAAAAAAAAAATTAGATGACCTATACCTACCCAAATTATGTACATTACTTAGGTAGGGAATGTGCAAACAAATATTTTATTAATAGCGGCCTCACCGCCCCAAATATACAATGTCTGAAAATATATTTTTGCTCTGAGCCTCTGACGCATGGTAACTTCGGGAAGGCCAGTCAATAGTACTCAGTATATATACACCTTTATTGCCTTAGTCGAACTATTTCAAAGGGTGAGTAGATTTGCAATGGTTTAATAGATCTTACTATTCCTACAACAATTTTTTAAAATGTGCATAACGAATCCATGATACAACAACATTAAAGCATACCGGTACCCTTAATATCATGAAATTACTCATCACGATGCATCGATGAATCGTCCCACCCCTTATTACTTAATACATATAGACAACAAATTATCTTGTTCTAGCGGCCAAAGTCTGCCTTGGCATGATTACATCTTAAATATTGAGCACAACTACCGAACCGGTAAGACTAACTAAGTATAATGTAACAACAGCTGTGGCAGCCTGCACAACATGTTGGACTCGGGTTAATACCCAGAAGAAATCTCATGCAACTACATGTATCAAAGACACTTTCGCAGTGTTTGACACACAATTATTATGACATTGTAGCAAATGCGCTTGGACTGATATTACGGTTCACAACTTCACGTGACTCGCATCATCGTCTGTTCACTTCTCTCCAATGGTTGCGGAGTATTATAATCACTCGACTTTCAACTTAATTAACTTATTTTCTCACTATCGTCATGCAACTTATGATGCAAGGGACCCCAGGGTTCATGGGAATAAACAAACAAGACAAGTAGCCACACGTTGGATTTATTTAATCTTATATTCATCACAAATGCACAATGAATTGAATAGGGTTGCAACTTGCAACGATTCAGATCTCGACCTTCACGATGAGATGCGAATCGCGATTTTACTACCACGATGTGAATCGAATCTCGAATCGAATCAGCTGTTGATTGAAATTATTTACCAGTGTTCATTTCGGTGTCTCATGACAAAAAAAAACTGCAAAATTCAAAATACCAATGTTAAGCTCCTTAAACATCCGTTGGAATTGTTTTTTTTTTAAATCATGAAATAGGCAAGTCACTCTCAGTCTCATGTAGGGTTTGGGATATGTTGCATTGAATTTCTATCTAGCTGTGTCATGGCGCACATGACACAAGACGTAACAGTAAGCCACTTAAAGACAGTCACAGTTCATTCAACGTATCACAAGCCAATGGAAGTCACTTGTCTACATTATTTAATGAAGATAATAAAGATTTGACACACATGGACATGGGTACAGCCTTCAGCCATATAATTGTTGCAGTCCAATACTAATGGTAGTTATCTGTTATACTTTTCACCCCACAATAGATGAAACACCTACATCACATATTGACAGTAGTTGTCTTCACGGAGGGAGTCCCAGAAAACAGACATAAGTTAAATGCTATAAAAAAGATTCAACATATCGAAACTTGATGGAACGCGCTCAATTTCACGGGAAACAGAAAGTAGGAAATTTTGAGGAATTCTGCTGGCAGTGTCGCAGATAACTGGTCGCACATAATGACGTCCATTTAAAGGAATCATTTGGTTAAAAAATATTTTTTTTATCGTCATACTAATTATATGTCTAACAGACCCATTTCGCCAAGAAAATTCAAAATCCGAAGTGTAAGTCACGTGACTGATTAGTGCGATCACATGACTAGAACATGGCCGATCAGCCTGCATCGAAGCAGTTTGTTTACCTAATTCGCTTATTGGTGACAGCGGTGGGCGGAGCTTGAAATAATTCCACCAATCGCGTAACGGGTTGATAAATAAAATATCGCAGTTTCCGGTTAATTAGGCCAAAGAAAAAAAGTGTTGAGGTTCGGGTTTCCCGACCGACCCTATTTTAAAGCTGCGACCCTAAAGATTTTGTTGGTAAATCATAAAAAATAAACGATCTCCGTAGCGGAAACGAAGAACGTTTATTCCTCATATCCGGTTTCTAAAAATCATGTCGCTAAAGTTTGTGACCGCATAATACAGAGAAAATATCTTCTATAATAGCGATTATAGTCGAAAAATGTGAACATTTAGCCCAACAAAAAATACTTAAGACTATATCTCACAATCTTACGTTTGAAGAGGTTTTTGCAGACATTCATCCCGCACAAAGTGACACATTTCGAGTTTTGTGTAGTAGATCCAAACTTAAGTTGACTTGTATTCATGTAGAATTTTAACCCCTTTAATCAATTGCGCTTGGTGATGTGACAATTTGGTGTCATACACCCAATGACCCATGAAAGCTGCAAGCCAACTTGTTGGCAATATCATACGACTTCCCCGTCATCGCCCAATGGTTTGAGTTTTTCAAAGAAACATAACTCTAATATTCACGTTATTTATGAATAAATAACGGGCATACCAAAAGAATGACACCACAGAGACACGTTTCAAAACCACTTTAGGAAAAAACACTTGTAGGATGGGTGGGACTGGGGGAGGTTGGCGACACTTTAAAATAAACTTCAGCCCAAAATTAACTCGACGGGGAAGTCGTGTGAGATTGCCAACTTGCTTCACCTCCAAATTTCCTGTGTACATAGTCCACCAAGAATTTTTCACATAAACTGATAAAGTACATTTTGTAAATAAGTGACCAACCAGTTGGCATCATTATACTCAAGGGACCATCCCTGTAAATAAAAAATAATTAATAATAAAAAATAAAAATAAAAACCCTACCTACCTACCCTATTTTTTTCTGGCACGAAACCCGAACCACAACACTTTTTTTATTTGGCCTTACCTTTATACAATAAATAGCGATCATTGAATAAAACTGTTTGCATGTGCTTATTATGAACTGGATTTGCTAGAATGTTAGATTATATAACGAATAATGATGGCCAAAATGTAAAAAAAATTGAAGCGATAAAAGTTGTGTGAAATGAGATTAATTTATGCAGAAATGCAACGAGTGGAATATAGTGCAAAACTAAATTGAACTGGTTCTGAAAGAAAACAAGTTGGGATTTCTAGCTTCTTTGTTGTATGGTAAAAATTTCGGAAGCTAGTTTATACACTGCATGGTGTCATGCTGTTGTGTGCTATTATCCTATAGGAGTACATTTAAACACAAATGTGGTGTGATTAAAAGGTGGCGGTTATTATACTAGTACATGTATCATGATGGCTTATATTCGTCATAATAATGTACCTCTCTGTGTCTTCACACGAAGCCTTTTGTGTGGAGAACTGCCCGGCTGCGGACCGCTTGCTAAAATCCTTCCAGTTAAGATACGATCAGATGGTGCGTAAACAAAAGAATTAACTCGAATACACAACAGACTTATCGAAACTACAATAATTATTAATTAGGCACTTCGGCATAACAGCATTTTTTAGCTCACCTGTCTCCGGTGGAGCTATAGTCATCATTCTCCGTCCGTCCGTCAACTTTTTTTTAAACATCTTCTCCTCTGAAACCATCATACCGAATTGGTTCATATTTGGTGTGGATGTTCCCTAGGTGTCTCTCATTCAGATTTGTTCAAATGAGGTCACTGGGTCAAATAGTTGCGAAACCAGTGCCATAACTCTATTCCTCCATAGTAATTCTTATAACAACTTCTTGTCCATAACCATTGTGCCGATTTAGCTAATATTTGGTATGTAGGGTTCTTGGGTGACTGGTGTTCAGATTTGTTCAAATGAGGTCACCCGGTCAATTAGTTGAGAAACCAGGGCCATACATAACTCATGAATAGTAATTCTTACAATGACTTCTTCTAAAAAAAAATTGGGCCGATTTAGCTTATATTTGGTACTGAGGGACCTTGTGTGACTGGGAATCAGATTTGTTCAAATTGGGTCACTGGGTCAAATAGGGGCAGAGCCAGGGACATAACTCTAAAAACAAAAAAATTACATTTTTGCATTTTGATCATATTTGGTGTGGATGTTCCCTAGGTGACTGTCATTCAGATTTGTTAAAATGAGGTCACTGTGTCAAATAGTTGCGAAACCAGGGCCATAACTATATTCCTCCTTGGTAGTTCTTATAACGACTTCTTGTCTAGAACCATTATGCCGATTTAGTTTATATTTGGTATGGGGGGTCATTGAATGACTGGGGTTCAGATTTGTTCAAATGGGGTCTCTGGGTCAAATAGGGGTGGAGCCAAGGCTATAATTCCAAAGAAAATTATAACAAATTCAGGAACTCCTTGATCAATTTAACATACAAAAA
Source organism: Siphonodentalium dalli (assembly GCA_032622095.1). NCBI lineage: Eukaryota > Metazoa > Mollusca > Scaphopoda > Gadilida > Siphonodentaliidae > Siphonodentalium > Siphonodentalium dalli. The sequence goes on from CP136068.1 coordinate 93,988,921, forward strand.
AAAAATATCACCCTCCCCCCACATGACCCAGAACCCCACCCTGCCCCCAACCAACAGCATTCCACCCTATCTCATCTCCTAACTCACAGGATCTCTCCCACCAGCAGATTAAGTCAATTGTATTAGCTACAGACAGAGAGAGAGTTAATATAAATACACACAGTCATCAATTGAGTTGTTTATCAGGCTGACAGGTGTGAACTAATGCTTAGCTAGCACTCATGCCAGTGTGTGTTATTAAAATAAAATCAAAACAAATTATTGTTCTCTAACCTGAATTTAGTGTGTCTGGCATTTATGAGGTCCCCAGAGGGTGAATTTAGTTATGCTATCCTGCACAGCAGTCTAGCATCACCAAATACACTAACAGGGTCCTCATTCTGCTTAGGCCTCATCTTCTGGGAAGTATATAGGCACTTAAATTGACATTTTTACTTACTTTTTCCCTTCTGTTTAGTTTCTATATCCCCTTGAATATATTGAATTTGTCAGTCTCTATGTCAGACTGTTCTCCCATCCATCCATCTGTCATTATGTCTCCATCCGTCCATCAATTGTTTTCTTCTCCAGATACATATTAAAGACCAAATGGGTTTATATATTTAGGTGTGGATGTCCCCCAAGTGACTCACATTCAGATTTGTTCAAATGAGTTCATCAGGTCAAATAGGTGAGAAGTCAGGGCCATAACTCTTTCCTTCCATAGTAATTCTTAAAACAATTTCTTCTCAAGAACCATCTGGACTATTTAGCTTATGTTTCGTATGGAGGGTCCTTCGATGACTGGGGTTTAGATTTTTTCAGATTTGGGGTCATTTTAGGAAAATCAGTTCAGTTCAACTCTTAAAATCTAATGTCTGAAATTACCAAATGAATGGATCTCATAGATGGGGATTCACGTTTGTTAAAATAGGGGCGGAGATAAGAGATTTAATTATCAACCAGCTACCGTACCTGTGCTCCGGCGGAGCTATAGTCATCACTCCTCGTCCGTCCATCGTCTGTCCGTCCATCCATCCGACAACAATTATTTGAACATCTTCTCCTCTGGAACCATAAGACCAAATGGGTTCGTATTTGGTGTGGATGTTCCCTAGGTGATTCTCATTCAGATTTGTTCAAATGCGGTCACTGGGTCAAATAGTTGCGAAGCCAGGGCCATAACTCTTTCCCACCATAGTAATTCTTTTAAACATCTTCTTCAGAACAATAAGACCGAATGGTTTCATATTTGGTGTGGATGTTCCCTAGGTGACTCACATTCAGATTTGTTCAAATGCGTTCACTTGAAATAGTTGCGAAGCCAGGGCCTTAACTCTTTCCCTCCATAGTATTCTTAAAGTGACTTCTTCTCAAATACCATCAGGCTATATGGGTTCATATTTGGTATGAAGGATCCTTGGGTGACTGGGGTTCAGATTTGTTCAAATCAGGTCACTGGGTCAAATGTGGGCGGGGCCAGGGACATAACTCCAAATTTTTATTTTTAGATTTAACTCTTTAGATATCTACTTCTTTTAAAGTGATTATGAAAAGTTCTGACTGTTGTGGTCTCCAGAGTCCCAGTCTTAACAGTCTTTGCAGTCTGGTGAGCGACCCCACAGTCATTGACTGTCTTGTTTTAATTGAAAGCTAGCCGGGCATTGTTTTTGTTTTTAATTGGGTTTTTTTTTTTTTTTAACGTTTTGGTGGAAGATATTGACTTTCAAGAGAGGAAGTTTTTAACTGTTGTTAGCCTAGAAAAAATCCAATGATTGCATCTAATAAAGAGCGTCCATGCTTTCGTCGTGGTACACAATAAAGAGCGTTCTCAATTATGAACGTGATCTATTTCGAGTTGTCATGGGTGATTTTGTATGTGGTATTTTGTCATTTAAATATAAAGAGCGTCTATGCTTCCGTCTTCCAAATGCGGTAGACAATAAAGAGCGTTCTAAATTACGAACTATGTTGTCTTTTTTGATGAACTAAATAATGGTGATCTGTGTGGGGCATGCTGGCATTCAAATATATGAATGATTGAGAATTTAGAAATAATTTACAAAGAACAACAAATGAAACGCCTGATATATAGTTCCGCCCAGTGTTTTTATAACGCCTGGGGCCTTCTTATGACAAAGTTGATGCGATCGTCTTCTGCCATTACCACTCACTCACTTTGTGTCCCATTTTATAGTGCAAACAATAAAGCCGGTTGTCACTGCATGATGAAAGTCGCTGAGTGACTATCAAATTTAGCACTATAATAACATTGATTCAACAAACCAAACACGGGACGGAATTTTATTAATGGCTGCAAAAACGACTATCATGTGCGCTACTTAAATATCTTTATTAATAAAAGTACTAGTATATGGTCTGCTTTACGATAATGACTTCCAAAGTGAACCACGCTATCTTGATATAACTCATCGCATAGTGATGTAATCTATATATACACCACGCGCACACACATAGATTCCGCATTTTAGTATCGGCTGACTACGGTTACGTAATCGTAGTCGGCATAATAAACCTCAGGCTCCGCATCTGTAGTTTTAATTTGCTCGCCCACAACTATGTCATCCATAGTTTAGTCACGGAAATCTCTGCGAATATCGGTTATGGTATTATTTATTAATTTTTCGGCTTATTTATTATCCGATCGGAATGGGACTTGTGTCATTTTAATCACGACAGGCAGGGCTTTCCGATTGCGTTTGGTAGTTTATAGACCAAATAAATCCTTTAAGAACGCAATAGACTGATTGTTCTAAGGTTTCTATTCATTCCAATCAATGTTTTGTCGCGCATAAGGGCAGCTGACATTGAATTTTATTCAAATAATCTGAATTGGATATCTGAAGTTCTAAACATAAGGTAATCAATTGAATTCCGCATCTAGCGATCATGCACCATGTACACAATTTTTGCAGTGTCAAAACAGATAACAAATATATGCTGCGATTGATCACCGTCACGAGTTGCGATCGCAGCACATACATTGGATAATGCACATACGTGTCTATTCTGAACTGCATACATTCAAGATTACATACGTTGGCTAACTTGGCAACCTTGTCCTTCAATTTTTATGATTTCAGGTCATTTGGCATGTGTTATCTAGATGCAAAAACGAGACTACACCAAAGTCACACCGATTCGAAAATATCCGAATCAGCAGACCGATTCGGTGTCGATCTCGAATCGGGTGCCCAATATCGACATCGAATCGAATCAAATCTCGAATATTCGCAGGTCTCTACAACTCAACCTCCCAATACGATGCATTGCCTTGTGAACTTTATAACTCGATATACTTTTCATCGGTGACTTTAGTGTTGAAATGATTATGGGTTTTCAGAAGTTGAAGTCCCATTCGATAGGAGAAGTCGACTACAAGTCGATTAGTCAACCCCCCTTCTCCAGGGACATGATTGACAAGGGATTGTCTTTGCAAACGATATTTTGAAAACTGTTATTTGTAAGTTTCTGGCTGATTTACTTCACATATATGTTGTTGATGCCAAAATGGTATTTGTCACAAGGAATCCAGTCAATTTCATACACGCACGAAAATTAAATTGATTTAGTGGGCACAGTATTAAAATGAAAGTATGCTGGGTGGAAAATGCTGTTTCCAAAATATGTGGGATCGAATTTCGAGTGGACCGAGTCCATGAAACTTGAGTGGAAGGGCAAACATACCATTGTCAAGTTGCCAATATGGGGAAATATGCCTTAGTTTCCCATTCTAAAAAAATAGTGTTCTCAATATATTTAGTTAAAACACTTTTATCACACTAAATACTTTATATATAGCACTGGTGAGCTGTGTGAAGTACTTTATACTCATTAGTCTCATGTAAAACTACTACATAACATGTATGCACTTGCTATAGTACTTGAATATTCATTAGTCTATGTATCAGCCAACCCTACTCCTGGAATACCCTTGAATTTCTAGTGGGTGCACCCTTGAAAAACACATTAATCCTGCCTTGGATACTCCTGGAGAAAACCCTTGCATTTGATCACAAAATACTGAAAATAGTAACGTAATGATGGGCGGTTTTGAAATTTTGACTCTGTTACGGTTTCGGCTTGGACTAAACGAATTGATTCTCGGTTTTCTTTTCGTTTTTTTTAAATACATTGCGTACATTGTATGTGTTGAGAATAGAGCTCATCTTGGCACAAGTCCATCGAACTTGAGTGGAAGGGCAAACGTACCATTATGAAGTTCAGGGACTAATTTGGGCATACTGGTCCAGTGAATTTGGGCGCTTGAAAATTACTTAATTTGTGTGTCTACAAATAACATGTTACGTACATGTAGTAATTTGGATACCGAATTGGTGGACATACATGTACATGTATTTCGAGACAACAATCTTCTTTGGCTGTCACTATTCGTGACCACTGACCAAATTGCAATATAAATTTAAATGATTGCTAAATATTCTTTTGGATGCACACAACAAAGCCAGTGTCGATAGACCTTGTTATATTTGGTTATATAATCGACCCCTTAACCACAGCAGAATTATGGGTAACTTTTCAGGATTTAGTCCGATGAATGGCAACAAGCCATATTTCCGACTAAATCCTGAAAAGTTTCCCATAATTCTGCTGTGGTTAAGGGGTCGATTATTTAGAGCATTACTGTATATGCTATACTGATGGCATTCTGAAACTACGTGTATATACATCATAATCACTTTTTATCATTTGAGAAACAACGTGGTGATAATAAATCACATACATGTAGTGGAAATATTTCCAGACAACAATTTAGCTTGATTTGTTTATGAATTCGGGTACGGTCTAATAACCAAGAGAAGATGTGTTAGCCCTTGTCACATTGAAGTTATTTTTCTATGAAAAGCTGTCATTTGGAATGAGATAAAACAAATTATAGGGACCCAAATAAGCAGCATACAGGGGGATTTTCACTTGAAATTTAATAAGAGTACCCGTATGTTTATTTAATAAGAGTACCCGTATGTTTATTTAATACGATTACCTGTATGTTTATTTAATACGAGTACCCGTATGTTTATTTAATAAGAGTACCCGTATGTTTATTTAATAAGAGTACCCGTATGTTTATTTAATACGAGTACCCGTATGTTTATTTAATACGAGTACCCGTATGTTTATTTAATACGAGTACCCGTATGTTTATTTAATAAGAGTACCCGTATGTTTATTTAATAAGAGTACCCGTATGTTTATTTAATACGAGTACCCGTATGTTTATTTAATACGAGTACCCGTATGTTTATTTAATACGAGTACCCGTATGTTTATTTAATAAGAGTACCCGTATGTTTATTTAATACGAGTACCCGTATGTTTATTTAATACGAGTACCCGTATGTTTATTTAATACGAGTACCCGTATGTTTATTTAATAAGAGTACCCGTATGTTTATTTAATAAGAGTACCCGTATGTTTATTTAATAAGAGTACCCATATGTTTATTTAATAAGAGTACCCATATGTTTATTTAATAAGAGTACCGGTACCCGTATGTTTATTTAATAAGAGTACCAGTATGTTTATTTAATACGAGTACCCGTATGTTTATTTAATACGAGTACCCGTATGTTTATTTAATAAGAGTACCCGTATGTTTATTTAATAAGGATACCCGTATGTGTATTTAATACGAGTACCCGTATGTTTATTTAATAAGAGTACCCGTATGTTTATTTAATACGAGTACCGGTATGTTTATTTAATACGAGTACCCGTATGTTTATTTAATAAGAGTACCCGTATGTTTATTTAATACGAGTACCCGTATGTTTATTTAATAAGAGTACCCGTATGTTTATTTAATACGAGTACCCGTATGTTTATTTAATACGAGTACCCGTATGTTTATTTAATAAGAGTACCCGTATGTTTATTTAATACGAGTACCCGTATGTTTATTTAATAAGAGTACCCGTATGTTTATTTAATAAGAGTACCCGTATGTTTATTTAATACGAGTACCCGTATGTTTATTTGGATCCCGAGAGTAGTGTGTCTTAATGATTTGTTTACATTAAATTTGGGCGGAATAAATGCCTGCTGAATTTGGGCGTGATACCGGTGACCGGTACCAAATCGGTCCTGGATTAGTCCCTGAAGTTGTCACTGTGCATAAATCTAATATTTAGATGTTGCCAATATGGGGAAATATGCCTTTAATAGTTTCCCATTCCTAAAAAATATTGGAGTCATTGCAGCAGGCATGAATTCTAAGTCGAAAAAGGCTTATGCCTCTATTTAAAAATTGGATCGAACCCATTTTCAAACTCATCCTGCATGTTGGCATTTTTGGGCTGAGAAACTCATACCAAATTGGTTCTGATTGTCCCCAAGTGTCTCAATATGTTTATCTTCACATATCTCTGTTTGACAGACCTCTATTTAAGCTCTCTAAAATATATTACAAGGCAATGAAAATCGGCAATCTTTCTATGATCGAGTTACAAGAAAGACTCTGATGTCTACAGTGAATGAATGTTAAAAAAGGGTGTCCTCTCTAAGAAAAAGTCACTGGAAATTGGTGATTTTAAAAAATGCTCTTGTTAGTCAATTGTTGTCCGATTTTGAAAATGTTTTCAATATTACAACCCTTGAAGCATGCACTTCAACTTGAGAATTAAAATCTTTACACAACTAAAGCATCTTTCTATTAGAATAACTATTAGGGAATATGAATATAAAGAGTTCATAATTTACATATAAATTAAAAAAATATCAAAATTCTAATATTTATTCATTAATTTTCACGGGGGGGGGGGGGGGGGGGGGGGGCATCGCTCCTGCTAAATCCGTCCGAAATTGTATAATCGTCCAGTGCGCATCGATAAATGTTAAGTTGCTCTCTCTGAAATTTTATAAAAATTAACGTGACGGCACTTAAAATGGTAAGTATTTTTCTTAAAAATCCAAATTATTCTTTCAAATTTAAATTGTGATTGTTTCATTATCAACGTCTGTATCCGTGTGTGTTGAATTTGAATTGTAGCCCTCACGGAAGATTGAACAATCAGGATTTATCACTTCTTTTTCGAAATTTTACCGTAACCTTTGTTTTTAGACCAGAAATGGGACATTCCAATGGGCAAACTATAGTTTTCTGGTAGGTTTGTTATCTCCGGGACACGAAAATGCAAGCAAATACACGGACAATCTGAACAGATCTACAGGTGGCACATTAAATGACAAGCATACGGTGGCTCCAGTGCAAAATTTTTATGGCTCCAATTCGAAAACGAGCAAAAATAATAAGCTCCAGTGCGCACCCACGATAAATAATTTCGATATTGCTTATAATTCATCGAGAATTTAGTAGATTATAGGCGTTATATAGCCGACCATAATGATATTTTATCTAATATTTGTGCATAAATTTGTCTCTTTGTTACCATTGCAAAAATATATAAGGCGCGGCTAAGTGTCAAATAATAACAGAATCGTTCACTTTATGATGCAAACCTGACATTTGGCATGAATGGCCAACTGGTGTATGTCAATGAAGACTATTTTTCCTATAAACCAATCACAATGGTCGACATATTCAAAATGGCCACCACTTTTACGAAATGGCTGCCGTTTTCAGCTTTTACTCGATGTATACGACGAATGTGACTTAGAACTATTCTTTATTTTAATTTTAATAATTTGCTCAAATAAAGGGTGTTGTAGGATGGCCGCAAGACTCTATTTCCACACACCCCCCACCCAATCCAACATGGCCGACATCCAGAGGGTTCAAATAGGGAACCCATGCCAGTTCTCGGCCCTTTACCGATTTAGGTCGAACAAAGAGTGGTGGAGGTTGCCCTCCTCCCCCCAAGACACCCCACAAATTCGCCACCATCCAGAGGGTCCAAAATAGGGGATCATTGGGTTTGAACTTTCCAACTGTTGGTAATTTCCAACCAACCTGACACCACCTATAATGCTGGTATATTTCCAATTGATAGCAATTTCAGACAAATATTTGGATTAAATATAGAAACAATTTGCTAGAGTTGGTCTAAAACAACATATGTCCCACTAATTAGTTGTTGGAAATTCAACCAACTATCAATTTCAACCTATAAGAGGTTTAAAATTTCCAACAAATGCTGTGAGGCATGAAATTTCCAGCTGCTGAATATTTTGACCAAAGTTGGAGGGTTAGTCCCCCTCAAACCCCCCTGTTGCCACGTCCCTGTGGCAGAAATATCGCCGGCGCCACGTCCCTTCATATCAACAAAAATAGCTTCATGGAAACCGTGAAGCATCGAAATCAACATGAAAGCACACTGAGGTGACAATTTCGGACTGGTGCACTTTCGCCGAATGCACACCGGTCGTGTAGCTTAATTGTTAACGCAAAGGCAACGTGTCATGTTGTGATATTTTATAAACCTTGTTTTAACAAACTTAATACAATCCCCACATGACAATGATTTTGATTGGCAATATTAAAAACAACACCAAGATGACAATAACTGATGATGGTAATAAAATTGAGCACATGCTCCACTGAGAATGCTTTCAGATTTGTCATAGTAAAAAGCACTGGAAATCATGAGGTTGGGAAAAAATACCAAGAATTTCAGGTTTATTGAATCCTGCGGACCAAGAGCCGCTTTCCGTATACAGAATGGCCTTTAATTGAAGGGGAAACATAATTTTCTTATATAAACTTATCATATTTATGCTCCCTGAGCTCAATTTCTGGACATTGTATAGACTTTCTCTCGCTGGAAACGCACAGGAGCATGGTGATTGTGCACTGGACGATTCTACGATTTCGGACGGATTTAGCAGGAGCGGTGGGCCCCCCAGTGATTTTTACATATATGTTCTCTGATTGTTCAATGCTCAATGCTGGCATATGATGTTGTTCTGGAAACGGATGCATAATAATTAAATTTAGACATTAGAAATTAGTTGTTCAGTATTTTCAATTTTGAGGTACATGTAATCCTGAAACTTTAGTTCACGATCCATTATGATGATCCTAACACCGTAACACGAATTAACGAAGAAAATGTTATCTGAAAAACACTTTTTTTTTCACCATATTTCAGCATATTTGGCCATTTGTGCAAGTTGACAGTGGTTAACCCTTTACCCAACAGAAGGGCCCTGTGCCAATGCATTCTCTTATATATGCGAGTCGACCATAGGTCGCCTCGCATATATAAGAGAATGCATTGGCTTAACACATTACAAATTATAAAATTGTTAAAGAATGTAAGAAAAAATGGTAAAAAGTGTTAAAAAAAGAGTTTTTGTTAGGCCAATGCATTCTCTTATATATGCGAGGCGACCTATGGTCGACTCGCATATATAAGAGAATGCATTGGCACAGGGCATAACTGTAACTATCACAATGTGGTCAAGGAGCCGGTTCCAATGATATCCATATTTGTATGGTTCTATTGAGACAGACCGAAGATATTTTAGGCTGTTGAAGCTTGTTTTGGCCGGTTTGTTGGGTAAAGGGTTAAACCTTTAACGTGAATGAGCCCATTTGCTCGTAACAGTCGAAATGCTATGCTTTGTGTCAGTTCCTCATACTAGTATATTTTGTTTCTGTGCATTTTCCCTCGCTTGGGCCATTTTGCATGCATGGTACTCAACAACATCATGTGATTCCCCACCATGGCATGAGGATATATTGTTGGTGTCGAGTCTGTTGACTAGTAGTCGATTAGGGACTGTCAACCACGATGTTCCCTTGTTTCAACACTGGGGACCAGCATAGAACTTCTCCCAATTTGAAACTTCTAGCCTGAAGTTTCAAATATTGGAGAAGTCACTTCTCCCTATTTGATCATCAGGGAGAAGTGGACTGTTGTCAGGAAGAAGTCATAATGTGTGAAGTTCAACTTGCACCCCAATGTCAGCATTCTATGATCTAATTATAAGTGTTAAGCCATACAAGAGCCCATTTATAAAAGTATTAAAATGACCAAGTACTGGTACACCAGTAAATTACACTTTATTACTTGTGGGGGGTATACTGGAATCAGCTTGTCCATCGTTCATGGACACAAATTTGTCCGGAGTTTTTCTCAGTTGTTTTTTTTTTTAACATTTTCCCTGAAACTTGGCACAGACATCAATCTACATGGGAACCTGTGCACCTACGATTATGACATCTGTTGGGCTTCTTTTGGTGGAGTTATCCCCTTTTTGTGACTTAGAAATTATTTTGCAACATGACGTATAATTTTGTCCGAGCTTTTATTCCTACATTTTTCGGTCAATGTTTTTGCAACTTGGCACATATATTTAGTACCATGGGAACCTGTGCACCTGCTATTATGACGTCTGTACGACTTTTTGTGTGGATTTATTCCCCTCTTTCTACTCAGAACATTTTTGCAACATGCATAATTTTGTCCGAGATTTTATTCCTAAATTTTTCGGTCAATAGGTTTATGATTAGGTTAGGGGTTAGGGTTGTGCACCTGCAATTGGAATTTTATTATTTTAGCTAAATGTTTACTGACATGTGAAACATCTTAGTGTTTTAAAAACACGGGGGGTATCCTTAGTCCAATTGGGACAGTCACACCTCCAGTCAATTTCTGCTTGATAGTATATGTGAGCTATATGAGAGAGAAGTCACTGCTCCCTTAATATACGAAAATGGGGAGAAGTGGCAAAATACTGATTTTTGGGACTGAGTATCTCATCCATAGCAAGGTAATTGTTATGCCACACATTGGGGTGTGCACCAGGTGACAGCCCAGCCTCTTGTTCAATTTATTGATAAAATTGATCCCATAATCCGATAAATCGGCACAGTCAATATATTTTCTTTTGTACCACTCAAGCAGCACATGTATGCGGTAGACTGAATCCACGCCTGCATCCTACCAAAGGCTGCATGAATTCAGGGAAAAATCTATTTTTGGGGAGACCTGTTTCAAGTTGAGAATTTCCCCATATAATTTGAGATGACAATGTATACCCGATAGGAGAATTGAACTTAAACATTAATCAGGGTTTCCGCTTGAGTTAGGGTCTGTTGAACCTAGGATAGGACGGGATGACCATGGTTTGGCCCTCATATGCAAAGTTTGAAATTCTGTGCTGCGCAAAAACCCCTGTTTCCTTGCACTAGAGAATAGTGCTGGGTGGTTGTATTGGGCTATAAAAACACCATTTGAAAATCTTTACACCCCTATTAGTGTATTACATGTTATTTCCATAATTATTAAGAAATTTCACTGAATTTATCATTTTATTACAGTGAACAAAAGACAACCCTGGTCACCAATATAAATAGATGTCATGGTAATAAAATGTATCAGTCTCAGATCAATCTGATCATGAATGGCAATTGATGCGGAATTACTATTTATGAAATTGTCATATTTCTCAAGTTAATTTGCATGGCACATGATTATACATTCCCATTTAAATTCACAAATTAAAAACTTTCTAAAAATTTCAAGGTCAATCCCGTCTGTGCAAATGCCTTGGTTTTCCAAAATTATATTAGTATGGAGACTGACTAAAGTATGCCAAATGAACATTCAGACTGAAACTGCAAGTTCAAAGGCTTGTAATTACTAGTACATTATTACATAGAGTTACTCCCCATCCATCACTCATATTATATGCAAGACATTTAAAATTAATCTTTTGTCAATCTTCCAGATAAAATATAGACATGAAAAGCCATTATGTATTTAAAAGTATGTAAAAATAAAGATACTAGTATAATTAAAAAAATAATATTTTAACCCCGATCGGACCTAAATTTGTTATGACTTGAAACCCCATCCTGGCATATGACGGTTATGACCTACCATTTTCCAGCACACAACTAATATTCTGGCAACATTCTTGTAGCAGTGTTTCTCTCAATTAAATAGTCATTCAAGCCTTTCACTAGTTGAGATCATGTACTTTTTATGGCAGTTATTCATTTCCAATCATTTCCCTTAAAAATTATTCATGATTAATGTCATCTTTATGACATTTTTATTGTTAATATGTGCACATGATGTGGCCTTCAGATAGCATAGTTTTCTTGAAGTGCTGTACTAGCCAGCTTAACAATTAATAAGTTTTCTGTATATAGGTCCATCTAAATATTCCACATTCTGAGATAGGCTATGCGTGAAAACTCCTTAATTACATGTAGTTAAAGACATTTATGGACTTGTTCGGGTGCGTGAAATTGATAAGTTAATACCTAGGCGCTATGTCAACTTGGGGAATGTAGCATTCTACTAACATTGCCGAAAATTTCAAAGAAATCGACCATACCACTCCATTGAAATCATCGTCTGAACTGCGCTCAATTCTAAATATTTACATCTCGATTCGGGACACAACTATCGGCAATAAACTAACACAACAGATATTTCGCCATCGAGAGTCATTGCATTTAATTAATATATAAGAATGACCGTGTGTTGTCAATTTGGATTAATATTCATAATAAATAACTACTTTGAGCAAGATTATTCTCAATTTCTATTTAATCACCCTACCGGAGTATTTCACATCACTTTAACCCTTTCAGTGCCAGGTCCGATTTTTGTATCAACCCATATACCCTGTGCCAATGCATTCTCTTATATATGCGAGTCGACCATAGGTCGCCTCGCATATATAAGAGAATGCATTGGCCTAAACAAAATTCATCATAAATTTGTTATTATTTTTTACAATTTTAATAATATTTTTCTTATATTCTTTAACAGACTTATTTTGTAGGTTTAGTGCCTGGAATCTTACATTTTTCATGGGCATCAAAATTATTACTATGAATACTTGGTGATAGTTTTGAGTTATAACATGCCCCTAAGGTTTTAACCAGTTTGTTTTTAAATTCGCTATAGCATGCTTAAGCATACCCAAAAAAAAATATATATATTTTTTTTTTAATTTAAATTATTTTTTAGGGCCGATTTTACAGACCGTAAATTAGGGCCGATGAGATCGGCCCCTGGCACTTAAAGGGTTAAGTTTCATGAATTTTGATTGCAATAACTTGAACAAATATGAATTGAAACTTTTTATGAAGACTGGAAGTAAGTGTCCGAAAATGGCCAAATGACCGATGCATGTTTATTGTTTGTGTGTCTCTGTTGACATGATCAGTGCTGATTTATTTACCATGCACATGTAAAACTACTAGCTGGGTGGTGCAGTTGGGAGTTTAAACATACACATGTGCCATGTTCCTCAAGTTTTCATTTCGCTTTCAAAATAGCAAATGAATTTTCTAGAGATGGGCGGTATTGAAATTTCAATCTCGGTATTGGTATCGGTAAATTTTCGTCGATTTACATCGGTATCGGTACGGTAATCGGTATTGCTATTAAATTATAAGATCAAAGCAGATATTCCCGGTAAATTATTGTAATTCAAGTTTTTAGCTGAACAATATACATGTATATATGACCACGGTCCACGGATTTATTACATTCATGACAATACCTAAATTAGGCAACAAAATGACCTACATGTACGCAATTAAGTAATATTCACACATCTCTTTGATGATTTACACGCATGTCGTCGCACTGATTTGAAAAGAATAAGAGCATGACTACAATATTTTTTCGTGTCAATTGATTTTCGTAACATTTCCATGAGAAAATAGAATTGTGAGTAGTAATCAGTGATCACAATTCACAAATTTATGAACGTTCGCGCGATGTCATGAAAATAGGCAAACCGGCCATGACAATTTCCGAACTGCAGATGCCCAAACCCGCGGATGGTTCATATTCTCCTCCTTGCAGCGTGATATACCATGTATACAATTTAAGAGTCCCTCTTATTTGCAGCAGGCAAGCTACCGGTTGCACACGGTGCCCAAGTGTTAATTTAAAGTTATCACGCGATCTTTTTTGGTCAGATATAGGCACATATGTATAATAAACCGGTAAGTATATATATGTTTAATAAAGTAATTTATAGTAGGATATAAACATATTTGTGCACAACTTTCCAAGAAGATGTGCTATTTGCAATTGGCAAGATCAGGTTGTATCAAAAATCTGCAATGCATATATCAATCGCTATTGCATCACCGTCTAATTATAAAGTAACCTGTGGGGTTTTCAATTTGTTGTGCACGGGGACCCCCCATAACACGTGCTTAGATTCCACATGCTTCGATCCAACTTGGGACACAGATCCCGAGTTGCCCACGCATTTTCTATTTGGACGGATACCGAAATTGACACATATAACGCTCCAGCTATGAGTAGTCATACCTCATGATGTTAGTTACATTGTCATTAATATGTCGTAAAGATCAAAGATGCCGTCGGGCAGCTGTGCCCTTGATGTAACAATGTTGCAATTATAGACTAATACATGTAGTACCGACTTGTTACACCGAGTTATCATAATTATCCGATTCTCGTTGCTTACGGTTGACCGGTCATACAATTCATGGATGTCACGGCCGTGGTGACAAGGTGACGCACATATGTTGGCAACACATGAATAATTTCATTACCGAAAATACGGTATTTTTAGTTTTGATTCGGTACGGTAAATCGGTATTACGCTGATACCGATACCACACGGTAAATACCGAGTACCGCCCATCTCTAGAATTTTCTTAAAACTTTTGAGTTCTTTCTTCAAATAAATTAATCAATATTTACTTAATTTTTGGCAAAGTTTTATCAACATAATTTTATTTTATTTGATACCTGAATTGTACTGTACATTTAGCATATATATATACTCCTGAAAATTTATTTCACAGGTTAAAAATGACCGGCAGAAACCAATTGGTGTCTTGTCATTTTGTACGGCACCAGAATTTGAGTTATTTCCCAGCTTGGTTTTGATATTCGTATAAGCAGTGAACATTCCGCTTGGGGAGCAGCGGGTCCCTTTTAGGGTCCCTTTTCCCTCGGCTCCTTTTCCCCCCATCCATACATGATAAATCACTTTCATCTTTAATGTGAACTATGTTAAATCGTAAAGTGCCAATGGATTAATCAACATGAAGCCTGGAAATAACTCAAATTCTGAAGCAAGAAGCACGTACGTGCCACATTTTGTGGACGTCACTAAACACACCAATCAAGATCATTTTGAAGAGAATCGAGCGATATCAAAGGAAATACAATCTATGTCGTTAACAGAATAATTGCGACAACACAATCAGAATTGCGCACTCTTATTCAAAGATTAGAAGCATTAACCCTTTACCCAACAAACCGGCCATAACCGGCCAAATAAAGCTTCAACAGCCTAAAATATCTTCGGTCTGTCTCAATAGAACCATACACATATGGATATCATTGGAACCGGCTCCTTGACCACATTGTGATGGTTACAGTTATGCCCTGTGCCAATGCATTCTCTTATATATGCGAGTCGACCATAGGTCGCCTCGCATATATAAGAGAATGCATTGGCCTAAAAAAAATCTGTTTTTAACACTTTTTACCATTTTTTCTTACATTCTTTAACAATTTTACAATTTTTAATGTGTTAAGCCAATGCATTCTCTTATATATGCGAGGCGACCTATGGTCGACTCGCATATATAAGAGAATGCATTGGCACAGGGCCGTTATGTTGGGTAAAGGGTTAAATGACCTGGAATCACAACCGAAGAAGAAGTCCCTGTAAGCACGTTAGTGAGTAGCCTTGGTCAGCTAGGGTGTTCCAGGCTATACCAGGTGAAAGCTAACGTCATGCGCATCAACCAAGGAAATTACCAGCTGAACTTAACTCGTGTACATATGTGTTTGATAACTGTTTTTATATTTATCTTAAAATACCCACACAAAAAAAACAAAAACAAAAAAATACTAATGCAAATACTGTTTGTTGATAATAATCTATCTTTTATACTGTTTGGATCACTGATTAAGCACCTTGGTCTCATCAATATTTTTCGTTTCAATTTTACTCGTTCCCGATCTTTCCCCATTTTACCCCCTTTTCATGTTATTTTTAGCTTGTTACCCGTTCGCCATTTTACCACCTTTTTTAACATGTTACCACCCCCAATTTACCAGTAACTTTTAAATATTTTTTCGATTTGTAATTTTATGCGCGTTTGTATTTCTTAGTAACGTCTTACTTATAGTTCTACTTTTTTGTTGATGTCCATAATTATGTCTTATATTTGCAAGTGGATATTACGCCAAACAAAATGTTATGTTATTTATTTATTTATTTATTTACATTGCCTTTACTGCGGTTGAGAATTAGGTTAAGTTTGCGTATTTTCTAGTTAGGTTCTTAGTACCGGGTATATAATTTTATCCATTCGCTATTTACTATTATTTTAGGATGTGTGCCATGTTTGTATTTTAAGCGCATTGAAACTAATTTATTGTATAATGCGCTCTAAATGTATCTATAATAATAATTAAACATGCATTGAATGCCAGGTCCACCTATTTTGTTTTTTGAGTTACTGCCCTTAATTAGTGAATTTTCATGAATTTTGATCGTGATAACTTGATCAAATATCAGCTGATGTTGAACATTGATATTTGGTATATGAGACTTGCTCAACAATGTCTTGATCGAATTCGAAAACCAGCCAGGTCTGCTTACTTTTGGCGGAGGTGTAAATGGCCATTTAATAAATATCAACTGACCAGTTAATATTGGTGTACATATGAGACTTACTTTACAGTACTGTGTAGGATAGCCAGGGTTGGCATTATAAGCTGCCGACACTTGACCCCGCATCGATAATGCGATTCTTGTTTTTCTATGGCATTGTTTTAGAAAATGCATGAAATTCTATATCGGCTCTATGGCTTTTTCTGCGGTATTGCCTTTTGCTACCTCAGGGCTATTATCCGCTGATAACAATGTGGTACATGTAGATAAGGCTATATGGTTAATTCATTTTATGTTTATCATTAATCTCCGCATACTGGTACAGCTTCTTTTAGCATAAAATACAATGTATTAATGCATTTGGTTAATTATTGGCACAATGCACAATACCATTGTCCTATTTGAATAGTGTCCCCTGTGAAAATTGATGTATATAGGACAATTAACAATCAGCACCGTCCGTCCATTCGATCCGGTCATAAGCGAAATAACTCGAACAATATTAACCGATTTCAATAATTTTTTGTTTATGAGTTGGTTGCCACAATATCTTGGATGAGTTCGAAAACTACTTTCGTCCAATTTTTCTTATCTGAGTTATGTGGCTTATGCCCCTTAGTTTGACAATTTTTCACCATTTTTTGTCGTAAGTGCAATAACTCAAACAATTATTAACCGATTTCAATAATTTTTTGTTTATAGTTGGTTGCCACAATATTTGGATGAGTTCGAAAACCAGTTTCATCCGATTTTTCTTACCTGAGTTATTTCTTAGTTTGACGATTTCTCGCCACTTTTTTGTCATAAGTGCAATAACTTGAACAAATAAATATTAACTGATTTCAATAACACTGCCAATCTCGGAGTTGGCCATCTTGGAGTTAGCCACCATGTCAGGGGACACTGTGGTCGGCGACCTTTTATTATAATTACATTGTCATTGTACTATATATATACCGATAAATAACTTCAGAAACCTTTCATCACAAGTTTCAAGAATAAAAAATAATGAATAACCACCACATTTCGCAAAATTGTTCAGGGTTATTCATCTAGGTACATGTAGTTGACAAGCCAGAAGCTAGCAAGTCGTCCACCAGCAATGAATACCTACTACTTTGGCCGCTACTAGTATGCTATTGGGTTGATGCAAATGTTAAAATGTGGTTCCTACCATATTTTTTCGAGATAATGGTCCATTTATGTGCATAAAAATGGAAAATTTGAAAACTCAAATTTAAGTGAATAACTGATATTAATAATATTTCGGTCAGAATTATCCCCTTCTAGCATACATTGTATAGTGACAGAATACACTACCAATTAAAAAATTTAATTAATTGGTCAATTAGTTAGCACTATTGTTATAAATCAATTCTGGAAAGATTTAGAATGTTAATTAGGCTGTGAAAAGTAATTTTGGAATGGTATGAACATTTAGATTCAATGACTTGCCTCATATCATGGATTTGATTCTATTGTGTTAATTTCGCTGAAACTCTTTCCTTTATCATTTCAGGAAAAATGAGGCCAAGAAGAAGCAAACGAATCAAAGACCAGCATCATGGAGAGCATAGCAGAGGTGGATCGGGAATGGAACTAAGAAAAAGGAAGCACTGCCTGAATCCTGAGCATGAGCCTCAGATTAACAACGGAGAGAGTCAAGCCACAAACAATTTGACGGCACCGAATCCGAAGAAGAAAAAGACAGACTCACTAGAGCAATGTGAGGCTGAAATACCAACACCTTCTAAAGATTGTAACAATAATGACGAGGATGATAGAAAACAGGCATTTCATTTATCAGCAGTTCAATTGATCCCGAAACGTATGGTGTCCGATGTAAAAAAGACAATGGCAATACATAACATAACTGTTGACTTTCTAAACCCTGGCGTGGAACAGGAAGAAGGTATCTCGGATGAGAGTTGCAACAAAAATACCCTTGTGCAAGTGGAGCGAGCAGACATTGGAACTCATAATAATGACCAACCAAAGAATGGAGATACTGAATCCTTTGCAGAGACAATAAATGTTAAAATTCAAATCAATAACCATCCAGAGATGAGAATAACAGATTCAAGTGAAGAGAATATGGTTGATGCCCACGAAAATTCTGTTAACAATCAACATCTAGAATATGACTGTGAATCTCAACATTCAGATACAACAGATGGTGGTGCGAAAATATTAGAAATCTCGGCAAATAATTTTTCCTCCGTAACCGAACCTTCAGAACATACTCATGTCGATGAAGAAACTAGCACTGAGCTCATTCATCCATCTTGTGAGGAAATTAGCTATGTTTCTCCTGACGAACAAGTTGATTCTGTCGACGAGGATTCAAAATTACACCAGGTGCAGATTAACTCTTCTGAGGAAATCATTTCTTCAATGGAATCAAACGATCAGAGCAGCATCGTTTCCAATGAAGTATCGACTAGTAGAGCATTTATTCCAATAGAAGCTACCGAAAACAGGGGTGTGTTCACGCATTCATCAGATTCTGGATTCAGACCTGTCGCTGATAATCAAACAAATGGATTCAACCTTTTAGGTGAGAGTTTGTCAGCCGAGAACCACAATCTACTCAATTCCGATATTCTCAGTTCCGCAGTTCAGACGCTTGTTTCTGGAACCGGATTAGATTATCTCGAGGATAGTTCTACTCCGCAGATGGTGAATTCTGAAACTTCGAATTTCAATCCAAACACGAATGGCGTCTGTCATGTTAAAAATGGTCAACTCACTGCACAGCCGTTCCAAACTACATTGTGTCTTGGAGATGGAATTAAAGTGAACGGACTGTGTAATAGAACGCATCCTAATTTTCCAGTACCCAGAGACAATACGTTAAACAGGCAACAGCCAGTTGCGAGAAATGATTTTTATCAGAACCAGCTTCAAAATCAGCACATGGATGTATCACGTAATACATTGCAGTACCCTTTGCATTCCACACCAATACCATATATTGTTGGAGACAAGTCACGCTTAGCTAAAGCTCGGGATATTCCTGGCGCGCAAACTGCGCTAAGTCAGCCAATCAAGTGTAGAATCGCCAATGCTAATAATAGACTCGTGATGGTCTCCACTACTCCTAACACTATGAATGGATCCAGCCAACGTGTGATTCTTCCCAATGTTCAAAAGCCGGTGTTAAACAATTTAGAACTGAATCGCCCCATACCAAATCCAAGTCTAAGACCTGGTGTGAAAAGCATGACTAAATGTCCTCCTATTCTACCAGCTAAAGTTGAAACATTTAAAAATGCTCCAAGGATGACTGATGGAAATACTCATAATGACGCTTTATATAGAAACATTGCACCTGCACCTGTTGGATATGTTCGTGATACCAACATCAAGACTGACCATTCTCCATCTCAACTCTGCAACAATCTGAGGTCACCAGTCCAGGAGACTATACAGTTTGGAAGATTAACCTCACCAAACCAGTTTGGTCGCCAGCGCAGTAATAGCTTGGGATCACTTGTTGATGAAAGCTCTCGACCTTTGATAAGTGCAGGGCCGCAGCTGCCATGCCAACTGTCTCCGACGCCTCCAGAATCAAATCTATGCATGATGGGCATACCTCAAGCTCAGAGAGTGAGTAACGGTCTGGAATGTAGCGCGGCTGAAAGTTATCCAACGAGTAACACGTGTCAAGTGACGTGTCAAGCAGGATGCTGTGTTCAAACTGTACCTGTGAGAGACGGTACAGTGTGTTCCATTTCAACCTGTGATAGTTACCCATCAGTTCACAATTCAAATTCTCATTTAAGTCAACCAGGGAGTCATGTTGATTCAAGCTATTCATGTGATAAAGTTCAGGCCAGCTGTGGAGTCTCCTCATCAAATCATAGTCTTCGTGGGAGCAAGTCATTTTCATCTTCCAGTGACAATGGTCAATATGAGGTTGATCAGAGCTGTAGTAATGAAAGCATTGGATCTTACGATTTGAGACAAACTAGGAGCACTGATCGACTCAGTGGTGGACGAAGAAAACGGCCTCGTCAACGTTACGCTAGGAAAAAGATCAGCTCATATACTTCTGATTTCGATGCTTCAGCATGTGCTAATATAATGCAATATATTCAACCATCTTTGGAAACGACTATAAGCAAAAAGCTGTTGATCAGTCGATATGTTGATTTCTTGCTTCTTGAAAACGAATACTTGACTCAGTTATCTAAGACATATATTGTTCCGACAGATCTATTTGTGACAGAGGAGATGTACAAATATGTGCTTAAAGTTGCAAGGGAAACCAGAATACCTTTTCCGACTGCAAAATTCCTTCATTGGACGAAGAAATTTTATCCTAAACTACAATTGGACACAATGGATTACTGCCTCGACACTTTCAACTTTCCGTTCACAAGGTCCTTGGAGGGAAAACAGAATGAGGAGGTTCTGGAAGATATTTTCTTCTTTTTCCAGCGAAAAATACTTCAGTCTCCTGTATAACAATGATGAATCACCTGTATATTAATGATCAAATTTCTTCTGAGCACTTCTGCTTGAAAAGCCAACCTAAGGCCAAACAAAAAGGGTGATGTTTCCGGTAAACTAAGGTAAAAAAGTAGGGGTGGGCATGCGGAAATTAATTTAAATTTAGTTTGTTCTTTTATTATTTTATTTTGGAAACATTTAAGATCATTTATATGGAATATATTCATTCTGCATATATATATGCCCCTGACAGTACACATGAAGTAACAGGACACAATGATATTGTAGGTATTGGGAGGGATAATGAAGCCATATAATTTTAATCAACCTCAGGTTTAATTCTCTGTATACACAAGGGTGCTGATCTTAAAAACACTGACTTCCGGACCTCCACGGACCAGTGTAATTATAACACAGATCGGCAACTGATCAGCACAGTTTTACTATGATCAGAGATCTATAAACACAATTTTTTTTTACTGTGTTGATAAAATTAATTGGCAGCGGGTTACTGGAAACATTACTATTTTTATGGCAACGATCCGATGATTGATTATATTCTGGACACGTTGATATCCCATTTGTGCTGAAATACTTGGTTGTTTTCTCTAACATTGTTACCATAGTTTCCAATTGAAGGATTTAGTTTTCCAATATAAAGGACTTTTCAATTGGAAACTTTCCTAAGAATTTAGAAATTAGAGAAAACAACCAGTAATTCGGCACAAATGGGTTTCAACATGTTCGTTATGTAATTGTTGGTACTAATATGCTCATCATTATGATATTAATGGGCCATATAAGAAATTGCCTCGAATCCGTCATTTTTATTTAAATAGGAGACCACGTTATTCCCAACCAGCATGATAACTGTTGTGGAAGATAGTCTTTCATGTACTCTTCCATACCAAATAACATGAGCGTCTATGTGCACACATCAGGTGCATGTCAGGTGAAACTACTTTTGTGTGCGTAATAACATTGTAATGTTCAGTTTGGAGAAGCCAACCATTGCACTTTTAGTCCGAGTGCTTGGAGTTTGCAACCATTTACTTTTTTTTTTCACATGAACTCCAAAGTTTCTTCTTATTTTTTTAGTCAGTTTCAGCTAGTATCAAAGTTCATGAAAAGACTGAAAACCGCATATTGAGAGACAAAAAAAACCCAAAAAAATATGTACGAAGCCAAATATCTATAATAGATGCGGAAATTGCTTAAAACGTTAACACACAATTATGTATGCAGGGACCAGCTAGCCTAATTTTAATTTACTCTTTTCTGTGATCCAATATGTAGCATTTTGCAATACAAGAGCCCATTTATAATACCATTATAATAAGTAAGTACACCATTACAATCAGTAAATACACTTCAAATATGATGTTTTGAAATATGCATACTAGTCAGTGTAGTTTCCAGTAATTATTTGTGGACATGTACTACATGA
This sequence comes from Siphonodentalium dalli, assembly GCA_032622095.1. Lineage (NCBI taxonomy): Eukaryota > Metazoa > Mollusca > Scaphopoda > Gadilida > Siphonodentaliidae > Siphonodentalium > Siphonodentalium dalli. The sequence goes on from CP136068.1 coordinate 94,011,390, forward strand.
ACTACATGTACATACTGCCATAAAATGACAATTTATTGCTTTATTTGATGATTTAGTGTCAGTTGTGTTTGTATTCTAGTAATAATGGTCAAAAAACTAATTATCTGAGGAATTTTCCTTCTTTCTAACTGTTTTTTGGGCGCCCATACCTGTTACAGGTACCAAAACTGGCCTGGATGTTACCCTGATACTAGTACAATGTATATAAGAGAGAAGTCACTTCTCCCTGGGACAGAAATAGGGAGAAGTTGCACATTTTAGGGAGAGGAGTCCCAAGTCGCACTCTTGGCTGCATGTATGTACAAGTGTTAGGCGCTCAAGAGAAATTTATTGCTTTATTTGATGATTTAGTGTCAGTTGTGTTTGTATTCTAGTAATAATGGTCAAAAAACTAATTATCTGAGGAATTTTCCTTCTTTCTAACTGTTTTTTGGGCGCCCATACCTGTTACAGGTACCAAAACTGGCCTGGATGTTACCCTGATACTAGTACAATGTATATAAGAGAGAAGTCACTTCTCCCTGGGACAGAAATAGGGAGAAGTTGCACATTTTAGGGAGAGGAGTCCCAAGTCGCACTCTTGGCTGGTCCCTGCATGTATGTACAAGTGTTAGGCGCTCAAGAGAAATAAAACTTATGTTGGCCAATAATGATTAGCTACACAAGATTTCATTATAAAAGAAGTACAGGATATGCAGGGCTCGAAATACATTTAATTTTGCGAGAGTCGATTGCTGAATCAAGTTAGTCATAAAGCACTGAAAATTGAAAAGTTTCGCGAGAATCATTACAAGAATCGATTTGGTTATTCTCGTCGAATCTTAAAGCCTGATATAATGGAATTTTTCAACAATCAAACTGAGAATCATGAGTTTGATTCTTGGGGGGGGGGGGGGGGGGCATCATAATTTAGTCCATGTAGGTACCCTAATACCCTTGAGTATTACCAAACTTCTCAACATCACAAGCAAGCCTGCAAAGAGCGTGTCTGTTATTTGCAGAATGAGATCCCCAGAGGATGAAATTTGTGACGCTTAGTTTCTTTTTCCCTTCTGGGAAGTTTCTATATCCCCTAATTTGCAGAAGATAAAATGCATAATCAAGGTGACTAATGGGTGAGCATCACCAACTTCAACTGGGGATATTCAATCTGATCCTGCTTCCTATAGCAGTTGAGGCCAAAGCAGAATGAGGTCCCTAGAGGGTGAATTTGGTGATGCTAAGCCACTGTATGGGATAGCATCACTAAATTAACCTCTGGGGACCTCATTCTGCATATGACAGACACTATTTGCAGCCTTGGTCATAAGAGGGCAAAGGTTTCTCATACTAGTTTGAAGTGTTTTGAAAGTGTATACTGCAGTTCCTAAATAGTTGTATGATATTGGGTTTCAAATCATCTTTTTTAACTTTTTTTTTTTATTTATGAAAAAAATGACATCACTATTATTTTTGTTACAATATACAATGTCTGCATGCCTGAGCATAAGGTGCCTGTCATTTGCAGAATGAGGTCCCCAGAGGGTGCATTTAGTGATGCTATCCTGTATAGCGGGCTAGCATCACTAAATTCACCCTCTGAGGACCTCATTCTGCTTAGGCCTCGTCTTCTGGAACGTTTCTTTATTATCAAATTTCTATAGAAACTTCTTCACATATAGATTCTATTTCTTTTTTAGTTTAGTTTCTCTATATCCCCAAATTTGGAGATGACACATTGCATAATCCAGGTTCCCAATGGGTGTACAACACAATATTCACAATTCTATGTCTCCCATTAGTCCCATAGCAGATGAGGTCCCCAGAAGGTGAATTTGGTGATGCTAGCCTGCTATGAGGGGATAGCATCACTAAATTCATCCTCTGGGGACCTCATTCTGCAAATGACAACACACTAAACTCAGGCTTGGATGTCAGTTTATGGCATTGCGATGGAGCAAGGATAGCATGATAATTTGAACGTTTGCTGAACATTATCCTCCTGTGAATGCAATATCGCTATAAATTGTCAGCTATGAAAGTACGATTCTATTTTTATTTCATGCCTACACCAGACTCATATTTGACGTTTAACCCTTTCACGACAGGAGCTGCGCTGGTGCAGCATTAAAGATCGTGTGACAGTACATTCTCTTATATGTGAGTCTCTCATAGGGAGCCTTGCATATATTAGAGAATGCACTGGCTTACAAGGTCAAGCTAAATATTGTTATGCCAATGTATAGATGGGAGACTCGCATATATATTATAAGAGAAGGTATTGGCAATGTAGGATTTTCGTAAAATTTCAGGACAGTCATGGAAGGGTTAATATATTTTTATTTTCTTATGTATATTAATGACTATTAGGGAAGCATCATTTACATCATGTGTATTCAGGATGCTTTTCAGTAACAGGCATGTATTAATTTCAAGGCTGCAAATATTGTGTCCCCAGAGGGTGAATTTAGCTACACTGTGGGCTAGCATCACCAAATTCACCCTCTTTGAACCTCATTCTGCTATGAGAGACCTAGGCTTGATCAGATTGAAGTTCCCAGATGAAGTTGGTGATGTTCACCCATTAGTCCCCTCGATTATACATTCTATCTTCTGCAAATTAGGGGATATAGAAACTGAATAGAATGGAAAAAGTAACTAAAAACAATGTTAATTTGAGATTATTGATACTTCCCAGAAGATGAGGCCTAAGCAGAATGAGGTCCCCAGATGACAGTCACACTATTTGCAGGCTTGAATAATTTGGAGATAAACATGCTCGGTTGAATTAGATATTTGAACAAGAAAGCAGTAAGTAATGCGAGTTCACAAAATGTTTTCATGCTCAAATCCCTGAATGTCCATTTCAACAGCATATGTTGTTATCTCCATTTTAATTCAAATCACCAAAACTGCACAAAAAGTACTTGTCATTGTTCAGCATTAAATGTCAATGAAGTGAGATCTCGTTTAGAAGTGCATCAAATCTCTGGGTACGTTCCATGTGGTTACCCGGAACAGCACCTGAACAACTTTTTGTTGATCAATGACATGACCTGCAGTATGGCTTTCGCGTAGAGAGTAGGGGCCTGCGAATCTTAGATTTTGGTTTGAATCAAAACATTTTTAATATCGAATATCGAATATCGAATCCCCAAAATCCAAATGTTGAAATTATCAATATTTACGTTGAAATATCCCGTAAAGAGAGGAGAATATAGTTTATTTTACGCAGTGTGAACATATATACATGTAATGTATATTATTAGCTCAGAAAATACTTATCAACGGTCTTCTGAATCAATTCAAATCAGACAATAATTTCGGTAAAATAAATTATTTAACCCTTCCATGACTGGAGCTTCTTGAAATTTTGCGAAAACCCTGTGCCAATGCATTCTCTAATATATGTGAGTTCCCCCATAGGGAGCCTCGGATATAGAAGAGAATACATTGGCCAAACTATAATTACCTTGACCTTGTAAGCCAGTGCATTCTCTTATATATGCAAGGCTCGATCCCTATGGGAGACTCGTATATATCAGAGAATGCACTGGCACAGGATATTTAATGCGAAGGTATGAAATTTTAATCCTTTTCCGGTCTTGCAAAATGTTTTTAAATCCTGAAAAAGTCATGTAATTTTTCCCTCACCCAGGTATGAACATGGAATTACCATAAATCACTTTGAAATACTCACATTATTTTTGGTCACTGTTAACAGAGACTCTGTACGAAAGTTATAGAGGGTTATTTTGAACCATGAAACTTAATTATGTGAGAAGTTTCCAAGTGGAATGGAATATATTCATATGTCACAGTGTATGTCAAGGAATTATAGAAATTGGGGTTGCTATACTCCCAATAAGTGTTCCAAATTGAATTAATTATTAATTTCATGTAAAATTTCCACTCTGCACCATGGTTATTAGCTGCATGTTTATTCAAGTTTGTACTCTTCCCAGCAGACAAGATTAGTGAAACGTGCCCTTGAAGATAACTCGGCAAATATGAATTGCAGGGTACAAATAAGTCACTCACAACTCAGATAAATATAAGTTTAAGAAGCATTTCTTTATTTTTTTTTTATATCTCATGGATCTAATTGCATTTTGTAAATTTATATATTTACTTCACGGTTTATACTTAAAGGGACCCAAGGCACTAAAAATATAAATGTTTGTAAAAAACATCACCCGAAAGAAGAACATGAAGAAATAGATAATTAATTGTTGAAAGTTCTCCAATAACGAAATATCATGTGTTGAAACCATTGTTATGTAAACTAAACTGTTATTTGTCAACAAACATTGCTAATCGCTCAGAAGGTTCAAATATTTTAGTCTAAATATTATTTTCATAATATTTTTCAATGATTTGGCCTTTTCTGGACAATGGGCAATATCATACGACTTCCCCGTCGTCGCCCAATGTTTTGAGTTTTTCAAAGAAACATAACTCTAATATTCCCGTTATTTAGTAAAATCTTACTTTACTAAATAACGGGCACACCAAAAGAATGACACCACAAAGAGACGCTTTTCAAAAACACTATAGGAAAAAACACTTGTAGGGTGGGTGGGCTTGGGGGAGGTTGGCGACACTTTAAAACAAACTTCAGCCCAAAATTTACTTGACGGGGAAGTCGTGTGAGATTGCCGGACAATGTTTAAAAGTACTCAATCCGATCAGACGCTCATAAATTACTATTTCTTTGGCTTCGGGGGTAAAAAATATTTGATTCTAGTCAAGGAACCCACCTATAGAGTGATCAGATATAAATTTTTGAAGTTTGTTATTTCTCAAGATGTGTAATAATATGTGGCCCAGAAACACATGGTCAAACAGAGGGATGAAGATGGATAACTCTAAAATCAAGTGGTAATACAGTAAAATTTTGTGATACTTTAGTGATATTACTACGGCCATATTTTGTTGAACAAAATGTTGATAATTAACACGTTTTGGGAAATTTGATACCATAGTTGACAGTGGTTAGCATTATTTTGTTGCAATAAATCAATTCTGATAATTAAAGCGTATTTTGAAGAAATGTTCTATCTTGATGGTATGGGGACCGTTGTTTGTTCGGATTGATTACCTTTAATATTAAGTTTTTTTTAAACTTTGGTATCTGATTGTACATTGATTGGTAATGCAACAGTGGTGTTTACATAACAATGGTTTCAATATGCGAAATCTCGTTATTGGAGTGTTATTAATTAATAATGAAAATTAGAACAAAGTTGATCTATTTTTACATGTACTTGTTTATGATAGTTATTTTACAGACTTTTATAAAATTTATCTTATTTCACATGAATCCACTTCGAAGGCTTTGGGTCCCTTAACGGATATTGAGTCAAGCAATTTTTAAACCTTCCATTTGTACATATAATAATCTAGCTTTACAATATGCAGGTACAGTAATGCTCTAATTAATCGACTCCTTAACCACAGCAGAATTATGGGTAACTTTTCAGGATTTAGTCGGAAATATGGCTTGTTGCCATTCATTGGAAACTCTCCCCATTAGAGCATTACTGTATTTGTGATATTTTTATTTGTGCTCAGGAATAATCTCCTTGTTTTTATTCTTATCATTTTAGTGCTGAGTTGCATTCCATCCAAAGAACAAATCGTTACATATTCTTTTCATTTTATCACTTGTTGAGATTGCACGTTGTTATGTTTATCTTCTGTTTTGTTTTTCAGTTTAATAAATGTCTATTCTCCGAGGCTCATTGTTTGTTATTTTATGAACACTTTTGTAAATTTTGTAAAACCATCATCACTATAAGTGGAACATGGAAAATAGCCAAGAATTTGTTCCTTTATCTTATTATGATATATAACTCTCCAATAATGAGATGTCATGCGTTTCAAACCTTTGTCGCACCGGTATAATAATGTTAAGTCTGCCCACATGATGCAGCAATGTCATGTAACTAATTGCCAGTCGCTGCGCAACAGACAACAGAATGTTGACATTGACAAAATTATCTATCATTGAGTTTATTAAAACATAGCAAACAGTTCAGTGGTTGAATGAATTTATCAAATTCAAAATACTAGTAGTGTTTATGTGCTGTAGCTTGATGTTCAGCATGGGACTAATGCTAATTGCTTAACAAAATATTGACAGAAAGATGTTCCAAGATGAAAGATTTCACAACAAATAGTGTAGTTTATCTCAAACCTTGCTAAAAATAATCTTAAGTCTTCCATGACGAGTTTCCTGAAATTTACATGCCAATGCATTATCTTATATATGCGAGCCGCCCATAGGGTACCTCTCATGTAAGAGAATGCATTGGCCTAACAATATCTACCTTGACCTTGGAAGTCATTGCATACTCTTATATATGAGATTCTCATATAAGAGAATGCAGTGGCACAGGATCATTAATGCTGCACCAGCGCAGCTCCCGATGTGAAAGGGTTAAGTGTATTGCATTCTTTGAATTGCAGACTATTGAGTACCATGCGTTTTATGTGTACCCATACTAATGTATGGTACACATAGTGTCAGCGTCCGGATTGACCACTCGTCGTTCGTCTGTCTGTCTCTGTCCATAGACACTTTACGCATGGTGCGATAACTCAAACCTTTTCTATCCGATCGGAATCAAATTTTGTATATGAGTTCCTTAGCCCAAAATACAGATCAAGTTCGAATATGGGTTTGATCCAGTCCTTCCCATGAGGAAAACACAGCGAGAGCATTTATTTGCTCCCGTAATTCAGAAGACGGGTGTAATATTGCACCCATACTATAATTGTAAGTTGGGTTTTTCTCAATCAAAAAGTCATTGTGGAATAGACCTATGTCTAGTTACACTTTAATATGCCATTGTTGAACTGAGATGGTAAAGGATCTAAATAAACCTTCAAATAGTTCACTATTGAACCAACAATTACAGTCTCCATTAGTCTTTTGAGATACGGGACGGGTGCGAATTTTAGCACCCGTGATTTGAAAATTACGAGTGCGTACAGGTGCGAGTGCAATCACTCCCGTCTCCTGGGAAGGACTGGTTTGATCCGAGTATTTTTAACCGAGTTATGACCCTTTTACAACTTAGAATTCACGCATGATGCAATAACTCAATTTTTTTTTATCTGATTGGAACCAAATTTGGTATGTGAGTTTACAGCCCAAAATACAGATCGAGTTCAAATATGGGATTGATGTGATTATTTTTAATGAAGTTATGGCCCTTTGACATAGAATTCAATTACACTGAGAATTTTAAGAGAAAGTCACAATTGCACTGAGAAGTGAATTATTAGATTCTATATTTAGCTATGGATAGGTATAGTTTATTGACATAATACACCAGTACATATGGCCAGCTAGCAGCTGTGGAGATGCTATCTTATCTTAGATAAAAAATTAACCCACCCATTCCCTAGTTCCATCATTTGATGTCATTGAAAATGATTAACCCTCTCTACACATCATATGGTTGTGATGCTTTTCATTTGATCGTTCTCTGATTCTATATCCAGGTTGATGGTGATCCACTTTTCACTTGCATGGATTTTGGGATTAAAATTAACCCATTCCATAGACACATGATATCCGATAGGCAGATATTAAATTATACCTTTCACTATGAGCCAGGTTCAGTAAGGATTTCCAAAAACCACCAATTGAATATTCATCAGTAGAGGAAATGTCTTATTTTGAAATTCCCCTCTATTGCATTTGGGGTGCAGGATAATAATAACATTGCTTGTATTCTTGAGACTGACTTATTGTATGGGCTTCTGAATCCAATTACATGCTTTTATAGATTATTTTGTGTTGATCAGTTCATTAGTGTGGTTAAGATTAATCCCCTTGCTATCTGATTTGATAACTCTAATATTTGTCAATGATTATGTTTAATATTTATGATCCATTATTAGACTGCTGATATTAAACGGAAATTCCTTCCATTGATCCTGTGCAGATACATAATCTACACAAATGACAGATACAGTAATGCCCGAAGTAATCGACTCCATAACCACAGCAGAATTATGGGTAATTGTTCAGGATTTAGTTGGAAATATGGCTTGTTGCCATTCATCGGAAAGCTCTCAGATTTAGTCGGAAATATTTCCGACTAAATCCTGAAAAGTTGCCCATAATTCTGCTGTGGTTATGGAGTCGGTTACTTAGGGCATTACTGTACAGTCCCAGTTTAACCCTCTCTTTACTAAATGAATTCTCCCATTCAGTTATAAAATCAGACATTGCAATGGTCTATTGTTGATTGGGGAGGGGGGGGGGGGGGTGTTCAGGAAATATATATATTCTGAACAATTCCTGTTCATTGATGAGAAATGATAAGATAATAAGTTCAACGAAACTGCATACGTTGAGCTTGTTATCTGAACATTTCCCAATGGAACTACTCATCAAGGAGTTTTTATAGTCTGGTCGATAAACTCAAATTTTAGGGTCAACCTAGAAAAAATTCGGACTAAGTTGGTTTTTATACCATTTTGAAGAGGAAGCTCTCCTCTATAACATATCCAAAATCCGCTAAAATCCGCTTTGAGAATTTTTTGTAATTCAAGATGGCGTCCAAGATGGCTGCCATTTTCCTATACGTCAGCTTGATGCAATTATAGTGAGAACAACTTGTCATATGTATACACATGTATACATTTTTGTGAGGCTATGACATAACGCCATCTTCATGTGCCAAAATTGGAACTGCCCATCCCAGATGGCCGCCGAAATGGCGACCGGAAGTGGATTTTTTACGTTTTTAACTAATACTTTTAAGATAAGTTTCTGTGGTTTGGAACTGGTTAAGAATTGTGACTTTATTTTATATATAGCATATTAACTGACCATTGGAGCAACGCAATGTGCTGTTCGTGGGGTTCACACCCCTTCCGATCACTCAAAAATTCGATTTTACAAAACGCGGTATAACATTTCACAAAAGATCCCCTTTGGGATTCTGGTCATATTTCACCAAGAAGTGGGAAGAACTGTGCAATGTAAGTGATGCATTCTATATCTTATTGATATTCGAACTCAATGGTACCAAAATTGTCAGTCTGGCTCAAAATGGCCGCCAAAATATGGAAAATGGTAATTATTATCACAGCGTGCCATGCAACCGCTTACAAGTTGTGGTGATGTACACAAATGACTATTCTGTCTTATATACATTGAATACCAACATTTCTTATGCACCTTGATTAATTTTTACTATTTGCTATTCTTAAATTATCAGAATTATGGGATTTTTCTATCACAAACAGCATCAACCTCGGCAAAAAAAATAACTTTTCATGTTTGGACCATTTTGTTTCAAGTAAAATGGAACTATCTTTAGTATCAAATGTCCTTTTTTATTTTGATATGCGTTAAATATGACATAGTGTGGTGTTTTAGACAATATTACTCAAGATGACTTGCAAAATGGCAACCAAATTTGGTAAAAAGTTTATATTCCGAACATTATTCTCTGCTGTTCCGAAATGGTAGCAAATTGTGACTCACTTGGTTATTAAACATGCTACTTAATCAACTGACAACTTAATCTTATAGTATGGTTGTCCCAGCACCTTATGAGGCACGACAAATTCATTTTAAGGGATGCAGTTTGGATTTGCCGAACACCTCTTTTGGGATTCTGTCCATGTTTTTTAACGGAAACAGACAGAACGTTGTAACTGAACTGAAAGGTATCATATTATGTGGCTACTCTGGCTCATTAGCATAAAAAGTATTAACTAATAAACTATTGTCAGGAAAACCGTTTTTTTCACATTGCATATAAAACGCAATTAATGTGGAGAACACTCTGATATTACATCAATCGATTAACATATCCTTGAGTTATTGTGGAAAGCGATAGTCACACAAAGGTGCACCAGTACAAATCACACATGAGCATGCAGTCACTCCATATATACATGAACACCACGTAAATGGCATGTATAGACATACACATCACCCATTAACAACCATACAGCCACAATTGGGTTTACCCATACACCAACGCATGGCCCTATAGCCGTGAATAACCATGCAGACTCACCAGGTATACTCCAACACCTCACATGACCTCTATACATATTCACTACATACATGGACACAAAGTAACCTCTTGTATACCCATTCGCCTAACCATAGGCCATACAGTCACTCCATGTATATTTATTTGTTACATGCATAGCTATACAGCCACTAAAGATATACATATACACCTCACCGATGACCATACAGTCACTCCATACCTGTTCGCTACATCCATGATCATACATAACTTCTTGTATACCTATTTGCCTCACCAGTGGTCATACAGTCTCACTCCCTGTATATATACATATTTGCGACACCCGATGCCATATAGCCACTCAAGATATACATATACACCCAACCCAAAACCATAGAGTCACTCCATATATATACATATAGACCTCACAAAAGTGGACTTACAGCCCTTCTAGATATATCAATGTCTCATACCGCGCATACGGCCATTCATACACTCCAGACTTGCACATACACCTGACCATGGCAATTCAGCCTCTTGCTGTATACGCATAAACCACATTCGTGATCATAGTCACTCCTTGTATATCAATTCACCCAACCATTAATTTTGCCATACTGTCAATCCCAATATACCTATGTACATATTGGCCGTGTCATGGCCATGTAGTCACTCATGATATACATATACACCTCACCCATGACCACAGCATCAATCCAGGTATATATATATATATATATATATATATATATATATATATATATATACTTCATCAATGGCCACAGCTTCTAGATATACCAATACCCCGAACACACGGCCATTCGTACTTCAGACTTGCATATACAGCTTAATCGTGACAATTCAGCCACTCGCTGTATAAATATACACCCTCTTCATGAGCATTCAGCTATTCACTGTATACTTGTACACACCACCAATGACAATACAATAGGCCCTACATATAAATATAGACATCCCACCGATCACCATGAGGTCACTCTCTATATACACTAGCCGCCAATGGCCATCAAAGTGTACTCCAGGTATGCATATACACTTCAACAATGACCGTGCAGTCATTCCATGTACACATATACACATTACCCATAACCATACAACCACATCTTATTTATACATACAGCCATCCATTACCATACATCCAACATATGTATACATATACACCCACCCATGACAATACAGCCACCCGATGTACATATGTACAGCCCACCTCTGAGCACACATTTACTCCATATATACATACAGGACAGTGTAGCTGCTCTCGTTATGACCATACACCACTTCAATGACCAGACAGTCACTCACTGTAAACATGTTCGCCTCACACATCACCATACTGCTACTCCTTATATACCTATACCTCACTATGGACATCTCATCCATGACCATATGGTCACACATTGTATAACTATTCACATGATTCATGGATACAATAACTCCATGTATACCTACTTACCTCGCATATGACCATACAGACAAACACACTGTATTAAGTTGATCAATGTTGATGCTAATGGGCCAGAATAGCCACATAATATGACCCCTTTCAGTTCAGTATCCACGTTCTGTCCATTTCCGTTCAAAAACAAGGAAGCTTTTTGGCAAAATCCATATTGCATTCCTCAAAATGAACTTGTGATGACTCGTAGGGTACCGGGACCACCAGAATAGAACATTTAGTTGATTAAGTAGCATGTGAGTCACCACTGATTATGTATACATATACACCACTTATATACACATATGTATATGTATATAATAATGCTTACCAAATTTGGTTGCCATTTTGGAAGCCATCATGAGTAATTTTGTCTAAAATAACTCAGTGTGACACATGTAACACATATCAAAACAATGAACATCTTTGATACCAAACATAGTTCCATTTTGCTTTTAAAAAATGGCTCAAAAATGAACATCGATTTTTTGCTGATTTTGATATCCGGTTTGTGACAGAAAATTTCGAATAATTCTGGTAATTTCAGTGGTTAAAATAGTAATACATACCCAAGGTGCATCAGAAATGTTAGTACTCAAGCTATATAAGACAGAATAGCCAATTGTGTGCATCACCACAACTTGTAAGCGGTTGCATGGCACGCTAGGATAATAATTACTATTTTCCATATTTTGGTGGCCATTTTGGCAGCCATTTTGATCCAAAGTGACAAATTTTGGTACCATTGAGTTCGAATATCAATAAGATATAGAATGCATCACTTACATTACACAGTTCTTCCCACTTCTTGATGAAATATGATTAGAATCTCGGGGATCTTTTGTGAAATATTATACCGCGTTTTGTAAAATCGAATTTTTGAGTGATCGGAATGGGCGTGGACCCCACAAACAGCATATTGCATTGCTGCAATGGTCAGTTACCATGCTAAATACAAAATAAAGTCACAATTCTCAACCAGTTCCAAACCACAGAAACTTATCTTAAAGATATTAGTAAAAAAAACGTAAAAATTCCACTTCCGGTCGCCATTTTGGCGGCCATCTTGGACGGGGAGTTCCAATTTGGCACATAAAGGTGGCGTTATGTCTTAGCTTCTTAAAAATGTATACATGTGTATACATATGACAAGATGTTCTCACTATAATTGCATCAAGCTGACTTATAGGAAAATGGCAGCCATCTTGGACGCCATCTTGAATTACAGAAAATGCTCAAAGCGGATTTTAGCGGATTTTGGATATGTTATAGAGGATATATTCCTCTTCAAAATGGTATACAAACCAACTTAGTCCAAATTTTTTCTAGGTCAAACCTTTTATCGACCAGACTATTAGTAAAGAAAGGGTTAAGGTGTCACAGAGATGGCTTGGTGGCCATAGAATTTTTTTTTCTTCAAAAACTAGATTTCCCATGAGCAAAGTTTCATCTTCAACTAATGTCTAGTAGTGTCATAGAAAAGCAAGAGTTCTTAAAGGGAGTGAATCTCTTACTAACAAGTTTTATATTGATTCCGGGTGTATAAAATAATGAAGATGAATCAATTAGTATTGATTTCATTTTGATTTTTTTCTCGTATAATACCTTTCGGGACAGTTTTACAGGCCATTTTTAGAACGGTAACTTCAGGCGATATCCCGGAAACGTTCGGAGCGCAGCAAGATGGAGAACTCTATCTTGTCAGCACTCTCCATCATGTCAAAATGTCATTTCGATTAATATGTATATGATTCTTGCAAATTTTGATCTTTTAAACAGTGTGATTTAAAAAAAATTATTTAAATTAAATTTTTATATATTTTTTTAGATTGAACTATCTACTGTTGAAAAAAAAATTAAATAAAAACAAAAAAAATTAATTAATTTTTTCTGTTTTTTTCTGTTTTTACTTTTGTTTTCTTTTTAGATTTTTAGATTGAAACTATTTAATTTTAACTTTTTTTTTAATTTAATTTTTAGATTTTTATTAGATTGAAACTTCTTAATTTAAATTTTTTTTTTTAAATAAGAACGCTATAACATCTGCCGGGGTACCCCGATGCACCACACCAACTTTGGTTGAAATCGGTCAAGGGCTCTTGAAGAAAAATTCAAACAGAACAGACAGACAGATCGCTGAACTCTTCAAAACACACATTCGTTTTGCCATTAAATGTGAAAATTATGACAAGTGTCATGCTAAATGAAAAACATTGTTATAATCACGGATAAATTTATAACATCATGCCACAAACATAAATCTCAGTTCATTATGATTTAACAACAAAAAAGTTGTTTGAATATAGCGAATTTAACCCTGAATGTATGCATGGATATCAAAATTAGGGTGAAGAAAGATGGCAGCAGAATTTTTTAATGCAGCCATTGACCGGCTCAATCGCTGATCGGTCGAAAATATCAGCTAATAATTATTTGATTGACAGCTGTGGAAAGGTCCATTGGATTCGGGGGTAAATAATATTTGATTCGAGTTGAGGAACCCACCCATCAAAGCTCAGAGTTATTAGATATTGATTTTTAAAATCTATTATTTTTCACCATCGAGACTTTTAGTGGCCCAGTAAAACGTCCACGAGCTGACAGTCTCGGACCAAATTGCGGATAAAGATGGATAACTATAAAATCAAGAGGCTTTGTGTTGATAATAAGGTCAAATTTCGTCAAACAACATGTTGATAAATAACACGTTTCGGGCAATTTTATACTATAATTGACAATGGTTCACATTATTTTTGGGCAATTAATCGATTCTGATCACTGAATCAGCATTTCTAAAAATACTGTTGTTGTTGTTGTCGTTGTTGTTTGAATCTGATTATATGTGGACCATCGAATCGGATTGAGTACCAATATCAACTTCATAGAATTTGGTTCTTAGAAATATTGTTTCCTGTAAAAAAAATCACCTATGAAGTAATTTTCAATTCTTTTTTAATATGATTGTAAAAATCCTTTTTATTTCCACCTATGAAGATCTGAGAATGATGGGAAGGTGGAAAAATTGGTCACTTCAGCCCAGCCTTAAAATAGAAAATTAGTTATGAAAGTGGTCAAAATATTTTGCCTATGCAGACACCGGTCAACTCAGATAGTAATGGCCCATATCGAATCCAATTCCGTCAAATAATCTTTCCATCTACCCAATAATGAGCATCATACAATGATGCATGAAATCTGTATATCTCTCACTATTCATACCATAACAATTAAATGAGCCGATATTGGCATCGCAGGGATAATTGAAGGTAAAAAACAACAATGAAAACCTGTGAGAACTGATGGAATTGCTTCTTCCTTTTTTTTCAGTTCAATTTTGTCCTCGTAAAAAGTGGGACCCATCTCCCATTTCTTTTGATTAAAGGCACGTGCGGCCTTAATTGTCGAAAATATTCAAATTTGTTCCAAACACCGTAAACAGAAAAACATTAAAACGCATACAGTTCCGTTAATATATACCATGACCATCGCATAAACAGCATGTTATCATAGAGACCTACTATATTTTACCTAAGAAAGTGCCTGATTGTGTTACAGAAGACAGCACAATGCTACTGGCTAATCACACACAAATGGCATAAACGCTCTTTATTAGTTCCATATCAGGTATTCACAAACAAAGAACGCTCTTTATGTTTACCATCATAATATAAACAAACACCAGAAAAGTAACTTTTTATGATTTTGTTTACATAACAATGGTCAAACAAATGACCATAACATACTGTTTATGCGATATTTCTTATTTGTATACGGACAAAGTCTATCTACATTTTGATGTTCTTTCTGTTTGTGGCGGTTTTTGACGGGTGGAGATATTTTCACAGGATACCCACCGCCAAGGCCAACCGTATCTTTAATGCTCTATTTTGGCCCAGTTTATGTAAGCAGCATGGCATAGACTTGTTACCATCTTGAGATGTTTTCTCCCACCTGTCCGAGACGCTGCGCGTTGTTTACTTCAGCGAAAGCAATATGTCAAGTTGTGTATGTCCGGATCGATGTGTTGACGCTTAGGTCAATAAACCAGATATATGAGGACATTAATATCACGTATATATTTATTGCATATTCGATTAAATTATAATTCATTTCTATACCACGTGACGTTGGGGCCGTTTTAAATCATAGTGACAACCAATTATTCAGTTGAAAAAGATGGGTTCCAGCGGTGGAGCCGTTTTCGCTCTTTGAACTCACCGGGTTGCATGAGCGATGTGAGCTTCCCGGTGCTTGTATTCTGATGTGGCACACTCGTTTTTATCAGGGACGAGAAATTTAGATTAGCGCTCTCATCATATATAGCGATAACACAATTTCACTGAAACACATTTGGGTTCCCTTCACATTAACCATTTCATGACAGGAGCTGCGCTGGCGCAGCATTAAATAACGTGTGCCAGTGCATTCTCTTATATATGTGCGAGTCTCCCACAGGGAGCCTCGCATATATAAGAAAACGCACTGGCTTACAAGGTCAAGGTAAATTATTAGGCCAATTTATCTAATATATATTTTGGGACTTCTGTCTGTGTGTTAGCTATGGCCGGGAAAACGGCTGGACCGATTGAGCTCAAACTTCCAATCTAAGATTTAAAAACCACAGGCAGTGTTTACCGCCGTTTTGCAGAAGCTCCGAGTACCCCTTCTCCACCCAGTGACCAAAATGACCGACATTGGCACTGTGCATGGGGTTAATCGCGTTGATAGTTAACTGGTTCGCTGCTAAATATCATAATGAAATGCGTATATTTATTTCAATAAACAGAAAATCATTGAATTTTATGCTCGGAGTAGGTAATTTATTACATTTGCACTCTTTACTCAATTTTGACCCCCACATGTTTACATTTGTGATAAAGTTATGAGCCTGGATGTCTCAATAGGCTATGGTTATGAGCCTGAATGTCTCATTAGGCTGTGGTTATGAGACTGGATGTCTCATCAGACTATGGTTATGGGCCTGGATGTTTCATCAGGCTATGGTAATGAGCCTGGATGTCTGCTTAGACTATGGTTATGGGTCTGGATATCTCATTAGGATATGGTTATGAGTCTGGATGTTTCATTATGCTATGGTTATGGTCCTGGATATCGCATTAGGCTATGGTAATGAGCCTGGTTGTATTGTTGTCAAATTAGGTTATGGATATGATCTTGGTTGTCGGACGCCGTTTGGCAAAACAATTTGTCATTATTCTCAAACTTTTTGCAATTGAAGTACATTTTCTCACAATTTTATCAGTCGGCATCCATTAAAACTTCACAATGTCCCAATTTAATTATATATGCAACACTATTTCTAAAATATTACCTGACAAACTCTATTTAAATGATTAAACTAAACAAGCAATACAGTGTCATCGCCAAAGCCCAGATCTGGGCTTCCAGCACTCTTACATAGGGTCCAAATATGGGCTTTCAGCACTGAACCAGTTAAAGAGCGTTCAAATCCGCAGTGTCGTTGATAAAGAGCGTATGCGTGTAGTGTTATTCTTATGTCTGGGGCCAGACGTGAGTGTGTCTGTATCCAGACATGAGCGTGTTGTGTGATTCTTATGTCTGTCTTCGTACTTATGGGGTTCCAAGGAACGGGGGAGATTTTCATCTGGTAAGTTTTTCCACCCGAGGTGATCTTCACCTTGAAACGGGTACCCACAAACGTACCTCTTTTAGGGACGGGTACCATCACGGGACGGGTACCATCATTTCTCTTTATTAAAAAGGCAGAATTAACTCAAATTAAATAAAAAATTTAACGGATTTCGACGAAATTTGATACCTAGGGATACTTTTTTCGGGGGAGTGTTTTCGACGGGTCAAATAGTGACACCGACCTTACCTTGACCTTCAAAATGGTCAATTCAAGGTCATAATCGGGTAAAACGGACGGAATTCGACGAAATTTTATACCATGGGATACTTTTGTCCTGGGAGTGTTTTGGACGGGTCAAATCGTTACCCATACCTTACCTTGACCTTCAAAATGGTCAATTCAATGTCAAAGCCCGGACGAAGTCGGGTCACCTGCTAGTTCTCTTATATATTCGAGGCTCCCTATGGGAGACTCACATACAATATTAGAATCATTTGTAACCAACTGGTTTTTCATTGGTTCTTCAGATTGTTCCGTATTTGTAACCAAAGTAGAGATCCATTTGGTTCAGAGCCTCGCCCAATAGATGCCCAAATCCCCATCACGTACATAAACCGATTAAGCGACGGCACTCGCTACATATTCTATATAAAGAAGTAGTACTTACTTATTTCACTACATTAAACTGCATGATAGTTTACGAATCGGCCAATACACCCATTTGCTTACTTCATAATTAAACTATTACTGTCTAAATATTCAACTACATCGTCTGTGGCATTTCGTAAAACCAGCCAAAGCGCACACGATTAGATAGCTAGCTAAAGACGCCCAATATGGGTTCACGATTATATAGCGATTGATATTCAATCGCAGTAACATGTGCCACACGAGGTTAGGATTGAGGCTACGAGTATTGGAGAATTAAGGGAGATATACGAAGAGGTGTTTAGAGAGTAACAACTCTAACCTCACCAAGTCCACCCACCCAATATGATAATTTTACTAATATGTCAGACCAAAGTTAATAACTTGTGGTTTGGTAAATTATTTCATATACAAATCTCCGTTATTTTCTCTAAAGTATACGTTCTATATCTATAGAGTTATCACCCTTCCGATTAACTCGGGATACTCATTTCGAAATGTAATCTTAACCTCGCGTGGCACCTGTTACTGCGTTTTAATATCGATCGCTATCTGATCGCGAACCCCGATTAAGTATATTTCGTTATCAGGTGGCAAAACGCGACTTCTGAACACTACGCAGAATTGTAAACAAACGGCCATTTGTTCGTCCCGAATAAATCACAGATGAACAAACTAGAATTATTTCGCCAATGAGAGTCACTGTATTTAATTTATACGAAAGAACGGCGTTATGTGCTGGCAATTTTGATACATACGTTAAGCAAGTATCCGATATGGACCACGACAGAGTGCTTCAAGCCGCTTTAAACATATCAATTTATATATGATGCTTAAAACTTTAAAACTGAACACTACTATATAGCAACGCATGTTTAACGTGAAAGCAATTTAAAATGAACACTAAGGCCATCACCCAACTAAGCTTCAAAGTTTATAACATAAATCCTGTTTCTCATTCTTGAGAATAAATTTAAAGTGATGTGGAATACTCTGCTGGGATGATCAAATGGGAACATAAAATAAAAAGACAGAACACAACGCGAATCTTAAACGAGAAAGATTCGAGATTATGATGCAAGTTGTGTTCTGTATTTATTCTACACAGCTGTGTCAGATAAGTTCAATCCATGACTGTCACCTTCATTGATACTATATAGCTACATCCATTGTGCTTTATGTCTGATGACTAACCAGTAATGATCGGGGTGTCACCGAAGCAGATCGTTGACGTAATGTACCGTATGTCATCTTGCTTGGCAACAACGTCAACAAATAGTTCCGGCTTGTATTCAATGGTTAGGATTCCATTGAATACATATGCCTCACGTCATAAGATGTTATATTAAAGATGGATAATCTCTTCATATATCAATTAATATTGATTTTATTTCGAATATTTTATTATAAAATGAGATGATTAAATGGGACATTTTATTGTTCTATTTTTAGAACAGACAATTCACGCGATACCATACAGCGAAATACAATATTAATCGATAGAAGCATTTCCGGAAAAGGGTCTTCGATTCATATCGTGAGGCATATTTAATATACAACAGTTTAATTTTATGAAGTTTATATTAAAGATGGATAATCTCTTCATATATCAATTTTGAAATAGTTGCGTGGGTATAAAATAATAAATATGAATCGAATACCCCTATCCGGAAACGCTTCTATCAATTAATATTGATTTTATTTCGAATATTTTATTATAAAATGAGATGATTAAATGGGACATTTTATTGTTCTATTTTTAGAACAGACAATTCACGCGATACCATACAGCGATCGAGATCTTAGGGTGTACCCATAGCAAATTCGAAATACAATATTAATCGATAGAAGCATTTCCGGAAAAGGGTCTTCGATTCATATCGTTTTATACCAATGTAACTATATAACATATAACACATGTTTACAGAGATGTAGACCACCTTTAAAATGGCGCACACAAATTCATTCTTATATATAAATTATATGCAGCGACTCTCATGAGAGGAAACGTTGTCGTTTATTGAAAATTCGTCACGAATTGGGGAGTTTTTGTTTACAATTGTGCGCATATCAAACGTTGTGTTTTCTGAAATTTTACGATCGTCGTGGCGGGAAATATCGATATTATTAGCTGAATGCTATACGTCCTTTTTGCAATTTCCCAGTGTACTAACTAGTCAGTTTGGGCACTGACATTAATACATAATATGTCTTTAAATTGCTGAAGCTAAGTAAGTAAGTAATGCTTTATTCTCAGCCAATCGTCATGGTACATGAGTAAACATATATACACTATATGTATACACAAATGAGAACGCTCCGGTCTAGATACTTGAAAATACACACACAAAGAGTAAATATAGAAAACAATCACCACGCACGCACACCCAATATATACAATATAACATCAACAAACAAAACAAACGAAAAAATGTAAAAAGCTCGATATGTCAACATGCTTTGGAAATGTTCGATGAACACGTGATCTAGCAGGTAGATTCGACCATTTTCCCAGCTCAGATCCCAGTCTCATATATGTTACTTGTGTATCCTCCACCGCATATTATAGAATTGTTGCCTCTGCACGCCATGTTGCAATATAACTCGGCTATTTGCCCATACCTGCCGTAGGTCTGTCCACAGAAACAAGCATAGCTGTACTGTACCCCAGCGTATCTGAAGCCTGCAACATGATATTTTTGAAAAATATGATGCGGATTCATTAACCCTTTACCCAACAGAACGGCCCTGTGCCAATGCATTCTCTTATATATGCGAGGCGACCTATATGCATTCTCTTATATATGCGAGTCGACCATAGGTCGCCTCGAATATATAAGAGAATGCATTGGCTTAACACATTAAAAATGATAAAATTGTCAAAGAATGTAGAAAAATATTATAAAAAATGTTAAAGAATGTAAGAAAAAAATGGTAAAAAGTGTTAAAAAAGAATTTGTTTAGGCCAATGCATTCTCTTATATATGCGAAGCGATCTATGGTCGACTCGCATATATAAGAGAATGCATTGGTACAGGGCATAACTGTAACCATCACAATGTGGTCAATGAACCGGTTCCAATGATATCCATATTTGTATGGTGTTATTGAGACAGACCGAAGATATTTTAGGCTGTTGAAGCTTTATTTGGGCGTTTTTGGCCGCTTTGTTGGGTAAAGGGTTAAAAAGACATGGATTGTTTGAGTCTACAACACATGTATATTAATGTATTGAAGTTCGACGAATTCATGCATTATGTTTAGTATTTATTTTATAACAATTCTGTGGGAAGCCGCGCATCCCTGCACTATCCCTGTGCTGATCTTGTGTATTTATTTTGAAATTATTCGTCAGTTGATACATATTTTCCTAAATTTGTTCACGGGTTTTCCATGGAATGGAATTGGCCCCTTCTTTAATTCTCTATGAGTAACATACATACTAAATACTAAAAAGCGTATCGATAGCTCATCTACATATGTCGACACATTTCACTGTATACTAATTAAAGTCAATAATTGTTAAAAAAAAAATTAATCAGAGTCTAAAACACATTTATGACACGTTTTGTCTTACAAATTAATACAATTAAGTTCACATAAGATGATCATAGCACACGAAAAGAATGACCATAGGGTTACGTGATCTACCTGTGGTTTGCTACACAGTAAATCGTACTAATCCTTTTAATCTGTGAAGGTCAAGAATATAATCGCGGGGGGGGGGGCGGGCGCTAAGATCTCATTCAGAATTTACGCAGTGCATGGGTCCACTGACTCTAACCGGGAAAACACAAGGTGTTTACAGTATACATGTCACATGTGGTAATTTATAAGTCAAATGTATGAGTTTATAACTACTTATTTTCACGGAGTGATTATAGGGGGGGGGGGTCGAAAAAATGTTCAGGCACGTATGGTGATTTTTTTCCTTTCGACCGTTGTTGGGACCCACCCACCCCCGCGTCCAAATGTTTTTCCGACCATTTTTGGACACCCACCCCCCTTTTAACACTAAAACAGAGATTTGCTGGAGGATTCACTGTAAACAGCTATATATGGATTTCTGTGCATACTATTTGTCATGGATGTTAACATTGACATGTAAATAATAGGAACGAGTCATTCGGCCAAAAAAACACGATAACTGCCTGCAGTCAGTTTAGCAGTTAAAATTACATTATTTATCTATTCTAAGGTGTTTTAAGCCAAAGTCATTACAAAAACAGTCACAAAACTTACAGGAAAATATTTTTTGGAGTTGCGGAAAAAATTGTGTGTTGGTCCCATCGACCATCCACCCACCCTCCTCGGCATACGTGTCCGGAACCCCCCCCCCCCCTTGATTATAGGGAATATTATGTAATATTACATAACATTTGACCATGCATATAATCCCTATTTCACTATTTAATACTTATCAACATATGAAATACGCCACCGCCCTTGCGGTCACAGTATATAATAAATATGCGGTGGCAACGTCACTGCTTGTGCTTCCATTCAAATTGTAAAGTTCTACCTATTCTCTGACACATGTGTACATCAACCTGATGTAATTATCATAGCTTGGGATATCCAATAGAATATGTCATCATATTACCGCGTGTGAGCTTTAAAGAGAGCGAATAATTACTTATCAGTCAGACCTACCTTTGGAGACACAGAAGTCAATGCATGTTTCTGGCGTGTTGCTGCTTAATAAGTTCACGACGGCTCCGTTGAGATCTCTTGTACCAGAATCCTGAAAACACCCGATATAGCTCCCTCTAGTGGTACCGACGTCTGAAAAGAACACAGCAAGTCTATTGCATATATATACACAACACATGCATACAGGAGGTGTCACCCTCTCCACAATCAATCAGTTTACCCTTTATATATTAAATGGGTTCTTCCATATATACAGTATAAAAGTATACATTGGAATAGTGTATTATTCATTTGGAGGGATGTTCATGTGATAGAAGTAGACGACAGACATCACTACAACCACGTGATCGGTGCACGGGTAGGATACTTCCGGGTTCAATGTAAAATCAAATTGTTCAAGTATACTTCAATATTTCCAACATAACGGACATTACAATGGTATTTTAGGGCGCGATTTATTTATAACAACATGACACTGAAGTTTTCAGAATTCCAGTTATTTGAGCATATAGGCCATTGTTAACTTAGATAATTTCGATGTTCAATTGGCAAATTAGTAACATTAACACCAGATTCTGACAATTGTTACATATACCACATTTCGGTGTTAATTCACACGTCTCGGGTCAGAACATTGCTTGCGCTCAATTGTCTAGTTT
Source organism: Siphonodentalium dalli (assembly GCA_032622095.1). Lineage (NCBI taxonomy): Eukaryota > Metazoa > Mollusca > Scaphopoda > Gadilida > Siphonodentaliidae > Siphonodentalium > Siphonodentalium dalli. The sequence continues at coordinate 94,034,409 of CP136068.1, forward strand.
ATGTTTATGATTTTGTCGTGAAAATTTGACCAGGTTTGTGCGAAAGGTTTCGAAAGAAGGCATTTTAAAAAAGGCGGTGCATGGTGAATTTGTTTTATGTACGGGTGTATATATACGGGTCAGATCAAAGCTTTAACGATTTTTTGTATGCGGGTTAGAGAAATAAATTAGCTGCAAAATTATCGCACCCCTTGATAAAGATTTGCTGGATGAGAACTCGCTTTGTGATATGTGATATACGAAAGTAGCATGCACTTCTTTCTTTTCTGTCCATTATATGACGAACAGAGACATGTACTTTACTGTAAACTGGAGAAACATAATTTCCGAATATCAAATTGGAACCAACTGCTTTGGGGAATTCCTGATGAAACACAAAATTATTTCGCATTGTTCAGTCATACATAGCTGCGACAACACGCTTTAATCAGGATTAATCGCCCGAAAAAGAATATACCATCAGATATTTACAGCAACATAAGTAAAACGAATAGACGTCCTGGCCCGTCCTCATTTCATATGTATCCAGAGAGACGGTTGACAATTAACACACTCAGTCCACACTCTTACCATTATAACCTTTATCTTCTTTATTTTCAGTTATGTATTACATCACAATTGTAAACACTCTGTCATCTTGTAAACAAATACTGTAATTTCAACTTTGTATCGGGAGAGGGGTCTCATGTAAGTTTCTGTAACTTGTATCCCAATCCCTTTGTAAATTGAATAATTCACAATAAAATATGTTTAAAGATATGTTTTCTCTTTATTTGTATCAAACTCGAATAAATACACAATGAAGGCACCTGTTATGACGGAATTATATAGTTGTAGTATTGATTTGTGCTTTGGTACAATTCGGTGCAGCAACAAGTCGATACGTTTGGGTTAGACATGGAGCATCGATCTATATTTATATACGTCGATGCATGGAGGTAACAATAGAATAGCCATACTTGGGATTGCTGATATACTCCGGAAACCCTTTCAATCACAGCAGGTGTGTGTGGATTGAAGGATATATAGCTTAGGACCAATGTGTTAAAAGGGTAATATAAAAAGAACATACTAATACTAATAATTATACTTTTAAATGTAGCCATATAGGTCAATGTGCAGCTTCGATTCGCGAATCGGGCTGCATATTCGATTGATTTAACACCCAGTAGTTCAAGCGCGCAGATCAGAGTTTTGTGTGCATTTCAGACCAAACAAAATAATATCTGTGTTTAGGGTCACATGGTCTAAAATAAATAGGGTAGGTAGGCAGGATTTTGTTTGGATTTTTTATTCTGAATTCCATTGGGCCATTGACAATTCAATCTAGAAAGCTTCACAATTCAGATTAATTGAAAGGTTCAATAATAAATACTGTTATCTTGAATTAGTCAGAGCACTAGACTAATAAAACTTATAAATAATTGTATATAGGAGAAGTTTGAAAATGGTTAAGATACCCTTCGATGCCCTTCCCACTGAACAAAACAAAATATCTGTGTCTATATAGTCCAATAAAAAGTTTTGGGTAGGCACCTTTTCAAGGTTAGATATAGGGTTCGAAACCCTAAACATAGATTTTGTTTTTGCCCCAGGCTGTTTTATTACGTGGTATGTACATCATACTTACTCATATTCTCAAATAGCTCTATATTACTGTTCTCAGGGAAAAGCATCAAATTTCCTAAATGACACATCAGGGTCGCAGGATCGAAGTAGAACCTCGCGCAATCCGTCCTGTCGGAACATTCAAGTGAACACTGCAGCATGTTACGCAATGGCATGACGTCATACTGGGACACACAACTGCCGATACATCCGGTCCCACTCCAGTCCAACTTTCGGTAGTGAAAATAATCTACCGCTTGCGTTGCGTCTGCCTTGAACTTATCCGAGATAAGCCACATACAACATGTGGCATGGTACATGTATGTAAGAGTCAACATCCTTCGTGGTGTCATTCTGCATATTTTAATTCACACTGTGTATTGACGATTCCTCTCTTAAATACGGTCAGCAGCGTGACCAATCGGCCAACCTGGGTAATTTCCGTTCGCAAATATTTCTGCGAAGTACGATAATCCGAGAAGTTGCGATTGTATCGCGATTACACGTTGTTGTTCGTCCAGTTTTCGTCGACGTTATTGCGAACCATGCTGCGTCGCTGTGGGTATATTCCAGAGCAACACAGATTGACGCATAGCTGCGCGCTTCAAATAGGTCCCCGTATGCTATTAATATTCAATTATAGGCAGAATATGATGTCCCCCTATTGGGAATCTGAGCTGAATTCAATAGTTTACAGCATGATATTAGAACTGAATTATTCACACCTTAATATTGCTTTCCCGCTTATTCTTTGTTTGATCGCCAGACTATATATACCACATGATTGGAACGGGCACAGTATACGTTCGTTATTAGTCCGAGGATTTGATTCAGTCTGACGGTTCAATAGTCCGAGGGTTCGATAGTCCGAGGGTTCGATAGCCCGGGGGTTCGATAGTCCGAGATTTCGATAGTCCGATGGATCGATAGTCCGAGGGTTCGATATATATATAGTCCGAGGGTAATATAGAATGGGCCAGTCGGGTTTTTGTGTCACACTCCCTCGGTCAACATTTTCAACAGCAGCTGGAAGGCAATATATCAAGGTTGTAGAATCACAATACTCAAATACAGATTGCACGTAATCTCTGTAAATATCGTGTATTTGGAGTTTTACATGGATCATACACACCGTGTAATATGTGTCCGCTGACAACCCAATCATTGCGACTGTGTTTGACCACAGTGAGTTAAACTCTGAACCGCTGAAGAGCCGTTGACTGGGACAAAGTCGTCAGGCCGCTTAAAATAATTATTCGCGCGATAACTCAAATGGTCGACGTTCTGTTTATATCATTGTCAGTCTTCTATTGCTGTTAATACCAGTGATGGTCTCTTCCCCAACGCATGGGGCTATGACCCCCAACATGCACGGTAGCTATATTATCCCAGAAGCTACCGAATTCACCATTGCATATTTCCTCGACGGGGTGTGTGCATGCAGCACCCTGAGTCATGACACCCTGCTTTATAAATATGTAGTCATGTCTGTCGTGTCTGTTTTCTACGAGTGATTAATCTAATATGCAGCAATTTATGCTATTCATATAATTATTAACATATTATACAGCTTTAAATTTGAATGCATGGTGTTGCTGTTTGTCTTCATTCGGCGAAAGGGTTGCCTAGCTAAGAGTTCCCAACTACGTCACCTTTCCTCTCTTGTGTTATACAGTTATACATGTATACGCAAAATTTACAACTATGGAATATTTAAGTAAAACATTATATTGTAATTCTTGCCCAGATAATCGCGGCTGATACATTGAATTAACTCACTTAGTTATTGGAAGCTTTCGAGAACCAGCCCCTCCCCCAATCATGGATTATGGTCGAAAATGTTATAATTCAAGCTTGTGACAGTTAGGAGCTTGTTCAACCTTTGGCTTGAGAAACATATATATAAATGGGGGGGGGGGGGGGATCACTCTTTTTAATTTCAACGCTGTACCTGCAGTATTTTTTGGCGCTATAATGAATATTTGCAATCCCAATTGAATTAATGTTATCACATGAGCTCACTCTCAAATTATCAGATAATTCTCAACAAGCCGGTATCATCATATAAAAGAATTCTGCATATTTTATTTTTGTTTTGGATAACCCTGTTTCCAAGAAATGACAGAAACAAATCAAGTATAAAATCCACTTTTCGAAATGAATTATAACTCGTGAAAAACAGCAATATATATCAGACAAGAATTACCCATTCGGCATCCATGGAAGAAGACATGTTTATGATTGGCCTGAAATCTCTTGATGGCAGTTTGTTTGATAATGGCTTATAACTACTCACTGGTGAAATTGACCTCTCGCGCGCAGGTGATTAATTTTGTCAATTATTGGTGTGGCCATGTAAAATACATGTATTTTACATACAGAGATTACATGCATGTGTGTATCCACCCTAAGGGTGGATACACACATGCATGTAATCTCTGTAAATATCGTGTATTTGGCGTTTTACATGGATCATACACACCGTGTAATATGTGTCCGCTGACAACCCAATCATTGCGACTGTGTTTGACCACAGTGAGTTAAACTCTGAACCGCCGAAGAGCCGTTGACTGGGACAAAGTCGTCAGGCCGCTTAAAATAATTATTAGCGCGATAACTCAAATGGTCGACGTTCTGTTTAAATCATTGACAGTCTTCTATTGATGTTAATACCAGTGATGGCCTCTTCCCCAACGCAGGGGGTGTGACCCCAACATGCACGGGGAGCTATATTATCCCAGAAGGTACCGAATTCACCATTGCATATTTCCTCGACGTGGGTGTGCATCCAGTACCCTGAGTCCTGACACCCTGCTTTATAAATATCGTAGTCATGTCTGTCGTGTCTGTTTTCTTCGAGTGATTAATCTAATATGCAGCAATTTATGCTATTCATATAATTATGAACATATTATACAGCTTTAAATTTGAATGCATGGTGTTGCTGTTTGTCTTCATGCGGCGAAAGGGTTGCCTAGCTACGAGTTCCCAACTACGTCACCTTTCCTCTCTTGCGTTATACTGTTATGCATGTATACGCAAAATTTACAACTATAGAATATTTAAGTAAAACATTATATTGTAATTCTTGCCCAGATAATCCAGGCTGATACATTCAATTAACTCCCATAGTTATTGGAAGCTTTCGAGAACCAGCCCCTCCCCCAATCATGGATTATGGTCGAAAATGTTATAATTAAAGCTTGTGACAGTTAGGAGCTTGTTCAACCTTTGGCTTGAGAAACATATATATAAATGGGGGGGGGGTCACTCTTTTTAATTTCAACGCTGTACCTGCATTATATTTTTGCGCTATAATGAATATTTGCAATCGAAATGAATTATAACTCGTTAATTATAACAGCACATATATCAGACAAGAATTACTCATTTCGGCATCCATGAAAGAAGACATGTTTATGACTGGCCTGAAATTTCTTGATGGCAGTTTGTTTGATAATGGCTTATAACTACTCACTGGTGAAATTGACCTCTCGCGCGCAGGTGATTAATTTTGTCAATTATTGGTGTGGCCATGTAAAATACTTGCATTTTACATACAGACATTACATGCATGTGTGTATCCACCCTAAAGGGAGATATTTATGATGTATATATGTTAAATATTTTAGGAGTGAAATGCGAGTAGTTATTTATAGCAAGGTGTTCATCAGAAAATTTTATGAAGAAATTCATTTATGTCCAGAAAATTTTCGTATCATGTCTTTATCGTTACGACCTTTTTAATACGCCATTTTTGTTTGTTATATTGAAAAGAGACCAGGCATCAATGCTCAATAAATTGATATCTATGCTAATTCTCTGATGTCTTTTCCGTTATGTCTTTACCGTTAAATTATTCATTTCTAATTAGGGGATAATTTGACAATGGTAAGGTTTGCTTTGCTGATTGACATTTGAATATAAAACTTCATGTTCTACATGGTGGAATGAATAAAAATCACAATTATGGGTGTCAGAATGATGTGCAATGTTTTTACCGTTATTTGACCATCACTTAGAAAATGACCCATTCGCTGCATGATATAATGCCCCTGTCTGTGGTCAAGCAGCTATAGGGGTCGGATGTGCATTGGGGGGGGGGGGGGATTTTGCACATCTGACGGAACCGGCCGCAAGTTAGGCCGCAGTGCCGTTTCCACTCGAGCTATCGAATTGGGGATTTGAACGTTGGTACATACATGACTATTCTGCACCATAGTCAATGCCCCATCTCGATCGGACCCCTGGGGGGACGTGTGGTTGGCGGGTGTTATTTTCGGCGTTTTTGCGTACATTCATAGCGAATTCGACAACAGCGTATGGGTTAATTTATTCACTTACGCTAAAGCTATAGCGACTTGCCGGATCGCCCATGAATACAGATGTGTATTCGCTGCATAATATGATGTCCCTTTCCGTGGTCAGGCAGCTATATAGGGTTGGTGCCTTTTTGGATTTGCGTATATATACCTAACGGAACCGGTCGCAAGTTAAGGTGTTAATAGTGCCGTGTCCACTCAAGCTATTGACTTGGGGATTGAAACTTTGGTACATACAAGTGTAGTATGTACGATAGTACATGTCCCATCTCGCTCGGACCCCTGGGAGAGGTGCGATCGGGTGCCGTCGGGTACAGACGGGTGCGGTCAGGTGCGTTCGGCTTTTAGTAGGATCGATACAATCACTTGAATGTGCACATGGGTTTTGATCGCGATAAAAGAGTCAGCAATATTTTCAGTTTGATGAATTATTTTCGCCGTTAAAAATTCACACGACCACATTCCGATTTGTTTCCTAAATGAGTTGTTTCTGATTATATGTAATCAATATTTTGGTCTGTGGCAAAGACATTGAATTGTAAATGCGAAGCGAACCAATATTCGTTTAAATAGCTTGATAACCTATTCAGCCTTCACCAAGCTAGCGTCAACGCATTTTAGCACTATATAAGTACGAATAACATATGCTTTTGATCGAAGCGTGGCTTAATAGAGAAACACATTAGGGAGTCAAGCTATATTTTATATATAAACCTTTTCATGAAGGGAGCTGCACTGGCACAACATTAAAGACCCTGCGCCAATGCAATCTCTTATATATGCGAGTCGACCATAGGTCGCATCACATACATAAGAGATTGCATTGGCCTAACAAATTTTTATAAATTTTTTATCAATTTTTCTTACTTTCATTAACAATTTTGTTTTTATCATTTTTTCTTACATTCTTTAACAATTTCTGATCAACTTTTCTTACATTCTTTTTTAATTTTTATCATTTTTGTCTTACATTCTTTAACATTTTTTATCATTTTTTTTATCATCATTTCTTACATTCTTTAACAGTTTTTTTTATCTTTTTTTTTTCATTTGTTCTTACATTCTTTAACAATTATAAAAAATAATATATAAGTTGTTAGGCCAATGCATTCTCTTATATATACGAGGCGACCTATGGTTAACTCGCATATATAAGAGAATGCATTGGCACAGGGTTTTCGCGAATAAACTCAGGAAGCTTCCGTCATGAAGGGTTAACTGATATATCATCGCTGTGCATCTAAAGAATCGTATACTCCAAAAATATAATAGGTAAACACAAACAACTATTTATTTCTGGAAATAACACTTAACAATTATAAAAAATAATATATAAGTTGTTAGGCCAATGCATTCTCTTATATATACGAGGCGACCTATGGTTAACTCGCATATATAAGAGAATGCATTGGCACAGGGTTTTCGCGAATAAACTCAGGAAGCTTCCGTCATGAAGGGTTAACTGATATATCATCGCTGTGCATCTAAAGAATCGTATACTCCAAAAATATAATAGGTAAACACAAACAACTATTTATTTCTGGAAATAACACTTAACAATTATAAAAAATAATATATAAGTTGTTAGGCCAATGCATTCTCTTATATATACGAGGCGACCTATGGTTAACTCGCATATATAAGAGAATGCATTGGCACAGGGCTTTCGCGAATAAACTCAGGAAGCTTCCGTCATGAAGGGTTAACTGATATATCATCGCTGTGCATCTAAAGAATCGTATACTCCAAAAATCAAATATAATAGGTAAACACAAACAACTATTTATTTCTGGAAATAACACTGCATTATATCTACCAATACCTTTGCATAATATATATAATGGTTTATGTCACAGTTATAACTTCGAGATCAACTTTCATATTTATATATTTACATACCCCTAATGTCTCTTCCGATTTCCCCATAGCGTTACGATAGACACGCCCCCTTATTCAATGCGTTCATAAACCTATGAACGTAACGTGACGTCACTTCCAATGTCGTTCATAGGTTTATGAACACATTGGTCCCGGAAATCACCGGGGATTGTCGGACATTACCGACTGCTTGAGTATCTAGTCATCCAATACGCCAAGGATTTGATAGCAAACAATATGGAATCGAGGTTCGAAAGATCACGATTGGATGGCTAGTGGCATCTAATCGCGAGCACGGGTGGCACGAGATGTTCGACTATCATAATGTTGGTTATCATATAATCCCATATCCCATAATATGTCAAATATAGCGAATTATCGAAATATGAAATACAACGAAAAAGCGAAATATGAAAATACAGCGAAATAGTACGAAAAATCGAAATAGGAAAAGACAACGAAATAGCGAAATAGGGCGAAATATAGAGCGAAATATAGAAATAGGAAATTATTTTTATAAACGAAATAACGGAGATATTTGAAAAAGTGTTTTTGACGAAATAACGGACATATTTGGAGAAGTGTTTAAAGAGCGTAAGTATATAAATATAAATAATAAACGGCGGATTCAACGTGGTCATGGGTTTTGACCGCGATAAAAAATCAGCAAACTCCGCATGAACCCCTTCGGGGTTCATGCAGTTTGCTGAATTTTTCTCGCGGTCAAAATCCCATGACCACATTGAAACCGCCGTTCATTTCTTATATATCTCCCGGTTGATGAGAAAAAAACAACATGACTTTGTGGTTTGATATATTTTAGTCGTGCGATATGACTTTTTAGTTTTGACGATTTCCGCGGGTTCGGTCAGGGTTAATGTACGAGCTACTGGAAATTTGTATACCAGATGGTCAAGGGCGTAGCCGAGACCATTTAGTTTACGAATTTCTCGGAAACCCTGATTCGACATTTTAGACCAAGATCTTCCCCCAAAAAAATGGCATAAGCCATTTATACTTGAAACACCGACAAGTTCTCTATGAATCTATGAATCCCCGAAGATTCTATATATAAATATGCAAAAAAAATGGCTTTCGTGTCTGAATGCAATAAAGCTTTGAATACACTTGGTGTATTGGGGTTTATCGCCGTTTCAGTCGTTAGGAATCACGATATTGTCATTTCGTAGGCGGGCGATGGGAAGATCAAACAGAGTTAATTTCATCGCAAAACATTGCACAGGACGTAGAAAGTTAGAAACCACCGTCCGCCAGAAATCAACCAACAAACTTGCCCAGATACACGAATCATGTTGCTTTCCCTTCGCGTGGATCACAAATCGGCGTTTATTGTGATTTGAACGGGCCTCATATGCACTGTCGCTGGCCGGGCCTCACTGTCGCTGGCCGGGCCTCACTGTCGCTGTCGCTGGCCGGGCCTCACTGTCGCTGGCCGGGCCTCACTGTCGTTGGCCGGGCCTCACTCGCTGGCCGGCTTGTGTTTGTCTTATAGTAACCAAATACTTTAGCAACTGAGTCACCGGGGCTCCGCTTCAAATAGATATTCCTTATAATGTATGATATACCTTATATCTGAGGTCAAGGATATCGCTACTGTCTTGAGGTTTGTATGAGCAACAAATGAATACGGAGAATGACAAAATCACAAAAATATTTGTCTGCGCTCTTATGGCGATCATGTTCCTCCATGCCCATGATCATGATACGGGCAAATTTCGTGACAATCAAGTGATAATACGACCAAATTTCGTGATATTAAAGTGATAATACGACCAAATTTCGTGATAATCAAGTGATAATACGACCATATGTCGTTGAACAACATGTTGATAAATAACTCATTTTGGGAAATTTTGTTGTTGTTGTAACTTGATGATATGGGGGCCGTCTGATCGGATTGAGTACTTTTGACAGTTCAAAATTCTCGCTGTCGGGCGGACGATGAGGTGTATATATAGGGTCATATGCTTATTAATAATTTTTATTCGTCAAAAATAACAAGGTAACGAGTGAAACAAAACACATTGCATAAAAACAGTAAAATAAAATACACGCAACACCAGCATTATTAATTTCCGTTTTCTTCTTCCTGCCATTCAGTGATTTCGAGTAATTCGCGGATAAAAGAGTTTATGTTCTATAACATGACACTATAGTCTATAGATCACTTTCAAAGGCATTATTGAAAAAAACATGAAAATTACAATGACCGATATATATGTGTACCTTCTGTGATAATGAAAGAGAAGATATTCAACATATAATTTTTCAATGCGACATTGTACACACATTTTGGAGTGAAGTCAAAGACTCATGAAAAAACAGTAACCGCATTTAATTTTTCTTAAATTAATATCCTATATTTGCATACGGAAGGGGCACATATAGCGTAGGTAACGAATTACTTCGTTTCTTAGTTATAATTTGTCATATATCTTGACAAAACTGAGATAAGAAAAACATTATCTATCAAATTTGAACTGAAATACTACTATTCGGTCGAGATGGTTTTCCACTTCAGTAAGTGCCGATATCAACGGCTCTTTGGTCGTTGGTAAGGTTTTGTCGGATTTGTCAAATAGTAAAATACAATTAGCAGTATAATCAGGGGGCTCGTAACAAAATTTGCAGATACATGGTCGATTAATAATATTTCCACTACCTGACCACCCACCCACATATTTCTCGCGGGGGGGGGGATCCACGAATCTATTTTTAGCAGGTATGCTATTCCAGTAGGTAATTTTAAAGTCACCTCTCCTTCTCGTAAACAAAATAATTATAATTATCGATACTGCTTGTGTTAAAGCCACAACTAATACAATATTGGGAAAATCTAAACAACAATTCAGGAGATTTTAAAAAATGTCAGTACATATTGGTCAACCGGGAAAATATTATATATGTACTTTCTTTATATCATACGATGTATGATTTATGAGAAATAAACTATTGATTGATTGAAAACTCTGCCGAAGAAGATTGCCCGGGAAAGTGAAAATAATAGTGTTCACGAAAATAAATTAACCATACATGAACAATTATTCGCAACGAATTTAATTTATTTAACAATGGTTACACACACGAAATCTCATCGGTGAGTTATTAAAGTGATGTGAAACACACCAGCAGGTTGATCGAATAGAAATAGAGAATAATCTTGTTCAAAGTATAGTAATTTTTACAAATTTATATCCAAATTGACAACACACATCATCATTCTTATATATTAATTAATTGCAGTGACTCTAGATGGGGAAATCGTTTTCGTTAGTTTATCGCAGATAGGTGCGTCCCGAATCGAGTAGTAAATATTTACAATTGAGCGTAGTTCAGACAATATTTTCTATGGAGTGTTAGGGTCGTTCAGCTTCAGATTTTCGGTGATGTTAGTAGAATGTTGAATTCATCCAGTTGGCATAGTGCCTGAATACTAACTTATCAGTTTTACGGACCCGAACAAGTACATAACATGTCTTTAATAATGAATAGAAGACAAACTCACTATTATTATTTCACGCACTTGATGATTATATATAGTTGTATTACAGTCTTTTATGTTATCCTCGTGAACCCACCTTGAATGCCTTGAGTACCTTTAATCTATCATTATGTCTTTACTTCATTACTATATTTCATACTGTACAGTAATGCCCTAAATAATCGACTCCTTAACTACAGCATAATTATGGGTAATTTTTCAGGATTTAGTCGGAAATATGACTTGTTGCCATTCATCGGAAAGCTCTCAGCAACAAGCCATATTTCCGACTAAATCCTGAAAAATTACCCATAATTCTGCTGTAGTTAAGGAGTCGATTATTTAGGGCATTACTGTATTACTTCTATTAGTGTTATTACTATTCCTACTATATCATAATGGCTGGGATGTGTAATCCTATTAGGGGTATATAGGGTGATGATAATGTGTAATTGCAATGCATTTTTTGTGAAAAGGAATTCTAATGGGCCATTGTCTGCATTACATGTAATTAAAAGTAACGAGTAATTCTCAAAAGTCCGGTTTTGTCATTTATTTTTTGCATTACATTTTAAAACCTGCTCTGATTGTCGTTAGGGAATAATGATTATCCTCTTTTATGATGAAGCAAAAAATAATATGAGCATATGAGTTAGTGAGAACGCTCCGGTCTAAATATTTGAATATACACATGCAAACCGTAAATACAGAAAACAATCACAATGCACACACGCACGCACACACACATCCAATACAATATAACATCAACAAACAAACAAACAACATGAAGAAAAAAACATTCTGTAGAAAGCTCGATATTTCAACATGCTTTGGAAATGTTCGCTGAACACGCGTAATCTAGCAGGTATAGATTCGACCAATTGTTCAACTCAGATCCCAGTCTCATATATGTTATTGCTGTAAAATCCGCCGCATATCATAGAATTGTTGCCCCTGCACGCCATGTTGCAATAGAACTCGGCTAATTTCCCATACCTGCCGTAGGTTTGTCCACAGAGACAAGCATAGCTGTACTGTACCCCAGCGTATCTGAAGCCTGCAACATGACATTTTTGAAATATATTATGCGGAATCATTAAAAACATGGCTTGTTTGAGTCTACAACACATGTATATTACTGTATTGAAGTTCGACGAATTCATTATGTTTAGTATTTATTTGATAACAATTCTGTGGGTAGTCATCCCTTCACTATCCCTGTGTTGATGTTGTGTATTTATTTGGAAATTATTCGTCAGTTAATACACATTTTCCTAACTTTGTTCACTAGTTTTCCATGTATGGAATGGAATTGGCCCCTTCTATAATTCTCTATAATTAACATACATACTAAATACTAAAAAGCGTATCGATAGCTCATCTGCAGATATCGACACATTCCACTTTTATACTAATTAAAGTCCATAATTGTATAAAAAAAAAATTAGAATCTAAAACACATTCATGACACGTGTTGTCTTACAAATACACTTCAGTTCACTTAAGTTGGCCACAGCACACGAATAGAATGACCACCGGGTTATATACATGTATACATGATCTACCTGTGATTTGCTACAAAGTAAATCATACTAATCCTTTTGATCTGTGAAGTTCCAGAATGATCGCTGGCGGGGGGGGGGGGTGCTATGATCTCATTCAGAATTTACGCAGGGGGTCTCCTGACTCTAACCGGGAAAACACTAGCGGTCAGATGCTCGTAGCCCGTTTATATATAACCATGTGTATATATGCCAGATATAACCGTACAAAAAACCGCCGTTCTTTTGACCGTGTATTTATCAATGGTGTGTGTGCCTGTGGTTGTCCGTAACCTGGTGCCCGGTGTTATTGCTTTGAAAGGTAATCATGTTCGACTGGTGTTGTTAGATTGGTAATGAGATTAGCTGTTTCTATGTCTTAATTGTCTGGTCATATTTACTGTTTGAACTTTGTCTGAAATAGACGCACTTTTTATACTAGAATTTGCGCAACAGGAGCGCAGGGAAACAACACGTCGAGTTGGTTTAAGGGTTTTTAGAAAAAGTATTTATATGATATATAGAGATGCAAACAGAACGATGCCATATATATACTATATGCGATTGAATCCAATTTGGTTTTACATGTATTGGGATGTCTTTTACTTTAAACATATTTTAATGTATTTAGAAAAAATATACATAGGGATCAGGGCACAAGTTACAAAACTTACAAACTTGCCCCTCTCCTAATACAATCATGGAACATACATAAAAATACATAGCAGATATAGCAAACTGTTTATAAAGAAGAGTGCAGAGTGTGTGTGCTGCGGATGTCGGGTTTCCATCTGTATTCCAATTGGGATGTCTTTAGTGTACTTTTGGGGTTATGAGAGCTCATTTCCCCCTGATTTCTGCCCCATATGTGGTCTTCTCCTTTAAAATTTCTATATGATTTCAAACAGGGGTGGCGCCAGGATATCCCCGACGCATGCTGGGCTATACGATTTCCCGGACAGGGGGCCGTGCTTTAGCTACCGGGTTTAGTATCGATGATTTCTCGTATTCAGTGAATGCAAGACCGCGCTCTTAGCATGTTGTGTCAAGTAGGGACTTGTCGACAGGGGTGGTTATGCAGGGGTCTTACCCCCCCCCCCCCAAAATTGTAGTCATACCTAATGCAACATTAATTGGAATATTCACACCAAAATTAGGTTGAAATTGTTCTCGTAATTTGATGTTTCCAACAATTCCTTAGTGACGAATTTGTTGCTTTTAGACCAACATTTCCCAAAATTATGGACTCAAATGGTCATCAGTTGGCAATTTCAAACTTAAGGGTGAGTGTCAGGTTAAAAATTTCCCCGAACTGGAAAGCTTGAGGCCAGTCTAGATGCTAGGATTGTCAAGTTTTCATGTTCATGTTTTCAAAATGTTCTCACACCGGGACTAACCATCGGTCGACCCGTGTGTTCTGTGTCCTTGCCAGTAGTTACTTGCTAATTAATTTAAGAATAAATAAATCGGGGTGTAAATTTGTCTGGCGTTATACCACTAGATGTTAGGATTTTTTAATCTCATACTGGACCGAACCATCCTTTTCACCAACCCCCCCCCCCCCCTGCACGACCAGATGCCACAAGATTACTGGTTCATTTAGAATATGCTACCATCTAGTAGTCTGTGAGGGAACATTTGTGGAAAATCAAAGCACGGGGAGGGGTGCAAATTGATTTTCGCAAACTTGTGAGTTTGGTGTGGTTCAATGGGGTGTGGTGCAGTTGGAAATTCTAAGGTGGAGACCGTGCACCCCAACGAAAACCTTCTAATCAAGTCCCGAGTGCCAAATATCACACATTCAACCAGGGGTGCCCCTCGCAACTTAGTTTCTGCCTTCGGCATAGGCCTATTTGTTGTCTATCCGAGAATACACTGCACCGGCGGCAATATATTGACCATACTCTGAATGAAAACGCTTCCGTGGCGATCACACGATAACGTCGTGCTGCAAGAAAGACGATAATTGTGTTGTATAAATGATACGGAAGACCGATTGTCAAAAAACGCAACATCAAAATACACATGCAGGGCAAAACTTATCGATCCAAACTGTGGAGTTTGTTTTCGTTGTGTATTTTTCGCATATACCCATAGAGTGAAATATAAACGGGCTACGCGCATCTGACCTAAGGTGTTTACGGTATACATGTAACTTACATGTGGTAATTTATAAGTCAAATGTACGAGGTTATAACTACTCCTTTTCACGGAGTGATTGGGGGATATTATGTTCTAATATGTGACCCGCCATATCAAATCCAATCGTAAGTCGGGATTTTTTTACCCTGTGCCAATGCATTCTCTTATATATGCGAGTCGACCATAGGTCGCCTCGCATATATAAGAGAATGCATTGGCTTAACATTTTTTTTACAATTTTAATAATTTTTTCTTGTATTCTTTAACAATTTTATAATTTCACCCATACAGAGCCCCAGACAAACATGAGCAGACAACACTCTTCTATATATGCTTCTATATATGTGTGGGGCTCGTTGCAGGGTAATGGATGTTTTTTATTTTATGTCCTAAAAATTGTACGAAACATTTATTTAAAAAAAATGATAAAAAATTGTTAGGCCAATGCATTCTCTTATATATGCGAGGCGACCTACGGTCGACTCGCATATATAAGAGAATGCATTGGCACAGGGTAAAAAAATCCCGACTTACGACTGGATTTGATATGGCGGGTCACATATACATAACATTTGACCATGCTTATAATCCCCATTTCACTATTTAATAATTATCTACATATGAAATACGCCACAACCTTTGCGGTCACAGTATATAATTGGCAGTGTCAACGTCACTGCTTGTGCTTCCATTCCAATTGTAAAGTTCTACCTATTCTCTGACACATGTGTACATCAACTTGATGATCATAGAGTGGGATATCCAATAGAATATGTCACCATTACCGCGCGCTTTCAAGAGGGCTAATACTTACCGTACTCATCAGTCAGACCTACCTTTGGAGACGCAGAAGTCAATACAGTTTTCTGGAGTGTTGCTGCTTGGTAAGTTCGTGGCGGCCCCGTTGAGGTCTCTCGTACTATAATCCTGAAAACACACGATATAGCGCCCTCTAGTGGTGCGGACGTCTGAAATGAACACAGCAAGGCTATTGCATAAATATGAGTGCAGGGGTTTTACCCTCTTCACATTCAACCAGCTAATCCTTAATATACTAAATGGATTCTTCCATATACAGTATACAAGTATACATTGGAATAGTATATTATTCATTTGGAGGGATGTTCGGGTGATATAAGCAGACGACAGACATCCCTGTATACAACCAAGTGATCGGTGTACCGGTAGGATACTTCCTGGTTCAACAGGGGGGGGGGGGGTGAAAAAACTAATTCCGGCACGTATGCCGGGGTGGGTGGGTGGTCAAAGCCACCAACAAGCAATTTTGTCCGCAACTAAAAAAAAATATTCCTGCTTGTTTTTTAGTGTTTTGGCAATGAGTTGGGCTTCAAACCCACTTTGAATGAGAGAAATAATGTAATTCTAACTTTAAACTGACTGCAGGCAGTTATCGTGTTGTATTTTGTTGCAAATTTTGAAATCCAAGATGGCCGCTGGCAGCCATGTTTTTTTGGCCGAATGACCTCAAAATGACTCATTCCTATTTACATGTCCATGTTAACATCCATGATAAATAGTATGCACAGAAATTCATATACAGCTGTTTACAGTGAATTTCCCCCCGCAAATCTCTGTTTTAGTGTTAAAAGGGGGGGTGGGTGTCAAAAAATGGTCGGAAAAAACTGCCGAAAACGGAAAAAAAATTGGCGGTGGGGGTGGGTGGGTACAAAAAATGATCGAAAGGGAAAAAATGCCATACGTGCCTGGGTTCAATGTAAAAACAAATTGTTTCAGTATACTTCAATATTTCCAAAATAATCGGACATTACAATGATATTTAAGTGCGCGATTTATTTCTATCGAACAACATGACACTGAAGTTCTCAGAATTCCAGGTATTTGAGCATAGGCCATAGTTATCTTAATCTTATAGATAATTTCGATGTTCAGTTGGCAAATTTGTAACATTAACACCAGATTCTAACAATTGTTACCACATTTTGTGGTTAATTCACAGTCTCGGGCCAGAACATTCTTGCGCTCGATGGTCTAGTTTATGTTTATGATTTTGTCGCGAAAATTTGACCAGGTTTGTGCGAAAGGTTCCGAAAGAAGGCATTTAAAAAAAAGCGGTGGTGAATTTTTTTGTGTACGGGTTAGAGCATGTGGGTTGTACGGGTCAGAGCAAAGCTTTCACGATTGTGGTATTCGGGTTAGAGAAATAAAATAGCTGCAAAATTATCGTGTAACTAAGTTGCGCCCCTTGATAAAGATTTGATGGATGAGAGCTCTCTTTTGTGATATGTTTTCTCTTTATTTGTATCAAACTCGAATAAATACACAATGAAGGCATCTGTTATGACGGAATTATTAACGCCCCTCGGATGTATACTGTGGTACAGATTTTTAGAAAGCTGTGGTTCGCTGGACATTTTATAAATAGATCATGGTTTTTTTCCCGGTTGTGACAATTCGCAGTAGGTCGCTATTTGCGGACGTCTATTTGCGGGGTTCCCCGAATTCGCGGAGGTCCCATAAAATTGTCGAAATATGTTTATTTTAATTAGGGAACGGGTGCGTATATGTCAATTGATACGTATTTTAAACAAACAGCGACACGAACATCATAATAGTGGTTTGTTCTATCAATCATATCATAATCATCATCATCATCATCATACGGCCCAATAACATTATTTGCTATGCTTGTTTACAAATATATGTATCGTCATTCGATATTACTTGTGAGTCACTTGAACATATTACTTGTCGTCGAACTCGTATCTACTATATATATATTTAAGACTTCCCTATATACGTGTGTATGTCATGGCAGTCCTGGCAGTCTGGCAGAGAGTTCCAGCTATTTACCACCCTCTGCGTGAAGAAATATTTTCCTATGGCTTTGTTAACAATGGGCATATGTAGCTTTTTATTATGTCCACTTGTTCTTCCTGATGAATGTCTTTCTAATAGGTCACAGGCATTGGTATTGTAATGACCATTCAACAGTTTATATACCTCGATTAGATCTCCTCTAAATATTCGATATTTTAAAGACATAAGATTGAGTCTGATCATTCGGTCTCGGTAGCATAGAGTTTTGATTTGACGAACTAGTTTCGTTACTTTTCTTTGTATTTCTGTAACACAATGCTTTGATATTTGTGATGTGGGCTCCATGCAGAGTTACATTATTCGATGATAGGTCTGACCATGCTTATGTGGAGCGATTAGAAAGTGTCGATGTCCAAGTTCGTGAAAGTTCTGTTGACTATGCCGATGATTTGAGAAGCATTATTGTTTCAGGATATTGTAGGAATGCTAATCTGGCCGGGTCAAATTGAGCTATAGCGATGGGATTTCTCGCAGGACAACACATTTCGGGTTTTCGTGGGGTGTGTATTCGCTGGCTGTTTTATAGTTGCAGTGTGTAACTATTATGACCGCGTTGATTGCTTTCGATGTTTAGGTGGGAACAATGGCTGGGCCATGCACTCTTGGCGGGAACACAATACCTCCGATTTTTGATCCGCTTTTAGAAGCTTGCTGGTGTGGTGAATGAGAAACCTGCAGTAATAAGCCGTAGTTTTTTTGTAATAATTTGAAGGATTAGTTGTTTTAACGGAATTCTGAGGCGGTGCATTCATGTAACCAATATATTTTATATTATAATTTATATTTATGGCTAATAATATGATCTTGAGGGCGTTACCATTTCTGATTATGGTTTTCTTGTATAGTTGTAGTATTGATTTGTGCTTTGATACAATCCAGTACAGCAACAAGCCGAAAGGTTTGGGTTAGACATGGAGGTATACAATAGAATAGCCATGCTTGGAATTTCTGATATACTCCGGAAACCATTGCAGTCACAGACACAGGTGTGCATTGATTGAAGGGTATATATATAGCTTAGGACCAATATCTGTTCACGATAAATATGTTAAAAGGGTAATATAAAAAGAACTTAATAATACTAATAATTATACTAATAAATGTATAGGTCCATGTGCAGCTTTGATTCGTGAATCGCGGTCCCGATTCGATTGGTTTAGCACCCAGATCAGTATAGTAATTCAAGCGCGCGCAGATCAGAGTTTTGTGTGCAATTCAGGCTGTTTTATTACGTGGTATGTACAGCATACTTACTCGGATTCTCAAATAGCTCTATATTACTGTTCTCAGGGTATAGCATCCAATCTCCCAAATGACACATCAGGATCGCAGGATCGAAGTAGAACCTCGCGCAATCCGTCCTGTCGGAACATTCAAGTGAACAATGCAGCATGTTACGCAACGGAATGACGTCATGCTGTGACACACAACTTCCGATACACCCGGTCTCACTCCAGTCCAACTTTCGGTAGTGAAAATAATCTACCGCTTGCGTTGCGTCTGCCTTGAACTTATCCGAGATAAGCCACATACAACATGTGGCATGGTACATGTATATAAGAGTCAACATCCTTCCTGGTATCATAATTTTTTGTATATTTTAATTCACACTGTCTATGTATTGACGATTCCTCTGTTAAATACGGTCAGTAACGTGACCAATCGGCCAACCTCGGTGATTTCCGTATATGCAAATATTTCTGCCAAGTACGATAATCCGAGAAGTTGCAATTGTAGCGTGACAAGCTCAGCGCGATTTAACGTTGTTGGTCGTCCAGTTATCGTCACGTTATTACGAACCATGCATCGTCGCTGTGGGTATATTCCAAGCAACCCAGGTTGACGCATAGTGCGTGATTCAAATAGGTCCAATTTTCAATTATAAGCAGAATATGATGTCCCCCTATTGGGAATCTGAGATGTATTCAATAGTTTGCAGCATGATATTATAACTGAATTATTCACACCATAATATTGCTTTTTCTTTTGTGTGATCGCTGGACTGCAGCATGATTGGAACTGGTATACGTCAGTCGGAGAGTTCAATAAACGGAGGGTTCAATATTCTGAGTGTTCAATAGTCAATTCAATTAGTTTATTCTGATCAATCAAGTTGAGACATTACAGAGATGTCTGGATATAATATATAATAAAGTTCAGTACAGGTATACATGTATATAGTATATATGGCATAATAATAGAAGATAGAAAGGTTGGCCCGTATTCGGTTGTTTCAGTGTGCCAGGCGGGGTGGTAATAAGCCTCAGGCGGATCTGAATATTTCTAAGACCTTCTTAATAAACACTGATATATTTTTAACTGTCTTTTGATTTCGGGACTTGAAAAGAGCGGCTAGTTTGTAAGTGTTCGGTCTCTGGTCGTAGTAGGGTTTCAGGTATTTTATTCTAAGTTCATTAAGTTCCCTACACGTCAGTACCATGTGGTATTCATCGCCGATTTCGAGATTACAGAGAGTGCAGATTCTGTCCGATTAATCGGTATTCGTCCAAGCACCGAGTTCTATAGGGAGTTTGTGGTTTCTTGTGTGGAAAGCTAAAATATTGTTAACTGCTCTGTTATCATCAATGGATAGGTAATTCTCTTGTTCAAAATTTGACTTTATAATCCGGTAAAATGCGAATTTGCTTGATTTCGATATTGTTGACCACCACTCTTGAATGTATATGTCACGTAGCTTACCGGTAGTTGTGCGATTGAATATTTTCAAGCTTGGTACGTGTTGGTTGGTCCAGATACTACTCATACCTAGGCAGTTAAGGATGTCCCATATACCAATAATCAGTGGGTTGTTAAAAACATTATCACAATATAAATAATACATAACATAATACAAAATAAGAGGCAATCTATTGGTTGGTCCGAGGATTCAATAGTCCGAGGGTTCGTCGATAGTCCGAGGGTTAGTCTAAAGCGGCACAGACCGAGGGTTCAATGGCCCGATGGCCCGATAGTCCAAGGGATCGATAGTCCGAGGGTCGATAATGCGAGGGTCCTGTATAGTCCTATAGAAGGGGCAGTCGGGTTTTGGGTCACACTCCCAATTTCGGTCAACACTTTCAACAGCAACTGGAAGGCAATAGATCAGGGTTGTATAATCACAATACTCAAATACAGATTGCACGTATGAAAGGTTAAATACAGATTTCGGTGATCATACATTGCAGCTTTGTATATACATGTACATGTGTATATACGAACTTATGACAGTCCAAGCTTTTAAATCATGTCGCTTTCTAGTGGTACCGCATTCCAATACGTCACTAACGTTCTTGTCACGTCGTTAAACTCGTGTTCCTGATTCTTGTTCAATTTGGCGCTAAATGAAATTAACGAGAAAACAAAGAGGCAACTCACAGATTACTATAGTCGACGTCATTTTACCTCCCTCGTCACGCATAACTGAAAAGCGTGGCGACTTTTAACAGGCAACCACAAATATAATTTCACGTTATGGCCTATATATAAGTGTGCCGGCTATCGAACTGTCGGACTATTGAACCCTCGGACTATTGAACCCTCGGACAATCGAACCGTTGGACTATTGGACCATTGAACCCTCGGGCTATTGAACCATTGGACTATTGAACCATCGGACTATCGAACACTCGGACTAACGCGCTGTCCCCGATTGGAACGACCCGCGATAAATTGTATTCATTTTGTAGGATATGGTTTTACTCGGATTAGGCAAACGCATGGAATAAAGTAGTCCATGTTTCCTTCGACGTAAACCAGACAGTGCAAACGACGGCGATTATTACGCGCGCACCGCGTGTATACTGGTGTCCAAATTCTAGATAGCTATGGTTCGCTGGGCGTTTTATTTATATATAATGGGTTTTTCCTGTTTAAAAGTCGAACTGCGCGACCAGGAGGTCGAGTCCGGTAAATGTGTAGTTGGGAATTTCAATTTCGTTTATTGTCCTTTACATTATTATGTCAATAATGTTGATTTTTTGTTTGTGACAAGCTATGTCAATTAGAAATAAAAGAAATGAAAAAGATAATTTGTAAGTCTTATATTTCAACTTTTATAGATATTTTTCGTTCTGCAGCCCACTGATGGTTATGGTCGGAGACGGCCGAGTCTGCCGCCGGTTCGTTAATTAGGTGCTGGTTGTTATTGTTATTTTAACGGAATTATGAGTTGGTCATTCGCGAAACCAATATATTTTATATTCTGTAATTACAATCATGGGTATATAATATATGATCTTGAGCGCGTTACCATTTCTGACTATGGTTTTCTTGTAATGTATGATTTACGTCGAAGTACTTTTGCATTTCTCTTCTATATAGCGGACATCAGCGTAAATCACCCAGTCATCTAAAATCACCAATGACTGTAATAAAATGTCACAATTGTGAAAGTAACCCGGTTTATGTCATGGGTAACATTGTGTGAATCCGTCTACCAATTTCATGTGTACATTTATTTGATGGGTAATTCCAATGTAATACTGTTTATAATACACAAAATAAAAATTAGTAGAGTGATTTCCCGTAGCACCCCCCCCCCCCCCCCCAAGCTAGGATCAGCATAAAAATTATATTAGTATGGAATGTGATGTTCTGGAGAAGGGGTTGACTTCATATTACTCTTGTATTGTGTTATTGGGAATCAGACACCCACCACGGTCATATTAAGATGAACAGATACATATTCCTTCCTTGAATTGCAACTATCTTGGCGCATGGAAAGAAATGTTAAAAGTGAATATCCATACACTGACGCAACAAATAACTTTGAATTAAAGAAACCACGTTTGTGCACTATGTTGGGTGTAGGTAACTAGTATAACAAACAATCTCACTATTTTCACATCGAGTCAACTGAATGCTCATGCCCATCTGCAATCAAGCCCCATATGTTACTTATAGTTTAAAACTGTATTTATTTTTCCCTCTATGGATATTCAGATAAATGATTACAATAGGTACAAATTTAGATAGAAAAATGGGATTAGGCAACAAGCCATTGGCTTATTTGAAGCCCTCTCCATTTGTTACTAATGGACATACGGGAAATAGAATATGCCGTGTGTACTATACTCAACAGACTAACATATGCATGTACAGTATAGACTGAAAACCCCATTCTCTGATGGTGCGAGTAGTTATTATATTATCCAAAACATTCTTCATTTCATTTGTCTCATAATAGTAAAGGGGCATATTAGTCAAAACAAATTGCAAATGCTATCAGGGTAAATTGAGCAAAATACTGGTATATGACTGTCATCTTGACAACCAACCTACGTTAAGTGGATGAATATGATTAAAATGATCATTGTAGCTATAGATTATGGTCTCTCTCACGTCCTTTGCATGTTCTGGTCGTTCCCTTTAACCCTTTCAGTGCCAAGTCCGATTTTTGTATCAATATACCCTGTGCCAATGCATTCTCTTATATATGCGAGTCGACCATAGGTCGCCTCGCATATATAAGAGAATGCATTGGCCTAACAATTTTTCATCATTTGTTATTATTTTTTACAATTTTTTACAATTTTAATAATATTTTCTTATATTCTTTAACAGACTTATTTTGTAGGTTTAGTGCCAGTGAAACTTATAGTTTTCATGGGCATCAAAATTATTATTATGAATACTTGGTGATAGTTTTGAGTTATAACATTCCCCTAAGGTTTTATCCAGTTTGTTTTTAAATTCGCTATAGCATGCTTAAGCATACCCACAAAAAATTCAGCCCAAAAAAATATAAAAAACAAAAACAAAAACGTAAATTAGGGCCGATGAGATCGGCCCCTGGCACTGAAAGGGTTAAAACGTGACCAGAATCCCAAAGACATGTTCAGCAAAATGCCATACTGAATCCTTTAAAATGAATTTGTTATCCCCAGTAAGGTACTCGGCCCGCCATAATAGTATATGTAGTTGCCAGGAGATTTAGTAGCATGTCTAAATAACAAACTAAGTCACAGTAACTGTTTGCGACCTTTTAGAAACAAATCAAATATGGCCGCTACTCAGAGAATATTGTTCTGCATATGTGCAAAGATTGACATTTAAAAAAAATATATTGCATTTTTGAAAACCACCATTAAGACAGTTCCTAAACAAAAAACACCACTGATACTAACTGCAGTTACATCTACTTGAAAACATGATCCAAGCTCGGGAACAGTTAATTTTATCTGATTTAAGTGTCAAGTTTAGAGAGAGATAATTGATAATGTTCGTACTGTATGCGATTACGATAACTACAATTAACCACGGTACACCAGATATGCATGTATACAGCGCAGATTAGCCAATATTATTCATCAACAACAACTTGGAAGCGAATGCAGGCAATCACTGGAGCAATATCTACTATTTAAACTATTTTGGTCGGCATGTTGATGGCCATTTTGAGATAAAGTGAACAGTTTGGTTGTATTGAGATGAAATGTTCATAGGCAACGCATAACTTATATCGCCCATTGTTGAATTATGACTGGAATCCTAATGGCGATTTTTGGTGAAATTTGATACTGCGTTCTGTAAAACCGGCCTCTTGATGAATCGGAAATGGTGTGACCCAAACAATGACATAACTCATTGCTCCAGTTATATGTTACTTGACATGAAACATACAAAATAAAGCAGAATTATCCACAAGTTACTAACAGTAGAAACTGATAAGAAAATATCAGTGAAAAATAAAAATTTCCAGTTCCGATGGCCTTTTTGGCGGCCATCTTGGACGAAAAGTTCCAATTTGTCCCTAGAGCGGTGGCACCTTGTCTTTTATTCACATATATTTCTATATATAATTGCATAATCTTGTCAAGATTTTCTCTCCATAATCCGGATCAAATTGATTTAGTTACGCGTCTGAAAAACGGCGGCCATAGTTGACGCCATCTTGTCTGGTGTCTGGCACCCACTTGTTATGTTAAAATTGCTTAACAGTTTAGGGACATAACAAGGAAGAAAATAAGTTTGGTAAGTTAAGTCATGGAGTGCTGGGGTAAACTAGACTATCAGCTCCCGGACACATATCGAATTTCCGAAGTTTTAGGGAGGGGTTAAACTACCCCTCCTGTCTGAAAAGCTGCAGAAATCCGCTTCTTACGTTGGGTTTCTATGTTTAGTATATATCAAAGAATTACCACAGTATGTTTCAAGGACGTATGCGAAAGTTCGAATAAAAGTGATTTTTTACGTTTTGGGGGGTTTCTGACCCCTTTTTATCTGAATATGCTGCAAAAACATTTCTTAAATAATGCTTTATGACCAGTGTAGTACCCAGGTATGATTACAGCAAATTTCGTGCTCGTACTCGAATGTTCGTTTAAAAGTGATTTTTTGGGGTTTTGGTGGGCCCCTACCCCTTAATGATGTAACTTCTGAACTTAAGAATTGGGTTGTTGCCGTCAGCCAGGTCCTCCAGACAATTCAGGCACATCAGACCTTTCGTACTTAATAGTTCGAATAAAACTTTCTGGGCTCCCCGACTTAAGATCACTGAGTAGCGGCCATATTTGATTCATCTAGCCCCCGTTCCGCGGTTTAAGTGTTACAGGTCAAAGTTCTTGATACGCATTCCATATATGGAAATTTTGAATATTCATGATCCCATATATTGAATTCATAAATATTCAAAAGCCCCATATATGGAATCATGAATATTCAAAAGCTCCATATATGGAATGCACCTCCAGAACTTTGACCTGTATCATTTAAACCTGGGAACGGGGCTGGGTGAATCCAATATGGCCGCGACTCAGTGATCTCGCTTATAAACAAATATGGAACCCTGAACCTATTAAACGTGTACACCCCCCCCCCCCCGAATAGTGTGGCTTTATTTGACCGGTGGCTTTTTCAGAAAGGAAATTACTGAAGGAAACATTTAATTCTGGGAACATGCACTGAATAAACTTAGCTTCCAAATGTTGTATATGTTGTTTACACACCTAATAGTATTTAATTAGACACCAGAATAATCAGTAAATTCTAAGTCTTTGAAGTTATCATCCGGAAACCAAAATATTCGGGAAATTCTAAGTAAAAAAGAGTCATAATTCCGGTTAAAATGAGTGGACCGAACTCAAATTCGAACATGACATAATCATATAACAGAAACTAAAGTTACCATCCGGAAATCAGAATGGTCAGATAATTCCATGACAACAAGAACCATAATTCCGGTAAAATGGGCGAACCTCGCCCATATTTTCATGCAAGTAATCCATATGCCAAATCTAAAAAGAATCTGATAGCTGTAACTAAAGTTATCATCCGGAAACCAAAATAATGGGAAATTCTAAGTCGACAAGGGCGATAACTCCGGTAAGAATGGCCGGACCGTACCCATATTCGAACGTGACCTGTATCGTCATGTGATTGATCCACATACAAAAGTTGTATATTAGTTAGGTGACAATAGATATGTCCAGTCAGCTTAGAGAGTAATTAGTTTATTTCTGTTCTCCATCACTTCCCTAGTCAAGGACTTTCGAACGACCTTGCCATTCATATTACGAGGAATAGTATCCACAACCCACAGAAACTTCGGTTTATAGTAACCCAGGAATATTCGATCGTTCATTGTTTTGAGGATATCCTTGTAATCGGCTGCCGACCTCCGCCCATCGATTTCTACACATGCGCACAACAGTTCGCCGTGAATATCATCTTGGACTGTTGTTGCCATGATATCACGGACACCCGGAATGTCCAACTGCAGCAGAGTATTTTCTATCTCACTCAATTGTAGGGTAATATTATCAGTAGTCAATGCCTCGCCATCCCTACCCAAAACGAACAACTCACCCTCTCGTGTTATATACCCAACATCCTGTGTGTCGTACCACCCGGATATTTTAACCGACCTCGATTGCTCCTCGTCTCCATAATATTCAACGAAAACGGTTGGCGTTCTGGTAAGAATGCGACCAGTCACACCGCGTGGTACAATATCGTAATCCTGATTGGTCACCTTGAGTTCGATACCAGGATAAGGAGTGCCACCAACGCATCGTTCGATATCCATTCCAGAAGAAAATATTTTCCCACACAACGCTCCCGTTTCAAGCATGCCATAGGCAGTTCTCAATTCCCCGACCTTGTCCAATAAGACTTCCGCATATTTTTCAATTGCGGCACCACCTAAGCCAATCCTAGTCAATTTTTCTGGATACTTCGGTTGAGGGCTCATTTTT
This sequence comes from Siphonodentalium dalli, assembly GCA_032622095.1. NCBI lineage: Eukaryota > Metazoa > Mollusca > Scaphopoda > Gadilida > Siphonodentaliidae > Siphonodentalium > Siphonodentalium dalli. The sequence continues at coordinate 94,061,455 of CP136068.1, forward strand.
GCAATATTCGCTGCAATTGAGGGGTCCAGAAAGGCGAAAGTACATTTCTCGTGTTGCATGAAATGCATATAGAATGATATTGCCTCGTCGGATGTTTCCGCCATAGCCCGTGTGGTAACTCTGGTCCATCCGTTGATGATTTCCTTGATGGGTGTACCAGCGATCCAACCAAAAACACATACGTTGAACACCGTCTGCTGTTTGTCAGAGCTTGTGAACATATTAATCAAGTTGCTGTTTGTATGAACGATCATCTTTGCAACCCCAGTTGTCCCCGATGACCTCATTATCACAGCTGTGTCATCTGGATCCAGGCTCACCAAGTTGTGATCGAAACATTCATCAGAAGATTCCATTAGCTTCTGGTAGCTTTTGATTGGTGGTTGATCTTCGGGGGTGTTTACGCATATGACGTGCCGTATTGTGGCGGCTTCTTCCGACTCAAGCATGCGAAGGAAGTCGCCCATTTCTAGTTGATATCCGAATACTACCGTTGAATGTACCATGGCGACCGGCGATGTTTTCTTGAGAGTGTATAGCATGTCCTTATAGTTCTTGCTTACAGCGTACATACTCAGTGGTATGGCGCCTGTCATAATTATTCCGAAATTGACCACCGCCCATTCGATGGAATTACCTAAAAGAACAACCACGATGTCGCCTTTTCGAACGCCCATATTCCACAGAACTGACGCAAACCTCCTGGATTTCTCGTATAATTCTCCGTAAGTGATTCTGAGGCGCTGCCTATTTTTGTCTAACAGAACGATGTATTCTTTATCAGGTTGATTGCGCGCATGTCTGATGAGGTAATCGATGATCGTGGCATAAATCCTGGGACCTGTCGGTTGACAGGCTATATAGCTTTTCTGTTCAACTGTGGAAGAGAACGATCCAAACAGATTAATTTAATGGTCTCACATGCAAGGATTCCACTCTTTTTAAGGGGAGATCATGAAATACTCTATGGCATGTATGCAATGCAAAATTAATTTTGTGTCAGCTTCCTCCTGGTCACTTACAAGAGTTTCTTCTATAGTCACCACCAACGAGTTTATGAGCATGTAATTGTTTTCTGTAGAATATAATTCTTTACAACGAAGAATATTAAGGTGATTTACCACGGTAGTACCGGTGCACCTTTTAGGAAGCCCTAAAATTAAAAACAGATTGGAAGTCATATGAATCACATAAGGCGTTAAAGTCTTCTGGATTTAGCCCACTTATTTATAAGAATATTATTGTCCCATTCTGTTAACTATTGAGTATGACCCCGGTACATTTGTTTATTACTGATTAGCGAACAAAATATTATTTTATTCTCGCAAAAGAGACAGAAAACACACCAGCTACGAAATGTGCTTTTGTGAAATAGAGTTATCGCTCATACCCGTGTGAAAATACTTTGGTGAAAGCTAGATGATATGGCTCTACTCTGGTAAAATATGGTACAGTCTGGTAAACAATGATATACTCCGACAAAAGCCATGTAAAAATGACATAACATTGCAATTTCAAATTAAAGGAATCGTGTACCCCACTTACATTATACTCTGGTACACCCTGGTGTGTTACAATTACACATAAAACAGTAACCAACATGGGAGCCTAGCTACCATCAATTTTGTAATTGATTGGACTCCACCTTGAAGATCGAGTTGTTTCCGTATTGGACTTATATATACAACAATGGCATTGCTTGGGCGTGGCAAAATACGCCCGTGGTAATTTTTACAAAGGGCCATGACGAGTAATCAATATGCCAAATTTTAAAATAAACAGATAACTATATATAACTGAAGCTGTCACCCGGAAACTAAAATAATCGTCAAATGATAAGCCAACAAGGACCATAACTCCTGGTTAAAATAGGCGGATGGAACCCAAATTCAAACTTTACCTGTATTTTCATATTAGTAATCCATATACCAAATTTGAAAACAATCAGGTAAATAAAACTAAAGTCATCGCCCGGAAACCAAAATAATTGGCAAATTCTAAGTCGACAAGGACCATAACTCCGGCAAAAATGGGCGGGCGGAACCCGAATTCGAACTTGATTTTAGACTAGTAAAACTCACATATCAAATTTTACTCAGTTCAGACTTACTTAATTAATCATCTGGAAACGAAAATTGAGTGCAAATTCCAACAAAAAGGGCGTAACTCTGGTTAAAATTGGCGGCCGGAACCCGAATTCGAACTTTACCCATAAACCAAATTTCATTCCATTCAGTTCAGATTTACTAAAGTTATCATCTGGAAACGAAAAAAGCGAATTGACAGACGGACAGACGGACGTACGGACCAATAACATAATTCGTTCCTCTTTTTTTTCAATTCGGACGTATAAAAACAATGATAACAACCCAAGCCAACCCATCTTAATTCTTATCCCTGAATGGTTGAAATAATTTTTGTAGGATCAGTGTAGACTTAAATCAAGTCTTAATTAACCCTTTGAGTGCCAGGGGCCGATCTCATCGGCCCTAAACCTACAAAATAAGTCTGTTAAAGAATATAAGAATAAATTATTAAAATTGTAAACAATTTAAAAAAAAAATTGTTAGGCCAATGCATTCTCTTATATATGCGAGGCGACCTATGGTCGACTCGCATATATAAGAGAATGCATTGGCACAGGGTATATGGGTTGATACAAAAATCGACCTGGCACTCAAATGGTTAACTGCTCCAAAGACAACACACCAGACTTTAGTCTATAAATAAGACTAAGTTATACATACTATCATTCCCCTTGTATTACTTGTATGTTATTACGTAACCAAAGTAATTGATGGTTAGTGGATTGGACAACGCATGGCACACATCGTGCAAAATTATGCTGTCACGGGGCATGAACTCAAGCCACTCACGGACTACACAATTAAACTAAGGAATATATGGGACCATTTTGTATATAATATAACATACATTTGATTCATTTTCCTGAAAAATATACGTTTTATTTTTGCATTCCGGATTATCTACCATCTGTAACTTTACTTCGTACTCAGCATGCAGGCAGTCAAATTATGGAAATATGATTACCTTATTCTACGAATCAGATAATATAGAAACCAACGACACCATTTGAACACAGTACCTCTTTAACAAAGTCATTTTAAAATCAATATACGCATTTTCCAAAATCAACAGACGTGTGTGTCAACAATTAGCAGACACCGCTGTCCATATTAATCAATGGGGAAGAACTCTACCGTGAAAAACAAATTTGAATGGCATATCTTTATTGCCTCCTTCTATGGAGATATTGAATATGTATTACAATGATACATGTATGTACAGAAGACAGTATATATGGTGATATGGTTTCTTAGAGAGAGAACATAGATATTGAAGGTATTTAATCTCATATATATTTTGAAGACCTCTGTCTGTTTGTCTGTATGTCTGTATGTTTGTCTGTATGTTTGTCATTTATACAAATCTACGATTCTCGACCGATCGGGACCAAACTTGGTACGTGTGTGTAGTTTGACCAGGCGGTGGACGTTGTCGTATTGGCGAGCCCGTGCGGCGCCCGCTTCGCGCATGCGCAGACGAGATCTCGGAAACGGGTGGAGCTATCGACTTGAAATTTGGTACGTGAATGTATCTTGCCCCGGATACGAATTTTATTGGGTCGCCGAGCCCGTTCGACGCCAGCTTCGCGCATGCGCAGACCAGATCTCGGAAACGGGTAGAGCTATCGACTTGAAATTTGGTTTTTGAATAGCATCTTGCCCCGGATACGAATTTTATCGGGTCGCCGAGCCCGTGCGACGCCAGCTTCGCGCATGCGCAGACGAGATCTCGGAAACGGGTGGAGCTATCGACTTGAAATTTGGTATGTGAATGTATCTTGCCCCGGATACGGATTTTATCGGCCCGCCGAGCCCGTGCGACGCCAGCTTCGCGCATGCGCAGACCAGATTTCGGAAACGGGTGGAGCTATCGACTTGAAATTTGGTTTTTGAATAGCCCGGACAACGTCGGGCTCATCGGGTAGTCTCATATATATTTTGAAGACCTCTGTCTGTTTGTCTGTCTGTTTGTCTGTCATTGAAACAAATCTACGATTCTCGACCGATCGGGACGAAACTTGGTACGTGTGTGTAGTTTGACCAGGCGGTGGACGAGGTCGTATTGGCGAGCCCGTGCGACACCAGTGCAGCGCATGCGCAGACGAGATCTCGGAAACGGGTGGAGCTATCGACTTGAAATTTGCTATGTGAATGTACCTTTGCCCCGGATGCGAATTTTATCGGGTCGCCGAGCCCGTGCAACGCCAGCTTCGCGCATGCGCAGACGAGATATCGGAAACGGGTGGAGCTATCGACTTGAAATTTGCTATGTGAATGTATCTTGCCCCGGATACGAATTTTATCGGGTCGCCGAGCCCGTGCGACGCCAGCTTCGCGCATGCGCAGACGAGATCTCGGAAACGGTGGAGCTATCGACTTTAAATTTGGTATGTGAATGTATCTTGTCCCGGATACGATTTTTATCGGGTCGCCGAGCCCGTGCGACGCAAGCTTCGCGCATGCGCAGACCAGATCTCTGAGCTATCGACTTGAAATTTGGTTTTTGAATAGCCCGGACAACGTCGGGCTCATCGCTAGTCTCATATATATTTTGAAGACCTCTGTTTGTCTGTTTGTCTGTTTGTCTGTTTGTTTGTCTGTATGTCATTTATACAAATCTACGATACTCGACCGATCGGGACGAAACTTGGTACGTGTGTGTAGTTTGACCAGGCGGTCGTCGTTGTCGTATTCGCGAGCCCGTGCGACGCCCGTGCAGCGCATGCGCAGACGAGATCTCGGAAACGTGTGGAGCTATCGACTTCAATTTTGCTATGTGAATGTATCTTGCCCCGGATACGAATTTTATCGGGTCGCCGAGCCCGTGCGACGCCAGCTTCGCGCATGCGCAGACGAGATCTCGGAAACGGGTGGAGCTATCGACTTGAAATTTGCTATGTGAATGTGTCTTGCCCCGGATACGAATTTTATCGGGTCGCCGAGCCCGTGCGCAGACGAGATCTCGGAAACGGGTGGAGCTATCGACTTGAAATTTGCTATGTGAATGTATCTTGCCCCGGATACGAATTTTATCGGGTCGCCGAGCCCGTGCGACGCCAGCTTCGCGCATGCGCAGACGAGATCTCGGAAACGGGTGGCGCTATCGACTTGAAATTTGGTATGTGAATGTATCTTTCCTCGGATACGAATTTTATCGGGTCGCCGAGCCCGTGCGACGCCAGCTTCGCGCATGCGCAGACGAGATCTCGGAAACGGGTGGAGCTATCGACTTGAAATTTGGTATGTGAATGTATCTTGCCCCGGATACGAATTTTATCGGGTCGCCGAGCCCGTACGACGCCAGCTTCGCGCATGCGCAGACCAGATCTCGGAAACGGGTAGAGCTATCGACTTGAAATTTGGTTTTTGAATAGCCCGGACAACGTCGGGCTGGGTAGAGCTATCGACTTGAAATTTGGTTTTTGAATAGCCCGGACAACGTCGTGCTCATCAGCTAGTAATATATAATTTGATATAGTTTGTTTGAAAATTTATAGACGTCGTTAGATGGCATTTAAAGGTACTCAATCCGATTAAGCACCCCTAAATTACTATTTCTTTGGCTTTAGGGGTAAAACATATTTGATTCGAGTCGAGGAACCTACCCATCAAAGCTCAGAGTGATCAGCTAATGATTTTTGAAGTTTGTTATTTATCGAGATGAGTGCTATTAATTTCCCCAGAAACACTTATTCAAACGGACGAAGATGGATAACTCTAAAATCAAGTGGTAATAATAACGCAATTTTGATCGAGACCATCCTTTGACGGCGAGTTTCTGGGCCACAAACAATAGAAATAACAAAACTTCAAAAATTTATATCTGATCACTCTGAGCGTTGATGGGAAGGTTCCTCGACTCGAATCAAATATTTTTTACCCCCGAAGCCAAAGAAATAGTAATTTATGATGGTCTGATCGGATTGAGTAGCTTTAATGTAATTTATCGCATAGTTATGAACACCTGCATGGAACAAGCTCTAACAGCGCCGATGTTGTACGTGGAAATGCAAACTCGTCGTAACGTTACGATACGCAAAACTAAAGTACAGATATACAATACGGGCATGTTCGCATGTACCTGCAAGAAAATATCAGGCACAAATGTACCCTGATAATATATTGCTGCGAAGATTACACTCACGAGAACATGGCGGTTTAGATGGCAATGATTGAGCTCAATCAGAACACTATTAGTTGTGCTGGTTCAAGTGAATTGCTTCGGGTAAACCTAAGTCTCAAATATAATTTGCATGGAATTGACTTCTAGATGTTACGATTTTTACAGTGTACAATCAAGCCATGCGAGATACCAGGTGGTAATTTCGAATTCAACGATTAAGAGCATATCCATTACAGATTATTTAACCGGATACCAATGGCGACCAATCAATGTGAACACAGATCGCTAGCGATACAATAACAATGCATTGCCTCCTTCGGATATTTTCCTGTCTAATTTTTGTCATTGGTCAAGTAAGTCACATGGGGCATACCTGATATTTTCATTGATAAATAATAAAAAGAAATGCACAGGTGTGGCGGAAGCTCAGAAAAAAGTGGAGGGGGTCACTCGATGTTTGGGCGGGGGGGGGGGGTGAGCGTTGCCAAGTTTTTCTCCCCGTGGGCAGGGTTGGTATCGCATTGGTAGTTATGTACACATCCATTACGTTCTGGGCGGGTTCAAAATATGGTAGGCAGTATTCACATGTATTAGAAATTGCACTTCGGCTCAGTTATTGACACATGCAATGACCAACCCCTCCGAGAAATATTGAAATAACCAAATGGCTAAGGAATGGCACACTATACCGCCTTTACAATAAATTGCACTTGTTTTTATTTTCGCGGATGAGCATACCCCCGGACCCCCTAACGGATTCGCGTCCCCGGCGCCGAAGCGCAATTTATTGTAAGGAAAAGTGTGCTATTACTTGACCAGTTGGGTTATTTCAACATTACTGCCACCACTTGTATTCTTTCTGAATATGTATCGAACTACCAAGATGGTACCCACCCTGGTTATATCATCCAACGAGGAGACACACTATAGGCCTACCCACCGTCCCCACCGGCCACCCTGCCCAAAAAAATGTGAACCCCATTTTTTTGAGATTCCGCCGCCCCTGTACATTTCTTGTTATTATGAATAATCAATGATCCATCCAACTTATATATATATATATATATATACGATACAGTTATCTAGCATTACATTAAATCAAACGCCTTCTAGCGACGTCTATTAATTTAAAAAAAAATTTATTTTTCTATTCAAATTTGTTATTGATTATTAATTAACACCTATTGACTTTTATTTAACATTACATACCTGGCACAGTATTAATTTGAAATTTCACACCAACAATAGGTTAAAATTGTTCTCGTCGTTTGATTTTCCAACCAATACTGTATGTTTGATTTGTTGTTTTTAAACCAACGGTTGCATATCTTACTACTTTTGGTCGAAATATTGGTTTGAAATGGGCTTCAGTTGAACTATTTCCAACGTTAGGGGCGTCAGGTGGATATTTCCAACACGTGGAGATCTGGAGGTCAGTCCGGATGCTAATATTTTGCAGTCTTCGGTTTCAGATTAAAAAAAATTCTCCATCAGGGTCGAACCGTGATCGACACAGTGGGTCCTTGTCACTCCCGGGTGGCGATTCAAGAACTACTAATCAAACAAATAAACACAAATCGAGGCCTGAATAATTTGCATAGAAATATAACTCTAGATATTATGATTTTGCAGTGTTCAATCAAGGCATGGAGGTACCAGGTTGTAAATTCAATTTCAACGATTACGAGCATATCCCTTAGAGATCATTGAACCGGATACAAATGACCACCAATCAAGGTGAACACATGCCACCCACTAGCGATAAAATAACAATGCATTGTGTCGACAGTATATATTGAGTATATAAACTATGCTATGTACAGCACAGAACTCATATTTCATCATGTTTGTAAACATCTACGTTTATTTTCGAACACATATGTATCGCGTGGTATTGTGTCTATTGTGTTCATGGCAAAATCCACATTCAATTTCCACTCGCACGAGCCGTGTCAAGGGGCGTGGTTGTGTCGTCAAACAAATCTACATTTGTTCCCGAAAAACGTTCGTAAACGTCTAATTTGTCGAGATTTATCGGAATTTTTCATCGGTATAAATTTTATAAATGTAATTTATACTTGTATATTACAAAACAGTGCCTCAAGTCAGTTAATGGACTCGCGACTGGATATTCGTAAGTCAAATTGTCTCGGTCACATCTAGTTTACGAATGCCCAGTAGTTCATCCATTAACCCCGACATATTAGATAGGTCACAGTCCATATGTCCAGGCAATTTATAGAGTGATTAGTTTATTTCTATTCTCCCTCACTTCCCTTGTCAATGACTTTCGAACGACCTTGCCATTCGCATTACGAGGAATCGTATCAACAATCCATAGAAACTTCGGTCTATAGTAACCCAGGAGTATGCGATCCTTCATTTCTTTGAGGATATCCATGCAATCGGCCGCCGATCCGTCGACTACTACACATGCGCACAACAGTTCATCGTGAATATCATCTAGGACTGTTGTTGCCATGACATCACGGACACCCATGATGTCCAACTGCAGCAGACTATTTTCTATCTCACTCAATTGTAAGGTAGCATTATCAGTAGTCAATGCCTCGCCATCCCTACCCAAAACGAACAATTCCCCCCTCTCGTGTTATATAACCAACATCTTGTGTGTCGTACCACCCAGAGATTTTAACCGACCTTGATTGCGCCTCGTCTCCATAATATTCAACGAAAATATTTGGCGTTCTTGTAAGAATGCGACCAGTCACACCACGTGGTACAATATCGTAATCCTGATTGGTCACTTTGATTTCTATACCAGGATTAGGAGTGCCGCCAACGCATCGTTCGATCTTCATTCCAGAAGAAAATATTTTCCCACAACCCTCCCGCTTCAAGCATGGTATAGGAAGTTCTCAAATATCGGACCTTGTCCAATAAGGCTTCCGCATATTGCTCAATCGCGGCACCACCTAAGATAATCATCGTCAATGTTTCTGGATACTTCGGTTGAGGGTTCATTTTGCAATTTTCGCTCCAATTGAGGGGTCAAGAACGGTGGACGTGCATTTCTCTTGTTGCATGCAATTCATATAGAATAATATTGCCTCGGCGGATGTTTCCGCCATAACCAGTGTGGTAACTCTGGTCCAGCCGTTGACGATATCCCTGATGGGCGTACCAGCGATCCAACCAAAAGCACATATGTTGAACACCGTCTGCTGTTCGTCAGAGCTACTTTTGAATATATTAATCAAGTTGCTGTGTGTATGAACGATCAACTTTGCAACCCCAGTTGTCCCCGACGACCTCATTATCATAGCTGTGTCGTCTGGATCCAGGCTCACCAAGTTGTGATCGAAACATTCATCAGAAGATTCCATTAGCTTCTGGTAGCTTTTGATTGGTGGTTGATCTTCGGGGGTATTTACGCATATGACGTGCCGTATTGCAATGTGGCGGCTTCTTCCGAGTCAAGCATGCGAATGAAGTCGCTCATTTCTAGTTGATGTCCGAGTAGTACTGTTGAATGTACCATGGCGACCGGCGATGTTTTCTTGAGAGTGTATTGCATGTCCTTATAGTTCTTGTTTACAAAGTACATGCTCAGTGGTATGGCGCCTGTCATAATTATTCCGAAATTCACCACCGCCCACTCGATGGAATTAACTAATAGAACAACCACAACGTCGCCTTTACGAACGCCCATATTCCACAAAACTGACGCAAACCTCCTGGAATTCTTGTATAATTCTCCGTAAGTGATTTTGAGGCGCTGCCTATTGCTGTCGAACAGAACGATGAATTCTTTGTCAGGTTGACTGCGCGCATGTCTGATGAGGAAATCGATGATAGTGGCATAAATCCTTGAGAGTAGGGTAACACGTTCGGTCTTCTGGGAGTGGGCATATGATTTATATTTTGACGTAAAAAGTTTGATGCATATTGACCTATAGCCGTTCGATTTGGAGCGTGTTTCATTAGAATGTAGGTCTATTTTTTAGTCGAGTTTTTCTTTTCAAGCTCTGGCCGGCGGGCGTTTACATGTGGATATCGGGATATGAGACTCGCTCAACATTGTCTTGCATGGCGGAGTTACGGGCCTTAATTAGTTAAATTTCGTGAATTTTGATCGCGATATATATGGCACAATAATTTGAACAAATATCAACTGATTATGTTTATATATAAGACATGCTCAACGATGACTTTATCGAGTTCGAAACCGCCGAAATCCGCCTGGATCGAGTTTGAAAAAGGACCAGGTCCGCGAATTTTGTGCGGAGTTATGGCCCTTAATTAGTTTACTTGCTTGTGAATTGTGATCGTTTGGTCGCGAATGCACAGTAACATCGGCACGAGGTTGGTTCGAGGGGGGGGGATATTTGGTTTGTTAGACCTCCTCAACAGTGTTGTGTATGATAGCCAGTTACAATGCACGAATATTGTCAATTCAAGCCCATGTTTGACATAGCTACCGCAACTCGACCCCAGATCTCCCGTTCGATTCTTGTTTATTATTATATCAAAAGTATAGGTAAAGTGTCGTAATTCCAGAAAAAAAAGTCTCGACAAAGATTTATAGCAAACATTGATTATGCACCTAGCACCTAGTGTAATTATGTGCATGCTTTAGTCACTGGTTGTGCAACTTCTTCATATATAACGTTTGATCATGATATGTTATAGAAATTGGCCACGTGACCTTAAAAGTCATTGAATATCAGAAGTCGAGCAGCTCCATTGAACTTAAACGGACATGGCTCGTTCTTGTCCAAGTTTCCTTAAACCAGCTATTGGTATCAGTATATTACAGCTATCAGCTCGATCTACCGATATCACTAGCTGGTTTACGTCCAAGCAAACGTGACTATAGGTCCCCATAATTATATATACATAATTTTGTAAGAGTTATCTCAAAACATAGCTACACGGAAGATTCCGAAGAAATTCGTCGATAAAGCGCTAAAAATATGTGTTTTGTTTCTTATATTGTTCGATAAATTTGAAATCGGAAAGATTATCCGCATGTGGCATTGTACAGACAACAAACAAAATCAGTACTTGAAGATTATGAATTTAGTTAGCAAAAGTAAATTGGAATTCGGTCAGATGTTCCTGGCGATCAAGGCGGTTGTCATTTGGAAGTCCGCTATTGGAAGGGCATTGGCATGCAGAATACACTCAGGTTGTTATTAAGAGATTGGTTACGGACATTGTGTCCGCCCACAACAACTCTTTATATCAGTCATCATATATATGTTAGATTTGATTATCTTTGGTATGCTCATGACCTCATGACTTATTATCGGACCACTTCATACGGGATATGACTACTCATCAAAGAGTGTTAAAGACATATTATGGACTTGTTCGGGTGCGTGAAACTGATAAGTTAGTATTCGGGCACTATGCCAACTGGAGGAATGTAACATTCTACTAACATCGCCGAAAATCTGAAGCTAAAGGACCCTACCACTCCATAGAAAACATCGTCTGAACTACTATACGCTCAATTGTAAATATTTACTACTCGATTCGGGACGCATCTATCTGCGATAAACTAACGAAGACGATTTCCACACCGAGAGTCACTGTAATTAATTAATATATAAGAATGACGGTGTGTGTTGTCAATTTGGATATAAATTTGTGAAAATTACTACTTTGAACAAGATTATTCTCTATTTCTATTCGATCACCCTGCTGTAGTGTTTCACATCACTTTAAGACATGTTTCGAATTGAAACACATTAGAAAAATAAATCAATACACCTCAGTAATAAGCCACATTTGTGGGGGGGGGGGTTAACTCTGCTTAACCCTTTCTCTGCTAAATGGATTCTCACAGCAAGTTTAAAAGAGGAATGATCTATTATTGATTTGGATCGATGTTCTGGAACAATAAGCAGACGACAGTCATAAACAGGTACAGAAGGAGTCCTATGTATTGAGGGAAATGTTTAGATAATAAGTTCAACAATGGTCGTTTGTTGAAATTTTTATCGAAACATTTCCAACGGGATATAACTATACTCATCATCAAAGAGTGTTAATTATAGAATGGGTTGATCCTAATATATGTATGCATATGTCGATCTAAAACCAAATATACTCACCATTCATCCTTGAAATTAAATATCTAGTCGACAGGAAAGGTTAGGCCAGCCTAAATGATTAAGTGGTGTCCGAAAGAGAAACACTCTGAGATACGATTATATACGTCTTCCCACGTACCACTGCGAAAGGGCATAATATGGGCCGTTTAATGAACGATTTATGTAAAATCACGTCAGATGCGTTGATATACTTTGTACATTGTTTGGTTAAACAATAGCCATTCCATCTTCGATTTATCACAACATTTTAAAGCGGGTGTCATGCACACAGTTGGTGAACCAAGACCAGTGACAAGCTACGACTTTGATAGTCTGAAACAGTCATATACTTCGTATTAACGCCGGACTATGACCATGACTATGATTATTTATTCATAACTCAATATAACATATAATTAATGTATGCAAACAATGAGTTATTGGGAATGGCATAACCTGTAAAGACTGTCTTCCTGCTGTCACCAAAACCGGAGGATATAAAGAAATCATAGAATTATTTTAATTACTGAAATAAATATAGAATGTTTACATTTCTTTCGAACAATGTTTTGAGGAGATGAGGTCATAGGTCGTTCATGACCGAGGTTCAAAATGAGATGAAATGGGATAAAATGGGGGGGGGGGTGGTAAATATTTTTAGGGAATCATTATTCAACTATTATTAAATTGGTAAACTAAATTAAGAGGATTACTCACTGAGCACAGTCAGGACATCTATAGTATGTACATTTTGGTTTCATTTGGTAAGTAGATAGGATCGTTCGAAAAATAGTCGTTTTTAAACATTGGTCTTGTTGTGAGATCTTTAAGTCTATCTTCTAATTGGTACCATATATTTGGAAAATTATGATCTGGTAAATCTTCTGAGAAAACACTCTTAGGTATTCGGACGTTAGTATTCCATTCTGACGAGTATTATTTTGTAAAATTGTGAAAAAGTTTTGAAATGAACTATAGGTAGTTGATTGTGAAACAAATCGTGTATTAGGAGATTTCCATGTCAGTTATGCAGATCAGCAAATTTTAGAATTTCCATATTTTTGAACAGTGGGTCAGTGTGGCTTTTATATTTCTTATTATTAATTATGCGCATTGCTTTTTTCTGAAGTTTAAAAACATTGTGCTTTTTATTTGAATTCCCCCATATTTGAATTGCATATATCAAATGGCTGTGAACTAATGAAAAATACAAGGATTTCAGTGCTTCACGGGGTAAAAAATGCTTGATTTTGTTGAGAGAGTAATTCGTACTGCTAATTTTAGCCCACACAAAATTGATATGTTGATGGAATTTCAAATTTTCATCTAATTTTACGCCTAGATAAGTAACCGATTTTTCAGATCTATTGTTGCCAACCTGAGTTATTTCTGTTTCGTTGATTCGAATGGATAAATTGTTACCTCTATGATAATTGTTCATAGGATGTAGGAGGAGATATTTACATTTAGATGGATTTATTTGCAGATAGTTTGCAGAACACCATTAGTTAAAGTTTTCTAGTTCAGTGTTCATATATAATTCTAATTCACGAATATCGTTGTTGGATGTATGAAGGGTCGTGTCGTCAGCAAATGAAAGTACATATAGGGTTGTTGCATTTTTCATATCGTTCACATAAATAAGAAAGAGCAGAGGTCTTAAAACGCCGGAACTATTCTTATGAAGATAGACGCTCTGTCCTTAGACTAAAGTCCCTTAAGTACGGGCGATTACGTGACGACATAATAGATGTACACAAAATACAAGAGGGGGCGTTACAACACCAAAGACGAAACGCTATTCGCTGATGCGACATAAATTCACCCTCTGGGAACCTCATTATACAAATGCTAGACACACTTAATTAAAGCTTGGAGAATTGGAATTTAATCTGATATTAATGACCAGTGTATTGTAAACAATGACGGTGCTACATTGACAACTTTAGAATACAAATGCTCAACACTATTAATCTCATTTAAATTATGAATGACATGAATATACAGTCCCTGGGGACTCTGTCTATAGCCAACGGCAGTTGTGTTATCTATCTATCTGGCACTGTTTATAAACAACAAGTGGCATGTCTATCAAATCTTAGCCCCTTGATTCAGGGATGGCTTGTAGTTGGAATGCAAGGATATTAAAAGGAAGTTACTGAACATTTATGTACATCTGTCTGTTGGTGTTTTCTCCCAAACACCTGATTTCAACAAAATTTAGTGGGGTGACTAGAGGTACCTACCCCCCGGAAGATGTAATGTCATAAGTTCTTCAAAATTTTAATTAAATGTTTTTTATTTTATTTAAAACAAAATATTTTATTTAATACAAAAAAATGATTTATTAAAAATAAAATTTATAAAAAACATTTGGGTTAAATTCAGCAATAAGTTAAATCTAAAAAAAAATTCTGAAGAAACCGCAAATGACACAGAAAAAGCTGTAACTGACTTTACGGAACTTCTTAAAAGACTGAATAAGTCGGCATCCAAAACTGTAAAGAATGGTAAAATTAAGCAATATAAAAAACGTAGGTGGTTTAATGATAAGTGTAAAACACTAAAATGCATAATGCAAAAAGCTGTGCGCGAAATGAGAGAGCAGCCGCTGAACAAAAGTTTAATTGAAAAATTTTGCGCAGCCAAAAAAGCATATCAAAGGGAAACTAAATATAGAGCTAAATTATTCCGACACAAATTTGCAATAGAACTTGAAAACATGGAAACGTCAGATCCGAGTGAATACTGGAAGTTTATTAAAAAAATGAGAGATGATAGTAGGAAAGATAACGACGATCTTGATCCAGACATTAGTGTTAAATTCTTTAATGATTTATATTGCAACAGCGCTCATCGGGATAAAGATACTTTTATATGTAAAACAGACAAACCTAAAATCATTTGCGATCTCAATAATGATGAAATTTCGACCCTGGAAGTAATAGGCGTTTTGAAGAGTTTGAAAAATAATAAATCTCCAGGCAGTGACGGGCTGCGGAATGAACTATTGAAAGCCGTCGGACCGATTATGGCACAAGATTTAACAAAGTTGTTTAATTTGGTTCTGAACTCTTCATATTATCCTACATGTTGGAGCGAGTCCACACTGACACCTAGCTATAAAAAAATGTGATCGTCACGATCCAAACAATTATAGAGCTATAGCTTTGAGCAGTTCTATAAGTAAAATATTTAACAAAATAATCAATACACGAATTTCCAAATTTTTGGATGATAATGATATTATAAGTGATAATCAATATGGATTTAGAAAAAATAGAAGCACGATTGATAGTGCGTTCATTTTAAAATCGCTAACTACTAAGTACCTGAAAGAGGCAAAACCTCTAAATGCAGTATTTGTAGACTTCCGTAAGGCATTTGATACTGTCCACCGAGAGACAATGTTTACTAAATTGAAACATGTTGGTATCAATGGCAATATTATGAAAACTATTGAATCTATGTATGCGTCAAGTGCTTATTCGGTACGAACTAGCCAAGGTTATGGGCCTCATATGATTTCAAATATTGGCGTTAGACAAGGATAAATTATTTCTCCCACAATTTTCAAAATATTTATTGATGACATTAGCGCCGAATTTGATGATTCGTGCAAACCGGTTAAAGTTGGCGAAAAATCTCTAAGTCATATGCTATTTGCAGATGATCTGGTTATGCTATCTGAAACTGCTGAAGGTATGCAAAGATGTTTGAATAAATTGGAGAATTACAGCATAAGGAACAAAGTAGAAGTGAATCTTCAGAAAACTAAATGCCTTTAAATTAAGCAACACTCCGTTGGAAACAGTTAAGGAATATACCTATCTTGGTATTAAATTTTGTGCGAATGGAAAATTTTGCAAAGCCCAGATAGATGTTAACAACAAAGGGTTAAAAGCAATGTATAGTTTAATGTCATCCTTGCGCAAACATGAAATTTTCTCAGTAAGCATTTGGTGTAAACTATTTGACAAGCTGATAAAACCTATCGTTTTATATGGTTGCGAAATATGGGCATCGCATATTAATATTAACAAGCTCGAATCTATTCCATGTGAAATTACACATGTTAAATTTTGTAAATCAGTGTTGGGTTTAAATAGAATGGCGTCTAATCACGCGGCAAGAGCAGAATTGGGCAGATTTCCGATAGCACATGATGCGATAATGAATGCTGTAAGATATATGCTTAAACTGTCTGAAAGAAAACCGAATATGTTACTTCAGAATTCTGCCCAAATATGCGAGGAATATATAATTCCACCGTTTTTGGCAGAAGCACTTCACATGCCAAAAATAAGCGATTTAGAGAATAACCTATCGCTGGAATATCTCAATAAAGTCCGGGAAGAATTAAAATGCGTTCATATTCTAACGTTCAAAAACGAAATATTCGATGACAACAAGAAAAATGGTATGAATAAATTAAGAACGTATCGTTGTTTCAAAGAACAATATGAAATTGAACCATACTTACTCCAAATTACTAATTTTTATACGAGATCGTGTTTCAGTAAGCTTAGAGTAAGCAATCATAAGTTGCAGGTAGAGGTTGGGCGACACGCTCAGTCAAAAATACCTTACGAGAAACGCATATGTAAAAAATGTGAAGCAAATGAAATTGAAACGGAAGAACACTTTATAATGAGATGTGAAAAACATAACCATTTGCGGAAGAGATTTTTCACTGAAATAGGAGTTCATCAACCAATTTTCGTAAACTTTGATGAAATAGAAAAGTTCATATTCCTCATGAAGGCTGAACACCCGAGCATATGCAATCTGATCTGTAACATGGTTCGGCAGTTTTCCGCAAATAAATGAGAATATAGTGTTGAGTTACAAATACATGTTATATATATATTTTATATGAAATTGTCTTGACTTGTGTTTAAATTATCTGTATTATGACAACTGCCCCGCGTGGGTGTATTATGTCAATAAAAATGTTATGTTATGTTATGTAATTTCTACTTGTATATTACAAAACAGTGTTTAAGTCAGTTAATGTACTCGCGACTGTATAATTATTCGTAAACTAAATGATTCGGTCACATCTAGTTTACGAATGCCCAGTAGTTTGTCCATTAACGCTGACACATGTTGTGAAACTATTGTGTTCATGGCAAAATCCACATGCAATTTGCCACTCACACGAGCCGTGCCAAGGGTATGGTTGTGTTCTCAACCAAGAACTATATTTCTTTTTTTCCAGAAAAACGTTCGTTAACGTCTAATTTGTCGAGATTATCGGAATTTTCGTCGGTATAAATGTTATAAATGTAATTTCTCCTTGTCCATTCACCCTGACACATGTCAGATTGGTCACAATCCATTATGTCAATTTATAGAGTGATTAGTTTATTTCTGTTCTCCCTCACTTCCTTAGCCAATGACTTTCGAACGACCTTGCCATTCATATTACGAGGAATATTATCCACAACCCATAGAAACTTCGGTCTATAGTAACCCAGGAGTATTCGATCGTTCATTTCTTTGAGGATATCCTTGCAATCGGCCGCCGATCCGTCGACTACTACACATGCGCACAACAGTTCACCGTGGATATCATCTAGGACTGTTGTTGCCATGATATCACGGACACCCGGAATGTCCAACTGCAGCAGACAATTTTCTATCTCACTAAATTGTAGGGTAACATTATCAGTAGTCAATGCCTCGCCATCCCTACCCAAAACGAACAACTCCCCCTCTCGTGTTATATACCCAACATCCTGTGTGTCGTACCACCCAGAGATTTTAACCGACCTCGATTGCGCCTCGTCTCCATAATATTCAACGAAAATATTTGGCGTTCTTGTAAGAATGCGACCAGTCACACCACGTGGTACAATATCGTAATCCTGATTGGTCACTTTGATTTCTATACCAGGAAGAGGAGTGCCACCAACGCATCTTTCGATCTTCATTCCAGAAGAAAATATTTTCCCACACAACGCTCCCGCTTCAAGCATGCCATAGGAAGCTGTCAATTTCCGGACCTTGTCCAATAAGGCTTCCGCATATTGCTCAATAGCGGCACCAGATAAGATAATCATCGTTAATGTTTCTGGATACTTCGGTTGAGGGTTCATTTTAGCAATATGCGCTGCAATTGATGGGTCCAGAAAGGCGAAAGTACATTTCTCGTGTTGCATGCAATGCATATAGAATGATATTGCCTCGTCGGATGTTTCCGCCATAGCATGTGTGGTAACTCTGGTCCAGCCGTTGATGATTTCCTTGATGGGCGTACCAGCGATCCAACCAAAAACACATACGTTGAACACCGTCTGCTGTTTATCAGAGCTTGTGAACATATTAATCAAGTTGCTGTGTGTATGAACGATCAACTTGGAAACGCCAGTTGTCCCCGATGACCTCATTATCATAGCTGTGTCATCTGGATCCAGGCTCACCAAGTTGTGATCGAAACATTCATCAGAAGATTCCATTAGCTTCTGGTAGCTTTTGATTGGTGGTTGATCTTCGAGTGTATTTACGCATATGACATGTCGTATTGTGGCGGCTTCTTCCGACTCAAGCATGCAAAGGAAGTCGCCTATTTCTAGTTGATGTCCGAGTAGTACCGTTGAATGTACCATGGCGACCGGCGATGTTTTCTTGAGGGCGTATAACATGTCCTTATATTTCTTGCTTACAACGTACATACTCAATGGTATGGCGCCTGTCATAATTATTCCGAAATTCACCACGGCCCATTCAATGGAATTATCTAAAAGAACAACCACGATGTCGCCTTTTCGAACGCCCATATTCCACAGAACTGACGCAAACCTCCTGGATTTTTCGTATAATTCTCCGTAAGTCATTCTGAGGCGCTGCCTATTATTGTCAAACAGAACGATGTATTCTTTGTCAGGTTGACTGTGTGCATGTCTGATGAGGAAATCGACGATCGTGGAGTAAATCCTGAGACCTGTCGGTTGACAGGCTATATAGCTCATCTGTTCAACTGTGGAAGAGAACGATCCAAAAAGATTAATTTAATGGTATCACATGCAAGGATTCCACTCTTTTTAAGGGGAGATAATGAAATGCTCTAGGGCATGTATGCAATTCGAAATTAATTATTTGTCAGCTTCCTCCTGGTTACTTACAAGAGTTTCTTCTACAGTCACCACCAACGAGTTTATGTGCATGCAATTGTTTTCTGTAGAATATAATTCTTTACAACGAAGAATATCAAGGGTCATACATCAGTTGCCATCTATAATTTCCTGGATCAAAGAGATTAATCTTGTTTATTTTCACCATATTCGGACAATTTATTCCGCAATTTACACATGAAACGTCAGAAAAATTACATAGATAAAAACGCATTTTTTTCTTCAAATTAGGGACAAAACTCGTCGACATGATCACGAAATCGCGGAAGGATGGACATCTTACTATGATAAATTATATTCGCCGTTGAATAGACCAGAGTTTGACACACAGCACTACAACTAAGCGAATAACCACCAGCGACCAACATGATGATAATGGTAATGACATACTCTTTTGTGTAACTCCACATGAATTACTCTCTGCTTATCGCAGACTCAGTGTTGGAAAAGCATATCGAATGAACATTTTATATATGGAAGTCAGAAGTTGACTCCGACGGTATCTAATCTTATGACAGCCATGATTCAAACACAATCCCATCACAGATGAAACGTGGTGTAATCATAAGACTATACAAAAGTGGTTCAAAATCTAGAACTGACTTTGTGGGTTGCAGAGCTACAGTAATGCTCTAAGTAATCGACTTTTTAACCACAGCAGAATTATGGGTAACTTTTCAGGATTTAGTCGGAAATATAGCTTGTTGCCATTCATCGGAAAGCTCTCATCGAAGGTCAAATTGGGGAAACATAAGGAAAATTAGCGTTTTTATCTTTATTCATATAAACGTAAACAAACACAGGTAAAATGACAACAAATCAATATTAAATGTTAATAGAAGACACAATACATTTAGACAAGCAATTGTCAAATACTAGTTTATCACATAAACCTATAGTATGGTAATGCACATTAATATTAAACATGAATGATTCTACGAGACTTAACATCAACCCACTTCAAAAATGCTGCAGCAAAATCAAACTCAGACACAGATGGTCCTTCGATAGAAATTTTCATTAGAGCATTAAGATAACGAACAGACAATCGATTGCGCGATTTTGTTTTAACAATGTTTTGAATGGAGAAGGCTCGCTCGCAGTCGACTGTTGATACGGGAACACAGACTAGCCGTTCGGCAAACTGACCAACAATCGTGAACAGTTTTGTGGACTTCTTTCATGTTTTTTGATTCGTTGATCATTTGTACGGCAATGTTGAGAGAATTTATGCCTGAAAATTAAATATATCCACAGATACACACAATAATTAAAATAATTTTGATGAGCTAAAAATATTTTTATATATATCATTTATTAAAAAAATTATTAATTAATTTTGTTTTAAACATTAACTATTTATCCTTGTACAAATATCTAAGCCTACGAGGTGGGCGGAATTAAGAGGCGCATGTCCAGTTTGTGTCTCCAAATTCATGTCAAAGTTGTCAATCCAAAATGGATGTCATAATAGTTTGTTTTTTCATCTGATGGTTTTAATGGCAATGCCCACTAGATATTGCAAGTAGCTGCACATTTTCAGCCTGTGTGGTCTCGATCGCGCTTACTAAATTGTAATCGATAAAATTGCCTAAATGATTTGCTCCCTATATATATACGTTTCTTTTGGCCAGCTATATTATGCAGACCGAGGCCCAAGAGAAAATGTTTGCGGTAATGACTTTTCTGCTTGTGACATCATGAATAAGATCTACTGAATATGATTTTATCAAGCGAATGCCCGAATCCCCGACCGTGTGGTCTTATGCCTTCATTATGCAGTTTATGAAAAACTGAACACATGAAGGAGGCTGTCGAGCATCATATGTCAACACTTCGAGATCAATGAGCCACTGTAAAAAGGTAAAGCTGGTATGGAATCGGCATATGCCATAATGTCTTCGCACAGGTACTGAGATGCCTGTTGTGTTATGTGGTAACTGTCGTTAAGTAATACATGTGAATTCAGTACATCGACATTGTCAATGGTTAGAATTGCAATTTGTCTTTTAATGTATTCTGAATCTTGACATTTAGTTTCGTACGGTATCTAGTGTCGCTCTGTCGATGACCAAATAATGTGTGCAGCACTAGCACCGACACAGCTTGATTTGAATGGTTGAAAACCCATAAAATACGAGTTTTTTTTCAAACAAATTAGACATATATATTGTAGTGTGTACGTTGTGGATTTTTACACTTGAATACATATATTTACAAATTTGATTCGTAAAACATACCTAGTGGTGCAAT
The DNA here is from genome assembly GCA_032622095.1 of Siphonodentalium dalli. Taxonomy (NCBI): domain Eukaryota; kingdom Metazoa; phylum Mollusca; class Scaphopoda; order Gadilida; family Siphonodentaliidae; genus Siphonodentalium; species Siphonodentalium dalli. Next base: position 94,083,116 of record CP136068.1, read on the forward strand.
ATTTCGCCAAAAACACTTTCTTTTTTTTTAAATCTCGAAAAATCGAGGATTTTGGGGTAGGGGAAACCTTACGTAATATCTCCACTAAGCGGATAATAATTTCGCATTGGTTCTTAATATATCCTATAGCATAGTCCATGTGTCAGTTGTTGAATGTACATTCATAACCTATCATATTTTGGTTAGAAGTTATCGCATGTTATGTGTGGGCACCATTTTGAAAAATTACTATTGTTTTAGAAATAAATTTATTTTGCCTGAAATAAAACTACACATTCTATATTAAACTTATAGAGAAGAGATTGTGCAATATAAAAGCGTTTGGAATATATTTTCAAACTTAACTTAATTAAAATATTTTCAGCAAATTTTGAGGAAACAAAATGATGAATAGACTGTGGTATCTCTATGTCCCAGCAGATCGCTGTTCACCTCCAATGTCATAATTTCCCTGGAGAATACCTATCAGGAAATACCATTCGTAACTTCTGCGCTCTCCAGAGGCACCTACCTCCGCCTGGTCTATAAATGCATTCCCCCACCAAGTTAAAAAGTTTTCATCGGAATGGTCTATTATTAATATGGAGGGATGTTCAGGAAAATTACATATAAAACAAGCACAGAACGAGTCATATTTTTTAAGGTAAATATTCAGATAATAAGATCAACAAACGATAGGCCGTTTGTTGAACTTATTGTCGGAACATTTCATACGGGATATAACTACTCACCAAAGAGTGTTAAGTATAGCATGTGTTATCCCGAATATGGGACTTTAATATCGATTTCGAACCAATATATACTCACCATTCATCCTTGAAATTAAATTTCTAGTCGATAGAAAAGGTTTGATATCTGCGGCCAGACTAAATTATAAAGTGGTATCGGAACGAGAAACACTCTGATATACGACGACTTGCCACTGCGCATGTCTACCGCGAGAGGACACAATGTGGGCCGTTTAATGAACGTGTTATAAGTCAAGTCACGTCCGTCGATATTAATTGTGCATTGTATAGTTACACAATGGCCAGTCGACCTTCGTTTTCTCACGTATGAACTTTAAAGGACTTATATAACATTTTTCTAGGTTATAGGAAAATCTGTTAGAGAACATGAAGTTTGTTCTTGTGTTAAAGAAAGTGATCATGTGATTTCTTATTTGTTTTCTGATTTTAGATAAAAAAAAAAATTTTTTAGAGAACAAACACCCACTATCAACATGGAAGATCTGGGACATTCTAAAAAAAAAAATACACACACGAAGGTCGATATGCGCCATCTATGGCTTCTTCTGAACAAGACAACATATGTTAATAACCTTCAGTGCTGCATGTTTTCCTCAAAATATGACAATGAAGTCATGCATGCATTATTCGATTGTAACAGCCCCGTTATATATTTGCTGAGGAACAACTTCTGGGAGTCAATTATAAATAAGAATGGGGTGGAGATGTATCTGTTCTTGGACTCATTGAACCAACGCCATTTACTCTCTTTGCTTCTTGGAGGAACTGAAATTGGAATGCCCACAGACCGTTTGAATGCGATAATAATGCACGCCGCTTCATTCCTCTTTCAAGCCTGTCAGCTGATGAAGGGGAAAACATCGACATGGATGTGAGTTTGTGCCGGCTACAGCAAGACCAGCTGGTCAACACGTGAATCTGACTTATACATACTGATCAGGAATATATAGCTAATTGCATTCATATCCATATGCATGCGAGGTGTACTTATAATGTGTTTTTCCCTAAATGTGTAAATACTATTTATTGTTGTGTATATATGAATGTTGTATATGTGCTCTCCAGTGATGGAGGTTACCAATAAATATGTACGTCCGTGATATTAATTGTGCATTGTATAGTTACACAATGGCCAGTCGACCTTCGGTTTCTCACGTATGCACTTGCGACATTTAAAGGAGTTATATAACATTTTTCTAGGGTATAAGAAAATCTGTTAAATAACAAGAAGTTTGTTCTTGTGTTAAAGAAAGTGATCGTGTGATTTCTTACATTAAGATATGTTTTCTGATTTTAGATGAAAAGTTTTAGAGAACAGGAAAATTGTTCTTGTATTAGAAAAGTGATCATCTCATTTCTTATAATACGAATTTTTTTCTGATGTTAGAAAAAATGATTTAGAGAACAAGAACAATTTTAAGTTAGCACATTTGGACCACTAAATGGTTGTTTATGTAGACCACTGAATGGTTGTTTATGTATATTTGTTCAAGAACACATCTCCTTTTATTTGATATTATATCATCATCTCAGAAAAACTCTTAAAACAATCATCAAGAAAAATGTTCTTGTGTCACTCCCTAGAATATATTTCTTATTTTAAGTTGAGTTTTCGCCAAATAAATTTTTTTCTTCTTGGGAGTGAGGCTTTCATGCACATAGTAAGTGAACAAGACCAGTCATCAGCTACGAGTTTGATAGTCTGACACATTCATATATATACTTAGTATTAACACCGATATAAATGGTTTTCCCCACAGTGGCGTGTCGTCAAAACTAGTTAAAAAATAAAAAAATAAATTTAATTTAAAACGAGCGCGCCGATATAACGACACAATACCCCGTAGGTTTCCCGCAGTATTACATCACCGCCCAATTTTCGCGTAAATTGAAAACATAGCGATGAAGAAGAGGTCAATTAGGAAAAGAGACAGGTCAGAACCACTTGCAACAGAAACCACCGAGGTTCTATAGAAACAAAAGTGGCCTTTGTTCCAATTCTGCCAACATGTATCTGGAGGGTTATTTGTCAACATGCTTACACAGAAGGATGCTTACAGACATACATAGAAGGATTCCTACATGCATACATACATGTAGAAGGATTCCTACATGCATACACAGAAGGATTCCTACATGCATACACAGAAGGATTCCTACATGCATACATAGAAGGATTCCTACATGCATACACAGAAGGATTCCTACATGCATACACAGAAGGATTCCTACATGCATACACAGAAGGATTCCTACAGGCATACACAGAAGGATATGCTAAATAAAAACAAAATTAGTGCACAAGTCTGCAAACAATTATGTTTGACACTCGCTCAATTGTCTTGGAATGTGCTCTGATTAATTATTAGGGGAAAAAAAGAAGTAAAAAAGCATTTTGATTCTCAGACATAGTCATTGAAATGAAAGTGTCAATGACACTGTAGCTCAACTTTGGTTAGAAGTTAAATTTGTGTGATGATGAGCAATGAATGGACAGATTTTGAATTGAATTTTGAAATCCAAGATGGCCGCTGGCAGCCATGTTTTTGTCCGAATGACCCCAAAATGACTCGTTCCCATCTACATTCCAATTTAACCAGCCATGACAAATTTCATGATGATCAGACTAAAGGTACGACCTGTAGCCCGTGCTAAAGGATATAGTCATACAAAGAGTAAAATCCAAGATGGCTGCTGGCGGCCATGTTTTTTGGCCGAAGGATCCAAAAATGACTCGTTCCCAACTACATGTCATTGTTAACATCCATGACACATTTTATGATGATCCGACCAAGGGTACGATCTGTAGGCTGTGCCAAAGAATTTAGTTCCCATCTACATGTCAATGTTAATATTCATGACAAATTTCATGATGATCAGACCAAAGGTACGACCTGTAGCCCGTGCTAATGACTCGTTCCCATCTACAATCCAATTTCAACAGCCATGACAAATTTCATGATGATCAGACTAAAGGTACGACCTGTAGCCCGTGCTAAAGGATTTAGTCATACAAAGAGTAAAATCCAAAATGGCTGCTGGCGGCCATGTCTTTTTGCCGAATGACCCCAAAATGGCTCGTTCCCATCTACATGTCATTGTTAACAACCATGCAAAAAATTATGATGATCTGACAAAAGGTACGATCTGTAGGCCATGCCAAAGAATTTAGTCATGCAAAGAGTAAAATCTAAGATGGCTGCCGGTGGCCATGTTTTTTGGCCGAACAACCCAAAAATGACTCGTTCCCATCTACATGTCAATATTAATATCCATGACAAATTTCATGATGATCAGACGAACAGTACGACCTGTAGCCCGTGCTAATGGATTGAATATTGAAATCCAAGATGGCCACTGGCGGCCATGTTTTTTCCCGAATGAACCCAAATTGACTCGTTCCCATCTACATGTCAATGTCAACAGCTATGACACATTTTATGATGATCCGACCAAGGGTACGACCTGTAGGCCGTGCCAAAGAATTTAGTCATGCAAAGAGTAAATCTAAGATGGCTGCCGGCAGCCATGTTTTTTGACCGAATGACCCCAAAATTACTCGTTCCCATCTACATGTCAATGTTAACATTCATGACAATTTTGGTGATGATCAGACCAAAGGTACGACCTGTAGCCCGTGCTAATGGATTGAATTTTGAAATCCAAGATGGCTGCTGGCGGCCATGTTGTTTGTCCGAATGACCCCAAAATGACTCGTCAATAAAATGTCAATATTAACATCCATGACAAATTTCATAATGATCAGATAAACAGTACGACCTGTAGCCCGTGCTAATGGATTGAATATTGAAATCCAAGATGGCCACTGGCGGCCATGTTTTATTCCCGAATGAACCCAAAATGACTCGTTCCCATCTACATATCAATGTCAACAGCTATGACAAATTTCATAAAGATCCGACCAAAGGTACGACCTGTAGCCCGTGCTAAAGGAAATTGTTGACGCATCACACACGCACACACACGCACACACACAGACGACGGACGACAAAGCCATGGCAATAGCTAAAACTTTACAAAGTAAAGTTCAGCTAAAGATGGCTGCTGTTTTTTGGCCAAATGACCCCAAAATGACTCGTTCCTATCTACATGTCATTATTAACATTCATGACAAATTTCATGATGATCAGACGAACAGTATACGACCTGTGGCCCGTGCTAATGGATTAAATTTTGAAATCCAAGATGGCCGCTGGTGGCCATGTTTTTTGTCCGAATGACCCCAAAATGACTCGTTCCCATCTACATGTCATTGTTAATATCCATGACAAATTTTATGATGATCAGACTAAAGGTACGACCTGCAGCCCGTGCTAAAAAATTTAGTCATACAAAGAGTAAAATCCAAGATGGCTGCTGGCGGCCATGTTTTTTGGCCGAATGGCCCCAAAATTACTCGTACCCATCTACATGTCAATATTATCATCCATGACAAATTTGATAATGATCAGACGAACAGTTACGACCTGTGGCCCGTGCTAATGGATTAAATTTTGAAATCCAAGATGGCCGCTGGCGGCCATGTGTTTTGTCAGAATGACCCCAAAATGACTCGTTCCCATCTACATTCCAATTTCAACAGCCATGACAAATTTTATGATGATCAGACTAAAGGTACGACCTGTAGCCCGTGCTAAAGGATTTAGTCATACAAAGAGTAAAATCCAAGATGGCTGTTGGCGGCCATGTTTTTTGGCCGAATGACCCCAAAATGACTTGTTCCCATTTACATGTCATTATTAACATGCATGCCAAATTTCATGATGATCAGACAAACAGTACGGCCTGTAGCCCGTGCTAATGGATTGCATTTTGAAATCCAAGATGGCCACTGGCGGCCATGTTTTTTTTCCGAATGACCCCAAAATTAATCATTCTGGTCTAAATGATAGATAATACATGTGCATCATCACCCTATCGCAGGAAATACATGAATGTATTATTCGAATGCCTTTTCGAATGCCTTGTCCGACCCATTGGTTAACAAATTATCATGGTTCTCCGCTGGCCTCATCCACATATCCATATTCCACATGCTTGTACTTTACACACTGTGTAGGAACTGTTACATCGGAAATCGTTCTATCGCCGGTAGTGTGATGGTTCTTGCCTGATTTGTTACGGTTCCTGATGATTGAAAATAATCAAGTGACATTAATAGGCAGAAATAAAATATTGAAAGTCCCGATGAGTATAGTATTATAATCGTGCCCGCCTATATGAATGACCAATGGTAATATAAATCTACCCTCAGGGGGCTTGGGGAGGGGGTGCTTAATTGGTGTCTATCCCCAACTTTGGTCAAAATGTTCAACAGTTACAAATTTCTTATCTTACAATAGATTGGTTTGAAATTTAACACCAACAATATGTTGAAATTGTTCTCTTAATTTGATTTGACAACAATTTAATAGTGGGGATTTTGTCGTTTTTAGACTAACATTTGCATACTTTCCTACACTTTAAACATGTAATCAACCATATTTGACATATACAAATGGACACTTCTTCTTTAGAGTTGATCCAAAACTCATGATGGGTGGACATGAAGTAGGGAGCAGGTGTGATCTAGTTTTCTATATCACATTTACCCCCCCCCCCCCCAATTGGCAAGAAACTGGTTTAATGGACAAATAATCTAATTCCATTTAATTAGTATGCTTTGTATTAAATAATGTATGCTCTTTTTGCAAAATAAATCATCTCTCTCTCTCCATCTGTTGGGAACATTTCCAATCTTGTGGGGGTGGGGGCGCCAGGTTGGAAACTTCCAACACTTGGGAATCTTGAAGCCAGTTTATATGTTTTTTGCAATTTTCAGGTTCAGATATCCACATTTTCTCACTGGGCCCATGTATCCTGAGTTTCTCCTCCGGTTTGCATGGTGGCCAATCAAAGGCTACTGATCAATTCACTTCAGAATGGTATACAATCTAGAGCTATAATGTGTCATGCAGTTGGGGAATACCAAAGCCCAGGCCTTGTGCATGAGTTTGGTATGTTTCAAGGGGATGGTGCGGTTGGAAATTCCAAGGTGGACGCCCCAACATTGGATACCCTCCAGCCCACGTCCCTGCTGACTTGACACGTTAGTAGCGAGGAATAATAATGTGCCTTGTAATAGCCAGGTTCAGACATCCATAACACTAATTTTTAATGATTCATTTGTATGAATGTTTAGCTAATAATTCAAACAATCTGTTACTGCATGTTGAATTTAATAGCTGAGCATTCCTACAAATGAATCAATAGGATTCAAGTCGCTGCTCTTTATAGCACATTTAGTCATCAAAGAATTAACATCCATATAATAATATTTGTAACTGCATGATTCTTTTCTATTTTTTATATGTTACTGCTTGTTGAACTTAATAGCTAAGAATTCCTACAAATTAATCAATAGGATTCAAGTCAATTCTCATTACAGCGCATTTAGTAACCAAAGGTTTAACATCCATATAATAATATTTGTAACTGTAGGATTCTTTGTTTTTTTATATCTTCTATTAAAAAATCAGAGATCCCTAGTCAATCTAAAATATGATTGAATGGAAGATTACCGTGCTTGTATATGCTTTAATAGCTGCATATTCTAGAATTCTAGAATTTAACCTAGATAATCAGCATCCAGCAAGCGGATGCCCGACATAAACTTCATAAACTGCGTAATCAGAGAATTGTATGGGTGTCAACTAACTTTTAACGTCTTATTTTTGGCTTTTTGTTGAGTAAAATACGTCTACGAAAATAGACAACACTAGCCGATGTGCCCGGCCCTCTTCGTCCGGGCTATTTAGGGATTTTTTTTGTGATCGTCTCCGCCTGGGCAAACTATTGTTCGATCGGCCCGGAAACATGCCTATATGAGCGAATATGGTAAAGGTCAAGGACATGGTCGCACGTGAAATTGGACCCACCCATATTGTTCCCGGGATCAAAGTAGGCCTACATTATACCAATTTGAGTCGGATTGGTCGAGGTCCAGAAACATGCCTATATGAGCGTATATGAGCGAGGTCAAGGTCAAGTACACGGTCGCAAGTGAAATTGGACCCGCCCATATTGTTCCCGTGATCAAAGTAGAATCAGCTACCAAATTTGAGTGGGATCGGTCGAGGTCCAGATACATGCCTATATGAGCGTATTTGAGCGAGGTCAAGGTCAAGGACACAGACGCACGTGATATTGGACCCGCTCATATTGTTCCCCGGATCAAAGTAGGCCTACACACCAAATTTGAGTCGGATCGGTCGAGCAGTTTTTCGAGTCTATAACACAAATACATACATACAGACAGAAGTTCCAAAATATATAATAGACTAGCCGATGAGCCCGACGTTGTCCGGGCTATTCAAAAATCAAATTTCAAGTCGATAGCTCTACCCGTTTCCGATATCTGGTCTGCGCATGCGCGAAGCTGGCGTCGCACGGGCTCGGCGATACGATAAAATTCGTATCCGGGGCAAGATACATTCACATACCAAATTTCAAGTCGATAACTCCACCCGTCATCGAGATCTCGTCTGCGCATGCGCGAAGCTGGCGTCGCACGGGCTCGGCGACCCGATAAAATTCGTATCCGGGGCAAGATACATTCACATACCAAATTTCAAGTCGATAGCTCCACCCGTTTCCGAGAACTCGTCTGCGCATGCGCGAAGCGGGCGCCACACGGGCTCGCCAATACGACAACGACCACCGCCTGGTCAAACTACACACACGTACCAAGTTTCGTCCAGATCGGTCGAGAATCGTAGATTTGTATTAATGACAGACATACAGACAGACAGACAGACAGACAAACAAACAGAGGTCTTCAAAATATATATGAGATAAAATACAAGACAGATAACTCTATATATCCCGTCTACACTCACGCTTTACGAAGTCCAGTGCAATGAAATTTCACTATTGTTAACCGGCTGTTGACTCATGGAAATGTCGGGCATGCAAAACGCGTTATTGTTCAAACTAGCTGGCGACTTTCTGAATTTTGATAGGCGTAACACAGCTTATTGGATAAGCATATAAAGGCAGTGTAATTCGCCGAAATTAATGACAAGTGGTGCAAATTTCAACTTAATGCATAGTTTGTTGTGTTTATCTTTGTATACTTTCACAAAATTGGCAGTTTGAACCATGTACCATGGAAAATATTAGCAATAGTTTTACCCGTATAGAACGATTAATGGGGATAGAACCGACTCGATCAGGAGAGAACCCAAACAATAATCAAAATTCGCGGTTCTTGTCGTTGTTATGACTCGCACAATGAATTTTTCGTTATTAACACGCTCATTGGTGCCACAGATTGTTATGGGATCGAAAATAACTAATCGAATTATCACCTAGATGCCTCAAAATTGCGTTTTAACTGTCAAAAAGTCGTGAAAATGTATAATTTCGATCAGCAAGAACCGTCACAAATCAGGCAAGAACCATCACAAACCGGCGATAGAACGATTTCCGATGTAACAGTTCCTACACAGTGCAATAAACAGTGACTTTACATACCATATCACAAACTGAGCGATGAACGGTGAACGACAAACGAATTATACTATTATTTAATAAAAAACAGACATTTATATACCAATGTTTAAAGTTAACAAGACAAAACCTAGATAAATTTAAATTATTATTACATGTATAGTTATATTACTTTTCAACGGGGACGGCAGGTAGACAACATTCTTGGTTATGGTGTCCCCGATAGCTCATTGAATGTTATACTATTACACTGTGTATATAATTGTATATATCATATGAATGAGTTATGAATAAATAATCATAGTCATAGTCATAGTCATAGTCATAGTCATAGTCAATGTTGATATCAACAGCTATGACAAATTTCATAATGATCCGACCAAAGGTACGACCTGTAGCCTGCATTGTTGACGCTTTACGTACACACGTGCACACGCACACACACACACACACACACACACGGACGACGGACGACAAGGCCATGGCAATAGCTCAAACTTTACAAAGTAAAGATGAGCTAAAAAATGGCCCTGGTTGGACCATTTTATTTCGATTTTGGATTTCACCGTATTGTAAATCGGTAACACGAAAATAGGAAATTGCCACACGGAAATTAGTTATGTTTCAAATAACGAATAGGAGCTATGAATACAACGGCGTATGTGTGGGTATTCAGGTATATTGTCACCACCGGCTGTCCAAACCCCAAAGTATATTGGTCAAATGTGTTGAAATATTTTTATAAAAGATCAACATTTCATTGCTGCTGATTTTCTTATTGGTTTCGGCTGAATCCTGTCGAGATGTGTGATTGGCTGACGCGGGCATACTATTTTGTATAAGTAATGTGATTGGCTGACGCGGGCATACTATTTTGTATAAGTAATGTGATTGGCTGACGCGGGCATACTATTTTGTATAAGTAATGTGATTGGCTGACGCGGGCATACTATTTTGATAAGTAATGTGATTGGCTGACGCGGGCATACTATTTTGTATAAGTAATGTGATTGGCTGACGCGGGCATACTATTTTTAAACAATAATGTGATTGGCTGACGCGGGCATACTATTTTGTATAAGTAATGTGATTGGCTGACGCGGTCATACTATTTTGTATAAGTAATGCGATTGGCTGACGCGGGCATACTATTTTGTATAAGTAATGTGATTGGCTGACGCGGGCATACTGTTTTTAAACAGTAATGTGATTCCATGCTATTTGTTTCAGACTATACCGAACGCGCGCAGCTGTTCAATAGTGAGGGTTCACTCAGACTGACTGGGGCTCAACGCTCAACAGGTCCCAGTATTGAGTTACCCTTATACACAAAACACTCGTTTAAACCATGGTGAAAACACTCTGCTATTTACTCTGGTGATTGGAACAGTTAAAATCAAGTGATTTTACCAGGGCGTTACTCTGTTAAAATTTGTTTATTGAATCGTCACCAATTATACGCTCACATGTAGACCAACCCATGTATTTTTACTCTAGTGAAATTGACCCATTTCACCAAGGTATTTTTTACCGGGATGTAAGTATATATGTATGTAATTTACCTCATTTTTTTATCTCTATATAAAGGCGATTTACCACGGCAGTATACCGGTGTAGTTTTTAGGAAGACCTAAAATTAAAAACAGATTGGAAGTCATAGGAATCACATAAGGTGTTAAATTCTTCTGGATTTAGCCCACTTATGTATAAGAATATTATTGTCCCATTCTGTTAACTATTGAGTATGACACCGGTACATTTGTTTCTCAAAATATTATTTTATTCTCACATAAGAAATAGAAAACACACCAGCTACGAAATGTGCTTTTGTGAAATAGAGTTATCGTTCATGCCCGTGTGAAAATACTTTGGTGAAAGCTGAATGATATAGCTCCACTCTGGTAAATAATGATATACTCCGACAAAAGCCATGATAAGATAAGATAAGATTTAATGCAAAATACACCCAATGGGCAGTGGCACATATAATAAATACAAACATATATCAACATAAAGAATAATTTAACATGAGTAATCACATACGATATGCATATACGTTCTCGTGAACTTACTGTCATAAAATCTCAGGTATACTTGCTTTTGTTAGATATATGTATATTGTCTCAAATGGTGAAGAAAGACCGGATCATGTCGCATATAACGTTAATGGTTGCAATTGGTTCATTCTGCATAATAAATCTGTACTTCTCATAATTTGTCATTTCTAAGAAATGAGGGCACGTTGCAATTATATCCTTTACACAAGTTTCACGAATACTTTCGAAGGCCTGACATTCTAAGATGAAATTATATTCTGACTCAATTTGTAAAGTCCATGTAACAAGACAGTCAATGAATGTGGAGACGCTCACCTACTGTAAACTTTGTAAAGACTGAGAGGAAAGGGCTTTGAAGACTAAACAGTCAGTACTTGTCAAAATAACGTAAAACAAGTAGTTCTAAACAGGGACATAGCTAGGAATTCGCTGATGAGCCGGGCTCTTCACCTTGATATTTCTAAGTGCACACTATTGTAAAATCTTCAACCCCCTTTTAAACAAGATAATCTTAACCATACCACAGCCTAAATTCACATAATTCCTTTTGCACATCCCACTTATGTCGAAATTTTACAACTGGAACCGGTGCTTCAAGCTCTCAAACATTTGGGAATTTCCAACCTGACATATTCCATAAAGTTAAAAGTTGTGGCCCATTTTGGTATTACATTTTAACCTGAAGTAGGCAAATATGGACTGACTTGGTTTAAAAACATACTGGTTGGAAAATAAAATCCAACTATGAGAACTATTCTAACTTATTTTTGGTGTGAAAATCTAATCTACAACTAATGTATCAGAAATTAAATTTCCAAGATGAATATATATATATATATTATTATACCAGTAGTGTACAGCATATATACAGGTAGTGTGGGTGGGGCAGCGCTAAATCTCTTAGATCTGCCCCTATTTGAACAAACATGAATCCCCATCTCTGATATCTATTCATATAATAATTTTAAACAGTCGTTTTTAAGATTTGAAGTTAATTGATTTTCCAAAAAGGACCCCATTGGAACAGATCTAAACATGCCACACAAGGACCCTGCTTACACAAATATAAGCTAAATAGACTTGATGGTTCTTGAGAAGTAACAGTTGTTAGAATTACTATGGAGGGAAAACATTATGGCCCTGGCATCCCTCCTATTTGACCCGATGAACTTATTTGAACAAATCTGAATGTGAGTCACATACAGGTAGGGAATTCATATAGATCTCGAGAAGATAACAATTGTTGATGGATGGATGGACAGAACAATGGATGGAAGGACACTCTGACAGACCAACAGTTTTAATCCAATATACCCCCACTTTTTTTTATCCATAATCAGGTATAATGAGTTCACATAGATAAGTGGTTAAGAAAATACTATTGGAACAGCCAAAACAGTGTGAATTTAGTGTGTCTGAGGTCCCAAAAGGGTGAATGTAAGGTGAGCTAGCATCACCAAATTCACCATCTGGGAACCCAATTTTACTTAGTCCTCAACTGCTACGGGAGACATAGGGACAGATAGAAGTTCTCCAGCTGAAGTTGGTGACGTATGACAGTATGCGCAACCATTTGACACCTCAATTATGCATTTTAGAATCTGAACAGAAGGGGAAAAAGCTGCTAAAAATGTTAATTTGAGACTCTAGATACTTCCCAGAAGATGAGGCCTAAGCAGAATGAGGTCCTCAGAGGGTGTATTTGGTGATGCTAGCCTGCTGTGCGGGGTAGCATAATTAAATTCACCCTCTGGGAACCTCATTCTACAAATGCCAGACACACTTAATTCAAGCTTGGAGAATAGGAATTTAATCTGATATTAATGACCAGTGTATTGTAAACAGTGACGGTGCTACATTGACAACTTTAGAAAAGAAATGCTCAACACTATTAATCTCATTTAAATTATGAATGACATGAATATACAGTCCCTGGGGACTCTGTCTATAGCCAACAGCAGTTGTGTTATCTATCTATCTGGCACTGTTTATAAACAACAAGTGTCATGTCTATCAATTCTTAGCCCCTTGGTTCAGGGATGGCCTGTAGTTGGAATGCAAGGATATTAAAAGGAAGTTACTGAACATTTATGTACATCTGTCTGTTGGTATTTTCTCCCAAACCCCTGATTTAAACAAAATTTAGTGGGGTGACTAGATGTACCTACCCCCCCCCCCCCCCGAAGATGTAATAAGTTAATAAGTTAAATCTAAAATAAAATTCTTCAGATTTATGTCCATAGCCCCACCCACATTTGACCCAGTGACCTCATTTGAACAAATCTGAACCACAGTCACCCAAGGAACCCTCATACCAAATATGAACCCATTCGGCCCAATGACTTCAGAAAAGAAGTCGTTTAAAGATTTACTATGGGGGGAAATAGTTATGGTACTGACATCAAAACTATTAGACTTGGTGACCTCATTTGAACAAATCTGAATGTCAGTCACCTAGGGAACATCCACAAACAAATATGAATCCATTCGGTCCTATGGAACTTTAGAAGATGTTCAAAGAATTGTTGACGGGCGGACGGATGGACGGACGGACGACGGACAAGGAGTGATGACTATAGCTCCATCGGGGACTTCGTCTCAGGTGAGTTAAAAAGGACTCAACCTTGAAAATTTCCGTGTAAAATTATGCTGTCACGGGGCGTGAACGCAAGCCACTCGCGGACTACTAAGGAGCATATGGGACTATTATGTATATAATATAACATACATTTGGTTCATTTTCCTGAAAAATATCTCGATGACGAGGGTTTTATTTTTGCATTCCGGATTATCTACCATATGTATAACATTACTTCGAACTCGGCAGTCGTATAATGGAAATGGTTACCTTATTCTACGAATCAGATAATATAGAAACCAACGAACCATTTAGTGTAAACATGTTTTATTCCAACCCTATAATAACATATATAAACATTTTAACCAAAGTGTTGACAATAATAAATAGAATAGAACAGATGGATTGATTGGAAAGGGGATTAAACAACAAGCCCAAGGGCTTTTGCTAAGTTTGCTCCAATTTTGTTTAGCACCCCCTCTCCATTACAGGTGGAGAGTGGTGATCGGGGCGGGGGAGGAATGGAAATATTATAATAACGACACCATTTGAGTACAGTACCTCTTTAACAAAGTCATTTCAAAATCAAAATAATAGGCAGGCACAGCTTTCCATATTAATCAATGGGGAAGAACTCTATCGTGAAACAAAAATTTGAATGGAGAAATATAATTTGATATCGTTTGTTTACAAATTAATAGACGTCGCTAGATGGCATTTAATGTAATATATCGAGTTAAGAACACTTGGAACAAGCTCTAACAGCGCTGAGGTTGTACGTGGAAATTGAAACACGTCGTAGCGTTACGTTGCGCAAAACTAAAGTTCAGATAGACAACAATGGAATGTTCACATGTATCTGCAAGAAAATATCAGGGACAAATCTACCCTGATAATATATTACTGCAAAGATTACACACATGAGGTTCAGATGCCGATGATTGAGCTCAATCAGAACAGTATTACTCGTGCTGGTTCAAGTGAATTGCTTTGGGTAAACTTATAGTCCATGTTAGCAGTTCATAGCTTTATTTTACACCCCACCCTTGTCGTGTCACGTTACTGCACTCATACCGTCCAAAACCGAGCGAAATGAGAAAGTTGTCACGTTATTTGGAAATAGGTATACGCCTCTAATATGAATCGTACGTGATACGTGGTGGAGCAACCACACATGCTGTGCCTCAAATTTGCCTTTTATTGGCGACATAGCGTCAATAATTTATGTAACATCACGCAGTGATCACGACTGAGATGACATGCCAACTTGACAAGACGTGTCGTGGATTGTGCAATCTTGTCTGGATTCTGGCCCACAAATCCAAAATGACATCAGAAACCGTGTCGTGACGTCTTCATTTTTTCGTTTTCATTAAACTGACCAAATAAATTGGTCTAAATGAAATTAATAGACCTAAATCACATGTGAATTCTTCGAAAGTTGTGAATTAGTTTCTTTCATTTTCATCGCGATGCTTCAGTCCCAATTCCGTGTTTTTTTGCAATCTCCACACTGTTGCTAACCGGAAGTCACGTGATAATTTCTACAAAATCCATACCCGCGTAAAATAGTATAGCAGAGTGCAGCCAATCAGAATGCGAGAAAGTCACGTGAGATATAATATTATAATTTAGTACATGCATATATGGGATGGTGAAAGTGATTTTGTTTTTGGCAAATCGGATGACCCAACCCCTATCGAGACCCCATTTGATGTTTTATAGAATTGTAGGTTTTGTTTGGTTCATGGGGCTGTGGTGTATAGCACGTGACTGGCTACCAAACATACATAGGTGTGACGACATGGAGCTTGTGCATGGTGTCTCACCCCTTCTATTATGGTTAATTTTTAAACAGTTGGACATTACATACCTGACACAATGTTAGTTGGAAAATACACACCAACAATGCAAACTCATCGTAGCGTTACGTTGCGCAAAACTAAAGTTCAGATAGACAACAATGGAATGTTCACATGTATCTGCAAGAAAATATCAGGGACAAATCTACCCTGATAATATATTACTGCAAAGATTACACACATGAGGTTCAGATGCCGATGATTGAGCTCAATCAGAACAGTATTACTCGTGCTGGTTCAAGTGAATTGCTTTGGGTAATCTTATAGTCCATGTTAGCAGTTCATAGCTTTATTTTACACCCCACCCTTGTCGTGTCACGTTACTGCACTCATACCGTCCAAAACCGAGCGAAATGAGAAAGTTGTCACGTTATTTGGAAATAGGTATACGCCTCTAATATGAATCGTACGTGATACGCAGTGGAGCAACCACACATGCTGTGCCTCAAATTTGCCTTTTATTGGCGACATAGCGTCAATAATTTATGTAACATCACGCAGTGATCACGACTGAGATGACATGCCAACTTGACAAGACGTGTCGTGGATTGTGCAATCTTGTCTGGATTCTGGCCCACAAATCCAAAATGACATCAGAAACCGTGTCGTGACGTCTTCATTTTTTCGTTTTCATTAAACTGACCAAATAAATTGGTCTAATTGAAATTAATAGACCTAAATCACATGTGAATTCTTCGAAAGTTGTGAATTAGTTTCTTTCATTTTCATCGCGATGCTTCAGTCCCAATTCCGTGTTTTTTGCAATCTCCACACTGTTGCTAACCGGAAGTCACGTGATAATTTCTACAAAATCCATACCCGCGTAAAATAGTATAGCAGAGTGCAGCCAATCAGAATGCGAGAAAGTCACGTGAGATATAATATTATAATTTAGTACATGCATATATGGGATGGTGAAAGTGATTTTGTTTTTGGCAAATCGGATGACCCAACCCCCATCGAGACCCCATTTGATGTTTTATAGAATTGTAGGTTTTGTTTGGTTCATGGGGCTGTGGTGTATAGCACGTGACTGGCTACCAAACATACATAGGTGTGACGACATGGAGCTTGTGCATGGTGTCTCACCCCTTCTATTATGGTTAATTTTTAAACAGTTGGACATTACATACCTAACACAATGTTAGTTGGAAAATACACACCAACAATAGGTTGGAATTGTTCTCGTAGTTCGATTTTTCAACCAGTAATCTATGTGGAATTTGTTGTTTTAACACCAACAATTGCATATCTTCCTACATTTTGTCAAAATATTGGTTTGAAATGGGCTTCAGTGGAACAATTTCCAACGTTAGGGGTGTCAAGTGGATATACTCAACACTTGGAGATCTGGAGGCCAGTCCGGATGCTTGGATTTTGCAGTTTTCGGTTTCAGATTAAAAAAAATTCTCCATCAGGGTCGAACCGTGATCGACATGGTGAGTCATTGTCCCTCCCGAGTGGCGATTCAAGAACTACTAGACAAACAACGAAACACAAATCGAGGCCTGAATAATTTGCATAGAATTATAACTCTAGACGTTATGATTTTGCAGTGTTCAATCAAGCCATGTGAGGTATCAGGTGGTAAATTCAATTTCAACGATTACGAGCATATCCCTTAGAGATTATTTAACCGGATACAAATGACCACCAATCAAGGTGAACACATTTCACCCACTAGCGATACAATAGCAATGCGTTGTGTCGATAGTATATATTATGTATATAAACTATGCTATTTACAGCACAAAACTCATATTTCATCATGTTTGTAAACATCTACGTTTATTTTCGAACAAATATGTATCGCGTGGTATTGTGTCTATTGTATTCATGGCAAAATCAACATTCAATTTCCACTCACACGAGCCGTGTCACGGGGCGTGGTTGTGTTGTCAAACAAGAACTATATTTGTTCCCGAAAAACGTTCATAAGAGTCTAATTTGTCGAGATTTATCGGAATTTGTCATCGGTATAAATGTTATAAATGTAATTTACACTTGTATATAACAAAACAGTGTTTTAAGTCAGTTAATGGACTCGCGACTGGATATTCGTAAACTAAATGGTTCGGCCACATCAAGTTTACACTCACACGAGCCGTGCCAAGGGGCATGTTGTGTTCTCAACCAAGAACTATATTTTTTTTTCCAGAAAAACGTCTAATTTGTCGAGATTTATCGGAATTTGTCGTCGGTATAAATATTATAAATGTAATTTTTCCATGTCCATTCACCCTGACACGACAGTCAGATTGGTCACAATCCATTATGTCAATTTATAGAGCGATTAGTTTATTTCTGTTCTCCCTCACTTCCTTAGCCAATGACTTTCGAACGACCTTGCCATTCATATTACGAGGAATATTATCCACAACCCATAGAAACTTCGGTCTATAGTAACCCAGGAGTATGCGATCGTTCATTTCTTTGAGGATATCCTTGCAATCGGCCGCCGATCCGTCGACTACTACACATGCGCACAACAGTTCACCGTGGATATCATCTTGGACTGTTGTTGCCATGATATCACAAACACCCGGAATATCCAACTGCAGCAGACAATTTTCTATCTCACTCAATTGTAGGGTAGCATTATCAGTAGTCAATGCCTCGCCATCCCTACCCAAAACGAACAACTCCCCCTCTCGTGTTATATAACCAACATCCTGTGTGTCGTACCACCCAGAGATTTTAACCGACCTTGATTGCGCCTCGTCTCCATAATATTCAACGAAAATATTTGGCGTTCTTGTAAGAATGCGACCAGTCACACCACGTGGTACAATATCGTAATCCTGATTGGTCACTTTGATTTCTATACCAGGAATAGGAGTGCCACCAACGCATCGTTCGATCTTCATTCCAGAAGAAAATATTTTCCCACACAACGCTCCCGCTTCAAGCATGGCATAGGAAGCTGTCAATTTCCGGACCTTGTCCAATAAGGCTTCCGCATATTGCTCAATAGCGGCACCAGATAAGATAATCATCGTTAATGTTTCTGGATACTTCGGTTGAGGATTCATTTTTGCGAGTTTCGCTCCAATTGAGGGGTCAAGAACGGTGGAAGTGCATTTCTCTTGTTGCATGCAATTCATATAGAATAATATTGCCTCGTCGGATGTTTCCGCCATAACCAGTGTGGTAACTCTGGTCCATCCGTTGACGATATCCCTGATGGGCGTACCAGCGATCCAACCAAAAGCACATATATTGAACACCGTCTGCTGTTCATCAGAGCTACTTTTGAATATATTAATCAAGTTGCTGTGTGTATGAACGATCAACTTGGCAACCCCAGTTGTCCCCGACGACCTCATTATCATAGCTGTGTCGTCTGGATCCAGGCTCACCAAGTTGTGATCGAAACATTCATCAGAAGATTCCATTAGCTTCTGGTAGCTTTTGATTGGTGGTTGATCTTCGGGAGTATTTACGCATATGACGTGCCGTATTGTGGCGGCTTCTTCCGAGTCAAGCATGCGAATGAAGTCGCTCATTTCTAGTTGATGTCCGAGTAGTACTGTTGAATGTACCATGGCGACCGGCGATGTTTTCTTGAGAGTGTATAGCATGTCCTTAAAGTCCTTGCTTACAAAGTACATGCTCAGTGGTATGGCGCCTGTCATAATTATTCCGAAATTCACCACCGCCCACTCGATGGAATTAACTAATAGAACAACCACAACGTCGCCTTTACGAACGCCCATATTCCACAGAACTGACGCAAACCTCCTGGATTTTTCGTATAATTCTCCGTAAGTGATATTGAGGCGCTGCCTATTGCTGTCGAACAGAACGATGAATTCTTTGTCAGGTTGACTGCGCGCATGTCTGATGAGGAAATCGATGATCGTGGAATAAATCCTGGGACCTGTCGGTTGACAGGCTATGTAGCTCTTCTCTTCAACTGTGGAAGAGAACGACCCAAAACTGTTTATTTAATGGTCTCACTTGCAAGGTTTTCACTCTTTTTAAAGGGGGTCAAGTGACACATTGGAATGGGCATTCCAATGTTGCAGAGTTGTAAATATTACGGGGTGTGACTTGATATTGCATTGGAAATAGAAGATAATAGTTAATTGTTCTGAGTAGCGTACGGGTTTTCTCATCGAGTGCGATGCGGAGGATAATTTGTTACGAGGCGCTTGCCGAGTGAAAATAATCCTCGCATCTCACGAGATGCGAGAACCCGTACATTACTCGGGAAAGTTATATTTTCTAAACCGGTGTGTTACGACCCAGACACAATGAAACACACAGTTAAACATATATACGTTCTTAAAGCTACAACATCATCAGCCATTTATGTTAAAATAACGCGCAAGGATACCGAATGACGCAAACATTGACGCCATGACGCAGTACTGATAGTAGGATAACATCTTGAGAGTAGGGTAACACGTTCGGTCTTTTGGGAGTGGGCATATGATTTATGTTTTGACGTAAAAAGTTGATGATAATATGATGCATAATGATCTAGCCGGTCGGTTTGGAGCGTGTTTCATTAGCATGTTGGTCTACTTTTTTAGTCGAGTTTTTTTCCAAACTCTGGCCGGCGGGCGCGTTTACATGTGGCGGATATATCGGTATATGAGACTTGCTCAACATTGTCTTGATCGAGTTCGAGAAACGGCTAGCCCCACTACTTTTGGCGGTGTTACGGTCCTTAATTAGTTAAATTTTGTGAATTTTGATCGCGATATATATGGCACAATAACTTGAACAAATATCAACTGATTGTGTTGATATATAAGACATGCTCAACGATGACTTTACCGAGTTCGAAACCGGCCAAGTCCGCCTGGATCGAGTTTGAAAAAGGACCAGGTCCGCGTATTTTCGGCGGAGTTATGGCCCTTAATTAGTTTACTTGCTTGTGAATTGAGATCGTTTTATCGCGAATGCACAGTAACATTGGCGCGGGGGAATAATTTATTATGGTTTGTTAGACCGCCTCAACAGTGTTGTGTATGATAGCCAGTTACAATGCACGAATATTGTCAATTCAAGCCCATATTTGACATAGCTACATGTATCGCAACTCGACCCCGGATATCTCACGCGATTCTTATTTATTCTTATATCAAAAGTAGGTGCTATATTTCCAGGAAAAAAGTCTCGACAAAGATTTGTAGCAAACATTGATTATTCACCTAGCACCTAGTGTTATGATATGCATGCGTTAGTCACTTCCAAGGAAACTTGATTAAGTCCCCATAATTATGTATACATAATTTGGTAAAAGGTACCTCAAAACATACTTACTCGGAAGATTCCGAAGAAATTCGTCGATATGGCGCTGAAAATACGTGTCTTGTTTCTTATGTTGTTCGATAAATTTGAGATCGGAATCAATGTCCACATATGGCATTGTATTGACAACAAACAAAATCACTACTTGAAGATTATGAATTTGGTTAGCAAAAGTAAATTGGAATTCGGTCAGATGTTCCTGGCGATCAAGGCGGTGGTCATTTGGAAGTCAACTATTGGAAGGTCATTGGCATGCAGAATACACTCAGGTTGTTATTAAGAGATTGGTTCCGGATATGTGTCCGCCCACAACAACTTGGACCCCTCTATATCAGTCATCATATATAGGTTAGATTTGATTATCTTTGGTATGCTCATGACCCACCATGCATGGGGGAAGTGATATCCAAAGGGAAAGGGTTTCGTCCATTCATTTGATGCATAGTTATGGTCCTTGAGTGAAAATTCATCTGCGCCAACTTTGAATTTCTGCATGTATCTGAGTTATCGTTGGCCTTATTAAATCATCTTTAGTAGTTATATTTAAGAACTTAAGACATGTTTCGAATTCAAACACATTAGAAAAATCAGTAAGCCTCAGTGATAAGCCACCTTTGTGGGAGGGGGCGTAACTCTGCGTGTTAAAAATTCTGCTTAACCCTTTCTATGCTAAATGGATTCTCACAGCAAGTTTAAAAGCGGAATGGTGTCTTATTGATTTGGATGGATGTTCTGGAACAATCAGCAGACGACAGTTAAAAACAGGTATGTATACAGAAGGAGTCCTATGTATTGAGGGAAATGTTTAGATAATAAGTTCAACAGACGACCTATGGTCGTTTGTTGAACTTATTATCGGAACATTTCATACGGGATATAACTACTCATCAAAGAGTGTTAAGTATAGCATGGGTTAGCACCGCTATATGGGACTTATATCTCTCAATTTCGAACCAAAATATACTCACCATTCATCCTTGAAATTAAATATCTAGTCGATAGGAAAGGTTTGATATCTGCGGCCAGCCTAAATTATAAAGTGGTATATCCGAACGAGAAATACTCTGAGATACGATTTGTTATTTACGTCTTGCCACGTACCACTGCGAAAGGGCATAATATGGGCCGTTTAAGGGACGATTTATGTAAAACCACGTCCGTTGCGTTCATATACTTTGTACATTTAGCTAAACAATAGCCAGTCCATCTTCGATTACTCACGTATCCACTTGCGAAAATTTAAAGCGGGGGTCATGCACACAGTTGGTGACCCAAAACCAGTGACCAGCTACGACTTTGGTAGTCTGAAACAGTCATATATACTTCGTATTAACACCGATATATATCGTTTTCCTCGCAGATTTACGTCACCGCCCATAGATCATGCCATGAATCTCTATTCTGGCTGACGCCCGTAGAGATCATATTCCACTAGTACAAAACCTTGGAACTTTTTGAAGTTTTGACAGGGAACCTTATAAATCGAAACAACGCGGGGAATATATTTCTCAGATATTATCTGTTCCTTAATAATGTACTTCACAATAGTTGAATGTCCCAACTCAAAATTGCATGTTTTCTATGACTTTTGTGAGACGATATCCTATTAAACATTGAATTATTTACCTAGGAGAAATGCTATATTTGTCAGCAACGCAAAGCACTAATCTCACAAAAATTCGCTTTAATCGTGAAATTTCGAGTTGGGACCTTCACCTACAGTACATTGTTAAGGAACAGATAGTAACTAAGAAATATATTCCCCGTGTTATTTTTTCGACTTTATAAAGTTCCCTGTCAAAACTTCATAAAGTTCCAAGGTTTTGTACTAGTGGTGGAATATGATCTCTAAGACAGAGTAGAGATTCATGGCATGATCTACACCGCCCATTGTTCGCATAAAAATTCCACGCTGCTGAATTTCTTACTGGTATCAACTGAATCTTGTCGAGATGTGGGATTAGCTGACGTGCATGGGCATAATATTTGTTAATAGTAATATGATTCCATGCTAAAGTTTCAGAATATCAAACGCGCAGTTGCTCAATATTGTCGGTTCAATCAGACTGGCTGGGGCTCGACGCTCAACAGGTCCCAGTATATATTGAGTTAGGGTTCTGCTATCACACCATGCTCTGTATATTAGCACCTCCTGGCTATCGCTTGTTGCGATATGATCCGATGGTTGAAACGACGTTAACCCTTTACCCAACAAACCGGCCAAAACCGGCCAAATAAAGCTTCAACAGCCTAAAATATCTTCGGTCTGTCTCAATAGAACCATACAAATATGGATATCATTGGAACCGGCTCCTTGACCACATTGTGATAGTTACAGTTATGCCCTGTGCCAATGCATTCTCTTATATATGCGAGTCGACCGTAGGTCGCCTCGCATATATAAGAGAATGCATTGGCCTAAAAAAAATCTTTTTTTAACACTTTTTACCATTTTTTCTTACATTCTTTAACAATTTTATAATTGTTAATGTGTTAAGCCAATGCATTCTCTTATATATGCGAGGCGACCTATGGTCGACTCGCATATATAAGAGAATGCATTGGCACAGGGCCCTTCTGTTGGGTAAAGGGTTAAAGGGGTATTGTACACTAAATCCGACCATTTATCTCCTTTTATATTCAACAGAATATGTGCGACACATATATTAGCCATGGATTAGTGCAAATTACACTTGTGTTCTATATATGGACGATGCAAACAACATGGTAATTATAATGAAAATTAATTTATGACTGGAGTCATAAACTCATTTTAATTATAATTAACATGTTGATTGCATCGTTCATATAGAGCACACGAGTGTATTTTTGCACTAATTCATGGCTCAAATTCATTCATTTGTTGCATATAATCTGTTGAGTATAACAGGAGATGGTCACATAAATGGTCGGATTTAGTGTACAGTACCCCTTTAACCAGATATATACTGAATGGTTATGAAAGTTTACACTGGAACGGCCTATTATTGGAGGGGTGTTCAGTTAATAAAAGGAGACGACAGACATGCGAAACGTTAGCACAAGATCAGAATTAATCATATTAATTGGTGGGAATTGTTCAGATAATAAGTTCAACAAACGACATGTTGAACTTATTATCTGAACATTTTCTATAGAAGGGAGCTATACTCTCCAATGGGTATTTAGTATAAAGGAGTTAAATCACAAGAAATTAATATAATGGAAGATCTCCTCCTTTCTTCATTTTGGGCAATTAACCAAGACTCTACACATGATACTGGCTTGACGAAAATTATCGTTGATTGCGGCAAGAACTTGCTATGGTAATGGTTTAGCATGCCCACTGAGTTGAGATGAGTAGCTATAGTCGTTTGCGCCTGTTTTGATCCAACCCATGAAAATACCACACTGGCCCAAGTATACCGAAGGAAACAAATTATTATGGCATTCCAGTATACAAATTATTATGGCAAATTGGCAATCCAGTATACAAATTGTTATGGTATTTCAGTATACAAATTAGTATGGTATTTCAGTATACAAATTATTATGGTATTTCAGTATACCCCTGATATTCCTAACAGCACGAGATAGATCGAACAGGTTATGCCCAGCACGGGATATCTCTACCATACCCCACCTGAGGATTTTTGAAAATGACGATAAAGGTTATTTATTGTGTGTTTCCATGTGTTTCGACGGAATTTTATTGGTCGCCCATAGACCACCCTTATAATATATATTTAATAACCTAAGCTTCAAAAAAGCTATTCCCTATCCAAATATTACCTGCATATGTATTCACATCCCAACAACATATTTTCTAATCCTTAACCAATCAGATATAACCAATATCAAATTTCCTCATTCCTCATTGGGAAACATATGAATATTCAATCTTGACTAAATAAACGGTGCGGTAGGGTGGCCCACCCTAAACTATACTATAAAAACGAAAACCGCACCCCTCTAGCCGTGCGATTGACAAAATGAAGTGGCCAAAATGGCAACCATAGCCGTATTGGTATCTATGGACCGATTTTGACAAAAAAACGACGCGGTAGGGTGGATCACCCCAAATTATACAATAAAACCGAAAACCGCACCCATCTATAGCCCGCTTGGTTGCTGTTGGGGTGGCCAAAATGGCAACCACAGCCGTTATGGTATTTATGAAAGTATTTTGACCAAATAAACAACGCGGTGGAGTGGCTCGCCACAAATAATACTTATAAAAACCGAAAACCGTAACCCTCTAGTCCGTGTGGTTTCCATGTATATATAAGGTGGCAAAAAGTGCCGCCTTAGCGGTTTTGGTATTTATGAACCGATTTTGACCAAATAAACGACGCAGTATTGTGGCCCACCCCAAATTATACTACAAAAACCGAAAACAGCACCATCTAACCCGTGCAGTTACCACAGGAGGTGGCCAAAATGGCAACCATAGCCGTTTTTGGTATTTATGAATCGATTTTGACCCCGGGAGAACTTCCGGATTAACATGGCGATCGACAGCAAATTTCTACCGCGGTAAATAAAGCACATGGAAAACACAAATATTATCTGAAAATAAAGCAATTATGTTGCCCAAATGCCAAATAAAAAAGAAGCCGTAAAAAAACAAAAAGCTAAAGCATCGTCAACAGAATTGACAGATTCATCAAGTGCAACTACTAGTAGCAGTGACTGTAGTGCAGGCAGGACACCAGCGAAACAGCAAAAAATTAAAAATATATCCATGTAAAACTATTCAAAAAATATCTCTACATGTAGATATTGCAGTGTAAAACCAGTTCGGGTTATAAACGCACATAATTCATAAAAGATATGTACAATTAAACTTTCTTTATTATAAACATCAAATAATCTCATAAAATTTCCCCCAAAAAACCCCCCAAAACACAAAATATCCCTCCCCAAAATAGGTTTAATCATAAGAAGATTCGACCGATACAACCAGCCGAATCTTCTCAGCCGAATCTTCCCAGCCGAATCTTCCCTCGGACGAATCTTCGTGGACCCTCCGGGCCTTTTTCAAAATTGCATTTCCTATTCTACATTGCATGTTATATTAAATTTCAGAGGCACAACACTTTGATCGTTGCCAATGAGAAAGCTACTCAATACCTCATTAGAGTCATTACCTAGAGTTAAACATTGATCTGACTCTATCAGTTGTTGTCAACGAGAGAATGATTCACCCATTGACAAAATTTAATAGACTTGTGAATGGCTGAAATATTCAGAATTGCAAAAGTGAATGATACAAAAAATATATTTATAAGATCCATCTCCATTCACTGTAAATCTATACCTGTATACAGAGCGGACTCTGTCGATCGAGTCCCGAGATTCATTTTAATTAATATGCTACCAGTAACATCCAGGTCGATATAATCCAGATATGAAATTTAGAAAACTAAAATTCGTGTTTCAATGTTTATATCGAATACACATTCTTTTGGGAATACAAGATATACATCATTGACTGGCAAAACAGTTGGACCAATGAAAGACCCGTATTTTAATTGGCTCAAGCGCACTCTAAATTTATATCGATAGCTTTCGATGCGATGACATCCGGACCAACCTAACAGCTTTCTATATACGTCACATGATGATCTATATATAGAGTTCGGACACAAACATGGACACAAATGTGTGGCCATGAAACGTTTCAATTGCTGACATTTAAGTATGGTCCATCTCTTCGTAATCACCTGCTATGCAATCTCTAGATCCTGTGATTGGGGGATGCCGGCCGGGGAGCTTCAATCAATTAACGTTGAATTTGTATCGATATTGATTGAGTAATGCGATTTATCGGGTTTTACATTCATGACTTCGTTACAGTTTTTTCAGATTTTTAGATAGAGTTATCGCGCGTGCAGCACTCCGAAGAAACGCGAGCCGCAAAATATTTTCCCATTATTATTATCGACAACATATAAAACAAGAAAACTAAGATGCATGCATCAGGTCGGCCGTGAACTATCTACCATAGAATTGTTGTAGCTATCGATTATACATTTTGGAACACCTGTCTGTATGTATGTGTGTATGCATGAATGCATGTGTGTATGTGTTATAGACTCTAACACTGCTCGACTGATCCGACTCGGATTTGGTATTTAACGTGTCAACTTGACCTCGCTCATAGGCATGTTTCTGGACCTTGACCGATCCGACTAAAAAATTGTGTGTAGGACTACTTCGATCCCGGGAGCAATATGGACGGGTCCAATTTCACGTGGGACCATGTTCTCGAACGTTCTGATGTAGGCATGTTTCTGGACTATTTGGACGGGTCAAATCTTGATCCCGACCTGACTTTGACATTCAAAAAGATCAATTCAAGGTCAAATCTGGTAAAACGGAAGTATTTCAACGAAATATAATACCTACTGTTACTTTTGTCCCAGGAGTGTTTCGGGTGGGTCAAATTATGACCCTGACCT
This sequence comes from Siphonodentalium dalli, assembly GCA_032622095.1. Lineage (NCBI taxonomy): Eukaryota > Metazoa > Mollusca > Scaphopoda > Gadilida > Siphonodentaliidae > Siphonodentalium > Siphonodentalium dalli. The sequence goes on from CP136068.1 coordinate 94,110,578, forward strand.
GATCTTGACATTCAAAATTGTCAATTCAAGGTCAAATCGGGTAAAGCCGGGCGGATTTCGACGGGTATTTTTGTCGTGACTTTTGTCCGGGGAGTGTTTTGGACGGGTCAAATCGTGACCCGACATGACGTTCACCTTTAAAATGGTCAATTCAAGGTTAAATCGCGCAATACTCCGAAAATCAGAGGGGAACATCCCGGACGAAGTAGGGTCCACCAGCTACTATTATATATTTCTAGATTTAGTTACAAACTAAATACCTGTATATTGTACAAAGAAATGTTTGACAAATATATCTGTATCAATATTACCATACGGGTCATTAAAATAGATACGACGAAACAAATTTTGAAGGGTGCATGGTATCAGGTAAATTTTTATATTTCAAATGATGACAGGAATGCGGAAAGTTGAAGTACCTACGTAATACTGACTATCCGAATGAAGAGATATACATGTATATAAAAACCAAAATAGAAGATGACTGCTGGCGACAATGTTTTCCAAAAAAATTCAAAGCATTCGAATGCGTACAACGAATCACAGGTTGGGTGTGGAAACTATGAAATGGTCTAGATCTAAGACCAAATCAAAAGGGAAGTCACCAGATAGCTCATGTAAACTATGCGGTGCCACCATGTGCGATGAATTTCATTTTGTAATGGTCTGCCCAGAATTAAATGAGCTTAGAGCTAAATACTTCGACAAATGGCAATTGACTAGCCCATCGAGAGACACTTTCTACAATTTATTGAACTCTGACGACACGATAAAGCTCCGCAAACTGTCGACTTTCATCAAAATTGGATTGAACAAAATTCGATAACGGTTCCAACTGTTTGTTTTGTTTGTTTGTTTGTTTTTTTTTTCTCCCACATAACTCACGCAGATATTAATATATACAACAAAATTTAATAGAACGAAACCTAATTGCATTTTTATAAATGTTGAATAATTTGCTTTCAAATTTCTATTAAAATGCATTTAATAGTCTCATATTCTTATAAGCGAAAGTTCTGCTATACATTTAACAGTCCTTTTTTATGTTGTAATTATTTAAGGAAGTACAGATAGTTTCACGCATATATATAATTGTATGTGTGTATGTATGCATAATTGTTGTTATATATTGGGTGTGATGATTGTTTTTCAGTATTTACTGTTTGCATGTGTATTTTCAAATATTTGGACCGGAGTGTTCTCATTTGTACATAGTGTATTATATGTTTTCTCATGTACCAAATTACCAATTGGCTGGGAATAAAGCATTACTTACTATAGCTCCCATCTAGTTGTCAGCCCGAAGATCAATATAAAGTGTGGTGACTATCAGATGAGGGATATGACTGTACAGTTGCTAAACAATTCAGTCACGCAAAAGAGGATCAAACAGTAAGATACCAAATTGCTGCCTGTGGTAATGTTTTTTAACGAAATTCGGGAAAATTAGATTAATCTCACCCTGGTTATCCAGAAGATCATTGTGGAATGTGGTGACGATCGGACAAGGGGTGTCGTCTGTAGGATCAACCAAATTATTTAGCCATAAAAATAGTAAAATTCCAGATCACCGCTGGCAGTGATGTCTTCACAAGGACAGCTTGAGAACAAAACATGGCTCACATCTAGCGGTGACCCAAACTATCCACGTGAGAAAAAGTTCTCCAATAAAAGCTGGCTGCAGGGTGCGCCAATTGATTCAAATTCGAAATTTAACAGGGTGTACTGCTTGTGGCCATGTTTTCCCCGCATATTTGATAGACTGATGGACAAAACCACTGAATCCGTTGAATCAATATACATGTATACATGGATTAATTTATATGCATTGTTATACACAGTACTGGTATATAAAGGTACTGAAAATAACAATATTACTAGTATACACAAAATAAACCATATATCATGGCTATCGGTTCTAATATCCGAATATGACAGCTGATAACTTGGTGTGAATTGAAGAGTGTTGGTGTCTCAAGCATATCTAACCCTCCACGTTAGAAACATGCCATTAAATGTCATAAGTATAATCTAGCTTGAGGACAGAAGTTATCCATAAAACCCCCTTAATTCAACCAGGTCCTCGCGCGATGTATGGTCGATCACATGATGATCTAGGGGGGATTAGAATTGTTGTATAAAAACAGCACTGCATGTAAATATAAAATAAAATAGTGCTACATCTTATTACAGATTATTGCCATATATAATCAGTGACTATACAGACAGTCTGACAAAATAAAGTTTCAGTGACACTCTATCCGAAGAGGGGAATAATTCCATCTGTTACAGTCAATGGAGCAATTATGAATCTGGAAAGGTGAAATTTCTAACTAATACTAGATATCGACATGACGCGATAACATATAACGTAAATGTAATATGGCCGCTGGCGACCATTTTTTCCTATAAAATAAAAAAAATATTTGATAGCTCTCATCTGATAGATCAATATCAAGATAAATATCAAGTTTAGTGATGATCGGATGAGTGAAGTGGACTGTGCTAAACGGTTTAGTAATGCTTAAAAAGATTTTTACCTTAATATTTTTATGTTCACTTTATAAACTTCACTGAGTCATCTTTGTCATGTATTGAGTTTGATATCTTTTGTTAACAGTTTATAAATCATGTATGTCTCATGTTTGTTATTTTAATTTATGTGTTTATTATCATTAAATAAAGTTGCATTCCTTAAAAAGATTCTTACCTCAATGTTTTTATGTTCACTTTATAAACTCCACTGAGTCATCTTTGTCATGTATTGAATTTGATATCTTTTGTTAACAGTTTATAAATTATGTATGTCTCGTGTTCGTTATTATATTATATACACTTTATAGTGTGTTTCAGAACGAAAACAAAATGAATAAAATCAACAAATTTGTAAATTTAAAAACAATTCAAACGTTGTTGTATTCCATGTCCCAGCCCGGACATATACACCAAATTTCAATAATATTCATTGAGAAACAACGGACCAAACGCCATATAACACCCCGTATGCATCTTTTATTCCGAGTTGGCCTTTTATTCCGAGTTGGCACTCGCCGATTGGGGCGAGTTAGCCATGAGGCGAGTACACCGATTCCGACACCTTTTCTATTTGCAGCAGGTTAAGTTTACGCGTAATTTAATTCACAAAGTTCCCCAATTGGTATCGTAAATAGAGCGACCTTATTTGACAGAGAATGCCTCTGTTATTGATTATAAAGTTGCTATACATTAAAAAAGACAATTCACATGCTCGTTCAAGCGCAGTAGTCTATTTTCCCCATGTTGAAGGACATCCACAAATACTAAATAACGCTAACTTACTGCCGAATGTTTTACACGACAACTGTTAACATATTTGGGCTGAATTCATCTGACGCGGTATTATTCCTCAAAATAAACAACAAAACCATCGTTACTTGGAAATGTAGTTTGGGCTAACATTTACATAAATCCTCCATATCATTATTCCGACACACACGTCAGATGAAAAAGTCACATGAAGTAACCGGCCAAATTGGCCGAAATGAAAATGGATACAGCCACCCATATTCTCTAACGGCAGAAAGCCAAATTTACCTCTACCAACACACATATCTGCCAACTATGCGGCAAAGAACCTGAAGACATGGTCAATTTTATAACATCATGCGACAAACTCAATGATGTCAGAAATCAATTTATAAACCCAATTAAAGAAACCATGAGCCAAGCTGGTCTGAACCCGTCCTTACAAAATCAAAAACTACTGAAATTAATACTCGACTGCTCAATATACAATATCCCACATGACTGCATGCGGAAGATAGCAGCTATATGCAGAGGTCTGTGCTACCGACTTCACCATGCCCGACTCCGTATCCTGGCTGCAAAGAAACCTGGTCCCAAAGCTCCGTCTGTGGACCCCGGCAGTTAGTGACGGTCTTAACCCCGACTTGACACCTATTCATCCCATCTAAACATATTTACATGTACATATATCAGAAGACTGTGAGACATATTTAGACTGCGCTCAAGAAGAAGTGGTCATGCCCACCCTAAGGACGGTTCTCCTGACATATGAGGAATTTACAGAGAAGTTAAAAGTAAAGGTATCGAGAATTATCGAGAGGGGATCTGTCTGGGCTGGTGGAGGCTTTTCCGGGCTGGGGTCCTCGGGTCGATTTTGTTATTTAGTATACAGGAGGCGGTGTAGCACTTGTTATGGGAAGAGATGATCCATCATTAATCATTAATCATATATATTTACATACTAAGTGTTGTCATCACTAAATCCAGCATTATGATTGGTCGGCGCCCACGTGGCTAGTTGCAATTATTTCTCGGTGAATGCGCAACAGCTCATAACAACATCGATACGTCATCTCATGACAACATCGATACGTCATTTGGGTTTGGAAAGACGAACGCGTAATGTTTTGGGCGCATTTGGATTCGCGCAGGATTGACTTAATAAATCGTCGTGTTTCAATTGTTCCTGTTAACTTTTGCCAAGGGCGCTGCGGGATATTTTGGGCTGGTTTTGTCACGATACACTTTTCGATTTAAATACATTTACAAAAGTGGCTTTTTCGCTAAATGTATATACATATAAGGATTAACTGTCATGTGGACTGTTTTTATGGAACTGTAACCGTGAGGTAAAACCCTTCGGGTTTTACACAAGTTATGACCACTTACCTCACGGTTACATCTCCATAAAAAAAAAGTCCACATGACAGTTAATCCTTATGTTATTAGACGTATAACCTTTGTGTTTTCCAGGGCGCTATCCCAAAAATGGAGTCCGCCATGTTGTGTATTATACTTTATATGTCGTTACGAGCGCCGCGTGTATACTAATGTCCAAATTCTTGTTTCGCCTGGGCGCTGGAGTTTACGCTGAGGGTTTTATTTATAGAAAAATGGGAATTTTTGGGACGGATTTAAAAGTCGAACTGCGCGACCATGAGGCCGAGTCCGGTAAAAGGTGTAGTTGGGAATTTCAATTTCTTTTACTGTCCTTTACATTATTATGTCAATAATGTTGATTATTGGTTTGTGACAAGCTATGTCAATTACAAATAAAATAAATGAAAAAGATAATTTGTAAGTCATATATTTCAACTTTTATAGACATTTTTCGTTCTGCAGCCCACTGAGGGTTGTGGTCGGAGACGGCCGAGTCGGCCGCCGGTTCGTTAATTAGGTGCTGGTTGTTATTGTTACTTTAACGGAATTCTGAGTTGGTCATTCGCGAAACCAATATATTTTATATTCTATAATTATAAACATGGGTATATAATATATGATCTTGAGCGTGTTACCAATTTCTGACGTTGGTTTTCTTGTATTAATTGTTATTTGTACGAAGAGTTTGTGTGATAGAGTGGAGTCTGAGAATAAATGATGTTGTACACAAGTTTTATCAAGAACCCTAACGTGAAAAAATGCTAAATTGCGTGAAAATATTTTATTGTTTCTTTGCTAGCGTTACTGTTTATCTAAATTATGCAGTCTTTCAAAATGCTTCCCTTCAACTGTAGGAGATTGGGCCAGGGGACAAAAAGGCGAGACGTCTTGAACTTTCTCAAACAAAAGAACTATTCAATATACTGTCTTCATGACACTCACTTGATTAATAAACTAGAACATGCTACAACGTCGGAATGGGAATATACATCCTATTTCGCGTCATTCAATGCGATGTCAAGGAGAGTCGCAGTTCTGCTCAACAACAATTTTCAATTTCAAGTACACAATATAAAACGTGATCCAAATGGGAATTATATAATTCTAGACCTAACAGTAGAAGGAGAACTACTTATAATTTTAAATCCATACGGTCCAACCAAATGACGACGAACTGAAATTATATGAAAAAATTACTGAAATTCTATAATCATTTGAAAATAAAAACAATTTATATTCTGTGGCGACTGGTAAGGGACATACAAGTGGACACACTAAACCACAAACAGGCATCAAACCCTAAAGCAAACTCAAAACTTAACGAAATGATGAAAAAACTTGATCTAAACAATATATGGAGAATAAAAAATGAAACTCTGTTCAAAACGCTATACTTGGAGGAAGGTGTCACCAGTGAAAATGTCACGCCTTGATTATTTTCTAATATCAGACGAACTATTGGACTTCGTAGATACCGAGTCACTTCCGAACATTATTCCAGACTCCCGATCAGATCACTCTATCATAACAATGTCATTAACATATGTGACCCGCCATATCAAATCCAGTCGTAAGTCGGGATTTTTTGTACCCTGTGCCAATGCATTCTCTTATATATGCGAGTCGACCATAGGTCGCCTCGCATATATAAGAGAATGCATTGGCCTAACATTTTTTATCATTTTTTTTAAATAAATGTTTCTTACATTTTTTTAGGACATAAAATAAAAAAACATCCATTACCCTGCAGGGAGCCCCACACATATATAGAAGCATATAGAAGAGTGTCGTCTGCTCATGTTTGTCTGGGGCTCTGTATGGGTGAAATTATAAAATTGTTAAAGAATACAAGAAAAATTATTAAAATTGTAAAAAATTGTTAGGCCAATGCATTCTCTTATATATGCGAGGCGACCTATGGTCGACTCGCATATATAAGAGAATGCATTGGCACAGGGTAAAAAAAATCCCGACTTACGACTGGATTTGATATGGCGGGTCACATTTCATAATACAAAAAGAGGTAGAAGTTTCTGGAAGTTTAATAATTCGACCCTCGTGTCGTCGGCAGAGTGAAAGTAAAACATTGGCAACCGAGGGTAATGATAATGATATAATTGCAACAACCAAAATTAAACCTGATGTGTGGACAATGCAAATGTGGGAAAACAAACAAATTACTTATCGATGGATCGTTTGTATTGATGGGAAGCTAGGGTGCCGTGATTGCGGGAGGACTATAATATAACCGACCACCATACTTAATATATACGTCAGCAGACGAATATAGCAAATACAACAAAAAATCTAACAGAGACTTGACCAATCGTATTCTTCAGACATTCTCAATTTTAGTAATGGAATAAAATTTAAAATGAATTACAAGTTTCACCTTTAATTACGGCCACTACCAGCTCAATAGATATATAGTAATAGGGAATTATCGACCTGTTTTACATATATTGCGAGCAACCTTTGACGTTAATTGACAACTACTTAGACATATTCTTCTGATACTAGAAAATACACAGCACGTGTATGACGAAAATATTACTTCCCGGTTCCGTTCTATTTACGAACACAAACAGGCCCAAGTAGTCTTGCAGATTCGGAAAATGCGCGGTGCAGTCTTACTCGTCTCAGCTGATACGCTGGTAGCGGTTTCTGACAACTAATGAGGGTTATTAAACCCAACCTGCTATAGATCCGGGGTTACATGTATATATTATCTTTTGTACTATAATCATACTATATGACTATTGTATATAACTCTGTTTCTCAATATCCGTTACATGTAATTTCCATGTGTTTATTTGGATGAGAGAATAAAGCATATCTGTGAAAGAGTTGGGTGTGAACAACACACAGGGACTGTACATTAGCCGAGACTGGCGAGATGTGATCATCGAGGCGACAGGCAAATCCCATGAAGCCGAACTCTCTTCGTTGCGCAAGAAAATTCACCTGCATTCAAATTCTGATGCCCACAAAAAGGCAGCTGATCTCCTCAAGCAGATGGCTAATGATAGAATATTCAAAAATGTCGATTTCATGCAAGAAAAACACATGAAAACAACCGAAAATGTATATTGTATTGCGAAGAAGGACAGAACCTTTTCAGATCACTGTGATCTGACAGTATAAAATGTTTTGGCATCAATGAAGTTCGTACAATGTGTGACAGGTTCGGTCTAATGAAGTTCTCAGTCTGTTGTTGAAGCTTTTCAAATCTACATCGAGAAGACGGACGGCGTATCCCGCAAGACCTCCAGTCTCTACTGAAATGTTGCGACTGCATACCCATTTCTTCTGCGGAGTGTGAACGAGGGTTTATTCAAATGAACATAACATGCAGTATACTACGGAATAGACTTCTCGTTGCTAACATTTCATCTTTAATGGTTGTTAAGTTGAATGGTCCGCTGTTAAATGTGTGGAATCCATGCACATACATATGCAGTGGCATGGCTCAGGTCACGTCATCACTCTGCCGACGACACGAGTGTCAAGAAAAGGAAAGCAAATGAGATGTTGACAGAGGATGATGAAACCTGGAAAGAACGCATGTGGGAAATTTTGAACGTGTGAGCGAAATTCCAGGAAATTATAAATCAAATGATGATTTGTGCATGTGAATGCATGGAACAAACAGTATAAATTTGTAATTTGCAAACGGAGACGTAAAATAGTTTTGTCATTAAATGTATTCCAATATTGTAAAATGAGACGTATAGTTAGTCCAATCCCAAGAGTATATTACCTGGTACATACACAGAAATGCCATACATACCGGCATATATGATATAAGCAAATGAATATAATAATTAAAATTCACTGATTTCTTGTGTTCCCTTTATAATAATTTAAATATAACACAAAAGGTATATAATGCATACTATGTTATATGAGATCAGACTATAACCGAGTGACTGTTATTTTGGTGCACACGTTCATTATCATGGTTGTAATACAAACTTGGAATTGCACTGGTGTATAATGGGATCGAGCCGTTACCTCTCCCAGTTGCTCAGCAAACAAAAGGTGGACGTTTTCGGCCTCAGCGAACACTGGTTGAATAGTGCGAATGCTCATTTTCTGAACTCAGTCAGTGAGCATTTTGTCCATTACGTAGTGTGCGACTCGTCGCAACAACTTCCCATTCAACGTGGGAGACCAAAAGGTGGCGCGTCATTATCTTGGCATAAGCGCCTGAGTAGTCAAGTGTCGATATTGCCTATTGATGACGACAGGATGGCTGGTATTCAGCTGCGAGTGTCAAATACGATATACATGTATATCATACAAGTATACTTACCTTCGACAAATTACTCATATGACCATTATTCCGAATACCTGATCGCACTAAGCAATATCATTGATATGTATTCTAATTGGGGTGCAGTGTTGATAATTGGCGACATGAACGCTGATCCTTCGAAATCAACCGACCGTAGCAAATGTCAATGCTTTCCTTTCAAAGAAGGGCCTTATATCAATAATTGAGACATTGAACCCAGAAAGTCAGTTTAAGAAATATGTTCCGGCCGACGGTTTTGGAAATGAGTCTAATATTTATCACTTCTTGTTGTTGACGTCAATCTCGCACATTGTAGATAACTCTATTGTGATTTTTGATGATGAGGCTTTAGATGTGTCGAATCACAGACCCATATTACTAGAGCTGAACACAGAATTCCAAACGGATAACACAAATAACGCATTCACATGCACAAAATACAAATGGAACTCTCTGAAAAATGACTAATCACTAAAATCTTCATATGTTGGTAAACTTAAGTCTTATCTCCCCGACGAAAAAATCAATTCCGTAGAAAGGCTTGACTGTGACAAAATTTACGCGTCATTGTTAAAAGCCCTCAATACCGCATCAAGGGAAACAATTCCAACGGTAAAATACTCAAAGCACATCAAGCCATATTGGAGTGAGATTCTAAAATGTCTGCATTACGAAATGCGTGCATGTCGCGGAGTTTGAATATCAAACGGTAGGCCGAGAGGTTATGATGACCCTTCTTATGTTCGATACCAGGCATCGAAACGGGATTTTCGTCGCGAACACAGAAGGGCATCTGATACATTTTTAAGTAATTACGATACAAACGTCGATAGATGTTCAGAAATTGACCAACACATGTTCTATAAACTATTCAACGCTAGGCGTAAGTCGCAATTCAACACATCAATCTTTCGTGTCGATGACAACCGGTGTGACTAAACACCGCCCGGACCAGCCCGGACCAGCCCGGGCCAGCCCGGGCCAGCCCGGACCCCCCATATGGACTATGAGTATATTTTCGCCGATGCCGGCATTTTGAGGGTTAATAGCGACCCTGAGTGGGTTTCCATGACACCCCTGCACTTATATTGCCCTTAAAATCTCTCATATAGTCCATATAGGGGGTCCGGGCTGGACCGGGATGGTCCGGGCTGTCAGCGTCGTTATCGGTAAACATAATCGGCGATGGCGGCATTTTGGGGGTTAATTGCCAGGCATTCGTGGGCGACTCGCCCTTGTATCTTCGTGAGTGTAGTCGAAGGTAGTTCCACAACACATATGTAAGGGGTTATTAGAAGTACGAGGACATTAAGGGGGTCCGGGCTGTGAGTTTGGGCAAACTATTTTCAGAAACTGTATAACCACGCTGGTCATCCGTGTAACGAGGACCCGGATAAGTAACGACGGACGCGACTAATCACTCATGCTTTCCACGAGCGATGAGTTCAGGTAGGTACACACAGATCGTTATTAAAATACCTTGTCGGTTTCAGGAGACGATTTTGTTGTATTATTATCGTTAACAATAGTTGGTTCTCCAATTACAACTTGTTATGTGTCATGCTGGATTAGATATTTTAGCATCATTTGTGACATTAAACTATGAGGTTTCGATTTATCGAAGAAAATATGTTCAAATAACTAATAAAAATTCAGAAATACGAAACCTCCTCCCTAATACATGTTGTCGTGCCGGATGATGTGTGTACCGTTCACATATATAACATACCGTAGAAATTTCAGGATTGCTATAGATGCAAGTAAAGTGGACTTTTATTCGCGTTTCCAGCAACTTTGGTAGTAACGAGGACCCGTTGAATTTTATCTGGGAAAATAACTGGACGCGAAAATTTTTAACGACGGACGCGTTTTTTTCCCTCAGAAATATTTACCTTCACATGATATGTCATGGGCATATATGGTCATGTTTGAAATACAATAAAGGTAAAATATTTATGATATGTCCAATTAATAATCAGATTTTTTTTTGCACAACATAATGGGAAATATACTATAACACATCGGGGCGTGTCCATATCGTCTCCGTTGGGGCGGGTGATGCATCTCGACCTGGATTTTTCCAACTGTATCCCCTTGAACCAATCCAAACACTCCTAAAAGTTCTCAAAATTACATTTGCACCCCCCATATATAAACAATAGCCATGAATGAGACGGCGCGTCTTGTTATTTATAAATTCGTATATTTCATTTTCAGACGGAGAAATATTGGTGCCTATTGAAGGCGAATTCCTGGAAGTCGATGACAGCCTAGCTTACCCAGTGATCCCGCCGTCTGCGCGGTGCTGGTAACCAGCAGTGCCACGAATGTTGGAAGAAATATAAAAACCTGCAATCATTACGGCAACATTCACTTTCTCATATAAAAGACAAGCCAATGTCGTCGAGTGATGAATTCGGGGCTCACAAATCCGGCCACCACCATAATGTTCTCTGCGAGAAAGTGTGGTATGTTGTTATCCAGTCTATCCGTGTTCCGACAACATTATAAAATACACAACGAAGCATTGAAACAATGTTGCCCGTTTGAAGGATGTGGAAAGACATTTATCAAACCAAATCTCTTCCAGTCACACATGAACCGACATACACAAAGCTATCCACATGTTTGCAGAGGGTGCAACAAAACCTTTAGTTCAAAGGACATCAGAAATCGACACAGCAAGGTTTGCATCGAGGAAGCCACACACACATGTACTACATGCAATATATCATTCGTGGATTCGAGTGGACTCCGCAAGCACGAAGCATCAGTTCATGTTAATTCCCTGGGACTGAACTTGTGCCACTGATTGGCCAGTGACAGGTTCAGGTGGCCTGTACCCATGAGTGTGCATGTGTATTCACTTGGACTGAACCTGTGTTACTGATTCGCCAGTGACAGATTCAGGTGGCCTGTAGTGGGGAGGTGTCACAACCGGTACTGTTACTGGCTGTTGGACAACGCGAGTGGTATGTGCTGTCCCCAGCTCCCTTGTGGTACCGTCATTTGTGATAGGCTTACTGGGTTGTCCTGTCCCACCGGTTCGGTCGGTCTCACAATTGGGCATTCCCGTCAAGTGGCGGTCATCGTCACTTGACGGACCACCTTGCCCCCATGTCAAGCGACTGTTATCGTCCCTGGCATTATAATTATCTTGGCCTGGCATCAGTTCGTGAGTAATGGTCCTATGATAGCCATCATCGCTCGATCTAGGTTGTTTAATTGCATTAAATCTTCAAACAACCCAAATCGCTGTTCGATGTCAGCCAATTGACTGTCCAGATTAGCCGTGGTGTGATGGTAGTTACTATCATCACATGATAAGCCGACTGGTCCTCCTGTCCATTGGTGGTTATTATCACTACCGTGGTAATTACTGTTTGTCGGCTCATATTCTCGTGGGCTTTGGTCCTCCTCTGGAAACCCTTCCCTATAATGGTCAGCCGCATTAGCCCTTGGTTTGTTTAATCTGCTTAAACTCTCCAACAACCCAAATCGTTGTTCCAGCTTTGCCACTTTATTATTCATTTCATTTGCCGTGCGACGGTCATCGTCACTGGCCCTATGATTATTATTTGAGTGGCTGTAGTCATATGTTGTCGTTTGGGTTTCCGATGCGTATTGGCCGTGGTCATAATTAGCAAAGGCCTGTCCCAAGTAATGATCGTCATTACTCACAACCGGTCTGAGGTATGGCCGTGGGGCCCTGTGCATATCCAGTGTTGTTGTTGTTGGGTAGTTTACGGCCGCAGGCCGGGTAGGATGGTCGGAACGCATTATGCAATTCCCTTCACCCTTTATATATATCCAGTGACTCATTCTGGGGTTTTATATAAGGATCTTTTGGTCGTACCCCCCTCTCATCACCCCTGGTCTTTCGCACTTCAGCAATCAATTTTACTCTTTCCTGAGCATATAGCCATATATGGACAAGTCATTTGTCCTAGTTGAGGGGATGGCCGATACAACTTGGCCGGGGATGGCTGACTGGATGTCACCATGTGATATAGGGGCCTCCGAATTTTCCTCATCGCTACTGACTACCAGTTTTGAAAACAAATTTTACCCGGAAGAGGTGTGTATACCTGTCGTCGGACTGTGAACTATTACTGCCCACTCCCGACTTCTCTGGATTGTAGCGTTTATTTATCAAGTCCCCCTCCGGATGAACTATATTGCTATTCGGGGTGTCATGGCATAACCCGATTGAATAGTTGGGTCTATGTTCGGTGGAGGAAATTCTTTATACTCTGCCATTCTGTTTTCTGGACTTGATAGTCAATACAATTTTTTTTTATTCACGACTCTGTGTTTGGTAGCGAAAAAATATGTCGGTATCCTGCAAATTACTTGCATTAGTTCATGTCGGCACACATTTTATAAGGCCTGAAATGTTCAACAACAAATTTACTCTTTCAGTATCACAACATGCCTGCTGGCATGGGTTAGTTATCTCCACACACGTGTAATTTGCATCAGGGTCCCATATTAGCTTGAGTGATATTATCTCGCCGACGGCAAGTGTCCGAAATCCACCCAACCACGTGCCTATCGATAGCAAACATTCATATACACTCTTAGTTGTGCAAAGAGAAACAGAGTAATGGCGAGAGGAAACACACAAGTCTCCTGACAACGTTTCGTCTGTTTAAAATTTGCTGTGAAACAGATGGTTAACAATGCGACAAATAATGGAAAAAAACACATAAACATGTCATTCCTTATACATTCAAAACATTCATGTTTCTAAATGAATTGTTTGTCGGAATATTCGCGTCCGCGGTTAGTCAATGTGATTTCTGAAGCGCGTCCAACGTTACATGATAACGGGTCCTCGTTACTCGTTGATAATGCTAACTATTCGAATTGCTGGAAACTGGTTGCTTGGCGGTGGCCGTGTTGCTTATATTTCAATGACAGTGATCCCGGCGGTACCTCAACGTCATGAATTGTTCAGATTTGCACGTGATAACATTATTTTTTGGGTCAATGTGCGTGCAATTTCAGGATTTTGCAACAACTTTCCTCTTTATACATTAATTGTGGACACGTTGACATCAATTTAGCACCCACCGATTTAGACTAATGTTGTCCCAAAACACTACGCACACTAAAACATAGGTAGATTAATTTTAAAGGCCTTTACTCAACGTTTTTCTTGACCAGCCCGAGACAATTTCTTCACACGGAAGTCGCGTCAGTCGTTACTTATCCGGGTCCTCGTTATACGGATGACCAGCGTGATAACACAGACTACACTATACATATTTCGACTCGGAAATGTTGGCGCTCGTTGTAAGAAAGACGGATCGAAATCTCGGGTGCATTGTCCCATTTGAGTACGAACAAGGCCCATGGTTATGATTACATTAATTATGAACATCTAATATACGGTGGTCAGCATTTAATCCAGTGCTTATCCACATTATTCTCTGCAATATTTGAGCTAGAACATATTCCTATAGCTGCCAAACGTGGGATCATTGATTGTACCCATTTACAAAGGAGGCCTTAAGCCTGGAGACCAGTTCAATAGTTATAGGGCAATTACGATCCTTCCAGTTATATACAAACTGTTTGAGAAAGTGGTACATATTCGCCTGGAGGATTATGCTCCAAGCATGATTAGAGTTCATTCGTTGCAGCATGGATTCCAGAGAGGGGTCAGTTGCAATATGGTATCATATCTCTTATAAGAGTGTATCCACTACACTGCCGAAAAACATAGCAAGCTTTTTGCATGCTTCCTTGGTGTACAGAAGGCCTTTTATTCGGTCTGGATCGATGAGCTTCTGTACAAACTAGCTTTGATGGGGGTTTCATGGCAAAATATGGCGATTATTGAATTGCCTTCTCTCTGGCATCCAATGCACTGTAAGGTACGACGGAATCTGATCAAAATGGATCCAAATTCATAAAGGAACCGTTCAGGGGGGTGGATATTGTCACCTCTGTACTATATGTTGTATATTGACGATCTCATTCGTTCACTTGAAATGTCTAACTTTGGATTACGCATCGACGATATGATACTGCTCTCACTGTCGGAGACGGGGATTAAAAGAATGTGTGAATTATGATATAACTATAGCAAAGTGTGGCGATTTAAGTACAACGAATGGAAGACAATGATAATCGCATTCAATGAATCGAAACATGATTACCAAAAATAATCCAGAATCTGGCTTATGGGTAATTCAGAGATAAGCGAAGTCAGGCATGTCTCCAAATTAATTTCAACAACGAGCTTACAGAACACATTGTGAGTAAAACTAGGAGCACATACTTCCAATTAACAAAATGCGGCCTATATGCTGGTGGGATCACGCCACAAAGCTCATCGATACTTTACCAATCAATGGTACTCCCAGCAGGCCTCTTCGGTTGTGAACTTTTGTGGGCCATTTCTGAGAAGGATCGCTTAAATCTTGAGCGAATTCAAAAATGTGTCAAAATTATGCAAGGTCTGCCATACTGAACAAAGACTGATATTGCTTTAGGTTTAATCGGCAGCAAGTCACTGGACTCACAAATAGAAAAACGCAAAATAAGCTTTTTTGGTTCCATGTGCCGACTTAATCTTCAGAAAACAAGCAAGCATGTTTTTATATTTCGTCTGCACGAGTCAATACTACTGCGAAGGCCAACTGCAGGGAACACATTTATCTCAGATATATCGAAAATTCTCATTAAATATGGCTTGGAGTCTAATTTATCAGAATATTTGCAAAATGGTATTGTTTCATCAAAATACACGTGGAAACACAAATCTAAGTCTTCCGTTGATGCAAGAGAGATGTCGCAGTGGAGACTCAGAGTGCTGACTGATGTTAGGCTTGAATGTTTCTCTAAAGCACATTGTACACAGACTATGTCACATATATGGTCCGCTTGTCGAACCTTCCCAAAAGACAAGGAAACATTCAGATTATGTGCAAAATTACTTGCTAAGCCAGCATACGATGAACCAGATATCTGCAAATTATGTGGTACCAGATTTCCGTTGTTGGTAAACCATGTTTTTTTATACTGCAATGACACATCGTTGTCAAATATTCGTAACGAAATCTGGTATCACATCATAAATCACTTTGGTGTGAACTGTTTCATCCACATTGATAGTCTGACCGAATCAGAATTACTTGCCACGTTTTTTTGGTTGTCCGTCACCAGATTATCTGGCCTTTGTTGAAAACCACAGCCAGTTCATTCGTTTCTTTGCTAAAGCATAAGAACGCTTATGGCAGACATTCAACACATTAGTCGGGCACATGTAGAGGACAGAACATTACATACATATTTAGACAAGTATTTATACTCATATGTGTATATACTGTTACGCTGAGTTGGCCCGCGACTCATTGATTGATTTCGCTATAACGGTGACGTTTGCCATTGGTTCACGTACATTCTATGTATCGTGAATCGAGGGTAACCGTCTCTATGAATACATGATGTTTGTTGATATATGGGTCGTGTGCAAGCCAAACAATGGGTCTAAGGACATTGTAACTATGTTGTTGCCATATATAATTATGCAACGTTGGAGTTTGTTTGCTTGTCTTTTTGTTCTCATTGCTTTCATAATTGTGAACCACATGCTTTGTATATATACGTTAAAACTTTGTTAACCTAAATTGTCTGTATATATCTCTCCGTGAATGGAGGACAATAAAGATATATATATATAACCGAGTGACCGCTATTTTGGTGTTTACACGCCATTTAAATATATCATCAACGTCGTCATCATTTCGTGAGTAATTTCGTGTGACTTATTAATGTCCGTAAATACACACAATAAGCCACACGACTCTTTGTCCGTATATATGTAGCAATGGTGGCGAAATTACTCATTATGCAGCACACGTAGCAATTTAATAGCCACGTACGCCAATTGTATATGTATTCAAATTCTATTATAAAGCTGAACATAGAATAATCAATAGGCAAGAAGTTATCCCTCGGTATTACCGCGACCAGATATAGACCTGCTTGAAAATATGGGGGTGGGTGTTGAGAAATGAATCCTGCCAGTTCTATATATATAATTATAGCGATAATTTTGCATACATACATTTCATTTTTGACGAAAATTTATGATAGATTTTTTGTGGATTATATGAAGAGGAGACGCGAGGAAATGTATCCTTTGATGCCTTTTTACAAAATCTTCTCGTGGGAGGTCCCCCCCCCCAACCCACACATACCAGAAGAGGGACCCCCCCCCCCTTCGTGCTCTCCCCCGCGACGCGTTCCGCGTCGGTCATTGCTGTGCGATGAATGTTCCGTTCCCTCACTTTATATTTTAGCAATATAACACTGGATGATATTATGCTTAATGGAAAACAAATCAACTTCAAAAGTTGGAAAACAAAAAGAATATTATTTATTAGAGACCTGATCAAAGACAACGGAGAATATACACATTTAACCCTCCAGGATAAGTATGGAATAACAACAGATTGCATGACGAACGATACAAAAACAAGTTAAGAAACACATAATCTTTCCAATAAAAGAAAACACATTTTTAGAAGACCTAGTATACCTAACGAATTTAGAATTCTTCTCAAATCTCGAAAAGGATGAAAATGTGTTTATAACATACTTCAAAATGGGAGACAGAATTACCAATAACTTACGATAACCCCTTAAATTGGGAACAAATATTTGTTATTCAGATTTATAGATTGGAAATTGAAAAGGGGAGATACAAACAGCCCCCACTACCCGTTAAAGAAAGATTATGTTATAAGACCACAATAATGCTCCAAAACCATAATCCTTAATTATCTATATACAAGAATGCGGTTGAAGTGACAATACATACGTGACAATACCAAACAAGCGGCGAATCTACATTAAAATAAATAAATGAAGATGAACTGAAGTAACTGTATAGCATATGTATTATAATTATAAGCCACATTCCAATTGTGAAGCTGATTGGTAAACACTTTCAAATCTACGATCCTAAATCACTATTTGAACAATACAAAAACCAATGCAAATGAAACAACTATAAAAACCAATCAAGTTTGCCAATCGGTTTCAAACAGATATACAATCAAACTTGTAAACTCAGACGGTCGGTGTGGATGGAGAGAGTGAAAAACGAAAGAGCTGAATTTTGTACATTATATATAATTGTCTCTCCAATAAAAACATAAAAAAGGTGGCTCACCCCAAATCTTATATCTATATTTGCGAATGTCTGTCTGTCTGTCTGTATGTCTGTCTGTGTTCTATAGAAATTCACAGGGGACCATCTAGATGATGCCAAAGGGGTCTACTAGGAGTAGCTTTTTACGAGAAAGATAATGGTCGGGGTTAGAATTTTCTAAAGTGACGCCGTTGTTGTCACGGGCAGAAAAAAATTTGTCGCCGATTGCCACCAAACTTATATATAATCATCCCCATAATATGAGGAATCTAATGGCGTGGTTTAAATATGGCAAAAGTCGCGCCGTTCGCGTCAGGGGTGTCCGGAAGGGGGGGGGGGGGCAGATATTTTTTTCTGTCGCCGATTGCCACGAAACTTACATATAATCATCCCCATGATATGAAGAAATCCAACGGTGTGGTTTAAATATGTCAAAAGTGGCGTCGTTTGAGTCAGGGATGAACGGAAGGGGAGAGGGGCACCAAAATTAATAAAACTAATTTTAGCTCCGATTTTCACCAAATTGATATATATTCTTCTTCATGATACAAGGAATCTAATTGTGCGATTTAACAACGCCAAATTGTTGTTTTTGGATGAGAGATTGGGAGGGGGTGGGCACTAAATTTGATAATAAGTCGCTGATTGCCACCACACTTATACAAAATCATCCCCATGGTATGAGGAGTCTAATGGTGTGGCTTTTATCTGTCAAATGTGGCCTCATTCGAGTCAGGGTTGCATTGAAAGGGACAGGGGGACAAACATTGATGAACAATTGTTTTAGCGCCAATTTCCACCAAATTGATACACGTTCTTATCCATGATACGAGGAATCTAATCGTGTTTTAAAGACGCCATAGTGGTGCTGTTTGGGTGAGAGATGGAGAGGGGAGGGATTGGCACCAAATTTGATAAAAAAATTGTTTAGTCGCCGATTATCACCAAACTTATAAACAATCATCTCCATGATATCAGGGGTGTAATCGTGTGGTTTAAGGATGTCACAAGTGGGGCCATTCGAGTCAGTTGTGTATAGAGATGAGAGGGACACAAAAAATTATATCTATATGTTTAGTGCCGATTTCCACCAGATTGATACATATTCTTCTCCGTGCTACGAGGAATCTTATCGTGTGGGTTAGATACACCAAATTGGTGCCCTATGGGTGAGAGATATGGGGACCTTAAATTTGATACGAATTTGTATACTCGCCAATTTTCACCAATTTCATATATATGCATCTCTAATCTCTAATGAGTCTTAGTGTGTGCAGCTTGAGTCCGAAATAGGGACGGGAGGGTCACCAAAACTGATACAAAATATTTTTAGTACCAATTACCATCAAATTCAGACACGTTCTTCTCAAATGATACAAGAAATAAAATCGTGCTGTCTGTCTGTCTTTTTGTCTGTGTGTGTGCGTTCTATGTATAACTTCACGCGGTACAATCGAGATGGCACCAAGGCGTTCTAAGAGTGGTCACTTTTTACAAGGAAGATAATGGTGCGGGTTAAAATTTTCTAAAATGACGCTGTTGGTGGGAGCGGAAATTTAAAAACTATGGTGAAATAGTTTTGTCGCTGATTTCCACCAAACGAATACATAATCACCTTCGCAATATAGCGTTGTTCGAGTCAGCGTTGCATCAACAATTGATTTAATAAACCAAATTCCACCAAATTCATACACGTTTTTCTCTAATGATATACCATGAATTAAATCACATTTGGTGTCGTTTGCGTCACGGATGGCGAGCGGATATGCACTATCATTGATAAAATTGCTATTCGCCGATATCCACATATAAGTTATATACAGTCACCAGGCCATCTCCTTATCATTTTAAGTAGTTGGGCGTTCACATTTCACATTCCCGACATATGGTGACCCACATAAGTCACTTGAAAAATTATATCTTCTTAACAGTCATATTTATGTGGGAATGGCAATCAAGGCATTCACACAATGAGCTAGCAAAAAGAGATAACTAGAAGAAGCATTAAACGTATATTTATCATTCTATTGAAGAGATACATATATTCGCGCAAACTGAGAGACCTAGAACCGTCAGAGGATTGCATATATATAATAACAAAATTTAGTCTGTTCCATTCAATACAGTTTCCACAAAAAGTTACAATTTGTCAAGAGATATGATAGGCCTGTTCAAAAATAGTGGTCACAGTGTGCAGTCAAATATAGTTTCTTCTGATATACAAGAAAATGCAGTTAGTAGCACAAGACTTTTCAGGATCCTACCAATACTGACATCTGACAAGGGTTTTAGAACAGACTCATCGACTGACATAAACAACTCAAAATCTCGCTCTGTGCCTGGCACATGTAGCTGATATATTGCGCAGCAACATTTCGTTTAAACTAAGAATATTTAGCACAATGAACAGAGGAGCACCTGGAAATTTCTTTGAAACATCTGTATCTTCATGGAGATATGATAGCCAGGTGTCCTCGAGATCTTAGTCCAACCCACTAGATTGATTGATACATCTCAATATGTAAAACCCAATTATTATCTTTTATCGAACTAATGTGTTTATGATGTTCATGTATCATATTATAACGTCTAATGTATGCGCAGTTGTAAATAAATAAATAAATACTTAATTATTGGTGGAACGGATTAATCACGATAAACAGAATGACAATTGACAAGGTGAGCCACTACTTATATTCCATGACTGTAATATTCATGTTTTGTGATGCTATTTGAATATACAATTTATGAGAAAACGTATAACACTTTAAGCAAGAGCATTCTCTGTTCCCAACAAATATCCACAACATACATTAACCTGGGCAACGCCGGGTAACCCTGCTAGTTATACTATAAAAACCGAGAACCGCACTCCTATAACGCGGTTGGTTGACACACGAGGTGGCAAAAGTGCAACCATAGCCGTTTTGGTATATACGGGCTATAGAGGGGTGCGGTTTTCGGTTTTTATAGTATAGTTTGGGGGTGTGCCTATATTCGGTCAAGATTGAATGGTTCCAAATAAGGCATAAGGAACTGGGAAGAAGTAACCGATGTTACCGTAATATTTGACACCACATGCAGCCACATGCCCGACATACCGAAGACAGCTGTACTCAATTTGTTAATCTGTGTTTGAAGATATATTTGTTGTATATAGGGAGCGGAAATTCATCCACGATTTTCATAAGTTGTTCTCCAATCCCGTATACACCATGTAGTTATCCATACATTATTTGATTTTAAATATGTTTAACCCTTTCAGTGCCAAGTCCGATTTTTGTATCAACCCATATACTCTGTGCCAATGCATTCTCTTATATATGCGAGTCGACCATAGGTCGCCTCGCATATATAAGAGAATGCATTGGCCTAAGGTTTACCCAGTTTGTTTTTAAATTCGCTATAGCATTCTTAAAGGGATACTGTACTCGAATGTTGTTGGTTTCTATAGTCTCTGCGTTGTCGAATAAGGTAACCAGATTTCGAATATTTGAAAGTCTGATGAGTACGAAGTAATGTTACGGATGGCAGATTAGTCGAAATGCGAAAATATAAATTGTCGTTGTCGAGAAATTTTTGTAGTTTTCAAGCAAATCTATCTAATAAATATTATATTATAAGCATACTAGTCCCATATTCTCATTTAAGTTATTGTATAGTCACTAGTCGGTGAGTGGCTTGAGTTTACACCCCATACCAACATAATTTGTTCACGATCATGTGTGCCACGCGTTACCCAATCAACTATCCATGAATTATTTTGATTACGTCTTAAATTAAATTGATATCAAATTATTAACTTTGATTTTAAGATAACCTATTAATCTGAACATTTACAGAATACATCTTCGACTCAAATTACTTAGTTTTCTATATATTATCGATATTATATCGTTTTTTATCATCGGGAATGTTATTGAAAATGGCGTACAGTACCCCTTTAAGCATACCCAAAACAAATTCAACCCAAAAAAAAAACATTTTTTTGTTTTGTTTTTAGGGCCGATTTTACAGACCGTAAATTAGGGCCGATGAGGTCCCTGGCACTGAAAGGGTTAAATAAGAAAATGGCTCATGGTATGCTTTATAAATGAGACGTTTTGGTGTCTATAGAAGCTGGACGTAGCTTAAACACACAGATGGCCACTAATGTGAACCCAGGCTAATATATCACAATTACACCAAGCTGCTCCCACCTGCAATTACCAGTGACGACATGAGGGTTTGATAGGTCCACCCCCCCCCCACAAGTTTGGTCAAATTTTTCAATGGTTTGACTTTTCATACCTGACACATTTGTTGGAAATTTTACACCACATATATATATAGGTTGAAATTGTTCTCATTGTTTGAATTTCAAAGCATAATTATTGGGGAATATGTTGTTTTTAGACCAAAAGCAGCATGTTTTTTATACTTGTGGTCAATTTTCTTGTCTGAAATGGCAATACGTTAGAATACCTTATACCTTATTTAGAGTGTGTCAGTTTGGAAATTTCCATTAGTTGGAACGTTTCAGGTATACCGATTGAAGGGTTGCAAATGGAATTTAGCGATCATCGGAGTTTTGGTGGTTTCAAGGGAGTGTAGTTGGACGTTTCAATGTGAACACACCACCCCCCCCCCCCCAATTTTGCTTGTTTAGTCGGAGGCCTTCACACAGTATTCTTTATCCGTTCAAAATACGGTCAAAACTACGAAAACTTACAACATATGGGTAAAATGTTACCTGTGGCAACGGTCTTATCCACAGATCCCCAGAACAAAAATTGACCAATAATACTTAATGCTATAGACGATTAAGTATTATTGGGGTGGGGTCAGTGTGGTCTTATCGGGTCACCAAAGGGAGATAAACCCTGCATGGCGTTTGGTTTCTGAGTGCCTCTGGACGGAGTGTCGCCACGTTGTTCTTTGAGAATAGGATTGTCCTTGAAATGGCACGATTGGAACGTGCATGCATGCTATCATGGCCACCGACATGTGTTGGTCTCACGACCTGCCCCTTTATGTATGTGACCTTATCTCAGAGCTATATATAAGTATCTGAGATTGACCGAGTTCGTTCCCTTTCCATTCACATCGGATTACCAGACAAGGTAGGTTCTAGACCACGTTCACGAATTCATGGCAAATTTGTCTGGCAAACTTTCAGGCAAGTCGAAACAATGGGGGCTTTATTTTGCACATTTTGAGTAATAAAAGTTGCAAATATGGAGTATATGGCTCAGAGTATGTTATATGCCATTTCAGCTATGCAATTCAAAGGTTGATAGACGATTGAAGCTTGTCGAGTATTTGATGTTTGACAAAATTATATAATTTGGCAATACGTATGTCAGTTATTATATGGCTCAGAGTATATGCTATACGCAATTTAAGTTATGCAATTCAACGGTTGATAGACGATTGGAGCTTGTCAAGTATTTGATTTGACAAAATTATGTAATTTGGCAATACGGATGTCAGTTATTATATGGCTCAGAGTATGCTATATGCAATTTAAGTTTTGCAATTCAACGGTTGATAGACGATTGGAGCTTGTCAAGTATTTGATTTGACAAAATTATATAATTTGGCAATACGGATTTCAGTTATTATATGGCTCAGAGTATATGCTATATGCAATTTAAGTTATGAAATTCAACGGTTGATAGACGATTGGAGCTTGTCAAGTATTTGATTTGACAAAATTATATAATTCGGCAATGCGGATGTCAGTTACATTATAGAGCATATATCCATGACGAGTCCATGCAGTGATATCTACAGTAATGCCCAAAGTAATCGACTCCTTAACCACAGCAGAATTATGGGTAATTTTTCAGGATTTAGTCGGAAATATGGCTTGTTGCCATTCATAGGAAAGCTCTCGCCATAATACTGCTGTGGTTAAGTGGTCAATTACTTTTGGCATTACTGTACATGCATTTATTGCGCCGCTGATTACCCGTTCCACCGCACTCACCGTCTCTGCAGTGACTCGCTTGAACATTGGTTAGCAAATTTCCACAATTGTGAACATATGGTCATAGGAAGTGTGGTGAAATAATGTTATAAGATATAGCTAGTGACTTTTAAATGTGTCGGCGTTGGGGTACACAGCTCTGATTTTTTTCTCTCACCTCCTTCACCAGGAGCCATTACACAAGTGTCGGACTGTCGGTTCCATGAGTTGAACGTTTCCAAACGTGACTTAAATTTGATAAATTTCTATTTTCGGCTCTCGCCGAATGCTTGTGCACTGATACCCACGTTCTTATATACGCTTCAGTGTCTTCACACTTGACCCGGTAATATCATATATATGTTAGCGATAACAACATAGTCGTCACACTATCTATAATTCTATATCCCTTTAACAATTGAAACGAACCGGCATTGCATACCAATGCTAATACGAAGTTTATATATGTCCGATCACATGGTTCGAATTAAAAAATGGGGATGCAATGAAAGTCGCCCGTATAACATTAGGTTGGTCGAGTAAAAGGTATAATCAAGTGGAGACGAGCGAGAAAGTGTGTTAAAAGAATATGAATATGACAAAGCATAGACGCGTATCGTATCGTTTATCCATGTGAGATATCAACACAAACGTAACCCGGTTAACTCTTAACCCTTTGAGTGCCAGGTCCGATTTTTGAATCAACCCATATACCCTGTGCCAATGCATTCTCTTATATATGCGAGTCGACCATAGGTCGCCTCGCATATATAAGAGAATGCATTGGCCTAACAATTTTTCATCATTTGTTATTATTTTTTACAATTTTTTACAATTTTAATAATTGTTTCTTATATTCTTTAACTCTTTCAGTATTTTGTAGGTTTAGTGCCAGGGAATCCTACGTATTTTATGGGCATCAAAATTATTACAATGAATAATTGGTGATAGTTTTGAGTTATAACATGCTCCTAAGATTTTATCCAGTTTGTTTTTAAATTCGCTACAGCATGCTTAAGTCTTTACAAAAAAAATTCAACCCAAATTTTTTTTTTAAATTTTTTTTATTGTTTTAGGGCCGATTTTACAGACCGTAAATTAGGGCCGATGAGGTCGGCCACTGGCACTGAAAGGGTTAATATGCATAGCCGGTTATAACTATAAAGGAATGACAGCATGTGCGTGTCCAAACTCCATGCAGAGTTCAGTCGTCTGATAAGCAGGGCTTACAGCCGCCAGCACATACGCGAAATGAGTGGAAACTACTCATTGTTGTATTTGAGACTTGCGTAGGTTACAATTCATTATGCATTATTCTGAGAAACTGAACTGTCCATATTCATTTGAAAATTGTCTTGATCAATTAAGCCAGAATGAATTGTAACTGACAAAACACTTCAATAAAAAGAAATTTCAGGCCAGTCATAAACATGTCTTCTTTCATGGATGCCGAAATGAGTAAATACTGTCTTTCACGAGTTTTAATAATTGTAAAACATTGAGAGCTTGGGACTCATGGGAAAGGCGCTTTACAAATGTTATACATTATTATTATTATTAATTTAATTAATTTCGAAAAGTGGTTTGACTCCGTCGATTTTATACTTGATTTGTTTCTCGTTATTTCTTGGAAACAGGATCATCCAAAACAAAAATAAAATATGTAGAATTTGAAGCTCTTTTATGACGATACCGGTTTGTTGAGATTGCTCGGATAATCTGAGAGCGAGCTCTTGTGATAACATTCAATTGGGATTTCCATGCAAATATCCATTACAGCGCCAAAAAATTAATGCAGGTACAATGTTGAAATTAAAAAGAGTGACACCCCCATTTTTCACCCAGAATATGTTTCTCAAGCCAAAGGTCACAATTTTAGCCTGTAAAGGCTTGAATTATAACATGTTCTATCATAAGCTGGTTCTCGAAAGCTTCGAATAACTAAGGGATTTAGTTGAAAGTATCAGCCGGGATTATCTGGGAAAAAATGCATAATGTTTACTTAAGTATTCCATAGTTGTACTAAGGACTCAGGGTGCTGCATGCCCCCTCCCCCGTCGAGGAAATATGCAATGTTCAGTCCGGTAAATTTCGGAATAATATAGCCCTCATGTTGGCGATCAAGGCCTTGCATTGGGAAAATCCTGAGACCATCAGTGGTATAAAAATCAAGAGAAAACTGACAATGATTTAAACAGAACGTCCACCATTTGGGTTATCGCGCGAATAATTATTTTAAGCGGCTTGACGACTTCGTCAAAGTCAACAGCTCTCTGCACGTCCAGAGCTTGACTCACTGTGGTCAAGCATAGCCGCAATGATTGGGTTGTCAGTGGACACATATTACATGTGTGTATGATCCATGTAAAACGCCAAATACACGATATTTACAGAGATGTGTGTATCCACCCTTAGGGTACGTTCATACACTGGCAAGTTTGCACTGTATGGTCTGCAGGCATTTTGCCGTAGAAAACGATATGGTGCCGCGATATGAACGAAAACAAGCACATAAAGTGCAGCTGTGCCACAGCTAACTACGTGCGAAGTAAAATCTGTGTACTTCCGCTGGTAACGATGCCACCTGAATTTGCCTGTAAATATCATGCAATTATCTCGCAAGAATAAATCATACAGGTATTTGAAGGCAAATTCCAGTAGCGCCGTTACAAGTGGATCTAGATAAATGTTACTTCTCATATCTTTCGCTTTGATAAAGATGCATGTAATGTGCACGTTTCCGTTCATATTCTGGCACCATGTGGTTTTCTATGACGAAATGCCCGCAAAAACATACCGTACAAACTTGCCAGCGTATGAACGTACCCTCAGTGACATCTTCAGCTATACCCTAATTATCCTTTGTTTCTTTTCAGATGAAGATCGCTCTACTCATCCTCGCTATTCTGCCATTTGTCGTCTATGGACAATTGATCCCAAGCTGTGAGTCAATCACTTTATTTTATTAACCCATTTTACCACTAACGCACCACTGGTCAAGTGATCCCCTTGTGGGTCCTGCTGAAATGCCATGGTGCTTGTAGGGCAATGCTTTATGCTGTTAAGAAAAAGTACCGTTATTTTATTGAAAGTTGTCAATGTCACGGCTTTTGGCAGAATCAAGGAAAAGCCAATATGTGCAGAAAACTGTTATAATAATATATGTGTTTGGTTGTTGCAAATCGGCCATAATTGAGATGTATATTCCTATCGTTTAGAAAATACCAGCGCCACCTTTATTAAAATATTTTTGAAATTTATATGTTCTTGAATGCTTAATACAGACAATGGTATTCGCTGAAACAGATCAGATTTGTCAAATACCGGAAACATGACAACTTTAGGAAAAATAACGTTAATTTATAAATATGCTAATTAACGAATCGTGAAGTGTCCTGTAATATACATGGAAGTGGCTGAAGAGTCTTATATGTGGTATTCAACTTCGAAAATTCAATAGATAACCCATAGCATGGGCAACGCCAAATTTACAACTCTGTGAAATTTGCACCCATTCCCTTGAGTGGGTTTTTTTCAACTCATACACTGTACTTCATCAGGTGTTATTATAATAACGTGTGTAATTATATGGGGAGAGGGGCTATCTAAGTTGTATAACTTGTGCCCCAATCCCATTTGTACATAAATGATACAATAAAATATGTTTATAAAAAAAAATCAGGCGTTGAATAAATAAAATTCATTCGCCACGGTCGGAATTTTACAATTGGACTGTCTCTTGAGTTATTGCGAATCAAATGCCGCATGAGACACTATACCCGAACACCCTTGCGCCGCGTCACCAACGATATGTTATAAAATTTAACAAATATAAAATATCCACCGTCCATTTTCACTCGAAGTTAACCACGCACTCTGTCAATATACACACGACAACCATGCAGGTACCGTGTTAGCCGCGCAGGTACCTTGGTAACCATGCAGGTACCTAGAAATAGAAGTGGCTTACAGTCGGTTTCATTTAAAGACGGTCTACCTCTTTCGGGTCACCATTGCATCTTTATAAAACCAAAAACAAAACTGGTAACTTCAATCAAGTGAACTCTAACAAACACTACGTATTGAACAGAATAGAATATTACATTTCTAACAAACTTCACATTGAATGAACTGAAGCATTCGAGGAGGAATATTATTATAATGTCAGTACATTGGACGACAAAAAAACCCGGTCACCAAAAACGGTTGTATGAAGTTGTAAGAACAAAATCGTGCATATTTCAACATATATGCGTTGCCTGTGAGAATTGGTGTTATTACAGAGGCCGGGTTCGGTGTGCTTTTATGCCGAGACACCGACGAAAAGTTTTTTGAAAACAAATATAAGCGAAATAAGGATGTTCGTCGTTGTGCGAAATTAGGATATATATCAGCCTCGAATAATAGTACGAAAACGTGTACAGATTAAAGTTACTCAATCCGAATTAACGCTCGCAAATTACTATTTCCTTGGCTTCGGGGATAAAAAATATTTGATTCGAGTCGAGGAACCCACCCATCAAATCTAGGAGTGATCAGATATCAATGTTTGAAATATATTATTTAAATTTTAGGTGGCCCAATAAACTGTCGACAGGAAGAACTTATCTGACCAGATAGCGGGATAAGATCGATAACTCTAAAATCCAGTGGAGGCTTTTTTGTGTCAGATATTTGACAACTGGCAAAATTTCGTTGAACAAAACGTTGATAAATAACAGGTTTTGGGCAATTTATACTATAATTGACTGTGGTTAGCATTATTTTTGGGCAATTCATCGATTCTGATAACTGAAGCGGCATTTCAAAAAATGTTGCTGTTATTGGAATCTGATGATATGGGGACCGTCGAATCGGATTGAGTACCTTTAATACTTCTGTTCATCAACAGTGAATTTGAATTGTTTCAGCCATCACCCACCTCTTCTCTGGCCTGGTGAATGATCTTGTGCACACGCTGGCAGCTGATAGCTCAGAGGCATACTGCGAGACTAAATGCCACGAATTCACTGCCAGCATCGCTCTCTTGGAGAAATCTATCTGCCACGCTGCCTGCAACCAGTAAGTTAGCAAAAATACTTATAATTTAACTCTGATGCAGAGGGTTCACCCGATTGTCTACCACATACACGGTCACCTATATATATACAAGATAAGGATCTGTATGTCTGTCCGTCCGTCTGTCTGTCCGCATTTTTTATTCCAGACTGCTGTTCCGATTTCAATCAAATTTGGTGTGGTGACTCGGGGTACACTGATGGAGGTTATAACGGCGTTAGTTTTTCAAAGTTAAAAAAAAAATCAATTAAATAAATTAAACCAAAACAAAACAAAACATTTAAATAAACTCCCTATGGGCCTATTTCATAATCAAATAAGTCCAATATGAATTTATTTGCACGAGGATAGGTTGCAGCATATATGTACGCTCTTTATATATGTGTTTTCACTGTGGTCCGTGCCATCTAGCGGAATAGCGGGTATAAGTCCAATATGGGTTTAATCCAGAATCCTTTGTGCAGGGGACACAGACCCCTCCGACGCTGAATAAAGGCTTCAAAAGGGAGCATGCTTCAGCTAGTTCGTTATAAAGGGTTTCGGAGAATATATTTATGGAGAATCTCTCATGCACATTTATATTCTATTTACAGGGCCAACCTGATCTTCAAGGCACAGGACGGCTCATCATGAGATAGAAAATAAAACATTTCCATCACCTACCATCGTTCTTATTATAATTCCGCTCTGCTGGGAATACTATACCGCTAAAGGGTATAGCTCTCACCAAAAATGTGCCAAAGAGTACACCGGTTGGAAAATGTTCTGAAAGGTACAAAGGTTTTGAAATATCGCTCAAAATGACGTTTTTTTAGTTATTGCGCCAAACTTGATTACAGTGTGTCTGTCATTTGCAAAATGAGGTCCCCAGAGGGTGAATTTAGTGACGGCTATTCCCCATCAGCAATGGGAAGCATCTACTCAGGTTTTAAGTTCCCAAATGGTGAATATTGTGATGTGCATCCATCGAGAACCTCGATTATGCAATGTACTGTCGTCTGTCAATTTGTGGATATAGAGAAACTACACTATAACAGATATAGAATCTATAGAAATGTGTTAATAAAGAAACTTTCCAGAGAAAACGAGGCCTAAGCAGAATGAGGTCCTCAGATGGTGAATTTAGTGATACTATCCCGATTTGCGGGATAGCGTCACTAAATTCACCCTCTGTGGACCTCATTCTGCAAATGACAGGCACACTAAACACAGGCTTGTATTGCACCTGCCGCGATATTTGCTAGAATAATTGACTATACGTTCCAATGAAAATTAAATGAGATTGAACTGAAAACAAATTGCTGATGGGCGCCAGATTTTCAGGAACATAATTGACATAACTCCCCGCAGCAG
Organism: Siphonodentalium dalli; assembly: GCA_032622095.1. NCBI lineage: Eukaryota > Metazoa > Mollusca > Scaphopoda > Gadilida > Siphonodentaliidae > Siphonodentalium > Siphonodentalium dalli. The sequence goes on from CP136068.1 coordinate 94,141,070, forward strand.
GTTATGGCCAACCACCGGCAAATAATGTACCCTGTACACCATTCAGCACATATTCAAAATATGTATACCCTTCTCAGTTGAGAACGACACCTTCGGCAATCATGTTAGGAAATGCGCCCCTATAATGAGCGAGGTAATATATCGATCAGAGGATCAGAAAAACACCGATAAACTGCACGATGAACACGCAAATCGTTCCGAAAATATTACTTGTCTGAGAATCTATCATTATTTGATAATTTCATTAAATTATGGAGAGATATAACTATGAGGAGAATAACACAGTATGAAATGTAGTGAGCTGTATTTAGAGGTCTCATGGTGATATGAAATTACCTCGGGCTAATATATCGGCATATATCCAACTAACCAAGTAATAACCTCGTTATTAGTTAGATCAACATTATATGGTAATATCTATCCATTCCAATTTCAGTTCATCGGTGTAAACATAAAATTGAGTGGACAACAGATATAATATAAACGAAATAACTAAATCTTAAATACCATGTTGAAGAGTTGTAAATTTGTGTATGACCACGCACATTAAGGGCGCGTACACATGAAGCTGCAAGAAAATATCTGCAAGAAAATATCAGGCACAATTGTACTCTGATATTTTCTTGCTGCAAAGATTACGCCCGTGAGAAAGCGGCGGGCTATATGGCGTTGATTGAGCTCAATGTGACTAGTGTTAGTCGTGTTTGTTGAAGTGAATTACTGCGGACAAACAACCTATAGTCCATATCGAATATTCATAGAGTTATAATGTGTTATGGAAAATTTTAAATGCCACCTATTTTAACGAGAAAGGAACGCGCCCTCGTCGTTGGAGTAGGGATGTGTGTTCTTCATGAACACACGAAACGACATCTAAATAGACGTTGGTGTGTTCGGCTCTGGGCCACATCCCACATGCGAGAAGAGCGAGGAGCCGCCAATAATTTCTTATTCGAAAATTACATAATTAAAGTAAAACAACTAAGTCAAGGCATGTGAGGTACCAAATTATAAAGCATCCCCATACACGCAGGGACGTTGCTAGAGGGTTTCCGTTGGGGGCTTATTAATAGATACGTAGCAAGACGTGAATAACCGCATTTCAGAGTGTTTCTCGTACCAATACCACGTTATAATTTAGGCTGGCCGCAGATAGCAAACCTTTCAACCGACTCTATATTTAATTTCAAGGATGAATGGTGAGTATATATATATTGTGGTTCGAAATCGATATTATTAAAGTATCACATAGCGGGGTTAACTATGCAATACTATTAGGCGCGCGTCGAAAGCGCCAAAACTTGCGCCATTAGTAACGCGCCGAAAGCGCCGAAAGCTTTGAAAGCGACAAAATGTGCACCGGTACGGCGAACTTTTATCGCTTTCGGAGCAACGAAACATGCACTAACAACGGCGCACATTTTGTCGCTTTCAGCGCGTTACTATATATATAATGTCGCATGTTTTGGCGCTTTCGACGCGCGCTGAAAGCGACATAACGGCGCATATTTTGTCGGTTTCAGCGCTTTCGTTGCGTTACTAATGGCGCATTTTTTTGGCGCTTTCTGTACGCCAATGGAAGTGGCCCTAATAGTATTCCATACCTAACACTTTTGATGAGTAAATTATATCCCGTATAAACTTTTACGATAATAAGTTCAACAAACGACCATATATCGTTGTTGAACTTATTATCTGAACATTTCCCTCAATAAATAGGACTTTTCTGTACTTGTTTTATGTGTCGTCTGCTTATTTTTCCTGAACATCCCTTCAAATTAATAATGTATCATTCCGATGTACACTTTTTTAATTTGGTGGGAGAATCCGTTTAGTATAAAAATGGATAAGTAAGAATTTGTAACAAATAGAGCTACCCCCCCCCCCCTCCCACCACCACCACCACCATCACTAATGTGCCTTATCGCTGAGGTTATTGATTTTTTAATGATTGGTCTCAATTCGAAACATTTCTTAATGTTACATAACTAAAGATGATTCAAACAAGGCCAACAATAACTCAGATGCATGCAGAGATTCAAAGTTGGGGCAGTTGAATTTTCGCTCGAAAGACCATAACTATGCATCAAATGAGTGGACGTCACCATTTTACTGTTCTGTGGATATCACTTCCCCCATGGCGTGCCATGAGCATACCAAAGACAATCAAATCTAATATATATATGATCACAGGTCCCCAGAACAAAAATTTACCCCACCCCAATAGTACTTAATCCTATAGAAAGGTATCCAACTTGGCCCGGCCTAATTTATTATCATTTTTATAAAGTCCACAATCAGGTTCAAAATACACAAAAATAATTTTTGTTACATAAATGTCTCATAAATAGATAGAAAGATATGTTATTACTCTTCAATTTGATGTATCCCCTATAAAAATTGGTTAAGAAAAACTCCGGTTATGAGCACAGGTCTGACGCAAATCAGATGTAAAATTTCACTCGTTCGAGATGGTGTCCACTAAACTGGGTCAAAGAGTGAAATGCTATCCGAATTAACTCTCCTAAATTACTATTTCTTTGGCTTCGGGGGAAACAAATATTGTATTCGAGTTAAGAAACCCACCCATCAAAGCTCAGAGTGTCAGATATCGATTTTTGAATATCGTACCACTTAATCCAATCACGTTACAAAAAAACTTGTGTGCAAGAAACATTGAACATTGAACGAATGTTGAATGTTGTGCCAACTTCACACGAATGTTGAATGTTGAATGTTGTGCTAACTTCACGGCCCCACAATGAATTTCTTTTTTTCTTTCACAATAAACAAACGAAGATATTATACACCATTCAGTTGTCGGTATTATTTATGCTGACTCGACCTACAGAAATGCCAAGGGGCATAATTTCAGTTATTTAGTTGCTTATAAACCAGTGCATCAAGCTAATCGGTGAATTATATGCATGTCAATCAAATCAGATGATATATGTTACTCCCACAACACCTAATGGAATAATGCTAGAAAATGGGCTGGTTGACAGACTAATCGGAAAATAGTTAGAAATTATGGAATTGTGTCCATCCTTCACAATGACCTCGGTTTGCATATATCCAACAATTTATAAAATAATATTTCCAATTGCAGCCTGGTAAATATCCTCTCTATAGATGTATATATTTTCAAAATATGTCAACTCTAATTGAATTGGAGCTTAACAAATGATATGTCATCGATATGTCTACAAAATGTCAACAGTGACTCGAAAGTATGGATTCAGTTCAGTGTCATGGGATGTTATCAGCTTAAAATGTATTACATTCGATTCACATGATAGCTTCCAGGGGGGTATTATATTTCACTAGATATGCATGGAATATCCTGGGATATGTATAATCCTTTTGTTGTAAAATTGGATGCAAATACCTTATATATACTAGTGCGTTACGTGCGCCCACCACCTTCTGATTGGTTACTGTATTTCTCCACTTCATCGAAGCATTAGAATTTCCATTTGGCCATATGGAATTTGACCACCCATGCGGGAGACCTAGGATAGGATAGGATATTTTATTTCCAATACACATACATATTACATAATAATGATGAAAATTATGGATAATTCTGTCGTATATTGTGGGGGATGGCATAATCTGGCAAGTCTGTCTTTCTGCCATCCCCAGTATGGTAAATATAGAAAGTAATAACTTATAGTAAAATGGCCTCGGGTGAGCCGTGCACATATATATATATACTAGAAGGTGACCCGACTTCGTCCGGGCTATTAAAAAACCAAATTTCAAGTCGATTGCTCCACCCGTTTCATAGATCTGGTCTGCGCATGCGCGAAGCTGGTGTCGCACGTGCTCGGCGACCCGATAAAATTCGTATCCGGGGCAAGATACATTCACATACCAAATTTAAAGTCAATATCTCAACCCGTTTTCGAGATCTCGTCTGCGCATGCGTGAAGCTGGCGTCGCACGTGCTCGGCGACCCGATAAAATTCGTATCCGGGGCAAGATACATTCACATACCAAATTTCAAGTCGATAGCTACACCCGTTTCCGAGATATATAGCCCAATGTCATTTGCGGATACCTCGGCCGGTGATGAGTTAACGCGACACAGTCAAATGCATCGGCAGGGTGAGAGTTAACGTAATCTAACTTTATGACCTCTGACGACGTCATAGAAATTACGCATTGATTTTATCCCGATAAAAGCATTGTACCACTTGTACCTAATAATTGAGGCAGATAACTAAAACGGATACATACATATTATATATCGTTGGAAAGATGAAGCCACACAGATTCTAACCGTGCAAATTATATGACTGGCAATTTATTATTCGCGCTATATCGAATCGATTTGTGAGCACCGAACTGAAATATATTAGCGCAAAAACGGCGTAAAAATAGATTTGACCTCCGCACGTGAAAAGTTGACCTCGCACGGACAAATAAATATGCCTATGTTCGTCTCCGGCCGAAAATACCCTAAAATACCAAATTTCATCGAAATTGGCTTAGTCGTTTTGGAGTCCATCGATTTCAAACACACACACAAACAAACACACACACAAACAAACACATACACACACAGATCTTTCAAAATATATAATAGACTAGAAGGTGACCCGACTTCGTCCGGGCTATTAAAAAACCAAATTTCAAGTCGATTGCTCCACCCGTTTCATAGATCTCAACCCGTTTGCGAGATCTCGTCTGCGCATGCGCGAAGCTGGCGTCGCACGTGCTCGGCGACCCGATAAAATTCGTATCCGGGGCAAGATACATTCACATACCAAATTTCAAGTCGATAGCTACACCCGTTTCCGAGATATATAGCCCAATGTCATTTGCGGATACCTCGGCCGGTGATGAGTTAACGCGACACAGTCAAATGCATCGGCAGGGTGAGAGTTAACGTAATCTAACTTTATGACCTCTGACGACGTCATAGAAATTACGCATTGATTTTATCCCGATAAAAGCATCGTACCACTTGTACCTAATAATTGAGGCAGATAACTAAAACGGATACATACATATTATATATCGTTGGAAAGAGGAAGCCACACAGATTCTAACCGTGCAAATTATATGACTGGCAATTTATTATTCGCGCTATATCGAATCGATTTGTGAGCACCGAACTGAAATATATTAGCGCAAAAACGGCGTAAAAATAGATTTGACCTCCGCACGTGAAAAGTTGACCTCGCACGGACAAATAAATATGCCTATGTTCGTCTCCGGCCGAAAATACCCTAAAATACCAAATTTCATCGAAATTGGCTTAGTCGTTTTCGAGTCCATCGATTTCAAACACACACACACACACACACACACACACACAAACAAACACATACATACACACACAGATCTTTCAAAATATATAATAGATATATATATATATATATTTTTATTTTTTTTAATTCTTTATTGACAATATATATATGGACATATTCATATATTTAAAATACAGCATAATGACAATAACAAAAATAATGTCCTGGTATTTTCGGGAGGGGGGACTTTCGCTCGCAACTCACCCACGCCTTACACACGTTCAAATTCTAAGACACCTCATGCGTGTTTTTGATTACACAGACTATGTTTATGACTGGAATGTCATAAGAAATCGTTTTGTATGCTTTTAAATATCCATGTAATTTATAGTCTCTTCAAAAATGCCTCTATCCGTGCCCGGTATTTATATAGCGTTAATTCGACCAACCATCAACAAGTGAAAAAACGAACATAATCACAAATAGTTATTTGTCCTCAAAGTACTTGACAGGGCAAGGTATATCTCACACCATTCAAATTCGAAGTCGTTGAGGATATCTCTCTTTAGTGCTATATATTTCTCTAACCGGTATCTCTCATCAAGTTCACGTAGAAATGATTTCAGGGATAAGGTATCGGGGTCAAATTTGGTTTTGTATATGTAATATTTAAGCAATGTCAGAAATAAATTTTTGACACTGAAATTTTGCTGGCGGGGAGGGCCGAACATTATATTGCTACGAGTGATAGAGATGTCCAGCTTGTGTTCATCCAGCCATTTTTGTGTGTCATTTATGAATAGGTTTACGGCAGAGCATTCATAGAATATGTGGGTAATGTTCTCAGGTAAATTACACTGGTTACAGTAATCGTCTACAGATATTTTCATAAGAAATAGCCACCTTTTGGTTCCCAAAATACGTGTATTTATCCGATATTGAAACCATTGTAATCTAGAATCTCGCAGACAATTGAATGGCGATGATAATATATGAGACCATGAACTTGTGGTTGTATTAGGTCCCATATCTCTTTTCCATTTTGATACACACAGTGGGAATTGACCATTGTCTGAGATAAGGAGGTTGTAAAATTCCTTACATCCATGTTTACTTTTTGTTAGCAGGTGAATATTGTTTGGATTAAAGGGGGTCTCAGTGCTAGTGAGATCTTTTTTCGTCTGTTTTGATAAAATGCGGAGTTGCGTGTTGACACTTTGCAATGTCAAGAAAGTGGTGGGTATGTCAAATTTGGCGGTGAAACTTTCAAGTGTGTGCAGTTTATTTCCTGGTGTGATAAGATCGTTTATAAATAAGATGCCATTTTCCTTCCACTCGCTACTATTTATTGCGTCTTTATTCATTCGGAGTTCATCGTGGTTCCAAAAAGTCTGAGTCGCTAGGGGTGAGTTATCGTTTGGCATATTTTTCAAGCAACTCTTCCAAGCCATAAGAACGTCGCGCCAGAAAGGGTTCCCAGTTTTTGATAGAACAGTGTTGATGTATTTTGAGCCATAAGTCGCTAATAAGGGATCTGAAATTTCTCGGGGTGTTATGTTCAACCATGGGGGTGACTTCGTGATACATCTGCGCATCCAGGTTATTTTGAGAGCATCGTTGAAATGTTTTATATTAATCATTTTTAGTCCGCCATATTCACAACCCCTGCAAAGTTGTGTACGACTGACCCTGTCGCGTTTATTGTTCCATACAAATTTGAATAGAATTCCATTGCTTTCGTCAAGGATATCTTGCTTTGGATTTGGGAGGGATTGGAGAAGGTGTACAATATTTGGAATGAGAATAGACTTGATAATTGTTATTCTACCGATGGGTGAGATATGTCTATATTTCCATTTGTCTATTATCTTTTTCATGTTGTCGATCTTGTCTCTGAAATTAATTTCTGGTATTTCGGACATATTGGTGCTGTATTTAATTCCGAGGGCTGTGAATGTATTCGAAACTTTAATTTTGAACTCTGAAGGAACTGATGTGTTCATTTTCTGAGAGCCCAACCAGACTATTTGGCATTTGTCTAGATTAGCCTTCAGGCCCGACATAGTAGCAGATGATTCAAGCACGGATAGAGATTCTCTGAGGCTGGCTTCGCTCCCATCTAGTACAAGTGTAGTGTCATCTGCATATTGGTTTATTTTGTACTCTGTCTCGTCGAGGGTAACACCTATTATTTTCTTATTTCCTCTTATCATTTCAGCGAATATCTCGGCGCATAAGAGAAAAATATACGGTGATAACGGGTCGCCATGCCTACAGCCTCTGGCTGGCTTGAAAATGAAGACAAATTGCCATTAACTAAGACGGCTGATTGAATATCGTTGTAAAATGTTTTGATCCACCTTTTGATCGTTTCTCCTTAATTAAATTTTTCTAAGCATTGTTCGATGAAAGACCAGGAGACCGTATCAAATGCTTTCTCGAAATCAATAAGTAAAAGCATACCAGACATGTTCCGTTTGTCCGTTTCATATAACATATCATATATTATGCGTGTACTGTCACCGATGAAACGGCCCGGGATAAATCCTGACTGATCTACGTTTATAATGAAAGGGAGTGTTTTCTTCATGCGGTTAGCAATACAGGCGGATGCCAGTTTGTAGGAAACATTCAGTAGTGTAATTGGGCGCCAGTTCTTTAGGTATTTCCTGTCTTTGTCTTTTTTGGGGATCATGGTTATAACTCCTTGTTTTTGCATTATGGACAGTTCGCCTTTTTGAAAACAATGATTCAATGATTCTAATACGTATGGACCTATTTCTGGCCAAAATAGTTTATAAAATTCGACCGTAAACCCATCGGGACCAGGTGATTTTCCGTTTTTCATGTTTCTAAGAGCTTCTGTTAGTTCTGAGCCGTGCACATATTGGCTGCGGACACACATACCACAGTAGCGATGGCATAGTAGGTGTGACAATTAATTATGGTAGAGTTTGGTGACAATTGGTCAACATAATTTATATGCCATATGGAGTCGTGTCGCGCGCCGCATATTCGCACAGTGAGTCGACTGACCAATTAACCCATTGAGTTTCACCAAGGTTGATCTCTACTCATTACGTTAAGCCACATTGTATTCTCTACGATACATAAAATTGCACGACCGATCGTCCAGAATTGTCTTGTGTGTTAGCATTAAAAAGATAACATTGCGTGTTGAGTAACGATCAGCAGCGACAAGACATTCTGTTTGATAAATCATTGAGATGTCGATCTCGACGCTGATAGAGCTTGGAAAAGACTCATTGTGTGAATGTGCGGCGGGCGACATGTCTCACTATGGCACAGGAATATGACGACCAATTGTCACCAAAATTGCACCATAATTAATTGTCACACCTACTATGCCATCGCTACTGTGATACGTGTGTCCGCAGCCATTGTGTATATGTAATTTATGAGTTTAGGGCTTAGTTCAAGAGTGTGTTAAAATGAATACTACCCGAGGGATGTTCAATATCATGTATATGGTTCAAATTCAGATGATCGGGTAGTATGTTTGGCGGATGAGGTTGCAGGGACTACTGATTCGTATAGGTTGACGTTAAACGTGTTATATGTATACTTAACTGGGGGCAGTCTGGGCATCCTAGATTCTTGCATTTGATATCGTTAGATATGCGCTTATTGTTTTCTCTGTGATGTGTTTTTTGAATACGTGCCTACTTTGATTTTTAGTCATAGTGTTATCTAAGTTGTTCCATGAGGTTGCGAATGCATGAAATGGCAGCTGTTCAGAAAAGGAGGTTCTCGGGGGTTTTGAGGAATAATGGTCGCGTTTGTCTAGTATCCGGTCCTAGCATACTCTCATCACAGACTGACCTGGAAACTCCAATGCCTGTATGTGGTAGACAGATGCCTATCAGCAAGTAGTCGAAAACAATCTTCATATTTGCCTGCATGTATTTACTATTTTTCAATTAAAACATAATTGAAACAGTTTAAAATGTCATTTGAAAATTAGTGAAAATTGGGGGTTGGGGTAAAAAAAAATGAGAGTAAAAATTATTTTGTTTGCAGGTCTGGAATGCTCATTCGAATGTGTCATTTGACCCCCCCCCCCCCCCTCATCAAAGAGAGTGGAAACCCTCCATGTGAGACCACTAACTGAATTTTTTCTTTGGTCGTTCTCTTTTACAGTTGAACAGAAGAGTTATATAGCCTGTCAACCGACAGGTCCCAGGATTTATGCCACGATCATCGATTACCTCATCAGACATGCGCGCAGTCAACCTGACAAAGAATACATCGTTCTGTTCGACAAAAATAGGCAGCGCCTCGGAATCACTTACGGAGAATTATACGAGAAATCCAGGAGGTTTGCGTCAGTGCTGTGGAATATGGGCGTTCGTAAAGGCGACATCGTGGTTGTTCTTTTAGATAATTCCATCGAGTGGGCGGTGGTGATTTTCGGATTAATTATGACAGGCGCCATACCACTGAGTATATTCGCTGACATCAAGAATTATAAGAACGTGCTATACACTCTCAAGAAAACATCGCCGGTCGCCTTGATACTTTCAACGGAACTACTCGGACATCAACTAGAAATGAGCGACTTCATTCGCATGCTTGACTGGGAAGAAGCCGCCACAATACGGCACGTCATATGCGTAAATAGCCCCGAAGATCAACCACCAATCAAAAGCTACCAGAAGCTAATGGAATCTTCTGATGAATGTTTCGATCACAACCTGGTGAGCCTGGATCCAGACGACACAGCTATGATACTGAGGTCATCGGGGACAACTGGGGTTGCAAAGATGATCGTTCATACACACAGCAACTTGATTAATATATTCAAAACAAGCTCCGATGAACATCAGACGATGTTCAACATAGCTGTGTTTGGTTGGATCGCTGGTACGCCCATCAGGGATATCGTCAACGGCTGGACCAGAGTTACCACACAGGTTATGGCGGAAACATCCGACAAGGCTATATCATTCTATATGAATTGCATGCAACAAGAGAAATGCACTTACGCCTTTCTTGACCCCTCGATTGCAGCGAAAATTGCAAAAATGACCCCTCAGCCGAAGTATCCAGCAACATTGACTATGATTGGCCTAGCTGGTGCCGGAATTGAAAAATATGCGGAAGTATTATTGGAAAAGGTCGGGGGATTGGCAACTTCCTATGGCAACCTAGAAGCGGGAAGGCTATGTGGGAAAATATTTTCTTCTGGAATGGAGATCGAACGACGCGTTGGCGGCAATCCTTATCCTGGTACGGAAATCAAAGTGACCAATCAGGATTACGATATTATATCACGTGGTGTGACTGGTCGCATTCTTACCAGAACGCCAAACATTTTCGTTGAATATTATGGAGACGAGGCGCAATCAAGGTCGGTTAAAATCTCTGGGTGGTACGATACACAGGATGTTGGGTATATATCACAAAAGGGTGAGTTGTTCGTTTTAGGTAGGGATGGCGAGGCATTGGCTACTGATAATGCTACCCTACAATTAAGTGACATAGAAAATAGTCTGCTGCAGTTGAACATCCGGGGTGTCCGTGATGTCGTGGCAACAACAATCCCAGATGATATTCACGGTGAACTACTGTGCGCATGTGTAGTAGTCGACGAACGGAAGTCGGCAGCCGATTACAAGGATATCCTCAAAGCAATGAAAGATCGAACAGTCTTGGTTTATTATAAACCGAAGTTTCTGTGGGTTGTGGATACCATTCCCCGTAATATGAATGGCAAGGTCGTTCGCAAATCATTGACTAAGGAAGTGAGGGAGAACAGAAATAAACTAATCAGTCTATAAACTCACTGAACATATTTATTGTGACCTCTCTAATATAAAATATTATATAGAAGCCCATGTTAAAACATGCTTATGTCATTCAAATACAGACAAATAAATTTTGAACAAATATAATATGTATACATGTAGCTATACGTAGACATACATAATTATAAATTCGACAAGAATGATATCATATTTATTTTCCGTGTCCTTATCTACATGTATTTTCTTAGTGAACGTTCAGACGACCACGATTCAATCGTAAGTTTGAAGATTTCCGTCGTAGGAAGTAATCGGTAGTTGGTTGCGCATGCTCACTACAATGTCGCAAGTCAAAAAATAATATCAAGCGCTGTTTGATTTCAGATGCGAAATCGTGGCGTTTCCTTGGCTACCTCCACTTGTGACGTAATCGCAGCCGCGTGTACGTGAAAATAGTACATGGAATGGTCGTAGGGTTGTCAATAGCGTGCTTTACGGACAACATACGATATCATGCATCATCTACGACGACATCGCAATCGTGTGAACAAACTATCCACGGTTTCGTCGGCCCCGATTCCTCCACTTAATAAAATCACAAATTATGTTTTGTATCCAAATATTTTGTTGGATTTAAAATAGATTAATTCCTTCTCCCTCGAGTTATGGTATAGCGTGCACTCTTGAATAAAATGTTCTTCACTTTCAACTTCTTTTTCGCAATTTGGACATTAACGTTCATCATTATTTTAATTGGCTTATAATATCTACCAACCTCGCTCATAAGCGGATGTGCACATTGACATTGAGATGATTTTGAAGTCTGACACCTTCAACGAACTAATAATATATGAGTTTACCAGATTGTGCTATTTTTATGTTATCTAATTCATTTTTTACTTTATCATTATAAAATGTTCTCACAAATTGGTCAAATGTATTTATAGTGAGACCCAATGATGCATTTTTATCTTGCATTGAAATTATATTAATTGACTAGTCCATGCTATATTTCCACTTTAATGAGCTATTCTGTCGGATAGATACGCTGCTTCATGTATTGTATATCAATTTGTATTGGAGATGTTATCTATATCTTCGTCTTTTATTACATTTAAAGATTTTTTTATAATTCTGACATACATAAGATAGCAGCCACGTTCCATGTGTATAGCAAAATTTGATTTTTTTTGTTTTTTTTGTTTTTTTTGTTTCTTCATTTTTTTAAATTTTTTTTTTTTTAATTTTAAAATTAAAAAAAGAAATTTGATTCTTAATCATGAACACACCAAGCATATCTTTAATTATAAAGTGAAACGAAACGTAGGTTGTCGACACAATTAGGATTAACATTAGAATATGATATCCAAATTTCGGATCCATATGTCAGCATTTCCCTGGTATTTATATTGCAAAATGAATTCTAGTTCTGAATCACCATAGTAAAATTTGACTTTGTCCTTCGCTGCCTCTTGGTTATTCTATTATCGTTGTGTTAGTCTTTTTTTTTGTGGTGTTCAAAGTAAGGTTATGATACTTACAGTGTGCACTCAGAGCATATAGGCAGTGTTGGAGACATGTTGGTGACTCCGAAATAAGTATCAAGTCATCTGCATACATTAAGTGATTCCATTTAATATTATCAAGAACAATTGGGTCACATTCGGGAATTATTTAGATATTAGCGAGTTTGCGATTTCAAACGGGTGCGGGTACCGGTACGGGTACTGGTAGCTACCCGTACCGGTACACGTTTTGAAATCGCAAACTGTTTTACGGGTAGAATTAAGCATATCGACGGGTAATGTATGGTGAGCCAATTGCAGCAAAATATATATGATAGAGAAATTGTTATCCGCATTCGACGTTATACTTGATGTTATGGTCATATGATGGACCTCTGCGAGGATAATGAATTGCATTCACCTGGGACGAGGCCAAAATGGAATGGATTGGCGTCTTTCTTGGACTCATTTTGGTAACATTTTCAATAATTGGCTTTCATAAGTAATTTCCCAGACCGTTCTAGTTTCGTCTAGAACAGATGGAATTTTCAGGCTGAGAAAATATGTTATGATAGCACAAATATACAATTACGCTAATTTAACAATCCAACCATTATTCGGTGTAAAATATGTTGTCCTACATGCATGTACTTTTAGTCAGATATAAGACCGAAATTGCCCCTTACTTATATTAGGTGGGGAATATATAGTCATATAATTGATACTTGGTTGGAATCTTTCGAAGGGTCTGGCAAGGGAATATTTATCCCAAGAACTCGGATATTTGTCTGGGTCTAAATCCGGATGTATAGGTAGAAAAATTCAACTTTGTTAGATATAAAGGGTGTTTAATGGTACAATATTCATTATATGGTTTGAATAAAGAGCGTTCAAGTTTGCTTCACTTGTATGCCAAACAAAGAAAACAGATAAAAGTCGCTCTGACGACGGTAAGATTGTGCCGAGTATGAGGTGTGTATATCAGTATTTTGTGTCACTATCGGCCACTACAAATATACAACAGTCTTGAGGTTCAAATGCGCCATGTCCGTTCAAATGTCAAATATCTATATTAAAATGAGAAATCAGTCACCACATAAGATATAATAACTGAGCGGTTGTATTCAATCGTGTAACACATTCACGGTGTATTTATGCCCACGCACAAAGGGTCGATAGGGGACGTGGCGAGAGGGTTGGGGTGTTTCACCCCAACTTCTGTCAAATTGTTTAACAGTTGGAAATTATATATACCTAACACACCAAACATACGTTGAAATTATTCTGTCATTCCGTATGATTTTCCAAAAATGTATTAGTGGGGATTTTTTTTTATAGTTTTTGACCAACATTTGCAAATATACCTACTTTTGGTAGAAAGAATTCGGGCTATATGGCCAACAGTTATGTTGGAAATATCCAACAAATTTAAAGCTTGGGGAAAGTCTATAATTGATAAATTTTCATGTTCAGATTTCAAAACGTTCTCCCACCAGACCGAGCCATGGTCGACCCGGTATGTCCTGGTATATCCACATTCAGTGGCTCGTCAAAACTGATAATGAATTTGTGAAAAACAATATAGGGCGTGAATTTGCCTGGTGTTAGACCACTAGATGTTATGATTTTGCAATTTCCAGGTTCATATCTACAAAATTGTTCTCGTTCTGGTCGGCGAGGTGGACTCTTCATTACATGACTTCTTTAACAAGACTACTAATCCATTTAGAACAGACTAGAATAATATTCAGGACAGTGAAGGATCAGTTGGGGGGAAATCAGAGCCCAACGGGGTGCATAATTGGAATTCCGCACAAACCTCTGTTTGGTGTGGTTCAATTGGTAGGGAATGTGAAGGTGGGCACCCCTTCTCAACGCGGAGACCCTCTATAATCACGTCCCTGTGCCGAGACTGCGTATAGCACCATCAAATAACTCTCTTAATCATAGCATGTCATTACTTTAGTGAAGACCGTTGTCAGTAAACAAATCGGCGTTCCATAGTTATCTTAGTGATAGAAGCCGCCTCGACACTTTGAACATAAAACATGGCTTAAATGACAAATGTATCAATGAGATTTGGCCACGTAATCGTGCAATAAATATATTAATACATAGCTGACTGTTATTTCATAGAACTAATGTACTTTTGAGTGAGAAAACTTTAGTGAAAGACTACCAGTCAACGGGATACATCTACCCGTTCCAAAGCCCTATCGCTTTATGTGCTGCATTCAAAGTACGCAAATGACCGTGACGAATTTCACCAATCTACCAGAATCTACCGGTACCCGTACCCGTCGAACGGGTATCGCAAACTCGCAATTTTCCAAAATCATCAACAACAATATTGAAAAAAGTTGGATTCAAACACAACCCCCTGTTTCACACCTTGCTTGGTCAAGTGGTCAAGCATTTTTTTTCTTCTACATGTGTACATAGTACTTGAGTACAAATTACGAATTAGTTTTTAAAATCTACCACCAATGGATTTTCTTATCAGTTTATACATTAAAGCGTGTCTCCAAACACTGTCAAATGCTTTCTGAAAATATACAAAGCATACATACAATTTTTTATTGTTCTGTTTTAGATATCTATTAATAGTTACTTTAAAAATGAATATATGATCACATGTCCTGTACCCTTTCCTGAAACCTCCTTGGTTCATGCTCAATAAGTTATTTGTTTCTAAACATTTACTGAGTCTATTTTTTTTACTAGAGAAGTAGATAATGTTCCTAAGAAGCTTGAAGTACTTGCTCCTCAGTAGCTGTGCAGTCTGATGGGTCTCCTGGTTTATACAGTGATGTTAGTTATTATATTCCATTGTTTTTGGAAACTGACATGACTGTAAAATATGATTAAACAGTTGAAGCATAAGAATAATGGTATATGTTTGGCTTCTGGGGTAAAAGATATTTGATTCGAGTCGAGGAACCGACACATCGAAGCTCAGAGTGATCAAATATCGATTTTTGAAGTTTGTTATTTCTCGGGATCTGCAGTGATAAGTGGCCCAGAAACACGTGGTCAAACGGGCGGTCTTGCGGATGAAGATTCATAACTCTAAAATCAAGTGGTTATTATTACCACTTGATCTTAGAGTTATCCATCCATTTTAAGACTTTTTATAGTTGCCGTGACTTTCATGCACGTGAAAGAAGAATCCAGCGGACAATTTGAGTACTTATTCTTAAAAATGTTGTCAAAATCTCATTCCCAGGTATCTTCCAATGTATCAGGTTTATCCAAGTTATTATATAAAGACTCATATTGTTGTTTGAGAGTATCGCATGAAATTGGACCACTTGCTCTGTTTTTGTCCTTATATTTACCAAGAGATTGCCAGAATGTCTTATTATTGATTTTACCTAACGTTTCTATAGCTTTTAAAGTATCTTTTTCATTTTATTTATAACCTTTTCTAAATTTTCTAATTGATAACCGTTCCTATGTCATCCATGGTCTTTTGTTTTTATTTTCATATTAGATTTATTATTAGTTTATTATAATGTACTTGTTTGTGCTGCATCTAAATAAATCCTATATACCTCATTTACCATTTCATCTGTTGAGTATGAAACAGTGTTGTCTGTTAAGCTATTCAGCTGCATTATATTTTCTACTGATTTGTATTTTAATAAAGTTATATCGTAAAGCGTTGACTTGTATTCCCCTCATCTGTACTTCCCGATTTCCTGTGAAACTTCCTCGTTCGTAACACTGTTCCCCTCTGTTTCAGAGCTGCATAATTTCAGCTTCAATGATGTGGAAATCAAGCAGTGATTAGAAAATGCATTAATGGTGTGAACAGTAAAATAAAATGTTGCATAAAATATGTGGGTTCTTTTTTTGACAAAATGTAGTCGACGTTGCTCTCGTTTGAAATCGAAAACGAACCAGTCCTTGAACCAGATAACTCCATATCCACATTAAGCGATATAAAAATCACAGCCCCTGACATTTACAAAGCGTTAAAAAGTCTTAAAATATCTAAGTCAAGTGGGCCCGACGGAATAAGTCCGAGAGTTTTGAAAAGTTGTGCCTCCTCGCTCTGTGAACCTCTTGAATTCTATTTTAGAACATTTACCGAAAACAGTTACTACCCACACCAGTGGAAGCGTTCACATGTTACACCTATATTCAAGAGTGGTGATCCCAGTCTTATATTAAATTACCGACCAATTTCTCTACTAAGCTGCGTCTCAAAGGTCTATGCAAAATGTATTTATAAATATCTATGGGAATTTCTTGATGAAAACAAACTCCTATCATTTTACCAATCTGGTTTCATGCACAACGATTCAACAGTTTTTCAACTTACCGAAATATATGACAATATATGTCGATCATTAGACGACGGAAAAGAGGTCTGGTGTATATTCTGTGACATAAGTAAAGCATTCGATAAAGTCTGGCACCGTGGCCTCTTGAACAAATTGACAAAAATTGGTATAAGAGGAAACTTGTATAACTTGATGAAATCGTATCTAGAAAGAAGACAACAACAGGTTGTCATAGACGGCACACGTTCGGAACTACAAGATGTAACAGCAGGTGTGCCGCAAGGCTAAGTATTAGGCCCACTTCTGTTTTTAATATATATTAATGATATAATCGAAAATATACGGTGCAACATTCGTCTATTTGCTGATGACACTTCTCTATTTCTTACTATCGAAGACCCCACCATGGCCGCAAAACTAATTAACGATGACCTCAAAAATCTCATGTGTTGGGCATCAGAATGGCTTGTAAAATTCAATCCCCTGAAAATGGAATCTCTCTTAATCTCCAGGAAAGAAACACTAGTATATCATCCACATTTGACCATGGGAACGGCGACAATTGTTGAGGTTGACAGCCATAAACATCTGGGACTTACTTTCGACAACATGTGCTCATGGGGTATCCACATCATATCTATGCTTGACAAAGCATGGAGTCGAGTAAATCTAGTACGTAAACACAGATACAGGCTAAGCAGAGTAACGCTTGAAAAAATACATTATACATTTATCCGACCAATACTGGAATATGCCTCCCCTGTTTGGGATAACTGCCCTGATTATCTTAGTGATGACATTGAAAAGGTTCAGTATGAAATGGCCCGAATAGTAACAGGTGCAACCATCAGTACGAGTAACGCGCTTCTTTTATCAGAAACTGGCTGGGAACTCCTCTCCTCACGTCGTAGAAAACACAAACTCTGCTAAATTTGTTTAATGATACGCGGAACTGCCCCATCAATCTTAAGAAACTATGTACGACCAATCCAGGAAAATAATTCCAGGTGTAACTTCAGATTTGAACATATAAGACTACCCTCGAATATTAACTATGACTATTACATGGATTTGTTCTAACCAGCGGCAACTACTAAATGGAACAAACTGCCGGAATCTACAAAGGGCAACAGTACAATCGAAGAATTCAAAAAGGAACTCAGCCGTGACAATATGTGTCCACCAGCCCATTTTTATCATAGTAAATGCCGTAAATCTCATATCCTTCATACCCGGTTAAGACTGAATTGTAGCCACCTGAGTGGTGACCTGACAGATAATCATGTAAAAAAATCCCCCTTCTGTTTATGTGGGGAACTTGAGACAACTTACCACTATCTCTTTGAATGTACTTTCTACCAAGAGCACAGAAGAGAACTATATGACTCCCTACCCAATGTTGCCCTATCTGAAAACACTCTATTGCGGGGATCAAGGGAGCTTAGCCTTCGCGAAAACAAACAAATATTTAATGCAGTTCAGACATATATCATGAGAACAAAAAGATTTCCATGATTCTATCACCTGTACGGACAGCGAATTGCTTTGGACTCTGGTCGAGTTTTGCGGCAGCATGATATTCCTCACTATACATGTCTAATTACTTATTGACCAATGCAACATATTAATAACTGCGCTTGACCCCCTCCCATGGCGCCTGACACACGAAGAATAGTATAGACGAGCATCATTATTATTACTATTACGTAACAACTCAACTCAATTATTGAACACTCCTCACAACTACCCCCCTCTCCCAGCATCTCATCCCCTTTATCTCTCTCTCTCTCTCTCTCTCTTTCTCTCTCTCTCCCGTCCTCTCTATGTCTTTCTCCTTCACAATCTCTCTCCCTGCTTCTCACGACAACAACATTATACTATAATTATGATAGTTTCATTCCTTCCCGTCCGACCCCCTTCTACACTTAATGAAGAGTGGGCGCGAAACAAAAGGGGAGCAAACTTAATAAAAGCCCCTGGGCTTGTTGTTTATTCCCCTTTCCAATCATCCGATTATATATATTATTCTGTCTTACTGTAAAATATTTGTCAAATGTTTAAACATGTTATTTTTTGATTGGAATAAAATATGTTTACATCAAAACGAACTACCAAATTGTCGTGCAAACGACCATGTGTAATTATCTCCAAATCTTAAAGGTACTCAATCAGACCAGACGGTCCCCATATCATCACGAGACAACAACAACTTTTCTTCAAAATACGCTTTAGTTATCAGAATAGATTTATTACAACAAAATAATGCTAACCACTGTCAACTATGGTATCATATTTCAAAACAACTTGTTATTTATCAACATTTTGTTCAACAAAATATGACCATATTATCACTTAAATATCACGAAATTTTACAGTATTACCACTTGATTTTAGAGTTATCCATCTACATTCGCAATTTTGTCTGAGACTATTCCGTTTGACCACGTGTTTCTGGGCCATATATATTACACATCCCGAGAAATAACAGATTTCAAAAATCGATGTCTGCATGATCACTCTGAGCTTTGATGGGTGGGTTCCTCTATTCGAATCAAATATTTGTTAACATCGAAGCCAAAGAAATAATAAAGGATCTCCTCATAACGGGATTTATATCATGCTATCTTCACCTCGTGAGATTATAGATTATGGAGGCCGTGATTGTCAAGGGAGATTTTTTTCTTCACCTCGCGAGATTATGGATTATGGAGGCCGCCATTGTCAAGGGAGCTTTTTTCTTCACCTCGCGAGATTATGGATTATGGGGGCAGCCATTGTCACTGGAGATAATTTTAAGAATATTTTTCTCAAAATGAGAAAATCCTTTTTGGTAGTGTGCTCCCGACACATCGTGTCAATCCCGATTTCCTGGGATATTAAGCTAATAGTAGTGCTGAAGGGGTCACTTTCACCAAAAAAGTGCTGAAGGGTAACACAGGGGTTACTTAAACTGTGTTTCTGAAAGTCTGGTACCCATCAGCAGTTTGTTTTCAGTTCATGTTAATGTTCATTGGAACGTAAACAATTATTCTCTAACAGAAAACATGGCAGATACGATATCTAAACGACATTTAGAACGAGATTTCAAAACCTGTGTACCCTTCAGCACTTTTTGTTTGTGAGAGTGACCCCTTCAGCGATACTAAGTGATTAGACACCTTTCACATACGAATTACTGATGATAAGAAATACGAATAGTTAACAGTAATCGAACGATCCCAAAACCTTTTTGGCAGAATTCACGACTATATATATTTGATTGTGAGAAAATCGTACCGTTCAATTGTCTTGCCACTCGCAGTAAGGGGGCTTGGTTCTGTGTGTCTTGATTATTATTTTGTACTTAATTAAGTGTTGTTGTCGGGTAATAGCTTATAGAGCTATGTGCTTCGCAAGATTCTCGTGTTTCACGGCGACGAATGATTTGAATGCCACTAAGAGATATAAATTAAGGTCACGTGGCGATTACAATTTAAGGACACAATCTCAGAGTCAACTTCCACATTGAGGAGCCGAGAAACGATCTCGAACTTATTACTATAACAGAATGTATTTGTGAGTTTTTTTTTAAACCGGAAACCGTGATCGTAACTACGGATATAGTAGAACGACAACCGATAGCACGAACACACATTCTAGTGACGTTGTACCCTAATTGTTATTCTTTTCAGTAGAAGTTCATATGCCAGAAGCCATTTCAACAACTCTATTCAATCCACGTTTTTATCGACGGAAGACTTTTTATTCCACACCCATTTACGTGAGGCACATGCATTCAACGGAATCCCAGACATTGAATACATATTATTGTATACCTCTAGTGGAATACAAGCCGGATATATACTCAACACAATATATGCAACAATTGGATGAATTTGAGCCATGGATTAGTGCAACATACACTCATTTGCTCCATGAACGATACAAACAACATGGTAATTATAATGAATATGAATTTATGGCTGGAGTCATAAATTCATTTTATTATAATTACCAAGTTGTTTACGTCGTCCTTAGGGCACATGACTTTGAGTGTATGTTGCGCTAATTCATGGCTCAAATTAATTCATTTGTTGCATATATAATGTTGAGTATAAAAAGAGATGTTCCCCTAAATGGCCGGAGTAAGTGTTCAGTACCCATTTAAATAAAACAAACCCTGAAATTACTGTAAAACATTTGTTGCATATATTCTGTTGAGTATGAATGGAGATGTTGCAATAAATGGCCGGATTTAGTGTACAGTACCCCTTTAAGCAACAGTTGGGATGATTTGCATTTGGTATTACTTTCAACAACAGTTGTTCTTAACGATTTGTTATAATATAATAGAATACATTTGTACGACAAATACAATAACATAATAATCATTAATTAATACATAGACAGTCTAAGACGGAGCACAACGCGCATCCTAATTGAGAATCTTTTATCAAATGAGTTGCAGTTGGCGCAAGGGTACATTTCGCGAGAGCGTAGATCGAGCGAAGTGTAACTATGCGCCGTCCGCAACGAGTTCGATAGCAGATTCGAGATTATTATGCAAGTTGTGTTCTGTATTTATTCTACACCGTTGTATCATATACGTTCAATCCATGACGCTCACCTTCACTGATACCATAGATACCTTTATTGTAATTTAAATATGATAGATAACCAGTAATGATCGGGGCATCACCCGTAATAGTTAGGGAGCCAGGAGGGTTTTAATTACACTATCGCACAAGGAAGGTTTGATGCTCTCGATTTGTTGGCGGTGATAGACCATTACGGAAATCCAATTTCTTAAGTTGCGCATTCCTGGCGTTTAGGGGCCGGATGGCTCCCAAAAAAAACAAAAATTACTTTTAATTACACTATCGCGCAAGTCCACCATTTTTACATCGAATACTCTAGTATGCTCACTGATCATAAAAACACGACTTAAGAACGGAAATTTCCTGGCGTTTTCAAATAAGAAGGGGTCTTCTATGGGGGGACCCAAAAATGTCAAAATTTCAGTTTTAATTACACAATCGCGCAAGTCCACCATTTGTTTCTGGAATAGTCTATACTGTATTCACTGATTATAAAAAAAACACAACATATATAAGAATGCATATTTCCTGGCGTTTTACGGACGATGAACGTGTACCTGGTTGTGCTGATGACCCAGATACTGATGACGCAAATAACCCATAAATATACATTCATTGTCAATAGATGCCGAGCTCAATTGCTTATTGAAGCTTTCCATGTTTATGTTCTATAATCTTGACAATTAATAACAAGCGCAATTATTCCACAAGGCTTCAGTGTTCAAAGTGTTTAATGTTTTTTTTATTGTGAAACAAGAATATGTTTCACTTCTGTATGCCAAGTTTTAAGCTTGAGTTACGACATGCTTATATATTGTCACACAAAGAACTACATATATGTGTTTTTGTACCACCCATGGACCTCTTCTTATTTGAAAACGCCAGGAAATTTCCGTTCTTAAGATGTGTTGACGGTGGTGATTGAGAAAATGAGAGTGGTAGTAGTGGTTGTGGTAGAAAATGAAAATGCTGCTGATATGAGCACGGATTTGCTCTACAAAAGTCACTAAGTATTTATACCCAGTCATACTGATCAGGCTGCATGTCAACCGGAGAGTCTATGTATATTATGTACATACATGCATATTCCATGTTTCACCCTATTTATTTTTTGTATACTATCTCCATTTATATTTCTCAATATCCATTTATGTATTCTGGATCAGAGAATAAAGCATATATATTTTTATGATCAGTGAACAAAATAGACTATTCCAGGTAAAAATGGTGGATTTGCGCGATTGTGTAATTAAAAGTGAAATGTTGACATTTTTGGGTCCACCTAGAAGACTCCTTCTTATTTGAAAACGCCAGGAAATTTGCTTTCTTATGGTGTATTTTTATGATCAGTGAATACAGTAGACTATTCCAGGAGAAAATGGTTGACTTGCGCGATTGTGTAAATTAAAAGTGAAATTTTGACATTTTTGGGTCCCCCATAAAAGACCCATTCTTATTTGAAAACGCCAGGAAATTTGCGTTCTTATGTTGTGTTTTTATGATCAGCGAATACAGTAGACTATTCCAGGAGAAAATGGTTGACTTGCGCGATTGTGTAAATTAAAAGTGAAATTTTGACATTTTTGGGTCCCCATAAAAGACTCATTCTTATTTGAAAACGCCAGGAAATTTGCGTTCTTAAGTTGTGTTTTTATGATCAGTGAACATAATAGAGTATTCAATGTAAAGATGATGGACTTGCGCGATAGTGCAATTAAAAGTCATTTTTTGGGTTTTGGGGGGCTATCTGGTCTATCACCGCCAACAAATCGAGATCATCAAACCTTCCTTGCGCGATTGTGTAATTAAAACCCTCCTGGCTCCCTAACTAAGAGGAGAACAGTGTTACGAACGAGGAAGTTTCACAGGAAATCGGGAAGTACAGATGGGGGGGGGGGATACAATTCAACACTATACGATATAGCTTTATTAGAATAAAAATCAGTAGAAAATATAATGCAGCTGAATAGCTTAATAGACAACCATATTTCATACTCAACAGATGAAATGATAAATAAAGTAAATAGGATTTATTTAGATGCGGCACAAACAAGTACATTATAATAAACTAATAATAAATCTAATAGGACTATAAAAACAAAAGACCATGGATGACAAAGGAACGGTTATCAATTAGAAAAGATTTGAGAACACTTGGAAAAAAGCAACATTCAAACCCAAATAGTTGTACACAACGTCAGTCATTCTGTAGCACTGCAAAAAATGTTTAAAATAAAATGAAACAGATACTTTAAACGCTATTTGACATCGAATATTTCAATATAATAGAAACGTTATGTAAAATCAATAACAAGAAATTCTGGCAATCTCTTGGTAAACATAAGGACAAAAACAGAGCAAGTGGTCCAATTTCAGGCGATACTCTCAAACAACAATATGAGTCTTTATATAATAACTTGGATAAACCTGATACATTGGAAGATACCTGGGAACGAGAATTTGACAACATTTTAAAGAATAAGTACTCAAATTGTCCACTGGATTCTTCTTTCACGTCCATGAAAGTCACGGCAACTACAAAAAGTCTTAAAATGGATGGATAACTCTAAATAAAGTGGTAATAATAACCACTTGATTTTAGAGTTATCCATCTTCATTCATCCCAAAGACCGTCCGTTTGACCACGTGTTTACGGGCCACTTATCACTGCAGATCTCGAGAAATAACAAACTTCAAAACTCGATATCTGATCACTCTGAGCTTTGACGTGTGGGTTCCTCGACTCGAATCAAATATTTTTACCCCCGAAGCCAAAGAAATTTAGGAGCGTCTGATCGGATTGGGTATCTTTAATCCTATGCTTAAACTGTTTAATCATATTTTACAGTCATGTCAGTTTACAAAAACAAAGGAATATCAAAACTAACATCACTGTATAAACCAGGAGACCCGTTAGAATGCAACAGCTACTGTTGAGCAAGTATCTCAAGCTTCTTCTGAACATTATTTACTTCTCTGGTAAAAAATACTCAGTAAACTTTGAAAAAACAAAAACTTATTGAGCATGAACCAAGGGGGTTTCAGGAAAGGGTACAAGACAAGTGATTATATATTCATTTTGAAAGTAACTATTAGTATATATCTAAAACATAACAATAAAAAATTGTATGTATGCTTTGTATATTTTCAGAAAGCATTTAACAGTGTTTGGAGACACGCTTTAATGTATAAACTGGTAAGAAAATCAATTGGTGGTAGATTAAAAAAACTAATTTGTAATTTGTATTCAAGTACTATGTACACATGTATAAAAGAAAAACGGCTTGACCAATTGACCAAGCAAGGTGTGAAACATGGGGCGTGTTTGGGTCTGACTTTTTTCAATATTTTTGTTGATGATTTTGTTGAATATCAAAATAATTCCCGAATGACCCAATTGTTCTTGATAATATTAAATTGAATCAATTAATGTATGCAGATGACTTGATACTTATTTCGGAATCAACAACAGGTCTCCAACACTGCCTATATGCTCTGAATGCACACTGTAATTATTGTAACCTTACTTTGAACACCAAAAAGACTAACACAACGATAATAGAATTAAAAAAAATGCAGCGAAGGCAAAGTCACATTTTAATATGGTGATTCAGAACTAGAATTCACTTCGCAATATAAATACCAGGGAAATGCTGACATATGGATCAGAAACTTGGATATCATATTCTAATGTTAATCTTAATTCTGTCGACAACCTATGTTTCACTTTATAATTAAAGATTGGCTTGGTGTTCATGGTAAATAATCTTCAAATGTCATAAAAGACAACGATATAGATAAAATTTCCAATACAAATGTATATACAATACAAAAAGCAGCGTATCTATCCGACAAAATAGCTCATTAAAGTGGAAATATAGCATGGACTAGTCAAAAATAAAATTTCAATGCAAGATAAAAAATGCATCATTTGTTCTCACTATAAATAAATTTGACGAATTTGTGAGAACATTTTATAATGATAGCGTCCATAATGAATTAGATCACATAACAATAGCAAATTCTTTTGGCTCGAGCCCGTGCTGTGAGATACGTCCCCGACGATGGTCACCCCATCGGACGGGACTTCCACGGTATGGGTTCGCAGCCCGAGGAGGACGAGTGGTCCTGACTGACCGACGGACGGACTTCCGCTTCTAGCGGGGACTGACCCCGACAGGCAATTTGACCATCTCGTATGGGTGGGTCACCTCTTTCGTGGTGCTCCAGCCGATAAGAGTGGTCCGCAATAGCCCCGAGCCCAAAAAAAAAAAAAAAAAAAAAAAAACATAGCAAATTCTGGTAAACTCAGATATTATTCTAAGTCAGTTGAAGGTGTCATACTTCAAAATCATCTCAATGTCAACTTAAGTGCACATCCGCTTATGAGCGAGGTTGGTAGATATTATAAGCCAATTAAAATAACGATGAACGTTAATGTCCAAATAGCGAAAAAGAAGTTGAAAACGAAGAACATTTTATTCAAGAGTGTACACTATACAATAGTTTGAGGGAGAAATCTATCATTAATACTGTGGAAGAAATGAATCTGTTTTAAATCCAACAACATATTGGGATACAAAACATAAGTTATGATTTTATTAAACAAGCCTTTGAATTGAGGAATAAGAAAGTACATGTAGATAAGGACACTGTAAACTAATATGAGACCATTCTTGTCGGATTGGTAATTATCTATGTCTACGTATAGCTACATGTATACATATTATATTTGTTCAAAAATGTATTTGTCTGTATTTAAATAAGGCAAACATGTTTTAACGTGGGCTTCTATGTAACATTATATATTAGATAGGTCACAATAAATATATTCAGTCAGTTTATAGAGTAACTAGATTATTTCTGTTCTCCCTCACTTCCATGGTCAATGACTTGCGAACGACCTTGCCATTCATATTACGAGGAATAGTATCCACAACCCACAGAAACTTCGGTTTAAAATAACCCAGGACTGTTCGATCGTTCATTGCTTTGATGATATCCTTGTAATCGGCTGCCGACTTCCGTCCGTCGACTACTACACATGCGCACAATAGTTCACCGTGAATATCATCTTGGATTGTTGTTGCCACGACATCACGGACACCCAGGATATCCAACTGCAGCAGACTATTTTCTATGTCACTTAATTGTAGGGTAGCATTATCAGTAGCCAATGCCTCGCCAACCCTACCCAAAACGAACAACTCACCCTTTTGTGATATATACCCAACATCATGTGTGTCGTACCACCCAGAGATTTTAACCGACCTTGATTGCGCCTCGTCTCCATAATATTCAACGAAAATGTTTGGCGTTCTGGTAAGAATGCGACCAGTCACACCACGTGGTACAATATCGTATTCATGATTGGTCACTTTGATTTCCATACCAGGATAAGGACTGCCGCCCACGCGTCGTTCAATCTCCATTCCAGAAGAAAATATTTTCCCACATAGCCTTCCCGCTTCAAGGTTGCCATAGGAAGTTGCCAATCCCCCGACCTTGTCCAATAAGACTTCCGCATATTTTTCAACTCCGGCACCAGCTAGGCCAATCATAGTCAATGTTGCTGGATACTTCGGCTGAGGGGTCATTTTTGCAATTTTCGCTGCAGTTGAGGGGTCAAGAAAGGCGTAAGTGCATTTCTCTTGTTGCATGAAATTCATATAGAATGATATTGCCTCGTCGGATGTTTCCGCCATAACTTGTGTGGTAACTCTGGTCCAGCCGTTGACGATATCCCTGATGGGCGTACCAGCGATCCAACCAAAAGCAGATATGTTGAACATCGTCTGATGTTCATCAGAGCTTGTTTTGAATATATTAATCAAGTTGCTGTGTGTATGAACGATCATCTTTGCAACCCCAGTTGTCCCCGATGACCTCATTATCATAACTGTGTCATCTGGATCCAGGCTCACAAAGTTGTGATCGAAACATTCATCAGAAGATTCCATTAGCTTCTGGTAACTTTTGATTGGTGGTTGATCTTCGGGGGTATTTACGCATATGACGTGCCGTATTGTGGCGGCTTCTTCCGAGTCAAGCATGCGAATGAAGTCGCTCATTTCTAGTTGATGTCCGAGTAGTTCCGTTGAAAGTATCAAGGCGACCAGCAATGTTTTCTTGAGAGTGTATAGCATGTCATTATAATTCTTGATGACAGCGAATATACTCAGTGGTATGGCGCCTGTCATAATTATTCCGAAAATCACCACCGCCCACTCGATGGAATTATCTAAAAGAACAACCACAATGTCACCTTTTCCAATGCCCATATTCCACAGAACTGACGCAAACCTCCTGGATTTCTCGTATAATACTCCGTAAGTGATACTGAGGCGCTGCCTATTTCTGTCGAACAGAACGATGTATTCTTTGTCAGGTTGACTACGTGCATGTTTGATGAGGAAATCGATGATCGAGGCATAAATCCTGACACCTGTCGGTTGACAGGCTATATAACTGTTCTGTTCAACTGTGAAAGAGAACGACAAAAAACAATTCAGTTAGTGGTCTCGCATGGAGGGTTTCCACTCTTTTAAGGGGGAGGTCAAATGACACATTCAAATGGGCATTCCAAACCTGCAAACAAAATAATTTTTATTCTCATTTTTTTTTACACCAACCCCCAATTTTCACTAATTTTGCTCTAGAACCTTACTGATATCACCCATATATGATTGGGAAATTATCGCCCTTAATTGAAATGACAGTTTAACCTGTTTCAATTCTGTTTTAAATGAAAAATAGTAATACATGCACGCAAATATGAAGATTGTTTTCAAATACTTGCTGATGGGCACTTGTCTACCACATACATACATTGGAGTTTCCAGGTCAGTCTGTCGTGAGAGTATGCTAGGTCTACCTGCATGGGTGGTCAAATTCCATGCATTTATGAAGTGGACAAATACAATAACACATCAGAAGCTGGTGAGCGCACGTAACACACTAGTGTAAGGTATTTGCACCCAACTTAAAAATAAATTATACATATCCCATCATATCCCCTGCAAATTCAGTGAAATATAATATCCTCCTGGAAGCTATTATATGAATCGAGCATGTGTTTTAGCTGTTTGGTTGTAATCACATGACAGTGAACTGAATATAGACTTTCGCGTCACTGTTGACATTTTGTAGACATATCCATGACATATCATTTGTTAAGCTCCAATTCAATTAGAGTTGACATATTTTGAAAATATATACATACTAGCCGATGAGCCCGACGTTGTCCGGGCTATTCAAAAACCAAATTTCAAGTCGATAGCTCCACCCGTTTCCGAGATCTGGTCTGCGCATGCGCGAAGCTGGCGTCGCACGGGCTCGGCGACCCGATAAAATTCGTATCCGGGGCAATATACATTCACGTACCAAATTTCAAGTCGATAGCTCCACCCGTTTCCGAGATCTCGTCTACGCATGCGCGAAGCTGGCGTCGCACGGGCTCGGCGACCCGATAAAATTCGTATCCGGGGCATGATACATTCACATACCAAATTTCAAGTCGATAGCTCCACCCGTTTCCGATATCTCGTCTGCGCATGCGCGAAGCTGGCGTCGCACGGGCTCGGCGATCCGATAAAATTCGTATCCGGGGCAAGATACATTCACATACCAAATTTCAAGTCGATAGCTTCACCCGTTTCCTAGATCTCGTCTGAGCATGCGCGAAGATGGCGTCGCACGGGCTCGGCGACCCGATAAAATTCGTATCCGGGGCAAGATACATTCACATAGCAAATTTCAAGTCGATAGCTCCACCCGTTTCCGAGATCTCGTTTGCGCATGCGCGAGGCGGGCGCCGCACGGGCTCGCCAATACGACAACGTCCACCGCCTGGTCAAACTACACACACGTACCATGTTTCGTCCCGATCGGTCGAGAATAGTAGATTTGTATAAATGACAGACAAACATACATACATACAGACAGACAAACAGACAGAGGTCTTCAAAATATATATGAGACTAGCCGATGAGCCCGACGTTGTCCGGGCTATTCAAAAACCAAATTTCAAGTCGATAGCTATTCAAAAACCAAATTTCAAGTCGATAGCTCCACCCGTTTCCGAGATCTGGTCTGCGCATGCGCGAAGCTGAGGCCCGACGTTGTCCGGGCTATTCAAAAACCAAATTTCAAGTCGATAGCTCTACCCAGCACGACGTTCCAAATTTCAAGTCGATAGCTCTACCCGTTTCCGAGATCTGGTCTGCGCATGCGCGAAGCTGGCGTCGCACGGGCTCGGCGACCGATAAAATTCGTATCCGGGGCAAGATACATTCACATACCAAATTTCAAGTCTATAGCTCCACCCGTTTCCGAGATCTGGTCTGCGCATGCGCGAAGCTGGCGTCGCACGGGCTCGGCGACCCGATAAAATTCGTATCCGGGGCAAGATACATTCACATAGCAACTTTCAAGTCGATAGCTCCACCCGTTTCCCAGATCTCGTCTGCGCATGCGTGAAGTGGGCGCCGCACGGGCTCGCCAATACGACAACGTCCACCGCCTGGTCAAACTACACACACGTACCAAGTTTCGTCCCGATCGGTCGAGAATCGTAGATTTGTATTACTGACAAACATACAGACAAACATACAGACAGACAGACAAACATACAGACAGAGGACTTCAAAATATATATGAGATATAGAGAGGATATTTACCAAGCTGCAATTGGAAATATTATTTTATAAATTGCTGGATATATGCAAACCGAAGTCATTGTGAAGGATGCATGCAATTCCATAATTTCTAACTATTTCCCGATTAGTCTGTCAACCAGCCCATTTTCTAGCATTATTCCATAAGGTGTTGTGGGAGTAACATATATCACCGACGACGATTTATTTGTAGACGACTTTCATAACCCCGAACGCAAAGATAGAGGAAGCCGAGGTGGTGGGGTAGTTGTTTATATAAAAAATAATTTAATGTACAGACGTCGTCAGGATTTGGAATTCACAAACCTGGAATGCATTTGAATTGAAATTTCACCCGCGGCCTCTAAAATTATCATCGGCGTCTTGTACAGACCCCCACACATTGACTGCTGAGACTCAATCGCAGAAAATTTGGACACAGTATTAGACACTAAACCTCAACATATAATCTGCATGGGCGACCTCAATGATAATCAATTCCAGTCATCTAATAAAATATCTACAATCATGTGTAGTGCGCTTCCACTAACATAATGGATACGCGACAGCACAAACTTCACTGAATACTCGGAGACTTTAATAGACGTAATTTTAACAAATGAAGAACTAATACCCCAAACTAGTGGTACGTTAGACCCCTTCTTTGGTGAATATATACGTTATCACGTCCCAATATATGCCATTTTTAACATTCATGAACAGCGAACACAGAAAAAAACTATCACCCGTCACATTTTTAACTATGAACAAGTAGACTTTATTGGATTGGATCGAAAAATATCTGGCATGGATTGGAATATATTCTTTAATACGATGCAGATTGAAGACATGACACATACATTTACGTCCTTCCTCCAAGACAAAACCATTCGCTACAGGAAAAATGAACCCCATTGGCTCACTTTGAAAATTAAACATTTAATAAAACAACGCAGGCGGCTTTATAACAAAGCAAAACTGACCAATGGCACACGACAATGGCATAAATACCGTAGCAAGAGAAATGAAGTTATCTCCGAGGTACGAAAAGCAAAGCTAGACCATATATCGAAAGCGCAGAATATTCTTAACGACCCCCAAACAACAGCCACTAACTGGTGGAAAAACCTTTAACAAGCTCGCTAAACGAACACTTGAGCAAACTATGCCCCCCCCCTTAGAGCTTGACGGGGAAATCTACACCACGGACACATAGATAAATCTATAATCCTCAATGATTATTTTTGTTCCATATCTACACTGGACGATTCTAATGCTCAAATACCCACTCTTATGCCCATAACAGATGCAAATATTGACCACATATAGCTGTCAATGAAGTCGATATACAAGACATACTTTCACACCTCCAAACAGACAAGTCAAGCGGTTATGAACTTATGATGATATTATCCCTAGAGTCCTGAAAAACTGTCCTAGTCTCAGTCGACCATTATTCATCCTCTTCAAGATATTCATGAATGAATCATTTTTCCCTCCCGAGTGGAAGCGTGCTAATGTTGTACATGCTTAGGAAAATTATACGAAAAATGCATCGCTAAATATCTCCTAAAATATCTTAAAACAAATGATATCCTAACTAAATTTCAATCTGGATTTTTGCCGGCGGACTCTACAACTAACCAACTTTGTGAAATTTATCATGTAATCAGCGAAATTATCGATAGATAACAAGATCTACGCATACTATTCTTCGACATAAGTAAAGCGTTCGATAAAGTTTGGTATGTTGCATTGATCCACAAATTGAAACAAATCGGAATACAAGGAAACCTTCTAGGTTGGTTCGAACTCATATTTGAGTAACCGTGAACAAAGGGTCGTTCTAGGATCTGAAGCTTCCTCCTGGAAGCCAGTCAGAGCAGGGGTACCTCAGGGATCCGTGTTGTGGGACCGATACTTTTTTTTAATCTACAGTAACGACCTTGTCTGTGAAATTAGCAGTGAAATACGCCTATTCGCAGATGATACTTCGATATTTCTGCCTGTTACTGACCCAAACGAAGCTGCCGATTTACTCCAAACTGACAAAAATAAACTACACTCTTGTACTTGGTCCAAGAAATGGTTGGTAAACTGCAATGCTAACAAAACTGAAACCATGATTATTACTCGAAAAACAAATCTACTATCCCACCCTAACTTATTAATGGATAATGTTCCCTTAACCGTCGTTCACCAATATAAGCATCTTGGCATAATACTTAACGATGAATAGAATAGAAGGCAAATGGGACCCTCATTATAATTACATTATAAAAACTGCCTGGCAAAAGATATCCATTCTTCGGAAACAAAAGTATGTACTAAACAGAAAATCACTCGAAAAATGTTATGTCACGTTAGTACGGCCATGTCTGGAATATGCCAGATTCAAATAGATTAGAACGCATTCAACTAGAAGCAGCTCGTATTGACTAGATCTGTTGGTAATGAAAAATTATTGGAAGAAATCGGCTGGGAACAACTGAAAACGCGACGTGACAAAGCCAAGCTATTTCTTTTCCACAAAATGATTAAAGGAACCGTGCCACAATATCTAAAGAATATCGTCCCTCCCCGAGTATTTGAAGCCTCGGACAAAGAAACCCGAAATGCAAATGAATTCCGTTTACCGAAATATAACAGTGAGTCTCATCGCTAATCATTTGTCCTGGCAACGGCAAGAAACTGGAACACACTTGATCCAAACTTCCAAAATACAGAAGATCCACATGAATTTAAGCAATTGATAAACTCAAATGTAATCCCGAAAAAGCCTTGGTTCTCCTTCTGTTACACGCGAAGTGCCCAGATTCAACATGCACGGTTAAGAGCTAAATGCAGTGATTTAAATGCTCACAAACTGGAAAACCATATATCCGACACAAACCTCTGTATGTGTGGCCAGATCGAGGATTGCGAACATTATATATTAGCTCGTGAAATACTTTTAGAGAATATACCTAATTTTGTTAACATTACAACAAACCTATTCCTAAATGGAGATGTCACTTTAAATAAACCCATAAATCTGCAAATTTGTGAAGAGTTCCAGAAGTACATCCTCAGAACAAGACGTTTCTCTTAAGTTTTCCTGTGATCTCGACTCCGGTACATTTCACTATGCGTTGGTTACACTGGTGACGTATCCTTAAAATCATTAAAACCATTAATAAGCATTATTCCTCTTTCTATTCTTCATCTTCCTACTCTCTCTTTCTTTCTTTCACTATCGATCGCTCTTTCTCTCTCTCTCTCTATCTCTCTCTCTCTCTTCCTCGCCATTCCTCTCCTCTGCCACAGTTCCTTACAGTCCATCATAACTATACTCTTCACACCTCCTAACGTCACATCTACCTATATCATACAATTCCAATACATTATAACGAACATATAATCAATCAGCCACTAAATACCCAATCAAATAGCAACGACCAGATACAAGATATTGGTCCCATGCTGTCTGAATGAGATATTCATGAGACAGCATGGTACCAATATCTTGTATACATATTACCATTTTAAGAATATTGGGTATCATCTTTCTAAGTGAGCGGAACGACAAAAAAAGCTTATAGCTTACTGTCATCTCCGACACTCCGTTTCCAACCGATATAAACGGCCTGCAAATCTCCGATAACATACACCAACAATACTATACTATTAATTTGTTATGTTTATGTATCTGTATGTATTGTCTTTGTTCGTTAAGTGTGATTGACATAGCCACTTCGTAATAGCGTGGTAGCATTCCGTTCACAGATAACTTTATTGCAATATAGACATCCAAATGTGGACAGGTTGCAGAAATACATGTACATAAAGACATTGAAACATGAAATAAGAGAACACAAAAATACACATATATACAACATAGATACAACAATATGTTACAATGTGACACCCTTGGTAGCAGATCGAGTGATATTTTCGCGGGTTTGAGGCGTTATGTGTTCATGGCTGATAAAATATTTGTTTAAAACATGAGTTAATCTTACGGCATATTAACGAACAGACATTCGGGTCATTGTTACTCATAATAAATATAAATTTGTCAGTATCTTTCCATTGTAAAAATCCCGGCTTATATAATTCTAACTGTGAGTAGAGATCATTTCTTATCAACTTATATGCGTTACATTCGGTGATAAAGTGAATCTCATTTTTTCTATAGACTTTCACAATAATTTTAACAAATATCTTATTTTGATTGTTGATCTAGGACTGTCGTGCTCAACGAGTTCGAAACCGGTCAGGTCCGCACACAACAAAATGGTTTAATGCAGGTCGATAGACAGTTTGACAGGAAATATTTAAAAAAAAAAACACTGCATTTTCTAGACTATGAACCCAACTTGGTTATGCACTCAGTCTACCGTCTGAAATCATGACTTTCTGCGAGAAAATAAATAAAATATTAATGTTTTGTTTTTGTTAGCAAGTAATTTACAGAACTAATTTTTTTTTTTAGGAAAAATCACCATAAAACTACATAATGTCTGAAAATGAATCAGTATTGAGTATTTATATCTGGCAGATTATTGAAAACGTGGTTGAATAATATGTATGTTGTTTTGTGTTGTTTTTGGTCCTATCCCCGATAAAAAATGGCTGCCAAAAATAATAAAATAGGCAATGAAGATTGTTTTATTTACTTTCTCGCAAACAGTCATGATTTCAGATGGTAGGCTGAGCGCATATCCTAGTTGAGTTCATAGCCTAGATAATGCATTGTTTTTTGTTTTAATATTTCCTGTCAAACTGTCTATCGACCTACATAAATAAATGGGTTTTTTTATTTTTGAAAACCACTTTTTTCATAATTTGAACATATCTCTCATACTGTGAGGGTAAACATATGTTGTTATAATACTACACCATACATTGGTTATAAAGGTTAATGATTTTTCCCTTCAAATTGATTATTTGAAAGTTAGATTTTTTGAAAATTCCTTAAAAGGCATTGAATATCAGAACTTGAGCAGTTCCATTAAACTTAAACGGACATGGCTCGTTCTTGTCCAAGTTTCCTTGGACGTAAACCAGCTATTGATATCAGTATATAGCGAGATTATAACTATCAGCTCGATCTACTGATATCACTATCTGGTTTACGTCCAATGAAACGTGACTAGGTCCCCATAATTATGTATATATCATTTGGTAAAAGGTATCTCAACGTGGAAGATTTCCTAATAAATTCGTTGATATCTCGCTGAAAACACGTGTTTTGTTTCTTATATCTTTCGACAAATTTGATATCGGAAAGAATGTCCGCATATATATGGCATTGTACAGAAAAAAAAACAATATCAGTTCTTATGATCAGATTATGAATTTGGTTAGAAAAAGTAAATTGGAATTCCGTAACGAACAGATGTTCCTGGCGATCAAGGTGGTGGTCATTTGGAAGTCCGCTGTTGGAAGGCCGTTGGCATGCATAATGTACCCAGGTTGTTTATTAAAGGTACTCAATCCGATCAGATGGTCCCCATATCATCAAGATACAAGAACAACAATTTTATTTTAAAATACGCTTTAGTTATCAGAATCGATTAATTGCAACAAAATAATGCTAACCACTGTCAACTATTGTTTCAAATTTCCCAAAACGTGTTATTTATCAACATTTTGTTCAACAAAATTTGGCCGTATTACCACTTGATTTTAGAGTTATCCATCTTCATCCGCAATTTTGTCCGAGAACGTCCGTTTGACGACGTTTTTCTGGGCCACATATAATTGCACATCTCGAGAAATAACAAACTTCAAAAATCGATATCTGATCACTCTGACCTTTGATGTGTGGGTTCCTCGTCTCGAATCAAATATTTTTTACCCCCGAAGCAAAATAAATAGTAATTTAGGAGCGTCGTCCACTCATTTGATGCATAGTTATGGTCCTTAAACCGAAAATTCATCTGCCCCAGCCTTGAATTTCTGCGTGTATCTGAGTTATCGTTGGCCTTGTTTGAATAATCGTTAGTTATCTAACTTAAGACATGTTTCGAATTGAGTCAAATCATAAAACAAATCAATAAATCTCAGTGAAATAAGCCACATTAGTGGTGGTGGGGAGGGGGAAATCTGTGTGTTACAAATTCCTACTTAACCCTTTCTATACTAAATGGATTCTCCCAACAAATTTAAAAACTGTAAGAAGAATAGGGGGCTCCTTAGTGTCACATCTAAAAATAGAATCTTTGGGTCTAAAATTGGTTGTGGGTGTCTCGTTCGCCTCACTTCTCAAAATAGAACCTTATGTCTAAAAATTGTTTGAGGGTAAAATTGTTCGAGGATAAAATTGGTTGTACTAAAATATTCCAAATTATCAAAAACCCAAAAAAAAAATTTCCAAACTTCCAAATTATCAAAACCCCAAAATTTCAAAACTTCAAATATTTCTAATCTTCCAAAAATTTCAAATCTTCCAAAAATTTCAAATCTTCCAAAAATTTCCAAACTTCCAAAAAATTTCAAAACCCCAAAACTTCCAAAAGAAAAAATTTCAAAACCCCCAAAATTATTTCTCTAAAAAAAAAGTTTAAATAAAAAATTTATAACGAGTTTTCGGTTTCTGAGAATCTCGATATTAAAAAATGTCGAATGTTAAATTATTTGCGCGTAATATCTTTCGTTATTTTTTTTGTTCAAATATTTTTCATGAAATTATTAATCGATGTTTAGAAATAGCTTTATTGGACATTGTGACCATCGATATGAATGCATACATTCCAGTGTTTATCGGACGCAGTTCATACATATATAATTGTCATACCTGAAAATAGACACCATTACTCTTACATAAATAATAAAGAGCGTTTATTCTTAACTTCTCTATCCCAGATGAAGTTATTGAGTATATGACAGGTGTGTATTATCGTGAATTATTGGAAGTATTGAGATGTACTATGTTGAATCACGTGTGGACGAAAAGGGTAATGCGAAATTACAACCCCCAGAATGAATTGTCATATTCGATGGAACATATTATGTACACGT
Source organism: Siphonodentalium dalli (assembly GCA_032622095.1). Taxonomy (NCBI): domain Eukaryota; kingdom Metazoa; phylum Mollusca; class Scaphopoda; order Gadilida; family Siphonodentaliidae; genus Siphonodentalium; species Siphonodentalium dalli. Next base: position 94,178,123 of record CP136068.1, read on the forward strand.
GATCACACACGACATTGTGGGTAACAATGTGTCTTTCACACCTTGCTTTTACCAAATGAATTCTATTATATTCCCGTTCACAATTATATGCCATTCAGAAAACATATCGATTTAATGTCTGAGCAGTATTAGTTGTTTAACGGGTTAGTATCAATTAAGGTTGATAAACTGTGTCATTGTTAGCATTAACACGATAATTAGTTATCCAAAAAATGCATACATAATACGTCCAGGTCACTCAATGATAGAAATTGCTTCGGTGTCATTGTTATAACAACATTATGTAATAACCACTTATCGCCCCACATTCATACTTACGCTTTGCACATTTTATCAGTTTATCACGTGATCACTAAATGTGGCAATCGGGTATCCTCCGATGCCTGCAATATATTATTTATAATAATTGGACTCATTGATCTCACGTGAATAATACTCTTAGTTGTTCCAATAAAATAGTTATCAAATTCGATCACCAATAGATTTGACTGTGGAATGTAATGACCTTTAACTTATTTATCGATCTAAAGGGACACTCATTATGAATGAATGTTAACAATACAAGCGCACGAATGAAGAGCGTTGAACATATACGAAATTACTACACGAATGAATTGAACCTTGAAATTTATATTTCACATCTTACCAACAACAGCTACAGACATAATCATAGTATTATACTGTCTTGCATGTACACACGCTATGACATCATTAAAGGTGGACAATCCACTCACGGTGTGACAACAGATACGGACATAGGCATAGTGTTATACAGTCTTCTATGTACCCACGCTATGACACCATTAACGTACATTGGATGTTAGGTCTATGACTCTTGAGTATGCACCAATCAATGAGCAAATGAGCAAACAAATGAGCAAATGAGCAAAAAAATGAGCAAATGAGCAAGAAAATGAGCAAGAAAATGAGCAAATGAGCAAGAAAATGAGCAAATGAGCAATAAAAATGAGCAAATGAGCAAGAAAATGAGCAAATGAGCAAGAAAATGAGCAAATGAGCAAGAAAATGAGCAAATGAGCAAGAAAATGAGCAAATGAGCAATAAAAATGAGCAAATGAGCAAGAAAATGAACAAATGAGCAAGAAAATGAGCAAATGAGCAAGAAAATGAGCAAATGAGCAAATGAGCAAGAAAATGAGCAAAAAAATGAGCAAATGAGCAAAAAAATGAGCAAATGAGCAAAAAAATGAGCAAATGAGCAAGAAAATGAGTAAATGAGCAAGAAAATGAGCAAATGAGCAATAAAAATGAGCAAATGAGCAAAATAATGAGCAAATGAGCAAAAAAATGAGCAAATGAGCAATAAAAATGAGCAAATGAGCAAAAAAATGAGCAAATGAGCAAAAAAATGTAATTCTGCTGTGGTTAAGCAGTCCATTATTTAGGACATACCTGTATGTAGGCCTATCAGTGGATGAATAGTCTGCCGGAGAAGTACTGTGTAGACAGGTCTTGTCGGTAAGAGAGTCAGACGAGAAGTGAAGGCTCGGCTATTAAAACATAGTAATGCGATAGCGAACATCAAACGAGTCTGCGCACGCATATCTGTCAAAAGGATACAATAGCAGTCATTGGTCAATTTATCCCCGGTGTCAGCTCAGTACCCAATCGGGACGAAGCCGAAGGTCAACTCATTTTTTTTTGCTCATTATAGTACGTCACTTGGACATTTTATCAGTTTATCACGTGATCACTAAATGTGGCAATCGGGTATCCACCGATGCCTGCAATTTATTATTTATAATAATTGGACTCATTGATCTCACGTAAATAATACTCTTAGTTGTTCCAATAAAATAGTTATCAAATTCGATCACCAATAGATTTGACTGTGGAATATAATGACCTTTAACTTATTTATCGATCTATGTTAGAACATGGTCTTAACAAAAAACTTGACCATAACAAAAATTACCTTACATTTATGCATGAATCTAATTAGACCATACGTAAATATTGTCAGCTTATCGTCTGATGAGCAAATCCGATGTTTATCAAAAATAGTACAACTTCCAGTTGGTAATTACTCTTACGAATGAAGAGCGTTGAACATATACGAAATTACTACACGAATGAACTGAAATTTATATTTTCACATCTTACCAACAACAGATACAGACATAGTCATAGTGTTATACTATCTTACATGTACCCATGCTATGACATCATTCGAAGGGGCAATACACTCAAGGAGTTAAAGTGACACGAAACAAGGGACGTGATGTAATATTGGTGTTTGAATCTTAAAGGAACACAAGACACTCTAAAGGGACACTCATTATGAATGAATGTTAACAATACAAGCGCACGAATGAAGAGCGTTGAACATATACAAAATTACTACACGAATGAATTGAACCTTGAAATTTATATTTCACATCTTACCAACAACAGCTACAGGCATTATCATAGGGTTATACTGTCTTGCATATACACACGCTATGACATCATTAAAGGCGGACAATCCACTCACGGTGTGACAACAGATACAGACATAGGCATAGTGTTATACAGTCTTCTATGTACCAATGCTATGACATAATTAAAGGGGGATAATACACGCACGGTGTGGAATGTTAAAGTGACACGCGGTAAGGGACGTGATGTAATATTGGTGAAACCCCCTCCCCACTTATAGATATATAACGAAGACGAGAATAACATGTTGATGAAGTTTATTGAAATTTAATCATTGTCTGAATCTTCGACCGTTAGATTTACTTCTAAGAGTTTCTTGAATTTTCTCATCGCTTCATCTGCAGCCCATTCATTATTATATCCGTGTTTGGTCAGTTTGACCATTTTCTTCATGATCATGGTATGTATGCGTGATGTTTTCAATCGATACTGGTATTCTATTAATCGTCTATAACTTTTGAGAAACAGAGCAAACTCTGTGTCGATGGTATCCTCTTTTCCCGACATGCTCTCATCTCCCGAAATGCTCTCTTCTTCTTTCACATCATTGGTGACGCGTTTCATCATACTTTTGAATGTGTCCATCTCGTTGACACATCGCGCAGCTTTCTTAAGACCGAATACCGTTCTACTACCGACGACATTACCATCTTCTGAATCTGATAGCGTTCCCCGTTCATCTTCATCTGAATCTAGACCCGCTTCGTCAGATTCATCGGTATCTTCTCCGAAGAGAGTTGGTTTTGTCTCGGACATAACTCCGTGTTTAATCTGTTTATGTCTTTGTAGATTGTAGTTCGTCGATAAAATAATGCCACATAAATCACACCCGTGCATTATCGCGAATTATTGGAAGAACCATCACTCTTATAAGTAGTGATAAAAAGAGAGAATAAGGTGTGGTATACAACCGTCGCGCTAAGAGTACGTTCGTCCCGGGGCTAGGGTATATATATTTGACCGCCGGTGATTCAATTAATGCCAATTTATCAGTATGGTACTCTTATGTATTCATTCATGATTTGGCTAATCGTATGACACTGGTCTTTTCATTTTCTTCTTATTATTAGACAAACCTCCAACTCTCTTGTTGGTTTGTTTGGACGCTTTACGTGTGTTTGTCAACTTATTTGCTGCAACTTCGGCCTTAGCCATTTCAATCGCTTGAGCGAGGGGTGTCACCACGTTAATATGTGGTTTTAGAACGTCTTCTTCACTATCACTATTTTTAGTTCTGTCAATAAAGTATCGACCCTGATTATCTGGTATTAACTTCCCATCAACCATATCTCTGAAATGTTTTCTCCAGTAAAATACCGCAATGTCGCCGCCGCCGCCGCCGCCGCCGCCGCCGGGGTCTTATTTTTGAAGTTTTTGAAAATTTTGAAGTTTTTTGAAGTTTTTGAAATTTTTGAAATTTTTGAAGTTTTTGAAATTTTTGAAGTTTTTTGAAATTTTTGAAGTTTTGGGTTTTTGGGAATATTTTAGTACAACCAATTTTAGACCCAAAGATTCTATTTTTAGATGCAATAATCGATTTTTATAAGAGGCGATAAACTTTCTAAAATAAAATGCAGAAAAAAGAGTGACTTGTACATTTTGAAGAAACATGTCGATCCCGTATATTCCAGCAGATCTTGAAATGTGGAGAAAACATTTCAGAGATATGGTTGATGGGAAGTTAATACCAGATAATCAGGGTCGATACTTTATTGACAGAACTAAAAATAGTGATAGTGAAGAAGACGTTCTAAAACCACATATTAACGTGGTGACACCCCTCGCTCAAGCGATTGAAATGGCTAAGGCCGAAGTTGCAGCAAATAAGTTGACAAACACACGTAAAGCGTCCAAACAAACCAACAAGAGAGTTGGAGGTTTGTCTAATAATAAGAAGAAAATGAAAAGACCAGTGTCATACGATTAGCCAAATCATGAATAAATACATAAGAGTACCATACTGATAAATTGGCATTAATTGAATCACCGGCGGTCAAATATCTATACCCTAGCCCCGGGACGAACGTACTCTTAGCGCGACGGTTGTATACCACACCTTATTCTCTCTTTTTATCACTACTTATAAGAGTGATGGTTCTTCCAATAATTCGCGATAATGCACGGGTGTGATTTATGTGGCATTATTTTATCGACGAACTACAATCTACAAAGACATAAACAGATTAAACACGGAGTTATGTCCGAGACAAAACCAACTCTCTTCGGAGAAGATACCGATGAATCTGACGAAGCGGGTCTAGATTCAGATGAAGATGAACGGGGAACGCTATCAGATTCAGAAGATGGTAATGTCGTCGGTAGTAGAACGGTATTCGGTCTTAAGAAAGCTGCGCGATGTGTCAACGAGATGGACACATTCAAAAGTATGATGAAACGCGTCACCAATGATGTGAAAGAAGAAGAGAGCATTTCGGGAGATGAGAGCATGTCGGGAAAAGAGGATACCATCGACACAGAGTTTGCTCTGTTTCTCAAAAGTTATAGACGATTAATAGAATACCAGTATCGATTGAAAACATCACGCATACATACCATGATCATGAAGAAAATGGTCAAACTGACCAAACACGGATATAATAATGAATGGGCTGCAGATGAAGCGATGAGAAAATTCAAGAAACTCTTAGAAGTAAATCTAACGGTCGAAGATTCAGACAATGATTAAATTTCAATAAACTTCATCAACATGTTATTCTCGTCTTCGTTATATATCTATAAGTGGGGAGGGGGTTTCACCAATATTACATCACGTCCCTTACCGCGTGTCACTTTAACATTCCACACCGTGCGTGTATTATCCCCCTTTAATTATGTCATAGCATTGGTACATAGAAAACTGTATAACACTATGCCTATGTCTGTATCTGTTGTCACACCGTGAGTGGATTGTCCGCCTTTAATGATGTCATAGCGTGTGTATATGCAAGACAGTATAACCCTATGATAATGCCTGTAGCTGTTGTTGGTAAGATGTGAAATATAAATTTCAAGGTTCAATTCATTCGTGTAGTAATTTTGTATATGTTCAACGCTCTTCATTCGTGCGCTTGTATTGTTAACATTCATTCATAATGAGTGTCCCTTTAGAGTGTCTTGTGTTCCTTTAAGATTCAAACACCAATATTACATCACGTCCCTTGTTTCGTGTCACTTTAACTCCTTGAGTGTATTGCCCCTTCGAATGATGTCATAGCATGGGTACATGTAAGATAGTATAACACTATGACTATGTCTGTATCTGTTGTTGGTAAGATGTGAAAATATAAATTTCAGTTCATTCGTGTAGTAATTTCGTATATGTTCAACGCTCTTCATTCGTAAGAGTAATTACCAACTGGAAGTTGTACTATTTTTGATAAACATCGGATTTGCTCATCAGACGATAAGCTGACAATATTTACGTATGGTCTAATTAGATTCATGCATAAATGTAAGGTAATTTTTGTTATGGTCAAGTTTTTTGTTAAGACCATGTTCTAACATAGATCGATAAATAAGTTAAAGGTCATTATATTCCACAGTCAAATCTATTGGTGATCGAATTTGATAACTATTTTATTGGAACAACTAAGAGTATTATTTACGTGAGATCAATGAGTCCAATTATTATAAATAATAAATTGCAGGCATCGGTGGATACCCGATTGCCACATTTAGTGATCACGTGATAAACTGATAAAATGTCCAAGTGACGTACTATAATGAGCAAAAAAAAATGAGTTGACCTTCGGCTTCGTCCCGATTGGGTACTGAGCTGACACCGGGGATAAATTGACCAATGACTGCTATTGTATCCTTTTGACAGATATGCGTGCGCAGACTCGTTTGATGTTCGCTATCGCATTACTATGTTTTAATAGCCGAGCCTTCACTTCTCGTCTGACTCTCTTACCGACAAGACCTGTCTACACAGTACTTCTCCGGCAGACTATTCATCCACTGATATGCCTACATACAGGTATGTCCTAAATAATGGACTGCTTAACCACAGCAGAATTACATTTTTTTGCTCATTTGCTCATTTTTTTGCTCATTTGCTCATTTTTATTGCTCATTTGCTCATTTTTTTGCTCATTTGCTCATTTTTTTGCTCATTTGCTCATTTTTATTGCTCATTTGCTCATTTTCTTGCTCATTTACTCATTTTCTTGCTCATTTGCTCATTTTTTTGCTCATTTGCTCATTTTTTTGCTCATTTGCTCATTTTTTTGCTCATTTTCTTGCTCATTTGCTCATTTGCTCATTTTCTTGCTCATTTTCTTGCTCATTTGCTCATTTTCTTGCTCATTTGCTCATTTTTATTGCTCATTTGCTCATTTTCTTGCTCATTTGCTCATTTTCTTGCTCATTTTCTTGCTCATTTGCTCATTTTTTTGCTCATTTGTTTGCTCATTTGCTCATTGATTGGTGCATACTCAAGAGTCATAGACCTAACATCCAATGTACGTTAATGGTGTCATAGCGTGGGTACATAGAAGACTGTATAACACTATGCCTATGTCCGTATCTGTTGTCACACCGTGAGTGGATTGTCCACCTTTAATGATGTCATAGCGTGTGTACATGCAAGACAGTATAATACTATGATTATGTCTGTAGCTGTTGTTGGTAAGATGTGAAATATAAATTTCAAGGTTCAATTCATTCGTGTAGTAATTTCGTATATGTTCAACGCTCTTCATTCGTGCGCTTGTATTGTTAACATTCATTCATAATGAGTGTCCCTTTAGATCGATAAATAAGTTAAAGGTCATTACATTCCACAGTCAAATCTATTGGTGATCGAATTTGATAACTATTTTATTGGAACAACTAAGAGTATTATTCACGTGAGATCAATGAGTCCAATTATTATAAATAATATATTGCAGGCATCGGAGGATACCCGATTGCCACATTTAGTGATCACGTGATAAACTGATAAAATGTGCAAAGCGTAAGTATGAATGTGGGGCGATAAGTGGTTATTACATAATGTTGTTATAACAATGACACCGAAGCAATTTCTATCATTGAGTGACCTGGACGTATTATGTATGCATTTTTTGGATAACTAATTATCGTGTTAATGCTAACAATGACACAGTTTATCAACCTTAATTGATACTAACCCGTTAAACAACTAATACTGCTCAGACATTAAATCGATATGTTTTCTGAATGGCATATAATTGTGAACGGGAATATAATAGAATTCATTTGGTAAAAGCAAGGTGTGAAAGACACATTGTTACCCACAATGTCGTGTGTGATCACGTGTACATAATATGTTCCATCGAATATGACAATTCATTCTGGGGGTTGTAATTTCGCATTACCCTTTTCGTCCACACGTGATTCAACATAGTACATCTCAATACTTCCAATAATTCACGATAATACACACCTGTCATATACTCAATAACTTCATCTGGGATAGAGAAGTTAAGAATAAACGCTCTTTATTATTTATGTAAGAGTAATGGTGTCTATTTTCAGGTATGACAATTATATATGTATGAACTGCGTCCGATAAACACTGGAATGTATGCATTCATATCGATGGTCACAATGTCCAATAAAGCTATTTCTAAACATCGATTAATAATTTCATGAAAAATATTTGAACAAAAAAAATAACGAAAGATATTACGCGCAAATAATTTAACATTCGACATTTTTTAATATCGAGATTCTCCGAAACCGAAAACTCGTTATAAATTTTTTATTTAAACTTTTTTTTTAGAGAAATAATTTTGGGGGTTTTGAAATTTTTTCTTTTGGAAGTTTTGGGGTTTTGAAATTTTTTGGAAGTTTGGAAATTTTTGGAAGATTTGAAATTTTTGGAAGATTTGAAATTTTTGGAAGATTAGAAATATTTGAAGTTTTGAAATTTTGGGGTTTTGATAATTTGGAAGTTTGGAAATTTTTTTTTTGGGTTTTTGATAATTTGGAATATTTTAGTACAACCAATTTTATCCTCGAACAATTTTACCCTCAAACAATTTTTAGACCCAAAGATTCTATTTTGAGAAGTGAGGCGAACGAGACACCCACAACCAATTTTAGACCCAAAGATTCTATTTTTAGATGTGACACTAAGGAGCCCCCTATTCTTCTACTGTACATCGGAATGATCTATTATTGATTTGGAGGGATGTTCAGGAAAATAAGCAGACGACACATTAAACAAGTACAGAAAAGTCCTATTAATTGAGAGAAATGTTCAGATAATAATTTCAACAAACGGTATATTGTCGTTTGTTGAATTTATAGTCGGAACATTTCATACGGGATATAATTAATCCGTCAATATTGTTAGGTATATATAATGGGTTAACCCCGCTATGTGATACTTTGATATCGATTTCCAACCCAATATATATACTCACCATTCATCCTTGAAATTAAATATAGAGTCGGTTGAAATGTTTGATAGCTGCGGCCAGCCTAAATTATAACGTGGTATCGGAACGAGAAACACTCTGAAATGCGGTTATATACGCATTGCAACGTATGCATTAGAAAGGTCTATTGAAGATTGTATGTTCCTCAATTTATGATGTAGTTTTTCTCTCCTTTGTATTCTTCCACCCGGAAAACCTATTGTAAATAGTTATCGTATGCTTCCAATGTGGAGAAGAATAGGGATCAATGGGACACACTATAAAGCGTAAGCCGAATCCGAGGCCAGCTCCAAATAAAAGGTCAAAGCGGGGTGTTATGTGGCATTAGGTTCTTTGTTTCTCAATGGATATGAATGAAATTTGGTGTATATGTCCGGGTTGAGACTTGGAATACATTAACGTTTGAATTGTTTTTAAGTTCACAAATTTGTTGATTTTATTCAACGTTTTCGTTCTGGAACACAAGCACTAAAAGTGTAAGCGGCCGGCTCCAATTAAAAGCGTGTAAGCGGCTTATGTGCTTAGCGGTGTAGGTAATCGGATTAACTAATTGACGACTCTAGACTATTAGTGTTGGGTGTTTTGTATCATTTGAGGTTTTTGGGGAAATAATAATGCAGGTCGATAGACAGTTTGACAGCAAATATTAAAAAAAAAAAACACTGCATTTTCTAGACTATGAACCCAACTTGGTTATGCACTCAGTCTACCGTCTGAAATCATGACTTTCTGCGAGAAAATAAATAAAATATTAAGGTTTTGTTTTTGTTAGCAAGTAATTTACAGAACTATTTTTTTTTTTTAAGGAAAAATCACCATAAAACTACATAATGTCTGAAAATGAATCAGTATTGAGTATTTATATCTGGCAGATTATTGAAAATAATAATTTAGAAAGTGAATATATGATAAAATAAATTTAATCACAATGCATAAAATAATATAAAGACATTAAAGGTACTCAATCCGTAAAGAGGGTCCCCATCTCAACAGATTCCAACAACAACAATCCGATCAGAGGGTCCTATATTACTATTTCTTTGGCTTTGGGGGTAAAAAATATTTGATTCGAGTCGAGGAACCCATCAAACAAAGCTCAGAGTTATTAGATATTGATTTTTGAAATTTGTTAATTGCTCGAGATGAGTACTAATAACTGCCGTCAATTTGGTAACCTGCTCGAGATTTTACGCCAAAACTCTATTCAAACAGACAAGGATGGATAACTCTATAATCAAGTGGTAATAATAACGAAATTTTGACTGTCTTCTGGGCCAGAAAGAATTCCCGATAATGAAAAGTAATAGATTTCTAAAATCGATATCGAACAAATCTGAGCTTTGATGGGTGACTTCCTCGAATCGATTCAAATATTTTTGACTCCCGAAGCCATTGAAATAGTAATTGAGAGGAGTTTTATCGGATTGAGTACCTTTAAATACATAGAATATAACAAATATACGGCATACATTTTCATGTTCGGTGCTGGGTGGCACCTCTCAGAATGCGTTCGATTCTCCTCTTATACCGGACGATTCCGACATTCTGAACTTTGTTCTTAGGCTTGTAGAGGTGTATAAGGTCGGAGGGGTCGAAGTCGGCAGGATACCGGATGTCGGGAAAGCGGACGAATGTTTTCTTCATTTTTTTCTGGATTCGTCTGTTTATCTTCTTCCTCTGCTCTTCGAAGTCCTCCATTGAGATTCCGCCAGCTTTTTCAAAATTGCCTCGACGGAGAAATTCCCCAAACCATATCTCCCGTTTGCCGTTGTTGAGACGGTTGATTATTTTGATCAGCCTCTTTGTGATGTCTGCTGGTTTTGATCCTTCGCATATATCGTTGCCGCCTAACTGTATGAACACGACGTCATGATTCCATCATTCTAGTTTGTTCGGTTTGGTTGTGGTGATGGAGAGCGTTGTTGTAATTAGTAGTAAGGGTGGGCACTCTGGTCCACCCCGTAGCTCGATGGCACTCTGGCCCGAGCCAGAGTGTCAGTCGAGCTACGGGGTGGGCCAGAGTGCCCACCGAGGAGGGTGCGTGCCAGAGTATCCGTCGAGCTACGGGGTGGACCAAAGTTCCCACCGAGGAGGTTGGACCAGAGTGTCCGTCGAGCTACGGGGTGCCCCAGAGTGTCAATAGTAGTAAGGGCTGGCACTCTGGCCCACCCCGTAGCTCGATGGCATTCTGGCCCGTCCAGAATGTCAGTCGAGCTACGGGGTGGGCCAGAGTGCCCGCCGATTAGGGTGGAGGGGTCGAAGTCCGCTTTCCCGACATCCGACCAGAGTGTCCATCGAGCTACGGGGTACCACAGGGTGTCATTAGTAGTAAGGGCGGGCACTCTGGTCCACCCCGTAGCTCGATTGTCCTCTGGCCCGGGCCAGAGTGCCCACCGCGAAGGGTGTGGCCAGAGTGTCCGTCGAGCTACGGGGTGGGCCAGAGTGCCAGCCGAGGCGGGTGCCACAGAGTGTCCGCCGAGGAGGGTGCCTCAGAGTGTCCACCGAGGAGGGGGTGGCCCAGAATGACCAAGAGTCAGGGTCTTATGGTCTTATCAAATGGATATAAAACATGAAGTTGTTATAGATATTTGCCCACGTCTACGAATAAGCTAGCACATTTCCCTCGATGTGTTATAAGTAGTCTAATTTTAACTTTCTAAATACATGAACCCCAAAGGAACGTATAGAAGGTGTGGGTAGACTGTATGTCTGTATATACGGGGGGCGAATGTGCTTGCCCATGTATTAGTTTAAGGGGCTATTACATTTTGGCAACGATGTTTCAGGAAGGGTGAGAAAATATGGTCGAATACGCTGATTATCATTCACATGAATCATTAATGACTAATGAGGGGGTTACCCCTTACCCCCTGAATCTTGAATACCAGATAAAATAAAACGGTGAATCCTGCGTAACATATATGCAGTTAAGAAACTATATATACCTGGTATATATAGAATACAATTCGATAGTTATCTCACACTAATATCACAATTTCCACAAGTACCAGTTAACATAGGGGTAAGAATTCCGCGTACATCATGAAATTGGCCTGAATCCTTCACAAGTACCAAATAGAGGAGTGATACTGAGTGATACCCTCATTAACCGTCGTTGCAAATTATTGGGGACATACGTTAATTGCGATACCTGTAAATGGTTTCCATTATTTGGTATGCGAGATCAAAATATTCGTTAGCATGCCTTTCGATCCTCATACTCTCATTATTGTTTTATTTCATATATAATTGGCTTATATATGAGTATATATTGCCTGGAATTATTTTGCATTACTTGTGCTTTTACTTCGTTTCGTTTCGAACGTTGGATACAAAATATAAGAATGTAATGTATAACAACAGAAACGGGAAAACGTGGTATATGGAGGTATCCAAATTTCCCACATGGAATTTGAAAGCTAGTTTATATTATAATTATATTATAATTTATATTTATGGCTAATAATATGATCTTGGTGGCGTTACCATTTCTGACTATGGTTTTCTTGTTATAAAATGTTGTGTACAGTATGAGTTTTCCTTGTACTCGTCCAAGTTGTGGTGAAAAGTCATATTGGACTCGACACTGCGTCCAATATGACTTTTCACCACAACCTGAACTCGTACAAGAAAAACTCATACTGTACACAACATTGTATAATAACTGTATAATATTCCATATATATGGCGTGATCATAATTGACGAATGGTCTATTATAGGATCTGAAAATCAAATATCAGTGAATAGTATATAGACCCAGGGGCAATTTACATAAGCTTCTGATCGACACAGAAGCACACCAAGATGGCCAGAGAGTTTAATTAATATCATACAAAGACCATTCAAATCTTATATCACAGTGGTGTGAATCCGTGTGATCTTCCTTATTGCACATCGAGGGACAAACTGAGTAGTCTATGTGTTATTTATCCCACATGGTTAGAGTGAAAGACAACAACTAGTTTGAGTTAATAGCTACCTGTTTAGAAAAGCATAATTATTTACAGGAAGCCGATACAATAAATGTAGTAATAACAAATACAAACATGTGGGTGACAATTTTTTTAGGCTCAATAGCCGCATATAGATGTAGGCTAAAAGGGGCAGACATCAATCGAATTTGTATCCCCCCCCCCCAAAAAAAGGGGGAGGGAGGGAGGATTTTCAAAAATAAGTAACCGGCTTCGCCGATCAATTTCTTGGAAAGAAAGTTAATACAAACGCTTCGCGCATCCCTTCCGGCAAAATATATAGTTCCCACGATTCTGCTCTGCGAATTATTCCAATTCGCAAACTAAATATATCATTACTGCCAAAATACCTGTACTTTATAATTATGTTTTACTTTCGTCTAATTATAAGTACTTCGCAACATCAGTGATAGCTTAGTTATCCGAAATGTCATGCGTTATGGTGTAGTGATCTATGCCAGTGAAAGATCTCGCTACCAAACATGTTTGTATTTGTACACAATTTTGGTTTAAATTCACGCATCTGGTTAACCCTTTGGGATAAAATACGTCGCTCTTATACGACTATGTTATGCATGGCATGGTTCAATAATGTTTTTCTCAATACCTAAAGTACTATATAGTAGGTCAGTACGTCTAATATTAAAGTACTTTATAGGTATTGAGAATTTTTTTTTTTTTTTGAGTGATTTTGCTTTGCATCGGTTACAATTATGTAATTTATCCTGGGTAATTAATTCGGTGTTTATTGCGATATCGGCTCACAAAAGTCAGAGAAAACATGCAATTTTGAGTTGGGACATTCACATACAGTGAAGTACATTATTCAGGAACAGATAACAACTAAGAAATATATTCCGAACATTATTTTCGACTTCATGAGGTTCCTTGTCAAAACTTGAAACAGTTGCCAGGTTTTGTACTGCTGGAATATGATCTCTACGGAGTAGAGATTCATGACATGATCTACGGTATACCGGTAGTGGTAGGACTTGCGGTGTGACTAAACACCAAGCCTGTTACATAATGCCGTCAACAATCTGGGCCGATATGATATTCTAGTGGTAGTGACGAGTGGATACGTCTTCAATAGATGACTTTAATGGTGATGAGGCACAGCAACAATAGTACATAAATATACATAAGCGTATATAAATAAGAGTCGAGTATGTTGTCAGCCAGGATATCGCATGGTAAAGATCCATGTAAATCACTCTCGATTCCTAACTGACTCCCCCTTCTAAGAAATCCTTCATCTTTTTATATCGACTCATGGTTCGCTGAACCTCATGCCTAAAGGTCAGCTCAGAGTCGTCTTAACATTCCAAAGTACAGTAGACAAAGCCAGGTCAGATGAAGATTACATACCAGCGATAGACAAAGAGCAGTTCAGAAGCAGGCTAATTAATGTTACACAATATATTCCAACTGACCGATCTCTGCGAGGTTAAATGTGCATGGAATGTAATTACTTAGTCTGAGGTTGGCGAAAGTGCCATCAGGGATGTTACTGGTACATAGGTGGGGGCATATTATGTATCACTACTCCTCCCCTCATTTTCAAAAATTTGCACCCGGCCGAAGTACAAATTTTTTCCAGTAGAGTGGAAGAGTGGATTGAAAATGGGAATTATATAGTCCATCATTGGGTTACATTACTGTGATTATTGAAATTCTAAGCTGATTTACTAAAATGGCGTGATTCTTGATAGAAATGATTTGATGATGGCGGCGCGAAATAACAACAAGTGGACGCATACAATGTATCAAAACTGAAATAAGATACATAATACCGGTATGCAATATGAATATTTTCAACAATAATGACATATATGAATTGAATAAGAAATGAGCATTAATAAAGCATATTGAGTAATCTCTTGTGGTTATTGGCTTGTCATTGGCTCATGTAATACATTGTCGATTTAAAATACTTTACAATTTTCGTTCAACTTATAAACATTTAAATCCGTTGATCAGGCGGAAGTTAAAAAAATATATTTACATATACTGGGAACTCGTGATTTCTATGAGCAAAAAAAAATGCTATTGTTATCGAGTTTCCCGACGTTTCCGCGTGGAATGCATGCATCTGTCGAAAGCAGTGCGCAACTTAACGTTTTATCATTTGCATTTCTGGTAATCGGCATTACCTATTCGTATTTGAATCGTTATTCTGTTCATAACTGGATTTATTATATTATGTCTGAATTAAACCGGGAATGGGTAAAGCAATATTTCAAATTCTCGCTAAACTATAGATTGTGCTGTGCATGTACCCTAATTTCGGTTAGATCCGATATATGTCGTAATGTTCGACTCACACAAAACGTGTTATTGGGGTGCACATCGCGCTTAACCGATATAAGTTTATATGTAACATTTGGCGTGTCATATATCAATACTGTCTTTGTTTACGACGGTCAATTAATAATCGTATCTGCATTGACGGTCTCAATGTACATTTGTAATGGATAATGTTTTATCGATATACGACTAATTAGAGTATATTTGATAATGCTGTGGTGGCCATCTGGGGTCAATACTATGAAACTTTTTCTTTGTAAGAATCTACAATTGTTTGTAAGAAATAACAATTATCAATCCGCCAATACTATGAACCTACGATTACAAACATAAATCACAAATAGTAGGTGTTCTTTGTATTTACAAATATCTCCAATCACAAAGAATGTTCGAGTACTATGAAACATAATTTTTCAGTTTTCGCACCCTTAACACGGTATATATATATATATATATCTATGATACGCAGGGACGTGGCGACAAGGGGTCGATTCACCCCCTCGATTGAAATGGCCTATATTTAGAAATTGTCAAACCTTATGGGGTGTCAGCTTGGATGTGATGTAGCAGTATGTGTTCCTTGTAACTACTGAAATTACCCAATTTATTGAAAGTTACAACGTTAAGAACTTGTCTAGAATGTCTATATAGGGTGTCAAACATAAATTGTCGATTTTCACATCCTTAAACCAGAGCATATAACCATCTGATTCGCAGGGATGTAGCCCCCTTATGAAAATGTGTTATCAATGGAAATCTCATAAACAGGGGCATGGCGATAGTGGTCTTGGGAACACGATGCCTGGCACATTACAGCTGTTCAGAATAGGATGGGGCGAGTAGCCGCCAAATCGTATGAGTCACAACATCTCTGACAAAAGTTAGTGATTAATACAAATAGTGAGTGATACTTGCGGATTATAGCCAACATTAGCATGTAACATGTACTAACCATAATCAATGATATATCCAAGAATGGATAAAAATGACGCGTGTTCCCAATGTGAGTATGATTTTTCGCTCAAGAATGCATTGCGGATTATCCTTTGAGTTTCAATCGTCGACGCGAATGCATTTGGTCACGGTAAAGGACACGAATACGAAGATGCAAGCACAGTTTTCATAAATGACTAGGGCATAAACGCAGTGACGTGGTAAGATGCTCTTTTTTTTCGAAACGTCGATATCCAACTGTATCCCCACCCCTCAATTATAAACAATTATAAAATTGTTTACCCCGGTTGGCTTCTGATTTTCAAGCTGTAACAGTAAGTTGTGCACCCCCGCCTCTTGGATTGGACATATTGACTAAATATGACTAACTTAGTGTTAGTCACAAACGTTTTGAGTAACTTTGGTCAATTATTGGAATTATTTGCACATAATTCAGCAACTTTAATTTACGCCTTCCAATTGACTAAGAAAAGTCCCCATTTCTTAGTCGTTATGACTAACATCACCCTAGTAATTTTGAATAATGTTATGCTTCAGTCATGTTGGCTGAACTAAGTCAGTCATCCTGAGGAAAAACGTTTGACTAACATATGTTAGTCATATTGACTAAGTTTTGTTATCAGCGTAGAAAAATTAAAATACTTTCCTCTTGATATACGATTCCATCGTTATGTGGAAGTTATAGGCATTTTTTTGTTCAAAGGGTGCATATGGAAATTATAGGATGGACACCCCGTCGCCAATCTGAGCCCATATAGCCACGACCCTATCTAGATATATTATAAGATATCGGAGCAGTTTGAAATTATAAAATGACACTCCTATTGGTTTGGTTTGGTTTATTAGGGTTTATCGACGGTCTAGCCGCTAGGCCACACACGACGTTGTCAATTTTACGGGTGGAGGAAAGACCACGCAGAGGCTTGATTTCACAGAGAAATCGTCCCATTGCATGTAGAAACCACCGACCCCCGGAAAGCAACTGACAAACTCTCCCATATACACGATTCCGGTCACCCTCCATACGACGGGGTTAGAACCAGCTTCGTCAGCACTGGACGGCATGTAACGGTGTAGTGCACCTGTCATTCTACCGACTGGCACTCTACCGCACCACTCCTATAACCGAGACCATTAGCACGTCCCTGCTTCGATACACCCCTCCCGATAAAATGGAGCCACGTTACTGTCTCGATGTGTTATGACAAGAGTAGCGGATCAGTTTGAAATAATAGGATGGTCACAATATATATAATGCTATACCATCAAAATAATATTTTATTTTCACAAACTGAATGGTTGTAAATTTGTAATTTGTAAAAACAATGATACCAAAATGTTTGTAGTACTCGGTATTACACTGACTTGTACTTACATACACACACTACAAACGAACCGTTTAATTGTTAACTTGCGCAGACAAGTGGTCATCAACTTAGCAATCCGTGAACCGATTGGATAGCTCTGATAAACGTTCACCTCTCAACTTATGATTGGTTATTTCTTTTGTAACTTTGGCCCGCCGTGATTCAATATATTGTTAATCACTCACAGGCAAACGTTTGTCCGTAAGCAATCTACAATAATCAACAGTAGATCTTTGTGAAATTTGCGAGATTTTGTTAGCTCATCGTTTCATAGTACCGGCGTTCTCACTAATCACAATATGATAGCACGCATTGTAACTTCCCCATATAAATTGTTGTCAGTTATTTTAGCTCTATATACATGTCCGTCTAATTTGAACTGGTATTCAGATAACACTGATAACATGTGCATGGGAGCAGAGTGGGGAGTTAGTTTTTTCTAAGTTTTACAGCTGCCTTTTAGGGGTTTCACCTCTCGCCCAGTCTAAGGTATTACAATAATACGGCTAAATTTTCCCTGTACTATGAAACCACTGTGATAGTTAACACAAATTTGTAATTACAAATTAATAAATACAATTTGTATTTACAGGTATAAAATTGTTCATAGTATTGACCCCAGGTTGGCTGTATCACTTGGTTGTCGGGATTAACTTGTCTCTGAGTTCTGTCGCATGGCTAGGGGTCGCTATTTGATGAAATAGGGGGACTGAAGGGTTGGAATAGGTTTCCTTGATTGGATATATTTTATTTTAGACTTATTAAAAACAAAATTGGGTTTATTGTCGATGACTTTGATTGACACTTTTGAAGATGCAATAGATTGTCTGATTGGTGAGAATGTGGGGTCGGTTCGAATGACCTGGGATGTCGCTGTTTCAATCAGTTTAGTTTCAAGTCATTTCTGTTTTTAGCGTTCGCAAAATTAGGGAAATACTGGAATTATCTTGACAAAGGTTGGTTTAGCGCCGTTCTCGAATATTATTTATAGTTAGTTATTAATTTATTCAGAATTAATACTACTTTATCGGGCGTGTTTATTTCAGGAATTTGCTTGAATGTTTTCTGATTTCAGTAAGATTATCTGAGTCCTCCGTGATGATCGGTTGACACTTTGTATGTGTATCATTTGACAATTAGAGCAGTGTTTCCTGTATATGGCTATATTTGTGTGTAAATGCAAATAATTTGTTGATCCATTTAAATAAGATTGTACTGTTAATATAGCAATGACTTGTGTACTGGCATATATTAATTATATAGGGCTTTATAGTAATTTTAGACATTATGAGAAGTTATATGAGGGTAATACAATTTGAATGTGGGTATTTGCTCCTTGAAGAAGCTGATTTGTTGCTTATCGTGTCTTTAATCGAAATAGGCTGATTTACTGCTGTTTCGGGTACAGTTTGAATTGATTGATTGATTGAGTTGATATTTGGTGGCATAATGTCGGTACAGTGATTGAAAATTGTGGGTTGCGGCATTTCAGAAATTTGTGCTTTTATCGTACCAATCAACATAGGTTCTGCGTTGTCAACATTGTGGTCAGAAAAGGAGTAGCTTTCTGTAGTATCTGAGTTGTAATTGACATCTGTTGGTGCAGAATAAACATCTGGATTTTCGTTATCGGAATCATTTGGGCTATTTGGTTCAGTAGACATTGAAAATGCATCATGTGAGTTATAGTTTGATTGTTCTACATCCGAACATCCATTTTGATTTTGTCCCGCTGCTCGCAAACGTTCGCGCATTTCTGCAAGTGGTATTGTTTCTAATTCGTCTTCTGAATTTATTCTACGAACTCGTTTTGAACGTATTAAATTCTTATTCTGATGTTCACTTGTTTCGGATTCGGTCTCGGTTGAGCTGTCGGAATCTTTTGGGGCATAAGCGTATCTTGCAGTGTTCGCGCTGGACCGAAAAAAACTTTAGCCAAAAGTTTAGCCAAATGAAAATTATATTAGCCAAATGAAAAAAACTTTAGCCAAATGTTTTTTGGTCAAATTAAAAAAAAACTATGGCCAAATTAAATCATCGTTTTCTGGTCGGTTTACAATTAAAGGCACGTGCGGCCTTGGTGGTGGGTATCCTGTGAAAATATATCCACCCGTCAAAAACCGCCACAAACAGAAAGAACATCAAAATGTAGATAGACTTTGTCCGTATACAAATAAGAAATATCGCATAAACAGTATGTTATGGTCATATGTTTGACCATTGTTATGTAAACAACAGCATAAAAAGTTACTTTTCTGGTGTTTGTTTATATTATGATGGTAAACATAAAGAGCGTTCTTTGTGGGTGAATTCCTGATATGGAACGAATAAAGAGCGTTTATGCCATTTGTGTGTGATTAGCCAGCAGCATTGTGCTGTCTTCTGTAACACAATCAGGCTCTTGCTTAGGTAAAATATAGTAAATCTTTATGATAACACGCGATGGTCATGGTATATATGAACGGAACTGTATGCGTTTTAATGTTTTTCTGTTTACGGTGTTTAGAACAAATATGAATATTTTCGACAATTAAGGCCGCACGTGCCTTTAATGACTAAAACGTCAAATCTAACAGACACAGGTAACATACACAATAATTTAACTGATTTTGAACTAAAAATATTTATATATATATCATTTATTAAACATTTATTAATCTTTATGTGAAAAGAACGATTTGGGATGGGGGGGGGGTAACTCGGGGTTGTCCTTTTTAATGTCATTATTTTTTTGTTTTATATCAATATCTGTTTTTAAATCATTAAATATTAATTATCCTTGCGAAAATATCTAAGTGACATCTGGAAACTAATAACGTAATATTGTTACGCCATTATCAAATTACAATCTGTCGTAAAAGCATGCATATTATTTTGAATGCATCGGTATTGACGACAAATAGCCACAAAATATCTGTCGGGATTCACATTTGGCTGATTAAGCTATTGTCTTACAATCGGTGCTCATAAACCCTGCCCTGCCAGTGACCAGACAGACAATGGGGGATTAGCGGATTAAATGTAAAACAATGACCTTTTGCTGTTTCGTGCAGAGTGACGGGTTTTCCTTTGTACTGTCCGCGATCTGGTTTCCCTTTGTACAGTCGGCGATATATTTCCACTTACGATGTTTTCGGACTAGATCGTTCACAACGAAAACCCACTTGCTAAAAAATCATGCTTTCAGTCTCCATTTGGGGTCAAAAAAAGTTTAGCCAAAAGTTTAGCCAAATGAAATTTTTATTAGCCAAATTCGAAAAAGATTAGCCATTGGCTAATTTGGCTACCGACAGCGCGAACACTGGTATCTTGTCGCTCGAGTTTTATCATTTGGTGTGCTGTTGGGAATTTCCCAATCCAATTTTGCTGGTTTAAGGTTATTAGCGTGGAAAATATTTTTGAATCTTTCATTTCGGAGAAAATATGTGGAATTTTTGGAATTTCAAACTTTTTGGGTTTAGTGATTGCATTAAGGGCTCTAAAATCAGAGACTAGTCTGTATAATGGTTTACCATGTTCATCTGTTTTGTTCTTGGGCACCAATAAGCAAGGAAATGACCAATTTGAGTATTTAACCCTTTTCAGAACGCCAGCCGCGACTAAATCGTCGATAGCTTGCGACATTGCCGGTCGTAATTTTAAAGGACACGGGTACGGTTTCTTTGCAATAGGTTTATGATTTTCAGTGTCAATTCTCATTTCTGTATTTCTACATAATCCTATATCTCTTTCTGTGTTTGCAAATACATCTCTGTATTCTGTTACCAATTTGGCGACAAATGGTTTGTGTGTATCTGGGACATTTAATTTGTTTAAATCGACATGTTTGTCTAATTGCGGTTTAGTAGAGGATACTTCTAATATCTCTTCTGTTTGTATGGATTCGACGCGCCCTACGACACAACCACGTTTCAAATTTATCCATTTATTAGTTTGATTTTGAATAAGTATTGGTATATCATGGTTTGATGCTTTAATTACGGTTTCGGCTACATCAATGCCTGGATTTTCGGCTAAAAATCCGTTTTCAACTTGTTTTAGACATAAGTAATCAGAGTTGAAAATTTTTGAACCACCGGCGATTTTAGCTGAGGTAAATATCCCTGTTTTTGGTGCTAAAATGCAGGCAATTTTAAGTCTGGCTAAGCTTGCTACATAAATGTCGGGGATTAATTCAAACATTGTGTCCTTTATTCTAAATGACTGTAAATCGAAGTAGAGACGAACGTTATATTTTTGCATGAATTCACGTCCGATAATAAAATTTCGGGATAAATTTTCAATAACTACGAATTCAGCTGAGAGTTTCATGTCTTTAATTTTGAATTGTAATTCGATTGTTCCGTGCGCTTTCATATTGTCGCCCGAGGCGGATGTCAACACCATTTGTTTTCTTACTAATTTTGGTTTATTTTTCAAGTTTTTATAAATGTTATAACTGATGCACGATAATGAAGCACCACTGTCAAGTAATGCGCGGTATTTTGTATTGTCTATTCGAATTATCGTTGAACATGGAACTTGATCATTAATGCCAGCTTTCAAATCTTGGTCATATTTGATGCTGTTAATATGAATTTGTGGCAATTTTTCAGTTGGAATTTTAGGTTTCTCCTCGATTGCTTGTTTAGAATAATGTTTTGTATGTCTGTCATTTGAGTTCACGTGATGCAGTGCATTGTGTTTGTGTTGTACGAAATTGTCTTTATGTCTCACATCTGAGATATTTGCTTTTCTGATGAAAGGTTCACGGGAAAATGTTTTTGTATTTTGTGTTCGATAATTTGTATATTTAAATTGGTTGTTTGATGCTGTAGAATCTGATTGGAGATAGCTACGTTTAGGTAAAGAGTGTTTATGCGAGAAATTTCTGTATCTTTCAGTGGGTTGATATATGGGACGGAAATTGTACGGATTGTTAATAAAACGTGCTCTAATATTTTGGTCGCGAAGTGCAAAAGCTTCTGTTGCAATAGCATATAATCTTTCGGCAAAAGCGGGAATAGTTTCATCTTGATTTTGTCTAATGTTTTTGAAAATAATGAATGCGTGTTTTTCGTCAGGGACATCACAAAATCTTGTTTTAAGTTCTGTTTTAAGGTGGACCCAATTCACACGTCTTGAATCGTTTAAATTTGACTCGATGTACCTTTTTATGAAATAGGAGACTTCATTTTGCGTTGTTTGTAAAGCTAATGTCGGAAGTTCGAGTATGTCGGCATCTACTACACGTGCATAACATTCTAATGATCTAATCCATGATCGAAATAAATGCGGTTCGCCGTTATAGGTAGGAATTGATTGTGATAATGATGCGATTTGTGTGACTTTTGTTTGTTGGATTCTAGAAATTGTTTGAGCAGAAACTGAAGATGAGATTTGATTAAAATGTTCTGCAATATTTTTCAATGAATCTAATTTTGTATGTGTAGAGTTGTCGGATTTAGTGGAAGCTGCATTGTGATAGTTTGCATTTTGTTGTTGTTTTAAGTTCGAATTGTTTTCCATGCTGTGTAAAATTGCGGGGTTAATTTGCGCATGACCACAAGAACGTGCATCTGCCATTACAAATATGTATGAGTAAGTAAGAAATTTGAATTACTTTATTGAAGGTTTGAAATAATTTCGAGTGAAAGTAATATTTAAAATTGCGACTGAGCCAAATGGAAGCCAATAATAAAGAGATTACTCACCGATTGTGATATAATGGTAACGGTAATAGTTGAACAACAATGGATATGTAGATTCAGAGTCATGTCTTTTTCTGTCATGTGAGTTTATCGTCTTTCTGTTTTCTTTGATCTGTCTGATTTGTGATCTTTTTCTGTATTCGTCTGTGAAATGTTCTGTCTTCTTTCAGGAGTTTATATAAGTGTTCGTTTATTCTTCTCTATTCTGTAATCTGTTCTGTCTTCTTTTTATAAGTGTTTACTCTTCTGTTGTCTGTTCTGTCTTCTTTTAGCAATTCATAATGTTTGTTTACTCTTCTGTTTTCTACTCAGTCTTTTAGCAATTAATACAGTTTGTTTACTCTTCTGTTTTCTGTGCCTTGTTCTGTCTTCTGTTAGAAATTAATCAGCGTTATCTTATCTTGTCTGTGACTTCTCGTTGTGATGATGTGGCGTGTTCTCTGCTCTCGGAACCATTACAGACTGTTACATAATGCCGTCAACAATCTGGGCCGATATGATATTCTAGTGGTAGTGACGAGTGGATACGTCTTCAATAGATGACTTTAATTGTGATGAGGCACAGCAACAATAGTACATAAATATACATAAGCGTATATAAATAAGAGTCGAGTATGTTGTCAGCCAGGATATCGCATGGTAAAGATCCATGTAAATCACTCTCGATTCCTAACTGACTCCCCCTTCTAAGAAATCCTTCATCTTTTTATATCGACTCATGGTTCGCTGAACCTCATGCCTAAAGGTCAGCTCAGAGTCGTCTTAACATTCCAAAGTACAGTAGACAAAGCCAGGTCAGATGAAGATTACATACCAGCGATAGACAAAGAGCAGTTCAGAAGCAGGCTAATTAATGTTACACAATATATTCCAACTGACCGATCTCTGCGAGGTTAAATGTGCATGGAATGTAATTACTTAGTCTGAGGTTGGCGAAAGTGCCATCAGGGATGTTACTGGTACATGTAGGTGGGGGCATATTATGTATCAAGCCATACCAAGCCAAACCAAGCCACACCAAGCCGTAGGAAATAAGAAGAAACATTGAAGTTTATTCTATATTATTATGTATATGTGAGTTTTATATGACCAAATAAAACTATTTTAATAATATTTGATGGACGAAAGACCAATTAAACCGCCTAGAACACAGCGCAATGGACACCAAGCTACGGCTTGGTGTTTGGACAATTTATGTTGTGGCTTGGTTCAAATAATATAAAACTCCCATCAGCTTTTATCTATATTATTATGTATATGTGCTGTTTATATGACCAAATAATACTATTTGCATGATATTTGATGGCCGAAAGACAGTGGTTCGAATCTTGGTTTGGTCAGCCCACTGGGAGCTTTCCAATGAATGGCAACAAGTCATATTTCCGACAAAATCCTGAAAAGTTACCCATAATTCAGCTGTGATTAAGGAATCGATTATTTAGTGCATCACTGTACCTCGAACAATGGGAGTGGGAGTGTTAGGGTTCAGAAATGATTACATTGGAATTATTTTAGGAATAATGACATTCTTGTTCGTGTTTCGCAGGCGGGTTTGCGTGCGATGTGTGCGATCGAATGTCGATTGGAGTTGTCGTGGGATTGATAATGTCGGTCGGTCCCGTGACGATTTGTGTACATAGGTATATATGCGGGCTTGGTAGTGGGGCGCGAATGGGAGTGTTAGAGGTACTCAATCCGATCAGACGCTCACAGGGACGTGGCTAGAGGGTCTCCGTTTGGTGGGTGTCGACCTTGGGAACTTCCAACTGCAGCCCCCTCCCTTGAATCAGAATCAGACCAAAGTTGTGCATAATTCCATTTGCACCCCCTTGCACATCAGGCTCAGGCCTAATATCCTATATATATTTATGAACCATGGTTCTATATTCCCGGTATGAGAATATTCAGATATTTTAACCTGAAAAATTGCATAAATCATGAAAACTAGTGGTCTAACTCCAGACAAATGCACACGGCTACCGACAAGAGACCAGGACACACCGGGCTGACCATAGTTGTGAGAAAATTATGAAAACTATACAAGAAAATCGCAAATCCTAGCATCTAGACTGGCCTCAACTGAAGCTTTCCTATAGTGTTGGAAATTTCAAACCTCATATTCCCCTTCAGGTTGGAAAATTCTCCAACTGATGACCATTTCAGTCCACATGTTTGACCAAATGTAGTAAAATATTGTTTTATTAAACTAATTAGCAGTTTTGTATTGGCCACGGGGGAGGGACAATGACACACCGGGCCTACCATGGTTCGGCCGGGTGTGCGAAAAATTTGAAATCTGAACAAGAAAGTAGAAAAATCCTAGCATATAAACTAGCCTCAAGCCTTCCTATAGTTGGAAAATTTCCAACTGACGACAATTCCAATGACAATGTTGACCAAATGTATGACAATATTGTTTTCTTAAATTAATTAGCAGTTTTTGACTGGCCGCGGGGAGGGACCAGGACACAAGCGCTCCTAACTTATTATTTCTTTGGCTTCGGGGTTAACAAATATTTGATTCGAGTCGAGGAACCCATCCATCAAAGCTCAGAGTGATTATATATTAACTTTTGAAGTTTGTTATTTCTCGAGATGTGCAATTATTTGTGGCCCAGAAAAACGTCGTCAAACGGACGGTCTCGGAAAAAATTGCGGATGAAGGTGGATAACTCTAATATCAAGTGGTAATACGGCAAAATTTCGTGATACTCAAGTGGTAATAAGGCCATATTTCGTTGAACAAAATGTTGATAAATAACAAGTTTTCTTTAATATGATACCATAGTTGACAGTGGTTAGCATTATTTTGTTGTAATAAATAGATTCTGATAACTAAAGCGTATTTTGAAGAAAAATTGTTGTTGTTGTTGTTGTTGTTGTTGTATCTTGGTGATATGGGGACCGTCTGATTGGATTGAGTACCTTTAATATTTAGAGATAATTACACGTGGTCGTTTGCACGACAATTTAGTAGTTGGTTTTCGATTTCAAACTTTCGCATCACTTGATCAACAGTAAACAATTATGTTTGGTTGGAATGAATCAATATTCACTATTTCACCAATGACGAAGGTAAAATCATAAAACGTTGGATTATTATTGAAGGAAACACATCATAAAGGATTTATAGATATATCATATGATATGATACAAATCGCACGCTGGAATATTCATGGATTGGGTGGCCACAGCGATTTATTTGATTTCATTTTGAATATGATATCATTTGTTTCACAGAAACAATGTTATGTGAAGCAATCGAAAATCTTCCAGAATTAACAACTCCCATATTTCTAAAAGCATCGAAAACAACAATTTCCATATAACGTAGACCTAACTTTATAAAATCTATCAAAGTAGTACATAAAAGTGATGATAGCATTTGACTCCAACTGAATCAAAGCCTTCCAGGTTTTAACGGAGAAATATTTTTATTATTTTGTAATATCAGACCATATAGTTCAGCCGAAGAATCTAAATTAGCCTTCAACTCTATGAGGAGGGAAATTATTAATTTTAAAAAGAAAGGTGAAGAGATGGTGTGGCGGAGATTTAAATGCACGAACGGGATGGTTGGATGGATAACCAGTAACGGACAATCCTGAGTTTCGTGTGCAGAATGAGTTTCCCAATTGATGGGTGAATTTAGTGACGCCATCCCACATAGCGAGCTAGTATCACTACATTCATCCTTTGGGGACCTCTTTCTGCTTAGGCCTCATCTTCACTGGAAAGTTTCTTTATCATCAAATTTATATAGAAACTTCTTCGCATAGATTCTATTTCTTTTCTTTTTTTTAGTTTAGTTTAGTCCCCAGATGATGTATTTAGTGATGCTAGCCCACTGTGTGTGATAGCTTCACTGAATTCACCCTCTGGGGACCTCATTCTGCAAATGACAAACAGACTAAAATCAGGCTTGTTTACGGATCACAAAAAGATATCGAGGATCATCCCATGTATTATTTATATATGGCTGCGGACACGCGTATCACAGTAGCGATGGCATAGTAGGTGTGACAATTTATTATGGTGGAGTTCGGTGACAATTGGTTGTCATAATTGATATGTCACTGCTAGCAATGTCGCCCGATGCATATTCGCATAACGAGTCCTCCAAAGTTTGTTATTATCAGTCTTTGTTCTTGTTTTGGTCCTTGTGTAGTTCGCTTTGTTTATTCCAGATACTTTCTCGCAGCTGCATTTCCCCCCAACAGTTCCGACACAGCTTCATTGGCCCACGTAATAAAATTAGCGGAATTATGCGGAGAACTAAACGTCGCAAAATAAAAAAACGCAATTGGGGAACTGTCTTAATACTCATGAAATTAATATAAGTGGATAAACATGAAGCGTAATATACATGCATGATATGTGAGTGAATTAGGGATTGCCACGGTCAAACACAATTATGGACGATCGATCGTGCTATTATATATATCGCATAGAGAATACAATGTTGCAAAACGTAATGAGTAGAGATCAACCTTGGTGAAACGCCATGCGTTAATTGGTCGAGTCGACTCATTGTGCGGAAAATCAGCGGGCGACACGGCTAGCTATGGCACAGAAATATGACGACCAATTGTCACCAAATTGCACCATGATAAATTGTCACACCTACTATGCCATCGCAACCGTGGTTCGTGTGTCCACAGCCTAAATATGGCTTCAGATATAGAAATGACACTTAACGAAATGGACAACATCTCATTATTATGTAAAATGTGTAAAGACCGAGAGTATGTAAAGACCTAGAGTTAAGATTACTAAATGGAAGATTTCTGGGTAATTCACTTGGATATTTTATTCTTCATAACGTTAATGGGAAGAGCACCGTCGACCACATGCAACATTTTATTTTACTGTTAACCCCATTAATGAATTTTCTAATCACTTCTTGATTTCCACATCCTTGAAGCTGCAACTCTGCAGCTCTGAAACAGAGGGGAACAGTGTTACGAACGAGGAATTTCACAGGAAATCGGGAAGTACAGATGGGGGGAATACAATTCAACACTATACGATATAGCTTTATTAGAATAAAAATCAGTAGAAAATATAATGCAGCAAAATAGCATAATAGACAACCCTGTTTCATACTCAACAGATGAAATGGTAAATGAGGTAAATAGGATTTATTAAGATGCGGCACAAACAAGTACATTATAATAAACTAATAATAAATCTAATAGGACTATAAAAACAAAAGACCATGGATGACAAAGGAACGGTTATCAATTAGAAAAAATAGAAAAGATTTGAGAACACTTGGAAAAAAAGCAACACTCAAACCCAAATAATTGTCCACTACGTCAGTAATTCTGCAGCACTGCAAAAAGGTTAAAAATAAAATGAAAAAGATACTTTAAAAGCTATTTAAACATGGAATATTGCAATATAATAGAAACGTTAGGTAAAATCAATAACAAGAAATTCTGGCAATCTCTTGGCAAACATAAGGACAAAAACAGAGCAAGTGGTCCAATTTCAGGCGATACTCTCAAACAACAATATGAGTCTTTATATAATAACTTGGATAAGCCTGATACATTGGAAGATACATATAGGAATGAGAATTTGACAACATTTTAAGGAATAAGTACTCAAATTGTCCTCTGGATTCTTCTTCAAGTCACCGCAACTATAAAAAGTCTTTAAATGGATGGATAACCACTTGATTTTAGAGTTATCCCACTTCTTCCGCAAGACCGTCCGTTTGACCACGTGTTTCTTGGCCACTTATCACTGCAGATTCGAGAAATAACAAACTTCAAAAATCGATATCTGATCACTCTCAGTTTGATGTGTGGGTTCCTCGACTCGAATCAAATATTTGTTACCCCAGAAGCCAAAGAAATAGTAATTTAGGAGCGTCTGATCGGATCGAGTTCCTTTAAAGGCACGGGCGGCGTTCGTTGCAGAAATATTCATATTTGTTTAAAGCACCATCAACAGAAGGAATATTAAAATATATATAGTTTTGTTCATATGCCAAACATAATCAGCGCTTAAATAGTATATCGTCGTCAAGACATCCGATGATGTACGTAAACAAGAGCCTGCTCGTGTTACAGAAGTTGTGCTTCTGTTTACATAACACAGCGAAATTATATTGGTTAATCACACACAAATGATATAAACGCTCTTTATTATTTCCATATCAGGACAACAGTAACAAGTAACGCTCTTTATGTTTACCATATCCGGATCTAAACAAAAGCCAGGTAACGCAACGTTTTTTGCTTTTGTTTACATAATAAAGGAAAAAACAATTGGCAATAACATACTGTTTATGCCATATTTCTTATTGGTTTAAGAACAAGGTCTGTCTATATTTAACTATTCTTTCTGTTTATGGCGGTTTTTGACGGAGGTGAACATTTTAACGCCCCCCCCCCCCCCCGTATCTTTAATCATATGCTTAAACTGTTTAGTCATATATTACAGTCATGTCAGTTTCCAAAAACAATGGAATATCAAAACTAACATCAGTGTATAAACCAGGAGACCCGTTAAACTTCAACAGCTGCTGAGGAGCAAGTATCTCAAGCTTCTTAGAAACATTATTTACTTCTCTGGTAAAAATTAGACTCAAATTAGACTCAAATAACTTGTTGAGCATGAACCAAGGGTGTTTCAGGAAAGGGTAGGGACACGTGATCATATATTCAGTTTGAAAGTAACTATTAATAGATATCTAAAACAGAAAAATAAAATTGTATGTATGCTCTGTATATTTTCAGAAAGCATTTGACAGTGTTTGGAGACACGATTTAATATATAAACTGATAAAAAGATCAATTGGTGGTACATTTTTTAAAACTAATTCGTAATTTGTACTCAAGTTCTATGTGCACATGTAGAAAAGAAAAAGGCTCGACCAATTGGCCAAGCAAGGTGTGAAACAGGGGGTGTGTTTTAGTCCAACTTTTTTCAATATTTTTGTTGATGATTTTGGAGAATATCTAAATAATTCCCAAATATGACCCAATTGTTCTTGATAATACTAAATTGAATCACTTAATGTATACTTGATGTATATGACTTGATACTGATTTCGGAATCACCAACAGGTCTCCAACACTGCCTATATGCTCTGAATGCACACTGTAATTGTTGTAATCTTACTATGAACACCAAAAAGACTAACACAGCGATAATAGAATAACAAAGGCAGCGAAGGACAAAGTCACATTTTACTATGGTGATTCAGAACTAGAATTCACTTCGCAATATAAATACCAGGTAATTGCTCACATATGGATAAGAAATTTGGATATCAGATTCTAATGTTAATCCTAATTCTGTCGACAACCCATGTTTCACTTTATAATTTTTAATGATATGCCTGGTGTTCATGGTAAAGCATCTAATTTCGCTGTACACATGGAACGTGGCTGCTATGATATGAATGTCAGAATTATAAACAAATATTCAAATGTAATAAAAGACGAAGATATAGATAAAAATATCCAATACACATTTATATACAATACACAAAGCAGCGTATATATCCGACAGAATAGCTCATTAAAGTGGAAATATAGTATGGACTAGTCAAATAATAGAATTTCAATGCAAGATAAAAATACATCATTGGATCACACTATAAATAAATTTGACGAATTTGTGATAACATGTTACAATGAATTATAATCAATAGTTAATTAGATAACATAATAATAGCAAATTCTGGTAAACTCAGATATTATTCTAAGTTAGTTGAAAGTGCCAGACTTCAAAATCATCTCAATGTCAACTTAAGTGCACATCCGCTTATGAGCGAGGTTGGTAGATATTATAAGCCAATTAAAATAATGATGAACGTTAATGTCCAAATTGCGAAAAAGAAGTTGAAAATGAAGAACATTTTATTCAAGAGTGTACACTATACAATAGCTGGAGGGAGAAATCTATCATTAATCGTGCGGAAGAATCGAATATATTTTTAATCCAACAACATATTCGGATACAAAACAAGCATTTGAATTGCAGAATAAGAAAGTACATATAGATAAGGACACTGTAAACTAACATGAGACCATTATTGTCGGATTTGTAATTATCTATGTCCACGTATAGCTACATGTATACATATTTATTTTTTCAAAACAAATTTGTCTGTATCTAAATAATGCAAACATTGTTTAAAGGTACGGTTGGCCTTGGCGGTGGGTATCCTGTGAAAATATTTCCACCCGTCAAATACCGCCACAAACAGAAAGAACATCAAAATTTAGACAGACTTTGTCCGTATACAAATAAGAAATATCACATAAACAGTATGTTATTGTCATATGTTTGACCATTGTTATGTAAACAAAGGCATAAAAAGTTACTTTTCTTGTGTTTGTTTATATTATGATGGTAAACATAAAGAGCGTTCTTGTTGGTGAATTCCTGATATGGGACTAATAAAGAGCGTTTATGCCATTTGTGTGTGATCAGCCAGTAGCATTGAGCTGTGTTCTGTAACACAATCAGGCTCTTGCTTAGGTAAAATATAGTAGAATATAGTAGGTCTTTATGATAGCATGCTATGTACGCGATGGTCATGGTATATATGAACGAAACTGTATGCGTTTTAATGTTTTTCTGTTTACGGTGTTTGGAAAAATATGAATATTTTTGACAATTAAGGCCAACCGTGCCTTTAACGTGGGCTTCTATGTAACATTATATATTAGATAGGTCACAGCAAATAAATTCAGTCAGTTTATAGAGTAATTAATTGTTTTCTGTTCTCCCTCACTTCCATGGTCAAGGACTTGCGAACGACCTTGCCATTCATATTACGAGGAATAGTATCCACAACCCACAGAAACTTTGGTTTATAATAACCCAAGACTGTTCGATCGTTCATTGCTTTGAGGATATCCTTGTAATCGGCTGTCGACTTCCGTCCGTCGAGTACTACACATGCGCACAATAGTTCACCGTGAATATCATCTGGGATTGTTGTTGTCACGACATCACGGACACCCAGGATGTCCAACTGCAGCAGACTATTTTCTATGTCACTTAATTGTAGGGTAGCATTGTCAGTAGCCAATGCCTCGCCATCCCTACCCAAAACGAACAACTCACCCATTTGTGATATATACCCAACATCATGTGTGTCGTACCACCCAGAGATTTTAACCGACCTTGATTGCGCCTCGTCTCCATAATACTCAACGAAAATGTTTGGCGTTCTGGTAAGAATGCGACCAGTCTCACCACGTGGTACAATATCGTAATCCTGATTGGTCACTTTGATTTCCATAGCAGGATAAGGATTGCCGCCCACGCGTCGTTCGATCTCCATTCCAGAAGAAAATATTTTCCCACACAGCCTTCCCGCTTCTAGGTTGCCATAGGACGTTGCCAATCCCCCGACCTTGTCCAATAATACTTCCGCATATTTTTCAATTCCGGCACCAGCTAAGCCAATCATAGTCAATGTTTCTGGATACTTCGGCTGAGGGGTCATTTTTGCAATTTTCGCTGCAGTTGAGGGGTCAAGAAATGTGTAAGTGCATTTCTCTTGCTGCATGCAATTCATATAGAATGATATTGCCTCGTCGGATGTTTCCGCCATAACCTGTGTGGTAACTCTGGTCCAGCCGTTGACGATATCCCTGATGGGCGTACCAGCGATCCAACCAAAAGCAGATATGTTGAACATCGTCTGATGTTCATCAGAGCTTGTTTTGAATATATTAATCAAGTTGCTGTGTGTATGAACGATCATCTTTGCAACCCCAGTTGTCCCCGAGGACCTCATTATCATAGCTGTGTCATCTGGATCCAGACTCACCAAGTTGTGATCGAAACCTTCATCAGACGATTCCATTAGCTTCTGGTAACTTTTGATTGGTGGTTGATCTTCGGGGGTATTTACGCATATGACGTGCCGTATTGTGGCGGCTTCTGTCGAGTCAAGCATGCGAATGAAGTCGCTCATTTCTAGTTTATGTCCGAGTAGTTCCGTTGAATATATCAAGGCGACCGGTGATGTTTTCTTGAGAGTGTATAACACGTTCTTATAATTCTTTATGTCAGCGAATATACTCAGTGGTATGGCGCCTGTCATAATTATTCCGAAAATCGCCACCGCCCACTCGATGGAATTATCTAAAAGAACAACCACGATGTCGCCTTTACGAACGCCCATACTCCACAGAACTGATGCAAACCTCCTGGATTTCTCGTATAATTCTCCGTAAGTGATATTTAGGCGCTGCCTATTTTTGTCGAACAGAACGATGAATTCTTTGTCAGGTTGACTGTGCGCATGTTTGATGAGGAAATCGATTATCGTGGCATAAATCCTAGGACCTGTCGGTTGACAGGCTATATAACTCTTCTGTTCAACTGCAAAAGAGAACGACCAAAAACAATTCAGTAGTGGTCTCATATGGAGGGTTTCCACTCTCTTTAAGTGGGGGGGGGGGTCAAATGACACATTTTCGCCCTTAATTCAAATGACAGTTTAAACTGTTTCAATTCTGTTTTAATTGAAAACTAGTAAATGCATGCAGGCAAATATTAAGAATGTTTTCAAATACTTGCTGATAGGCGTTTGTCTACCACATACATGCATTGGAGTTTCCAGGTCAGTCTGTGATGAAAGTATGCTAGGTCTACCTGAATGGGTGGTCAAATTCCATATGGCTAAATGGAAATTCAAGTGCATCATGCAATACCGTAACCTATCAACAGCTGATGGGTGCACGTAACACACTAGTATAAGGTATTTGCATCCAATTTTACAACAACAAAAAATTATACATATCCCAGGATAT
This sequence comes from Siphonodentalium dalli, assembly GCA_032622095.1. Lineage (NCBI taxonomy): Eukaryota > Metazoa > Mollusca > Scaphopoda > Gadilida > Siphonodentaliidae > Siphonodentalium > Siphonodentalium dalli. The sequence goes on from CP136068.1 coordinate 94,212,052, forward strand.
TCCATGCATATCAAGTGGAATATAATATCCCCTGGAAGCTATTATATGAATCGAATGTAATACATTTTAAGCTGATAACATCCCATGACAGTGAACTGAATATAGACTATCGAGTCACTGTTGTCATTTTGTAGACATATCCATGACATATCATTTGTTAAGCTCCACTCAATTAGAGTTGACATATTTTGAAAATATATACATATATAGAGAAGATATTTACCAGACTGCAATTAGAAATATTATTTTATAAATTGCTGGATAAATGCAAACCGAGGTCATTGTGAAGGATGGACACAATTCAATAATTTCTAATTATTTTCCGATTAGTCTGTCAAACAGCCCATTTTCTAGCGTTATTCCATAAGGTGTTGTGGGAGTAACACATATCATCTGATTTGATTGACATGTATATAATTAACCGATTAGCTTGATGCACTGGTTAATAAGCAACTAAATAATTGAAATTATGCCCCTTGGCATTTGTGTAGGTAAACTCGAGTCCGCACAAACAAATACCGACAACTGAATGGTGTATAATATCTTCGTTTGTTTAATGTGAAAGGGAAAAAAAAAGAAATTCATGGATCGATCCGTAAGTATTCGATACTCATTTTTTAGGATTTTTAATTCCGGTAGAAAGAGAGAGAGGGCATATCATATACGCTTGAGTGGATCGGGCCCATATCTGTAGGGATGTGTACCCTGATGGTTTTTTAATTCTTCATAGGGCCCACGCCAAGCATGTGTGGTTTTCGCTGGTGAATGTTAAACAGAGAGCACATTCAACATTCCTGTGAAGTTGGCACAACATTCATTCAACATTCAACTTTTCTGTACATAATTTGTTTAACGTGAATGCAACAAGTGGGTCGTATATACAGCGCCTCGATCAAAATCAGAGTATTCGATACTTCGATACTCATTTTTGAGGATTTTTAATTCGGATAGAAATAGAGGGCACATCATATTCCCATGATCTGTTCAACATTCGCCAGCAAAAACCACACTTGTGAATTAAGTACCATCTGGAGCGTACACGTCCATGCAAATGTGGGCCCAATCAGATCATGAATATATTATGTGCCCTCTATCCCTACCCGAGATAAGTATCCTGAGTATCAAATACTCTGATTTTAATAGGGCGCTTTATATACGACCCACTTATTCAAATAATGTTTTTAAAAAACTGATGTACGAGAAAAATTGAATGTTGTGTGGGATTGTTGGTTTAAAAATTGGACCCTACCCAATTTGGCCGTCCAAGATGCAACAGGCCATAGCTTAGTGCCATCTCCACCAAGGCCCACATGAGGTCACAGTAACATGCTATGGTGTTATAATATATGTTGCAAATGTCAAATATGGGCACAAAATATATATTTAGTAAACAAAATTTATTTTGCCTCTCGGATCACGCACCCACCCCGGCATACCTTCCTGCAAATGTTTTATTACACCACCACCACCCCCCCCCCCCCCCCCCCCCCCCACATGTGACTTGAAGATACATAAAACCCGGAGTACCGCGTACACAGTCCGTGCATTTCACGCCTGAAATGGGTGATGCAACATCGCCACTGAGCACATACACCAGATGAGTTATTGTGAGGGTAAATAATACCACAGTATACATTGGTTACAAAGTTTAATGATTTTTCCCTTCAAATTGATTATTTTAAATTTAGATTTATTGAAAATTCACGAATGGGCCACCTCCTTAAAAGTCATTGAATACCAGAACTTGAGCAGCTCCATTGAAATTAAATGGACATGGCTTGTTCTTCTTCAAGTTTCATTGGACGTAAACCAGCTATTTATATCAGTATATAGCGAGATTATAACTATCAACTCGATCTCTATACTTATATCAATAGCTGGTATACGTCCAAGGAAACGTGACTAGGTCCCCATAATTATGTATACATCATTTGGTAAAAGGTATCTCAACCTGGAAAATTTCCGAAACAATTCGTCGATATATCGCTGAAAAAACGTGTTTTGTTTCTTATATCTTTCGATAAATTTGATATCGGAAATAATGTCCGCCTATGGCGGTGTGCCTAATTACCGCCCGGGACCGCCGGGACCGCCCGGGCGCCCCCACGGGCACATGGACACCATATCTCGACGTATAAGGTAGCGACATACCAACTGAGGGCAACCTACATGTAGAGGATTTTACTCGCTCGCTCGTCTCCGGTCGGTGTTATTAAACCCGCAAATGCCGATATTAGCTAAGAGCCCGGGTGATCCCGGGTGTCTTCGTGTATTTTTGGACAGTATATTTTGGTGATGCGTGGTAGTGCAATACACCTGAGTGTGACTTCCAAATATTGACTCGTTGACGCGTCCACGGCCGATGTTATTAACCCCTCAAAAGCCGGTAAAATACCATATAAACAAAAAGAGCTCGGGACCGCCCGGGCGCCCCCATGGGCTCGTGGACACTATATCTCGACGTTATAACATAGGGACATAACCCACGGGTCAACCTAGAAAATTTTACTCGCTCGCTCGACTCCGGCCGGTGTTATTAATCCCGCAAATGCCGATATTGGCTTAGAGAGCCCGGGAGCCCGGGTGTCTTCGTGTGTTTTCGGACAGTATATTTCGGTGATGCGTGCATGGTAGTGCAATACACCTGAGTGTGACTTCCAAATATTGACTCGTTGACGCGTCCACGGCCGATGTTATTAACCCCTCAAAATCCGGTAAAATACCATATAAACAAAAAGAGCCCGGGACCGCCCGGGCGCCCCCACGGGTCCATGGACAATATATCTCGACGTTATAACATAGCGACATACCCCACGAGGTCAACCTAGAACATTTTACTCGCTCGCTCGTCTCCGGTCGGTGTTATTAACCCGGAAATACCGATATTGGCTAAGAGATCTCGGGTGTCTTGGTGTGTTTCGTACAGTATATTTTGGTGATGCGTGGTAGTGCAATACACCAGAGTGTGACTTCCAAATATTGACTCGTTGACGTGTCCACGGCCGATGTTATTAACCCCTCAAATTCATGTAAAATCCATATAAACAAAAAAGCCCGGGACCGCCCGGCTGCCCCCATGGGCCCATGGACAATATATCTCGACGTTATAACGTAGCGACATACCCCACGAGGTTAACCTAGAAAATGTTACTCGCTCGCTCGACTCCGGTCGGTGTTATTAGCCCCGCAAATGCTGATATTGGCTAAGGGAGCCCGGGTGTCTTCGTGTGTTTTCGGAGAGTATATTTTTGTATATATTGGTGATGCAATACACCTGAGTGTGACGTCCAAATATTGACTCGGTGACGCGTCCACGGCCGATGTTATTAACCCCTCAAGATCCGGTATCAACAATAAGATCACGGGAGAGGCCGGGCGCCCCAATGGACCCGTGGGCACTATATATCTCGACGTTATTATGTAGCGAGATACCACCTGAGTGATTGATACATGAGTCAATTTCAATTTATTTCATAGCCATACTAGGAGAATGCTATGTTTGCAAATAAAAACGACTTATAGTATCGAGACGTCGTCAATATTGCTGGGTGGGGGGGGGGGGTAACTAAAACGCACAATATATAGACTTAGACAATCGCCCCGCTCGAAGGAAAATGTTCTGCGGCGGAGATTTTTGTATTAATGGTTTCATCGAGGAAAGATCGAGAACTCAACGTGGAATATATTACTCTTATGTCATGGTAGAGTTTCACAATAAATTAGATGTGTCATATATACAGGCCAGCAAAATTTCAGCGGCCAGGAACAAACGAGAGAGAGAGGTGGGAGAGAGAGAGAGAGAGGGAGAGAGAGAGAGAGAGAGAGAGAGAGAGAGAGAGAGAGAGAGAGTGTTTGTGTGTCAAATCGACATTATATCAAATTATGTTTATAATATTTTTGTCTTCCGAAACCATTCAAATAAAATCGTCGTCGAAATTAGTCTTCGGGAACGAAGATCGTTTTTAACAACTGTGTGATCGGAATTTACAAACGGTACACGAAATACGATTCGCAGAAAGGATACATGTTTAAAGGCATGGTCAGTGTACACGTTAAGCAATGCTGTTAAAATATTCACATTTGGTAAAACCGCCATAAACGAAAGGAATATTAAAAACTATAGGCTGGTTCTGTTCTTATACCAATCATAAATATCACGAAAATAGCATGCTATACTCGATATATACGCTGTGTTACTTAAACACAAGTCAAATTATGTTACAGAAATTGGCTTTTGTTTACATAACCCAGTGTAGAACATGACTTTAACATGCTATTTATGCGATATTTATTATTGCTATGTGAACAAAATTGTAATGTGATTTCTTATTATTGTGGTTTTAACAAATACCATACTATATTCCACCTATTATGTCTATCAACGGACCCCGTTCTTGACCTGACGTTATGGGATTTACTTATATAACAATTGCACACATGCAAATACTTTATTGTTACCTCAAAGATACCAATACTAACACGCAAAATATGTTAACAGAATTAGAATACACTACAATGTACACAGTTTGATGCACATATACGATTGAAAGTAAACCAAACTAACTAACAAAATATTTTGAAAGAATTATAATACATGTAGCATATAATATACAGCCGGTGATGTACGTACACTATGCAGATGAATGTAAAGTTCCATAGGGTGTGACACAGTGCATGGAAGTTCAAGAATAATATGGTAAGTTAAATGTGTAGTTATTACGTATTACGGAATGACGATTTATGAGATTTGTTTTAATTGAACACATTTTTGTTCGAAAAGCCCATGTCATATCATTTTCGTCAAAACTTGAATGCGAATTTAATGATTCGCAAGAAGCATATAGTAATATATGTGAGATCACGATGCTTGTCAGAACGACATAATTATGTTAGCACATGCATGTCAATTAAGTGTGTGTTGAGTTGATGCGGCATTATAATTTCTCAGAGATTGACACACACATGAATAGAAAGAATCTTACTTTTCAAAAGTAAAAATAACAACGGCATTTGCGGGATTAATAACACCGGCCGGAGACGAGCGAGCGAGTAAAATCATGTAGGTTGCTCTCAGATGGCATGTCGCTAAATAATAACGTCGATATATAGTGTCCACGGGCCCATGGCGGCGCCCGGGTGGTCCCGGTCGGTCCCGGGCTCTTTTTGTTTATATGATATTTTACCGGAGTTAATAACACCGTCCGGAGTCGAGCGAGCGAGTAAAATGTTCTAGGTTGACTTCGTGGTGTATGTCGCTACGTTATAACGTCGAGATATCGCGTCCACGCGCACAAGGGGGCGCCCGGGCGGTCCCGGGCTCTTTTTGTTTATATGGTATTTTACCGGATTTTGAGCGGTTAATAAGATCGGCCGTGGACACGTCAACGAGACAAAATTTGGAAATCACACTCAGGTGTATTGCACTATGACGCATCATCAAAATATACTGTCCGAAAACACACGAAGACACCCGGGCTCCCCCGGGCTCTTTAAGCCAATATCGGAATTTGTGGGGTTAATAACATCGACCGGAGTCGATCGAGCGAGTAAAATTGTCTAGGTTGACTTCTTGGGGTACGTCGCTACGTTATAACGTCGAGATATAGTGTCCACGGGCCCATGGGGGCGCCCGGGCGGTCCCGGGCTCTTTTTGTTTATATGGTATTTTACCGGATTTTGAGGGGTTAATAACATCTACCGTGGACGCGTCAACGAGTCAGTATTTGGAAGTCACACTCAGGTTTATTGCAGTACCACGCATCACCAAAATATACTGTCCGAAAACACACGAAGACACCCCGGGGTCTCTAAGCCAATATCGGCATTTGTGGGGTTAATAACACCGGCCAGAGTCGGGCGAGCGAGTAAAATTTTCTAGGTTGACTTCGTTGGGTATGTGGCCAAGTTATAACGTCGAGATATAGTGCCCACGGGCCCATGGGGGCGGTCGGGCGGCCCCGGGCTCTTTTTGTTTATATGGTATTTTACCGGATTTTGAGGGGTTAATAACATCGGCCGTGGACGCGTCAACGAGTCAATATTTGGAAGTCACACTCAGGTTTATTGCACTACCACGCATCATCAAAATATACTGTCCGAAAACACACGAAGACACCAGGGTTCCCCCGGGCTCTCTAAGCCAATATCGGAATTTGTGGGGTTAATAACACCGGCCGGAATCGAGCGAGCGAGTAAATTTTTCTAGGTTGACTTCGTGGGGTATGTCGCTACGTTATAACGTCGAGATATAGTGTCCACGGGCCCATGGGGGCGGTCGGGCGGTCCCGGGCTCTTTTTGTTTATATGGTATTTTACCGGATCTTGAGGGGTTAATAACATCGGCCGTGGACGCGTCAACGAGTCAATATTTGGAAGTCACACTCAGGTGTATTGCACTACCACGCATGCCAATACTGTCCGAATACACACGAAGACACCCGGGCTTCCCCGGGCTCTCTAAGCCAATATCGGCATTTGCGGGGTTAATAACACCGGCCGGAGTCGAACGAGCGAGTAAAATTTTCTAGGTTGTTTTCGTAAGGGTATGTCGCTACGTTATAACATCGAGATATAGTGTCCACGGGTCCATGTGGGCGCCCGGGCGGTCCCGGGCTCTTTTTGTTGATATGGTATTTTACCGGATTTTGAGGGGTTAATAACATCGGCCGTGGACACGTCAACGAGTCAATATTTGGAAGTCACACTCATGTGTATTGCACTACTACGCATCACCAAAATATACTGTCCTAAAACACACGAAGACACCAGGGCTCCCCGGGTTCTCTAAGCCAATATCGAAATTTGCGGGGTTAATAACACCGACCGGAGAAAGACAGAAAGAAGGCAAATAAAGAGACTTTCACTTTTTCATAACATTGCCAACCACAAAGTGCCGAAATATTTAGTTGACTTACTTCCCCCGAAATTTTCAGACATAAGCGACAACGATACCAGATTTGCGTCAAACTTTATACATTTTAAACCTAATACAAAAAGAATGGAGTCAACGTTCATGCCCACGTGCGTAAAAAACTGGAATGCAACCAAAATTGAGACTAGAGATCTTAACCTACAATGTTATCTAAACACTTCTAAACCTCAAACAGCCAAACCCCCTCCCCCCAAGTATTACAATGTAGGAAATCGGACTGAAAATATGCATCACTGTAGATTACGATGTGAATGCAGCAACCTCCTGTCAGATAAAGTTCAAAATTACATTGCTAGTTCCAAAAACTGCTCATGTGGAAACGGAGATGAAAACGCCTTCCATTATTTCTTTGATTGTTACCTACATTCGATCCCAAGAATTCGCCTATTAAACAAATTACTTCCCAATAATATTTACTCACTAAAAATTCTGCTATTTGGAGACCCAACTCTTCGTGATTGGGACAACGAAATTTTTTTCTTAGCTGTACAATCACTCATCCGTGAGACAATAGTAGATTCAATCGACTAACTATTGAGATCATTTATATATACAAGCCGGCTAATTGACTCAAACATACACGACTTCCAAACCAATACATATATAAACTCAAGACTGACTCGGGTGGGGAACGACCGGTGAAATGTACATGTATATATGTTCAACTTGCTTTTGGTAATCATGTTGCAATGTCATTATTCTTGATTTATTTTTCAGTGTAATAACAACGGGAGAGGAGGTACTCATAAGTGAGTCAGCACTTGTCCTCCAATCCCATTGTCTGTATACAAATGTATGTGTTATTTCCTATATATGTTATTGAAATTAGACAAATAATTTTTTTTAATCTAAACCGGCCGGAGTCGAGCGAGCGAGTAAAATGTTCTAGGTTGACTTCGTGGGGTATGTCGCTACGTTATAACGTCGAGATATATAGTGTCCACTAGCCCATGGGGGCGTCCCGGGCTCTTTTTGTTTATATGGTAGTTTACCGGATTTTGAGGGGTTAATAAGATCGACCGTGGACGCGTCAACGAGTCAAAAATTGGAAGTCACACTCAGGTGTATTGCACTACCACGCATCACCAAAATATGCTGTCCGAAAACACACGAAGACACCAGGAATCACCTGTGCTCTTAACCAATATCGGCATTTGCGGGGTTAATAACACCGACCGGAGACGAGCGAGCGAGTAAAATCCTCTAGGTTGCCCTCAGGTGGTATGTCGCTACCTTATATCGTCGAGATATAGTGTCCACGGGCCCGTGGGGGCGCCCGGTGGTCCCGGGCGGTCCCGGGCGGTAATTAGTCACACCCATATGGCAGTGTACAGACAAAAACACAATATAAGTTCTTATCATCAGATTATGAATTTGGTTAGCAAAAGTAAATTGGAATTCGGTAACGAACAGATGTTCCTGGTGATCAAGGTGGTGGTCATTTGGAAGATCACTGTTGGAAGGCCGTTGGCATGCAGAATATACCCAGGTTATGTATTAAAGGTACTCAATCCGATCAGATGGTCCCCATATCATCAAGATACAACAACAATTATTTTTTTTCAAAATACGCTTTAGTTATCAGAATCGATTAATTGCAACAAAATAGTGCTAACCACTGTCAACTATGGTATCAAATTTCCCAAAACGTGTTATTTATCAACATTTTGTTCAACGAAATATGGCCGTATTACCACTTAAGTGTCACGAAATTGGCCGTATTACCACTTGATTTTAGAGTTATCCATCTTCATCCGCAATTTTGTCCGAGACCGTCCGTTTGACCACTTGTTTCTGAGCCACAAATAATTGAACATCTCGAGAAATAACAAACTTCAAAAATCGATATCTGATCACTCTGAGCTTTGATGTGTGGGTTTCTCGACTAATCAAATACTTTTTACACACGAAGCCAAATAAATAGTAATTTAGTAGAGATAATTCGGATAATGCATCTTTAAGAGATGGTTCCTGACACGTGTCCGCCCAAACAACTTTTGAGCTCTGTATATCAGTCATCATATAGATTGGATTTGATAATATTTGGTATGTTCATGACCCGCCATGGGGGAAGTGATATCCACAGCATAGGAAAATGCCGTCGTCCACTCATTTGATGCAAAGTTATGGTCTTTCGAGCGAAAATTTATCTGCGCCAGCTTTAAATCTCTGCATGTATTTGAGTTATGGTTGGCCTTGTTTGAATCATCTCTAGTTATCTAACTTAACCCTTTCAGTGCCAGGGGCCGATCTCATCGGCCCTAATTTACGGTCTGTAAAATCGGCCCTAAAAAAAAAAATACATTTTGGGTTGAAGTTTTTTTGGGTATGCTTAAGCATGCTATAGCAAATTTAAAAACAAACTGGGATAACACCTTAGGGGCATGTTATAACTCAAAACTATCACCAAGTATTCTTAGTAATAAGTTTGATGCCCATGAAAAACGTAAGATTCCCTGGCACTAAACCTACAAAATAAGTCTGTTAAAGAATATAATAACAAATTATTAAAATTGTAAAAAATTGTAAAAAATAATAACAAATGATGAAAAATTGTTAGGCCAATGCATTCTCTTATATATGCGATGCGACCTATGATCGACTCGCATATATAAGAGAATGCATTGGCATATGGTATATGGGTTTGATACAAAAATCGGCTTGGCACTGAAAGGGTTAAGACAAGTTTCGAATTCAGACAAATCATTAAAAAATCAATAACCTCAGCGATAAGCCACATTAGTGATGGTGGTGGTGGTGGTGGTGGTGATGGTGGTGATGGTGGTGGTGGTGGTGGAAGGGGGGGGGGGTAGCTATGTGTGTTACAAATTATGACTTAACCCTTTATATACTAAATGGATTCTCCCACCAAATTAAAAAAGCGTACATCGGAATGAAACATTATTGATTTGAAGGGATGTTCAGGAAAAATAAGCAGACGGCACATAAAACAAGTACAGAAAAGTCCTATTTATTGAGGGAAATGTTTAGATAATAAGTTCAACAACGATATATGGTCGTTTGTTGAGCTTGTTATCGTAACATTTTATGCGGGATATATAGAGGATCTACAACGAGTCCCCATTTTATAGCGGAATTTACAAAACGAGTCCAGTAAATTAGGTCTGGACCGAGCCTTTGGTGATGTCCATACCTAATTTACTGGACGAGTTTTGTAATTTCCGCTATAAATTGGGGACGAGTTGTAGATTATATTTATTACATGATCCAAAACATCAACAAAAGATACTTAAATCAACAAATGGGACGCGAAACTAACATCGGCTTCTTTAATAAGGCATGCGATGACGTTTCACGTAACTATTCGTTGTTTGCCCGCGTAAAGAAATAGTTCCAGATAAATAAAGACTCTTTGGCGAATTTAATGGCGTATATTTAATGACATAACTTTTCAAACTCTTCTTTCATGATAGCTTGTTGGAAAACTATTGGAAGCCATATTATTTTGAGACGTAGCGTACGGAATGTTAACAGACGACAAACCGGAAGTCAAAGGTCACCTGGAACTATTTCCTGTATTTTAAACGAACGTTTAATATCACAATTTATAGAATTCGGTTTATTGAATGGAATAAGGGTAGGATCGTGTAATAAAATCATATAACTACTCATCAAGAGCGTTATGTATAGAATGGGTTAACCCCGCTATGTGATACTTTAATATCGATTTCGAACCCCAATATATATACTCACCATTCATCCTTGCAATTAAATATAGATTCCGTTAAAAGGTATGATATCTGCGGCCAGCCTAAATTATAACGTGGTGTCGGAACGAGAAACACTATGAAATGCGGTTATTCACGCCTTGCTGCGTATCTATTAGTAAGGTCAATTAAAGAGTGTATGTTCCCCAATTTACCCGGGGTGCACATATGTAGTTTTTCTCTCCTTTGTATTCTACCCGGAAAACCTATTGTGTATATTTATTGTATGTCTCCAATGTGTAGAAGAATATTTATAAACATGGTTATCATATATAAATGATAGTCACACAAAACACTGAGATGTTTTAGTATTATCATGACCATATGAATGTAGCCCAAGATCAGAAGATAGTGTATTTAGAAGATTACTCAGCGAGATATTTTGGTGATATTTTATACAAGAAAGATAACTCAATACGGAAAATACAAAACAATGAAAACTACGGAAAGCCGTCATAACACAATTAGCTGAATACAATAACATCCCTTGTGTATACAGAAATAATGCTTACTGTAACATCTGCTACTTTAACAAAAGATATGTATATGCAAAAATTCAATTGTTGTTGTACTATGATATCAACTGTTATTAGCACTGTCTAATTAATAAACTAAGTTTATGTGATGTAATCGAAGATTTTTAGGCATCTCATGCACAGTGTTCATACGACACCCAAAGCAGTTCGCTTCACAAGTGTTTTATGCTACAGTAGGTGCAGATATCAGGCTTTTTCTCGCAGACTTTGCGACTTTCCAAATATGAACCTCCGCAGGTGCATGGCAGATATGATGTGGCTAATGGAAAATAGTGTCACTGTGACATAAATCGCAAGGTTCATTCTTCAATTGATTGGTATTTACTCCGTAAATTAACTGGAAATCGTGAATATCTGTACACTGGACATATAATGTGCGTGGTCGTGCACAAATTTACAACTCTTCAACATGGTATTTAAGATTTAGTTGTTTCGTTTATATTATTAACGCCCATCGGGTGTATACTGATGGGCAAATTTTAGATCGCTGTGTGTCTGTGGACGTTTTATAAATAGATAATCGGTTGTTCCGGTTTTGACAATTCGCAGTAGGTCCCTATTTGCGGAAGTCTATTTGCGGAGGTCCACGAATTCGCGGAGTTCCCTTAAAATTGTCGAAATATGTTGATTTTAATGAGGGAACGGGTGCGTATTTGTCAATTGATACGTATTTTAAACAAATAACGACACGATCATCATAATAGTGGTTTGTTCTATCAATCATATCATCATCATCATCATCATCATAATACGGAACAAGTCTTGCGACTTTTCGTCCCAATAATATTATTTACAATGCTTGTTTACAAATATATGTATCGTCATTCGATATTTACTTGTTTACTTTAGTAAAAAGGGAAATAGTATTCAACCAACTGATAGCCTGTTGTCACAATTCGCAGTAGGTCCCTATTTTGAGAGGTCTATTTGCGGAAGTCCACGAATTCGCGGAGATGCCCTAAAATTGTCGAAATATGTTGATTTTAATGAGGGAACGGGTGCGTATATGTCAATTGATACGTATTTTAAACAAATAGCGACACGATCGTCATAATAGTGGTTTGTTCTATGAATCATATCATATTCGCTGGATTGATAGTTGCAGTGTGTAACTATTATGACCGCATTAATTGCTTTCAATGTTTAGATATCAACAATGGCTGGACCACTGTTGAAGATTTTTTATCCGCATTTAGAGACTTCTGGTGTGGTGAATTAGAAACCTGCAGTAATAACCCGTAGTTTTTTGTAATAATTTGAAGGATTAGTTGTTTTAACGGAATTCATGTAACCAATATATTTAACATTTTTTTTATGATTTATATTTATGCGTAATAATATAATCTTGAGGGCGTTACCATTTCTGATTATGGTTTTCTTGTATCTGTTGTCCACTCAATTTTATGTTTACACAGACGAACTGAAAATTGAATGGATAGATATCACCATATAATGTTGATCTAACTAATAACGAGGTTATTACTTGGTTAGTTGGATATAGGCCGAGATATTAGCCCGAGGTAACTTCATATCACCATGAGACCTCTAAATACAGCTCACTACATTTCATACAATCAAGAAACTCAACTTATCCAACCCCATGGAGCCTGACACATGCATATTACTATAAGACGAGCATAATTTTTATCACGCAACAACTCAGTTATTGATAACTCACCACTGTCATCATCTCACGATTCATCTGTCCCCCTCCTGTCTTATACGTTCTCTCTCTCTCTCTCTCTCTCTCTCTCTCTCTCTCTCTCTCTCTCTCTCTCTCTCTCTCTCTCTCTCTCTCTATCTCTATCTCTCTCTCTCTCTCCCTCTCTCTCTCCATGCCTCTTGATATCCCTAACACTATCTTCACCCTTGTTTCTATCCCTAACTCAAACTTAATTATATATCTCCATTTGTCCTAAAAAAAACAACATTATTTCTATCCTTTCTCGTCTGATCGATACCCCTCCCTCATCTGTTGGGGAAGGGGCATGTCGACAAAGAGGAGAAGACTTCATATAAGCCCTCGGGCTTGTTGTCTGATCCTCATTTCCATACACTATCTCTTCTATTTTTGCATATTTGTATCATCAAATAAAAATCTGTTTACACTAAAACAAAAACAATTATACTGATCCACCCTTATCTCAGATAATGCAGTCACGAGAACTATTATACGGGACTATAATCCCAATATACCATATAAATAATCTAGATAATGGTCCACAAAATGACGCTGTTAACAACACTTATACTGGTCCTACTAATATTCACGTCGATACCACAGAATCGTACCCATATACAATTGTAAACTGCCCCCATGTATTGGATCCGCATAATATCAAGAATTTTTCGGGCACCCAGAGAAACGAGTGAGACCGCACAACTCAATTAGAAAATTTCGATGGAGATGATTTTCTGCGGCGATATCAATTGTCCAAGGATTTAACTAACGCTTGAGTGTTATTTTTTTCTATCCGAGAATTAACTGATCACAGACTTAGACTCATTATGGAGATGAATATATCTAAAATTAGTGAAAATTGGCGGGAATACAAATTCGTATAAAATTTAGGGCCCCATATATCTCACCTAAAGGGTACCAACGTGGCGTATTTAAACCACACGATTAGATTCCTCGTATCACGGAGAAGAACATGTATCAATCCGGTGAAAATCGGCGCAAAACATATTGTTTATCAATTTGTGTGTTCCTCTCACCCTGTGTGCATCACTGACTCGAATGGTCCCACTTTTGACATCTTTAAACCACACAATTAGACCTATGATATCATGGAGATAATTATTCATAAGTTTGGTGCTAATCGGCGACTAAACAAATTTTTTTTAATTTAGTGCCCCCACCCCCATCCAATCTCTGAACCAAACGGCACCAATATGGCGTCTTTAAATCATACGATTAGATTACTCGTATCATGGATAAGAATGTGTATCAATTTGGTGGAAATTGGCGCTAAAAATATTGTGTATCAATTTTGGTGCCCCTCTCCCTTTAAGTGCAACTCTGACTCGAATGACGCCACTTTTGACAGCTTTAAGCCACACCATTAGACTCCTCATGCCATGGGATGATTTTGTATTGTTTTCTGGGCCACAAATAATTGCACATCTCGAGAAATAACAAACTTCAGAAAATAGATATCTGATCACTTTGAGCTTTGATGGCTGGGTTCCTCGACTCGAATCAAATACATTTTACCCCGGTCGAAGCCAAAGAAATAGTGATTTGTGAGCGTTAATTCGGTTAATGCATCTTTAAGTAGTTGCACTGTAAAGACTATAAGCGACAACTCTTTCGTGTCGGGGATTATCACTCCGATATAATACCTGCTGGATAATTTAAAACATCTCCAATTACTTTGTTCAATTTTAGGCCTGGATATGATGAGTTACTTTAAACTTAGTTTAAAGCCCATTTAATTTCCGAGTCACCGATTAATTTTTTTATATTCGGTTTTAATAACAATCTCAGCCCTAAATTTGATTAAAATACTGGAATTCATCACCATTTGGGACGTTTGTGTCTCATAAGCAATTTTCAGCTAAATCGGCAGAGAGAGAATGTGTCATCTGAAAGTGGAAGTAATCATCTCGTAACATTTAGATTATTTTTTTTCAAATATATACGAGTCGTGTACTTCGAACCCACATGCCAGATTCTTCATATCTAGTTTAAACCTCCTTGTTTAAATCTACATTGATGGTCCATACATACATAGAATAAAGATGGCGTCCTGCTTATGGTTATGTTTGAATACACTCAGATAAAATTCCGTTTGAAATGATAATATGGTGCAGTTCTATCTTGACTGTGTGGCTGATTTGTTTTACAAATGTGTTTACACACTTTACCGGTCAGGATTGTTTTCATAATTACATGGATCTGCATATTTTGTGATGAAATTGTTTCTCAATACCTCGAATTCTGATATATGCGGAAAAGGATTCAAATTTCTTATGTTCATTGATCTAGGATTCTCCGGATACTATCTCTGATAAGGTCTGGATATCGTCTATATAATATTTATGATTGGATTGAACTAAATTAAACAATAATAATTTTATTGAAATAACTGTACACAACTGTTTACCTAATTTGCATAAAACACTTGATGTTATTATGTCGCCAACCTCGAGGACGTCGGAGGTGTGATAAACAATCATTAATTACATTGTATGCGCATAACGGAGTTCAACAATGGATTCACACAACGACACTGCCGGTGAATATACGCTCACGGAGCTGACTAATGCTACAGGTGTATCGACAAACGATAGTATCTCTTGTGATCACGATTATATATATATATATATATATACCTTTATTTCCTCCAATTTCGGAGAGCAGTAATAACATAATTACAGGTTACATATATATATGCATACATTGTTTGACAAAAGAGAATTGACATGAAAAGCACATAAACTTTTTAACAAATGGATACAACACAAACAGAACACCTGTGTAGTCTCGCAGACTAAACGTCCACGTGCAGTTACAAACAACACGGGCGCACATACAGGATGGCCCTAACTTACATACTTAACTACACATATGCATACATATATACGCATATACATACATATAAACACACATACACAATTGCATACATACATACACATACATACACATACACACACACACACACACACATATATATATATATACATATACATATATATATATATATATACATATATACACACATATATATACTCATATATATATATATATATATATATATATATATATATATATATATAGAAACACCACACACGTATGCACGCACATGCATTCACATACTTATACACATACAAATACACCCTTACATATATGCATACACACATATACTCACACACGACGGACATACATCATTCGTTATATGCTAACCTGATCATTCAAACCGACTCTATATACGGGTCAACATATATAAATATACACAAACATGTGTTCATGCGGATGTGAAATAGAGCATGTACATCAGTTACCGACGTTTTATCGGCGTCCTCATTGATAATATTCATGAATTATTACTATCATCACTGCATGTCGGTAATATTTGAGATTGCGTGGAATAAGCTTTCCACAAACAATACGTACTGCATACTACAAAGTCTGTGAATAAGTCAGCTTCATCAATTAAATCAAATAACTCCGGTGGACGTGCAGTGAGAAATACATTCAATTGTACATCTGGGCAAAGGCTGTCTAGTTTGAGAATACATTGAATATTGAACTGGTTCATTAACTCATACCATATGTCGTTTCGATATTCCGCAATGGCGGGGCAGTTAATGATGACGTGTTGAGGGAGATCATCGTAAGCAACACCACATTTGTTGCAAGTTACAAACACGGACTCAGTACAAGCCATGATACCGGCCACAGTCAGGTATGCCATTTTGTGTCTAGGGAACTTTCGACAGCAACGCCACAAATGGGAGACTGATAACTGTGGGTGTATAACATGAAAGCGACTGAGTGATTTGTCACCGATCACCGCGCTTTTCCATCCGTGTTCTGAATATTCAGATATTGCCTTGCGCACTATACTTTTCCATGACGACTTTGTTGGGAATTCACTTTCAGAAACATAATTTGTAAAATACGACATCAACTGGTGGTTACCCAGAATATTTGCAATATCGGAAATGAAGGATTTTCCCGAAACCCCATCTATGAAGAACGAGTGCAGCCTTAATAAGAAAACCGATTTGGCTGCCTTCTCAGTTGTGAGGGCGCATAGACTTCCGAAGAAGAGAAGCTTCTTTTTTTCAATAAAACTGTGAATATTTCCTATTCCCAGCAACCCTTCTACAATGTTGGTCCGTGTTTTGGAATGCAAACCTTGGATCTTTTTAAGGCAAAATCGGTGAGTTCTTTCCAGGGATAATACATCTGAATCGGTCAAGCCACATAGCAGTTCGCATCCAAAGAGACCTTTTGGCAATATTATAGATGTATAGATTGTCCTACTGCTGACTGGTGTTATACCTCCAGCATACATACCGATGTTGGACATAGCAAAATAGCTTGACCTAAGCTTCTGTTTTATTTCGTCAATGAATTCACCGTTTTGATTATGCTTATGTATAGGGACACCTAAGTGTGTAAGACTTTCAACTTCAGATACCTGTTTCCCGCACAGAGTCCATGCCCTGTTAGTACTCGTCTTATTGTGCTCATTTTTACTTTCATTAAAGACAATAACAACTGACTTTTGTTCATTATATCGATACCTCCATTTTCGACTGTAATTGGTGCATATAGTCAGTAGCTGCTGAAGACCTTTTTCCGAAACAGAGAGAAGTGTCATGTCATCAGCTTGTGTTGGGCATGAACAGTTTACAGAATACATATTCAGCCCTGCTCCCGAGTTTGCCAGTTCTACCAAAAGTTGGTCAACAAAGAGCATGTAAAAAAGAGGTTATATAACGCCTCCTTGTTTTGTTCCTTGCTCTATTTGAAATTGCCTGGACTGGCAATCTCCGTATTTTACGAAACAAGAGGTACCTTTAAGCATCTGATGAAACAGTAGCCATGATTTTCCACCAAAGCCAAGCATGTGCAGCTTATATAGCAAACCGTCAATCCAGACGGTGTCAAATGCCTTATGGACATCAAGGAAACATGTGAATAATATACTGTTGTTTTCTAATGCAAATGCTTTAGATTCGTGTATGATAAATGAGTCCATAAGACAGTTGACACCCTTCTGAAAACCGTGTTGCAGTTTGTGTACTTTTACCATATTGGGTACGTGAGAATTGAGTCTTGATAAGATAACTTTCTCAAGCAGTTTGTAAATGGCAGGGAGCAGGGTTATCGCGCGATAGCTGTCAAACAACTTTCGGGGTTTGTTGCCTCCTTTATATAGAGGAACTATTACCCCAATCTTAGCATGTTCTGGTATATAGGAGAATTGCATGATACCAGTCAATAGTGCAGCTAGGCATTTGATCAGTGCTGTACCACCAAGGACCAAGTTTTCATTGTATACATTATCCCAACCCGCGGCTTTGTTTAAGTTGAGAGTTTTCAATGCAATCTCTATCTCATCTTGGTGTACGGCTTCTGTGACATATTTAGAGTTACTCCCCATTTCACATACTCTGTCGTTGGCGAGGAAATCGACAGTGTCGTTTACGAATTGAAAGTGACTGTGATCAAAGCTATCGTGTGCCAGAGGTTTGTAAAGTGACTCGAAGTAGTCGGCCCATCCCTTTGAAATGTCTGAGGAATTTCGCAGGGTAGATCCGTTGTATTCAAACATCTTATTTGGTCTATTTTCATGGTTGCGCCGAGATTTCATTATTTTAAAGAACGATCCTTGATCTACTTCGGCGGCTCTGTCTAATTTAGTATTGCGTTCGCTTAGAAATTGATTGCAGCATTGTCTAAATTCACGTCTGAAAGTGCATTTTGTAGTTTTATATTCTGCATACAATGTGTTGTTCGTTTCTCGTGGTTTACCAGCATTGATCCAATTCCGTCTGTGTATTCTCATCATAGAATGTAAGTCCTTCAATCGGCAGTTCCAAAAGGGCTTAAGGTAGCTTTTGAACGTTTTTTGTGGAATCGTTTCACTGGATGCTCTCTGGATAGCGGAGATTATAGAATTATAAAGAGCGTCTACTTCATCTCGGTTGTTGATGTTGTTGTTTTGCGGTAGAAATGATTCAAGACTGCGTTTATATATAGTAGTTGAATTTGGTGAGGATTTAAATTTCTTCCAGTTATAAAATTGGGTCGAGCTACCTGTCTGCCGTTCGGAACTGCTATATTGAATATCGCATTTAAATAAACATACAATGGGCCTATGATTTGACACATCAGTAGCATCGTCATTAATTATTTCAGCATACACAAGAGTCATATTCATGTCGCTTTGCGAAGAAAAAACATAATCAATAGAAGTTCCCTCGCCACCAGAGGTAGGAATACATGTAGCTTGTCTACCAACACAAAGACGACTGTCATTGACTGGTGTAAATTGTTTTGGTTCAAGCAGTTTACGGAGTGAGTTGTCTCTCGGGCGTGATTTCGAAAGTGAGCAGTTAAAGTCGCCCATGATAATAACATGGCCTAGGGGAAAATATGTATCTATTATGTCACCAAGCGATTGCAAATATTGTAAATGAAATTCGTCGGTGTAGTTGGTTGACGGTAGATAAACTTGGAATATATAAAGATAGTCTGCATCTGGTAATTCTACTTGGATACCGCAAATTCTATCGTCATCAATTTGTATGGTCGAGACGTATGGATCCAGTACTTCCTTCCAAATAAGCGCTACACCGCCTTTATGTCTCCCCCGCTGATGGGGCAGCCTTTGTGAGAAATCGCATACAATATGGCATTTGTAATTGGCTAGCATAGGTTCGAGAATATGCGAATTGTGTTCATGAAGCCAATGATGTTATTATGTCGCCAACTTCGAGGACGTCGGAGGTGTGATAAACAATCATTAATTACATTGTATGCGCATAACGGAGTTCAACAATGGATTCACACAACGACACTGCCGGTGAATATACGCTCACGGAGCTGACTAATGCTACAGGTGTATCGACAAACGATAGTATCTCTTGTGATCACGATTATGCTAGCCGTCAATTGAGTATGGCCAAATTAAATACCGTGAGCGCTGATATGAAGGAATTGCATGACCATACAGTTAATTACTTCGCCAATCCATCCAGAGAACAGTGGTCCACATGTGAACAATTGTTATCAGTCATTATGCTTCACACTAACAGTGTTACAAAAGATCTGTTCATTAGTGCTATTCTCGACGCAGTTAAAAGTGATGAAGAACCCCTTAAAACAATTCGTGAATACCTTTTTCTCCAAGCGCTGAGCTTGGACACATATCCGTTCGACAAATCACTAGATATGAAAACTAGAATTACAAACAAAAATAGTTCCCCTATTAAGGATAGGCTAGCTTCTGATATATACAATTTAATTATGTTCAATGTTGATGGTAATGCTGAATATATATCGGAAATCATAAGTAAAAGTGTTCTGAGGAAATCGGTATCGCAAACATGCATTCCAGGATTGGTGGAAACCCAGAAACAGCAAACTAAGTCTCATATTTCCATAAATGTTCCTCTAGCCATAATTCAAATTCAAAAGGATATTTCTGCAATAAAAACTGAATATATGCCAACAATAGACTCAATAAACGAACAGTTACCCAAAATCAATGGTTTCATTGCAAACATAGAAGCAAGAATTACAAAGTTGGAGTCCCTTAATCCAGATGAAATAACCAAACCAGTAAATGAAAAGATTGCTATTCTGGAGGAAAGACTTAATGATTTAACATATGCTTCTGAAACTAACAGTCAATCAATAGCACGAGTGGAAAGTGACAAACTTGATTCAATTGCGAAGATCAAGACAAACATAAAGACGGTTGAAACGGACATGTCAACATTACTAGACAGAACAGAGGAATACATTAAAGGAACAAAACGCCATGAAAATCAGATATCAACCCTTAAAGATATCATCACGAAACAAAATTCCAAACAAGGACAGAACGTAAATAACGACACACTCATCAATAGTGAACTGAAACGTAATAGTGTTATTGTGCAACAGGAACTCAGACATTTTACTACTGAAACTACAAATAAACTCCAGAACTTAATTGAAAATGTATCGTTCTAGTTGACCAAATCAATTAACACACAGACAGAAATTCTTGCCGGTATACAAAAAATGTGTGCGTCAAATAATTCTTACTGTGATTCTAACAGAAAGTCACCATTTGAGGAGAAAGATGACTCTCGAGTAAGCGATCGACACTCAAATGACCGACGTTCAGATGATCGTCAGGAAAATGACCGACATTCAAATAATATGCACTAT
This sequence comes from Siphonodentalium dalli, assembly GCA_032622095.1. Classification (NCBI taxonomy): domain Eukaryota; kingdom Metazoa; phylum Mollusca; class Scaphopoda; order Gadilida; family Siphonodentaliidae; genus Siphonodentalium; species Siphonodentalium dalli. Next base: position 94,233,148 of record CP136068.1, read on the forward strand.
GATCAGCGTGACGAATCTCTCAATGTAAATAATATTTCTGTTATAGAAAGTAGGCACACGAGGAATGAATACGAGGATGAATATGAATATAATAACGATGAAGATAGGCATGACGTTGGAAAAGATCGTGTTTTGAAGAATAGACTTCCAGAATCCGTAAAAACGGAAAGGGTATTCCTAAGCAACTTTCTTGATGACGTCACAGTTTATGACATTGGAGATTATCTATATAAGAAGGACATAAAATTCACGAAAATTATCATGTTGACACAAAATTCGGCTCGCATAAATGTTGGTGAATCAGAAGTCGATAAAGTCACCAGTAGAGCTTTCTGGGCAAATAGAATTTACTGCCGAAAATGGGTCGTTCGTGCTGAGCATCTCGCTAATCTTGATGCTACGCACCATTACCGATCAGAGACACGTGTATAGCACGTGTATGTTCACATTAATATATTTGATATATGCATCTGTTAATACAAGTGATATTTTCAGATATGGTGTCACATAATTCAATTATCTTCTTACTGTTAATTCTAGTGACAGTGAGTCGTAGCATATTTATTCTTGATCATGTATATGCAAATCACAAATCTTACGTTGAACATGATCTATATATAGGCCTACATGTACCAAATTATATATCACGCTACGTCATGATGCCTAATAATTGTAGTCTGATATCACGATCATTTTTAACATGGAACGCGACAGGTATTATGTCGTCTGCAGCATATCTCACTAAACTGTTGAACAATACCCATATAGATATTGTTGGTGTGAGTGAACATTGGCTGAGCACGCATAATACCATATTTGTTGAGTCAATCAGTGACGAGTATGATTATCATATAGTATGTGATGCCTCGCAGCGGCTACCGTCTCAACGGGGCCATGTACCAGGGGGAGTATTCCTTATGTGGCACAAGAAACATTCAAGGTACATAACTCCATTGCAACTGGATGATGACAGGATAATTGGAATCCAAATGCAAATAAGTCGCACCCAATACCTACACATTATACAAGTGTATCTGCCATCGATTAATTATACTGATGATTTTTATAGTGAATACCTGGTAAAAGTTAAAAATGTCGTAGATACATTCAGAGCACTAGGTAGAGTGATTGTTATGGGTGATCTGAATGGAAACCTCGATAAGTCCAATTCGAGGAATATAGAGTTTCAGAAATTTGTTGAAAATTGCAATTATTTTTCTGTCAACCACACTATGGTTACGGGTCCAATGCGAGCAACGTGTGTACCATATAACTGTGATCGTGATGCCGGCACAATTATTGACCATGTTTTAATTCCTTGTGAAGATACAAGCTTGGTATCCAATGTTGAAGTAATCGACGACGATTCTCTAAATGTATCGAATCATCGACCGATTTCTTTCTCATTACATATACCTTCCTCACATGAAATAAGTTCCCCAACTCTCACTTTAGATAACTCTAAAATAAACTGGACCAAAGTTAAATCTGACCAGTCTATTTTAAAATCGTATCACTATTCTCTTGATGTAACTTTGTTATCGTGCATGGATGAAATTAAAAATGAAGATGATCTGAACAAAACATACAATAGTATCGTTGAGGCAATAAATTGCGCTTCAAACAAGTGCTTGCCACGGAAAAAATTCCAACGGCATCTCAAACCTTTTTGGGACGATCATCTGACTGATCTACACAAAGAAATGAAACGTCTCCGTTCTTTGTGGTTAGCCGATGGTCGTCCCAAGCAAGGTTTGGGGACTCTTAGTTACACGAATTACAAAGAAGCAAAAGCAAAATTCAGAAGAATATATCGACAAATGTCGTCTAAATACATGCAGCAAATTGATAACGAAATAGATGAGAAAGCAGAAATGGATCAAGATTCGTTTTTCAGATTATTTAATCGAAGGCGCTCTGAACGTAAAGGTTCCAGTAATAATATGTTCAATTACAATGGCACATTGCTAAGAGATCCTGGAGAAATAGTGAATGCATGGGGGGACTATTTCGAACGGTTGTATACGCCATTGGTATCGGATGACTTTGATGAGCAGCACTTCACAATGGTTAATGATTTTGTACAACGTAACATCTCTGAGAAGTCACCATCATCTATTGATAAAATTCTGCTATTTCCAGTTAAATCTGAAGAGTTGTTATTAAGTTACAAGTCACTTAGTTCCAACAAAGCTTCCAGTTGGGACAAAATCTCTTACGAACATATAATCTATGGTACGGAATTATTAAATAAAATAATTGCAAAATGCATAACAGCAATGTTCAATTTTAGCTCCGTCCCTATAAATGCAAAGAAGGGAGTTATCGTAACTCTTTACAAAGGCGGTTCTAAATCTAGAAGTGACTTCAATAGTTACAGAGCCATAACACTCATGCCAGTATTATACAAATTAACAGAGCGCATACTTCAGAGACGATTTGAGCAATACTCACCAACATTATTAACGGTTGATCCATTACAACATGGTTTTCAAAAGAAATTGAGCTCCAACATGGTGTCATACATAACACGAGAATGCATTGATTACACAAGAGAAAAGGGGAACAAATTATATGCTTGTTTCCTCGACGTCATGAAGGCCTTTGACATGGTGTGGGTCAACGGGTTGCTATATAAACTTCACAATCGTGGTATTCAAGGCCACACATTTTACTTCATACACGATCTTATATCGGGAGTAAAATGTTCAGTTAAGTATAATGGTTTGACATCCCGGTTGGTTCACACTATGCCAGGGGACAAGACAGGGAGGAATATTATCACCTGCATTTTATATATATATATTCTTTATTTCCTCCATTCATGGAGATATTTAGAGAATGCATACAATTATATATATATATAGCAAACAATGGAGGTACTTATATAATCCTTCAAAATGCTGTATGGTTGTATTTAATGAATCCAAACATACTAGTAACAGGTGCATGGCCAATAGGACGCTATGTATGGGTTCTACAACTATACCGGAAAAGATTGAAGTCACTCATCTGGGAATTCCACTGAACAAATACGATTTAAATAGTACTTTTGTAAAACATGTCTGTGATAAGATAAGAGGTACATATTTAATGTTATCAAATGCAGGATTATATGCAGGTGGAATTACCCCGATGAGTTGTAAAACTATATATGAGTCTATAGTTTTGCCAAGAGCCCTTTATGGTACAGAAATATTATGGAACCTTAACATTAAAAATACAGAAATGCTCGAGAAATGTCACCGATTCTGCTTGAAACAAATCCAGGGGTTACCCGTACGTGCCAGGACTGATGTAGTACTAGGTCTCATTGGAATATATCCACTATTATATTATATACGTAAACGAAAACTTTCATTCTTAAGATCAATGTGCAATCTTGACAGGATAAAGACTGCCAAAGAAGTGTTTCTCTTGAGAATCCACCAACATGGATTTGAGGGTCAATGCTCTATGACATCATTTACAACAGATATAATTTCCACTCTGGATAAGTATGGCCTGAATGAATATTTTAATGTGTATATTGATGAAACTTGTTTTCCAGACAAACTAGAATGGAAGTCTATCATTAGAAATAATATGTCTGAGGTTGAGAACTCAGGTTGGATGACTCGGATTAACTCCGAAAGAACGCTGAGTAGATTCCAAAAGATCCAACCGGAGTTCTACACCTCACGTCTTTGGAATACATGTAGAAGATATCCAACCGATAAACACTACTTCATCAGAGTTGGAAAAATCATAAATTTGTCATGTATGCAGTATGAGCAGAAAGTATGTGAAAAGTGCTCTCGTCTGTATACTGACTATGTGAAACATGTTTTAATTGAATGCCCTGATGTAAGCAATATAAGAAATGAAATTGAGTTCTCTCTCCTTACCGACTTTGATATAAATCTCTACTTGTATTATGATTCTTTATCGGACGACGACAAACTTATATTTTTCTTGACTGGTGGTCTGAATGAATTGAACTCATTTATTGATGATTTGAATATATTTATATACTTTATAGTGAGAAATACGTGTAAAATATGGGAAGCATACCACAATGTGAAAACGTAATATGCTAAATAGTAGCATTACTTTTATGCAAAACATAACTTGGTCATGATTTTCTTGAATGTGTGTCATATGTGAGTAGCATGTACATGGGTTACGCGTGCTTATACTAGAATCCACATTAAGCTTAAGCAGTTTTGATTATCAATTCTCGTCTCACATTAAAAAAAAAATACATAGGTTACAAAAGCTTTTGATTCTAGGTAAACTATTAACAACTCTCCCTATGATTTCAGTCATATTCAATTAAACTATAGTATAGTGCACACGTATCCAATGTACATAGCAATACCCATTATATGTTATGTATATATATATATGTTGATTTTTGTACTTCTATGCATAATTTCCACACTTTTGTCATGTTTATATATGTTCTCAATATACTCTCCCATGGAGGAGGAATAAAAGGATATATATATATATATGTTCACAGTTTATTACATTGAATAAGTTGAAAATATAATGTTTCGGAGCTTCCTCTTTCAAATGGTATATAATATGGCATATATTTTATATGATGTGATCTGGGGGTTCGAAAATTAAGTGGGCCTTTAAGATGACACATGCGCGTACATTGGCTAATAAATGATTCAAATTATATAACAACTAATATTTTTAATCAATATGCCGTAAAATGACATAAAAAAAACTGAGCTGCAGAAGATGTGGTCACTCAGTCCGATCGTTGTGTCTTTTCAATGACTATATCTGCGCAGGAGTGGTCGTGGCTTGACTTGCGAAGTCCAGATAAGCTCTGTTTGTAAAAAAGCATGCATGTATTACAAAGACAACAAGCCTTATAAGTCGCGGTCATATTGAATCCATCCAACCCCGTCTGTTCCGTGCATTCAGTGCTACAGGTCGAAGTTCTTGAGTTGCAATCCATATATTGAGCTTTTGAATATTCATGAATTCCATATATGTAATTCATGAATATTCAAAAGCTCCATATGTGGATGCACCTCCAGAACTTTGACCTGTATCACTGAATGCGCGGAACTGGGATGGATGGATCCAATAGACTTAGAAATAAACTTATATGTGCACAATAATTTTTTTCCTTGGAAATTGCCATTTACACAGTTCCTGGTTTTCGCACCAAATTAATTTTTTAACTAACAATGAACTAGATAATAATACCACCTTTCAGTTTTTGTTTCTATTTTGTTATATGTCTAATTTGCAATGACCGCAAATCGGTGGCATCAAACCTTTTGAATTTCCAGTTGTAAAGAAACGAGATTTTCGCTGTAACCCTTCCATTACTGTAGCGAAAACTCTGTGCCAATGCATTATCTTATATATGCGAGTATCGCATAGAGAGCCTCGCATATATACATGTAAGAGAATACATTGACTTAACAATATTTACCTTGACCTCGCTCTCTGTGGGAGACTCGAATATATACGAGCTTGCACTGGTACAGGATCTTTAATGCTGCACATGCGCAGCTTCCGTTATGAATCACATGAAAGGCTTAAGGATTCAATACGATTTAGTTTTTAGAAATATTGTTCTGCTCACCCAATTTTCTCTCATGAGTTATTTCCCTTTGCGATTCGAAAGTATTCGTGTGGATCGGAACATGCGTTCTGTTTACTTTAAATGCTATATATATATGCTTTAGTCTCTGGTCCAAGATATACTATATGGACATTGAGAAAACAAAAATGTAGTTTTTTTTACAAAAGATAGACAGCAATAAAAATAAAGAAATACATCACATATATACAATATATACATCAACCCCAGGTTTTTCCTCTCATACAGCCCGATGAATTCATCATCACAATTGTCATCATCATCACCATATTCATCATCGTCATCATCATTCTCATTCCCATCACGTCATCTTCATCACCATCATCGTCGTGGCCTGACCCTCATCTTCATCATCATAAACATCATCACCATATTATCATCTTTGTCCTCTTCTCCATCATCGCCGTTGTGTAACCATTGGTCATAGTCGTCATAATAAATATCATAACAGCGTAGTCGTCGTTATATAATAGTAGTAATAATAATAATCATAATAATATTAATCATCATCATCACCATCAACCATAATCACTATCACCATCAACCATCATCACTATCACAATCATCATCATCGTCATCATCATCATCATCACCATCATAGTCAATTGGTCTTAATTACCTGATTAATAATTCGGATAAAAGCACATAATCTACGCAATGCAGCCAAATCTGTCATGTTCAATATATTATTCATTACAATTGTATTCGATCTATGCAAATATATCCTTGAAATGCAAATCGATCAGATCACATATTTCTAATATCCAACTTTAACACTTTCTATAGTAAAAAAAAATACTCATTGATGATGAATAGCTATCTTTAATCCTTTCTTTTTGGGAGCTGCGCTGGTGCAGCATTAAAGATCCTGTGCCAATGAATTATTTTATATATACCAGTCTCCCATGGGGACCCTCTCCCGTCCTAGCCAGTGTCCACTATGTCACCAATCGGTTCTTGGAGATATTAATGCGTTTAGCTTGGCGCTTTGATACTTGTTCAGCGCAATGCAAGCGCCGGTCTGATCGCAGCAGTGTGTTTAAAGGGGTACTGTACGCCATTTTCATTAAATTTCCGGTGACAACAACGATCTAATATCGATAATATATAGAAACATAAGTAATTTGAGTCGAAGATGTATTCTGTAAACGCTCAGGTTAATAGGCTATCTTAAAATTTAGTAGTTTAAAAGTTAATAATTTGATATAAATTTAATTTATGACTGGAGCCATAAAATGGCGTCAATTAAATTACGAATTTCCGTAATCAAATAAAGTAATTGAGGGATACTGGATTGTTAAACCGATCGCACACACGATCGCTTAAAATATTATGATGATACGGGGAGAACACTCAAGCCACTCACTGACTAGCGACGATACAATAACTTAAATGATGATATGGGACTAGTATGCCTATAATATAACTTTTATTTGATTCATTTGGTTGAAAACTGTACAATAATTACTCGACAACGACAATTTGTATTTTTTGCATTCCGGTAAATTTGTCATCCGTAACACTACTTCGTACTCAACAGACTTTCAAATAATGAAAAAATTGTTACCTTATTCTCCGACTCGGAGACTATAGAAACCAACAACAACATTTGGCTTACAGTACCCCTTTAAGAGAATGCACTGGCTCACAGGGTCGTGATAAATATTGTTAGGTCAATGCATGCTCTTATATATGCGAGGCTCCCTATATGGGGGACTCGCATGTATATATAAATGTAAGAAAATTCAGCACTGGCACAGGGCTTTCGCAAAATTTCAAGAAGCTCCAGTCATGGAAAGGTTAATAATGCTGCACAGGGCAGCTCCCGGCATGAACGTGTACTTACTGGATGCAGGCTGCGTGACAAAGCGACTCATCGATGTGAGCGAGGGTGGCTGTGTACGTCGCACGGTACTTCTCACACGAAGCCTCGCTGGAATCGCTAGCCAGGTAGTGAACCAGATGAGATACTAAATCATGGATTATAGTAGCGAGACCTACAAATATAAAGCCATGTTAAATGTCCACTGAATTTTCGAATCACCAGATCACTTATATACAACGTTGTAATGTTTTTTTATTATGTCTTTGCTGTTTATCATAATCCATGGTATAAACCATTTGAAAGAGCAAGCTCCAAACATTGTTTTATCGACTTACATATATCCGCTCGAATAAACTGTGAACATGCTGTTTTTCGTCGATGTGCCAACGTGACGTGTGTTCGATGCTTAATTTCGATCTGGTCTGTTCTGCCATTTTATTATTCTCAATGGAAGGGGAATAACTTATATCTTAGATGTGAATTATAATGCATGCGAGGGGGGGGGGGGTAAATAACGAGGGGAGTCTTTGTGTGAATCCTATACTTTCTAGTTTATATAAAAGGCCACGGTGCCAGACTTTATCAAACGCCTTGCTTATGTCACAAAATGCACATCTGATCAAATGCTGCTGGTCGATAATTTGAGACATCTGATGGTTCGTCTTTCTTAAATATTGGCACAATGTTTGATCTTTTCCATGCTTTAGGAAAATAAGACTGTCGAATGCAAGTATTAAATAGTTCAGCGGGGGGGCTTTGAAATCGATTGCTAGTTAGTATAAATGTTTGAGATCTTTCAACCCATGGAGATCAACGCTATCAACATTCAAAATAACGCACGAATTTTTGCAGATTTACTTTGTGGATCTCCATTGATTTCCTATAAAGAAAACTGCATTCTCTTCACAGCTGTACAGAAATACATCATATCGTCTCAACGTTTTTGTAATGAGAATATTGATTGGAATAGTAGACCACCAAATGATTCTACATAACCAAATGTATTACCTGCATACTCTGTACGATGATTCAATTACCTTACCCTATTTCCTGAACCAGCCTGATGTGTATATAAACAAAGATTTACTTTTGTAGGAAAATTCAACAATCCGCATTAAATTTATGTTCGTGTCTTTATATTAGGGGAGAGGAGCGTTTTCTAAGTTGAAATAACTTGTGCTCCGATCCCCATTGTACTCCCATCACATGTTTATGTTATTACAGCTTGTGTATTATTACTTATATTATGTTAATGTATGGGATGTTCAATAAAAATATGGAATGGTAAGCGGAGTTGCACAGTTCTTGAGAAGTTTGGGATTTATCATGTCAGGACCATAGACTTTTGATGCTTTTAATGATTCTAGGGCAGATCTTACCGATTCGTGCGTTATTTTGAATGTTGATAGCGTTGATCTCCATGGGTTGAAAGATCTCAAACATTTATACTAACTAGCAATCGATTTCAAAGCCGCCAATTGTATTTCTGACTCACAATAAGTAGCTGCTCGAATTTGATCATCTTCAGAAACACAAATCAAAATTGATATAGCTATAAATGATATATATACATATATAGCTAACAATGTGGTAACAATTTCAGTAACTCGATGCTGCACACAAAAGAGCCATATAAAGGTACTGGCAAACTAGTGACTCCACTCTACACATAGTTTTAATTGTTCCTATGTAAAACAATATCATGCATAAGAGAAGTGATCATTGTAAATATATGTGCTAATAGTTTTTTTTCCCTCTGTTCTCACCCATCTGTAATCCATCAGTTCATTAATCTTCTCAGCATACTCTGTATCTCTTCCTCTTACTTAATCTTGTCTTCCATTTCTCACTGACCACTATATGTAATCTGTTCTTTTCTGAGGAGATGGCTCTATATAAGCATCTGATGCTTGTTGTCAAATCATCTTCCTCCCTTCTATTCTTCTATTCATACATGTGTCATGTTTTATAATTATATCTTTTTCGGCAGAAATAAATATTAGCGAGTTTGCGATACCCGTCCGACGGGAACGGGTACGGGTATAAATATGTGAACATCGTCACTTGAGTACTTTCAATGCAGCACATAAAGCGATAGCGAATTGAAACGGGTAGATTTGTCCCATTGACCGGTAGCCTTTCACTACGATTTTCTCACCCAAAAGTCCATGAATTCCATGAAATTCCAGTCAGCTATGCGTTAACCTATTTATTGAAAGATTTCATGGGCAAATATTGTTGATAAAGTTGTCATTTTAACCCAGGATTTGTGTTCAAATTCTCGAGGCGGCTTCTATCACTTAGATAAATACGGAAGGCCGATTTTTTTCAATAACAACTTTGTTCACTGCATTAATGACAGGTTGTGATTACTAGAGTGAGTAAATGGTGCTATAGACGCAGTCTCTGCCCATTGCATGGACATGGTTATAGATGGTCTGCGCGTTAGGAAGGGTGTCACCTTCGAATTTCTAACTACACACCTCGAACCATATCAAATTCACAAGTTTGCGCGTAAATCCACCCCCCCCCCCTTGGCTGGCATCAAGCTTTACAATTGTTGAAAATTTTGAGACCTGACACCCCCCCCCAAGCTTGAACAATTTCCAACTATTTCTGACAGCCATTTCAGTCCAAGTTGTGTTACCAAAAATAGGGAAATATGCAAATGTTGGTCTAAAAACTACAAATTATCCACTAATAAATTGTTCGAAAATCAAACTACGAAAAGAATTTCAACCTATTGTTTGTGTGAAATTTCCAACAAATGTTGTGTCAGGTATATCAAATTTCCAAATGTTGAACATTTGACCAAAGTAAGTTGGAGAGGGGGGTTGAGACACCCCTGTCGTCACGTCCCTGTCTCAACCCATTGTACAAGGACATAAATATATCGTGGATTTATTTATGCATTGCACATTTGAATACAATTACCGTTTAGTTACCTTATCGTATGTAGGTGGGGAATGATTTCTCATTTTAATATATATATTTACTATCTGAACAGACATGGCGCATTTCAACCACATACTGGTGTATACTGTAGTGGGGATAATATAGGTCGCCAAATACACGAAATACCTATACATAGTCTACAAAATCTAAGCATAAGCAGAGAGAGTTTCAGCTGTTTTCTGTGTTTCGCACAGAAGTGAAGCAAACGCTCTTTATTCAATCCGTAGAATAAACAGACTACATTTTGACACCTTTTTTGTTACCAAGTTAAACAATTCTTGGGATAAATAGTCCCTTGCCCCGACGGGCCGACCCTTCGATCTGTTGAAATATTCCAAACAAACGTTTACTTAAAGCTACTCAAACCGATCAGACGGTCCCCATGTCATAAAGTTACAAGAACATTTCTTCAAAATACGCTTTTGTTATCAGAATCGATTAATTACAACACAATAATGCTAAGTAATCTTCATCCGCAATTTTGTCCGAGACCGTCGGTTTGATGACTCTTTTCTGGGCCACAAATAATTACACGATTCAAGAAACAACAAACTTCAAAAATCGATATCTGATCACTCGGCGCTTTGATGGTGGGTTCCTCGATTCGAATCAAATATTTTGTTTTACCCCCGAAGCCAAAAAAATAGTAACTTGGGAGCGTTAATTCGGATTATGCATCTTTAATATGACTAAATATTCCCCAATTAAAATAAGGGACAAATCAGGGGGGGGGGGCGAAAAAAAGTTGCGAGACGTGTGGGTCTTTTTTTTACATTTCCATTTTTTTACACCCACCCACCCTTTCTTGCATTTTTTTAAAATTTTAGACACCCACCCAAAAACATCAAAGCTTTATGTTGGTCCCCTCTGTAAAAACGACCAACCGCTCTATATTGGTCGCTTCTTTGAAAGACCAAATTAAATATTACTTCCTGTTAACAAACATGTGCAAAATTGAACTCTAAGCAATCAACAAAGGTAGAATATTATGTGATTATATTGGTAAATTTATAACCCAGCCTATTCATCTGTGTGAGTACAGCTGGTGAGTAGATGAAAAATATGTTGAATCCCCTGGAATGACAACAAAAAATAACTAGGGCCAGTGTTGGGGCCTACAGTAGAATAAAAAATTACACAAACTTAAATTTATCTCTTTTTCAGACATCAACCAGCATCAACTAGTAGGCCTAGAGCCTATAGTAATACCAAAAAGGAAAATGTGCATATGAACCAGTGTACGAATTAACTTTTATGTATGCCTGCATGACCACCGACCCGACCTCGCATTACGACTTAGAACTAGGCCTAAAATAATGCTTAACCCTTTGAGTTTGAACGTTGATGGTCAATTTGGTGCCAAATCCATATACCCGGATGTATATTACTGAGATTCATTTGGACAATCAGAGCTGAACTTCGGTCATGTACTGGATGGAGTTCATGTGCAATAAGAAATTCACACACATTCTGTGCATGACCTTTATGTTTGCCTTCAAACTAGACCACCTTGCATGCACATCATCTTATACATATACACTAATTACGTAAATTAATTTTGTCTTCTTTGATAATTTTCAAATTAGCCTGAATTAGATATTAAGTGTCATTTACATACTAGTATATGCAGGTAATTATGGATATAAAATCATATAATAATTACAATGTGAACAAAACTGTAATGTGTCCTGGCCCCTCTTCACATCTATTTAAATAATATTTTTTATACTTTTCAGAAGACTATCCAAGGAAAGTTATATTTTTGTTTCTTTCAATAAATGTTATTAAAACTTTATTTCATGTCTACTTATTTAATTATTGATGGTTGTCAACAACACTGAAACAAATAATTTGACAATTCAAATAATTATTTGACAAAAGTATATTTAAAAATCAATTTAGTATACAAACACTGATACAAATATTTAGTTCATACATACACACATGCATCAACTAACTGTATGAGTAAAGAGACTGTCATGAAGTATACGAATTATTCTAATTCTGTTATGAGTTGTTAGCTGATATTGTCAGACTGTATTAAGTTCACCCTACCCTAGAGCTATCTGAAGTATTTTTGTTATTGATCTACACCGTGAACTAGACAATTTTCAATATAAAAACTGCCAAGCAAGCTGAAACAGACACAATAAAAAAAATTGCGCGCAAAAAAAATCAATGAAAATTTTGGGACCCACCCCCACAATATTCACTATTTTTCCATTTATATCAACTTATGGGGGTAATTATAACAATATTGAATGTATTAGTGCTTCTCATATTGCAAGAAGCCACAACATATAAACAAATATGTTTAAAACAGTTGAAAATATGTCAATGAAAAAAAAAGGTGGTCAAAAACTGTTTCCGGCCTTGGGTACCCACCCACCCCCCCCCCACCTCATGTCTCGCAACTTGTTTTCGCCCCCCCCCCCCCTGGACAAATGCGGTATTATATCGAACTGAAAGTACATGTATGACAATATTAGAACCTTGGTCTAAAACAATACATTTTACACCGAATATTGGTTGGACATTTTAACTATATATAACGTAATTGTATATTTGAGCTATCATAATCTATTTTCTAAGTTTAAAAATTCCAACCGATTTATTGTCAACACTCGATCGGTCTATGACTTGTAGAATCCAATTGTTGACAATGTTACCAATATGAGTGAAAGAAAAGCAACATCGTCTTTCGACTGCCACCTAGCTCGTCCTTGATGAAAGCAACTGACTATCATGGGGCTCATCTAATCTAAATACAAATTTCCAACAACCCATAACGCTAAGTATAACATCGGCCAATAACGCGAATAACAATCTATATCGTAATATCTTTTGTGTTGCAGTTGGCTCACCATACATTACCGCTGAAGGGTTCACTCTCACACAAAAAAGTGCTGAAGGGTACACAGGGTTTGAAAATGTGCCCGAAGGGTACACAGGGTCTGTGATCGCCACTAACATCGTTACTTAAACTGTGTTTCTGAAAGTCTGGTGCCCATTAGCAGTTTGTTTTCAGTTCATTTTAATGTTCATTGGAACGTAAACAATTATTCTCCAACAGACAGAAATCATGGCAGATACGAAAACTAAACGTCATTTAGAATGGCATTTCAAACCCTGTGTACCCTTCAGCACTTTTTTTGGTGAGAGTGACCCCTACATTACCAGTCGATGTGATGAATTCTACCGGTAAAACAGTTTGCGATTTCAAAACGTGTACCGGTACGGGTAGCTACCCGTACGCGTACCCGTACCCGTACCGGTTTGAAATCGCTAAATCGCTAGTGTTTATACCAAACCAAAAAAAAATCAAACGATTGTGCCCCCCCCCCTGCACCGACCGATGCAGCCCACCCACTATATGACCGCTAGTAATGGTATGATCCGTGTTTTAACTTCCCGAGTGACCGGTGCTATCATTATGGAGCATTGTTAGAATTTCACACCTTCCGCTCCGATCTCCTTTCAGCTTAATATCCAATTAATGTCAATTTCTGTGTGATATTTAGCTGAATTCTATATTTTGGCCCCGTCGAAATACAGATTCATACAAGAAATATTGTTCATGAATTGGAGCAATTTGATTGGCCGAGGGGTGTGAACCGTATTGCTTGAGTTTGTCTATTGCTTTAACCATTTAACTGCGTCTCATCGTTCGGATTCCGGGGTTGGCGATATGTACATTTTGCAAGATTAAATTCGCAGTTTCTTGGACCACAACAATGTTCGACTTTCTATTCTACATGTATTTACCTCGGCAAAATGTGTGTCATCGTGTATTGCGTAGCTATCGACCACCCAATTTGATGATAGCACACTAGTCAATAGATAAATACATGTTTGCAGCATAGCAATTGTGTATCGATCGGAATGTTTTATAAGAGCGTATAGCGTAATGTTAGGGTTGGTCGAAAATCACTTCCTGGTTCTCTTTCTTGTTTGCCATTTTGGACGAAGAAGATGCCCTCGATTTTGATACTGCAGGTGACAAGAGTGATCAGTTGTGGCTATTGTGATATATCATGTGGCAATTACCTTCAATCAATTGCAAAATTTTCCAATTTTGAGTACCAGCAATAAATACGCAATTGCGGAAAGTTGCACAAATATCTCGTAGCGAAATTTTTATATGTTAATTTCAATTGCACACTGAAAAAAAGTTAAAACCATTTCTGACTATTCTGTATAAATGTTATCTAGGTCAGATCTTAGTTCGACTGGACTATAAATTCATGAATGTATACACCGATGTATGTGTCGTAATTGTCTGAGAACCACAGCAAATTGCCGTAAGAAAAAGTAACAGCAAAAAATTAAACAAGTTGCGTTACTTTAACATAGGCATCTTTAATGGCACATTAAAGGTACTCAATCCGATAAAACTCCTCTCAATTACTATTTTAATGGCTTCGGGTGTCAAAAATATTTGATTAGAGTCGAAGAAGTCACCCATCAAAGCTCAGATTTGTTAGATATCCATTTTAGAAATCTATTATTTTTCATTATCGGGAATACTTTCTGGCCCAGAACTCAGTCAAAATTGCGTTATTATTACCACTTGATTTTAGAGTTATCCATCCTTGTCTGTTTGAAAAGTGTTTTGGTGTACACATCTCGCGCAGGTTACGAAACTGACGGCAATTATTAGTACGCATATCGAGAAACTAACAAATTTCAAAAATCAATATCTAATAACTCTGAGCTTTGTTTGATGGGTTCCTCGACTCGAATCAAATATTTTTTACCCCCAAAGCCAAAGAAATAGTAATATAGGACCCTCTGATCGGATTGTTGTTGTTGGAATCTGTTGAGATGGGGACCCTCTGTTCGGATTGAGTACCTTTAATACTTCACAATGGAGCGAAGTTATTATCCATCTCTTTACTAACACTATTTCTGATTGGGCAACATGATAATGATAAAAGTCATACTGGACGCGAAAGAATCAAGAATATACAGGATATCACAGGATTCCCGAAAGTCATATTGGGACTAATGTGACTTTTATAAAAGTTATCGGGACTCCCGGTGACGTTACGGAGTAATTCTAATCAAAGCGTAGTAACTATGTAGGCAAGTGAATCAGTGAAATTGCAATGCGCTTGTATTGCTCCAATTGGTTTAGGCAGACGTTTCACTTCCGCATTGAGTTTTTTCACTGTTCCAATTTTCAAATGCTTTCTGGTGATCAAATACAAGATTGTATAGACAAATACTAAAAACAAACACAAAAGTGAAATTGGACTATTCAGTAGATGGCTGACAAGTACTGCGGGATAAACATACAGATGTCAGATGGATAAAAAAAATGTCATTATTAATTCAATGTATGTGTCTTCTTGTACTCGTCCAGGTTGTGGTGAAAAGTCATATTACGTCTCGTACGTCCAATATGATTAAAAGAAAAACACATAAATTGTGGTATTCGATCTTATAACGAATATTTCAAACCCAATGCAATGCTACATTTCATTTTAATAGTTATCCATGATCCATCCAAACTTATACATGTACATGTATACAATATCTATTAATTTTGATTTGACATCTTGATTGAAAAGACACTAGACATTTATTATTGTGTGACGTCTATTGAATTGTATTTTCATCATTTGCACGTGTTCGCCATTGGTTACGATAGAGCTTTGTCCTAATATATTACATTAAAAGCGCCCTCTAGTGACATCTATTTAAAAATACGTGACATATGTAAAACTGTGTTCGTCCATTGTTCATAATCTATACGATAGATTGATCCCTTTTGGACTTGATGTTTAATCTATTAATTTGCATAATATATATTGGTGCTATGTTATATCTATAAATTTTCATTGATGCATTTTTATTTTGAAACGACTTTGGAATTAATTTGGAATTGACTTGTTCATTCTTATTTCACACCTATTGATTTTCGTTTGAGGTATTGTTTTGGCCGCCCACAGAAAACAACCATCATTCCAAGTTCAGACCGGCAAAATAAGTTGAGATTGTTCTGCTAAAATAATTTTTCAAGCAATATATCATGGTAAAATATGTTGTTTATACACGTTGAACAAAATTTGAATGTTTAGACTGAAATCAACTTAAGTTGGAAATTTTCCAACATTAGGGGGTATAAGGTTATATAATTTTCTAAATAAATAAGCTATTCTGACTGACCAGCGTTGAGAATTTAGTCTGGTTCACTGGCCTGAGTGCTTTCTATACTAAATGCTCATTGACGAGTAGTTTCCTTATTCGAATTCGAAACCTGTACCGCCTTCCGATTAACCCTCTCTATAATAAATATTCATTGACGAGTAGTTCCTTAAGTAATGTTCAGGGTTCCAATGTATAATTTTAGAACTGAATGGGAGAATCCATTTAGTATATATACATGTAGAACTATGGGTTCAAGAAGACGATCTGTCGATTATATATAGCGACGTACGTCCCTGCGTATATTACCGTCAACTCGTATATATATATTCTCACTCACCAGTAGGTGATCCGTGTGCAGCCAATGGCAAGATGACCAATAATAACAGAGAAACTTTCATTTTCTGTAGAAGATAGGAACAAAATGTATACACATTACAAAATTTGTTGATTTTGGTCGCTGTAACTATTATTTGCGGACGACATTGATACATTCGCGGACACGCTAATCCCCACTGGCTTTATGAATAGCCCGCTCACCCATGGTCATATGGTCCTGCTATGATTTTCTATGATGCTGGTGGGTCCTGCTGAATTGTTATGGTGTTGGTATCCGACTATAATTAAAGGTACTCAACCCGTAAAGAGGGTCCCCATCTCAACAGATTCCAACAACAACAATCCGATCGGAGGGTCCTATATTACTATTTCTTTGGCTTTGGGGGTAAAAAATATTTGATTCGAGTCGAGGAACCCATCAAACAAAGCTCAGAGTTATTAGATATTGATTTTTGAAATTTGTTATAAACTCGAGATGAGTACTGCTAACTGCCGTAATCTGCTCTGGATGTGTTCTCCAAATCTATTCAAACAGACAAGGATGGATAACTCTAAAATCAAGTGGTAATTTTAACGTAATTTTGACTGAGTTCTGGGCCAGATAGTATTCCCGATAATGAAAAATAATAGATTTCTAAAATCGATATCTAACAAATCTGAGCTTTGATGGGTGACTTCCTCGACTCGAATCAAATATTTTTGACCCCCGAAGCCATTGAAATAGTAATTGAGAGGAGTTTTATCGGGTTGAGTACCTTTAACTGAAGCCGTTACGAAAAAGTACCGCTATTTTCTGTTGTCAATTTCGCGGTGTTTGGCTAATACGAGAGATTTGAGAAAAAGCCAGTGTATGTCTGTTTGGAACATTCAAGAACAAACCTATTTTTGAAAAATTGATTAATGGCTGCTCTCTATATGGATCAACACACTGACACCCCATTCCTGCATGACGCAACGAAATGCTGATGCTTGAAATTAGGAGATTAACATAAATTGATTCGAGTAGGATATTACAGAATGGTATTTGAAATTTTATTCTGATTCAAGACAAGCCACTTTATATCTCGCACCGACCATTCGAATCTATGTACGTTTTCGAATGGTCGGTGTGCATCTATACACGGAGCATAATTCAATTTAAGCGGGTTCGTCCAGGGGGGGGGGGTCGGAAAACATTTCCAGGCACGTATTATGGGGTGGGTGGGTGGGTGTCGCTCTGGTCCGAAAAGCAGTTTTTTCCATGTGCCAAATTTTTTTCCATTTCTGCTATTGGGTCTTATTTTGATGTGTTTTGAACAGAAACTGGTCATATATAGTTAATAGCAATGCTATACTACATATAGAGGTTATCAGAAGTTGGATCAGTTGCACAATGGCCAACAATAACCCAAATTCAACTTGATAGAACAAGAAACTGCGCTATTGGAAAAATAAAATTTAATCAGGATTCCATCTACTGATACAACAAAATAAGAATAACTATGCAGAACTCAGCTGAAAATAAGCAATAAAATGAAAGCACTCTTGAGTCTTGACCATATGTGACATGGAAATAAAGATATAATAAATAAATTGAAGGCCAGCTTGAAGCCTTGAACAATTTCAAATTGTTTTCTAAGTTAATGTGGATCAGCTTTGTAATGTTAATCACAGTAACAAAGATTTTATCGTCACTGATATCATGAGCAAAAAAGAAGTGAGATTGGGCTATCCATCCATATGTTATTCCCAATTATTACGAAGCCTATTACTTCAGGCAGTGGCTATCAGCCCGCCATTACACGCTATAACATGTTTCCTCAGTTCTGGTTTCTGAGATGTCCCAAGAAGAGTCATGCGGGTATATCATGGTTATGTTTGATATTAGCACTATTCTTCAAACTGGGATGAACAGTTGTATTTCCACATGTTTTGATAAACAATTTGGTTCAAGCAATATTTCACATAGCAAATATCAAAATATCAATTAATCTGAAATGTGTTGTACCATGTAGTCTGTAGAATACTCAAATGTGATTATGTGCCTAGATCATGTGCCTATATATTATGAAAATGAATGTTAATAAAAACTTTGGCACTCTGTCTATCCCTAGAAATTTAATTATGTTGACACATTTCTTGATTAATGACACTTATATGATATATTCAAATATTATCGTTATCTTCATTATGCACTGTTCTATTAAAATCTCGCGCAATAAACGATGATAATGTAGGATAATCAGCTATTTGGTTGGTCAATTGATAATTTTCTTAAATTTAAGGGGGGGGGTGTCCAAAACTGACCGGAAAAAAATTCCAGAAACGGAAAAAAAGGGTGGGTGTCCAAAATTGCCTGGAAAAAAAGGCCGGAAACAGGGGGGGGGTCGGAAAAAATTTCCAGGCACGTATGATAATTTTAATTTTTCCGGCCACGGGTAACGGGGGACCCACCCACCCAATTTATTCCGTTTCCGGCCTTTTTTCCAGGCAATTTTTGAAAACACCCTTTTTTTTCCGTTTCAGGAAGTTTTTTCCGGTCAGTTTTGGACACCCACCCCCTTAAATTTGAGAAAAATTATCAATTGAGCAACCAAATAGCTGATTATCCTGCATTATCATAATTTATTGCACGATATTTGAATAGAACAGTGCATAATGAGATAACTATACTATTTGAATTGATCATATAAGTGTCATTAATCAAGAAATGTGTCAACATAATCACATTTCTAGGGATATATAGGCAGAGTGCCAAGGTTTTTATTAACATTCATTTTCATAATATATAGTCACATGATCTAGTCACATAATCACATTTAAGTATTCTACAGAATACATGGTACCGGTACAACAAATTTCAGATTATTTGATATTTTGATATTTGCTATGTGATATACAGTAATGCCCTAATTAATCGACTCCATAACAACAGGAGAATAATGGGTAATTTAAGTTTAATTTCCGACTAAATCCTGAAAAATTACCCATTATTCTGCTGTGGTTATGGAGTCGTTTAATTAGGGCATTACTGTATTGCTGGAATCAAATTGTTTTTCAAAACATGTGGAAATACAACTGTTCATCCCAGTTCATCCCAGTTTGAAGAATAATGTTAATACCAAACATAACCATGATATACATGCGTGACTCTTCTTGGGGCATCTCAGAAACCAGAACTGAGGAAACATGTTATAGCGTGTAATGGCAGGCTGGTAGCCACTGCCTGAAGTAATAGGCTTCGTAATAATTGGGAATAATATGGATGGATAGCCCAATTTCACTTCTTTTTTGCTCACGATATCAGTGACGATAAAATCTTCGTTATATACTGTGATTAACATTACAAGCTGATCCACATTAACATGGAAAACAATGTGAAATTGTTCAAGCTGGCCCGGCTGGCCTTCAATTTATTTGTTAAGATTTTATGTTTTACGTTGTCAATAGTCTATTTTATTCCATTATTTATTATATCTTTATTTCCATGTCATGGTCAAGTGTGCTTTCATTTTATTGCTTATTTTCAGCTGAGTTATGCATAGTTATTCTTATTTTGTTGTATCAGTAGATGGAATCCTGATTAAATTTTATTTTTCCAATAGCGCAGTGTCTAGTTCTATCAAGTTGAATTTGGGTTATTGTTGGCCATTGTGCAACTGATCCAACTTCTGATAACCTCTATATGTAGTATAGCATTAGTATTAACTATTTGTGAACTGTTTCTGTTCAAAACGCATCAAAATAAGACTCAATAGCAGGAATCGAAAAAACAATTGGCATATGGAAAAAACAGTTTTTTGGACCCAAGAGACACCCACCCACCCCATCTGGAATTTTTTTTCGACCCCCCCCCCCCCGGCCGGAAACGGAATTGGGTGGGTGGGTCCCCCGAGGCCGGAAAAAATTAAAATGATCATACTTGCCTGGAATTTTTTTCCGGCCCCCCCCCCCCCCGGTTCGTCCGCTAAAATAAAATCTAGATAGATAACTATAAATCGTCAGAGGAAATTTCACAAATACATAGCTAAAGAATTGTTTCTGACACGATTCTGCTTTATTGTTTGCGACTTTAATAATTAAACGTATTGAGATGGATGTTTCTCGCCTGTGGAGTAAGAAATATAATAATGGGAAGACCGATATGTGACCGTAGGAGAAAATCAGCGCAGCATATCACAACGTGAGATGAGTGCGTGCATAAGTGGGAGTTGATAAAAGATTGCACATAAAAGATTGCACATAAAAGAGTGCACATAACAGAGTACGCATACACCGACGTCAACCTGTGCAACCTTTTCTCGTTTTGTGTTATACATCTATATTTGCGAATGTATCTCTGTCTGTGTTCTATATGAAATAACAGGGGGGCCATCTATATGGCACCAAAGTGGTATATCACGGGTATATTTTTACGAGAAAGATAATGGCGCGGGCTAGAATTTTCTAATGTGACGCCGTTGTTGTCAGGGGCACAAAGGGGGGGGGGCAGAAATATTTTTTGTCGCCGATTGCCACAAAACTTATATAAAATCATCCCCATGATATGATGAATCAAATCGTGTTATTTAAAGACGCCAAATTGTTGTCGTTTTGGGTGAGAGATGGGGGGGGGTAATAATTATGATAAGTATTTGTTTAGTTGCCGATTACCACCAAACTTATATATAATAAACTCCATTTTATCATGCATGCATGAGTCTGATAGACGTGGTTTAAATATGTCAAACGTGGCGCCGTTCAAGTCATGCATGAGGAGGAGAGTTGCGCCAAAGCTGATACAAATATATTTAGCACTAATTTCCACCAAATTCGTACACGTTCTTCTCTAATTATACGATGAATTAAATCACATTTGGTGTCGTTTGTGTCATGGATGGCGAGAGGTTAGCATTAGCATTGATAATATTGTTCTATGTACCTGATATACATGCATAGCAACATTTCTTTTAAACTGAGAATAATTAGGCAGTATATAGCACCATGGACAGAGGTGCACCTGGATATTTCTTTAAAACATCTGAATTTTCATGGAGTTATGATAACCAGGTGTCCTCAAATATTAGTCTAACCCACTAGATTGATTGATACATCTCTATGTAAAACCCAATTGTTGTCTTTAATTTCGCGAACTAATGTGTTTATGATGTACATGTTTTATGTTATAACGTCTGAAGTATACGCAGTTGTAAATAAATACTTCTGTACTGGGACGCAATCATCGATAAATAAAATGGCAATCGCCCAAATCAGACAATGTGAGCCACTACTTATATATATTCCATGTGTAAGAATCATGTTTTGTGATGCTATTTTGGATAAACAATTTATAAGAATACGTGTAACACTTTGAGCAAGATTATTCTTTATTCCCACCAATATCCACAGCAAGGTAGTACGTAATATATACTGTCGAAGAAATTAAATTTAATCCAGTATTTTAATCATATTTTATGGCATAGATTGTTATTAAAACCGTATATCAAGGCACTAAAAATATTCAAATTTTGGGCACGTATGCATTTTAGGATATTTTTGACTCAATATCGTTGTTGTTTCCAGAAGAACAGAAGCTATATTGTGCATGCAGTCTCGTATTACGTCAGTGCATAGAAAGTCCTTGGTATGCAAATTAGCATGACGCCTTTACGAACTACGAAATGGATTACGTGGGGTTCATAAGCACTATACAGACGCGTGTTATCGATTGCGGGTGCAAGCAGCGAACTATTTTTCTGACAGGGGTTCCCCTTGGGAGGTTGTTATGTATACATGTATACAAATGTCGACTTGTGATATTAGACCGGGAGCCCAGAGGGTTTTAATTTCACTTTCGCGTACGAAAGGTTTGATGCCCTATATTTGGTACCACCCTTGAATCATCGCAGAAAACCCATTTCTTTCGTTTCACAATCCTGGCGTTTAGGGGCTAGCGGCGCTCCAAAAACCCTTTTAATTACACGTTCGCGTACATTCGTCATTTTCGTTTTAAATGTAGACTTATGTTCACTGATCATAAAAACACAACTTAAGAAACGATATTTCCTGGCGTTTACAGATAAGAAGGGCTTTTTGTGACTACCCCCCCCCCCCCCCCAATCCGATTTTACATAAGATTCGAAATAAATTGATTCCGTCCATCTTCCGATATATAATAATGAAATTGTCACAGCGGGAGAAGAAGTCTGCCAAACCTTAATCCGTTAACTGAATTCTCAACTGATGAGTAGTTACTTGATTCCCGTTGATTCATTAGTAGGAATATTTGGCCACTATAGGTTCATCAAACAGTCATATAGTACAGGAGACATTGGTCGACCTCTTCACCCCAGGAACCCAGGAGCGTTATTGTCACGACAACCACACACATGCTTACTGTTGTGAGTTGGGAACACTGGTCAGGAGAAGACCATAATGTATCCACTACATACACTTCTTGACCATGCTTCCAAGCTATCTTTGTGACGTCCAGCTGTCGTCTTGTCGAAAGGCTCCCAGCAGAGAAGAACAATATACGTGGTGCTAGTTTGTTGACATGCGCCATGATAGTTCATGGAAGAAACGGGGCAACGGTATACACCACTAGGTTACACTGGTGTAAATGTTTTCCATAGGCCTAAGTGCTAACGTTTTAGCGTATACTGTTGGCAATATAAATTTTGGGTCCAAAATTTTCTTTAAATCTGAAAAATTTACATTTGGGGAAGCGTTTTACGCAAAAAAAATCATGTCCGTCTAGCAGGGAATTCGTCTTTAAATCTTGTGTTCTCGTAACTAGTGTCAGAACCGCATAAAAAATACTGTCATAGTTTAGACCACACCAAAAAATTCAAACTTCACTACAAAGGGTTAATTCCTATGCCAATGGCTATTTTACCTATGGGAAATCATAGTGAAGAGGTGTGATGATTTTTTTATGCAAAAAGCACACAAGGCTATTGGCCAATCAGGGCCCAGTGTCTATTTTATTATCTCCTATATATTCTCTAGATGTCACTCCCAACCCTATTTGCACCATACTGATTGCAATATATCATCAACGCAACATTCCTCAGAGCGATTATGACATATCACCAACATTTCGAAGGCATCGTCTTTAAGACTACACCCCAGTTATGGGGAGATGGGGCTTATATGGTAGTACCAAAGGGTACACGCCTCGTCCTGTTGACTAAGAACCGCATCCAAACGGTGGGGGCAATACTATCTCAGTATCCAAGGAAAGGAAATGATATCATATATGTATCTGAAACATGCCCGATGAAGGGGTGGTGCAGTCATGGTCCTATTTCATTTCCACTTCCATGACACATGCCCACAAACTAGTACCACGTGTATCATTATTATTATTATTATTATTATATGCTTGGAGCTGTTCGACGAGACGGCTGCTGGACTTCACCAAGATTGTTTAGGATCATGGGCACGAATTGTGGATATATTGTACGCCCTTAGATTAGGCTTTCAATATTCGAAGCCCTATACAGAAGTTGTCCAGGTACGTCAATGCGTTCGAGTATTATGCGGATTGACGAACCATATATTGAGAAGTGGCAGGCTAGGAAGATCACTATGATTGTGTACACGTTGTTATCACAATCAGGTGACCAAAGCTGATAAATACGTACATATAGAGGTCCTTCTGAAAGCTAGTATATTCAACGGCCGTTTACCTTCTAGTTTATCTCGCAATATGACGCTAAAATCCAATATGTAGCAGCTGAATTATACCTTTTCTACATCGAATGAAGCTTGCCAAGAATAAGGATAAGAATTCCCCAGCTTTAAAATGTCTTCATTGGGAAACTATATATGATGTATGCACCGTTTCGTCCATGCATATCAATATTATGACAAAAAGATGAAATTATTATGTGAAAATATTGGGGACTTGTCAATTTCTGTCCACCAGTTTGGTCGCCATCTTGGATGTGAGTATCAATTGCCCAAATAAAACGAATACTTCGTATCAATGTTCCCTCTCCGCAAACTAGTATAGATCCGATCTTGGTAAGTGATGGCATTGTGGCTATTGATTCGGGAGTTATAGACCCAGGGGTATCCGACCATTATGGAACTTATGCAGTTGTGGAACTCGATTATACCTTAAACCCGAATTTTGAACGGCACGTGTGGAATTATGGAGCCGCTGATTTTCAGCGCGCATCACAAATAATTAAAAATAAGGACTGGCTTAAACTGACGAAAGGTTTTGGAGTAAACGAAACTGTTGAACTGTTCACTAACGATTTTTTAACTATTATGCGAGAAACTATACCTAGTCGCGTCGTTCTCATCAGACCGAAAGATAAATACTGGTTCAACAGTGAGATTCGTAAGCAACTGAGAAAACGGGATAAACTGAGGAAAAAGGCTATTCATAGCGGAAATTTAATTGATTGGAACACTTTTAAAAAGGCGCGAAATACCCTGAATAATATGAAAAAACAGGCAAGAAAAAAATTTGAAAACAATCTTCAGCATAATCTAACATCAGCAGACTCCCCGAGGTATTTTTGGAAAATGGTTAATAATATTCTGAACCGAACCAAAAACGGATCCCTACCCCCGCTTAAGTTACTAACTGGGAACGATTCCTATGAAATTATTGTCGACGATTTATCGAAGGCAACTCTGTTAAATGACAGTTTTATCGGCAACTCCGCGCTTCCCACCGCCAAACCAAACATTATTAAGGCTGTACCTCCCCCCACCATTAGTAATGTGCCTGTAAAGACGGAAGATATATTGGAAGCTATTTCATCTCTTAAACCTAACAAGGCACACGGTCACGATGGAATAAGTGCAAGAATGCTTCTTGAAACAAAATATGCCATCGTTCAGCCCCTAAAAATTATTTTCGAATTATGTCTCAAAGAGTGTAAATTCCCCGATGAATGGAAAAAAGCTAATGTGATTCCAATATTTAAAAATGACGATCGCTCAAATCCTAAGAATTACAGACCGATTTCTTTACTGCCGACACTGGCGAAAGTTTTTGAAAAAGTTGTTCTTAAATATCTTTTTAAGCATTTCGAGACCAAAGGCTTCTTTTACGATTTCCAATCGGGTTTCCTTCCTGGGCATTCAACTATATTCCAACTGTTAGAACTTAACCATTCCCTTAGCCAGGCCCTCGAGAATAAACTGCATACATGTGCTGTATTTTGTGATATATCTAAGGCATCCGAGAGGGTCTGGCACGAGGGACTGGTATATAAACTTGAACGATGTGAAATTTCCGGACCACTTCTTGCTTTCATTAATGACTATCTCTCAGATCGAAAACAAAGGGTGATGGTAAATAACACGTCTTCAGAATATAAAAAGATACTCGCTGGTGTCCCCCAGGGATTTATTCTTGGCCATTTCTTATTCTTGGTATATATTAATGATCTCGCTGAAAATATTAAATCTTTCACTAGAATGTATGCGGATGATACTTGCCTCACTGCTAGCAATGGAAGTCTCCAGGACATTGAGGAGGGTGTAAATACTGATCTTAAAGCCATAGATAAATGGTCAAATCAATGGCTAGTAAAATTCAATAGTAGTAAAACTAAGTCCATGACATTCTCTTATACCGGTGCCCAGCCTGACATACATCTTTTTCTCAGTGGTGAACCTATAACCCAAGTAGAATCACACAAACACCTTGGCTTGAATATACAGAGTGACCTAAACTGGGACAAACATATCAATGAGTTATCAAAGAAAATATATGGCCGCCTTGCATATCTAAGACAATTGAAATAGGAAAACCTTAGACACAATTTATCGAGCGTACATATTGCCCCTGATGGATTACGCTGACGTTGTCTGGGACTCCGCCCCAGCAAATGTTATTTCAAAACTAGATCGCATCCAAGCGGACGCGGGTCGAATTGTTACAGGTCTCACGCGATCCGTTCCTGTGAAAAACTTGCTAGTAGAATTGGGGTGGCAAACGTTAACAAACAGAAGGAAATCTCATAGAATGAATATCATGTACAGAATAACTAATAACAAGACCCCTAAATATCTCAACAATCTCTTACCCACCCGCCCAGAATCAGCTACTAGATATGATTTTAGAGATAAAACAAGTTTTCCTCCATACACATTCAAAAGAACTGTCCATTTTGAACACACATTTTTCCCAAATACAACTAGGGAATGGAATACCCTGTCAAATAAAATAAAAGAATCATCTTCCATTAGTATTTTTAAAACAAAATACCTAACGACTGATCCAGTTCTTGTGCCACCAGACTATTTTAATTTCGGAAATCGCGCGATAAACATCATTCATTGCAAACTTCGAAATTACTGTAGCGATTTAAACGGTGACAAATTTTCTAACTTCATATCGGACAACCCAAGCTGTCGTTGTGGTCACCCGGCCGAAGAAGCAAATCATTATGTTTTTTGTTTGTCCATTTTACACAGATCAACGATGTTTGTTGTTTCACCAACTCGCTACCATTGGTGTACTAACTATTAATCTCGATAAACTCCTCCTTGGAGATACTAACCTGAATAGTACACAAAACCGGAACATATTTAGGGCTGTTCAATTATACATAACCTCGACATCGCGGTTCAAATTTTAGTAAACACATTGATGTGCAAACCTACGCTGCAAATGTAACATGTTGTATTATCACTACATATATAGAATGCGAAGACTCGTCTGAGCCACCGACCCACGGGACGAACCACCCCCCCCCCCCATAAAGAGAAATATCCACCGTTATTGTCATACTCGGGATTATATCATTATATTGTTATAAGTGAAAAGATGTTGTACATATGAATTATTTTGTGTGTGATTATATTTTATGTTCATTTTGTGTAATACAATTATGTGGGGAGAGAGACCATTTGTAAGTTGTAAAACTTGTGTCTCAATCCCGTTGCGATATTATTATGCAATAAAATATGTTTACACTAAGTAACTGCGGACAGAATTAGCTTAACAATAACGCCCATTGAAAGAACGTAAAGGAATATAGGCGTGTTTTCAATTTCGGGCGCCATACTGGCCGCCATCTTTGAATTCGGAAACCATTTCTTGCATGATCTGTATTGTAATAATGTCACTTCAGTACTTCCAACTCAAGTGTATGCATGGTGAGTTTCCATCACAATAACACCAACTGATGTAAATATGAGCCATTTTGGACTTTTCGTTGCATGTGATATAAGGAAAGTATTTCGCCTCAGTGTTCCCAACTCACAATAGTTAGCAGTGTGGAGTTGTCATGACAATAACGCTCGCTGATGAGAAAATCAGCAATTTTCGGCGATTTTTAAATTTCTGGAGGTCATTTTAGCCGCTATCTTGGATTTGGGTGAATATTCATCAACTCAGGTATAAGTGGAATCCTTGCCCGGGTATATCGTACACATGTATATGCATGGGTGGAGATATAATAACAGACACTGATTCGAAACAGACATTGCGTTATTATCGTCGATTAGGCATTGACCGGATTATACCGGCATTTGGAAAAACGTGATATTGGACAAAAGTGTCCGGCAAAGAATGTATATTAAGGTTTCATTGTGTGCGTAAATGATTCTTCGACACGATAAATGTATAAAAGTACGCCAAGATACCCATGTTTTCACATAAACGATAGACGGTGAAATGTCAAAAGAATAGCAAGTTTTCACATTTCCGCCGCCATCTTGGCCGCCATCTTGAATTGTTATGTCGGTTTTTTAGCTAATTTGTAAGGGTTGTATATTAGCATAACAAATCGATCGGCAAAGACGACAAAATATTTTGAATCAGGAAATCGAAGATATAGTATTTTCCACTGTAGGATACGAAACTCTTGCAGTGATCTCCGCTTAGATATGTTCGAAAATTATATAGCAGATACCCCAAACTGTAGATGTGGATACGAATATGAAAGTTATATGCACCTTTTCCTAAATTTCCCACTATATAATGTACAAAGGCTAGAACTATACCGTAAACTGGACGACATCAACTTTCAAATTAGCAATTTCAAACAATTACTTTGGGGAATTCCAAGTGAAACTCGATCAAGAAATGAAAAGATGTTCCGCATTGTTCAGCCATATATAGCTACAACAAAGCGTTTTGAACCGGACAATATTGAATAAATAATTGCCACCACTGACTACATTATGGCCACGGACACATATAGCACATAAATACCCTTTAAAATAAACAAAGGCCACTATTTCTCAGTTTTGATTTCCATGGAGAGAGAGGGGGGGGGGAACCGGCAGAACACTCGAATTATACTACAAACACAAAACCGGACTATCACACACTCTTTACACAAGTTATCTTATCTTTTGTTGACCAAATTTGCAACCTCATCATGTTATATATTCTCTGTCATTTTGTTAAATTCATATATAGATTGTATCTGGGAGCGTGGACATTGTAAGTTGTTAAAACTTGTACCGGTGTAAATGAATTTACAATAAAATATGTTTAAAGTAAAAGTGACAGCATGTGATGAGATATTTACTATAATGGCGATCAAAAGACTGGTGCATATCAAGGAGTATGGCCGTCATGATGGACGCCATCTTGTCCGGAGTCTCTGCGGCCAGTTTATTTTCTTGTTAACATCCGAGAATAATTAGATGAGACATTGAGGAAGAAAATTAGTGGGGTGAAGTTTAGTCCTGGTGCGCAGAGGTCGACCAATATCTCCTGGACGATATGGCTGTTTGTTAAACTTATATTAGCTAAACATTCCTACAAATAAATAAATGGGAATCAAGTAATACTCATCAAGCGAGAATTCAGTTAACGGATTAAGGTTTGGTATAGTTCCTCTCCCGCTATGATCATTTTATTAGTCTATATATCGGGAGATGGACGGAATCAATTTATTTCGAATATAGTTTATAAATATCGGATTGGTGGGGGTAGTCACAAAAGGCCCTTCTTATCTGCAAACGCCAGGAAATAACGTTTCTTTGGTTACGTTTTTATAATCAGTAAATAATAGTGAATATATAGACCAAAAATTACAATGTACACGAAATTGTAATTAAAAGTGCACCGTCTCGGGTTTGAAGGGTGATGGTCCCAAAAGGCCCCTTCTTATCTGTAAACGCCAGGAAATATCGTTTCTTAAGTTATGTATCTATGATCAGTGAACATTAGTTGATATTTAAACCAAAACTGACGGATGTACGCGAAAGTGTAATTAAAAGTGATTGTGCGGGTTTTTGGAGCGGCAAGTGATACCAATAGGGTTGGATAATGGGGATATTTATACCACACACGTGAACCAATCCGTTTTCGCAACATGACTTTCGTTCATACTCCCAGCGATATTAAATTCTTCCAATTAAAACTTCCAACTCATAATAAATTCTAACCAAAAATACCCCTACGATTAGACATTTTCTGACGGAGGACGAATTAATATAATTTTTTATTGAAAATAGGGAAATATTCAATTCCACTTTTCTCTAAATATTGGTTGGCTATTTATAATAACAGAAACATTCAACCATCGTTTCCTTCCGACATTTCCACCCACCTGCTGTTCTTTCAGCCACAAATTTACGGTAAAGAGCGCTCGTTGTGTTATTTCTTTTGAAAACGCATTTATTCTGATTATCTATTTCCATGTATGCCCGGCCTGCTAAATTATGTTTTAACGGAACTCAATCAGATCAGACGCTTATAAATTAATATTTCTTTGGTTTCGGGGGTAAAAAATATTTGATTCGAGTCGATGAATCTACCCATCAAAGCTCAGAGTGATCAGATATCGATTTTTGAATTTTTGTATTTGAATTGTTTGTGAGCCAGAAGCACGAGGTCAAACGGACGGTCTTGCAGATAAAGATGGATAACTCTAAAATCAAGTGGTTATTATTATCACTTGATTTTAGTGTTGTCCATCTTTATCTGCAAGGCCGTCCGTTATACCTCGTGCTTCTGGCCCACAAAAAATTGAAATAACAAACTTCAAAAATCGATATCTGATCACTCTGAGCTTTGACGGGTAGATTCCTCGACTCGAATCAAATATTTTTTACCCCCGAAGCCAAAGAAATAATAATATATGAGCGTCTGATCGGATTGAGTACCTTTAATCGCAAACACTGTTTTTACAGTTTAATGAGAAATAAACATATTGAATATGTGCTCTATATCTTTATGTGTTGTTATTCAATAACAAAAAATAAGAAATGATATCGTGTGTATTGTGAATTGTATTATGTGCTTACATGAGAATAGCATAGTGCTTACACTAAACAAAATATTTAGAATCCACTTTCACTTACCTAAATGAATCTGTTTTCTACCTCTGGAAGATTATTACGCCACCATGTGGTGTTTCTAGTGTGGCTGTTTTTCATATTCAGTGGTAGTCTCCAATTCTGTGGTCGAGTGGGCGAAGATTTTTTTTTGTACCTTACTCAAATCGTACCGATAGAATCACATAGATGCTGAAATTGTAAAGTTAACGCCACCGGTGTATAATATGTTTTCGAAAATATGACTCAATCGTATCGATAGTCAGGACAGGCTGAAATTGTAATCTTAAAGTCACCGGTGTAATAATATGTTGTTGAAAATATAAATAATCTGATAGCCTGAAAATAATATATAACCCATTGGGAGCCCCCTGGTATAGTGAGCTGAATTATGGGTAAGCCCCCTGGTGTAGTGAGCTGAATTATGGGTAATATTATGGCTGTTCTATTGTGATAACCGCCATCTTTTATCTTCTGGAATTATCGGCGTGTTTTATGAAAATGTCACCAAGATTTCTCCACTCGATTCTTTTAAAATGCACCCTAATCGGTCAAATTCTTTTGATAATTCTATCTAAATACATCTTAGCTACTATTCGGATCTGCTTTCCCGGTCGAAAAAGGTTTAGTTTGACCAAAACGGCTACTGACAAAAGTTTGTTTATAAAATAGTGTACTCGATAAACCCGTAGTACGGTCGTACATGCTGTAAATTTGTTATCGAAAACAAATTCAATTTCTTCCATCTAAAACATAATTACGCGCTGGACTCTGTCGTTTTAAGAATATATAAGTATTACACACAGACAAACGAATTCTCAACTCAAAATTTTGAAAAATGACAGTTTTATCGACATAAATCGATTTTAATTGCAAATCCCATGTTAAATTTTATCATAAAAAAAATTTCATTTCTTCCACCTAAAACATAATTATGTGCTGTATCCTATCATTTTAGGAATATATACGTATCCCACATAGACACACCAAGTCTCAGCTTAAAATTTTGAAAAATAAGAAATTTACCAACATAAATCGATTTGTATGGCAGATCCCATGTTAAATTTTATCATCGAAAAAAATTCATTTCTTCCACCTAAAACATAATTATGTGCTGTATCCTATCATTTTAGGAATATATACGTATCCCACTCAGACACACCAAGTCTCAGCTTAAAATTTTGAAAAATAAGAGATTTATCAACATAAATCGATTTGTATGGCAGATCCCATGTTAAATAAATTTTAGGGCCCTTCAAATGTTTTCTGAGCTGTTCCATATTGGGCACCAGAGTCCATATTTGACTGGTTCCATATGATAATTGTGCAACAGTACAGTCGCGTTACTTTATACGTCAACATTGGTCATTATCACTCGACAAATTTATTTCGGTCTATCGTATCAACCCCTATTTCCCCCGCGTAGCCTGACTAAGTGTCAACATTGGTCTTTATCGCTCCACTAATTTGTATCATTTCATCGGTATGAATTCCATATCCAATTATCCACATATAACCAACCCAATCTCTAATCCCAGTCCAATTTATTTATTTTTTTCATCGCTATAATCACGTTACGAAATATTTTATTGCGTGATACTTGTACTTATATGTCTATGGTATTACTATAGTATACCGTATACGTATATCAATTGCTATTCCTTTCTATATAATTCTGGTGCCATCTATAGAGATAGAGTCTAGAGATAATTTCCGACCCCCCCCCCCCCCAATTTTATATCATTGCTGCTTTAGTACAGTCGCGATGCATTACATGACAACATCGCTCCACTAATTTATGTCAGTTCATCGGTACGAACCCCTTTTTCTCCGAGTCCATATAACCAACCCAACATCTTATCCCGGCCTAAATTATTATTTTTATTTTCATCGGTATAGTTGTGTTACATACATATTTTTATCATTTGATTCTAATTTGTATTGTACCACTATAGAAGTCCATAAATGACTATTCTGGCACTATATAGAGATGACTAAGATTCTGACACCCCCCCCCCCTATTTTATAACCTTGTTGCAACAGTAGAGTTGAGATGCATAATATGTCAACATTGGTCGTTATCGCTCTACAAATTTATATCGGTTCAACCCTTACTTCCCTGTAATGCCCACCCCTCCCTCAATTTATTTTTTCATATGTATTATAGTCTCGTTACGTACACATTTTATCTCTTATAACTTTTGCTTCAACGCGCCGAGTTCTGCTGCAGACAATACAAAACTGACAACATATTGAAATGTAAGCAGGCTTCAAACTCATATTATCCAAGAAAAACTCTGGCTACATCAGAAATTTGTGTAATAGGTGTACTCGCATTTGTTGCGTTAAAAACCAAAGGTCCCAAATCCCCAACAAACTGATGTGAGGTTTAACTACATCTACATACAGTAATGTCCAGAGTAATTGATCACTTAACCACAGCAGAATTATGGGTAATTTTTCAAGATTTTAAATCCTGAAAAATTACCCATAATTCTGCTGTGGTTAATTGGTCATTTACTTTAGGCATTACTGTAGCCCATATAAGGATGTGAGGTCTAATGATAACTCCATCCACATACAGTAATGTCCAAAGTAATTGACCACTTAACCACAGCAGAATTGTGGGTATTTTTTCCGGATTTTAAATCCTGAAAACTTACCCATAATTCTGCTGTGGTTAAGTGGTCAATTACTTTGGGAATTACTGTATCCCATATAAGGATGTGAGGTATAATGATAACTCCATATACATACAGTAATGTCCAAAGTAATTGACCACTTAACCACAGCAGAATTATGGCGTTCAATATGGTCTACCTAATTCTGCTCCAAAAACATGTATATTGAATATATGGATGTTTATTGGGGGGAAACCGATTATTTCAATGATATTTTCATTAACTGGGATCCAAAAACCGACCTACGGGAGCGCGCTTCGCGCGCGACTGTTTCTTAAGTATATGTGCATATTTAATAAGTCAACAATTGGAATCACAACAGATAAGATTGGCGGGGGTCCCTTGCGCTTGCGCGATCTGTCCATCAAAACATATTTAGACATCTCAAGACACGTAAGACCCAATAACTTAATATACAGAATAGATACATCTATTGCCTGAGTGACTAATATTTATATTTGTTACAATGGGGTCAAATAGTTGCGAAGCCAGCACCACAATTCTTTCCCTCCATAGTAAATATTAAAACAACTTCTAAAGAATTATTTATTTACCTTATATTTGTTATGGAGCGTCCTTGGTTTACTGGAGTTCACCCGTACAGAAACTGCACATGTGATTTGGGTAGAAACAGGTTAGAACAGCTTAGAATTATGTTAGTTTCGTATGTTAATCATCCCTGCTACATTAGCAGCATATTAGATCTAGTGTGCAAAATATTTCTAACCTCATTGCTCACATTAGCATAGCTTAGTATTCATACTGGGTATAGATTTCTCCCAGTCTGCCCATGGTGTGTCCAAAAATCTAACTTAGACTAAGTTAGAGATTTAATTATCCGGCCAATGCTTTCTTGACACAAATCCCCCATTTAATGACTTTCACATCTGGGTTTTATCCCCAGGTCAGACCAGGAATCCAATGCTAAAGAATTTTATGGCTCTGATAAGGGTTCCATGGAACCTAGTATTCTGTTAAATTCACTTGGAGTTTACAATTCCCAAGTTAAAGCTGCTTGTTTTCTGTGGGACTGATAGGATAAGTTCGTTCTTGTTTGGTGAATTAAAACCTCGTTGGCTTTTTTCATGGCACGGTAAGTGACTGCATGCATTTAACATATCGACAGTTAAGAATTTAAGACACAAGAAAATAGTGACTTTTGTCAATTTCCTTTCCAAAATTGAACCTTAAACATCTCATAATGATAGTATTATGGTTTTTACATTCAAATTAAGGGTTAATTTATAATTATTCAGTTATTCATTCATGTATAATATATAGAATCTTTTGTCAGTTTTCATATCTCATTCGCACATCATGGCAAGTTTTAAGGGCATGTGGTCTCTTGTGTGCCTTTACTGCGGGTTCTAATCTAATTTATCAACCAGATAGACTACATGTATATTAAAGTTGATTTAAATTTTATTTTCAAATATTATCAATCATATTTCTAGAATAAATAATGATGGACCATCACATCAAATAAACTAAATTCTGCTATTGTTTATTGATTCTAGTTAGTAATTAGACAGAACAAATGTGCAAATCTATTTACAAAATGAATGAATTGTAGGAAATAAACAATTTATGGCAGTTTTCATTGTTTCATCGAAGTGATTTTTACAGTTATTTGGAATATTCCATGAAGAGCAGTTAACATGAACATTGCAGTGTATGTGATGTATATTTTATGTATTTATATAGTTTGTTTTTTTTTACAAATTGTTACCCAGCTGGACGTATGTATAATTACTTTAAACTTAAAGTTAGTTTGATAACCTGCCTGCACATGTGGCATTTTTATATATTCCTGATGTGGAATTTACTAACATAGAACTAACGTGCTAATTTGCTAACATAAAGCATATGTGCAATTTTATAGCTCTTAGCAGAATTGTGGGTATTTTTTCCGGATTTTAAATCCTGACAACTTACCCACAATTCTGCTGTGGTTAAGTGGTCAATTACTTCGGGAATTACTGTATCCCATATAAGGATGTGAGGTATAATGATAACTCCATCTACATACAGTAATGTCCAAAGTAATTGACCACTTAACCACAGCAGAATTATGGCGTTCAATATGGTCTACCTAATTCTGCTCCAAAAACATGTATATTGAATATATGGATGTTTATTTGGGGGAAACCGATTATTTCAATGATATTTTCATTAACTGGGATCCAAA
The DNA here is from genome assembly GCA_032622095.1 of Siphonodentalium dalli. Classification (NCBI taxonomy): domain Eukaryota; kingdom Metazoa; phylum Mollusca; class Scaphopoda; order Gadilida; family Siphonodentaliidae; genus Siphonodentalium; species Siphonodentalium dalli. The sequence goes on from CP136068.1 coordinate 94,269,129, forward strand.
AACCGACCTACGGGAGCGCGCTTCGCGCGCGACTGTTTCTTAAGTATATGTGCATATTTAATAAGTCAACAATTGGAATCACAACAGATAAGATTGGCGGGGGTCCCTTGCGCTTGCGCGATCTGTCCATCAAAACATATTTAGACATCTCAAGACACGTAAGACCCAATAACTTAATATACAGAATAGATACATCTATTGCCTGAGTGACTAATATTTATATTTGTTACAATGGGGTCAAATAGTTGCGAAGCCAGCACCACAATTCTTTCCCTCCATAGTAAATATTAAAACAACTTCTAAAGAATTATTTATTTACCTTATATTTGTTATGGAGCGTCCTTGGTTTACTGGAGTTCACCCGTACAGAAACTGCACATGTGATTTGGGTAGAAACAGGTTAGAACAGCTTAGAATTATGTTAGTTTCGTATGTTAATCATCCCTGCTACATTAGCAGCATATTAGATCTAGTGTGCAAAATATTTCTAACCTCATTGCTCACATTAGCATAGCTTAGTATTCATACTGGGTATAGATTTCTCCCAGTTTGCCCATGGTGTGTCCAAAAATCGAACTTAGACTAAGTTAGAGATTAGAGATTTAATTATCCGGCCAATGCTTTCTTGACACAAATCCCCCATTTAATGACTTTCACATCTGGGTTTTATCCTCAGGTCAGACCAGGAATCCAATGCTAAAGAATTTTATGGCCCTGATAAGGGTTCCATGGAACCTAGTATTCTGTTAAATTCACTTGGAGTTTACAATTCCCAAGTTAAAGCTGCTTGTTTTCTGTGGGACTGATAGGATAAGTTCGTTCTTGTTTGGTGAATTAAAACCTCGTTGGCTTTTTTCATGGCACGGTAAGTGACTGCATGCATTTAACATATCGACAGTTAAGAATTTAAGACACAAGAAAATAGTGACTTTTGTCAATTTCCTTTCCAAATTGAACCTTAAACATCTCATAATGATAGTATTATGGTTTTTACATTCAAATTAAGGGTTAATTTATAATTATTCAGTTATTCATTCATGTATAATATATAGAATCTTTTGTCAGTTTCCATATCTCATTCGCACATCATGGCAAGTTTTAAGGGCATGTGGTCTCTTGTGTGCCTTTACTGCGGGTTCTAATCTAATTTATCAACCAGATAGACTACATGTATATTAAAGTTGATTTAAATTTTATTTTCAAATATTATCAATCATATTTCTAGAATAAATAATGATGGACCATCACATCAAATAAACTAAATTCTGCTATTGTTTATTGATTCTAGTTAGTAATTAGACAGAACAAATGTGCAAATCTATTTACAAAATGAATGAATTGTAGGAAATAAACAATTTATGGCAGTTTTCATTGTTTCATCGAAGTGATATTTACAGTTATTTGGAATATTCCATGAAGAGCAGTTAACATGAACATTGCAGTGTATGTGATGTATATTTTATGTATTTATATAGTTTTTTTTTTTAAATTGTTACCCAGCTGGACGTATGTATAATTACTTTAAACTTAAAGTTAATTTGATAACCTGCCTGCACATGTGGCATTTTTATATATTCCTGATGTGGAATTTACTAACATAGAACTAACGTGCTAATTTGCTAACATAAAGCATATGTGCAATTTTATAGCTCTTAAGAGCTATACAATTGCACATAAGCTTTATGTTAGCAAATTTACACGTTAGTTCTACGTTAGAAATTTGGTTGGGAATTTTCCAACGTATAACTACTGTGCATATCGCTAACCTGACCACATGTGCAATATGTTAGTTTTTAAGCTCCGCCCATCTCACCTTTGACAGTTAAATTACAACATTAGTTCTACATTAGTTCTACGTTGGCAATCAGATTAGAAATCCGCTTAGATCTAATGTGGTTTTAGGTTAGCAGTTTTTGGTAAGGGATATGCAGATTTGTTAACATCACGTCACCAAGTCAATTACTTGCGAAGCCACAGCCATAACTATTTCCCTCCATAGTAATTCTCAAAACAACTTCTTAAGAACAATTGACCAGGTCAGTCGCGCAATTATTGGAAGAGCCACGGTCAATCATTTTTTTTTAAACCAAATTTTACATTTAAATTATTCCTTTATTTAACCCAAAAAAAATTAAATGAGAAAATTAACTTTTACTACTTGCTAAATTTTATCTTTTAATTATTTCATTTAAATTTTAGACTAAAATTTAAAAATATACAGTCCCAGTATTTACAGTATACTAAGTCCAAGTCTTTATAATCTGTTGAGTGACCCCACAGTCATTTACTTGCTTTGTTAGTAATAATTTGAAGGATTACTTGTTTAAACGCAATTGTTATCAAAATATTTTATGTATTTTTTATAATTTCTATTTATATGTAATACTATAATCTTGGTGGCGTTACCATTACTGACTATGGTTTTCTTGTAGTCATATGAGCTTCAGTGGAGATTACATTAAGCTATGGCGTGTTTCATATGGGATGGTGAGGTGAAAAACTTCCTTCACAACACCATTCACAAAGAACAAGAACCTGCCATGGACATTTTTAGAAAAAAACTTAGTGAGATCTACAAATTGGAATCATATATTTTTTTTAAATTAATAACTGGAGGACAGTGTGGAAACTTTACCCCGTGTGCCAATTTTCAGAAAGACTCTAGTTTATAAGTTGGTTGCAGCCCCCCCCCCCCCCCCCCCCCCCCACCCTCTCCAACAAAGGTACATCAAATTCCAGGTCATTATAAGACGCATCCGATTTTGCTTGTAGTCCGCTTCAGAATGTGTCCCAAAATAGATTTCTCAGGGAAGACATCTCCTACCCATAAAATAAAATAAAAATTCAAGTACAAGTGTTTTCGTATAAAAAAAATACCGTGGCTATAAAATATGGAGGGTTATTATATTAGGGTCACAATCCTAAATTTACATTTTAATTATAACTTAACATTTTAATTCTTATATTTTAATTCTAACTTAACATTTTAATTCTAACTTAACATTTTAATTCTTATATTTTAATTCTAACTTAACATTTTAATTATAACTTAACATTTTAATTCTTATATTTTAATTCTATCTTAACATTTTAACTCTAACTTAATCTTTTAATTCTTACTTAATATTTAAAGGTACTCAATCCGATAAAACTCCTCTCAATTACTATTTCAATGGCTTCGGGGGTCAAAAATATTTGATTCGAGTCGAGGAAGTCACCCATCAAAGCTCAGATTTGTTAGATATCGATTTTAGACATCTATTATTTTTCATTATCGGGAATACTATCTGGCCCAGAACTCAGTCAAAATTGCATTAAAATTACCACTTGGTTTTAGAGTTATCCATCCTTGTCTGTTTGAATAGATTTGGAGTACACATCCAGAGCAGATTACGGCAGTTATTAGTACTCATCTCGAGAACATAACAAATTTCCAAAATCAATATCTAATAACTCTGAGCTTTGTTTGATGGGTTCCTCGACTCGAATCAAATAGTTTTTACCCCCAAAGCCAAAGAAATAGTAATATAGGACCCTCTGATCGGATTGTTGTTGTTGGAATCTGTTGAGATGGGGACCCTCTTTACGGATTGAGTACCTTTAAATTATAACTTAACATTTTAATTCTAACTTGATATTTTAATTGTAACTTCATATTTTAATTCTTACTTAATATTTTAATTCTTATATTTCAATTGTAACTCTAACTTTATATTTCAATTCTTACTTAAAGGGGTACTGTACCCCAATTTCAATAAATTCCCGGTGACAATAGCGATCTAATATGGATATTATATTATAAAATAACTAATTCGAGTCGACGATGTCTACTGAAAAAGTTCCGGTTAACAGGCTATCGTAAAAGTAACATTGAATTATTTAATATAAAATAATTTATGGCTGGAGTCATAAAATGGAGAATTATGCCATTACGAGTTACCGTTCTTGAAATCGCATCTGTTGTGTGTCTTTTATCGACGGCCGTTCGCGAACATTATTGAGTGCAAACAAAACATGTTACCTGCAAAAGGAAGGCCCGTTATAACCGATTCGGAAAAAGGAGAAAGAAACAAGAGTCATAAAGCGTCAAGTATTTTTATAGGGAGTGAGATTGTTCGATGGAAGAGATTGAAGGCATCAATCGAAACTGTGAGCTATGAACTTCCTGGTTCTTTCTGCGACATGCGTCTTCTCCGGTGAAGGTCAAACCATGGCGCGTAGTTTGAAATCGTAATATTTTTGTTTCCAAGATCAAGATTTTCATCGCTAAATTAGGTTTATACGAAACTCATATAACACGAAAACAATCAAACTTGAAAGTTATTTCAATGGGAGTAAATAAAAAAAATCGCCTATCTCTGTGTACAGTACCCCTTTAATAGTTTTATTTTAACATTTTAAATCTACTACAAAAAGGTCTAATGTTGGAATTAAAATATTAGAATTAAAAAGTTTAAATTGGAGTGAACATAAAATGGACCTCAGAATTGAAAGTAAAAATGAAAACAGACATAAAACGGATACTGTAAGTTGGAATTGTCACCCCCAATAACACGCCTGCGTGTTCTATAATTTTCTATCGAAAGACGTCGCTGCGATCGACGGCGGGAATCATTCGGCAAACCTCGTCAGATTCCGTCACCGTTTCAGCTTGGCCCCAGAGGTCACAGGTCGAGGAGTTCAGAATGGGCGGAAATTGCAGATCTCGCAAGCTTTCCCGGCGTCGCAATCTTTGTCGATGCGCGATGCGGCGTTTCTGTTGGATCTTGGTTACACACAACTAATTATTTTCCATAGGCGACAGTGTTAACTAAAAGTCCCGCCGGCCATGGGTTAAGCCTATTTGAACTTCAAGTGGTCAATTTTCCCTTAGAACGTCATCCGCTGCACCAGTCTGTGACAACAAACGCGCACTTTTCGGTATTGTTTTCAAACAATAATCTTGCATTTCCACAACTACCCAATTTACTGCACAAAAATCAGCAGCATAAAAATACCCAGACCCCTCCCGTAAATTCTGGACACCACCAGACTCTTCCTGGACATCTAAACATACACGATCGCCATATTTACTTAGGCTATGATTTTCTGTTCATGATTAGGGATATTTCTCTCAATGATAATCAACCAATCAGCAGCCAGATTTTTTTTTATGCTGACTCGAGTTTCCCTACACAAATTCAAGAAGCGTAACTCTATATAATTAGTTGCTTGTAACCTCTTATTTGTCTCTGTGAGAACAATGGTTCCCGTTGTCAATAATTTGATGGTTATTTTAAAATTGCATCTGTAGATACAAGTGTCGTTTCAGACAGGAACGTAATAATAATTATAATATAATAATAAATAATGATGTTGAGATGTATTTCAAGCCATATATGGTAGTAAAATGTTCGATTATATCTGTTTCCAAAGCATGTGCTGAATATATTTCTTTCATACAATACTAGCAGGTTAGCCCGCCACTGGCGGCAATCGTCAGAAACATGACAATTTTTAATTTTTGTAATTAAGTTTTTTAATTAATTTTGTTAATTCAATTTTTTTTCAATGAGTTAATTGTGCCTTTTTAATTTTTTAATTTAATTTTTTGTTTTTCAATTTTACCCGATTTGACATTTAATTGATTATTTTCAAGGTCAATGTCAGGTCGGGGTCACAATTTAACCCGTCCATGACACTTCCCGTAGATAGCAAATTTGAGCTCAATCGGTTCGAGTCTATAAAGGAGACACACATATATATTATTTGTGTGTACCCGTTTCAAGGTGAAGATGATCTCGGGCGGAAAATCTGACCCGATGAAAATCTCCCCCGTTCCTAGGAAGCCCTAAGTACGTAAGAATCAGACAACATGCTCATGTCTGGATACAGTCACGCTCACGTGTGGACCCAGACGCAAGAATCACATTACACGCATACGCTCTTTATCAACGAGACTGTGGATACGATCGCTCTTTAACTATCAACGCTATTAACCACAAAGTGCCGTTTTTGTGACTGGGGTGGAGAACGGGTGCTCGGAGCTTCTCCAAAACAGCGCGACGACCATTCCCGTGGGTTTTTAGCCTTAGATGGGAAGTTTCGTCTCGATCGGTCCAGCCGTTTTCGATTCTATAAAGTACACACATACACACATATATTTATATACGTAGTTCTCAAAATATATAGTAGACAGGAATGGGTCGACAAGAATTAGATCATGTCATGAATTTCTACTTGATGTTCTGATGGGGAACTTTATAGCATTCAACACACAACGCATGGAATATATTTATGTGTTAGTACTTGTTCCTTAATAATATATTTCAGTGGGGGCGGGCCTATGTTACCAACTCCAGATTGCATGATTTTATTTGCCATGTCTGTGAGTCGATATCTCAATAAACATTGAATTGATTACCCGCAAGAAATTCCACGATTGTAAGGGATGCCAATCAGACTTGGCTCAACAAATTGACCTATACTATTATTTCAAGCATGCAATCTCGAGCTGCATGGAACCCACATTTACTGTGGAATAACGGTACATAATTATTAACTGAGGAACAGGTATTATACCTAAGAAATATATTATAAACTTCCCTGCCAGAACATGAACAAGTTTCCATGATTTGAACTGGTGGATTATGAACTCTACGGACGTAAGCAGAGTAGAGATTCATGACATGCAATGATCTAGCCAAATATATAACCCATCTGGTATCAAATATTGTTTTTCATAATTTATGCACATCTCTTCATTGCACGTTCAAATGTTGAAATCAATTGAATACAAGACATACATAACTCTCTAGTATACCCAAGTATACCGGATGGATGAACATAAGTTAAAGGTACTCAATCCGATCAGACGGTCCCCATATCATCAAGATACAACAACAACAACAACATTTCTTCAAAATACGCGTTAGTGATCAGAATCGATTAATTGCAACAAAATAATGCTAACCACTGTCAACTATGGTATAAAATGTTCCAAAGCGTGTTATTTAGCAACATTTTATTCAACGAAATCTGGCCGTATTATCTCGAAATTTGGCCGAATTACCACTTGATATTAGAGTTATCCATCTTCATCCGCAATTTAGTCCCAGACCGTTTGACAACGTTTTTCGATATCTGATCACTCTGAACTCTGATGGGTGAGTTCCTCGACTTGAATCAAATATTTTTTAGCCCCGAAGCCAAAGAAATGGTAATTTAGGAGCGTTAATTCGGATAATGCAACTTTAATCTGAGGCAGGAACTTTAATATCGGCATGATTATTAGACCCCATGCTATAATTATATATGTACTTGAAAAAAATCGCAGTCATCGATGATCTGAATGACCAGGGGCGGAGGTTCGGAACAGGGGTGCAGAGAATGGTTCGAAGGGTTAACAGGGCAAAACATAAATGTTATGATACTACCAATTTATTTTATAAATGCATTAATAAAGATCAATCCACCATGAGGAGATTGCTCTATATAAGCATATAATGCTTGTTGCCAAATCATCTTCTTCTCTTCAGGTTCATACACATAGTAGTGTCTATTTTTGGGAAATATAAATATTGTTTAAACCAATCCACCACTGTTTCAGTCTGACAATTTTTTATGTTCAGCATTCACATCTGACTCAGATGTCTGTCCTTTTTTGGCCTGTTCGTCCCGTTTCATGTGTAGTATCACCGATCCGGTTAGTTTTAATTAAGCTGAAGCGGCATTTCTAAAAATGTTTTTGTTGTTGTTGTTGGAATCTGATTATATGGGGACCATCGAATCGGATTGAGTACCTTTAATCAGAGAGTTAGAATGTATAGACTTCGTTCAGATTATAGGAGTATATAGATAATTAACCAATTAATGTTACACTCTCCCCACCTGTATGTCTTGTTCCCAATTGATTTCAACATCTAAACGTGCAATGAAGGGGTGTGCATAAATTGTGAAAAACAATATTGGACACCGGGGAGGTTATTTTTTGCTAGATCAATGCATGTCATGAGTCTTGACTCTGTCTACGCCCGTAGAGATCATGGGCATTTGTCCATGTTCTGACAGGGAAATTTATAACATTGACAAAAACATTGCAGCTATAATCTATTTCTTATGTATAATATCTGTTCCTTAGTTACTAATTATGTACCGGCATTATGTAAGTGTCTATTCCAGCTCGAGATTGCATGCATGAAATTGAATAGGTCAATTTGTTGAGCCAAGTCTGATTTGCATCCCATACAATCGCGTGGAATATCTTCCGCGTAATCAATTCAATGTTTATTGCGATATCGACTCACAGACGCGGCAATCAGTCATGCAATCTGGAGTTCGTGCCATGGCCCCTACTGTTAAATAGATTATTAAGGAACAAGTACTAACAACGAACTATATTCGCTACGCTGTGTGTTGAATGCTATAAAGTTCCCCGTCATGCAGAACATCTTTATGTGCATAACCATAGTAGAAATTCGTGACATGATCTAATACTTGTCGACCCGTATCTGTATTATATAAGAGAAAACAGATAATCGAACATTTTACTACCATATATATATTTTGGCTTGAAATACAAAGGCATCTCAACATAATTATTTATTATTATATTATAATTATTATTATTTTCCTGTCCGAAACCGCCTTATACTATAGATGGTCATTTAAAAATAACCATCTAATTATTGTCAACAGGGACCATTGGTATTGTTCTCACAGGGACAAACAAGATCCAACAGAAACTCCGCATCGCGCAAGGACAAAGATAGCGACGATGGGAAAGCTTGCGAGATCGGCAATTTCCGCCGTCCGATCGCAGCGACGTCTTTCGATAGAATTGTTATAGAACACGCAGGTGTGTTATTGGGGTCACAATTCCAACTTACAGTATCCGTTTTATGTCTGTTTTCATTTTTGCGTTTCAATTCTGTTGTCCGTTTTATGTTCACTCCAAGTTAAACTTTTTAATTCTAATATTTTAATTCCAACATTAGACCTTTTTGTAATAGATTTAAAATATTAAAATAAAACTATTAAGTAAGAATTGAAATATAAAGTTAGAGTTACAATTAAAATATAAGAATTAAAATATTAAGTAAGAATTAAAATATGAAGTTATAATTAAAATATCAAGTTAGAATTAAAATGTAAAGTTAGAATTAAAATATAAGAATTAAAATGTAAAGTTAGAATTAAAATATAAGAATTAAAATGTTAAGTTAGAATTAAAGTATTAAGTAAGAATTAAAAGATTAAAGGGGTACTGTACGCCATTTTCATTAAATTTCCGGTGACAACAACGATCTAATATCGATAATATATAGAAACATAAGTAATTTGAGTCGAAGATGTATTCTGTAAACGCTCAGGTTAATAGGCTATCTTAAAATTTAATAATTTAAAAGTTAATAATTTGATATAAATTGAATTTATGACTGGAGCCTTAAAATGGCGTCAATTAAATTACGAATTACCGTAACCAAACAAAGTAATTGAGGGATACTGGCTTCTTAAACCGATCGCACACACGATCGCTTAAAAATATTATGATGATACGGGGAGAACACTCAAGCCACTCACTGACTAGCGACAATACAATAACTTAAATGATTATATGGGACTAGTATGCCTATAATATAACTTTTATTTGATTCATTTGGTTGAAAACTGTACAAATATTACTCGACAACGACAATTTGTATTTTTGCATTCCGGTAAATTTGTCATCCGTAACACTACTTCGTACTCAACAGACTTTCAAATAATGAAAAAATTGTTACCTTATTCTCCGACTCCGAGACTATAGAAACCAACAACAACATTTGGCGTACAGTACCCCTTTAAGTTAGAGTTAAAATGTTAAGTTAGAATTAAAATATAAGAATTAAAATGTTAAGTTAGAATTAAAATGTAAAGTTAGAATTAAAATATAAGAATTAAAATGTTAAGTTAGAATTAAAATGTAAAGTTAGAATTAAAATATAAGAATTAAAATGTAAAGTTAGAATTAAAATATTAAGTAAGAATTAAAATATTAAGTTAGAGCAAAAATGTGAAGTTAGGATTGTGACCCTAATAACCCTCCATAATAAAATGAACAATACGTGGTTTGCGTTAATACTGTATCAAGTTATAAGCTGCTAGTTCGAAAAAATGGCGATAAATATTGTGAAATTTTGCGAAAACATTGGCACATAGACAACGAAATATCTCCATATTAAGATCACCCTAAATGGGTCGAAATAAAACGCACTATCTTTATTCGCTATATATTATGGTGATATAGTCGTGCGAAACAAATCTGGCATATACATTTTTGTGAGCTTATTGACAGATGATATATAGTTCAGTTACCGTTAAAGGGATTTTCCCGTCACATACAGGGGGGGGGGGGTCGGAAAAAAATTTCAGGCACGTATGGCATTTTTTCCCTTTCGATCATTTTTTGTACCCACCCACCCCCACCGCCAAATTTTTTTCCGTTTTCGGCAGTTTTTTCCGACCATTTTATGACACCCTTTTAACACTAAAACAGAGATTTGCGGGGGGAAATTCACTGTAAACAGCTTTATATGAATTTCTGTGCATACTATTTATCATGGATGTTAACATGGACATGTAAATAGGAATGAGTCATTTTGAGGTCATTCGGCCAAAAAAACATGGCTGCCAGCGGCCATCTTGGAATTCAAAATTTGCAACAAAATACAACACAATAACTGCCTGCAGTCAGTTTACCAGTTAGAATTACATTATTTCTCTCAATCAAAGTGGTTTTGAAGCCCAACTCATTGCCAAAACACTAAAAATAAGCAGGATTTTTTTTTTTTTAGTTGCGGAAAAAATTGCTTATTAGTGGCTTTGACCACCCACCCACCCCGGCATACGTGCCGGAATGTTTTTTCACCCCCCCCCCCCCTGTCACATATTGGAATATCTTATATACACGATGGGGTATCGCGTGGTTTCGAGTTGATGAGTATCACGCATTCAAAATGACCGAGGCGACCGCAAACGCGACCAGAAACGAGGGAAACGGTCATAAACTAGGATAATGATATATTACATAATATTTTGGCAGCTACGAGCATATAATATTTTCCAAATAAGCTGACACCACATCTGTGTCCAAACTCACAGCTGTTTTTAAATTTATTTTAAAATTAAACAAGCATATGCTCGTAACAGACAAATTGCTATACTTTGTGTCAGTTCCCCATGAATATATTATGTTTTTGTGCGTTTGCACATTATGAATTGGTGGTACTCACCAACCTCGAAACCACGTGATTCCCACCGTGTTATAGACTACCGATGACTGAAGGGTGACGTATATATAGGCCTACGTTGAAATGATAGAATCTAACACTGTATCCAATACTATGGGGATTGACTACAATAATCGTCATATTGCAATTGTTTATTGATTCACGATCATTATTAATCTCGTCGTATCGTGACGAGGCCCAGGTGATCAATTTGTTAATTGAGACACCGCATAACTCGTCGTCTTCTGGTGAGATCAGCCTGACACGGTATCGCCACCCTCACACCCATGGAGCACTTGATCGCACATGTCGCAACATTTGAAGAAGCGTTGCCACTGTGCAGAAGTCGCACTGTTTGATGGTTGAGCCCCACATCCGCTTAGACAATGACTATGATCAGCGTAGCAGTCTGCAGACACAGCGCCGACCAAAACCATCAGCGCAACGACAACGAACAGGAGTCTCATTCCCTGTGAAATATATAGCATTAATATTAATTTTTCCCAATGATAAGTTTGTCACTGTGATGTTCTTGCCCACGAGAATACTCGAAAATCAGGGTAAATATTAGAATACATATATGATATATACAAACATTCTTTCATCCCAATATCATCCGACACAATATAGTAATAATAATAATAATAATAATAATAATAATAATAATAACTAGAGGTCAGATTCCATGGAATCAGATATACTTCCATGGTATTCCATCCCATCCCATCCCATGTGAGTGTTATGCGTATATGTGTGTTCCTCTTCATGCGAATGCATATTCACACTGTCCAATCGGCTCGCGGAATACCAGTGTGAACGGCGGAATACCAGTGTTGTACAGGAGAATACCAGTGTTTTTAAGCGATATGATGGTACCATAATTAGAACTGGACGGCTAAATAACATGACAAAAGACAATGGAAAGGTATGAGCGATCCATTTTACATTTACCCAGTGGAGAGGTCACCTGGTGATGTTCAGTTCGACTCTGGGCGATCTGGCCTTCGTTTAAAGCAGAAAAATAGGGTCTACAAACTCGTAGGAGGTCAAATTTTGCCCTAATCGGTATTCTAGTGCGTTTTGTTTGATTCCTGAGCATAACTTGCGGAATCTATTGGCAAAACGTGCACATCGAAATCACTGGCGTGTATTAGTTGGAAATACACGAAAATAAATCGAAACGAGGGGCGGTGATCACAGAAAATGGCACGGCGAACTACCAGTGCATGCCAACGAGGGCTACCAGTGCCAAATTTTCTTTATATGGTAAGTTATATCGGGTATATGTCGGGGGATGTTTTAGATTCGGTTTAAGCTATAGGAATGTCTCATCACCTCATCAAATTTGGGCACAATCGATCTAGAATGGTACATGTGTGGGTCTCTTGATATGAAAGTTCGAAATTTTAAGTACGGCGATACTCAACATTGGTGGAACATAAAGTAACAATTTAGTTGACAAGAGTTTAAATTTCCCTTTATTCGGTATTGGCACTGAGTTAGTTCCATATCAATTGGATTCAAACAGTTAGTTTAAACTAATGTTTAACATTTGCAAATAAGTCTATCATTAAATAGGGAAGACGTTCTAATTCTAATGGAATGATATTTCTAATTATCCCAGCAAATGTTGCATATATGGGGTAGACTTGTTCCCAAAATTTAGAAAGTAATTGATATTATGGGGCATGCATATCTTTGCCTATATGTTGAGTTCTTCGTCGATTTTAAGGCGTTGCCGTATGTATATGCATGCATGGATCTGTGTGTGTCATTATTTGATGTATTGGATGTCTTAACTAAAGATGAATGAGTTATATATATGTGTGTATATATGTATGTGCTGATGAATCAGTGAGTGATTGGCGAGTCGATGGTTGGCTGGATTATTTTTGGTTGATCGTTGCGTGGTGATTGGACGTATGTTGTGGATACGTGTACAAATAGATTGATATATTTTATGACTGAGTGTGCATATGGATAAATCTAGGGGTTTATTTTATGCATACCTAATTTTCTCTTTATTTTTCTCTTTTCAGAAAAGGAAAGCGTGGCAATCAATGGGACAAGAGGAAAAGAATAAAATTTGAAGAAAAAAAAACGTGACAGCGGAAACGGACACGATAGTGAAAATGCGGAGCCAGATGTGACTGGGCCAGTAACACCGGGGTCACAGTCAGGTGTGCCCAGCAAGCAACTTTCATGGGCGCCCTTAAAGAGAGCGATCTATAACCGCGGGATCATCCCAGCAAGGAGAGTGCTTTTTCAACAAGGAGGCACGATAATAATGCTTTATTCTCTGATCCAGGTTACATGATAGGATATTGAGACAGAAGTATATACAAAGAGATGAAGCATATAAACAATATTTACATCCGGTTTTACATGGTCTCAAAACCTTACATACAATTACATGTGCAATTTATATAATAAGTGTGTTGCTGTCGAGATAACGGGTTTTATTACATTTATATGTTGTGTATCATGTGTATATGGTAGATTCATTGCTTGTGCGATAACAACAACAACTTCAACCACGTTATGTGCTGCGAGTCTTTTCTACTTCACTAAATATAGTTTTGATATTCAATACCAGCTAAAGCAACAACCGCCTTAAAAGGAACTGGATATACTTGAAAGACATAAAAACTTTTTTCGATCTGATTGCTAAAGAAAAATTCCCGATGGAGAACATTTCATTCCGTGTATTTATCGAGACAGTTCGGTTGTTTTCCCTAAATTCAACCACGCAAATGAGATAATCCGCGGAGACAACGGCATTCTGGAAAACAGGATACAGGCTTTTTGGAGAACAAATCCACTTGCTTATAAACAATATAAACATATAAACAAGGCAGCATAACTGATAGATGTCGCAACCAATCACCACGGATTATATTTAAAGCAATTGATTTATTCGCCACTCACCATTAGGCCAAACAGATTTTGGCATTTTATAATGTAATTGTTCAGCTACTGTACAAATTCGGAAAATTGCATTTAAAGTGATATGAAACACTCCGGTAGGATGATCAAATAGAAATGGAGAACAATCTTGTTCAAAGTAGTTATGTTTACAAATATTATATGTATATTGACAACACATATCGTCATTCTTATATATTAATTAAATGCAGTGACTGTCGACGACGAAATCATTTTCGTTAGTTTATCGCCGATAGATGCGTCCCGAATCGAGTAGTAAATATTTACAATTTAGCGTAGTTCTGACAATGTTTTCTATGGAGCGGTACGGTTGATTTGCTTGAAGTTTCGGTTATGTTAATATAATGCTATATACATCCCTCCAGTTGGCAGCACATTAATGCTAACTTATCAGTTTCACGCACCCGAATAAGTACACAATATGTCTTTAAACTGACGTATCCCAATAGTTTTAAGAACATCAATTCTACAAAAACGCCATATTCTGACCTGGACATCATGAAATTTGTTCTATATTTTACACTAACTTTGAGTATCGACATATATAGTTGAAGTTTCGTACTTTCCTATTATAGATCCACATATTTACCCTTCTAGATCAACTTTGTCGTTATTTTGGGAATGGTGAGGCATTTCGGGTGCCCGGTGCTCTGTATGATGCGTTCATCGACATATACCCGATATAACTTACCATATAAAGAAAATTTGGTACTGGTAGCCCTCGTTGGCATGCACTGGTAGTTCGCCGTGCCATTTTCTGTGATCACCGTCCCTCGTTTCGATTTATTTTCGTGTATTTCAAACTAATACACGCCAGTGATTTCGATGTGCACGTTTTTCCAATATATTCCGCTGTCGGAATTTTATAAAAAAATCCACAAGTTATGCCCAGGAATTAAACAAAACGCACTAGAATACCGATTAGGGCAAAATTTGATCTCCACCCTACGAGTTTGTAGACCCTATTTTTCTGCTTTAAACAAAGGCCAGATCGACAAGAGTCGAACTGAACATCACCAGGTGACCTCTCCACTGGGTAAATGTAAAATGGATCGCTCATACCTTTCCATTGTCTTTTGTCATGTTATTTAGCCGTCCAGTTCTAATTATGGTACCATCATATCGCTTAAAAACACTGGTATTCTCCTGTACAACACTGGTATTCCGCCGTTCACACTGGTATTCCGCGAGCCGATTGGACAGTGTGATATTGGTGCCTTACGATCCGATGGTGGACTTGCATTGACATTTCTAAATCTCATATATATTTTGAAGACCTCAGTCTGTATGTCTGTCTGTCTGTCTGTATGTATGTCATTGATACAAATCTACGATTCTCGACCGATCGGGACGAAACTTGGTACGTGTGTGTAGTTTGACCAGGCGGTGGACGTTGTCGTATTGGCGAGCCCGTATGGCGCCCACTTCGCGCATGAGCAGACGAGATCTCGGAAACGGGTGGAGCTATCGACTTGAAATTTGCTATGTGAATGTATCTTGCCCCGGATACGAATTTTATCGGGTCGCCGAGCCCGTGCGACGCCAGCTTCGCGCATGCGCAGACGAGATCTCGGAAACGGGTGGAGCTATCGACTTGAAATTTGCTATGTGAATGTATCTTGCCCCGGATACGAATTTTATCGGGTCGCCGAGCCCGTGCGACGCCAGCTTCGCGCATGCGCAGACCAGATATCGAAACGGGTGGAGCTATCGACTTGAAATTTGGTGTGTGAATGTATCTTGCCCCGGATACGAATGTTATCGGGTCGCCGAGCCCGTGTGACGCCAGCTTCGCGCATGCGCAGACCAGATCTCGGAAACGGATGGAGCTATCGACTTTTTGAATAGCCCGGACAACGTAGCCCGGACAACGTCGGGCTCATCGGCTAGTTTTATATATATTTTGGGACTTCTGTCTGTCTGTTTGTTTGTCTGTTAGCTATGGCCGGGAAAACTGCTGGACGGATTTTGACGAAATTTGATCAATGTGGATACTTTTGTCCAGGGAGTGTTTTGGACGGGTCGAATCGTGACCCCCGACCTGACCTTGGCCTTCAAAAAGGTCAATTGAAGGTCAAATCGGGTAAAACAGACGGATTTCCACGAAATTTGATACCTAGGGTTACTTTTGTCCGGGGAGTCTTTTCGGCGGGTCAAGTCATGACTCCGACCTGACATTGACCTTCGAAATGGTCAGTTCAATGTCAAATCGGGTAAAACGAACGGATTTCGACGAAATTTGATACCTAGGAAAACTTTTGTCCGGGGAGTGTTTTGGACAAGTCAAATCGTGACAATAGGTTACCTTTATAGTAGAGCAGACATACCTATATAGTATATCGATGAGCATATTCATGCATTTGCCTTGCTTCTTGGTAAGTCCGTTTGAATTTTCGTCATGAAGAGAGGGTTTGAATTTGAGTAATATATATCACCCGTTACAACGTTATACTCTACCAGGGTTAAACCGTCCAATCTAAATCATTAAAAAGTGTACTAATCTTGCGTTAAGATACTACTTATCACATCCACTGATCAAAAAGTTTTTATCTCAATATCTGATTTTCGGAGTAATTTTCCCCATTTGATCTTCGGTGGAATTTGCCAAATCTCAACTCACCCGACACAAACACTCCATTTGAGCAGGTTGCGTTTATATTAGAGAGGTCAAATTTTGGAGGCATACCTACAGTATACCGTCTTACGTACCACCGCATTAAACTCGCTCCTTTATTAGCCTATTTAGATTTGGGGCTAAAAATAGGTTAGTGATAGACTACTTCAGTATACATATTTATGTTATATAGCGTTGTTACGAGTAAACCGTTGCATCTGAAATTTAGAAAATCGCACTGTAGATGCGCGCGAACACTACCCATCAGATGTACTCGTCAAAAAAAAATTATCTTGTTGTTTGAATTCCCCCCCTTTGCAATTTCGTGAAATTTTCCAAAAGTCCCAACCCACCCCGACTCGCATTCTCCGTTGGACAGGTTACTTTTAAAGTATAGCGGTCAAACTTTTGGCACGTACATACAGTATGTCAACGTACCTGCTACGACATTATCTTGTTCTTTAATTAGCCGGTTTGGATTTGGCGGGAAAATTAGTGCAATATTTACGTACCTCGTAACGCGGAAAGTCCTGGGAAAAAAACATTTTTAACCGGCATATTCGGGTCAGGATTACTCGTCCAATTCGGAATATGCAATAAAAAATTTAGAGCTCTGCACTTATAAAAAAAAAACCCTCGGTTTATTCATTCTGGTGTATAGTGTGTCTCTATTTATGTGCGGTAACTCCTCAGGGAAAGTTTTGATGCCCGTGGGCAGTAGGGCATATCGAGGTGTGCATACGGTCCAATTTTCGATGCTCTGCTCCTTATAATTTCCGAGATAATAAAATGACATTTTTTCATATAAAGGGAGATAACTCCGCGGGGAAACACGGACAATATTTGTTATATGAAAAAAAGTTAGAACTCATTAGCCCCAACATACGTACCAACTTTTAGTTTGCTACTCCTCATCCTTTGAGATATTAGGGCTTCGCAAAATCGTGGAGTATAATAATAATAATAATGAAAAATAATCGAAAAACGGCCATAACTCTGTCTAGAAACTTTGGACCGGTATGCGGATACCTTTATTTGTAGTAGACCTTAGATGCCTACATTCGCTAGAGATTTCGCGTTCCTACTGCAATTAGTTTCTGAGTATTTCAAAATAAACGGAAAACGACCTCAGTACAAAAACAATATACTTCCTTGGTTACACCATGGAAGTATAATAATAATAACTAGAATGAAACTGTAATTGCACAGCAATTTCGATACTTCCATGTTCGACAATGACGGAAATTGTGTCACCTGATAAAGTGTCAGTTTTCCGGAGACACATATCAGTATGGTGATACTGTAGCTGATGGTAATACTCGGCAACCACAGATTCTATCCACCAAATTCCATCAAAATCTGCACCAAAAACAATTTGAGATACATACCAACACGCCCGTTCTCCCAAACCGGAAGTGAAATCCGTTAACTATATATATATCATTAGAGAGCGCAGAGTTTGCTGCACATCATGCAAAAAGTCCCAACTCGATATCTCAACCCCTTCTGAATTGCATATAAAGAGCGTTCTTTTATTCTTGGACCAGTAGCGAACTTTTAAACCGGAAGTGCGAACCCTATCATTTTTCGGTGGTACATAACACACATAAATGCGCAAATAATGAAAAATGTCAGAACTCGATATCTCAAGCCGTTTCGGAGGAGATACTTGAACAACAATATAACAGATAAAGAGCGTTATTTCCAAAGGTCAAGGTCAAACGAAATTCCCTGTTTGTGCTGACTGTGTATACTAAATGACTATGCAGGTGTGAAATTTCAAATCAATTGGCTGAGCCGTTTCTACAAGAGAAATCAAACATCGATTTTGCAATTTTGCAAGGCATTTTAAGGGCGCAAAAAAACCATAACAATATCGTTTTCAAGCAGCCGTAACTCTATAAGTTTAAGTCCGATTTTAAAACTTCAAGTGGCATAGTGATCAGCGGAAGCTAGTGATGATTGCCACCAAATTTCATTAAAATCTGCGCCTAAATAGTTTTTGAGATACATACCCACACGCCCGTTCTCCCAAACCGGAAGTGAAATCCATTAACTATATATATCATTAGAGAGCGCAGAGTTTGCTGCACATCATGCAAAAGGTCCCAACTTGATATCTCAAGCCCTTCTGGATTTCATATAAAGAGCGTTGTTTTATCCTTCGACCAGCAGCTAACTTTTAAACCGGAAGTGCGAACCCTATCATTTTTCGGTGGTACATAACACACATAAATGAGCAAATAATGAAAAAAGTCCGAACTCGATATCTCAAGCCGTTTCGGATGAGATACTGGAACAACAATAAAACAGATAAAGAGCGTTGTTTCCAAAGGTCAAGGTCACACGAAATTCCCTATTAGTTCGTCGACTGCCAATGCGCAATGGCTAAGAAGGTTCCGAATTTCAAATCAATCGGCCAAGCCGTTTCGGCGATATAAGAAATCAAACCTCGATTTTGCAAGTCATTTTAGTGGCGCGAAGACCCCCAAAAATCAACAAAATGTCGATAACTCTGAAGGTCAAGGTCGGAAATAAACCAGGTTTTTAAACAGCCATAACTATCGAAGTTTATGTCCGATTTTTAAAATGCGAGTTGCATAGTAATCAGTGGCAACTACTGATGACGTCCACAAAATTTCATCAAAATCTGCGCCAAAATAGTTTTGAGATACATACCCACACGCCCGTTATCCCAAACCGGAAGTGCAATCCATTAACTATATATATCGTTATAGAGCGCAGAGTTTGCTGCACATGATACAAAAAGTCACAACTCAATAGCTCGAGCCATTCTGGATTCCTTATAAAGAACGTTCTTTTAACCTTCGACCCATAGCGAACTTTTAAACCGGAAGTGCGAACCCTATCATTTTTCGGCGGTTCATAACACACATACATGCGCAAATCATGAAAAAAGTCCGAACTCGATATCTCAAGCCGTTTAGGAGGAGATACGTTAACAACAATTAAACCGATAAAGAGCGTTGTTTCCAAAGGTCAATGTCAGACGAAATTCCCTATTTGTACACCGACTTCGTATACTCAATGGCTATGCATGTACCAAATTTCAAATCAATCGGTCAAGCCATTTCGACGATATAAGAATTCAAACATCGATTTTGCAAGTTACTTTTGTGTCGCGAAAAACACCCAAATATCAACAAAATGGCGATAACTCCGAAGGTCAAGGTCGTACGAAATTCTCAATAGGCTATTTAGCGAGATCTTCCAAGGTTTTATTCTGAAGAAAAAACCGCAGGCGAATCGGTTCAGCCGTTCCCGAGATATAAGGGTGTTATTGGAATAATAAGAAGAAAAAAAAAAATAATAAAAGCCAGAAGAATTACAATATACTTCCATGTTAAAACATGGAAGTATAATAATAATAAAAGCCAGAAGAATTACAATATACTTCCATTTAACATGGAAGTATAACTAGAATGAAACTGTAATTGCACAGCAATTTCGATACTTCCATGTTCACCAATGACTGAAATTGTGTCACCTGATAGAGCGTCCATATCAGTATGGATATACTGTAGCTCATAGTTGTTTCTTAAGCTCAAGGTCATACAAAATTCCATAGTAGTGCATCGACTGGGTATGTTCAATGGCTATGCAGGTACGCAAAAGTCCCAACTCAATATATCAAGCCGTTCTGGATTTCGTATAAAGAGCGTTCTTTTATTATTCGACCATAGTCAACTTTTAAACCGGGAGTGCGGCCCCTATCATGTTTCGTTGGTTCATAACAGATGTGCATGCGCAAATAATGAAAAAAGTCCGAACCCGATATCTCAAGCCGTTTAGGAGGAGATACGTTAACAACAATAAAACAGATAAAGAGCGTTGTTTCCAAAGGTCAAGGTCAGACGAAATTCCTTATTTGGGCATCGACTGCGAATGCCCAATGGCTATGGAGGTACATAATTTTAAATCAATTGGCCAAGCCGTTTCAACGATACAAGAAATCAAACATCGATTTTGCAGGTTTGCAAGTCATTCTAGGGGTCCGAAAACCCCATAAAAGTCAGGTTTTTAAGCAGCCATAACTCGAGAAGTTTAAGTCCGATTTAAAAAATCTTAGCGGAGTAGTGGTCAGTGACAACTAAAGATTATGTCCACCAAATTTCATCAAAATCTTCGCCAAAATAGTTTTAAGATACATACCCACACGCCCGTTTTCCCGAACCGGAAGTGAAATCCGTTAACTATATATATCGTCCGAGGGCGCAGACTTTGCTGCACATTATGCAAAAAGTCCCAACTCAATATCTCAAGCCGTTCTGGATTCCCTATAAAGAGCGTTCTTTTGTCCTTCGACCAGTAGCGAACTTTTAAACCGGAAGTGCGAACCCTATAATTTTTCGGTGGTTCATAACACACATACATGCGCAAATAATGAAAAAAGTCCGAAATCGATATCTCAAGCCGTTTCGGAGGAGATACGTTCACAACAATTCGAGTTGCATAGCAATCAGTGGCATCTACTGATGACGTATACCAAATGTCATCAAAATGTGCGCTAAAATAGTTTTTAGATACATACCCACACGCCCGCTCTCCCGAACCGGAAGTGATACCCGTTAACTATATATATCGTTCGATAGCGCAGAGTTTTCTAAACATAATGCAAAAAGTCCCAACTCAATATCTCAAGCCGGTCTAGATTCACTATAAAGAGCGTTCTTTTATCCTTCGACCAGTAGCGAACTTTTAAACCGGAAGTGCGAACCCTATAATTTTTCGGCGGTTCATAACACACATACATGCGCAAATAACGAAAAAGTCCGAACTCGATATCTCAAGCCGTTTAGGAGGAGATACGATAACAACAATAAAACCGATAAAGAGCGTTGTTTCCAAAGGTCAAGGTCAGACGAAATTCCCTATTTGTACATCGACTTCGTATACTCAATGGCTATGCAAGTACCAAATTTCAAATCAATCGGTCAAACCGTTTCGACGATATAAGAACATTAATCGAATGGTTGGCTATCAGAGCCATGTAGTTTTTATGATTGATAAAAGCAAATGTTGCTCATCTTTATTCCATTCCAAAATATTATTATTGAAAAGTTAACTTATCGCGTGATACCTGCAATCAACTACCGACACTAGAGAGAACGAACAAACCATTTGAACGGTTGTTGAAAACATCATTCTGACACTTCAACAACAAATCCAGCACATAGCATCACAAAAGGATGTCTCTTCTCTGGCTGTTGTACTTCTTCGCAAAATTGAAGTGACATCCATATTATGGGATGCCATCTTGTATTTTGAGATTCCTCACAAAATTATGTCGCATACAATGACATCTACAACTGCGCATTTGTTGTTTTATTCTTGGTTACGATTCTCAGAGGTACCTTTGTGCGCAATGTTATAACTTTAGAAATGAGGAATGTTGAGTTTTGTATTTATTATTTCGCAAATTAAAAGATATGTTAATGACAGAACTACTATTATATTTCATATGACTAATGTAATGAAATGAATGTAATGAGTCGCCTCAATATATACACCGAAGACGTCATTTGTTCTGTTTTCCCGTATTTGTTTTCACGAAGTGTTATAAATTCGAGACATGAAAAAGCTCATTGAATTTTTGTTGATATAACTGATCACCATATTTTGGTCTCCGTCATCACGCAAACAATAAATTGCCATTTACTAATGGAAACACACATTCTAGCTAATACATCGCGCATAAGTAATACCATATGAGACGTTCTTTGCCCGCATATCGTATTAGTTGTTCACAAAGTGTTGACCTTAAACTTAACTGCCATGTTGGCCGCCATTGTTGCGCAATAGTGGGTGTGACTTCAAACTTTTGTTTCTTTATCATATTCAGCACAAATAAAATCCAAAATGTATGCTAATTTCTTTTTGGCCTGTACTACAATCCCCAGTGGCCCATTTGTGTGGACGTTTGTAACTGTAGGGTGGTTAAGTTTTGTCTAATGATTTCATCAATTGATAATATGGATTAATGCTGAATCTAATGTTTGATATGAAATATTCTATGTAGTCAGCACAATGATTTATCATATGACTCAATCATTATTTACGTTGGAAAGTATGTCATAAATCAATTTCATATCAACTACTAGTTCATATCACCTTCCGATAATTTGATTGGTTTGTTGACAAAAAGTGTGTTCTGATTGGCTGAATGCAGGTCAAATTCGTGCGCGTCAATCAACGCGATGCCGAAATTCTCGCAATTATAATCTTGAAATATATAGTTTTGGACATTGTTATACGATAAATAGAATATGTAATTCGTATTTATCTAATAAACATACGATATAATGTCACAAACTGAGAACAGAATAGCGCACTATATCTTCGCGTGCATATTATTTCTGCTAGTTCACCAGGTGTAATTGGGCTTCCGGTGCAATGAAATGACGTCACATTAACCTTTTGCTGCCGATGTCATATAGCTATTTAGTTATTTGTGTGCGTTTTGGACATCATAATCAATTTATAGGTGTCATATATGATAAATAGAATATGTAATTCGTGTTTCTCTCATATGATATTTATGAAACTCGTCACGAATTTTCAGTTTCTCTTGCCGGAGGCTCGAGAAAACTGAAAATTATTAGACTCGTTTCATAAATATCATATGAGAGAAACACTCATATCATATCCTCTATATATAATACTAGCCGATGAGCCCGACGTTGTCCGGGCTATTCAAAAAACAAATTTCAAGTCGATAGCTCCACCCGTTTCCGAGATCTGGTCTGCGCAAGCGCTACACGGGCGTCGCACGGGCTCGACAACGACGACCATCTGGTCAAACTACACACACGTACCAAGTTTCGTCCCGATCGGTCGAGGTGTTGGTATCTGATGCAGAAGACGAAATTGTGAGTGTTGGTTTGTAACCGGGATTTCTGAGAAGCATTATGCCTATATCCACACTAACTACACCCCTAAGCCCTGACCTAAGTGTCATACATACTATAACAATGATGTTATAAGAGTACTATGGCATCCAATAAATCTCCCCGCATAGGAAACCACTCAAAAGTATTGTTCCCGTATATCTCTCTGCAGATGCTAATAACGTTGAATGGTAAACAAACGCTCTTTATAGCGATGCGTCAAAAACAAATGCTCATTAAATTATCACTTGATTAACCACCGCAGTGCCGTTTTTTGTGACTGAGAGTGGAGAACGGGTGGTCTGAGCTTCTCCAAAACGCGACGCCGACGGTGTCCGTGGGATTTTACCTTTGGATAGGAAGTTTGGTCTCGATCGGTCAACCCGTTTTCGATTCTATAAAGGACAGACAGACACACAGAGGTCTTCAAAATATATATGAGATACCCCTGGGGACGTTCCTTTTCTGTATTTGGCGTATGCCCGTTCACTAAGTTTTAAAATTAAAATTGGCTGCCATATTGAACGCCATCTGGGATTATGATACTCTTCCAATAACAAATGTGGATGGCAATTTTCTTTGGTCAATTCGCATGCGTATTCTACATTAAATAAAACAAAATACTGCGCATTATGCGATCATTCGTGGTTCAAATCCCAGGCGACAACTTTAGTTCGAATTTTATGACATTGAACGGCGGAATAAATTTTTGACTATTATTTTACCAATTGATCAGATGTATTATTGGTGAAACTAATGTTTCATATGAAATGCCATTCTAAATGTCATTAAAATGATATACATTTTACCACTGGGGACGATCCGTTTCTGGATTTTTCGTATGTCGCTTCATTAAGTCTTAAAATAAAAACTGAATGCCATATTGGACGCCATCTTGGATTTTTATACTCTTCTAATAGTGAATATTGTTGAAAATTCGCATTTTACACTTGTTATGTGTGTTCTACACTAAATAACAGCAAATACTACGCATTACTCATCATTCTGGGATCCAATCCCCGGATATTTTGTGACATTGGGGAGGGTTAAGTTTTTGCCTATTATTGCAAAATTTTATGATCAGGAAAATAAAGTTAATACCTCCCGGTAGAAAATACTCCAGTCTTTCCAAACATATATGACAAGATAAGCTCAATCCAGCTTGCTAGTTTTGTACAGAGTTGACGGGCGACAGTTTCTCTGAATCGTCATGATTTTTGACGCAGAACGTTAAATTCTCCACCGTGACGTCGTGAAATCTCAAACAAACCAGAAAAAAATAAGAACGTTCCTATTATTATATCTAGTATCACCATGTACCCCATAATAATAAATAGAAAGTTCTGATTTTGGTGATGTGATTAACTTTTAACAAATGGTGTATAGCTGGTCAACCGCTGAAAACAGGCTAATTTTTCGGCAGGGTACCTTCACAAATAGTCTTACCATACACAGCTGCCACCAATTCCGGTAAGGCCAAGAATCATTTTCATAAATGATATATATTTACCTTCCAGAAAAAAAGTTGGTTTCAACTTGTTCTACCGAGGGTAGGGGTATCTCGAAAACTAAGGCCCTTTTTGGATTTGGCCGCTCTATTAATTAACTCACATTTGACGTATGTTAATTTTACTGAGAAGTACGGCTGTTAAGCTGGAATTGTCTTTTTGGCTGTAATTCGGTTTCACTAATACAATTTGACGTTTATTACTATTAAAAGAACTTCTGTCAAGTTGACAATAACTTCTTGGCTGTAATTTTACCTTTATTAATATTCATTTAACTTCTAGCTATTATGTTTGAATTGACTTATTAATTATTAGATAACGCCTATTTGTTTTTATTTGACGTATTTTTACCGAATGGCCGCCCATAATACCACGCTGGCAGAAGTTGCTATCGCTCTAACAATGGCTACATATATATTTAAAGGTATGTGGCACGGGCTCAGTGGAATAAATCACTTCTTTCTTTCACTGTTCTTCAAGTTGGTGAACATTACATGTGAGTCACCCCTACGTGCTTGCCTTGAGGGCTGATTGAAATGGTACGCCGAGGAGTCATTTAAGCATACCGATGCTGATAAATAAATTAAGAAATTGCCATTAAATAAATAAACAAAGGTTAAAGGCACGTGCGGCCTTAATTGTCGAAAATATTCATATTTGTTCCAAACACCGTAAATAGAAAAACATTAAAACGCATGCAATTCCGTTCATATATACCATCACCATCGCGTAAACAGCATGTTATCATAAAGACCTACTATATTTTACCTAAGCAAGAGCCTGATTGTGTTACAGAAGACAGCACAATGCTACTGGCTAATCGCACACAAATGACACAAACGCTCTTTATTAGTTCCATATCAGGTATTCACCAACAAAGAACGCTCTTTATGTTTACCATCATAATATAAACAAACACCAGGAAAGTAACTTTTTATGCTTTTGTTTACATAACAATGGTCAAACATATGACCATAACATACTGTTTATGCGATATTTCTTATTTGTATACGGACAAAGTCTATCTACATTATGATGTTCTTTCTGTTTGTGGCGGTTTTTGACGGGTGGAGATATAAAAATTTTACTTACGATTTTTAAAAATTGATCAACGCTGTATTTCCTTATTTCACTTCTTTTCCAACGTATATGTCTATATATGTCGTATTAGAAATTGAGTTATGAAGGTTTTTCACAATTGTGCCACCTATCCAATCATTACAGAGCATTGAGGGTGTGTTTATATATTTCGCTAAATGTATTTTGATTGGCTATATGTGTGTATATCCAGACTAACAATTTGCCCTCGCACCCACATAGAAGCTTTCGTTCCAACGTGTAAGCTGACATGGTGCTGACATAACCCAATTATTCCCTGTTTGGAATGTTAGGATAGGCTAGGATAAGTTTATTTACAATATACATACATTAAAGACACGGTTGGCCTTGGCGGTGGGTATCCTGTGAAAATATCTCCACCCGTCAAAAACCGCCACAAACAGAAAGAACATCATAATGTAGATAGACTTTGTCCGTATACAAATAAGAAATATCGCATAAACAGTATGTTATGGTCATATGTTTGACCATTGTTATGTAAACAAAAGCATAAAAAGTTACTTTCCTGGTGTTTGTTTATATTATGATGGTAAACATGAAGAGCGTTCTTTGTTGGTGAATACCTGATATGGAACTAATAAAGAGCGTTTGTGTCATTTGTGTTGCGATTAGCCAGTAGCATTGTGCTGTCTTCTGTAACACAATCAGGCTCTTGCTTAGGTAAAATATAGTAGGTCTTTATGATAACATGCTGTTTACGCGATGGTGATGGTATATATGAACGGAATTGCATGCGTTTTATTGTTTTTCTATTTACGGTGTTTGGAACAAATATGAATATTTTCGACAATTAAGGCCGCACGTGCCTTTAAAGGCACGGTTGGCCTTAGTTGTCGAAAATATTCATATTTGTTCCAAACACCGTAAACAGACAAACATTAAAACGCATACAGTTTCGTTCATATATACCATGACCATCGCGTAAACAGCATGCTATCATAAAGACTTACTATATTTTACATAAGCAAGAGCCTGATTGTGTTACAGAAGACAGCACAGTGTCACTGGCTAATCACACACAAATGATATAAACGCTCTTTATGAGTTCCATATCAGGAATTCAGCAACAAAGAACGCTCTTTATGTTTACCATCATAATATAAACAAACACCAGAAAAGTAACTTTTTATGCTTTTGTTTACATAACAATGGTCAAACAAATGACAATAACATACTGTTTATGCGATATTTCTTATTTGTATACGGACAAAGTCTGTCTACATTTTGATGTTCTTTCTGTTTGTGGCGGTTTTTGATGGGTGGAAATATTTTCACAGGATACCCACCGCCAAGGCCAACCGTACCTTTAACATCACAAACATAGGAACAATAATTACGAATATTTTGTATATTGCACGGGGGTGATATAGCCCTTCCATGCTGTCTTCCTGTCATCCCCGTTGGTATCGCTATAATGAATGTTTAAATATGCATGGCATATGTGGGCGTTCATCTCCATTTGAGTTCACAGACGATCGTGGCTTGTGAACATAAGTATCAAGGGTGTGTTACCTATACTATTTCAGTTGATGGGTACCAACCCGGACCATTGCCAGATTTGCTCATAACAATCGGTAAGGGTATACGTTCATACGCTGGCAAAATTGCACTGCAAACTGCAAAAATGCCATGCCCGACACAGAGACGTGGCGACAGGGGGGTTTGGGGGTGTCTCACCCCCCCCCCGCCAACTTTGGTCAAATTTTTCAACAGTTGGAAATTTCATACCTGCCAAAACATTAGTTGGAAATTTCACACCAACAATAGGTTGAAAATGTTCTTGTAGTTTAATTTTCAAACAATTTATTGGGGGGAATTAATTGTTTTTGGACCAATATTTGCATATTTTCCTATTTTTGGTCAAAAGTTTGGAATGAAATTGTCGACAGTTGGAAATTTTCCAACCTTAGGGGGGGGGGGGTGACAGGTTGGAAATTTCCAACACTTGGAAAGCTTGTGTCCTGGTCCCTCCCCCGTGGCCAGTCAAAAACTGCTAGTTAATTTAAGAAAACAATATTGTCATACATTTGGTCAGCATTGTCATTGGAATTGTCATCAGTTGGAAATTTTCCAACCTAAGTGGGGATGTCAGGTTTGAAATTTCCAACTCTAGGAAGGCTTGATGCTAGTCTAGATGGTATGATTTTGCGATTTTCTTGTTCAGATTAAAAAAATTTCGCACACCGGGCCGAACCATGGTCGGCCCGGTGTGTCATTGTCACCGTGGCTAATAAAAACTGCCAAGTAGGTTAACAAAACAATATTTTACTACATTTGGTAAAACTTGTGGACTGAAATGGTCATCAGTTGGAGACTTTTCCAACCTGAGGGGGAGATTATGTTTGAAATTTCCAACACTAAAGGAAAACTTCAGTTGAGGCCAGTCTAGATGTATATAGGATTTGCGATTTTCTTGTATAGTTTTCAAAATTTTCTCACACCGGGCGGAACAATCATGGTCAGCCCGGTGTGTCCTGGTCTCTTGCCCGTAGCCGTGTGCATTTATCTGAAGTTAGACCACTAGATGTTAGGATTTATGCAATTTTTCAGGTTCAAATATCTGAATGTTTTCATACCGGGAATTTAGAACCATGGTTTATGAATATATAGGATATTAGGCCTGAGGTGCAAGGGGTGTGCACATGGAATTATGCAAAACTTGTGTTTGGTCCGAATCTGATTCAAAGGGGGGGTGCAGTTGGAATTTCCCAAGGTGGACACCCCCCCCCCCCCCAGCGGAGACCCTCTAGCCACGTACCTGGCCCGATGGTCATTACGCCACCTGTGGTGTTTCTAGCTTCTGTGAGTTTGATATTGTGTGGTGGACAGGGCGAATGTATTCTTGGAGATTTTGTGTACCTTACTCAATCGTACCGATAGAATCACGTAGATGCCGAAATTGTAAAGTTAACGTCACCGGTGTATAATATGTTTATGAAAATATGATAAATCGTATCGATGGGCTGAAATTGTAAACATAAAGTCACCGGTGTAATAATATGTTGTTGAAAATATAAATAATTTGATAGACTGAAAATAATATATAACCCATTGGGAGCCCCTAATGTATTCTTGAACATTTTGTTTTGTACCATTACTCAATCGTATAGGCTGAAATTGTAAACTTAAAGTCACTTGTTGAAAATATAAATAATTTGATAGACTGAAAATAATGTGTAACCCATTGCGAACCCCTCCCCCCCCCCCCCCTGGTGTAGTGAAGTGAATTGTGGGTAGTTTCATTGTGAATATTCTCCGCCATCTTTATTTTCTGGAATTATCACCAAGATTTCTCCACTCTATTCTCTTAAACTACACCCGAATCGGTCAAATTCTTTTGATAATTCTATCTAAATACATCTTAGCTACTATTCGGATCTGCTGTCCCGGTCTAAAAAGGGATAGTTTGACCAAAACGACTATTGACCAAAACTTTGTTTACAAATTGAGCGCACTCGATGACCGGGTTGACCGGAATGACCCGTCCACGCTGCAAATTTATTATCGAAAACAAATTCAATTTCTTCCATCTAAAACATAATTACGCGCTGGACTGGTCATTTTAGGAATATATATGTATCCCACGCACATACACCAAGTTTCAGCTTAAAATTTTGAAAAATGACAGTTTTATTGACATAAATCGATTTTAATGGCAAATGCCATGTTAAATTTTTTCATTGAAAACAAATCATTTCTTCCATCTAAAACATAATTACGTGCTGTACTCTGTATTTTTAGGAATATATAACTATCCCACGCACAAACACCAAGTCTCAGCTTAAAGTTTTGAAAAATGACAGTTTTATTGACATAAATCGATTTTAATGGGAAATGCCATGTTAAATAAATTTTTGGGCCCTGCAAATATTTTCTGAGCTGTTCCATATTGGCACTAGAGTCCATATTTGACCGGTTACACCTGATAATTGTGCGACAGTACAGTCGCGTTACTTTATACATCAACATTGGTCATTATCACCCGACAATTTTATTTTGGTCTATCGTATCAACCCCTATTTTCTCCCGCATAGCCTGACTAAGTGTCAACATTGGTCTTTATCGCTCCACTAATTTGTATCGTTTCATCGGTATGAATTCCATATCCAATTATCCACATATAACCAACCCAACCTCTAATCCCGGTCCAATTTATTTATTTCTTTCATCGGTATAGTCACGTTACGTAATATTGTATCGCGTGATACTTGTACTTATATGTCTATGGTATTACTATAGTATACCGTATATCAATTGCTATTCCTTTCTATATAATCCTGGTGCCATCTATAGACATAACATAGAGATAATTTCGACCCCCCACCCCCACCCCCCCCCCCCCCAATTTTATATCATTGCTGCTTTAGTACAGTCGCGATATATTACATGGCAACATCGCTCCACTAATTTATGTCAGTTCATCGGTACAAACCCCTTTTTCTCCGAGTCCATATAACCAACCCAACATCTTATAGAAGTCCATAAATGACTATTATGGCACTATATAGAGATGACTAAAATTCTGACACCCCATATTTTACAGCCTTGTTGCAATGTTCAGTAGAGTTGAGATGCATAATATGTCAACATTGGTCATTATCGCTCTATAAATTTATATCGGTTCAACCCTTAGTTCCCTGTATCGCCCACCCCTCCCTGAACTTATTTTTTCATTTGTATTATAGTCTCGTTACGTACACATTTTATCTCTTGTAACTTTTGCTTCAATGCGTCGAGTTCCGCTGCAGGGAATACAAAACTGACAACATTTTGAAATGTTAGCAGGCTTCAAACTCATCTTATCCTAGAAAAACTCTGGTTACATAAGAAATTTGTGTATATGGTGTACGCGAACTATTTTTCGGACAGGGGTTCCCCATGGGCGCTTGTTATGTATACATGTATACAAATGTCGACTTGTGATATTAGACCGGGAGCCCAGAGGGTTTTAATTTCACTATCGCGTACGAAAGGTTTGATGCCCTATATTTGGTACCACCCTTGAATCATCGCAGAAAACCCATTTCTTACGTTTCACAATCCTGGCGTTTAGGGGCTAGGGGCGCTCCAAAAACCCTTTTAATTACACGTTCGCGTAAATTCGTCATTTTCGTTTTAAATGTTGACTTATGTTCACTGATCATAAAAACACAACTTAAGAAACGATATTTCCTGGCGTTTACAGATAAGAAGGGCTTTTTGTGACTACCCCCCCCCCCCCCCCCCCCAATCCGATTTTACATAAGATTCGAAATAAATTGATTCCGTCCATCTTCCGATATATAATAATGAAATTGTCACAGCGGGGGAAGAAGTCTGCCAAACCTTAATCCGTTAACTGAATTCTCGATTGATGAGTATTACTTGATTCTCATTGATTTATTTGTAGGAATATTTGGCCACCATAAGTTCATCAAACAGCCATAGAGTACAGGAGACATCCCAGGAACCCAGGAGCGTTATTGTCACGACAACCACACACATGTCATGCTTACTGTTGTGAGTTGGGAACACTGGTCAGGAGACGACCATAATGTATCCACTACATACACTTCTTGACCATGCTTCCAAGCTATCTTTGTGACGTCCAGCTGTCGTCTTGTCGAAGAGCTCCCAGCAGAGAAGCACAATACACGTGATGCTAGTGTGTGGACATGCACCATGATAGTTTCATGGGAAATAAATGGGGCCACGATATACAACACTACTACATCAGGTGAATGTTTCTGATAGAATGTCATTCGTGCCGGTGTTTTTGATGTGGTAAGATTGTATTTCCACATCCGTTTCGAATCCGTTCTGAATCAACTGGACCAGGCGTATACCTTTGTCTGGATAATACTATACTTGTCTTCCACATGACAGTCTTAGAGTCTAAATGACGGTGTCCATGATAGTTTGGTGGTATGGGTAGTCGTTATTATCATACTCGCTCAGGGTTAAATGGTCTCGACGGCAATGGCTGTGAACGTTGTGGAAATCATCCAAAGGCCTAAGTGACATTTGTGGTTATCTCGAATAGCTTTAGACTATAGTAGTTATGTTTCAGGCACATGGGAAAGAACGGTATACATCACCACTACATCAAGTGAATGTTTCTGATGTAGAATGTCATGCGTGCCGGTGTTTTTGATGTTCTGAATCAACTGGACCATGCGTATACCTTTGTCTGGATAATACTATGCTAGCCTGCCACACGACATTCTTAGAGTCTAAATGACGGTGTCCATGATAGTTTGGTGGTATGGGTAGTCGTTATTACCATACTCGCTCAGGGTTAAATAGTCTCGACGGTAATGGCTGTCAACGTTGTGGAAATCATCCAAATGCCTAAGTGACATTTATGGTTATATAGAATAGCTTTAGACTATAGTAGTTATGTCTCAGGCACATGGTCGAAATGGTGATATAAACCACTTAGTGTACCCAACATGTGTTGAACTGATTGCAATATATCATCAACGCAACATTCCTCAGCGCAAGTATGACATATCACCAACATTTCAAAGGCATCGTATTTAAGACTACACCCCATGCAGTTATGTGGATATGGGGCTTATATGGTAGTATCCAAATGTACACGCCTGGTCCAGTTGACTAAGACCAGCTTCCAAACGGGTGGGGAAATACTATATCAGCATCCAAGGAAAGGAAAGCCGCGCATGAGATCATATATGTATCTGAAACATGCCCGATGAAGGGGTAGTGCAGTCATGGTCATTTCCACTTCCATGACACATGCTCACAAACTAGTACCACGTGTATTGTTATTATTATTATTATTAATATTAGTATTAGAATCATGGCCACGTATTGTGGATACATTCTACGCCCTTAGATTAGGCTTTCAATCTTCGAAGCCATATACAGAAACTGTCCAGGTACGTCAATGCGTTCGAGTGTTATGCGAATTGACGAACCATATATTGCGAAATGGCTGGCTGGGAAGATCACTATGATTGTGTACACGTTGTTATCACCATCTGGTGACCAAAGCTGATAAATACGTACATATAGAGGTCCTTCTGAAAGCTAGTATATTCAACGACCGTTTATCTTTCTAGTTTATCTCGCAAGATGACGCTCAAATCCAATATGTAGCAGCTGAATTATACCATATTCTACATCGAATGAAGCTTGCCAAGAATAAGGATAAGAATTCCCAGCTTTAAAATGTTTTCAATGTGAAACTATATATGATTTATGCACCGTTTTGTCCATACATATCAATATTATGACAAAAAGAAGAAATTAGTATGTGAAAATATCGGCGACTTTTCAATTTCTGTCCACCAGTTTGGTCGCCATCTTGGCTGTGAGTATCAATTTCCCAAATAAAACGAATACTTCGTATCAATGTTCCCTCTCCGCAAGTAACTGCGGACAGAATTAGCTTAACAATAACGCCCATTGAAAGAACGTAAAGGAATATAGACGTGTTTGCAATTTCGGGCGTCATACTGGCCGCCATCTTTGATTTCGGAAACCATTTTTTGCATGATGTGTATTGTAATAATGTCACTTCAGTACTTCCAACTCAAGTGTATGCATGGTGGGTTGCCATCACAATAACGCCAACTGATGTAAATATGAGCCATTTTGGACTTTTCGTTGCATGTGATATAAGGAAAGTATTTCGCCTCAGTGTTCCCAACTCACAATAGTTAGCAGTGTGGAGTTGTCATGACAATAACGCTCGCTGATGAGAAAATCAGCAATTTTCGGCGATTTTTAAATTTCTGGAGGTAATTTTAGCCATAGCGGCTAAAATTACCTCCAGAAATTTAAAAATTGGATTTGGGTGAATATTCATCAACTCAGGTATAAGTGGAATCCTTGCCCGGGTATATCGTACACATGTATATGCATGGGTGGAGATATAATAACAGACACTGATTCGAAACAGACATAGAGGATATGAAATGAGTGTTTCTCTCATATGATATTTATGAAACGAGTCTAAGAATTTTCAGTTTTCGTGACGAGTTTCATAAATATCATATGATAGAAACACGAATTGCATATTCTATTTATCATATGACACCTATAAATTGATTATGATGTCCAAAACGTACACAAATCACTAAATAGCTATATGACACCGGCAGCATAAGGTTAATGTGACGTCACTTCATTGCACCGGAAGCCCAATTACACCTGGTGAAGTAGCAGAAATAATATGCACGCGAAGATATAGTGCGCTATTCTGTTCACAGTTTGTGACATTATATCGTATGTTTATTAGATAAATACGAATTACATATTCTATTTATCGTATAACAATGTCCAAAACTATATATTTCAAGATTATAATTGCGAGAATTTCGGCATCGCGTTGATTGACGCGCACGAATTTGACCTGCATTTAGTTAGAGATGCGACTCGACCCAGGCTGCCATTCAGCCAATCAGAACACAATTTTTGTCAACAAACCAATAAAATTATCGGAAGGTGATATGAACTAGTAGTTCATATGAAATTGATTTATGACATACTTTCCAACGTAAATAATGATTGAGTCATATTATATGATAAATTGCGTTATTAGCGTCGATACGGCATTGACCGGATTATACCGGCATTTGGAAAAACGTGATATTGGACAAAAGTGTCCGGCAAGGAATGTATATTAAGGTTTCATTGTGTGCGTAAATGATTCTTCGACACGATAAATGTATAAAAGCACGCCAAGATACCCATGTTTTCACATAAACGATAGGCGGTGTAATGTCAAAATAATAGCAAGTTTTCATATTTCCGCCGCCATCTTGGCCGCCATCTTGAATTGTTATGTCGGTTTTTTAGCTAATTTGTAAGGGTTGTATATTAGCATAACAAATCGAGCGGCAAAGACGACAAAATATTTTGAATCAGGAAATCGAAGATATAGTATTTTCCACTGTAGGATACGAAACTCTTGCAGTGATCTCCGCTTAGATATGTTCGAAAATTATATAGCAGATACCCCAAACTGTAGATGAGGATACGAATATGAAAGTTATATGCACCTTTTCCTAAATTGCCCACTATATAATGTACAAAGGCTAGAACTATACCGTAAACTGGACGACATCAACTTTCAAATTAGCAGTTTCAAACAATTACTTTGGGGAATTCCAAGTGAAACTCGATCAAGAAATGAAAAGATATTCCGCATTGTTCAGCCATATATAGCTGCAACAAAGCGTTTTGAACCGGACAATATTGAATAAATAATTGCCACTACTGACTAAATTATGGCCATGGACACATATAGCACATAAATACCCTTTAAAATAAACAAAGGCCACTATTTCCCAGGTTTTATTTCCATGGAGAGAGAGAGGGGGACCTTCAAAACACTCGAATTATACTACAAACACAAAACCGGACTATCACACACTCTTTACACAAGTTATCATATCTTTTGTTGACCAAATTTGCAACCTCATCATGTTATATATTCTCTGTCATTTTGTTAAATTCATATATAGATTGTATGTGGGAGCGTGGACATTGTAAGTTGTTAAAAATTGTACCCCAATCCCGGTGTAAATGAATTTACAATAAAATATGTTTAAAGTAAAAGTGACAGCATGTGATGAGATATTTACTATAATGGCGATCAAAAGACTGGTGCATATCAAGGAACATGGCCGTCATGATGGACGCCATCTTGTCCGGAGTCTCTGCGGCCAGTTTATTTTCTTGTTAACAGCCGAGAATAATTAGATGAGACATTGAGGAAGAAAATTAGTGGGGTGAAGTTGAGTCCTGGTGCGCAGATGTCGACCAATATCTCCTGGACGAAATGGCTGTTTGTTAAACTTATATTAGCTAAACATTCCTACAAATAAATAAATGGGAATCAAGTAATACTCATCAAGCGAGAATTCAGTTAACGGATTAAGGTTTGGTATAGTTCCTCTCCCGCTATGATCATTTTATTAGTCTATATATCGGGAGATGGACGGAATCAATTTATTTCGAATATAGTTTATAAATATCGGATTGGTGGGGGTAGTCACAAAAGGCCCTTCTTATCTGCAAACGCCAGGAAATAACGTTTCTTTGGTTACGTTTTTATGATCAGTAAATAATAGTGAATATATAGACAAAAAATTACAATATACACGAAATTGTAATTAAAAGTGCACCGTCTCGGGTTTGAAGGGGGTGGTCACAAAAGGCCCCTTCTTATCTGTAAACGCCAGGAAATATCGTTTCTTAAGTTATGTATCTATGATCAGTGAACATTAGTTGATATTTAAACTAAAACTGACGGATGTACGCGAAAGTGTAATTAAAAGTGATTGTGGGGGGTTTTGGAGCGCCAAGTGATACCAATAGGGTTGGATAATGGGGATATTTTTACCACACACGTGAACCAAATCCGTTTTCGCAACATGACTTTCGTTCATACTCCCAGCGATATTAAATTCTTCCAATTAAAACTTCCAACTCATAATAAATTCTAACCAAAAATACCCCTACGATTAGACATTTTCTGACGGAGGACGAATTACTATAATTTTTTATTGAAAATAGGGAAATATTCAATTCCACTTTTCTCTAAATATTGGTTGGCTATTTATAATAACAGAAACATTCAACCATCGTTTCCTTCCGACATTTCCACCACCTGCTGTTCTTCCAGCCACAAATTTACGGTAAAGAGCGCTCGTTGTGTTATTTCTTTTGAAAACGCATTTATTCTGATTATCTATTTCCATGTATGCCCGGCCTGCTATATTATGTTTTAAAGGAACTCAATCAGATCAGACGCTTATAAATTAATATTTCTTTGGTTTCGGGGGTAAAAAATATTTGATTCGAGTCGAGGAATCTACCCATCAAAGCTCAAAGTGATCAGATATCGATTTTTGAATTTTTGTATTTGAATTGTTTGTGAGCCAGAAGCACGAGGTCAAACGGACGGTCTTGCAGATAAAGATGGATAACTCTAAAATCAAGTGTTTATTATTATCACTTGATTTTAGAGTTGTCCATCTTTATCTGCAAGACCGTCCGTTATACCTCGAGCTTCTGGCCCACAAACAATTGAAATAACAAACTTCAAAAATCGATATCTGATCACTCTGAGCTTTGATGGGTAGATTCCTCGACTCGAATCAAATATTTTTTACCCCCGAAGCCAAAGAAATAATAATATATTATGAGCGTCTGATCGGATTGAGTACCTTTAATCGCAAACACTGTTTTTACAGTTTAATGAGAAATAAACATATTGAATATGTGCTCTATATCTTTATGTGTTGTTATTCAATAACAAAAAATAAGAAATGATATCGTGTGTATTGTGAATTGTATTATGTGCTTACATGAGAATAGCATAGTGCTTACACTAAACAAAATATTTAGAATCCACTTTCACTTACCTGAATGAATCTGTTTTCTACCTCTGGAAGATGATTCGTGTCTGGTGCGGCGCGGCGGTGTATTTATTGCGAGCGAAGACAATCATGTGGCTGTGGTGAGATCCTCTTTTCTGACATGACAAATCTCTGATATCAACGTGATTGGTTTCATAACTAAATTAGATGCTATCGGGTTATGTTGCGAACACATGTCGTGAACGAATTCATATACGAAAACACATGACAAATCTATTATATATACGTAATCATTTCCACAGGAAATGAATGAGATGATATCGGGTAACGTTGTTAACATATGTCGTGAACGAATTCATATTTGTGCATGATAAACACAAGACAAATATATTATATATACGTAATAATTTCAACAGAAACTGAATGAGATGCTATCGGGTAATGTTGTGAACATATGTTGTGAACGAATGTATATTTAGATGAAAATATATTCGTATCAAAATCTCGTTTGTACGTACGCAATAACTGGAGAGGATATATGTATATGCTGTCGGATTGCACGTAAACTTGCACCATTTAATAAGGGTACGTTCATACACTGGCAAGTTTGCACGGCATTTTTTGCAGGCATTTTCTCATAGACAACCCTATGGTTCCAGAATATGAACGGCAGCATTATACAATAAGCACATTTACCAAAGCTAGGATAGGATAGGATAATATTATTTACAATATACATACATGGAAATTACAATTACAAATAA
Source organism: Siphonodentalium dalli (assembly GCA_032622095.1). Taxonomy (NCBI): domain Eukaryota; kingdom Metazoa; phylum Mollusca; class Scaphopoda; order Gadilida; family Siphonodentaliidae; genus Siphonodentalium; species Siphonodentalium dalli. Next base: position 94,307,570 of record CP136068.1, read on the forward strand.
ATATATTAATAGACTATATATGTATATTGTTAGGGGTGATATAGTCACTGTCTTCCTATCACCCCTGAATGTCGTGACAGGTTATATGGTGAAGATGGCCGAATTAGTTTGATTGTTTTTATGTTACGTTCATCGTGTGCAGACTGACTTTTTTAAATAGGCCTTGTTAGGGCGATGGTACGAAAAGTGGTTCATATGTATGGGTACCTACTTGGTCGATATATTGAATGAATACTGTGAATATACATGTGTGAGTGGAACCTAGTAGGAATAATGCGAGTGAGGTTTGGGGATTTATTTTTTTTGATTAACATATATACTTGAGTGAATTTTTTTTTGCTTGTTTGTTTTGTATTTGTTAGCAGAAAATTATGTATCGTTTGTGCAATCAGGGCATCTTCGGTTTTTGCATCGAACGCTCGCTGAATCGGTATTAATGATATCCGTTTTCAAACGTTTTCGGAAGACATGTCTTGATTGCTTAGAGGTGTATTTACTTTCTAGAGAATTCCACATAAAGGGGAATGAATGGTATGGGAGAACTTTAGAAAAAGAGATGGTCCTGAATTTGTTTTGTACTATAAGAGAAGGTTGTCGTCTATATGGTTCTACTCTCTTGTCATACATACCAGAAAAGGACACTGGTAAGCAATCATAGTACCAATCATGCATGAAAATGGATGCATGTAATTTATGTAAATCATATATTTTTAAAATGTTTTCTTGTTTAAAAAGAGGATCGGTGAGCGACATGCGAAGTCAAATTACGGTGCTAAAACAGTGCTACTAACACATTGCCATAAAATACCTGGATGGTTGATTCTTACGAGATAATTGCATGCTATTTACAGGGAAATGTCGATAGCATCGCTACTATGTGAAATACATAGTTTCTATTTCGTATGTAGTTAGCTGTGCTATACTATATATATACATCGTAAGCATCTGTGCATTGGGTTCCTGTCACATTGTAGCATACTATACCACAATGCCTTCCAGATATTGCCTGGCAAAATGTCGAGTGTATGAACGTGCCCTAACGGACTGGCATGAGTTCGCCGAAACCGGTGGTCTATTGGGTCTCCCGCGATAGTGGCCTGGTCGGATTAAGGACATGGCGCATTTCACAGAGTTATCAAAATGACTACTTATACCTGCTTCTACCAAAATATTGACTCAGCTTTGGGTCCACAATCACTATAAAGGCTTTGACGAAACATGCCAGTGTACTGTTTATTAGCAAAGTGCTTCTGGTCGGTATCATATATCAAGACCCAAAACATTACATTTTTTGATTGGTTGTTTTTGAGTTGATGGATATTTCCTGACCCAGAAGTCAATAGTAAAGCAAAACCACACATACATAATCATATAAATGGAATTACTTATAATATCCACCCAAGATTATCACTGGGACCTTATTTTTCGCAGAAACTCACCAGGACTAGAAACGAAAACAGTTCCAATGTAGACACGTCCAATCTCTTCCCGCCACCGACGAAGACCCGCTAACCACGTCACTAACTAACCGATAGATAACCATGTCACAGCCTATTTTCGGGATATTCGCAAAGAAATATATATATTAGTTGTCCAAAAGTAATAATCGATCACTATTGCGTCCAAAATATCCTTTAATTTGGAGTTTACTCTAATACCGCCCAGCTGGGCTTTTATACTATTTTTTTCAAAATCGCCCAGCTGGGCTTTTATAGGGTCCTCCGCTGATGGCAACTAATTGTAATCTATCTACGACAGAGTATTAGCGCCAACTTCATTTATTATATTAAACTGTTTAAACCGTTTAACAGAACATAATATATTATAAGAGTTACCCGGCCACTAATTGGCGGATCAGCGGCTAACAAACACATATGAACCATTGTCATATAAGAAACCTTCACTCCAAATTTGAGCACACTCAGTACAGCGATTTTGGTGGAGATGTCATAAACACCAATTTGGTACTAGTGAAACACATGTCACAACTCCCCTTTAAGTGCATATAATCTGGTGTTACCTAAAATCTATAAATTCTGTTGTTAGTACCTAGTTACTCGTTTCAAACATTTAGGTGATTTAAGGTTCAAGTATATACATGTAGAGTGCAATTGTGGATAGCTCCATAGCGTTCAGTGTTAATTTTCAGAGTACCCGGTGTCCCCTACAATTGTCGTGAGTATATATTTGAGCAAACAATGATTTAAGGATAATATCAATAGCATGTCTTTATTTTCATCGTATAAGGGGTGAAACTAGCAGAGAAGTTTCTTAATATTTACACTTGGGTAAAAAGTTTTTCTTTTTATCATACCTGAAGTCTTTGGAAGACAAACATTCCGCACATGTATCTATCGACATAATGTGATCATCGGGAGGCAACAAAGGCAATCAATTACTGTTTATTTATTATTTTATAAAATTTCGGGAGGATATAGTGTTTGTCTTTTCTGTCCGTCCGTCTGTCTGTCCGTAAGATATATCGTGTGTGCTTCAATAGTGGTTCCTAATGCGGAGACGATGTGTCGCGGACAAATATTTTTTTTCTCCATTTGCTGAAGGTCAAGGTCACAGGACGCGTCGTTCTCTCGATTAAGTCACCAGACACCACCCTTCGTGTCTGCTACATAATTGCTGTGTACACCACAATATTTCAACGAAACAGGGCGCGACGACTAACCTAAGGGCTGCGGTGTGTCGCGATATGTGTGCATTGTGGTTTGTCAAAGGTCAAGGTCACATTGTGCTTTCAAACTCGATGCTTTATTGGATTCTGTTGAAACTTGGCATAGTTGTTCCTAATGGGGAGATGATGTGTCCTCATGTCCCCAGTCATTGAAGGAACAATATCGTTCTGTCAATCAAGTCAGCATGCAGACACTACCCTTCGTGTCCCTCCGTTTTTTTAACGAATACGGATGACCACCAATAGAGGTGAACACATAGTGACCACGTGACTACTTATCCATTCATAATATTGTGTAGATGTAGAGCATAAAATGATATAAGTTGTTTTACCACTGATGTAAATAGCAGTATCGGGCGTACTCAGAAAAATAAAAAAAGTTTACACTTGTTCACTTAGAACTTTCGATGGAGGAGAATTCGGTATTTTAAAAATCAAAATAGAGTGTTCATCAATATTGAACATCAGTGGCTTCGGTTGTTCCACATCGCCTTCTATCCCATATATACTCACGTGCATGGACTGCAGCTGGGCAAAAGTGAATGGTGGGGTAAGCGTGCACATTACAAGTGCCCTGTATATACGGAATCAACTAACTGTTATCATTCGCTAAGTATATAAGATAATAATGAGCAATGACTATTTTTAAGTTTGTTTTATAACACGTTAATGGGCCATGGAACTTAATGAATTAAAAGTCACGCCTGCACGTAGCGATAATCAATGTAGCACAAAACACAACAATGATTTCATTCCGATTCAAATAAGATTCACATGGTCTTATTTCGTGGAGTGATTATGATTATTTACACACCGCACACAAGGGTTCGTCGAAAGAATCGTAATCGTAATCGTAATCGTAATCGTAATTTCGTGTATTCATTAGGTCAATCGTACATAGGCTATCTGAGAAATCCAAGATTCACAATGTATACAAACTACGGGACAGCCACCTCCCAGTTTTAGATAAAAAAATAAGTCCATATTTAAACTATTTTTTATTTCATTTCGCACGGTAGACACTTCAGTATAGAATAAGGCACTGTTTTATCCCAAATGTTCTGCGCGAAAATGCACATAATGCTTAATCAGTATGTGCTTATAGGGCTATAGTAAACATGTCGATACATTTATTTTATTTTATTTCAAATAACCACATCCCATTGCGCAACTGACAAGTTTCGAGTGTTAACAAAAACTGTATATCCACCACCGAAAGAAAGGGTCGGGGAACTTGATAAATTTATCAGAGAGGTAACACACATAATTATTTTCATTTCGCTGTTGTTTGTAAAGAGTAGGTAACTAATGTCAGAAGCTAGGCAAAAACTCACCCTTTGGGAATATATAAATTGATCCCTATAGCCGACCTAATATGCTGTGAGAATTCACGCAAAAATATGTTCAACATAAGACGTTTCGACATATTTCGCCTTTACTTTTCATTCGTAGATCAACAAGAATGTCAAAGCAAAATATCTGATCAGGGATTACAAAACAAGATTCTGATTGAATTATAGAGGTCCAACATTTTGACACAAGCTGAAGTCGCGGTGGGAAAGTGTATGTGCGTGTGAATCCGATTTTACCCAAATATTTGACTGTAAGACAACGGAATTCTTTATAGGTCTACTTTGCCGCATCAATCGAAAACATTCCTTGTCGAAAATGGGTGTGAGGAGCACACAAAATGATGAACTATGTATATATCATTTGTGCTCCGCTCCTGACAGCAATGAAATATATTTCCGAAAAATGCTTACCTTTTATGGTTGTATAAGTTATTTGTTGAGAAAGACTAATTCGACTCAAATCATCGAAAATATCCACACACAAGAGAACTGTCGTAATGTAGTACAGACGCCTGGGTATGGTATAGCCGCTGTTAGACGATTAGAATTTATAGCATATTCGGATATTATGCACGGACTACTTACTTTTCACATAAGGGCGTGTGGTTTTGAGTCTCTAAACATTGTAGTATACTCTAGCCAAATTAAATTACTTTAAACAAAAATTATAGTCACATTTCTCTACTTCAGATTGAACATTGAAGTATACAGCACCATGGAAAGGTACAACTTGTGCGGACACACACCGCAAAGAAACGCCAAAAATGAACAATCAATGAATGCACATTTATAACACCTTTGAAATCTTGAAGTGAATACAAGCTTTACAATAAAATTAATTTGAGTGCACCAATAGAGCAGATATGTGCGTCATCATTAAGATATGACAACTCAAGATATATGTGGCATCTTATATGACAAACATGTTAAGTATTTACTTATTAGTGCAGCGGACCCGACGAATTTCAAAACATTTATTGTACGTCCATACGCTGGCAAAATTGCACTGCAAACTGCAAAAATGCCATGCCCGATGGTCATTTTGTTAGCTGGCATTTTTGCACGCTGCCGACTAGCTCGTGCTCCGTCGTGGTTGGCTGACAACAATCAACGACGATTTCTTTTTCTGGATTCACGGAGCAGCAATTATAGCTCATATGCCATCAGTGACTTTTCACAAAGAACGGCAACACAGAGAGGTCGCCCCAAGGGAGGTATTGGAATCCTTTGGAACAAGAGGTTGGATAACGCAGTTTGCGCAATAGATTTGCAAGACGACCGTATTATGGGTATTCAAATACGCCTTGGGCAACATACATACCTTTAAGATACAACACTTTAAATGCCGTTCGGATATATATCTCAATGATTATATTGGTAGAATAGAAAGTTGAAACATGGCCAGTCATTGACCGATTGTTCGTAAACAACGAAATAATTTGTCGACAAAGAACAAATGGTAACAACTCTATTAATATAGCTCCCGGCATCGAGGCTGTATCTTCTGTTTTGACATATCCTGACTGTTTCGCAGCGCTGTGTCGTGTATCTTGCCCAATCTCCCATATTTGATATCAACATATTATATGTCCATGTCACATTATATGATGACACCAGGTGCGAATGAAGAGTGTGAGACTGTGCGCATGTGACAGTGAGATAGTTTCCCCTCTCGCCCTTGAAGTATCGTATGCTAATGTATGTCTGTGATATTCCGTGTATATATGTTTTGCTATTCAATAAAAAAATAAAAATAAAAAAAATTACATACCTTTATATTTTCCAAGTATATCTACCTTCCAGTAACTATACTTGAGACCACTACGAAGAGTATGCAAAAACACTTGGTGACATATATGACAGGTATAACAATTATGTAAAGGTCATAACAATGGGTGATCTGAATGCGACAATCACTAGAATGGACCCAAGAAGTAAACACTTTCGTCGTTTATTTGATCGTTGCAAGCTAATTTCAGCAAATTGCCAAGACTTTTGTATTGGTGCCACTGAAACTTTTATACCAGCAATCGATATACCAGGCTCAATAATAGATCATAGTTTAGTACATGCAGATGACATGGCTACCGTGATGGAGGTCGAGGTCATTACGGACGACATGGCTGAGTTGTAAAACCACATACCTGTCAGGGCCGTTATTGACTTCGATGCCCCACATGGAAATTATGTTACTGGCAGACTAAAGTATTACTGGAAGCAATTCTCTGCTAACCCATCTTTACAACTTGCATACGAAAGTGGCCTTCGCGACTGCATGTCTTCAATTTCATCACCTATTAACAACGCTAGTGATCTTGACAAATACTACTCAGCCGTAGTTAACGGTATCTGCATTGCCTCCAGCAAAACTGTGCCCTAAAGCCTTTTTGGAACAATACATTGAAGAAGCTGCACAAAGCGATGACAGCAATGCGTGCGACCTGGATTTCGAATGGAAAACCACGTGATTCTTCTCACTCGAGTTATCAGTCATATAAACGCTCCAAACCTGAATTCAGGCGCGAATATAGAAAGGCATCTCAATCATTTATATACAGACAATTTGTATGCCAAAATAGATAAGGCAGCCGAAGCTGACCAAGATACTTTTTTCAGACTATTTAACGTTCAATCAAAACTACGGACAGAATGTACCACACCTATGTTTAAACATGATGGAGCTATTGTTCGAGGCAACAAGGGAATTGGATATGGATATCCTATTATGAGGACATATTCTCTGTATCTGATGATTGTGTATATGATAATTTTCATTTCCAGCATGTAAATGACTTTGTACAGTGTAAATTGGAATCATTAGATCTAAGTGATGCTGACAAGCTGACATCATATCCTGTGAATGTATCAGGGGTACATGAAGTAGTTCAATTACTTAAGTCAAACAAAGCCTCGGGTTGCGACGGTGCATGTGTATTATGAACACCTGAAATTCGGTGGAACAATTATCGTTGTTCGTTATCACACCTTTTCAATCATATTATATCACTGGAATACATTCCAAGGCTTGCGAAGAGGGGTCTCGTCGTCTCACTCCACAAAGGAGGTTCAAAACCCAAAGAGTCTTTCAATAGTTATCGTGCCATCACATTGCTGCCAGTAATATACAAAGTGTTCGAACGAGTCTTACTTCGTAGATTGGAAACAAACACACCTTTGCAGATTCAAACGCACCCTCTCCAAAGCGGATTTCAGAAAAATGTAAGTTGTCTCATGACTTCCTTTATATTGAATGAATGTATTTCGTTCACATCCGAGAAGCATAGCAAATTATTTGCTTGCTTCTTGGATGTCAAGAAAGCATTCGATGCTGTCTGGATTAACGGTCTGCTCTTCAAGCTATTCACCTTTTCACAGTAAGTTGTGCACGCTAATGGAGAGAAGCTACATTCCGGAAAGCCAACCGTCCATAGACTCTTAATTTACACGAGAATACATAACTTAAAGTGATGTGAAACGTAAATTGAACCTCACAATTGAGTTCCCTGCGTCATTCTGTGGGAAGAGTGAATAAAATAACTTAGATACACGAAATCCCCCATCCTGAAGTCAGTTTGTACACATTATACGGCCATTCGGCTAACTATTTATATTCATCAATCGTCCCGATTAATCTCACCATAATAACACGAAAATACAAACCGATGCGTTGTCTTGTGCAGTCACGGAAATGCCCGAGCACTTCCGACTCGATTGGGATTGAATCGGGTTTCGTTCTCAGAAATGGCTTCTAGGGAGGATGACCGTTCGCTGGAATAGCGTCATGCACATCAGAATATTAAAGCGAAAAACAAATTGACATCGCAATCGGTAGTCAATTCGACAGGGAAGGAATAGAAAGGGAATTGTTGCGTGAAATCACAAACGGAAGAACATTGGCCGAGTTAGTGGCAAAGATTATAATCGAACAGTGATCGAGAGGTAATAATTCCAAAATGTTACTATTTATAGGAAATTGTAAGCGCATTGACCGAATTTTTACATCAATCTGGCCGCAAGCACAGTACCGTGCAGAAAGAGTTGTCTTACTTTTGTAACTCAAAACTGTTTAATTACATTATACCTGTACAATAGTACAAATAATTGGTATTCAATATGCCAGTACAGAACATTTGTTAGCTCATTGGCCATGAAATGTTTTTAATGGCAAATTCTGTTGTCAAGCTTTAGTAAGCACTATTCATTCTGATGGATGATAACTATAATGGAAAGCCTTTTTCACATGTATTAGCTAATTGCACATTAGCGTAAGTGAATTACAATTAAGCGTAATGTATTACACTCAGGTGTAATGCACACATATAAAGCGTACTTCACTTACGCTTAACCGTATGATGTAGATAAAGCATTACTCCTATGAGTAATAGAATTATGACTAGTGTGCTTAAGCGTAATTGATTAAAGTGTGCTTAAGCGTAATTGATTTACGCTTAAGCTCACTGGTCATTTATTTTCATTGATAGATTAATTACACTTAATCATAAATGAATTATGCTTAAGCGATTATACGAGAAGCCGTTTTCACATTTATTCTGATTCTGCTTAATCGCAAATCATTTACGCTTAAGTGTAAATCATTTGCACTTAAGAGCAAATCATTTATACTTAAATACAAATCATATGCGCTTTAGCGGAAATAGTATGGGAGGCCCTTTTCACATTTATTATTTATTTGCGCTTAAGCGCAAATATTTGTGCTTAAGCATAAATCATTAAGCGCAAATATTTGTGCTTAAGCGTAAATCATTTGCGCTTAAGCACAAATATGTGTCTATCAATTTATTTGCGCTTAAGCGCAAATACCTAACACTCCATTACATCCCTCTGATGTGAATGATTGAGTCCATCTCATATTATATTAGCATGGGCCCATAGTAATAGCCCCATACAGACTCGAAGTTGAAGAAAAAACATATTTCCATATGCATATCAGCATCTCTGTCCCTGGTGTCCCAAAATTTGGTGCCTCACTCCCAGAGCTCATGTATATTTTATTATCTCCTGCACAGATATATACCATTTCCATGGCCATAAATAGGGAATTAGGGGTTACTGGTGTTTGCTTCCCTCATATGGTGTACTCATTGACTTGAAGTTGGGGAAAAACCCCTATTTTCATAATATCAGCATCCCTGTCCCCAAGAATTTGTGTCGCCATCCCAGAGATATAGTATATTTTATAAAAGAGACATATCCTACACAGATCTATATCATTTCCATGGTCATAAAACAGATATTGGGGTTTCTGGGGGATTGTTTCCTTCATATGGTGGGGCTATATCAACTTTAGTGATGTGTTTAGGCCTGTGCCATGTAAAATTAATTCAGGGGGGATCATTGCATATTGATTTTTATTTGCGCTTAAGTGCAAATGATTTGCGCTTAAGCGCAAATATGATCTATTTGCTTAATTGCAAATGATAGAGGTTATTTGCGCTTAAGCGTAAATAAATAATAAATGTGAAAAGGGCCTCCCATATAATTAAGTTCAATAAGGAAATATCTAATTGCGCTTAGCAGTTAGCACAATAAGGAATATCTTATTGCACTTAAGCACAAAAAGGAATATCGTATTTCACTTAAGCGCAATAAGGAATCTCTAAGCGCAATAAGGAATCTTCTTATTGCACTTAAGCGCGATAAGAAATATTCTTATTGCACTTAAGTGTAATTAGAGATTCCTTGATTGGGGGGGGGGGGGGCTTTAGCTCAATTATTTATTAAATGTTAATTTGGCTTCCTCCCATAGAGGTGAGATAGCTGATGAACCCAATAACACTCAAGCGTAATTCAAATGTATTACGCTGATCGTAAGTTAATTATGCTTAAGCATAAATAATTTATGCTTAAGTGTAATTAGCTACTATAAAGTGAATCTGGGATAAGGGGAGTACTCTAAATTGTTCTTTCGACCAGCTGTTTCTACCAATTAAAAAAAATTCTCATTTATTTTGAAACTAATGAAAGACAATGGTATATTTTTTTACTAGTAATATTCATTATAAACTTGTACAAATCTGAAAACAAACAAAATTTTAATATTTAAGAAATTTAGAGTTCCCTCTCTTACAGCAGCAACCACTATGCCAGGAAGACCAATCGATCTAGTTCAGCCCGATTGGGCTATTATAATTTATAGATCGATCGGTGGTTCATGCACTCTCTGCGTTTGAAATATTGCTAATAATTTCCATTTACATAAGTCAATAATGCCATTGCAGATAACTTCATCTTAAATTCGACCAAATGTGTTGACGTTTGATAAGAAGGGCAGGAATTCCCCGATTTGTTTATTTTCAATCGATGAGAAGCATGACGACCTGGATCAGCTGATCGGTTCGGAGGTGTGCCAATCGTATTTTGCATGCTGTGCACGAATACCCATTCACGCCTAAATTTGCAAACAATCCATATATAACATATACACAGTGTGTACACTTTGTTAGTTGCCAATTAATTCTCGACATTTCAATTAGAAAACATGAGATATCGATGCAAAAATCAAGACATAATCACATTATCTAGTTTGTGTTTTGTTGAATCTACTTTCGGTTATCGACATGTCGGCTATTGTTTTGGCTGTTCTCTTAACCGTGTGTGCCAGCCGATCGTCGTTTTTCGGGCGGTTCCGATTTCTTCCGAATATAATTCCATGACCTCCACGCGATGATTCGCGCCGAAAATGTGGTTGTATCTGAGAAGATTTCTTACTCTGACCGCAGTTTTCAACAATTTAATACGGGGCGAATACCGCATCAATAATATGCAACCTTGGGGTTTTATTTCTAGTTTTTTATGACCTTTCTTATGGTATATCGGATACAGTTCTGTCTGACATGAAATATATACCCACCGGGAGTGAAGCTAATGACTTTAAGAGTTGAATTTATATATTATAACTTAGTTACTTCTGTCTGATGCTACATTAGCTTAGCTGATTCTGCAAATAAACACACGTGGACAAAATCATAGCAAACTTGATAACTGACCTAATGTACGTCCATACATTTATGTGCTATACACATGCGCCACTTTTTGTCTGCGTGGGGTACATATTTTTTAATCTCATGGAAATTTCCCCATCTCGATTCATCGCCGTCCAACAAGTGACGCACCAGTAGCACGAAATCTATACTGAACCATCTCTACTTCAATATTATTCGTTAATCGTCGACGCCATCTTGTACTTTATGGTTTCCTGTATATATGTTGGGTTATCTGTATTTGTCATTTTGTTTTTGTTCACCGTTTATATTTATTATATTACATTATATCAACTCTTCATGATATGGAGGATAAATAAAGATATATATAATTACAAGTATCCGTGTTGTCCTTTATTAGAATTGTGTATCGGGGAGTGACATTGATAAAACAGTTTGTCCTTAGCTATTCATATACATGTATACGCAAGGAATCTCATGATGTGGTATAAAGAGTTCCGAAATTGGTACTTTTCAGAAATGTTGGAGCTGGGGAAGGGGCTGGCAAAATTGACACAAACAGTGTCGCCAACTTCACCAAAGATATATATGATTTATGGAGGCACGGACTCAGTATGAGTATTCGTTGTTTCAAATGTGCATAATTCAATGAACTTGAACAATTTCTCATTTATTGTCGACAATGCCACGTATCGGTCGGAATGGCACATTGATATGTCCAGATAGCACAATTAGTTAATATATATATGAACATTTTGAAGTATTTTCATAAACCTATTTCAATCAAGGCAATATTTACCACCAGGGACGTGTATCAGGGGTGGATCCCAAAAAAGTACAACAGTTGGACATTTCATGCATGACACAACATTAGTTGGAAATTTCCGAGTAAATAGTGTCAATTTTATGCTGCATGATAATTTGATATACAAAACAGTATTAAGTGTGATATGAATGAGAATGAGTTGAGAGTTATCAACAATATAGGTGGTGTTACGATGGAAATTTCCAATAGTTGGAAACTTTGATTATACAGATTCATATTAAATAATGTATGTATGTTACAAGGGTGACTTTACATACATCCAGTGGTATTTTTTTTGAGTAAATTGGCAATTATGGATGTTAGGTTAGGAATTTCCACCGACAGTTTGAAAGCTTGTGGTACCAGTTAAAAAACACCAATACAAGGCGGGTACCAATGGGATTTCTCGAAAGTCGGAAAGTCGTCGGTGGACCCACCATCTCTCTAGGTGACGTTGGTGGTACTCATATATCAGCAGCATCCCGTCGGTGGAGCTGTCCGTGGCGATCTCGCATTCCAACATATCAAGTGACATTATTTTGACTGGCCTAAGAATACCAACACGCACTGTGTTCGCTCTAAGATATTGCAGTCTGTATAATTGTTGATAAATAGCAGGATTTCTCATATTTATTGTAAAAAATAGACAAAAAGCGCAATTTTTATTCCCCTCTTAATTCAATAATGCTTTGACTTGGGATCTCGTATATATCTCAGTCAAGAAACCTGCGGAGATATATACCGCATATATGGTCATAGCGTGATTATGTCACGCTCTTAACAACATTACTGTTGTGTTATTTACGATTATTTCACCTAGCACCTAAAAATTCAGCAAAAAGTCACTGTTTTTGGAGAAATTCGACAGAACGGAATAAAATCAAACACATGAAGTCAGAAATTTGTGCTGATATAGAAGTCTACATACCTTTTGATAGCCAGCAAGGTAACGCTATGGTTGTGTCGATAGATGGCAAGATTTCTGAGATTTATTGTGAAAGTAAACCAACAAATATTGCTCATCGAAGTCCACTCCTAAGTTTACGAACGAGGTAGTATTCCTAATACTCCTACATAATAACGTGCATGTGCAAGATAATTAGCTTGCAGTTGGATCGTGCAAGATAATAACTTGCAGGTGCAAGATAGCTAACATGTAGGTGTAAGATCAGATAACTTGCAGATGCAAGATAAATAACATGCAAAGTTCTGCAAGATATTAAATTGCAGGTTCAAGATGACTAATTTGCAAGTGCAAGTTAATAAATACACAATCTTGGTGCCGCAAAAACAATAACTTGCATGTGCAAGATAGCTAACTTCTATGTGCAAAATAGCTAACTTCTATGTGCAAAATAGCTAACTTGCACGTACAGGATATTAACTTGCACCTGAAAAGTTATTAACTTGCATGTGCAAGTTAGTTGTTTTGCAGATGCAAGATAAATAACTTGCACCTCCAAGATAATAACTTGTATGTGCAATTTAATAAATAAATCTTGTTTGGCAAGTTATTATCATGCAGCTGCAAGTTAACTTGCACCTGAAAGTTGTGTATCTTGCACCTGCAAGTTACAATCTTACAGCTACAAGTTATTTATGTTGCACCTGCAATTGCTGCAAGTTTTTAATGTGCACCTGCAAGTTATTGTCTTGGAGCTGCAGGTTAGTTAACTTGCCCCTTAAAGTTATTATCTTGCAAGTGGAAGTTAGCTAACATGCAAGTTATTATCTTGCACGTGCAAGTTATTATGTAGGAGCATTAGTAATAAACGAGCTCGTTCATAAACTTAAGAGTGAACTGGGCAATGAAAAACATTTTTTTGAATAATTTATGCTTCTGATGAATGGAAGAGTGAGGTGGGGACTATGGGGATCCTCCAGCAATATGATACTGCTAAGAGTTTCGCAAGGTATAATTAAGAGAACCTAGTTCTTAAATTGAGAAGTTGGCAGGGCAAAGCAGAGCGTTTTTGGTTTAGAATATTTCATGTTTCCGATGGCGGGAGAGTGGAGTGGGGACCGTGGATATAATCCCGGAATATGATACTGATATGAATGTAGCAATTCACAAGGAATAGTACCTCGTTCGTGAAATGATAAGCGGTGGGACCATCAAGCGTTTTGGGGTTTATAATATGTCGTTTTCGAGGGGAAGGTGTAGTATAGGTGGATGTCATCCACAAAATCTGACACATATTTTAGCGTCGCAAATCTTATAGGAATAATACCTCGTTAATAAAAGGAGAAGTGTGTGGGGCAATGCAGTGTTTGGTTTAGAATAATTCATATTTCCCAGTGATGGGCGAGTGGGCAGACAACGAAATGCGTTTCTTGTGTTTGGAATAATTTATATTTCCGAGGGGTGGGAGAGTGTTTGGGCTTCATCTAGAAATGGGACACTGATATGACCGTCGCAAATCATATAGGAATAATACTAAAATCGAAGAGAAAATTGCACCCAAAAGCTGTCTTGCTGTTGGAAGTACATCATATGCCTATAGCATTAGAGCTATTCCTGGTCACGAGCGAGGACGATTTGCCCAGAGTGTGTAGACCAATTACTTACTTTTCACGTAAGGGCGTGTGGTTCTGAGAAACTAAACACTGTGGTATACTCTTAGTCAAATCAAATTAATATATTTTTTTTAATTATAGACACATTTCTCCAATTCAGTTTGAACATTGAAGTATACAGCACCCACTTGTGGGGACAAACATCGCAAAGAAACGCCCAAAAGGAACAATCAATGAATGCACATTTATAACACCGTTGAAATCTTGAAGTGAATAAAAGCTTTACAATAAAATTAATTTGAGTGCACCAATAGAGCAGATATGTGCGTCATCATTAATATATGACAACTCAAGATATATGTGGCATCTTATATTAGACCAGATAATAATTGGCATGGCCTACGCCTGGAGATGGGATTTATGCGACGTACACAACTGACAAACATGTTCAGTATTTACTTATTCGTGCAGCGGGGAATTGACAATCTGCGGAATGGGATGGAATACATGTATGGAATAGAATGACAATCTGCGGAACATAATTTTAAATTGCGTGGAACGGCCGATATCTCGATGAATACAGCACGTAGAGGGCTCCTTTTGATGTCTAACGAAAGGCCGATATTCGCCCCCGCCACTGACCGGACACCAGAAGTTACATTATTCGGTCGACAACTGACCTAACATAAAATTGTCGAAATCAAGGACGTGCATGCACGGCCTTGATTTCGACAATTTTATGGAACAGCTGTAGAAATACATTTTTACAGCGATAACGCTATGCCCACAAGCAAACTTGGTATTTAAATGAAGATTATCACAACACAAATTTATTAATTTGAGCGAAGCTGTGATTTATGCACATCTAGAGACCGATTATCCCACCCATGCGAAGGTGTCACGAAACACGGAAAACTGGTTCGACATCAATGTTTAGAATTTATATTTCTCGATGAATACGCTAGCAAACAACAAGTAGTAGCTATCAAATGACACAGTGGAATACTGCGCATTCGTTTTTAGCTACAGTATGGCTGTTTTAGTACGAATACTGTAATGGCGAACACGCAAACACGCACCGATGAAAACAGCTAAAATAGACTCGATGTTTACAATAACAGGATCGATTTCATATAATGGAAATGTAGGTTTAGACACAGGGAATGTAATTTTTTCTAAATGGGTCCACTACGCAGTGAAATTGTTGCAGAAATTCTCACCAAGAAAGGGCGCTCCTTTTTCTCGTAAAAAATGGAATGGCCGACTGAATCCGTTTTATCGTTCCAACTAAGCCGTTCTTAGCAGCGCTTCATCCACAAAATACGAAAATACACCATGTATCATTAGACGCATCAAATGTCCTTTGTTTTTTAGGGATTTGCGCTCTTCATTAGTAATAATTCGTACTTATTTTCTATTTCAGTTGTGACTATAAAAGCCCAGATGCCGGAAGCCGGTGCCCGGCGATTATAAGCCAAGTTACAAAATCGATTAACTGGTTTGATCGCATGAATATATGTCATTGGTCAGACTGTTCGAAAGAATATTCAAATCAAATAGTGTTTATAGGCTTAAAAACTTACGTGTGGCACTCTAATTTTAATTAAATCCATGATTGTGTAGTCTCTCGAATATCACGAACATTGCGCGCACACATTTTATTGGGATACATGCCATTTAGATGTAATTGAGATGTATCATGTCACACCGTTACACGGCCAATAACATCACTGAATTTCATCTTATCAGCTTAGTCGCATTATTTCATCAGTATCTGAAGCACAAAAACACCACAAACAATAGACAGTTAACACACCTATGCGTGCGGGATTATCTTTAAAGCCAGTGACATGTCAGGGCATCCTGACAGACTGTACAAACATACCGATAATCGGGCATTATGAATCAGGAATATTTTTATTATTTGGAATTATCAAAGCTACCATCCATGTTGTGGCCTCTTAGGTGATGTTTACACATATCCGGCTATCGATCTTACCGGCGAACGCGTTATCCGGCGAAGGTTACTGCATAGCGTTTATACATCGCCGGCGAAGATACGCATATATCCATGTGTCTCCTTTGCTTGTTAATAGTTTTCATTTTATTTCTGAACTGCAATATGATATTGCTGTACAGCTGTAAACATCCAGCCGCTTCCTGCTAGATGTATGGTTGGGCAGTATAGTGAAGTGAAAAAATTTATAAATGGAAATGTCGAAATTATTAATATCCAACTCAAACTTTCAGGTATTGCTATTGGTAATTTTAAAGAAACAACATTGTTTGAGTTTGTTTGAGTTTGTTTGAGTTCATAGACAAGCTGTGAAGTGAGTGTCGCACAAAAAGAATGGTCATTGTCAGTTTTGAGATCTTTTCGTCGCATACATCCACAAATTGGTGTATAATTATTCGGATTGGATTTTATATTATATATTTTATATATCAGTTTCAACAACGCGAATCAATTGTGACACATTTTCCGTTTGCACATTATACAATAAAATATGTTTTTCATTTTACTTGGGCGTTCATCATGTCCATGTATACAGGGCCGTGGGCGATTGGGTATTTCATCCGAACTTTAATAAAAAATATTCCAAAGCTAGAAATTTCATACATGACACGACATTAGTTGGAAATTTGACATCAACAATATGTTGAAATTGTTCTCGTAGTTTGATTTTCCTAAATTTATTAGTGGTGATTTTTTTAGACCAACATTTGCTTATTATTTTTGCCAAATTATTGGACTGAAATGGCCATCAGTTGGAAATGATCCAACCTTAGAGGTGTGTCAAGTTTGGAAAATGTCCAACAATTGGAAATCTTAAGGCAAGTCTGGATGCTAGGATTTTGTAATTTTCAGGGTTCAGATTTAAAAATGTTCTCACACCTGGTCATAACCATGGTCGGTCAATAATACTATGTCTTGTTCCCGCCCCCGTTGTCAGTTAAACAGCTATTTAATTTAACTGAATCAAATCGGAGTTCAAGTTGCTTTACGTCAGATCAGGGGTGGCGCCAAGGGGGGTCAGGGGGGGCTACAGCCTCCCCCCCCCCGTCGGGGATGGTCAGCCCCCCCCCCCCCCGTCGGGGATATCTGCCAAATTCGTCGGGGAGATAAACATTGGAAAATCCGCGACTCGAAACACGTGCACTGGTGATTAACAAATCGACGTGGGCGTGCAGAGTTAATGAATCACATTACCAGAGTTCTATTTTTAGTCCGACAGAATCGACACGAGTCACTCGTGAGATTACCGTGAGTCATATCGTATACTTATTAAATTCGTGCATGGAACTATAGGGTTAGGGTGTCATAGATGCCGTCACCATCCTCGTGTGTGTCGTGTTACATGTATTACAAATTCCACACAGACACACACTGCCGAATCTTCCCTTCCCCGTTCCCTATGCGTCGCCGAAAAAACAGCCCTGTAATGGGTGTCAAACAAGAAGACCAAATATTATTTGACAATGACGTCATAAAATTCAGAAATGGGATAATCCTTATCCAACTTTGTTCTCTCCTTCAAATAGCTTTCTGCATCAATTTTTCACATCGTATGTTACCTGAACAAATTTACATCTATTATACGCTCCTAAATGATGTTCACGGACTCATGGTTCATCCGTCTTTGTAAGTTGATCCAACTACCTGTGGCGAAAGATTTACGGTGAGTTAACTTAAGATCAATTCCATATTGTCATTACTATTGTATATGCTGATTTTTTTCTTCCAAATACTCAAGTAAAAGTGACAATTATGATCCCCTAGAACAGTGTGTATGTTGACACCAGAACACTCCAGAATCGATCTCAGGCTATGTATTTTCAAAATTTTCGTGGGGGGGGGGTCCCCCAAACCCCCCATGCGAGAGGGGAGACCCCTCTCGCGCTCTCCCCGGGGCTGCCTTCGGCAGCCGCCGATGACCTTCGGTCACCGGTCTAGCCCCCCTGCCGGGGACCATAGCCCCTCCGTCGGGGAAATCCTGGCGCCACCCCTGCGTCAGATCACTAAACATGTTAGGATTGGGCAATTTCCAGGTTTAGACACAGGTTCAGATTTAAAGGAAATTGCTCAATACGGGGCCGCCTGGAGGATTACTGTGAATGGAAAGTTAGATTAAAGCCCAACGTGGTGCGTACATGGATATACGCGAACTTGTGAGTTTGGTGAGATTCAAGGTTTGGTGCAGTTGGAAATTCCAAAGATGAACAGTCCCACACCTTCAAATCAGGCCATCTGGACCCGTCCCTGTGTATATATGTCCACGGCGCACTCATATTTAGATTATTGAACTAATTGTCCATTAAGTTTGAATCCATTGAAACGTGCCATCCCATTTCTTCCATATATATACATATATAGATGAACATACATGTACATGAACACGCACATTTAATTCCCTCGAATGCGCAACAAAATTTATGTACCATGCACATGCATAGTAAGTGTACCATCATCAGGTAGTATTTATAATAATAGCTTATGACCAAGGTGTGTGACAATCAAACTGGCACACTGACCCATATATACACAGGTGAAAAGCGGGCTGGTCAATCAGCGATTGCACAATAATATTGTTCGAGTTAATTGTTGAAAGGAAATCACCCATGACGGCATGACCCCAGATAAACATCTAACTTAACTGCAGAGCGAATTAGAATCCATACGACAATCAGGTGCTTGTACTAAACCATTTTATCCAAAAGTTGAAAACCGTATAGCTGAGTATCCGGATAGCCGTAATTCTTATCCGGCGAAGTATAAACACTCTATTGTTATCGCTACCGGCTAAAGCGAATACGATCTTCGCCGGGTAATGTATAAACACCCCCTTAGTAAACAAGTTACCAGGTTTTATCACGGCATGGTGGTAAAGGACTCGTATTTGCAATTAAGACTCTCGCAATAATTGCTTCAACAAACGCTCTTTATTTATTAAAAAAAATTGTTTATTGTGATCTCAAATAAATATAGTTATAACATATTTAATAATTTCAACATACGTGTATATAATAAGTTCAACATAATTGGTATTGGGACAAACGATATTACAATCACCTTCCCGGTCCTGCATCCAACCAACCAACACTGGACCAGATGCGCATGCCATTCCCACCTCAGCCCACCAAAATGGGACGCCGCACTCATATGCCCCCCCCCCCCCCAACAACCGCATCGCCCCCCCCCCCCCTTCATGGGCCCGGTCGCTCCCGGGGAAGCACCCACATGAGACACAGAGCTCACTCAGTCACCGTCAAGTGACTGAAAGGGCTCCATGGCCCACGGTAGCGCAGTGCCCCAGAAGCAACCAGTCCCTACATGATGCTACGGCCATCTGTAGTGAAGCATCCAAAGAGAAACGACACACAAGAACCATGCTGAAACAGCACTCACAGCTTGACATTCCATGTAAGTGGTAGGCATACATTTAATGGAAAGTGAAGGTAACTTTTGTCCAAGTGAGGCATTTTGGATACAAGTTGTAACACATCTTGAGTGACTTCGAGATCGACTGCAGCTAGTTGCAGACGGATTTGGGACCCACAAGTTACCATGACCAGGATATGTGACGTCACGTTTCCACCAAATCATGATTGCGAGTTCCCGTACTACCGATCAAATCCAAAATTGCTGCCACTGAATAAATGAAAAAGGCGGACTATGATTGAATGAATGAAATAAGTGAATGTGTAGTCGATACATGTAGATTTTTATCTTTGAGTTCGATGGTTGTTTTACGAAAACACTTATCTATCTAATTTTATGAAACTATTTTTGGAAAGGTGGAGTTTATAGTTAATTGCACCCCCATGTGACTTAACTCTACCCACTCATTTTGTTCCTTATAGTGTCCTTCAACTTTTAAGAAAGTGGCCGTGTAGACTCCAGACAAGATGACGGCCATCATGGCCGCCGTTTTTCAGACTAGGCCCTAAGTCAGTTTGATGCAAAATATAGCTGGAAACTCTGGTAAAATGTTAACAAATGTATATATTTTCGTGAATCTAAGACTTAATGACACTTTTATAGGGCAAAAATGAAACTCCCCATCCACGTTGGTGGCCAAAATGGCCGCCGGAAGTTGAAAATATGACGTTTGTTCAGTTATATCTTCTAGATCAGTGTATGCTGTTTGGAACTGGTTGAGAAATGTGACTTTATTTTGGACACCCTACTCATAACCATATAGTCACTCCGTGTATACATTCATGACGATACAATAACTCCCTGTATACATATTCAGCTCACCTATGATCAACAGAAACTCCTGGCTGCCATCATGGCATCCACCCTGTAACCAGTTGATAAATTTTTATCCTAATTAATACATGATGAGATGTATAGGCATACAAGAAGTGGCTATATGGTCATGTGTGAGGTGAATCGGTATACATGGAGTGACTGCACGGTGTTTGGTTGTGTACCCATTAAGCCCCGGTTCCATATCCCCGATTTCCCACCCCGAATGTTCCCGAATGACTCCCGAATCATAATTTTGCAAAAATCGTGGAGTAAGTTCGGGACGAGTCGGGACAGTGAATTTTTACCCCCGAACATGATCGGGGATATCGGTGTTATCGGGGTCGATTCGGGACAATTCTGGACTCGCTCCCGACAGTTTTGAAATGTTCAAAACTATCGGGAACCAAGCCGAATCGCTCCCGATTTGTAAATCGTCCGGAGAAATTCGGGAGCAATTCGGCACCTATTCGGGAGTAGTCGGCAGTATTCGGCAATATTCGGGTGGATATTCTGGAGTAGTCGGCAGTATTCGGTAGGTTATTCCCGAATTCGTCATGTATGGCTGCTTTTATACAGAGATCCGGTGTATCTGCAAAATTCGGCATCGATTCGGGACGTTCGGCAGCAATTGCATACCAATTCGGTATCTATTCGGCATCAATTCGGTACCAGTTCGGCATTGATTCGGGGTATTCGGCAACAATTCGGTGTAAGTCGGTAGTAATCTGGGCAATTTGGCAGCCACTCGCACGAAAGTTCGGGATAATTCTTGATCATTCGGGAAGATATTCGGAAGCATTCTGGAATACTCGGCAACGTTCGGGACGATTAAATTTTGTCATAATTCGGCATCAGTTCGGCGGCTTTTTGGAATAAAACTCGTCCAGAATTCTCTCGAATGCTGCCGATTTGGTCTGGTCCCGAATTTGTGCCGAATATACTAATTCGGGACAGAAAATCGGGAATATGGAACCGGGGCTTTACGGGTGTACCCGATGTGGCTGTATGGGCATTGATGTGGTGTATGGACACAACGAGAGTAGCTGCATGATCATCTGTGTGTTGCTTATGCATATATGGAGTGACTGTAAGGTCATGCCATGGGTGGGATGTACAGGTGTACCGTGTGTGCCTGTATTGTGAAAAGTGGGTGTATATGTATACATGTGTTGTCTGTATGATCATGGATGGAATGTGTGGATAACTAGGGAGTGATTTTATGGTTATGGGTAATGTGTATAGGTGTACATGGAATGACTGTATGGGTGTGAACTGTTAACATAACATAACATATATTTCTCGGAAGTAAGTCCCTATGACTTTTGTCCGATTGTACATAGTTATACAAAAATGGACATAATTTATGGTATTAAAACAATAATTTTGTTATATAATAAAGTTATTCATCATAGGTGTATCATGTGCTTATCTAGAAATCTAGATCAGGGTTGGGGTAATTGTAATTTGTAATTGTAATTGAATGTAATTAATTACATTTTCCCAAGTAATTGGATGTAATTTGTAATTGAAGGTTTTTTCAATTACATGTAATTGAATGTAATTAATTACATTGAGAAAAGGGGTGTAATTTCAATTACATTTTCAATTACATTCCAAAAATACAGACCAATATAACAAGTTAACACATCAGCATTTGTATCTGAAATGTGACATGACTATGCTATGAAAATAGTATCAGGTAAAACACTTGGTTACTAACTTACTTGACTAGTGTTATACACATGGGGTCATTATCCTCATATTTTCCTTCTATGTTAGTAGTTTCATGGATACATGTTCTAAATTAAAACTTCAAAGATGGAGTCATGAAACCCTCTCACTATAGAAGTCACACAATGTTTTGATAGTCTAAATGTGGTTTGATTTAAAACAACTCACAAGTTGTGGGTCACACTAGAATTAATATGAACAATGTTTTGATAGCCCCCCCCCCCCCATACCCCATAATAAGATGGTCTCATCATTTGTTGTTACAAGTTTGTATATAACTGCATCACTGACTATCAAGCAATCATTATCTCTTTGCCTCTATTAGAGTCATTAGCGATGCCTTCTCAAAGTTTTTCATTCATAAGGCAACATTTTACCTTGCCCAATGATATTTCTGACAAATTCAAAGCTACATGTAAACATTGTCCAACACTGATTTCGGGTTCAGCAAAAGCAACTTCAAATTTCATCACACATCTAAAGGTAAGTCATGTTGAATTTTATTTTATATTATTTATATATGTTATTGTTATTATTATATGTATATGTTGTAATACACCTACAATAATGTGTATATCATCATGACAATATGTACATAATTAATACAAGTACATGTATTGGATTTAAAAAAAAAAAAAAATCATAAACATTATTGTTGTTTCTGAACATTCCCGGAATATATCTTTAAAAGTAATACATTCATTTTAAAACAATAATTGTTTTATAACATTAATAATAAATGCATTTTGTCTTCATAACAAAACCTAATTTAATCTATTTATTTTGAGCTTAACTGTATTCACCTCCATATCTGGTCAGTGGGGGTCGTCCTGTTCAGCCGGCGCCTATTGTTTCGGGTAGGTTTTGGGGCAGGTGTGATAATCCTCAACATCACAGAGCTGCCGACTATAGTTTTTATCATAATTGTTACTGGGAATTGGTGGCGATGGCTAATTTCGACGGCGATGAGCGGCCGGACGAAGAGGATAATTGGGGTTTTTGGATTTGTTAATTGACTCGGGTGGAAATGGAACGAAGAAATGCACATGTGATATATGTTGTGCACTTAATCTGTGTTGCTGTCCTAATTATATGACTCCACTGCAGTATTTTATCAATGCGTTAATCCCCTAACAAAGGCAGCATTAGGCGCACCAGTGGCCTGTTTTACTTCATAATCCTGATTATGTCATTGTGTGTGATTTACAACCCTAGCTGGCTTGATTGTTTTAATCCCTGCTATTAGTATGTAGGCAAATTATACATAATGATGTATCTTAATGTTAATTATTTTTGTTTCAGCGGAAACATAGGGATCAATATGAGCGCCCTCTTCATCTGGCGACTTAATTGTACAAACTTTCCTGGGTTAAGCCTGCTAGCTGCAAAGCACCTCTGTGTCCCTGCCTCATCAGCACCCGTTGAGCGGCTCTTCAGTATTAGATTCAGTAGTAGATTCTAGATTCTGCTTAAATGCGATGATGGTGTCTGATTCCACAACGTACTGTTGTACTCGCCTAACAGCAATACTCATAATGGAGAAGTCACTAATAGTATTGCACATCGAACAGGTGTGAAGAATCCCAGTTTTACGACCCGCACGAGCACGGATTTGGTAATAAGTCCTTATTGTGTCAAGGTGTTGAAATTTCCTTGCATATTTTCTTCTGTAAACCATCTCCAAGTAGAGCACCAGACTTCGCTGAAATATGTTTCTCTGCAAAGAATATTCTCCAACGCAGTCTCTTCCACCAAGGCGTGACTGGATTTGTTCGAGATATCTTGTAAATACTCCATCTACATGATCTCCAAGACTTCCGCAACAATCTTCTTGATACAAGATAGTCCCCGGGAAGGCCTGTTGTCAGCTAACCGTACATGGCAGCAGTGTGTATATGCAGGTGGCGAAGAGCTGTTGGTTCTCTTACTAGTATCTCTTAAGCAACATGACAGTCCTGTTGAGGGAGGAGGGTGGGATAGCACGGGTTGATTTTTCATGTTTGTATATATATATATATATATAAAGGTACGAGTATCTATTTAGTAGTCATTACTAAGGTTTATTCACTATCTTGTCCCTCTACAGAACTGTCAAGCTGCATTCTTGTTATATTTATATATCTATACTTGTTATATTTATACTATATGAATGTCACACTCTGTTTTACTCTTTTGTATATATGCCTATGCTCATATGTCTGCAAATTTTGCATCTTTTAGCCATTAAAAATTATCTATCTATCTATCTAAGAACCAATACACACGCGAATGTCCATTTGAAGTGAGCATCGGCGTTAGAATAATACATTCGCGTATATATGTGACCCGCCATATCAAATCCAGTCGGAAGTCGGGATTTTTTTACCCTGTGCCAATGCATTCTCTTATATATGAGAGTCGACCATAGGTCGCTTCGCATATATATGATAATGCATTGGCCTAACAATTTTTTACAATTTTAATAATTTGTTCTTATATTCTTTGACAATTTTATAATTTCACCCATACAGAGCCCCAGACAAACATGAGCAGACGACACTATTCTATGTGCTTCTATATATGTGTGGGGCTCCTTGCAGGGTAATGGATGTTTTTTTTATTTTATGTCCTAACAATTGTAAGAAACATTTATTTAAAAAACATGATAAAAAAATGTTAAGCCAATGCATTCTCTTATATATGCGAGGCGACCTATGGTCGACTCGCATATATAAGAGAATGCATTGGCACAGGGTAAAACAAATCACGACTTCCCACTGGATTTGATATGGCGGGTCACATGTGTCCGCAGAACAACTTCAAATTGGTATATCTGAAACATTCCCAAGAACAATCCTACAAAATGCTCAGCGTCCTAGCTCATCTTCTGAACAAAACAAACAACCTACCCAAACAACCAGGTGTACAATATGTGTTTTACGCCATGGCTCTTGGAATTAAATGGCGCTGACCAGACCACTTACTAAATTGTACACACGGGGCAGCTCTAATGACCTTATAGCCACACCCATGCGAGCCTATTGCGAGGTAGCTGCGGAATATCACATTCTCCACTACAATTCACCCAGGACAAAAAGTGTCTATATGTGTCTACATGTATTTATACATAGTGAATACTAGTCTTATCGAAAACTCGTCCCATTTCTGATCACATTTCCTGTTAATTCGCGTGTGAAGTGTATAGATGGTAGTACAAGGTGTGCCCAATAGTTCAAAATAACACTTATACGCAATGTTATGTCATATAGCCCTAATAAATGAGCGCAAATTATCCTTATGATTGCGTGTGCGTGTTTATGGAACAGTGCTGATCATATAGTAAGACAAATGAACCCTGGAAATTAAGCACCGTGACTTATGTGAGGCATGTAGAATGCATTAAAGGTACTCAATCCGAACAGAGCGTCCACATCTCAACAGATTCCAACAGCAACAATCCGATCAGAGGGTCCTATATTACTATTTCTTTGGCTTTGGGGGCAAAAAATATTTGATTCGAGTCGAGGAACCCATCAAACAAAGCTCAGAGTTATTAGATATTGATTTTTGAAATTTGTTAATTGCTCGAGATGAGTACTAATAATTGCCGTCAATTTCGTAACCTGCTCGAGATGTGTACACCAAAACACTATTCAAACAGACAAGGATGGATAACTCTAAAATCAAGTGTTAATAATAACGCAATTTTGACTGTGTTCTGGTCCAGAAAGTATTCCCGATAATGAAAAATAATAGATTTCTAAAATCGATATCTAACAAACCTGAGCTTTGATGGGTGACTTCCTCGACTCGAATCAAATATTTTAACTCCCGAAGCCATTGAAATAGTAATCGTAGTAACAGTTTCGTACTTTCCAATTATATATCCACATATTTACCCTTCTAGATCAACTTTGTCGTTATTTTGGGAAGGGTATAAGACATTTCATGTGCCCGATGCCCTGTATGAAGCGTTTATCGACATATACCAATTATAACTTACCATATAAAGAAAATTTGGCACTGGTAGCCCTCGTTGGCATGCACTGGTAGTTCGCCGTGCCATTTTCTGTGATCACCGCACCTCGTTTCGATTTATTTTTCGTGTATTTCCAACTGATACACGCCAGTGATTTCGATGTGCACGTATTGCCGATAGATTCCGCGGTCGGAATTTTATAAAAGATTCCGCAAGTTATGCTCAGGAATTAAACAAAACGCATTAGAATACAGATTAGGGCAAAATTTGACCTCCCCCTACGAGTTTGTACTCCCTATTTTTCTGCTTTAAACAAAGGCCAGATCGTTCTGAGTCGAACTGAACATCACCAGGTGACCCCCTCCACTGGGTAAATACCTCCCCCTACGAGTTTGTACTCCCTATTTTTCTGCTTTAAACAAAGGCCAGATCGTTCTGAGTCGAACTGAACATCACCAGGTGACCCCCTCCACTGGGTAAATGCAAAATTGATCGTATACACCTTTCCATTGTCTTTTGTGTCGTTATTTAGCCGTCCAGTTCTAATTATGATACCATTATATCGCTTAAAAACACTGATATTCTCCTGTGGAGCACTGGTATTCTGACGTTCACACTGGTATTCTGATGTCCACACTGGTATTCCGCGAGCCGATTGGACAGTGTGAGATTACTTTATATAAAATATATGCCATATTATATACCATTTGAAAGAGGAAGCTCCAAAACATTGTATTATCAACTTATCCGGTGTAATAAACTGTGGGCATGTTGTTTTTGTTGAGTTTTGTCATCAAGATTGAATAAAAAAATCAGTATTATTTTCAATGCAGGGGGAATAACTCTATATATTAAAGATAGAGTTCTTCCCCTTTCATTGAAAAAGTTTGAATTCTGTTGCATTCTGGGTGTCAGAGGGGATAGTCTTCAGCAGTTTTCTATTTCTCTGTGGGAATATTCTGAGACACAGCTGTTTCAAATAGTGATGAATTATAGTATTTTAATCATATTTTAATCGGAGACTCGAAAATTAAGTGGGCCTTTAATTTCCGAGTCACAGATTATTTTGTTATAGTGCCTTGATATACGGTTTTAATAACAATCTATGCCATACAATATGATTAAAATACTGGAATTCATCACCATTTGGGACGTCTGTGTCTCATAAGGTGCCCATATAGTAAAAGAAAATAACTGAAATCATAAAAACATTTTCCCCGTGGCTCGCAGAATGCAACATAATTCAAACTATAGTTTATTTCCAATGGAAGGGGAATAACTCTATATCTAAATGTATAGAGTTATTCTCCTTCCATTGAAAATAATAGACTTTGTGTAGAAACTTGAGCACAGAACATACGTCGGTATCTCAACAAAACAACATGTTCACAGTTGATTACATCGACTATGTCGAAAATATCACGTTTCGGGGCGTCCTCTTTCAAATGGTATATAATATGGCATATATTTTATATGATGTGATCTGGGGGTTCGAAAATTAAGTGGGCCTTTAAGATGATACCGCACGTACATTGGCTAATAAATGATTCAAATTATCTAACAACTAATATTTTAATCAATATGCCATATAAACTGAGCTGATGAGGATGTGGTCACTCAGTCTTGATCGTTGTGTCTTTTCAATGACTATATGCGCGCAGTAGGAGTGGTCTTGTCTTGACTTGCAAAAATCAGATGAGCCCTGTTTGGAAAAAAAGCATGCATGTATTACCAAGACAACAAGACAACTCCGAAGACCCGATTCTCCGACGGCCCACAACTCCGAAGACCCGATTCTCCGACGGCCCATAACTCCGAAGACCCGATTCTCCGACGGCCCATAACTCCGAAGATCCGATTCTCCGAAAGCCCATAACTCCGAAGGGCCGATTCTCCGAAGACCTATAACTCCGAAGACCTATAACTCCGAAGGGCCGATTCTCCGAAGACCTATAACTTCGAAGGCCCGATTCTCCGACGGCCCATAACTCCGAAGTTCCGATTCTCCGAAGGTCCGATTCTCCGAAGATTTTGTTTTATCGGGGTATTATCGTTTACTAAAGAGTGTACAGTCCAGTGGCGAAGCCAAGGGGTCCCACAATTCCCACTGCCCCCATTAAACCTCTACTTGCTATTTCAGACAATATGGGCCCCTACCAAAACATGTCCAATGTCATGTAAACGCCCGGAAATCGTTCATGGGGCATCAAAATATTCAAACTTTTCCTACTGCCCCCACCTAAATGGGAATCCTGGCCCGCCACTGACTATACACCAGATACTATAACGTTACGTTGGCCCATGAGATGCCAGAGTAAAATGTACAGGGGTGAACGGGGAAGAACTTGTCGCCCCTGTGCATGTTATAGGCTACTCTGACATTCTTGCAGCGTTTCGTTATAATATACCCGGTGCACACCAGTGGCGGCGCCAGGGTTCCCATTTAGGGGTGCACATTAATTAGCATATGTGGGGGATATGTGGGGGATATATCATGCATATGATATGCCGAAAGCATATCACGAAGGCCTCATTTGGGGAGCGCATAAATGGGAGGGGTCGCCCCCAATCGTAGGTCCGGGGGCTCCCCTGGGCAGGAACACTGTGAATATTTGAATGCCTAGGAGGGATTTCCTGACGTTTACATGACATTTGACATGTTTTTTGGGGGCGGTCTTCCCTAGGGCCCCATTGACCCCGCCACTGGACTGTACACTATTTAATAAGCGATAAAACATGATCTTCGGAGAATCGGACCTTCGGAGAATCGGACCTTCGGAGAATCGGCCCTTCGGAGTTATAGACCTTCGGAGTTATGGGCGTTCGGAGTTATAGGCATTCGGAGTAATGGGCTTTCGGAGTTATGGGTCTTCGGAGTTATGGGATTTCGGAGAATCGGGACTTCGGAGTTATGGGCTTTCGGAGAATCGGGGCGTCGGGGAATCTGACCTTCGGAGAATCGGACCTTCGGAGTTATGGGTCTTCGGAAAAACGCTACGTAACCGGTTTATTTCCTTGGAAATTGCCACGGTTTTCAAGACAAAAAAAAAATTCCCACCAAATTTATTTTTGACTCATACAGTGTGCTAGATAATAATACCGCCTGTCAGGTTTTTTTTCTATTTTGTTATATGTCTAATTTGCAATGACCGCAAATCGGTGACGTCAAACCTTTTGAATTTCCAGTTGTGAAGAAACGATATTTCCGCCTAAACCCTTCCATGACTGGGGCTTTCTGAAATTTTGCGAAAACCCTTTGTCAATGCATTATCTTATATATGTGAGTCTCACATACGGAGCCCCGAATATATAATAGAATACATTGACTTAAAGGGGTACTGTACGCCACATGTTGTTGTTGGTTTCTATAGTCTCCGAGTCGGAGAATAAGGTAACAATTTTTCCATTATTTGAAAGTCTGTTGAGTACGAAGTCATGTTACGGATGACAAATTTACCGGAATGCAAAAATACAAATTGTCGTTGTCGAGTAATTTTTGTAAAGTTTTCAACCAAATGAATCAAATAAAAGTTATATTATATGCATACTAGTCCCATATAATCATTTAAGTTATTGTATCGTCGCTAGTCAGTGAGTGGCTTGAGTGTTCTCCCCGTATCATCATAATATTTTAAGCAATCGTGTGTGCGATCGGTTTAAAAATCCAGTATCCCTCAATTACTATTTTTGATTACGGTAATTCGTAATTTAATTGACGCCATTTTATGGCTCCAGTCATGAATTCAATTTATATCAAATTATTAACTTTTAAATTATTAAATTTTAAGATAGCCTATTAACCTGAGCGTTTACAGAATACATCTTCGACTCAAATTACTTATGTTTCTATATATTATCGATATTAGATCGTTGTTGTCACCGGAAATTTAATGAAAATGGCGTACAGTACCCCTTTAACACTATTTACCGTGACCGTGTTCGCCAGTGCATTCTGCTATATATGCGAGGCTGTCCATGGGATACTCGAATATATACGAGAATGCACGGGTACATGATCGTTAATGCTGCAAGTAGTGTTGTTCGAGTATAAGAAGCCCCATGACCGGCTATATCATGCACATACTTTTGGCTCTGACTGTAGGTCAAGGTCAGGTCAAAGGTCAGGACAAAGATCGGATCAAAGGTCAGGTCAGGTCAGATGTCACGACAAAGGTCAGGTCAGCCAAAAGTATGTGCATGATTTTGCCTATCATGCATGCGGCTTGTTTTATACTCTAACTGCAATTCTGCTGCACATGCGCAGCTCCCGTTATGAACCACATGAAAGGCTGAAGGATCCAACTACAGCTTAATAGGATTTAGTTGTTAGAAATATTTTTCTGCTCACCCAAGTGTCTCTCATGAGTTATTTCCCTCTGCGATTCGAAAGTACCCGTGTGGATCGGAACATGCGTTCTGTTTACTTTAAAGGTACTCAATCCGATCAGATGGTCCCCATCTCAACAGATTCCAACAACAACAATCCAATCAGAGGGTCCTATATTACTATTTATTTAGCTTTTAGGGTAAAAAATATTTGATTCGAGTCGAGGAACCCATCAAACAAAGCTCAGAGTTATTAGATATTGATTTTTGAAAATTGTTATTTTCTCGAGATGAGTACTAATAATTGCCTTCAACTTCGCAATATGCTCGAGATGTGTACACCAAAACACTATTCAAACAGACAAGGATGAATAACTCTAAAATCAAGTGGTAATAATAACGCAATTTTGACTGTGTTCTGGGACAGAAAGTATTCCCGATAATGAAAAATAATAGATTTCTAAAATCGATATCTAAAAAAACTGATCTTTGATGGGTGGCTTCCTCGACTCGAATCAAATATTTTTGACCCCCGAAGCCATTGAAATAGTAATTGAGAGGAGTTTTATCGGATTGAGTACCTTTAAATGCAAATCGATCATATCACATATTTTTAATATCCAAGTTTAACTAATTCTATACTAAAAAAAATACTCATTGATGATGTGTAGTTATCTTTAACCCTTTCTTTGCGGGAGCTGCGCTGGTGCAACATTAAAGATCATGTACCAATGAATTATTTTATATATGCCACTCCCCCATAGGGAGTCTCGTATATATAAGAGGGAATGCTCTGGATTACAGGGACAGTGGTAAATATTGTTGGGCCAATTCATATATGCTCTTATATATGCGAGGCTCCCTAGCATATATAAGATTAATTCAGCCTTGGCACAGGGTTTTCGAAAAATTTAAAGAAGCTCCAGAATTCCCTGGACGACAAACTAAAACGTCTTCCAACACGAACAATGTTCAAAAATGATTACTCTCGAAATAGGCTATCTTCATATCAACTGAATTCCAAATGTACATACAAAAATTGTCCTGACTGCAACGATATTAATAATAGTATAGTATTCGTATAGCGATAACTGACATTGTATAACAAGAGAGAAGGATAGATAATACATGTGCATCATCACCCTATCGCAGGAAATACATGAATGTATTATTCGAATGCCTTATCCGACTATGGAATCCTATTACGGCCACTTGCTAATGGCGCTTTCGGCGCTTTCGGCGCGATGCGCCGAAAGCGCCGAAAGCGACAAAAAGTGCGCCATTAGTAACGCGCCGAAAGCGCCGAAAGCGCCGAAAGCGACAAAAAGTGCGCCGTAACGGCGCACTATTTGTCGCTTTCGGCGCTTTCGGCGCTTTCGGCGCAGTGCGCCGAAAGCGACAAAATGTGCGCCATTAGCGTTATTTCGGCGCGCGCCGAAAGCGCCGAAAGCGACAAAATATGCGCCGTTACGGCGCACTTTTTGTCGCTTTCGGCGCTTTCGGCGCTTTCGGCGCTTTCGGCGCTTTCGGCGCACCGCGCCGAAAGCGACAAAATATGCGCCGTTAGTAACGCGCCGAAAGCGCCGAAAGCCACAAAAAGTGCGCCGATCGGCGCACATTTTGTCGCTTTCGGCGCTTTCGGCGCGATGCGCCGAAAGCGCCGAAAGCGACAAAAAGTGCAGCGTTTCCGGCATGCGTAACGAGGTGTAACTTCTGTATGCCATTAAAATGGAGGCGTTTATTGTTGACAATTTTTTTCTAAATTTTACACACCGTGAAATTATCTATAAGTTTTATCAGAAATATGGAATTACAATTAGGTGAGTGAACTTCAAAAGCCACAGCTCCTGAACCCCCCCCCCCATTCGCATGGATGCAGGGATGTGGTAACGGAGAGTCCAACATGTTCTCTGCCTTGTTTGTTCAATGTTATAAAGTTCCATGTTAGAACATAAAAAAAGTTCCCATGTTTTGCACTGATGGAATAATATCTCTACAAGCACTATGCAGAGTAAAGTTTCATGGCACAATCTGGGGGGAGGGGTTCTTCTGACTTCAATTTCAACTACATGTTTGGGGGGGGGTGTCCACCTTGGGAAATTCCAACTGCATCCCCCCTTTAGTCAGAATCAGACCAACACAAGTTTTTGAATAATTCCATTTGCACCCCCCCCCCCCCCCCCTTGAACCTCAGTCAGGCCTAATTTCTAATATATTCATAAGCCATGGTTTTATATTTCTATATTCCTGGTATGAGAACATTGACAGATATTTTAACCTGAACATTTATTAGTTATTTGAAAATTTCAAACCTCATACTCCCCTCAGGTTGGAAAATTCTTCAAGTGATGACCATTTCTGTCCACAAATTTGACCAAATGTAGTAAAATATTGTTTTGCTAAACTAATTAGCAGTTTTGTATTGGCCATGTGGATGTGGGGCAATGACACACCGGGCCGACCATGGTTCGATCCGGTGTGCGAAAATTTAGAAATCTTAACAAGAAAATTTTGAAATCGTAACATCTACACTAGCCTCAAGCCTTCCTACCGTTGTAAATTTAAACCCTACACCCCCCACTTAGGTTGGAAATTTTTCAACTGATGACAATTCCAATGACAATGTTGACCAAATGTATGACAATATTGTTTTCTTAAATTAACTAGAAGTTTTTGACTGGCCACGGGGGAGGGACCAGGACACAAGCTTTCCAAGTGTTGGAAATTTCCAATCTGTTACCCCCCCTAAGGTTGGAAAATTTCCAACTGATGACCATTTCTGTCCAAAGTTTTTACCAAACATAGGAACATTTCCCCCCCCCCCAATAAATTGTTTTATAATCAAACTACAAGAACATATTTCACCTATTGTTGGTGTGAAATTTCCAACTAATGTTTTGGCAAGTATGAAATTTCCAACTGTTATACTTTTGACCAAAGTTGGGGGGCTAACTACTAGTATACGTGCGAAATAAATCTCTGTAGTTCCACTGGTAACGATGCTACCGGAATTTGCCTGTAAATATCATGCAAATTATCTCACAAGAATAAATCATACAGGTATTTGGAGGTAGCACTGGTAGTACAAGTGGAACTATATAAATGTTACTTCCGATGTCTTTCGCTCTGGTAAAGATGCATGTTAGGTGCATATTTCCGCATATATGACGAAATGCCCACAAAAATGTACCTTGCAAACTTGCCAGCGTATGAACGTACCCTGAATCATGCCAGAAGCTGGGGTTTGTCCCACAAAAATATTCATGATTGCCAATTACTCAATCAATATATTCACTGCAAGTCTATCACAGCTAGTGACAGTCAGTTGTGGTGTTCAATTATTAACAGACTTTTTCATTATATTACATTTAATTACATGCGGCAACACTCACTTAAAAAGTTGCTCAAATGTATGCATACTAATCACTTGACTATATTTAGACTCATTTATAGTGAAAATTCATACATGTGTTAAGTACCATATTAATAAATAATTTTAAATCTGAATAATGACAAATTATAGCATTTAGAGGTGTATCTACAGCAAAATTCAGCCCCTCCCTTTTAAAATTGATACATAGGCCTATACATTGTACACATATGGCCATGTCCGATCTGCACTGAGGTGCCGGGAGCATCCAAGGGCATCGGGGGGGGGGGGAGAGCCTACAAAAATGGCACTTTTCTGCCAAAAAAAGGGAATTTTCTCCGCAAACTCGGAAAAAACAACCATAAATTCATTGTGGCAAAAATCCCTATTTTAAAGGTATTTGTCGGTTTTTATGGCCGTTTTTGACAAAAAATTAATATTCCTTGTGAAATTGGTGGTATTTGGACCCAAAAAGTTACATTTTGCTATAAAAACACGAGATTAAACACAGCATTTTCTGTCTCCAGAAAAAGGGCAAGTCCTGCCCCCTTGGTCAAGGGCAGGGGATCAGCTGCCCCCTCTTCCGGCACCCCTGCTGGGCTGATCACATACTTAATTGTATACATGCGCTAATGGCGCACCGCGCCGAATGCCCTAATGGCGCACCGCGCTAATGGCGCACTTTCTGTCGCTTTCGGCGCGGTGCGCCGAAAGCGCCGAAAGCGACAAAAAGTGCGCCATTAGCGTTGTTTCGGCGCGCGCCGAAAGCGCCGAAAGCGACAAAAAGTGCGCCGATCGGCGCACATTTTGTCGCTTTCGGCGCTTTCGGCGCTTTCGGCGCGCGCCGAAACAACGCTAATGGCGCACTTTTTGTCGCTTTCGGCGCGCGCGCCGAAAGCGACAAAAAGTGCGCCGAAAGCGCCATTAGCAAGTGGCCGTAATAGGATTCCATATCCGACCCATTGGTTAAACAATTATCATGGTTCTCCGCTGGCCTCATCAACATATCCATATTCCACATGCTTGTACTTTACATACAATATCACAAACTGAGCGATGAACGGTGAACGACAAACGAATTATACTATTATTTATTAAAAACAGACATTTATATACCAATGTTTAAAGTTAACAAGACAAAACCTAGATAAATTAAAATTATTATTACATGTATAGTTATATTACTTTTCAACGGGGACAGCAGGTAGACAACCTTCTTGGTTATGCTGTCCCCGATTGCTCATTGAATGTTATACTATTACACTGTGTATATAATTGTATATACCATATGAATGAGTTATGAATAAATAATCATAGTCATAGTCATAGTCACGGAATGGTTAATAATGCTGCACCCGTCATGAACGTATACATACTGGTTGCAGGCTGCGTGACAAAGGGTCTCCTCGATATGTGCGAGGGAGGATGTGTACGTCGCACAGTACTTCTCACACGATGCCTCGCTGGAATCGGCAGCCAAGAAGTGAACCAGATGGGATACTAAATCATGGAACATAGAAGCTAGACCTACAAATATAAAGCCATGTTAAAGGTCCACTTAATTTTTTCGAATCACCAGATCAGAGCATATACGACCTATCCCATAGTATATACCACTTGAAAGAGCAAGATCCAAAACATTGTATTATCGACTTATACGGTCGAAAACACTTTATTTTTATTTACCTTCATCGGACCAAATTTTAATTAACCCTCTCTGGATGTGACCATATTTTAATTAAGCCTCATTGGACCGTACAGGTATTTTAATTTACCCTCGTGAGAGACCATATTTTCAAAGTTGATATCAGGAGTGCATTACCTAAGGCAATCCCTTTTCATCATTACGCGCTCTTATGGTGTATATTGGCAACTATATCTGGCCCTGTCGTAGAAGGTGGTGGACTAAATGTGATTATAACGTACTCGTTATTTGCGTACTTGGATGGACTAAATGTGTTTAGAAACGTACTCGGTATTTGCGTACTTGAACCATGTAACGAATATCGACAATTTTGGCCTGATTATTATTCTGCATGCACCTTCATGCACTATTCAGACCGACCTCTATTTCAATAGAAATTAGAACAGGTATTTGCGTACTTGGATGGACTAAATGTGATTAGAAACGTACTCGATATTTGCGTACTTGAACAATGTAACGAAGATCGAGAGCTTTTGTATATTTGATTGCGTGCACCCGAATCGCGATTTACGAGCAGATATAAAACACAAAAAGTAGCCCATGGAACAACATTGAGCAAGAAAACCATAGTCAGAAATGATAACGCCCTCAATATCATATTATTAGTCATATATACAATATAACAACTTTAATTTGGTGAATGTGAAAAATCTGTATATAGGTAACGCCTATGTAGTTGATTATGTGTGATATTTTTTTCTAATTTCATTTGAAATAGTGGTATGAATAGCGCATGAAATAGCATGCAGAATAATAATCGGGCAAAAATTTGCGATCTTCGTAACATGGTTCAAGTACGAGCACATTTCTAATCACATTTAATATCCAATTACGCAAATACCGAGTATGTTTTAATCACATTTAGTCCACCACCTCCTGCGACAGGGTCGGATATACTTGTCAATATACACCATAGGAGGGCGTAATGCTGATCTAAGAATGGCCTCAGGTAATGCACTCCTGATATGTCCTCTCATAAGTATTAATTAAAATACATGTATGGTTCCATGAGGGTAAATTAAAATATGGTCATACTCAGAGAGGGTTAATTGAAATATGGTCCGATGAGGATAAATTAAAATATGGTCACATCACGGTTGAATAAAATATGGTCCCACAAGGGTTAATTAATATATCGTCCAATGAGGGTTAATAACAAATATGGCCCCGTGATGGTTAATTAAAATTGTAACTTGATTGTTAATTAAAATATCGTCCCATGAGGGTTAATAAAGATATGGATCCATTGGGGGGGGGGGGGGGTAATTGAAATATGGTCCCATTACGGTCAATAAAAATACGGTAACGTGACTTACTTAAAGAATAAATATATGAGGGTTAATTGAAATTAAAATATGGTGTCATCAGTGTTGATTAATCTACGGTCTCACTGGGGTGAAATATAATATAGTCCCATGAGGGTCAATTAAAATGTGGTCCAATGAATACTAATTATAATATGCCCCTCCCCCATAAGGATCAATTAAAACATGGTCACAGGAAAGGGGGTAATTTCTTAACATTCTTCAATTCATATTGCATTCTGATATATCCTCGGTACACATAAATAAAAATGATGTTTATAATTAGACCACACTGTATGTTAAACAACCAATGTGAAGGGTTAGTGTTGGAACTTTTCTTAATAACATCTCTATTCATAGCTCCGATATATTCCGCATACAAAGAAATGAAAAATCACTATTTACAAACAGAACGAAGGAATAACATGGGAATTGGTTAATAATTACCATCCCAATTCTTTTAGAATATAACATGCCGATATTTGTCGCGTATAACTAAATGAAAAAGTTCACTAAACGATATTAAATAACATGTTAAACACCGACATAAACAAACACCTAGTACGATTCATGTTCGAATTAAATTTCTTATACAATCGTCAAAACCCCGTGCAGTATAATTGTCGATAGCATTCCGATTTATGTCACGTGAAAATAAACGAAAGATGTTCAAATAACAATGCAACAAAGCAGGTTAAAGAACAATAGAAACACATAACGCGCAGCGCGCTAATGGTTAACACGCGAATCCCCGTTAGCATTAATCGCCTCGCACCTCTGTGCATGCAAATAACAAGACATGGGTCAATCAAGCATTTCTCGAGAGACGCCCGCTGCATGAAATAATAATGAAAACGAAAATAAACGTGATTGAAATTCCCAACGACACCTTTTACCGGACTCGGCCTCAGGGTCGCACTACATCTATCGGCCTCAGCCTCGGAGTCGCACTACAACTTTTAATTTGTCAAAAAAAACAAAACAATTTATATAAATAAAACCCCAGCGCCCATAGGAGACCAAGAAACTCTACATTATTATACACCCGGAGGGCGAAAAGATCAGGATGTTGTATGGTGTATGGCATGGGAACTTGTTTGATGTTATGACAGGGAAGATTATAACATCGAAAACGCAGTGTAGGTAATATATTTCTTAGTTAATACCTGTTCATTATTAATGTATTTCACTGTAAGTGAAGGTCCTAACTCGAAATTTAAAGGTACTCAATCCGAACAGAGGGTCTCCATCTCAACAGATTCCAACAACAACAATCCGATCAGAGGGTCCTATATTACTATTTCTTTTGCTTTGGGGGTAAAAAAAATATTTGATTCGAGTCGAGGAACCCAACAAACAAAGCTCAGAGTTATTAGATATTGAATTTTGAAATTTGTTATATTCTCGAGATGAGTACTAATAATTGCCGTCAATTTCGTAACCTGCTCGAGATGTGTACACCAAAACACTATTCAAACAGACAAGGATGGATAACTCTAAAATCAAGTGGTAATAATGACGCAATTTTGACTGCGTTCTGGGCCAGAAAGTATTCCCGATAATGAAAAATAATAGATTTCTAAAATCGATATCTAACAAATCTGAGCTTTGATGGGTGAATTCCTCGACTCGAATCACATATTTTTGACACCCGAAGCCATTGAAATAGTAATTGAGAGGAGTTTTATCGGATTGAGTACCTTTAAGTGACCCTGTGAGCAGTTTCTTTTCGTCGCTTACAAATCAGGAATTTCTCCCTGATAATTAATTAAATGTTTATTGCGATATCAGCTCACAAAAAAAACGTGCAACTTCGAGCTGGGACCAACCCCTTCTCTGAAACAGATTATTGAGGAACAAGTATTAACCAAGAAATATATTGCCTGCCATGTTTGTTCAATGGTATATATATATGTTTCCTGTCAGAACAGGTCAGAATATCAACAAGTTCCTATGTGTTATACTGGTCTAATATGATATATACGGGTGCGGCTATATAGTAGATATTCATGACAATTTGTACGAACGGAACTAAATAACCTAGGTATGTCTTATACGTGGCAGAGTCAATCAGTGAGTAATGTCAAAATATGTTCTTGTGCTGTAAAACAGAAACTCATGGACGCATACATAACCGAATGATATTCGTCTATGGATACATCAAACAAATTTCCGATTTATAGATGTATAAAACCGAACGTCGGTAAACCGCAGTATATATCCTTATAGATGACAACAGTGCCTTATTGACCCTCCTTAGATTCAGAACTAGAAACCATAAAATTCCAGTGGAAACTGTTTCGTGGATAAATACCTCGTATTACGATAGGAAATTCACCTTATGTATGGAAGCGCTAGGAGACGAATATACTACACCATTCTTATATGCCCGGAGTTAAAGATACTCAATCCGTAAAGAGGGTCCCCATCTCAACAGATTCCAACAACAACAATCCGATCAGAGGATCCTATATTACTATTTCTTTGGCTTTGGGGGTAACAAATATTTGATTCGAGTCGAGGAACCCATCAAACAAAGCTCAGAGTTATTAGATATTGATTTTTGAAATGTGTTATTAACTCGAGATGAGTACTAATAACTCCGTAATCTGCTCTGGATGTGTACTCCAAGTATATTCAAACAGACAAGGATGGATAACTCTAAAATCAAGTGGTAATGTTGACGCAATTTTGACTGAGTTCTGGGCCAGATAGTATTCCCGATAATGAAAAAAAAATAGATTTCTAAAATCGATATCTAACAAATCTGAGCTTTGATGGGTGACTTCCTCGACTCGAATCAAATATTTTTGACCCCCGAAGCCATTGAAATAGTAATTGAGAGGAGTTTTATCGGATTGAGTAACTTTAAGAGATCTGAGATTGAAATATATCAAACCGTACTACTACAGTCGACCTAACGTACTAAAACTTCATGAACTATTCAACTCTAGCGGCACGAAAGCTATGCAAAAACTATCAATATTTATCAAAAAGGCCCAGCGTGAGATAAATCACTCCTGATGCTTAACAATGTGTTACCCCCCTCCACGCCATCCTCTGACGAAATCTATACACATGGCTGCCAAATTACGTCAACCTTTCTTATGAATAAACAGATATCCTGTTTAATTCCCAATATATTCATATAAGGATTAACTGTCATGTGGACTGTTTTTATGGAGATGTAACGGTGAGGTAAGTGGACATAACTTGTGTATATATTTATATACATTTAGCGAAAAAGCCACTTTTGTAAATATATTTAAATCGAAAAGTGTATCGTGACAAGATCAGCCCAAAATACCCAATAGCACCCTTGGCAAAAGTTAATAGGAACAATTTCTCTTCATGTTGAAACCCGATGATGTATTAAGTCAATCCTGCGCGAGTCAAAATGCGCCCAAAGCATTACGCATTCGTCTTTCCAAACCTAATGACGTATCGATGGTGTTATTAGCTTGGTGTTATTAGGCTTTGCGCATTCACCGAGAAATAACTGCAACTAGCCACGTGGGCGCCGACCAATCAGAATGCTGGATTTAGTGATGACAACACTTAGTGTGTAAATATATATTCATAAATTTCATACATATCATTGTGAATTGCATGCACTAACACATTTCTTCTCAATATGTATTGTTACACGTCATTGTGTGTTGTACATGTGTACTTGGTGGATATCGCTTTCTGCAATGAATCAAGGGTATTGACGTCATGTCAGCCTAGTGTTCTCTGTCTAAGTTGATGGCGTGTGTGCAATGGAAGACCATCTAGCGATTCTAGCGACATGTATACGTGCCTGCGTACAGTAATGCATGCATGATTATCATACATGTATACATTAATGCCCTAAATAATCGACTCCATAACCACAACAGAATTATGGGTAACTTTTTGGGATTTAGTCGGAAATATGGCTTCTGGCCATGCATCGGAATGCTTTCCGATGAGTGGCAACAAGCCACATTTCCAACTGAACCTGAAAAGTTATCCATAATTCTGCTGTGGTTTGGAGTCGATTATTTAGGGCATTACCGTATATTACCGTGAACTCGAATGTATATTCTCACTCACCATTTGGTATAAGTGCTCCATAAGTAGCCAATGGCAAGATGACCAATAGTAACAGAGCAACTTTCATTTTCTGAAGAAGACAGGAACAAAATGTATTCACATTACAAAATTGGTTGATTTTTTTCGCTGTCACTGTTATTTGCGGACGGCATTGGTGCATTCGCGACCCGCCCCCGAATTCCACTATTCCGCTGGCGTTATGAATAACCCTCTCACCCCTGGTCAAGTGGTCCTGTTATAATTCGCTATGATGCTGGTGGGTCCTGCTGAATTGTTATGATGTTTGTGGGACTAATAAACTGAAGCCATTACGTTTTTCTAAAGTTGTCAATTACGCGGTGTTTGGATAATTCGAGAGATTTGACAAAAAAAACATTCAAAAAACATTCAAGAACAAACATATTTTTTGAAAAAAAAATGAATAATGGCTGCTCTTTCTATAGGGATCAACGACAATGATACCACATTCCCACGTGACGCAACGAAATACTGATGCCTGAAATTCGAACATATGCGTTGGAAATTAACATAAATTGCTTCGAATAGGAAATTATATGAATTGTATTTGAAATTTTATTCTGATTAAATACAAGCCAATATATCGATGTATACGTTTTCGAATGGTCGGAGTGCATCTATACACGGATCGTCCGCTAAAATAATGTTGAAGATAGGTAACTTAAAATCGTCAGAGGAAATGTCACAAATATTTAGCTCAAGAATTATTTATGACACGATTCTGCTTTATTGTTTCCGAACATTATGTGGGACTTTAATAATTACTCACGTATTGAGTTGGATGTTTCTCGCCTGTGGAGTGAGAGAATAATAATGGAAAGACCGATATATGACCGTGGGGAAAAAATCAGCGTAGCATATGACAACGTGAGAGGGGTGCGTGCATGAGTGAGAGCTGATAACAGCTGTGACGAATTGTGAAAGTCACAGAGTGCACGTACCTGTACATATTGTTCGATTTTAGATCATGTCATGAACCTACGCTATACGCACGTAGAAATCAAATTCCACTAGTACAAAACCTTGGAACTTTTTGAAGTTTTAACAGCGAACCTTATAAAGTCGAAAATATAACCCCGGGAATATATTTCTGATCTATGATGATCTGTTCCTTAATAATGTACTTCACTCTGGGACTAATATAACAATTAGTCACAGCTTCACTGTAGGTGAAGGCTCCAACTCGAAGTTTCACGATTTAAGTGACTTTGTGAGCGATTTTGCCTTTCGTCGTGTACAATTATGGAATTTCTCCTGGGTAATTAATTCAATGTTCATTGCGATATATATCGGTTCAAAAAAAGTAACAGAAAAACATTAAATTTCGAGTTGGGACTTTCACCTGCAGTGAAGTAAATTATTAGGGAACAGATAATAACTAAGATATATATTCTCAAGTTATTTTTTCGACTTTATAAGGTTCCCTGTCAAAACTTAAAAAAGTTCCCAGGTTTTGTACTGGTGGAATATGATCTCTACGGGCGTTAGCCAGAGTAGATATTCATGACATAATCTAGTTCGATTCCAGACGTGAACCTGTTCACGGTGGTCTTGTTTATGGGAATCTATCACCGTTAGGCCATATCACGACCTTGTCAGTTATACGGGTGGAGGAATATAGACCGCACAGGTGATTAATTTCGCCCGAAAATCACCCCACTACACGCACGTAGATACCACCGACACCCCGGAAAGCAACTGACAAACTTCCCCAGATACACGACTATGATTGTCCTTCCTTTGTATGGAGCAGACGTCGGCGCCTATCCCTGTGCCCTCGCTGTGTGTTGTACATAGAAAAATACATAGCATAGTATATACGTAATATATACTATCGACGCAATTCGATGTATCTCTATTTTTGGCACGTATGTATTTTAGGATATTTATTGACTCAATATCGTTGTTGTTTCCAGAAGAGCATAAGCTGTATCAGTGCAGTCTCTTATTACTTCAATGCATAGAAAGCTCCCTTTTATATTCAAATTGGTCGGACGCCTTTATGAACTATGAAATGTCGTTTTCTGGTATATATATTGTACAAAATATGGTATAAAGTGCCCATTCGAAGAAATAGAAAGTCGAGGTAGAATAAAGGAGAGCACTGGTTTTTAAACTCGTTTAATTTCGCAGGTGGATACTTATTATTTACATATGTTTTACAATATGTATGTTATTTTTCCTTGTAGTAATGGCTGGAATAAACAATCAATCATTCTAAGTGTCTGGCACCACGATAGAAATCTTTACAAAATGCAACAAAATAAAAACGATTTTGTGCACAAGAACAAGTATGCACTCATGTAACATCGAGTTGCCATGCATTAACCCTTTACCCAACAAACCGGCCAAAAACGGCCAAATAAAGCTTCAACAGCCTAAAATATCTTTGGTCTGTCTCAATAGAACCATACAAATATGGATATCATTGGAACCGGCTCCTTGACCACATTGTGATAGTTACAGTTATACCCTGTGCCAATGCATTCTCTTATATATGCGAGTCGACCATAGGTCGTCTCGCATATATAAGAGAATGCATTGGCCTAAAAAAAATCTTTTTTTAACACTTTTTACCATTTTTTCTTACAATCTTTAACAATTTTATAATTTGTAATGTGTTAAGCCAATGCATTCTCTTATATATGCGAGGCGACCTATGGTCGACTCGCATATATAAGAGAATGCATTGGCACAGGGCCCTTCTGTTGGGTAAAGGGTAAATCATATCATTCTATATAGGAGATAACAACAAGCTAGCTCTTGTATTGTGAGATGTTAGGAATAATGCCCTTTCCGATTTTGCACCATAATGTAACATCTGTACTTGTTCTATACCCGAAAATATTTAGAGAGAGGAGAGTGGTTGGGCGCGAAGTGCCCGGGATGATCGAAAAGATCGAGTGGTCTTCTTCACCCCACTAAAAAAATTAGATCGGACACACGACGTTTTGAATTTTTGTCAACCTACCACACATTCAAATGATCGCCTCTTATAAAGAGCATGCATGCTTCTGTCGCTCAAAAGCGGTAGATAATAGAGAGCGTTCTGAATTATAAGATTGGTTTGATCTTTTCGACGTATTACTTTATATCACATGAAACCCCAATAATATCATAGAAATAGCAATATATTTCCTTATCT
Organism: Siphonodentalium dalli; assembly: GCA_032622095.1. Lineage (NCBI taxonomy): Eukaryota > Metazoa > Mollusca > Scaphopoda > Gadilida > Siphonodentaliidae > Siphonodentalium > Siphonodentalium dalli. The sequence goes on from CP136068.1 coordinate 94,351,782, forward strand.
CTCACTAGTGATGAATAGGCGTGTGCTTCCAGGATTACTTGGCATCGCGCCAACAAAATTACCACGCGGATTAATACCATTTCGAAAAGACGCGCATGACACCAACACAAGGCATTGAAAAATGATTGCTTTATTCATTAAAGTAAAATTCTTGTCAAACTTCGTGGCACTAACGAAAATTGGAGGACTATGTTTTTCGTCGCCAGCCAGAGCGCGCAATACAGCCGTATACGGTACGTTGTCCAGCGTTTCAGCCAACGCCGTAAATGTATGCATTTTTCAGCTTCTTTTGAGGCTTTTGATTTGTTAAAAAGACATATACAGCTCTAGTTTTTTTTCATGTGATATACAAGATCTTCAGCTCGTTATGTTGGAATATAAGATTTTATGAAACGAGTTTGATAAATTTGATTCACAACGAGTTGGAGATCCTCTATATATGGGTGATTTTGTTTTATTTTCGCCACGCCTATATGTGATACGAATTATGGCGATTGTAAGTATTTTAAATTTCTTTTGTCTGGCAAGCGGAAAGTTGGCTTAAGAATTTCCGGACATTTTGGCGTCAAGACAGTCACAACCGTGGACCTTCAACTAAAATATATGACATTGAAGATACTCCAATGACAGAAACCCCTCGTGGCCGTAATCCACCGATTTCGGCTTCCGTGTAGAGTGTAAACTAAACTCACTGATAACATTATTGTTATTGTTGACATTAACATAATTGATTATCAAGATGCGATCTTCTGCTATGCATATCATATAGATACAGTTAATTGACAAATTGCAGCTTTAGGTTGAGTGCATGTATATATGTATTTCGAATTATAGCATTGTGTTTGCATTAGTGATGAAAAGTGATAGGTGACAGACTTCCCCGAGCGAATAGACAACATGAGTGCAGAAGCATTCATATTCATTGGTGGGAAATGTTCAGTTGATATGTTAGCCCTTTGAGTGCCAGGGGCCGATCTCATCGGCCCTAAACCTACAAAATAAGTCTGTTAAAGAATATAAGAATAAATTATTAAAATTGAAAAAAATTGTTAAAAAAAAAAAAATATGTTAGGCCAATGCATTCTCTTATATATGCGAGGCGACCTATGGTCGACTCGCATATATAAGATAATGCATTGGCACAGGGTATATGGGTTGATACAAAAATCGGACCTGGCACTCAAAGGGTTAAACAAACGACGTATGGTCGTTTGTTGATCTTTTTATCTGAACATTCCCTAAGGGATAACTACTCATCAATGAGTATTTAGTATAGAAAGGGATATAAGCGTGTTGCTTCCCGTAGGCGTAATTGTTTCGAATATATACATCCTGATCAGAAGCATCAACTACTCCCAAGTTGGACAATAGGTTGAAATACGTATATTGCTGCGAAATAACCTTTTGTGTTTATTGATCAAAAAACATACGTAGAAGCTTAAACGGACATTCAATGCTGGTGGGTGATATATCACATGATATAGGAGTTGGTCAGAACAAAGATAAAGGGTCGAGTGCAAAATAATACATCTATCCGCCCATATATGCACGAAGGTGACTTTCGTAATCCGTTCCCCGTTTCTTTAAAGGGGCACTGAACGCCTATTTCAATATATTCTCCGTATAATAACAATGATCTAATATCCATAATATATAAAAATAAGTAATTTGAGTCGAAGATGTATTATATAAACGTTCAGGTTAATAGGTTATTAGTCGAGTTTTTTTTCTCCAAAACTCGACTTATAGTTTGACGAGGGACGGTGGGCGGGCGGGCGGCGGACGGGCGGGCGGGCGGCCGACGTGTTTTGGTTATAACTCAACCGTTTATTGACGGATTAAAAAACAATTTGGTGTGTGAGTACATATCCATGCACGTAAGCTGCAGACAAAATTCGGGTTCGTCCGCCCATTTATTACAGAGTTATGGCCCTTTGCCATTTTTCACTGATTTTAGGCTCGTTAGCGCAACAACTTCAACAAACGTTATCTGATTCGATTGAAATTTGGGATATAGGTGTCTCCCAAGAATATCTCGGACGAGTTTGAAAACCGGCCTGGTCCGATAAAATTTGATAGAGTTATGGCCCTTAATTAGTCATTTTTCACGAATTTTCAGCTCGTTAGAGCGATAACTTCAACAAACGTTATCCGATTTGATTGAAATTTGGTATATAGGTGTCTCCCAAGAATATCTCGGATGAGTTCGAAAACCGGCCTGGTCCGATAAAATTTTATAGAGTTATGGCCCTTAATTAGTCATTTTTCACGAATTTTCAGCTCGTTAGCGCGATAACTTCAACAAACGTTATCCGATTTGATTGAAATTTGGTATATAGGTGTCTCCCAAGAATATCTCGGTCGAGTTCGAAAACCGGCCAGGTCCGATAAAATTTGATAGAGTTATGGCCCTTAATTAGTCATTTTTTCACAAATTTTCAGCTCGTTAGCGCAGGGGGGGGGTCGGAAAAATATTTCAGGCACGTATGGCATTTTTTCCCTTTCGATCATTTTTTGTACCCACCCACCCCCACCGCCAAATTTTTTTCCGTTTTCGGCAGTTTGTTCCGACCATTTTTTGACACCCACCCCCCTTTTAACACTAAAACAGAGATTTGCGGGGGGAAATTCACTGTAAACAGCTGTATATGAATTTCTGTGCATACTATTTATCATGGATGTTAACATGGACACGAAATAGGAATGAGTCATTTTGAGGTCATTCGGCCAAAAAAACATGGCTGCCAGCGGCCATCTTGGATTTCAAAATTTGCAACAAAATACAACACGATAACTGCCTGCAGTCAGTTTACCAGTTAGAATTACATTATTTATCTCATTCAAAGTGGTTTTGAAGCCCAACTCATTGCCAAAACACTAAAAAACAAGCAGGAATTTTTTTTTTTAGTTGCGGAAAGAATTACTTGTTGGTGGCTTTGACCACCCACCCCCCCCCCCCCCCTGGTTAGCGCGATAATTTAACAAACATCATCCTATTTGATTGAAATTTTGATATATAGGTGTCTCCCAAGAATACCTCGGACGAGTTAGAAAACCGGCCCGGTCCGATGAAATTTGATATAGTTATGGTCCTTAAGTAGTCATTTTGTACGAATTTTGAGCTCGTTAGCGCGATAACTTCAACAACGTCATCCGATTCAACTAAAATTTGGTATATAAGTGTCTTCCAATGTTATTCCTGGACGAGTTCGAAAACCAGCCTGGCCCAATAAAATTTGATAGAGTTATGGCCCTTAATTAGTCATTTTTCGTGAATGTTTAGCTCGTTAGCGCGATAACTTCAACAAACGTCCTCCGATTTGTTTAAAATTTGGAATAGACATAATTTCCAAGAATATTTCGGACGAGTTCGAAAACCAGCCTGGCCCGATCAAATTTGATGGAGTTATGGCCCTTAATTAGTCATTTTTCGATTTTACCTATTAATTAGTCTACCGATACTGATGCACACCAATTGGCGGTAGCCACCGGCGGTAAGCCACCGAAAACGAGACACAGCATCTCTGATGCCACCTCTTGTTTTAAAACTTAAAGTTAATAATTTGATATAAATTTAATTTATGACTGGAGCCGTAAATTAAATTACGAATGTCCGTGTACAAGACGTAAATCAAATTAATTGACGGATAGCGGATTGGGCAACGCATGGCACACATGATCGTGTAAAAATTATGTTGATACGGGTGGTAAACTCAAGCCACTCACTAATTAGTGACTGTACACAAACTTAAATGGACTATTATGCATATAATATAACATATATTTGATACATTTGCTTGTAAAATGTACAAAAAATACTCGACAACGACAATTTGTATTTTCGCATTCCGATAATCTTCCATCCGTAACATTACTTCGTACCTAATAGAGTCGTTATTTCGTGAGAAAATCTGGATTCAGATTACGGATTAGATCCTGTACGACGAGGTTCGGTAAACGAACAGACCATAATCAGTAAACGAACACACCGTAATCGTAATCAATCGTTATTTCGTCGTAATCTGGATTCAGATTCTGATTCCGATTACGGACTCAAACGTTCATAATGTAAACAAACCGAGATTTCGCCACCTCGGATTTTAAAAACATAATAAAACATAATAATCCGTCCCTTGTGTACGAATTATTGCAGAATATAAACGATTTATATCAAAGAATTTTAAATGCGGAGACAAATTTGTGTTATCGAGTGTAAACGGGGAGAATTTTACTGAAATTAACCAAATAATAATGTTTTTGAATGTAACGCTGGCGGAGCACTTCGGTTGATGGCGAACTTGAAGCAAATCATTGTCAATTTCATTGTCACTTTCATCATGTTCATTTCATAATTCCATCCATAATATACCACCCGAACGCATGTCGATTTCAAACTCGGCGAATACGTCACCATTGACCGAATTCACGTGAACATACATGGATATTTCTTCTGCTTTGTTCGTTAATATACATTGTGTATGTTCCTTCTTATTCAAGAAATAGTAGGATTATATGATATCGATGGATTATCAGATGCACGTATGTACTATCTAGTCTTACAGCAATTTCATATTTAAAATGTTTTGTTTCGTTAAATGCAGTCGTTTTGCATAATAGTCTCTGTATAGTGCGGAAACACGGGCATTTTTTTTTTGCCAACGTGTTGTACATTAGTTGGAAAATAAAGCTTTGTCCATGAAGCTAATGTTGTGGTCTTGTGATCGCACGTGAACTGCATCTCCCAATCGCACAAACACAAATGTAAAGCTTATTCTAGGATCTCAGGACTATATAATGGAAATGTCAGTCAATTTATTGATTAAGTACCCACACGTACAAGTTCTAGGGACGTGGCTAGAGGTTCCCATGGGAGTGCTCCATCAAATTTCCGGTCAACTGTACCCCACCCCACCCCTTGAACCAAACATCAAACTCACAGGTTCGCAGAATTCCATTTGCACTCCCTTGGAAATATTCAATCTGACACACCCTATAAGATTGGAAAACTACCAAATTTACTGGTTGAAAAATCAATCAATGAGAACAATTCCAACCTATATATGATGTCAAATTAATGTCCAACTGATGTTGTGTCAGGCATGAAATTACCAACTGCTTGAAATGTACCAAAGTTTCGTTTAAACATATTTATTTGTCAAATTTAGATAACACATGATATATAACACAACATTTGTTTATACAGACAACGGGATTTGAGGACAAGTGCTGACTCACTTAAGGGTACCCCCTTCCCATATGTTATTACACTGAAAAATAAATAATTAGTAATGGCAAAGCAACATGACTACCAAAACAAGTTGAACATATATACAGATCACCACATCCCCCGAGTTAGTCATAAGTTTGTATATGTATTTGTTTAAAATCGGGTTTGTTTGTTGCATTTGCTGGCTTGTACGTATCATTATTTGGAATAGTTAGTCAAAAGAATCCTGATTTTCCTCACGTATGAATGAATGTACAGCTAAGAAAATTGTACCAAAGTTCGGGGGGGGGGGTCGAGACACCCCAAACAACCCCTGTCGCCATGTCCCTGTACAGCTGACAAGTTTCGTGTGTTCTCCACAACGTCTTCGGAATCTGATTCAGGAGATCTAGAGCTGTTAGAAATTCTTGCCCTCATCAATAAACACACTTTAACTTGAAACAAAAATGCGATTGTCGGATTGGCAGCTAATTAGGTGCCATGTTATAAACATATAGAAGAAAAGCATGACTTTCACAACAAACATGAACATATATATCTATATTTGCGAATGTCTGTCTGTATGTCTGTATGTCTGTCTGTCTGTCTGTGTTCTATAGAAATTCACAGGGGACCATCTAGAAGGCACAAAAGGGGTCTAATAGGTGTAACTTTTTACGAGAAAGATAATGGCGAGGGTTAGAATTTTCTAAAGTGACGCCGTTGTTGTCAGGGGCAGAAAGGGGAGGGGGAAATTTGTCGCCGATTGCCACCAAACTTATATATAATCATCCCCATAATATGAGGAATCTAATGGTGTAGTTTAAATATGTCAAAAGTCGCGCCGTTCGCGTCAGGGATGCCCGGAAGGGGAGAGGGGCACCAAAATAATTTTAGCACCGAATTCCACCAAATTGATGCACATTCTTCTTAGATCTTCTCCATGATACAAGGAATCTTATTGTGTGATTTAAAGACGCCAAATTGGTGTCGTTGGGATGAGATATTTGGGGGGGGGGGCAGTGTGTGGGTACTAAATCTGATAAGAATTGGTTTAGTCGCCGATTGCCACCAAACTTATACAAATTCATCCCCATGGTATGAGGTGTCTAATAGCGTGGCTTAAAGCTGTCCAAAGTGGCGTCATTCGAGTCAGGAGTGCACTGAAAGGGAGAGGGGCACAAAAATTGATACACAATATTTTTTAGCGCCAATATCCACCAAATTGATACACATTCTTATCTATGATATGAGGAATCTAATCGTGTGATTTTAAAGACGTCATATTGGTGCTGCTATGGTGAGAGATGGGGGTGGGGTTGGGTGGGCACTAAATTTGATAAAAATTTGTTTAGTCGCGGATTAGCACCAAACTTACAAATAATAATCTCCATGATATCAGGAGTCTAATTGTGTGGTTTAAAGATGTCAAAAGTGGGGCCACTCGAGTCAGGGGTGCCTAGAGGGTGAGAGGGACACAAACATTGATAAACATTGATACATGTTCTTCTCCGTGATACGAATAATCTAATCGTGTGGTTTAAATGCGCCAAATTGGTGCCTTTTGGGTGAGAGATATGCAATGGTGGCCCTAAATTTGATACGAATTTGTATAGTCGCCAATTTTCATATATTTTATATATATTCATCTCTATAATGAGTCTTGGTATGTGGTTTCATGATGTCAAAAGTGGCGCCGCTTGAGTCCGAAATAGGGATGGGAGGGTCACCAAAAACTTATAAAAATATGTTTAGTGCCAATTACCATCAAACTCAAACACGTTCTTCTCAAATGATACAATGAATCAAATATTTGCGAATATCTGTCTGTGTTCTATATATAACTTTAAGGGTACAATCGAGATGGCACCAAGGCGGCCTAACAGGGGTAACTTTTTACGAGTAAGATAATGCATGGTGCGGGTTAAAATTTTCTAAAGTGACGTTGTTGGTGTCAGGGGGGGGGGGCTATTTTCAGCGCAGATTTCGACCAAATTGATATATTACTCTTCTCCGTGATACGATGAATATAAACGTGTGATTTAAAGACGTGAAATTGGTGCCGTTTGGGTGAGAGGTGGGGGAGGGGTAATAACTATGATAAGAATTTGTTTAGTTGCCGATTACCACCAAACTTATATACAATCATATCCATTATATAATGCATGCATGAGTCTAATAGACGTGGTTTAAATATGACAAAAGTGGCGCGGTTCAAGTCATGCATGATGATGAATTAAATCACATTTGGGGTCGTTTGGGTCATGGGCGGCGAGAGGAGATTCACTAGCATTTATAAGATTGTTCAATTCTCAGATATCCAACAAAGTTATGTATAGTCATCTCCCAGGCCATCTCCATGTCGTTCTAATGAGTTTTTGGCATTCCAATTTCACAATCTCGACAAATGGTGACCGAATTAAGTCACTTGAACAATTATATCTTCTCAACTGTCATATGTATATGGGGATGGAAATCAGGGCATTCTTATAATGATCTAGCAACACAGATACATAGAAGAAACCATTAAAAGTATATTTATATCAATCTATTTAAGAGATACATATATTCATTCAAACTGAGGGATCTTGAATCGTCAGAGGATTGCATATTAGAATGGCTCATGTATTTATTATAACACGATTGAGTCTGTCCGATTCAATATAGTTTCCACACAAAAAGTTACAATTGCCAAGCGATATGGAAATGTAGAGCAGGCCTGTTCAAAAATAGTGGTCACAGTGTGCAGTCAAATATGGTTACTTCTGAGATAAAGGAAAACGCAGTCCGTAGCACATGACTTTTCAGGATCCTCCGATAATGACATCTGACAAGGGTATATCTGCCCGATACAGAGGATTTCTTTCATTTTTTAGAACAGACTCATCGCCTAACATAAACAACTCAAAATATCACTGTGTCGGGCACATGTAGCTGCTATACGTGCATAACATCATTTCTTTTAAACTTAAAATGATTAGCCAGTATATAACAACAGAACAGAGGAGCACCTGGACATATCTTTAAAAGATCTATATCTTCATGAATATATGATAAACTAGATTGATTGATTGATTGATTGATACATCTCTATGTAAAACACAATTGTCGTCTTTTATTTTTTCGAGCTAATGTGTTTATGTTGTTCATGTTTCATGCTATAACGTCTGAAGTATACGCAGTTGTAACTAAATAAATACTTCTTTATTGGTGGGACGGATTAAACGCGATAAACAAAATGATAATCGCTCCGACCTGACAAGGTGAGCCAGTACTTATATTCCATTGTAAAAATGATACTTGTGTCAAATACATGAGCCATGTTTGACGCTTGGAGAACATTAAACATCGGACACCACGTGGATTTAAAAATCTGACCTAGAATCGGGAATTAGCTCCGCCCTCGTAATCGGATTTGGGATTCTGAATCCAGATTCTCACGAAATAACGACTCAGGCCATATTACACCAAATCAGTTATGGATTACTATTATTTGATGCCCGGTAGTCATTGTTACAGTCAAACATAAACTACGAATGACGCAATGTGTGATTTCCACCCCTTAGGTAATTTAGACATGCATCCTGTGATTCTGAATAAATGATCAATTGTTCGAGAGTAGGCCCTATCAAATCGTGTGGAAACACCAAATCAAGCTCCAGGTCCCATACACGATCATAATACGAAGAAAGGATGCCGAAGACAACGACATGGAGACAGTGTTTTCATTCTATCTCTTTGCCGAAGAAACATGTCTTGTTCGTCATGAATTGAATCATTCGAACTCAATCTAGAAATCGGAATGTTTCCGTCACTGTTTTCGGAATTGTTTGTTATCTTTATGTGTTTCTTTCCTGTTTCGATCGATTCAAAGGTAACTTAGTATATGGTTACAGTAATTTTGAGGCGGCATTTGCGAATATTTGAATCGAGTGCTGACAGTGGCTGCGAACACACGTACCACAGTAGCGATGGCATAGTAGGTGTGACAATTTATTATGGTGGAATTTGGTGACAATCGGTCGTCATAAATAATATTCCATAGCAAGCAATGTCGCCCGCTGAAAATTCGCACAATGGGTCTACCAAGCTCTACCAGCGAAGGTCGATCTCTTAAGGATGTATCAACCTGAATGTCTTGTCGTTGTTAATCTTTACTCAACGCGCAGTGATATATTTTGCATGTTAACACACACGTCCACTTGATAACGTAATGAATAACCCATTTCTGTCAACAGTCATGATTTTTCTTACTAAGAACAAATCGCACGTGTAATTTCTCAGCAAATGTAAGTGAGTCAAACCTTATACGTAGAACTAAACGTCGCAAAATAAAAAAACGCAATTGGGAACTGTCTTAATACTCGTGAAATAAATATAAGTAGATAAACATGCATTGAGATCATATAAAAAAAACGTACCAAGTGCATGTTATGTGAGAAATGAGGAATTTCCACCAGGCCACAGTCAAATAAAATTCTGGACGATCGATCGAGCAATTATATATCGCGAATACAGTTTAGCAAAACGTAATGAGTAGAGATCAACCTTGGTGAAACGCAATGGGTCAATTGGTCCAGTCGACTCATTGTACTGAAACTCAGCGGGAAACGTGGCTGGCTATGGCATATTAATTATGGCGACCGATTGTCACCAAACTCCACCATAATACATTGTCACACCTAATATGCCATCGCTACTGTGATACGTGTGTCCGCAGCCAATACACATATAAGTTGCTTGAGTAAACAGATTCCCAAGAGAAGTGTGTTGGAGAATGTCAGGTTGTAAACTATTTTTTGAATGTCAGTTTTATTATATAATTTGCATGAGTAACTCACGATGAACAATTTATGAACATAATATAGATGAATAATGGGGATTTAAGTATATAATATAGATGAATAATAGAGATTTATGTATATAATGGAACATAATTATATGCTACGTGCATGTGCCTCGACAGGCAACTTTATTATTTGCAAGACAAACAGGGAATTAACGTCTTCGATTGTACACAACATATCAAGTTCAAATTCATAAATCACTGTCTAAAGTGCTTTTTTCGAGGGTCATGCACTTATGTGTATTTGTAATAAATGTAGGAAATTCAGAATTTTGCAGCTATTATTTTCACATTTATGTTAATGACATTTCGCTGCGATTTGTTTTAAAAAAAAGAACCACACCTTGCTGTCACGTGATGTCTGTTTCTCACCTCCAACACAGAAGAGCTTTCAATTTATTGTAACTCGGAAATGGTCTATTGTCTATTATTTATCTGAAGGAGTGTTCTGTAAAACTAAGAAGATGACAGATAATACCAGTACAGAAGGAGTCCTATTTATTGGCGGGAAATATTCTGATAATAAGTTCAACGTTGAATGTATTGTCTAAACATTTACTATGGGATAACCACTCACGAACTACTTTAGTATAGAAAGGGTTAATATTACTAAACAGGCCAACCATACCGATCGGAACATTTCAGAAAACACAAAGGGAGAGGAGCAATGCTCTAAGTTGAATAACGTGCTTCCGTCCCTTTTGATTACCTGATATCATATTTCAGACTCTGTTTGTTAAAATATATAATGTATTCGTGTAAACTGGGTTCAAATAAAATATCTTCAAACAAAGAAAACACAACGTCCCAGTTAAAGATACGGGCGGCGTTGGCGGTGGGTATGCTGTTAAAATATTCACCTCCGTCAAAAACCGCCATAAACAGAAAGAATAGTAAAATATAGACCGACTTTGTTCTTATATCAATCAGAAATATGGCATAAATAGTATGTTATTGCAATTTTTTGTCCTTTGTTATGTAAACAAAAGCCAAAAAAGTTACGATACCTGGCTTTTGTTTAGATCCGGATATGGTAAACATAAAGAGCGTTATTTGTTACTGTTTTCCTGATATGGAAATAATAAAGAGCGTTTATATCATTTTTGTGTGATTAACCAATAGAATTGCGCTGTGTTATATAAACAGAAGCACAACTTCTGTAACAGGAGCAGGCTCTTGTTTACGTACACCATCGTACGTCTTGACGACAATATACTATTTACGCGCTGATTATGTTTGGCATATGAACAAAACTACATATATTTTAATATTCCTTCCGTTGATGGAGATTTGAACAAATATGAATATTTCTGCAACGAACGCCGCCCGTGCCTTTAAGCACAATTGAAAATAATACTCCTTAATTCGGGACGAATTTGTCGTCGTAAAATAACGGCAGTAATTCTGCCAACGAGAATCGATGCATGTTATTTTAGAAATGAATGTATAGTATGTGTGTGTTATTGGTGGATACGGCACTGTAGTCTTTGTGGCACATTGTGTAAACCGCGGATCACAACGACCACTGCGCCGTATCCCCTAATAAGACTAATAACACATATGCCCACAACATTAATTTCTTATATTTATATGGCTTTTTGATGATTTAAACCCATAAAAAGCTGAGTATATTCTTATTTATTTTCACAGTAACTGGCTTCAGATGGAATTCGGCTGAACTTTGAAAAGCACACCCAATTATTCTGCTGACCGCTTTTAGTGATTATAGGTCAACAATTTGTGACGTCGTGTTCGTGTTACACTCTTCGTGTTATTGGGATATAAAACGGGTGACCCAATTGGCAGTTAACCAATCACCAAACATCATTTAGTGTAACACAGACGGGCTATGTAAATATTAATATATATTAATGACACTGTGTGATGCTGATTTGGATATACAATTTATGAAAATATTATGCCATACCAGCCTGAACCTGTTTAAAATGTTACTCACTGGCAGTGCAAACAAGAACTGGTCTCCATAGCTTGAGATCCCATGTCGTCTGCTGGCACCGCTAACATTGTTTTTTTTTTAAATTCGAAGTGATTTTATTAAAGGCCCACTTAATTTTCGAACCCACTGATTACTTTATATAAAGTACATGTCATATTATATACCATTTGAAAGAGGAAGCTCCAAAACATTGTATTGTCAACTTAGCCGGTGAAATAAACTGTGGACATGTTGTTTTTGTTGAGTTTTGTCATCAAGGTTGACGTAAAAATCAGTATTATTTTCTATGCAGGGGGAATAACTCTATATATTAAAGATAGAGTTCTTCCCCTTCCATTGAAAAAGTTTGAGTTCTGTTGCATTCTGGGTGTCAGGGGGGGGGGGTAGTCTTCAGCAGTTTTCTATTGCTTTGTGGGCATCTTCTGATACACAGATGTTTCAAATAGTGATGAATTCTAGTATTTTAATCATATGTTATGGGATAGATTGTTATTAAAACCGTAAATCAAGTCACTATAAAAAAAAATCGGAGACTCAAAAATTAAGTGGGCCTTTAAAGAGCGTTTATTTTAAAGAGGGTTTTTTTCTTGAAAAAGTGATTTAACCCTTTACCCAACAGAACTGCACTGTGCCAATGCATTCTCTTATATATGCGAGTCGACCATGGGTCGCCTCTCCATATATAAGAGAATGCATTGGCTTAACACATATTAAAAATGATAAATATATTGTCAAAGAATGTAGAAAAATATTATAAAAATTGTTAAAAAATGTAAGAAAAAATTATAATATTGTTAAAGAATGTAAGAAAATGGTAAAAAGTGTTAAAAAAAAGATTTTTTTTAGGCCAATGCATTCTCTTATATGGTGTTATTGAGACAGACCGAAGATATTTTAGGCTGTTGAAGCTTTATTTTGGCGTTTTTGGCCGTTTTGTTGGGTAAAGGGTTAAAAGAGCGAATATTATATTCGGGGAACACGTACAGCGGCGTGTACCACACCAATTTAATGTGTGATCGCAACCCGGAATAGAACTTAACGTGTATTTCGTCGTAGTACCAAAGAAATTGCATTTTTAAATATTCAGATAAGTAGAATTAACGATATCATTCCGAAACGAACAAATTATCTAAAAGATTAACGGACCAATAACAACCCGTATAATACGTCCTGATTTAATAACGGATGTGTACATATAATATAGCTAAAGCCTAAAAGGCATATTCCGGTTATATTTTCAAGTGGCATACAATTTGCCAAATTGTATAAAGTTTAGTGACTTGCACTACTGTCTCACCCCCCCCCCCCAAACTTTGGTCAAAATTTACAACAGTTGAAAAATTCATACCTGCCAAAACATTAGTTTGAAATTTCACACCAACAAAAGGTTGAAAACGTTCTTGTAGTTTGATTTTCAAACAATTTATTGGGGGACTTAATTGTTTTTGGACCAATATTTGCATATTTTCCTATATTTTGTCAAAATTTTTGACTGAAATGGTCATCAGCTGGAAATTTTCCACCTTAGGGGGGTGACAGGTTGGAAATTTCCAACACTTGGAAAGCTTGTGTCCTGGTCCCTCCCCCGTGGCGAGTCAAAAACTGCTAGTTAATTTAAGAAAACAATATTGTCATACATTTGGTCAACATTGTCATTGGAATTGTCATCAGTTGGAAATTTTACAAACTAAGTGGGGGTGTCAGGTTTGAAATTTCCAACTCTAGGAAGGCTTGATGCTAGGATTTTGCGATTTTCTTGTTCAGATTTCAAAATTTTCGGATAGCGGGCCGAACCATGGGCGACCCGGTGTGTCATTGTCCCTCCCCCGTGGCCAATACAAAACTGCTAATTAGTTTAACAAAACAATATTTTACTACATTTGGTCAAACTTGTGGACTGCAATGGTCATCAGTTGGAGAATTTTCCAACCTGAGGGGGGGGGGGTTGAAATTTCCAACACTATAGCAAAGCTTCAGTCGAGGCCAGTCTAGATTCTAGGATTTGCGATTTTCTTTTCTAGTTTTCAAAATTTTCTCACACCTGACCAAACAACCATGGTCAGCCCGGTGTGTTCTGGTCTCTTGTCCGTAGCCGTATGCATTTGTCTGGTGTTAGACCACTAGATATTAGAATTTATGCAATTTTTTAGGTTAAATATCTGAATGTTATGGTTTATGAATATATAGGATTTAGGCCTGAGCACTGATGTGCAAGGGTGTGCTCAAATGGAATTATGCAAAACTTGTGTTTGGTATGAGTTCTGATTCAAGGGTGGGGTGCAGTTGGAATATCCCAAGGTGGACACCCCCGAGACCCTCTAGCCACGTCCCTGTGTGAACCATCGTCAATTCAATTTCGTAAAAGTCCATAGATGCAACATAAAAGGCCAACAATGTATTACTTCTCTGTGACTTGACTGAAGCAGAAATCATAATAACTTAAAAAACGAAAATAAATTAATTTGAATAGCAAATATGAAAAATAATGAATTTAAACATCCATAACAACACGGCAGTTGTAACCCACACATTCTCTCTCTCTCTCTCTCTCTCTCTCTCTCTGTCTCTCTCTCTCTCTCTCTCCTTGTCTCTCTCTCTGTCTCTCTGTCTCTCTCTCTCTCTTTCTCTCTAACATATCTCTCTTTTTCTCGCTCGCTCTCTCGCTCTCCTCTCTCTCTATATATCCCTCCCTCTCTCTATCTCTCTCTCTCTCTCTCTCTTTCTATCTCTCTCCCTCCCTCCATCCATCTCTCTTTTCTATCTCTATCTCCATCCCTCCACCTCTCTTTCTCTTTCTAACTCTTTCTCTATAACACACTCTCTCTCTCTATCTCTCTCTCCCACTCTCTCTATTTCTATTTCTCCCTTCCCCTCTCTCTCTCTTTCTTTCTATATATCTCTCTATCCCTCTGTCTTCTGACCTCAGCAGATTAATCAGTTTCTACATATCTGCATATACAATATTTCATCATTATCATTATATTCGCATCCTGTCCTCGTCAACTTTGCATCTTGTCCTTCGCTCTTCTTAAATATACTCAACATGTATGTCTTCTTTTCTGCGGAGATAAATCAACAAAAGCGATGACTCGCTTGTTCTTAAATCATGTCATGTTATCACAATTTATCATAAATCATTACATATATATGGTTTTGTTCAGGGTATAATAACTTTTCTTTAAACCACTCGACTGAACTTTTCTGACAGTTTTATTTCTATAACCAAGCCGCCAATGCTATATCTACTTAGAACCTTCTTGGCTTGATTGCTGAAAGTAGAATTCAACAAATAAAAGATGAAATCACATTGAAAGTCACTATAAAGGTACACAATCCGATGTGATGGTCCCCGTATCATCAGATTCCAACAACAACAACATTTCTTGAAAAGACGCTTTAATTATGAGAATCGGTTAATTACAAAAAAATAATGATAACCACTATCGAATCTGGTATAAAATTTTCAAAAAAAAGTTTATTATATCAACATTTTGTTCAACGCAAATTTGAATGGAGAATATGTCGGTCGGTTCGTTGAATACTTTGATTGGCAGCCAAATATTCCCGGTAGTGAAAAATAAAATAAACATATTTAAAAAAATTTGATAACTCAAAGCTTTGATGGCTGGGTTCCTCGAATGGAATCAAATATCTTCCTCCCCCAAGATAGTAATTTAGGAGCGTCAATTCGGATTATGTACTTTTAAGTGAAAGTTACTATAAAATTTGACAAACTATACGTCACTTGGGAATGCACTATGCCTTTAATTATTTCATGATTCACTCTTGGTGGTTTAATTTAATCAGTATTCTGATACCATGCATATATACCCCCTTGTGAGTAACAAACCACTTTGGCTTCGCGTTCATGTCAATGTGCTGATTAGAATCACAATTCCAAGTATGTCATATACTATCTTATCTCTTTTGGGGTAAACACTCAACTGCAATAGTATATTAATGACATATTAACCCTTTACCCAACAAAACCGCCAAAAAACGCCCAAATAAAGCTTCAACAGCCTAAAATATCTTCGGTCTGTCTCAATAACACCATACAAATATGGATATCATTGGAACCTGTTCACTGACCACATTGTGATGGTTACAGTTATGCCCTGTGCCAATGCATTCTCTTATATATGCGAGTCGACCATAGGTCGCCTCGCATATATAAGAGAATGCATTGGCCTAAAACAAAATTCTTACATTTTTTAACAATTTTTATAATATTTTTCTACATTCTTTGACAATTTTATCATTTTTAATATGTTAAGCCAATGCATTCTCTTATATATAAGAGAATGCATTGGCACAGGGCCGTTCTGTTGGATAAAGGGTTAATGCTAAATGGAACTAATAAGGATGTGTGTGTGTGGTAAAACTGATAGTGAGAAGACCTCTTGAAGTGCGTGAACCCCATAAAATTACTAACACCGCAATGAAAGGAATGTCTCTTATCAATATACGTCATCAATAATGACTGCCACTGCTATAGAACTGTATACCCGAAGTGCTCAAAATATATACCGCAATTTGCGATCACTTATTCTTGAAATTTCACCATCCGGGTGCGTTTATTTGCATTCGTGATCGAATGTCCATTTGCATGCGCTACTCGATAACAAATATCATCCTACAAACACGAGGTAAAACTATCCCAAGGGTTCCAAGCAACCTGAATATGTATTTAGAAATCCGGGTGTAGTCATCGTCTTCCATTGGTCAGGTCACGCTCTCCCCTAGAGGTGTCAAACAACGCCGTGGTATAAAGGAGTTCGATCATGTTTGGTGCGACATTACATAGTTAGAGATCACAAGACGTGATAAGGAAACACATTTGAATTTTACATTCATCTCGAACATTATTTTTTTCTCCCTTCGTCGGATCAGCATATGATGTGTGGACTCGATTTCCTGAAGTTATTTCTGATTGTTAGTTTAACAAAAGTTTCAGATTTGGATGCAAGGTAACATCGTACATGCATGATATTATAATATCTATATAATACTAAAGTATAATAAATTATACATGCAAATTCGTTTAGAGATTCATGCAAAGTTCTAGAACAAGGCCAGTTACAGCTCAACAAATATAAAATTAAGGCAAGTGTCGTATATAAATGCAAGTTCATGCATTCTATTCTATGAGTTTTGGGGACTCATAGAATATTCAGAGTTTTTGCTGGATAATCACATTAGATAAAAGATGCAATTTGACAAAATAAAATGTATTATGTCCATTTTATCAAAACACGGAAACAGAAACATTGCATGCAAGGTGATGGGATTTCGTTAATCGGTTAACAATTTTATATTAAAATTTGGGACCAGTTATACCATTATTAAATTAAATATATCACGTAATTAGCCCCTAAACCCGGCCTAATATTTTAGTAAGACACGTGTGTATTATCGCCACGCGCAGTGACGTCAGAGTTCAGGGGAATATGATGTCGATTTCAATGCTGAAACTTTATTAATATGATAATTAGAATATAATTATGATATTCGACTTGTGTAGGGGTTATTTCGTGTTGACTGGGACAAAAATGGGTGATAATGGCGGTTGAACAATGTTGTCAACATGAAAAGACACATTGAAAATGGAACTATATTTTTTCTTGAAGGTGTCTTTACTTCGTCTTTTTTGTGATAAGGAAATCAATTTTAATTTGTTTTAATTCCAGCTGTTTCGAGATAGTTTTTCCTTGATACAATGTGATTATGTGATAATATGGATCTCATATTCGTCGCAATTCTATACGAAATTTATTAACCTCGTCCACTAAATTAGATTCGAGCCTCGCAAAAGCTCGGTTCGAATGGAATTTAGTGCACTCGGTTAAAGGTACTCAATCCGAACAGAGGGTCCCCATCTCAACAGATTCCAACAACAACAATCCGATCAGAGGGTCCTATATTACTATTTCTTTGGCTTTGGGGTAAAAAATATTTGATTCGAGTCGAGGAACCCATCAAACAAAGCTCAGAGTTATTAGATATTGATTTTTGAAATTTGTTATTAACTCGAGATGAGTACTAATAACTGCCGTAATCTGCTCTGGATGTGCACTCCAAATCTATTCAAACAGACAAGGATGGATAACTCTAAAATCAAGTGGTAATTTTAACGCAATTTTGACTGAGTTCTGGGCCAGATAGTATTCCCGATAATGAAAAATAATAGATTTCTAAAATCGATATCTAACAAATCTGAGCTTTGATGGGTGACTTCCTCGACTCGAATCAAATATTTTTGACCCCCGAAGCCATTGAAATAGTAATTGAGAGGAGTTTTATCGGATTGAGTACCTTTAATACATTTCGTATTTAATTGCAACTCATTAGAGATCCTCTATATATGTCTTTGGAGGATCTTTCTATCATGTGATTTCTATGGGTGCATGTGGTTATACGTCGCCGCATAATTCTAGCCATATACCACGACCCATATAAATTATCTTCAAGATAACTGAATAATAGAAGCAGAATTTGTTTGTTGTTCCTTAAAGTTACTCAATCCGATTAAACACCCCTAAATTATTATTTCTTTGGCTTGGGGGGGGGGGGGGTAAAAAATATTTGATTCGTTCGAGTCGAGGAACCTACCCATCAACACTCAGAGTGATCAGATATCGATTTTTGAAGTTTGTTATTTCAATTGTTTGTGGCCCAGAAATACGCCGTCAAATGGATGGTCTCGGTCAAAAATGCGGATGAAGATGGATAACTCTAAAAACAAGTGCATGGTAATACGGCCAAATTTCGTGAATACTCAAGTGATAATACGGCGATATTTCGCTGAACAAAATGTTGATAAATAACACGTTTTGGGAAATGTGATACCATAGTTGACAGTGGTTAGCATTATTTTGTTGCTAATCGATTCTTACAACTAACGCGTATTTTGAAGAAATGTTGTTGGTGTTGTATCTTGATGATATGGGGACCCTCTGTCCGGATTTATTTCCCGAAATTTCGCAAACTAATCAGCAACACACAACACCATTTTCGCTTATAAATTGCATGTATTCTCATTCGTTTATATAGCCGAATCATCGTTTGTGTGTGTGTGTGTGTGTGTGTTATCAATAATTTCCGTAATAAATGGCAATTCAGATCCAAGTTTCTCATACATTCCGATATATACACGGGACATCATTTCCGCGAAGAAACCCATTGCAAGCAGTCAGAGTACTAGCATTTATTAAAGGTACCGTACTCAATCCGATTCGATGGTTCCCATATCATCAGATTCAACAACAACATTTCATGAAATGCCGCTTCAGTTATCAGAATCGATTAATTGACAAAAATAATGCTAACCACTGTTAACAATAGTAACTGTTTAAAAAAATTAATATCAACATTTTGTTCAACACAATTTGGCATCAAGATTATGTCGGAAAGGCATTCGTCGACGTTTTGCCAGGCCGCCAAAAAGTCCCGGTGGTGAAATATAATATATATATAAATTTCACAAATCGATATCTAATAACTCTGAGCTTTGATGGGTGGGTTCCTCGACTTGAATCAAAGATGTTTTACCCCCGAAGCCAAAGAAATAGTAAATAAAGGGCGTTTAATCTGATTATGCATCTTTAATTGAAACTCAGTCTCTTAATTTTGTTTGCTCTAATGGTACATTGACAAGTGAAGGGATTTGAATTTTTCTCAATATATACATGTATATAGTCGGGTGTTGCATTAATTGTTCCAGAATGACGGGGCTTGTCTGCGTGAAGCTCAACTCACGTGACAGGGCTTCATTTAACCCTTTCTATACCAAATGGATTCTCCCAGTCAGTTGAAAATTGTACACCCGAATGGTCTATTATTCATTTTGGAGGGATGTTAAGGTATGATAACGTAGACGACAGATAAATGAAAGTGCAGAATGAGCCCTATTTATTAAGGGAAATGTTTAGATAATAAGTTCAACAAACGTCCTATGGTTGTTTGTTGAACTTATATATTATATATATATCTGAACATTTCCTAAGGGATAACTACTCAACAATGATGCTTTAGTGCACAGAAAGGGTTAAAAAAATTCTCGCGTAGGCGGCGTAGCCAGACAGAGAGACAGATGATTTTATTCTTCCATTATTGGAGATGAGGTATACACGGAAAATAATATGTAATGTTATGTATAGGTGGTACAGAATATATGTAGTATTGATTAAAAATCATCAAATGTGACTGGTCGTGATATAAGCTGTATATATTCCTGAGAAATCACGTATATGTGAGTAAACGGGATTTAGTGACATGGGAAAATCGGAACACTAGCGCTACCATTACATTTTGTAGATTGCATATAATATATGTTGAAATGTTTGTTACGCCCATCGGGTGGGTGTTTACTGCTTCGCTGTTCTGGTCCTGCCAATGGAGAGATGGGGATATCTGGCAGGAAAACACATTTCGGGTTTCTCGCGATGCGAGTTATTTTAGGAAATTGTAGTAAGACTGATCTGGCCGTGTCAAAGGAGCTATGGAGCGATGGGGAATATCTCTCAGGACAACACATTTATGGTTTTCGCGGATGTATCTTCGCGGATGTCTCATTGTTGCAGAATGTAACTTTTTATGACCGTATTAATTGCTTTCGATATTTAGGTGTGAACAATGGCTGGGCCACTCTTGAAGATTTTATTGCGGGAACACAATGCATAATATAACAGCTAACTTTACTGATGAAGTATGCTCAGTTGGAATGTAGAATAAAGATCGTATATTGCGAAGTATCGGGTGTGTATTTAATCCGATTAGTAGATTTTTTATCCGCATTTATAGAGGCTTTCTGGTGTGGTGAATGAGAAACATGCAGTATGCTAATAAGCCTTATAGTTGTTGTAATAATTTGAAGGATTGATTGTTTTAACGGAATTATAAGGTGCATGGTGCATTCATGAAACCAATATATTTTATATTATAATTTATATCTATGCCTAATAATATGATCTTGAGGGCGTTACCATTTCTGATTATGGTTTTCTTATTTGATATTCTCAATGAAACTTTATGGCCTGACAGATGAAATTCTCTTGGCATGGTTGTCCGCTTACTGTCATGATTTATCGTTGTTTGCTGTCGATATATACAGGCCATATATTGCGGAGTTATACCCGTGTTATTTGTGACACAAGACAGATTGCGCAAGACCCGTGCCATCGAGACTGATTTATCGAATGCGCAATTATCATTGGAGAAATCAATCCTCATTGAGAGCTATTTAATTCATTTTCGAAAGTCTGTACTCCCTGGGTATATCGCGGTGTTTGTTGCATACCAATGCAATGTGTATAGGTTACATAAACCCGCGATAAGAGACGGATTATCATTGTCAACGCACTTCATAAATCTACAAAACATGACCAAAGAACTAACATAGAGAATTAGCCGATAAGGGTACGATTGTCTTTTTCCACTTCTAATTCGAGTACGTGAAGCTCATATCTCGAAATAAATCATGTTAATTCGGATATAAGACCGTCTGAACAACTTTGCGGTTGCCTGATCCGTACACATATGATAAGTTTAAATACTTTCGCTGGTTGTAGAAGTATAATGCTAGTTAAGTGAATAACACTGATTAATGTACCCTTCCCATTGAAATAATAGAGCACATTATCAACTAGCTTTGCCGAATATTGATTTAGGCCAATAATGGGTGGTGTATATATGGTGCCACCACCCCCCAAAACAACCTAAATATTCACCCCTACACCCGGTCCACCCCGATCTAAAATTGCCGCTGTCAGAGAGGTTTAAATAGGCGATTCGTGCCATTTCTCGGCCCCTTTGCCGATTTAGGTTTAAAAAAGGGGGTTGTAGGGTGGTACCAAAGACACCCTAAATATTCACCCCACACACCCTATACCCGGTCCAAAATGGCCGCCGGCAAGATGGGTTCAAACAGAGGCCAAGACACCCTAAATATTCACCCACACATCCTCTCCGGATTCAAAATGGCCGCCGTCCACATGAGTTCAAATATCGGGGTGGGGTGTGTACGGGTGTATGTTTATGGTGTCTTTTTGGGCCACCCTACAACGCCCTTTGTTTGATCGGTCAAGGGATCGAGAAATGACATGGGTCCCCCATTTGAAACCCTCTGGGCGGCGACCATTTTGGATCGGGTGGTGTTTGTGTGGTGAATATTTATGGTGTCTTATGGACCACCCTATACAAGACCATTTGTTTGACCAAAATCGGTCAAGGGGTGGGAAATGCCATGGGTGCCTTATATTTGAACCCTTTTGGACGGCGCCCATTTTAGATCGGGTTGGATGTGTGGGGTGAATATTTAAGGGTGTCTTGAGGGCCACCCATGCAACGACACACTTTGTTTGACGTAAATCGGCATATGGGTCTAGAAATGGCATGGGTCTGCTATTTGAACCCATATATATACAAGAATGTATAATATACACATAATATAGACATTATGTGAATATTTCTTTCCAATTATTTGAACCCATATATATATACAAGAATGTATAATATACACATAATATAGAAATTATGTGAATATTTCTTTCCATTCTTAACGCGTGAATGAACGTTGTCCTCGTTGATTGAGATGCCGCAATATCAGGAACGTATATATATTCATTCATTTTGCCACAGTTTTGAAATTTTCTCATTATGCTATTTCAGTGAAAGTCTTGCCACAACGGTTGTAACTGCAGGTATGTATCACCTTGAATAAATATTAATGGCAAGGTATCCATTCCTGGTCACATTGCGTTTCTACTTGAACGCGAATGAGCCTTCAAGTTTAATCCAGCCTGGAAATAGTGTGTCTGACATTTGCAGAATGAGGTCCCCAGAGGGTGAATATAGTGACGCTAGCCCGCCGCAAATTAGGTGATATAGAAATATAGAAACTGAACAGAAGCGAAACAGTAACTAAAACAGTGTTAATTTGAGACTATAGATATACTTCCCAGAAGATGAAGCCTATGCAGAATGAGCTCCCACTAAATTCACCAACCCTCTGGGGACCTCATTCCGTAAATGTCAGACAGCATTTTTCTAGGCTTGAGACCAACCAAGGTTAATTGAGGGTCTTAGTCTACGAATAATAACTCAGAATTCCCCATGTTCCCGAGCTCCCACCAAATCTATATATTTGAATAGAACTCATTTTTGTCACTTAACCCTTTGAGTGCCAGGGGCGGATCTCATCGGCCCTAAACCTACAAAATAAGTCTGTTTAAAGAATATAAGAATAAATTATTAAAATTGGAGAAACAAATTGGAAAAAAAAAAAAAAAAAAAATTATTAGGCCAATGCATTCTCTTATATATGCGAGGCGACCTATGGTCGACTCGCATATATAAGAGAATGCATTGGCACAGGGTATATGGGTTGATACAAAAATCGACCTGGCACTCAAAGGGTTAAAGGAGAATCATTGGGCAATACTAATTGGGGAGTTGAGTATTTTGTAAACATGTGCATGTAGATTGCTATATTTTAACCAGATCATGACTGGAGCTTCCTAAAAGTTTCTGAAAACCCTGTGCCAATTTATTCTCTTATATATGCGAGTCTCCCACGCGGAGCCTCGCATACAAAGATAATACATTGGCCTAACAATATGTACCTTGAACTTGTAAGCCAGTGCATTCTCTTATATATGCGAGGCTCCCTATGGGAGAATCGCATATATACATGTAAGAAAATGCACTGGCGCATGATATTTAATGCTGCACCAGCGCAGCTACCGACAGGAAAGGGTCAAGGGGCCAATCTGACATAAATTTCGTCAGATTATGACTCCAAATTGGACAACCATTCGCTTTATCCCCGTGGATCGAGCAACAACCTTACACCACCAGTGCATGGATAATTATTGTGCACGTACAATTTTAGTCAACGAGAATTTCAGTGTACACAGCTATAGACCTTATCGCAGTCTATATACACCCACGCCTGCTATTTGGTATGCATGGTACAATATGATTAGCTTCTAAGTAAAATATAATTATATTACGACACATTGACGTATAACAGGCGCAAAAGTGCAGCGGTTGGAGGGGGCAGCCAGCGCAGCGTGATAATTGTACAAACCCATGTGCATGCATGGTTGAATTTTTTAAAGAAATGTATTAATCACTGCGTGTTGAGGATTTGGGTTGCAACATGAACTACTTTCCTACTCTGATGCATTAATTCAAAAGAAAATTCTCGACTCTATGATGAGCTAAACGAAAGGTTTACTTTTGTTTGATCATTTGTGAAAAATTGTATAGTTGACACAAGGACCGAATGACCATCTATATGACCCGGACATAAATATATACCGCGTTGAACACAATCGCGTTGCGGTCACACCTGTCCGAATGTATTCAATGTGTATGCGCTTGCAAACGTTCGAGCAAGCACCGTTGATCAAAGTGTACTAAAAGGTACTAAATCCGATCAGACGGTCCCCATATCATCAAGTTACAACAACAACAACAACAACATTTCTTCAAAATACGCTTTTGTTAGCAGAATCGATTAATTACAACAAAATAATGCTAATCGCTGCGAACTATGCTAAAAAAATTCCCAAAACGTGTTATTTATCAACATGTTGTTCAACGAAATATGGACGTATTATCATTTGAGTATCACGAAATTTGGCCATATTACCACTTGATTTTAGAGTTATCCATCTTCATCCGTAATTTTGTCCGAGACAGTCGATTTGACGGCTCGTTTCTGTGCCACAAATAATTACACGTTTTGAGAAATAACAAATTTCAAAAATCGATATCTGATCACTCTGAGCTTTGATGGGTGGGTTACTCGACTCGAATCAAATATTATTTACCCCCGAAGCCAAAGAAATAGTAATTTGGGAGCGTTATTTCGGATTATGCATCTTTAATATAAACTATAGTTCTACTCAACGAACTTTCGACCCAACTTTGAAATGGAAATTGCTCAATAACCGAGTGGTCATATATATATATAGCAGTTGTGTTACTATTCGATCAAACCCTGACTGAGATATGTAGTTAGGGTGGTGATGGGGTCGCGAACACATTCCAGGATATATAAAAGGTCCGGTGGATGCATGGGTCTGAGCCCCAATCGCAGATTTTTCAAATGCCATTTAAAAGACAAATCATGACAATAATTATACTGAAATGATTTTAAATGTGCATGCTTATAAATTGGACCAATATAGAACATTAATCAAGAGAAGGGGGCTCCTAGTTTCAATATTTACCCATTTTTTTAAATACACGATGGAGTGGGTCCCGCTTAATTCACGAGGAAAAATTTCACAGACAAAAAAGCAACTTCATCGGTTCTCACAGGCTTTCATTATCGTTTTTGACATTCAATTATCCCTGTGATGCCAACGTCAGCTCATTAAATTTATATATATGGTGCTTTAAATGGTAAAATATCGAAATATATACATAATTTATGTTCATCCTTGGGTAGGTGGGACCTTGGATTTCTGGGACCTACCGATATAAGGAAAAGCTCGGTAATTGAACATGACATGCAAATGATTACAAAACAAGTAATCATCTTTGTGAGGATAACATTGATTTCGGGTTTACCATATCTGCAACAATGACTTGTAACGCGCTCCACTGGCCCATACCCCCTCCAAACCCACACTGCCCTTATGCACCGTCCTTATACATGTATATACGCGCACGATTTACATCGTGGTAGTTTAAATGAGTCTCATGTATACTATACAATGAAGTAAAACAGGTGCGTATATTGGTACGGCGCATAAGGGTTGTGCTGTTGGGGACTTCACATATAATTAAAATTGACAGCATGAGCGACATGCATTTGGTCATCTAGCCGGGGCTATAGTCACCACTTTCATGAGAGAATACCCTGCCGCGCACACACATCTTTGTCGCATATATATCGGTGCGGGTACTATATATGGTATGGATGCTGCACCTTATTTGAATGAATGACTGTTTATCGTAGTCACTAAATATAGAGAACCAATTTGTCCACAATGCAATACACACACAAATTCGTGTATATATAGGTGTTATACTGATTCATATACAGTATATAAATATTATATTCATGAAAAACTTAACAAAGAAGCACCATTTAACAACTATTTAACAACGCTATTTTGATGAATATATGCACACATTTTTAGAACACTCATGTTTTGAAGAGTTAGCAGACCGTAAACATTTTCCCTGGTGTGATTTTCGAAGCAATATTTGTGAATGTACCTCTGGTGGATTTATTTTGATGAGAATATGAGGGATTTTCGGTGATTATTTTCAAATTATGTGCGCCATTTTGGCGCCATCTTGGATTTGGAAGACTTTTTGTTGGGTGAGATATAAGGAAAGTACTTCGTCTCAGTACTGCCAACTCATAATAGTAAGCATGGATGGATTTGTCAGGAATATAACGCTCACTGATGTGAAAATCAGCGATTTCGGTGACTTTTCAATTTCTGGCTGCCATTTTGGCCACCATCTTGGATTTGCGTCAATATGCATCGGTGGATTTATAATAACAATAACACCCACTGATTTGAAACAGACATTACGTGATTAGCGTCGATTCGGTTTGATCGGATTATACCGGCATTTGGAAAAACATGATATCGGGCAAAATATCCGACCAATAATGTACATGTATGGTATGGTCTTGACATTAAGGAAGAAAATTAGTGGGGTGAAGTTGAGTCTCGGGGGTGTGCAAATATCGACCAATATCGCCTGGACTAACATCCATAATAAAGTAATAAAAGATATACTTCCATTATTAGACCGAACAAAACAGGGTGCATGCTTCGTGAGAGGTTGGTGCTCAGCATACAGCCGGACTAACAAAGAAGAAGTGGATTCCGGGCCATTGGCGGGAAAATCATCAGTGATGGCGGGAAAATCATAATATATAGCGACATTTCAGTCAGGTTTCATCGACGCAAGTCATCAATTCACCGTGGATAATCTTGAACGACAACTGGTAGTGCAACGTAAATTGTATTGTTTTGACTTAGCATCCGAACAGACTCTGCACTTGCCTCATGATTTTCGTGCATTCAACGTTATTATTGGAATTTCGATCACTCAGGTTGATAGAACGAATCAAAGCTGGTCGGCCTTTAGATCATGCCATAAATCTCTACTCTGGCTACACGCCGTAGATATCACATTCCACTAGTACAAAACCAGGGAACTTTTTGAAGCTTTGACAGGGAAACTTATAAATTAAAAAAATAACATGGGGGGGGGGGATATTTTTCTTAGTTATTATCTGTTCCTTAATAATGTACTTCACTGTAGGTGAAGTTCCCCACTCTAAATTGCATGCGTTTCTGTGACTTTTGTGAGCAGATATCGCAATAAACATTGAATATATTAACCAGGAGAAATTCAATAATGATAAGGGATATGCAAAGCAAAATCGCATACAAAGTCACCTAAATCCTGAAATTTCTAGTTGGGACCTTCACCTACAGTGAAGTACATTATTAAGGAACAGATAATATCTAATAAATATATTCCCGCATTATTTTTTCGACTTTATAAGGTTCCCTGTCCAAAACTTCAAAAAGTTAATTCTCAGGTTTTGTACTGGTGGAATATGATTATAATGGTGTTCTTAGCTTACTTACTTACCCTCTATAATGGTTTTATAAATGGGTTCTTGTGTTGCATATTACATAATATTTATTGGAGCATAAAGGGTGATGATGGGGTATTAATTGAACTTCAGCCATTGTTACTTCTTCATAATTTAACAGCCATTGGTTATTAACCAAACAGGGAGGAGTGACTACTCCCAATAAAAAACCTCTGGTTTGGTCCCTGCCAGCAGGCCTGAGTTTACAAAAGCTTAACCCTCCCATTACTGCAGCTTCCTGAAATTTTGCGAAAACCCTGTGCCAATGCATTCTCTTATATATACATGTATGAGACTCCCATAGGGAGCCTCCCAAAAAAGTCCTATAAGATAATGCTTTGACCTAACAATATTTAGCCAGTGCATTCTGTTATATATGCGACGCTCGCATATATAAGAATGCACTGGTGCAGGATAATTAATGCTGGGTTAAATGAATAAATGGGTTAAATGACTAATAGTATAGTATAATGATAGTACGTGTATGTATACGTTATTATCCACAAATAACACTCGTGCGAGCCGAATGTCTGCTTATATACAACACATAAAGAGTGTGCAATAAGCAAAACTCACAACACCATGGTGAATTTTTTGGGAGATTGATTCACGGTGACCCAGTCAACACAAAAATGTTGAGTAGCGAGGATAACGAGCGCATATATGATATGTTGTAAATTAGGAGTAAGTAGCCATTATGGACACATTTGTCAATGGGCCACAAGCGGGTGGTCCCTTGCTCCATTCAAATTGTCTGGTCACGCAATTTATTATTTTCATATTTAACTTACAGCTACTGTGAGATGTCCAGATATAAGTCTAACATTTGGGAGAGCCAATTGTCAGGATTATGCTGATGGTCAAAGAAACTGTACTGTTGGTTGTGAAGATGGGTTCCATTTCAGAACTGAAGGACTGACAGAATACTCATGTGGAACCGATGGACAGTGGACTCCATCTATTGACTCTATGTCAGATTGTGTGCCGAGTCAAGGTAAGATGTTCAAACCTTCCTTTGACTGGAGCTTCCTGAAATTTTGTGAAAACCCTGTGCCAATGTATTCTCTTATATAATTGAGTCTCCCATAGGGAACCTCGCATATATAAGGAGAATACATTGGCATAACAATATTTACCTTGACCTTGTAAGCCAGTGCATTCTCATATATATATATATATATATGTGAGGCTCCCTATGGGAGACTCGCTTATATAAGAGAATGCACTGGCACAGAATCTTTAATGCTGTACGGTGTACCAGCGAGGCTCCCATCATGAAAGGGTTAATAAATACCGAAGTCAATCTGGGGATGATGTCGGGCTGACTGGGGGTTTAAGTGAAATTTTTAAGTGAAAACGCCAAATTCAGTGCTGAAATATATGTCATTAACGCTATACCGTATGGTTTCAGGAACAGTTTTATATTTTATTATTTAAAATTTTATTGATTTAATATATAATAGAATATAAAAACTGCTCCCAGACCCCTGTGTCTTACACCCACATTATTTTCCTGCACAATTTCTCTGTATTTATAGTTGAAAAGTTGATGTGTCATGAAAGAATAGGATAAAAACGGTATATCTGTAATCTGTGTGGAAGTTTAGCTAACTTTTGAAATTTTCAAGAACTCATTAATTGTGCTACCACCCGATTGCTCCAAAATGTTTTCCTTAAAGAGTATCATAACGATAGATATTGGTTTTGTTATTATATACATGTATTGACCTGTAGCAGAATCTCAAGCATATTTTTTAATCGTATCACAATGCTATTATTACGTGTATATATACAGAACTGCGCTTATGTGTGACGTCGTATTAGTGTCATTAATTATCGGCTAGTATCGGCTAGTATCGGCTAGCTATGTTCTGTGATTAATACATGTTCAACCAACATCTCCTTGTTTTCCAAAGACTTCTCCATGTCATATTTTGTTATTTATAAAGATAAAAATTTCAGTTGAATTCTCAAGTAAAATGTCATGTGTCTCCATTTTGTTCATTCTACACATATTTGTGGAATGGCTTAAAAATTATGTAATGGTTTGTGATCAGGGTGTTTTTCACACTGTAATAAATACATTTTCTAAATTTATTTTCAGAAACTACACAGTTACAAGGTATGCTACTTATTTAAAATATTGTTTTCAAAGTTGTCCTAGAAATTAGAAATTGGATTATTGGAGAGTTGAGCGTAATATTGTTTCTTATTTTACCACACTTAAAGGGAGACTGTACACCAACTTCTATCAAATCCCGGTAAAAACAACGATCTATTGATAATATATAGAAAAGTAATTAGTTTGAGTCGAAAATGTCTTCTGTATATGTTCAGGTTAACAGGGTATCTTAGAATAAAATTTTATAATTTAATATAGATTTATTTTATGACAGAAGCCATACAGATTTCCATGTAACAATTTAATCGAATTAATTGCATGGATAGCTGTGAATAGTGGACTGAACAACACTTGGTACACATCGGGTATAAATCTATGTCGATACGGGGCGTGATCTCAAGACACCAACTGACTATACAACAAAATTAATAAGTATATCGGACCATTATGCATATAATATAACATTCATTTGACACACTTGCAATGAAAACTGTACAAATATATCTTGATGACGAGTGTTCTATTTTCTATGTTCTTCAACGATGTTGTTTAATATATAGCCATGGCAGTTACAATTAATGTATTTTCAATCCAAGCCCATGTTTGGCATAGCTACCACAATTCAACCCCCATCTCTGATGCTATTATTTTTGATTTTCCATTTAATAACTGCAGGGATTTGACTATGTAATCCCACTATTGATTTTATTGCATGTACGGGTATGTAGATCTACAGCCCCCAGCGTGCATCGCAAGGTTTACTCTTGTCGGTGGCCAATGGCCAATATTTTTTGAAAATGGCAAAAGAAAATTTAATTTGGCCAAACATTTTCAAGGCTATATATTCAAGTTATCATCAGATCTCCATGAAACCCTTAGTCTGTTATCAGGAACCAACAATTGCTCAGCTGTGTATATATTACAATTTTTCTAAAGTCGAGCATGCTTACTTATCAAAGCAATGATGATTAGATGCCAGTATGGTGTACTTTCTTAATCAAGTGACAACACTGTACTGCTTTGATATACTTTGTCGACTAGACCTATTTGAGATTTCCCGGTTCCCATTCGTGCACATTTTATTTGTCCAGCTCATAATTTTTCAGTTATGTTAGTGCATGTTTCATGATATTTTTTTCAGATTCTTATTCTTGGGGATCCCATATTTCGGTTTTTCAATTTTGCCAAAGTTTATGTAAAGTGACCAAAAAGATTCAGAAAAATTATTTGATTCGAGTCGAGGAACCCACCCATCAAAGTTCAGAGTTATCAGATATCGATTGTTTAAATCTGTTATTTTTCACCACCTGGAATATTTGGCGGCCTAGAAAATATTCGATGAGCCAACCGACATACTCTTGATACCAAATTGTGTTGAACAAAATGTTGATACAGTCAATTTCAGTTAATTGCATATTGTTTAAATGCATATAACAAGTTTTGGAATTTTTTTTACTAGAGTTGACAGTGGTTAGCATTATTTTTGGTAATTAATCGATTCTGATAACTAAAGCACCTTTTGAAAAAACGTTGTTATTTCGTTGGAATCTGATAATACGGGGACTGTCATATCGGAAGGTGTATCTTTAATTATCTCAAATTAGTGCATACTCAACATAATCAACTGTTTTTCTTCCAATATTTTCAGTCCTAGATACAGAATATGCAGCTACATGTGCTTCTTGGGGGCAGGCACATCAACGAACTTTTGACGGACGTGTGTACACATTCCAAGGACAGTGTCAATATGTTCTTGCCAAAGATTGTCAATCAGAGGCCTTTTCTATTCACATCATTAATGATCCTGTATGTGCAGATGAGAAGTGTAAAATTAAAATTGTCATTTACATGGGAACGAGTACTATTCAACTCAAATATGATAGGGGAAATCCCTCCATGTTTTGGAATGACGGGAGAGTTGTTATACCCAGCAATCATGATGGGACACGATTTGAGAAGAGAGGGTATTATTGGACTGTATTAAGCAGTGAAGGTTTTCGTATTAAATGGGATGGTGATCAGGCGATTTTCGTTGATGTGACGTCGGAGTGGAGATCTCGGACTTGTGGTTTGTGTGGTGTCTTTGATGGTGATCGAAACAATGATTTCACGACAGATCCCAACGTTGTGGTTACTTCACCAATTGGATTCGCAACCTTCTGGAAACGGAATGATCTTGGGCAAGGTAATACAAATTATACTTCCCAGTCTGTGTAAGCTTACACTCAGAGTCATACTGAGTCTATCGTAGTCTTGTCGAAATGTCATTTCTCTAAAACATGGCCGCCAGTGGCCAAGTTTAATTTCACATTTGAATCCAACAACACATCCTGCAGCCCACAATTATTGGTGAAATGTTTTGGAAATTTACAGGCATGTTTGGGATTACCTCCAGATTTTTTTTATCAAAACATGGCCGCTGGCAGCCATCTTGTATTGTACTCTTTGCTAAATCCTTTGTCACACTCTATAATCATTATTTCCCATCCGATTGATGTCAAACTTCATATGGCTCTCTGGGTTGACCTCAAATAATACTTAAACATTTAAACTTAACGCACTCCATTGACTGTTATGTATGACATTACATGTATCTCCTTTCCAATTTGAGCTACATTTCATTGTTTAACCCACTTAATTATGAGCAAACAACGGCAGATTAAGCCACATTCCAGCAGTACGCTTGTTCTAATGTCAAAAGATGGAAAAAAGATTTTGCTCCTTTTCTTGTAAACGATTTGGTTCCATATTTCAGAAATGATTTAGTATCAATTAAAATTAAGTATCAAAATATTTATCAGGATACTGTAAAATAATTTTAATTTATGTAGATCTATTATTCGTTGATTTTGCAGTTTATCTCAACCGCGAAATCAACATCCAATGAAATAATTGACTCTTCAGTTGTTAGAGAAAATATAAATATACGAGATGGAAACAAAGATCAGTCTGTTTTTGGCATGTCTTAAAATGGGTGGGGAGAAAACACTGAAAACTGAGATGAAACGTAATATTTTAAAATAAAATATCATTCATTGTCGCAATCAATATTTATATTCTACATCCTGTGATCCCTTCTATAATAGTTTGTATAAACAATGCTTAATAAATATGTCTCTTAATACAGGTTAATGGTTTCAACACACACAGGCTACATAAGACAATAAATATCTACCTGGCAATCATGTGAAATGAAGCGGGCAGCTATTATAGTGCATTGATTACATGATGCAACTTCGGTGCCAGAATACCTGGGGGTCTAATTTCTTAATAGTTACTACTCAAAGATGCCTGTTATTAGAGGACCTGGTGATCTGGATAAATATGATATCTGATCCACCAATTCACATCCCCACAAAAAAGGCTTTTTATGAGGAACCACGAAAATTTTATGCCAACGAAATCTAAGCCATTCACAGTCACTTAAATACATATTTGTAATGCCCTAAATAATTGACTCCTTAACCACAGCAGAATTATGGGTAACTTTTCAGGATTTAGTCGGAAATATGGATTGTTGAGAGTGAGAGCTTTCCGATGAATGGCAACAAGCCATATTTCCGACTAAATCCTGAAAAATTACCCATAATTCTGCTGTGATTAAGGAGTCGATTATTTAGGGCATAACTGTACATATATGCATCCACAAATTGTTTTCATTTCCTCAGTTTATCTTCTTATTTTCTGTTTCAGGTTGTACAGATATGAGCCAAGTGAACCCATGTTCCGGTAATCCAACTCTTTCTAGTCAGGCGAATACGAACTGTAACAGACTGCTCGGTCAGGAATTCATGGATTGCCAAGAGGTGATAGTTTGAAGAGAGCTTATAGTACTTACAATAATGCCCTAAATAATCGACTCCTTAACCACAGCAGAATTATGGGTAATTTTTCCTGATTTAGTCACTGAAAGCTCTCCGATGAATGGCAATGAGCCATATTTCCGACTAAATCCTGCTAAATCCGGAAAAATTACCCATAATTCTGCTGTGGTTAAGGAGTCGATTATTTAGGGCATTACTGTAGTTTGAAGGGTGAATATAGTACTTTTAGAAATTATCTTGTTAGATGTGGCTACATGGCTTGTCTTGATTTTGATGACTGGAGCTTATTGAATATTTTCAAAAACCCTGTGCCAATGCATTCTCTAATATATGCGAGTCGCCCATAGGGCATTGGCCTAACAATATTTACCTTGATCTTGAAAGCCAGTGCATTCTCTTGTATATGCGGTCTCCCATAGGAATGCACTGGCACAGGTCTTTAATGCTGCACCAGCGCAGCTCCCATCATGAAAGGTTAAGTACTTGATTACTGGATTCTCTCATTCAATTATAACTTATATATGCTCCCATAGGGAGCCTATGGGAGCCTCGCATATTTTAGATAATACATTGGCCTAATAATATACAGTGCTTTCTCCTATATATGTGAGGCTCCCATAGAGAAATAGAAAACAGCTGAAATCATTGAAAGATTTCCCCCGTTATCGCTCCCAGAATCAAACAGAATTCAAACTAGAAATGTATTTTCAATGGAAGGGGAATAACTCTGTATCTTAAGATATAGAGTTATTCCCCTTCCATTGAAAATAATGAATCTTGAGCACAGAACACAAGTTGGTATCTCAACAAAAGCAATATGTTCTCAGTTTATTACACTGAATAAATTGATAATAGCAATACAATGTTTTGGAGCTTCTTCTTTCAAATGGTATATATTATGGCATATATTTTATATAAAATTATCTGGGGGTTTGAAAATTAAGTGGGCCTTTAATGCTAATAAAGTATTAGCTCTTGATCTATACTCAATAAAATAAAGGCTGAATTTTTTTCCAGATTATTCCCGCTGATGAGTACATTGAAGCATGTTTGTATGACTGCTGCCAAAGTAGTGGTGAATCATGTCAGTGCAGTACATTTGAAGCATACGCCCGAGCATGCATGGCGAGGGGTGTGACTGTCAACTGGAGGACAGAGCTGCAAACTTGTCGTGAGTATTTGAAGCTGTTTTCAGAGTTTAAGTTACAACAACATACTTAAATAAAATTTGACAGTATTTTTTTGTTCCGCTGACAAATGGTTGAAACAAAATGTCACATAAAATCTAGATATACATGTACATATGCCAAAGAATGTCATTTTGTTTTTGAACAATTAGAAGAATAATTATTGCTGTCCCTGTAACCTTGATTACATATAGTGATGTCCTAAATAATCGACCCATAAACCACAGCAGAATTATGGGAAATTTTTCAGGATTTAGTCTGATATATGGCTTGTTGCCATTCATTGGAAAGCTCTCGGTGTTTCCGATGAATGGCAACAAGCCATATTTCCAACTAATTCCTGAAAAATTTCCCATAATTATGCTGTGGTTAAAGGGTCATATACATTGGCTTTACTTTATATGCATTATATCTTCTGCACATTAGGGGATATAGAAACTGAACAGAAGGGGAAAAGTAACTAAAAACAATGTTAATTTGAGACTATAGATTATTCCCAGAAGATGAGGCCTAACAGAATGAGGTCCCCAGAGTGTGCATTTAGTGATGATAGCCGTTAGTAGCATCACTATGTTCACCCTCTGGGGACCTAATTCTGAAAATGACAGACACACTATTTCAAGGTTTGATCAAAACAATATGCAACTAGAATGCACTCACTGGAGCTGCCTATACTTGCGCCCATCACACATTTGGCATGTTGTGTGGTGTCTTGCCAACAACAGTTTGAACCACGGGTGCTGGCCTCTCGTTTGAGAGATCGATAACAAAAATCTAGATATCAAATCTCTGTTCATCCATCGCTGAAATAGTTGTGTGTACGGACATAATATCCCTGTTATGATGATATGGACCCCAGTTGGCTGCATATTAGGAATGATAACTCTATCCGATCTAATTACAGGTGAGACATATTGGTAGTGTTTTTTACCTGTTAACCAACTATCAGATTTAGGCCACTTCTATGCATGGTGTATTATCTACATGTATATTACGTGAGGACCTTGATGGGGATAGCTTCAGTCTTGAATGTTAAAGTGACACACTGCGCTCGCTGAACGAAGTCTCTCCATGTGAACGATGTATTATCTACATGTATATCACGTGATGACCTCGCTGAACGATGGGCAGCTTCCGCCCTGAATATTAAAGGGACAAAATGCACTCAGTATTTGAATATTAAAGGGACAATAGGCTCTCACGGGGGATGATTGTTAAAGTGACACAAGGCACTCACTATGGATGAATGTTAAAGTAACACTATGCACTCACTGTGGGATAATGTTAAAGTGACATTCGCATTGAACACTTCAAACGCGTTGACGTGCGCGTTACTAGGACTGACCCGCAGTTTATAAGGGTATACGTCTTGGATGGTAATTTGGCGCCTATAAAAATTACTAAGTTTTTTGAAATTTTTGAAGTTTTTGAAATTTTTGAAGTTTTGGAAAATTTTGAAGTTTTTGAAATTTTTGAAGTTTTTGAAATTTTTGAAATTTTTGAAATTTTTGAAATTTTTCAATATTGTTCATTTATGAACGATTTATTACCAAAATAAAACCAGATGACAATGCAAATTAAGTATATATGTGGATTTAAATTAAAAAATTTGATGCAACCATTTCATATTTTGCGTGTCCGTTATTTACAGCATGTACTTCCGGTATGACGTAACATGTTCGCGGAAGGACAGACAGACAAAGATCCGAACCGAAAACATTACTTGCGTCCAGCATGGACTGGCGCAAGTAATGAATGGATAGAAACAAGTCTTGAAATAGTGTCGCACCTTTGTTAATAGAGAGATTCTGCTTCTAGCGTTTGTACGGAATGTAGTGATTGTGAGCGTGTATCCCTGGTAACTGTGTACTATGTAGATATTCGTGCATATCATGTGGGTGAGTCTAGACGTGGAAAATGTTACTTGTAAATGGGTAATACATGTAGACAATGAAACATATACCGCTCTGTATGCCTCGACCCACAAATGGGGCAAAGGCTCAGTCCAGATTTAATTTACTGGACTTGTTTTGTAAATTCCGCTATAAACTGGGGACTCTTCTATGTCACAAACATTACAAAATGAATAGGATTTTCAGAAGATAGAGTTGTGAGAATGATCCAGCCGCAAGCAGAATAATGCTTTTATCAAGGTATTTTAAAACCACTCTCTGAACATTGCAGCCATGTCGTGTCCGGGAATGATGCAGCACCAAGAATGCGGCAGCGCCTGCCCCCAGACCTGTCAGACGTGGACGAGATCTGGTATCTGTCATGACACCGGGTGTGTGGATGGCTGCTTTTGTCCGCAGGGTACAGTGTTGCACAATGGGACGTGTATACCCAGTAATCAATGTCCATGTTACAGTAATGGAAAGGAATACATGAGTGGTGAACAGACCATCAGAGATATATGTAACAAGTGGTGAGTTGTACAATACTTATCCCAGTAAACAAAGCAAGCAAAGTTCATTAGCGAGCTTGGATATACAGTAATGCCCTAAATAATCGACTCCTTAACCACAGCATAATTATGGGTAATTTTTCAGGATTTAGTCAGAAATATTGAGAAGCCTGTTTATTCTCAATTCAATTCAAATGGACATGTGCCCATGACCTAATGTTTTCCATTCTGGACATGGTAAATGGTGGACTTCAGTTGCGTCTTGTGAAGGAAGAGGCCTGGACACGCGGATTCCAAATAGACTGAATTTTCAATCAAATTCACAGCACAGGTGAAAGCAACGTCATATAATTACGTCATCGTCGATCGAGGCACAAATTTCAAAGCAAAGGTGTGACTATTGAACGGACTTGTTAAATTGGAGTCAACATTAATATTGATTGTACCTGTATAACTTGTTTTGGCTGAAGAAGGTTCACAAATTAAAATTATCTTATGTACAAACCAAAGCTTTTGTTCATTGTTATCTGAACATTTCCTAAGGGGGACTAAGGGTTAAGCTTATAAGAAACAACAACACATTTATTTTGCAGCACTTGTGAATCAGGGAGGTGGAGCTGCACTGACAAAACCTGTGACGCCACGTGTTCAGCAACTGGCGACCCACATTATATGACATTTGACGGACATCGATACAATTTCATGGGAACCTGCTCTTACCACATGGTGAAGCATGCATCATTTCAAATAATCGTCAACAACATCAGATGTGGTCACGGTATAGAAGCAGCATGCACAAAATCTTTAACTCTTCAGTACAATGGATTGATTATTAGATTGGACCAGCGTCATCAAGTGTTTATTGACGGGAAGGAAATCGTGAAGTTACCTTACACAGTTCCGGGCATACAAATATACATGGTTTCTTCTCTTTTCATGAAGGTTTGCTACTATTAATCTTTTGCATTTGATATATTTGGAGGTTCCTGAAATTTTGCGAAAACCCTGTGCCAATGCATTCTCTCATATATGCAAGTCTCCCATAGGGAGCCTCGCCTATATAAGAGAATATATTGGCCTAACAATATTTACCTTGAGCTTGTAAACCAGTGCATTCTCTTATATATAACATTTCAATGTATACTTCTATAACTGAATAGGAGAATCCATTTAGTATATGAAGGGTTAATTCCAAGATCTTTCACATGCATTTTCGAGAAATAATACTGACTGAAAAAAAAAGGATTTTATCGCGCTAATTATACCTCATTTGCACTACATAAGATGCTCTTTATTGGTCACAATTGAGAAAAGTTTCTTCCAAAACTGTCGGGCTTTTCTACCCCTGATATTTCCTTCATCAAAACTGTCATATATTAGGCCATATAAACTTAATAGTTTGTTTCTCAGGGATTTTTTTTTTCAAAGTGATGAGGGAGGCAGTTATTTATATTTATTATTTTTTTCAAATTAATTTTGTGGTGAGGCAGGTATTTATATATATAATATTTATCGGAGTCCCATATTAAGGAATAATACTGGATATGAGGAATAATACTGGATATGGGCAATATACTGAAGCAGGGAAGCTGACCATCATATATCCCCTTAATAATCTAGATTTGTAATAAAGTTGTATAGAGGAAACAGTTTGAGTTATTCACTCATGGAAGAAGATGTGGAAACTACATCGGTGAAATTTGATGTAACTCAGGGTGACCACCAGCCAGATCAAGCTTTATTGGAAGGAGTTCCACTGGACTACACATGAATTGATAATATTAAATCACAACAATAATTTATGAAATAAAAGGTTTATTTTCTAATTAATCACAGACTTTCATAAAAATCTTGAAGTTTGGAATAGTGCTGATCCACAAACCAGAGTGCATTACATACAATAGCCACACATTGCCGACCCACACTGTCAACGCTAACCTTTCGGAAGCCCACTTTGTTTTCAACCAGTCAATGAATAGCACAATTTGTTACGTTTGTTTTTCACATTTGTCTTACTGGGCAACACCAACTCCTTGCAACTTGTCATCAGCACCGAGAATACATCAACTACTTCTCCCGATTTATTCTCTGGTACATCTTATTTGGTCACTCGAATTTGAAAATATCGTCCGAAAAATTGCGTGACTTCAGAAAACATGATGATGATCATGATGTCTCCTGCAACTGTGTCAAAGTCCCCCGTTTTCGTTTTTGAAACAACCAGGTCAAAATCATCGTCAATGTCTTTCGTGGACATGAAATCATCAGCCATTTGAGGAACAGTTTTTGATCTGTTGTCTGATATAATTGTCCATTTGCCTTCCGACGCATTCTGCACGATACAAATTTTCACCAAAGTCGCCATTTTGTTATTATTTTAAACAGGAAGTTCGTCAGAATTATCCGCCCTTGTTTGTGAATGTAAAGTCCGGATAGATTTGCAGTCCGGATAGATTTGCAGTTTGCGTAAAGTTTCAAGACGAAGTTATCGGTCTGGGGCGGTTCGGGACATGCGGTATTTATATATTTATTATTTTATAGGTGCCAATAAATAAGGGGGAGGCGCAGGTTTTTGGGGGACGCGGCGATCCCTGAGAAACGAACTATTAAGTGTGTATGGCCTTAAGCAGAAACATTGTTAAAATAATTAACCAACAGACTATCCATTGATAGCGGAACGAAGTTTTAATGCACATCAGCGAACAAATTCCGTTCTTTTCTCCAGGTTGAATTGTCAAACAACGTGACTGTTTTATGGGACGGCAGAAGTAGAGTCTATGTGACAACACCACCAAGTTTTGCCGGGTCATTCAAAGGACTATGCGGAAACTTTAATGGCAGGCAAACCGATGACTTTATAACAGAGCAAGGCGATATCGAGAGGAATGAAAATGCTTTCGGGAATCGTTACAAGACTGAATTGACGTGTGCGGACATCCCCGAGCAGCCTCAGACAGATCCATGTGAGGTGAACGAGCACAGAAGAGCGCAGGCAGCACTCATGTGTAATAAGCTCAGGAGCGATGCCTTCGGAGGTGAGAAATTTGTAGGAGCATTGGCATAGTGCAACAAGTTCTCATATGCTCACAGAATTTAACTCATATTATTACATGTATGTCAAATGTCAAAACCTAGTAAAACTCTCTTTTGACAGTGATTATCTGAGAGGGAAAGTTGTCATGATTGGGTTTCTTGGTTTGATCACATTGTTTATCTGCTCAGCCCAGGCAATAAATAGTTGAGCACAATATATATATATATATAATATATATATATCACTGAACTAATTATAATAGCGCCCGCTCTCCCGCAGAAGCGAATCGACCTAGGGTATACGAATGTGGATATGAGATATATTAATCAACTTTTTCAGCCAAATTAATAAATAGATTGAACTTACCTAAAATAGAGTAATTTATTCATAACTCAAGGGTCAGCCGAGTCAAAAAAATTATTGTTGGCGACAGCTGCCATTTTTTATTGATTAATACCACCTCGAAATGTGTAATTTGGCAAAATGCTCCAGGGCAAAAATAACAAACTTTGTTCTGGTAAATGTTAGCTATACTTCATCATACGTAGGAACATCATGCACGTAAAGTCAAAGATATTTTAAAAATAGAATGTAAATTAAACCAAAGCCCTGGTTAACAAAATCTGAAATTGCATGAAAAAGTTTTGTTTACATATTTTATAAAATTATTAAAAAATATTTGCCCCAAAAGAGGATTCTAGGGGCCTTACTGGCCGTTTAGATTTTATCTTCCATTTTCTAACGGTATTTCCGCCTAAAAGATTGAAGAAATATTCTCAAAGTTCAAGGGCGACAAACGGAAACTATAAGTTCCGATTGAAAGATCGCAGAGTCCTTTTAAGATTGCTTCTTGGGAAACCAGTAAAGGCGTCATGACATCAAGACATACGGTACATCATGACGTCACAACCTACATCGGCGCGCAAAATTCCAGACAGGACTGCGTCGATGGCCAGACAGCTGAGACTCGTATTACACGGGCAGGCTAAACATCCACATTTACGTTATATGTGATTAATTACATACTTTGTATATATTATTTTCTTGTGTCCCATTAGGGTTTATCATCAAATCCTTCTAAAGATAAAAATTCATCCGATAATCCCATGAACAGTAACAAGCGGGGGCAAATTACGTTTATGTATGAGCATATTAACTATAACCCCTTTTTATAAAAATGGGGATATAATGTTTTGCATGCTTCTTTGCGTGCATGCGTATGTCCATGCTATGTCTGTTCATGTCATAACTTAAACAGTAGTGCTGACAGGCCTCAATGTAATTTGGTATGGACGTTCTCTACTATGAGGACGTTCAATAGAGGGTATAATTGTTTTGTTCAGATTTTCCATTCTAGAGTTATTATTCTTTGTTTATCTGGAAATGTTGGCTTTTTGGCCATCAGATTTAATCTTAATTTCTTAGGCTTACCAATCCATATTCAACTGATCTCCAAACCCTATATATATATACATGTGCATGCTTTTGAGCCTGGGAAAAGTTGGACAAATAACACTTTTCACACACTGGTTATCTTTCATAACAATTTGCATTCATACCCCAAACAATCATCCATTTCTGAAAAATGTCATCGCTTCAATGATAAAATACTCCGCGACATCTGACATTTTCTAACTAATTTTCATCAAGTTACAGGTACTATAATACAGCATAAAATTTTCCCAACATTTTAAGATTGATTGCTTTTTATGTTCCGATTCATATCTAATGATTTTGTTGGCTTGCACACCAATGTTCCAGATTGTGGTGGAGCAGTAAACATTGATGAATATTACGAGGATTGTATGTACGACATGTGTTCGTGCTCCGACAACCTAGCCAACTGTATGTGCCCTGTGTTCTCTACGCTGGCTGCAGAGTGTGTACAAGTAGGAATTGTAAATAACTGGAGAGAAAAGGTTCCGGAATGTGGTAAGTTTAGAGAAAATAGCTAGGTTCAGCCACACGTACATGTAATGTGTTGCCATAGCCAACAAAAGTCGCCTGACTCACTTGACCATTCCGCCTACACATACACTGTCAAACCGTTTATAGAAGTTTGTGTCAAATGTGTAGAATTAAAAAAAGTGTAGTAAAGGGGAATAATCTGATTCTTCTACTAACCTAATGAGCAACCAACACTATGCAGGCAGTGGGAGAATAGAATGTGTGTTCATGGCAAGATAATGTTTTGATTGAAGCCAATTAAGCATATCAGTGGTCGCCCTTCAGATGTCTTGTCTCTACCACCATCTATTGTTTACACGTTTTGCTACATGTTGGGCCGATATCTCAAAAAGTGTAGCTTTGCCACCGTAATATCACTCCCGCCAAGTGCATGCTCATAGAAATACCATAGTAACGCATCTTACAAGTTACAGGTACATGTGGCTGAAACTGAATATTATCTAAAAGTCTCACTTAGTGGCGGATGAGTCAAGAAATATACTGAGAGCTTTCCAATGAATGGGAACAAGCCATATTTCCGACTAATTCCTGAAAAATTACCCAAAATTCTGCTGTGGTTAAGGAGTCGATTATTTGGGGAATTACTGTATATCAATATAGAGCCATCAAGTCTGGATTTTTTATATCTGACATTAGCAGAATGAGGTCCCCCGAGGGTGAATTTAATTATACTATCCTGCTCAGCATGCTGGCATCACTAAATTCACCATCTGTGACCTCATTCTGCTTAGGCCTCATCTTCTGAGAAGTATCTATAGTCTCAAATTAACATTGTTTTCAGTTACTTTTTCCCGTGATCTGTTCAGTTTCAATATCCTCTAATTTGCAGAAGTTAAAATTCAGAATCGAGGTGACTAATGGGTGGACATCTGTTCAGTACATATTCATAAAATTGAATGCGATAAAAGTTACTGATTTCAATCTAGGAGACATTATCTTTCAAGGTTTTATTAGCCAACGATATTTATTACTGATTATTTGTTTGTATCTTCTTGTTTTTTAGTCGAGTTTTTTTCCAAAACTCGACTTATAGTTTGATGAGGGGCGGCGGACGGGCGGGTGGGCGTGCGGGCGGGCGGGCGGGCGGCGTGTTTTGCTTATAACTCAACCGTTTATTGACTGATTAAAAAAAAAAAATTGGTGTGTGAGTACATATCCATGCTCGTAAGCTGCAGACAGAAAATCGGGTTCGTCCGCACATTTATTACAGAGTTATGGCCCTTTGAATTTTCAGCTCGTTAGCGCGATAACTTCAACAAACGTTATCCGATTTGATTGAAATTTGGTATATAGGTGTCTCCCAAGAATATCTCGGATGAGTTCGAAAACCGGCCTGGTCCGATAAAATTTGATAGAGTTATGG
The DNA here is from genome assembly GCA_032622095.1 of Siphonodentalium dalli. Lineage (NCBI taxonomy): Eukaryota > Metazoa > Mollusca > Scaphopoda > Gadilida > Siphonodentaliidae > Siphonodentalium > Siphonodentalium dalli. The sequence goes on from CP136068.1 coordinate 94,395,336, forward strand.
CCCTTAATTAGTCATTTTTTCACAAATTTTCAGCTCGTTAGCGCGATAATTTAACAAACATTATCCTATTTGATTGAAATTTGGATATATAGGTGTCTCCCAAGAATACCTCGGACGAGTTAGAAATCCGGCCCGGTCCGATAAAATTTGATAGAGTTATGGTCCTTAAGTAGTCATTTTGTACGAATTTTGAGCTCGTTAGCGCGATAACTTTAACAAACGTCATCCGATTCAACTAAAATTTGGTATATAAGTGTCTTCCAATAATATCCTGGACGAGTTCGAAAACCAGCCTGGCCCAATAAAATTTGATAGAGTTATGGCCCTTAATTAGTCATTTTTCGTGAATTTTTAGCTCGTTAGCGCGATAACTTCAACAAACATCCACCGATTTGTTTAAAATTTGGAATAGACATACTTGCCAAGAATATTTCGGACGAGTTCGAAAACCAGCCTGGCCCGATCAAATTTGATGGAGTTATGGCCCTTAATTAGTCATTACCGGCGGTAAGCCACCGAAAACGAGACACAGCATCTCTGATGCCACCTCTTGTATAACTACTACTAAATACTCTGTGATGCTCACAAACATTAACTACACCAGGCATGCACTAAATATTTGGAAACAATTTATTATGTCATTTTGGAAAAGCCCTGTTGTCCTAGGAAAATGATCTGAGCAGGAATTCTAGAGATGTAAATTTGATAGAGATTATAGGCGTCACCATGTTGGTCTATTGAACATTACTAATAGAAGATGTCTATTGAGTCACAATTCTATACATAATTTATTAACCGGGTGCACTAAATTCCACTGGAGCCGAGCTTTAGAGAGGCTCAAATCCAATTTAGTGAGGAGGTTAATAAATTTTGTAAAGAATTGTGACCAATTTTAGCAAGAAAAAACCATCTCAAAACCGCGGGGTTAAAACAAAATTAATAATGATTTCATTTCACAACCATAGAGTAAGTAAAGACATCTTCAAGAAAAAAATAGTTCCATTTTAAATGTGTCTTTTCATGTTGACAACATATTCAACCACCCTTATCACCTATGTTTATCTCAGTCAAAATTAAATAACCGAATACAAATTGAATATCATAATCTATACTATATATTTTGAGACTTCCGTATATATATATGTGTGTGTGTGTGTGTGTGTGTGGGTACTTCATAGAATCCAAAACGCGTGTACAGATTGAGCTCAAATTTCGTATATAAGTGTAAAATCCCACCGACACGACCGTGGTCGCGTTTTGGAGAAGCTCAGAGCACCCGTTCTCCAATCTCTGTCACAAAAAACCGCACTGCAGTGGTTAAGACATCAACGATCTTTATATTGACCTTATACGGAGGTGTTAACAATCAACGCTCTTTATTGCAATGGACGTGGCTAAACGACACCCCATGCGTCCGAAATACGGATTCGGATTCCAATGGACGTGGCTAAACGACTGACCCCATGCGGACGAAATGCAATTATCTCGACTATATATTGCAGAGGGATTTCACGACGGGATTAATTGACTGTCCGCTCTGAAGTTTAGGACGGGGAGGACGGGTACCATGAATTAACTCATTGAAAAACAAAGAATGCGTTATCTCGTAAACGGGTGGAGCTATCGACTTGAAATTTGCTATGTGAATGTATCTTGCCCCGGATACAAATTTTATCGGGTCGCCGAGCCCGTGCGACGCCAGCTTCGTGCATGCGCAGACGAGATCTCGGAAACGGGTGGAGCTATCGACTTGAAATTTGATATGTGAATGTATCTTGCCCCGGGTACGAATTTTATCGGGTCGCCGAGCCCGTGCGACGCCCATGCAGCGCGTGCGCAGACGAGATCTCGGAAACAGGTGGAGCTATCGACTTGAAATTTGCTATGTGAATGTATCTTGCCCCGGATACAAATTTTATCGGGTCGCCGAGCCCGTGCGACGCAAGCTTCGCGCATGCGCAGACCAGATCTCGGAAACGGGTGGAGCTATCGACTTGAAATTTGGTTAAATTAAAAAAATGTCATGTTTCTGAAACAAAGCCATGAGACGAATGCCGCCAGTGGCGGGCTAACCTGTTAGTCTCATATATATTTTGAAGACCTCTGTCTGTCTGTCTGTATGTCTGTCTGTCTGTCTGTATGTCATTGATACAAATCTACGATTCTCGACCGATCGGGACGAAACTTGGTACGTGTGTGTAGTTTGACCAGGCGGTGGACGTTGTCGTATTGACGAACCCGTGCGGCGCCCGATTCGCGTATGCGCAGACGAGATCTCGGAAACGGGTGGAGCTATCGACTTGAAATTTGCTATGTGAATGTATCTTGCCCCGGATACGAATTTTATCGGGTCGCCGAGCCCGTGCGACGCCAGCTTCGTGCATGCGCAGACGAGATCTCGCAAACGGGTGGAGCTATCGACTTGAAATTTGCTATGTGAATGTATCTTGCCCCGGATACGAAATTTATCGGGTCGCCGAGCCCGTGCGACGCCAGCTTCGCGCATGCGCAGACGAGATCTGGGAAACGGGTGAAGCTATCGACTTGAAATTTGGTTTTGAATAGCCCGGACAACGTCGGGCTCATCGGCTAGTCTAAAATTTGGTATGTAGGCCTACTTTGATCCTGGGAACAATATGGGCAGGTCCAAATTTACATGTGACCGTGTCCTTGACCTCGCTCATATACGCTCATATAGGCATATATTTCTGGCAAAGAAATCCCTAAATAGCCCGGACGAAGTCGGGCACATCAGCTAGTTATATTCTAATTAACATAATAATAATATTGATCGATACCATTGCGCTAAGCTCTTGCGTCACTGCGTCACCGATAATACACGTGTGTCTTAATAAAAATAAGAGGCTGGTTTAATAAGGGATAACTTTGTGATAAATAGTGTTATTATTCTGTTATTCACAGACTTACAGTGCCCAAGTGGCCAGGTATTTCAACAGTGTGGGGACCCATGCACAAGAACTTGCCGTAACATTGCTGAAACTGGAACTTGCACCACGAGATGTGTAGAAGGCTGTAACTGTCCTCATGGACAAGCTTTAAATGATGATGGACTGTGTGTTGCTATCATTGACTGTCCGTGTCTATTCCACAACCAAGAGTATTCAGCTGGTTACACCACTCAAATGGGTGATAAAATATGGTAAGTACATGCAGTAATTAATGCCCTAAATAATCGACTTAACCACAGCAGAATTATGGGTAATTTTTCAGGGTTTAGTCGGAAATATGGCTTGTTGCCATTCATCGGAAAGCTCTCAGTGGGAGCTTTCCAATGAATGGCAACAAGCCATATTTCCGACTAAATCCTGAAAAATTACCCATAATTCTGCTGTGTTTAAGGAGTCGATTATTTAGAGCATTACTGTGCATGTGTTCGGTGCAAGTCTGAATTTAGTGTGTCTGACAATTGCAGAATGAGGTCCCCAGAGGGTGAATTTAGTTACACTACCAGGGGTCTATATCATTTCTTTAATTTGTATAGCATTTTGCAGCACTGGGTAGATTTTGTATAGCATTCCCCACCAATACGTTTTTTTCAATGAAAATTGGTTTGCAGAAATTGCAATGCGAATCCTGTTACATCGAGCTCTGGACACTACCCCGCAGAGTGGGCTAGCATCACCAAGTTTACCCTCTGAGGACTTCATTCTGCTTAGGCCTTAGTTCAATACTCTCAAATTAACATTGCTTTTTGGTGACTTTCCTTTCTGTTCAGTTTCTATATCCTCTAATTTGCAGAAGATAAAATGCATAATCAATGTGACTAATAGGTAAACATCACCAACGTCAACTGGGGAACTTCAATCTGATCCTAGGTCTCCTTTGAGAATTGCTTTGAAAATTTACAAGCATAGGATCACTTCTAGATGTGAGCTATTGTATTTGAACACCATATGGCTCTCCATGTTGACCTCTAGTATTACTTGAGCATTTCAACTTTCCACATTCCTTATCGCTCCTTTGACCATAAGGTATGACACTATCTCCTCTTAAAGTTGAACTTCATTGTCATAAATAACAATGCTGCACTCTTCATCCAAAGATTTCGGCCTCACGTCTTTCTTAAACAACAAAAATGAATGTATGTTATATAACTTTCTGACTCAAGTTTGTGAGAAACGCTAGCTGTACATTTGCTATTGCCATTGATAAGGGCAGCTTCAAAGCCAATATTTCAGATGAAGAGTGAATTGTTATTCATTTTGTCGAAACAATGTCCCTTATTTTGAACATGAATCTCTTTATTCTATGTTAAATGGACCCAAGAAACACGTAAATATGCAAGATATTTAAAAGTCTGCAAAAAAATCACTACTTAGAAGAACGTAAAGTTCAAAAGACAAACCTTGTCACTATGGATAGTTCTCCAACAACGAAATTTTGCATGTTGAAACCATTGTTATGTAAACTAAACTGTTACAGTGATTTGTCAACAAACATCTCTAATCATGTATTAAGTTCAAATATTTTAGTCTGAATATGATTTTCAGAATATTTTTCAATGTTTTGACCTTTTCAAATGTTTACCGTCAAGTTTTTAGTTAACTTTGGTATCTTATTGGACTAATTGGCCTTCGGTAATTCCACTGTAACAGTAATTTTTACATAAAAATGACATGCAAAATTTTGAAGTTATTAATAACGAAAACAAAATCACATTCTATGTTCTTCTTAGTGGTGATACAGTAATACCCTAAATAATCAACTCCTTAACCACAGCAGAATTATGGGTAACTTTTCAGGATTTAGTCGGAAATATGGATTGTTGCCATTTATCAGAAAGCTCTCACTGAGAGCTTTCCAATGAATGGCAACAAGCCATATTTCTGACTAAATCCTGAAAACTTACCCATAATTCTGCTGTGGTTAAGGAGTCGATTATTTAGGGCATTACTATAGTTGTACAAACATGATGATTTTTCACAATACCCACTGCGAGTGTCTTATGTCCATTTAAGACGGTTCATTTATAATATTGCAGCACATGTGAGAATGCTGAATGGTTCTGTGAAGACTTCCAAAATAGAACAACCAGCAGGCGCCTTCAGCCGATTTGTCAAGATAATGACAAAGAGTACAGCACCTGTGCTAGTGAATGCGTTGCTACTTGTGCAAACCTGAATGTTCCAGAGGAGTGTGACTCGGAGACTTGTAAACCAGGCTGCGTGTGCAGGTATTAACCTTTTCTATACTAAATACTCATTGACAAGTAGTTATCCCTTAGTAAATGTTCAGATAATAAATTCAACAAAACGATCGTTTGTTGAACTTATTATCTGAACATTTCCCTCCAAAGAATAGGACTAAATCTTCGAACTTGTAATATCCGCTGTTTGCTTAGTTTTTGTGAAAACCCCTCCAGATTAATATTAGACCATTCCAATATATAATTTTGAGACTGATTTTGGAGAATGTGACTAAATCCAAATTTGTTATCCTCACCCAAACTTATTTATAAATGGGTTCCTTACGTCTGTCTGTCTGTCTGTCCACAACAAATTTGGAGCTCTCTATCTCAGTCATCATAGGTTTGGATTTTGATGATCTTGGTATGCTCATGACCCATTATGGTGACGGGGATATCCACATGAAAAGGTTTCATCCATTCATTTATTGCTGAGTTGTGTATCTATAGTAATGCCCTAAATAATCGACTCCTTAACCACAAAAGAATTATGGGTAATTGTTCAGAGCTTTCCGATGAATGGCAACAAGCCATATTTCCAACTAAATCCTGAAAAATTAGCCATAATTCTTCTGTGGTTAAGGAGTCGATTATTTAGGGCATTACTGTAATTTGGATTCTGGGTGTAAAAACGAAGAAACAGCAGTCCTTCACGATTGCTCTCGCACCCATACGCTCTCGTAATTTTCAAATTCTCACTCGTCCCTCTTGTCAAAATGCTCATGGTGACTGTAATCATTGATTCAATATTGAACAATTTGAAGGTTTATTTAGATCCATTCCCATCTCAATTCAATTACTGTATTCACCCATCAGTAAGCCCAGGGGGCCCATGCAATTTTTGACACAAAAACTTGAGACATGGTTTACTTTCGAGGACCCCCGCATGCAAAGTCTTAGTTTGCATTCATAGTGCTAATCTAATGTTGTGTTTTATCTGATGTATATTATTTTAGTCCAAACAAAAAAAGATATTTGATTCTCAGTCACGAGGGTATTATTTAAAAAAAAAAATTCTACCCATAGACTGGCATAGTAAGCATGGGTTATTATACCTTCCCGGGTCCAGCAAATGTAGGGAGAACTTTATAATGGAAATAAACTAATTTAATCTGATATAAAAAATGACAAATTATGACATTTTACTAACCAGGGATTGCCTAGATTGATATATATATTGATATGATTTTAATATCGACACGATCATTTTTAACAACACCCAGAACTACATATCCAATTCATATAAACATACGCAATGTAAATACAGTCAAAACGAAAAGATAAAGCGATCTTCCAAACTATCATAGAAAGTCTTGATTCAATTATTCCGCTGACTAATTAGAGACTGTATTTGTACCGCAGTGGATGATAGACAATAACACTTCAAATAATCATCATAAAGATGGCCAATATACACTGACTGTCAAACTGAGTTTTTATTGCATTTTTATTGTGTTCCTGAGTTTGGTTTTTATACCTTTTCGATTGATATTTCAACGAACCGCTCCGCTCGAAGACAGAAGACAAGATATACTTATATAATCTATATTTAGTCGGAGTGGCATCTAGCTAAACATGATATACTATATAACCTAAATAAAGCTACCGCAGACAACTCTGCCTTGCTCCAATCGACAGATAAACATACTCGTATAATTATCCAGTTTAAGTGTTTCATGAAAGCACAAATACACGAGGCCTACATGTGTAATGCATATACCTCATTGAATTTGTATCGTGCATTTATTTTTTTTTGTATAAAACTATGTGATATGTTTATATCTATTTTGTCACCTATATGTTGAAACACTAATCTTGTGTATGATGTGTATTGTTTAAACTCTCTATTTGCGGAGGAAATAAAGGTATATATATATATATATTTGAAACATAACTAATTTCCGTGGTACAGTTTCCTATTTTCGTGTTACGTAGTTTACAACTACGGTGAAATCCAAATTGTAATAAAATGGTCCAACTCGGATAAATTTTTTTTCGAATCAGCAATGCCTGAGATTCTAAACCCTTTTGGCCTTATTAATTATTTAATGAAAATAATTTGTTTTGTGTTTTATTGTCAGACAAATATTAAAAATAAGACACAAAGTCATCTTATACATTGTAATTCAGCATCTTGTGAAACATAATGGGGCAGGTAGTATTAATGAGATTGCAATGGCAATTAGCTGGAGTAATTGCTATTTTTGTGCATGAATTTTTATCATCTTCAAACTGAGTTAACCTGACATCAATGTATGCTCGCCCGTAAGTTCTAAAACACGAGGTTATCTTATCTACAAGGACCACCCCATGATTTTTTTGGAAGGGCGTATACTCAGAGATGGGCTTATTGACGAGTGTATAGAGTATAGGCATGTAAAAATGTAACTGGATATAGGTCTATTCAGTCTGAGTAAACTGATACCTAAATATTCATTACAACATTGAATATTAGGTCTGACGGATAACATCGCTATCTCATTTCCAAGTCCTCGGGATTCCGTAATCTGATTGATTGCGTAAATTATTTTCCGTCCAATGAAACCGTGTGGGTTAATAAACAAGTGTTAGAGTGGGCGGAGACTCCCACAATGTCACCTCTAAATATAATAACAGAGCGGAATTTTGGTCGGTATTTCTCCGATCGAAAGCGATGCTTGCAAATACAACACAGACAGAAAAAATGGCTTCGAAATTATATATTCGGTACGATTCGGATTAATTTGAAGGATGTGCTACTGATAGATAGGCCTGCGCATGGTACCAACTTGGCCTCCCATAAATATAAATAGAACTCACTCATGTCCGTGTATTTGATTTACTTTATTGTAACATGTTTTGCAAATCAAATTATTTGTCGTAAAAAAGTCATCTGAAAGTTAAACACCAAGGAAATGACTTAATTTTATGCTTTTAAATAGTTCTAAAGCATCATTTTTGATGACGACCTTATTTTTTGCTCTCGGATGCAGCTTTCCGGTTGATGCAGCGAGTTCATCTCCCGAAAAAGAATAGTCGCACACACGACAAATATTATCTTCTGCAAGTTTATGTCGCGACACAGGCCATTGTTTGCGAAGTACAACAAATAACAGGTGGGGACACCTGTCAATCATCGATGTATTTTTAAAAAGCCGTGACGTCATTTTGGGGAAGCCCTTCGCTGAATGGTTTTGGCGAGATTAGCTCCAGACTCTATATTTCAAATATAGAGTCGACGTTCACCCAGACTGAGGTCTATTATATCTGTCTTTTGAATTGCAGGATCAAAGAATTAAGTGCTCTCGCTGAAACAGAATATTTTTTCTCTTGTGTTCAATTCAGTTGTTTTAATATGTTTTATTACAATTCAATGCAATTTGTTAATAAATTGTCTCTCTTTCAGGTCTGGCCTGGTCCAAATTGGAGATTCCTGTGTTAAACCACAAGAATGCCCTTGTATCCATGGTAACAAGAACTACTACAATGGGGATGTTATTGTGAAAGACTGCAATGAATGGTAAGAGAGAATTCATTCACTTGATGGATTTTATAGAAATGCATGAACTTCAAAAGCATGTAGATTACAAACCGATGAAAACCTGCTGAATTCTGAAAATATAATCCAAATTTACAACAGTAGTCAACAAATTTAAAGCCTGTGGCGACATCGTTATGCTTCAAAATTGTTTGTGAGATCAAGTCTGAGTTTTTTGTGCCTGTCATTTGCAGAACGAGGTCCGCAGAGGGTGAATTTAGTGATGCTATCCCACATAGCGGGCTGGCATCACTAAATTCACCCTCTGGGGACCTCGATCATTCTGTTTAGGCCTCATCTTCTCTGGAAAGTTTCTTTATTATCAAATTTCTATAGAAACTTCTTTACATAGATTCTATTTATTTTTTAGTTTAGTTTCTCTATATCCCCAAATTGCATTGACAGACGGCACATTGCATAATCGAGGTTCCCAATGGGGGTACATAATAATATTCACCATTTGGGAACCTCAATCTCAGTCTATGTCTCCCAAAGCAGATGATGCCATGAAGAATGAGGTCCCAAGAGGGTGAATTTGGTGATGCTAGCCCACTGTACAGGATAGCATCACTAAACTCACCCTCTGGGGACCTCATTTTGCAAATGACAGGAACACTAAACTCAGGTTCAGAAAGACCCATTGCTTCTAATCAGGTCTGAAAATATGGTGCCTGACATTTGTATAATGAGGTCTCCAGAGGTGAATTTAGTGATGCTACCCGCAGAAGAATCACCGAATTCATCCTTTGGGGACCTCATTTTGCATGGCCTCATCTGCTCTGGGAGACCTGGTACATCAGAATATTAAGTTCCCAGATGGTGAGGATTGTGATATGCACCTACTGGGGACCTTTCTAACTAAAAAAAACTTATTTGATAATAATTAAGATACTTTTCGGAGGAGATGAGGCCTAAGCAGAATGAGGTCCCCAGAAGGTGAATTTAGTGATGCTAGCCCACCGTGCTACTTGCAACCATGTTATTTCCATATATTAAACGTCCATGGTACAAGAGTTGTAAAATTTCCTCGGAATATAATTTATTGTGTTACACTAATTTCAGTGAATGTCATGGCCAGAATTGGATATGTGACACTAAGGACTGCCCGGGAATATGTACAGCATACGGTGAATCACATTACACAACATTTGATGGCAAAATGTACAACTTTGACGGACAGTGTGGATACGTTCTTGTGAAATCTGCTGAGACTAATCTACACACATTCATGATAACTACAGAGAATGTCCAATGTGGAACAAGTGGAGTCACATGTGCCAAGTCAATAGAAATCTCAACAGGACAACTCGGTAAGATTCATCATGTTGTTGGCTTTTTAAAGATGGTCTACCTAATCTTATAACAAGTTTCATATAGTAATAAAATTAATAAAAACATGAATCAAAGACCCCTGTCCAGACCTCTATCACAAATTGTCTTGAAACCTGATAAGAAATGCCAGAGATACAAATCGCCCAGCACACCAAAGGAAGTGACATAAATATTTTGTTTTGAAAAGAAAGAAGTGAACCCACTCAAAATTATCTACAGTAATGCTCTAAATAATCGATTCCTTAACCACAGCAGAACTATGGGTAATTTTTCAGGATTTAGTCGGAAATATGGATTGTTGCCATTCGTCGGAAAGCTCTCACAGAGAGCTTTCCGATGAATGGCAAGCCATATTTCCGACTAAATCCTGAAAAGTTACCCATAATTCTGCTGTGGTTAAGGAGTCAATTATTTAGAGCATTACTGTATGACACGGTATTGTAAATTATCTGTGATGTCACGTACATATATTACCTATATAGATTACTCCAGAGTCAGTCACTTGTTATTAATGAATATTTATTAATCATGTAAAGAGATACAGTAATGCCCCAAATAATCGACTCCTTAACTACAGCAGAATTATGGGTAACTTTTCATGATTTAGTCGGAAATATGGCTTGTTGCCATTCATCGGAAAGCTCTCACTGAGAGCTTTCCGATGAATGGCAACAAGCCATATTTCCGACTAAATCATGAAAAGTTACCCATAATTCTCAGACTTTCATTTTTAGAAAATATAGGCGCGCAGAGTCCCGCTCGCTGGGTGATGGCCAGGCACGCGGTTCTATCAAGATAAAATAAACAGCGGAAATACATTCATAAATGCCGCGTAAATTGAATTAGTTTACTCACGATCGATGTCCAGTGAATCTCTTTGATGGTTTAACACTGCTTAATCCGCTATCCATAAGCACAAGTGAATGTTACACACTATGTGTTATATTGTACATGCTCCTATATTAATTGTAATTCATAATTATTAATAAGGAATCAATTTAATACTCCGATTCCATGCTGACAGAATAAATATCAACATCTCCCGGCCACGTGGTCTCGCTTTGATTTTCCAGGAATTTATGTGACGTCATAAGCCATACATAGAAATGTATTTTTAGCTTTGAATCATTCAGTCTAAGACAGATAGTGCATTCGACACGTCACACCGTGTGACCTCGTCTGGGTAGACACTGAAAATAGCGTTATCAGGTTCGCTCTCTGTATTTGGCCTAGGTGCGCGATCGATCGCTTGCTGGTTTTCAATTTTAGCCGCGCGATGGTGCGCAAGAGGTTAAGGAGTCGATTATTTAGGGCATATTACTGTAATTCTTCTTTCACAACTGGCTGTTACAGCGAGTATCTGTGTTTGAAGCTGAAAATTATCATCATTTAATTTGTTTTCTCTTTTTATTCTGAATAGGTTCCTTAGATTTCCATAGAATGCAGCTGGTTCGCGGTAAACCAGTGGTACTGGAAGCCAGTTCACCCTTCACAGTAAGAGAGGTTGGAACAATGCTGGAAATATTTACTCCTGATGGCATCAGTATACAGTGGGATCATGGCACACTATTATACATCAAACTGGCTACAGAACACAGAGGCAAGGTACGTCTCATGCATGCAGGGTGTAACAATTGTGTTTTCCATCAACTGACAAACTACAGTAATGCCCTAATTAATCGACTCCTTAACCACAGCAGAATTATGGGTAACTTTTCAGGATTTAGTCGGAAATATGGCTTGTTGCCATTCATCGGTAAGATCTCGGGGAGAGCTTTCCGATGAATGGCAACAAGCCATATTTCTGACTAAATCCTGAAAAGTTACCATAATTTTGCTGTGGTTAAGGAGTCGATTAATTAGGGCATTACTGTACTTCTGGGTTCCCCACTTGCAATATCTTAGTGGGTTTTACGTGTTACAAACTTCCTATCATGGGGGAGATGACTTGAAATAAACCTTCCATGACTGGAGGTTCCTGAAATTTTACAAAAACCCTGTGTCAATGCATTCTCTTATATATACACGAGTCTCCCATAGGGAGCCTCCCATATATAAGAGAACACATTGGCCTAACAATATTTAACTTGACCTTGTAAGCCACTGCATTCTCTTATATATGCGAGGCTTTCTATGGAAGAATCATATATAAGAGAATGCACTGGCACAGGATATTTAATGCTGTACCAGTGCAGCTCTCTCGATGAAAGGGTTAAGCTTGTTGAATCCCCCCAATTAAAACTCTATTCTTTATCAAATAAATTGTAACGTATTTTGTTTATATGTTATATTATTTAGAAATAAATATATTTACACCAAATTCCTATGATGCTATTGCAATTATACCCCCCCCCCCCCCCATAATTATGTCGGAGCTTTTATTCCTACATTTTTAGGTCGATGTTTTTGAAACTTGGCACCGATATATAGTACCATGGGAGCCTGTGCACCTGCGATTAATGACAACTTCTGACTTTTTTTGTTGAGTTATTCTCCTTTTTTCGACTTAGAACATTTTCGCAACATGCAAAATTTTGTCCGAGCTTTTATTCCTACATTTTTGGGTCAATAGGTTTAGGATTAGAGTTAGGGTTGTGCCCCTGCAATGGGAATCTGTTATTTTATTATTTTAACTTAATGTTTACTGACATGTGAAACATCTTAGTGTTTTAAAAACATGGGGTGTATCCTTTGTCTCATTGGGACAGTCACACCTCTAGTTACTGCTGGAATGGGAAGTCTCGATGAAAGGAAGGTTGAATGATTAATATGTATACCCCTAGGGACCAGCCTAGAGGTTTCAAATTGGGAGAAGTCACTTCAGAGAAGTCACTTCTCCCTACTAGACTATTGGGGAGAAATGGACTGTTGTTAACCCTTTACCCAACAAACCGGCCAAAAACGGCCAAATAAAGCTGCAACAGCCTAAATTATCTTGGGTCTGTCTCAATAAAACCATACAAATATGGATATCATTGGAACCGGCTCATTGACCACATTGTGATGATTACAGTTATGCCCTGTGTCAATGCATTCTCTTATATATGCGAGTCGACCATAGGTCGCCTCGCATATATAAGAGAATGCATTGGCCTAAAAAAAATCTTTTTTTAACACTTTTTATCATTTTTTCTTACATTCTTTAACAATTTTATAATTTTTAATGTGTTAACCCAATGCATTCTCTTATATATGCGAGGCGACCTATGGTCGACTCGCATATATAAGAGAATGCATTGGCACAGGGCCGTTCTGTTGGGTAAAGGGTTAAGGAAAAGTCATAATTGGTCAAGTTCAATTTACACCCTAACATAAACCCTTCTATGATCCAATAAGTATCATGCAACACAAGAGCCCATTTATAAAACCATTATAATGAGTAACAACACCATTATAATCAGTAAGTATACTTTAACCCTTTCAGTGCCAGGGGCCGATCTCATCGGCCTTAATTTATGGTCTGTAAAATCGGCCCTAAAAAAATATTATTTTTTTTTTTTAGATTTTTAAAAAATTATTAAAATTGTAAAAAATTGTAAAAAATAATAACAAATGATGAAAAATTGTTAGGCCAATGCATTCTCTTATATATGCGAGGCGACCTGTGGTCGACTCGCATATATAAGAGAATGCATTGGCACAGGGTATATGGGTTGATACAAAAATCGGACCTGGCACTCAAAGGGTTAAATATGCTGTTGGGTCATTTGCTTACTGGTATATGAAAGAGAAGTCACTTCTCCCAGGTACAAACATAAGGAGAATTGGCACATTTTATAGAGAAGATGTCTATAAAGTCGCCCTCGAGGCTGGTACCTGTATAATAGACGTACAAGCTTGTTCTGTTAGTTGCAGTGAATTATCCTATATATATATTAGTCTCCCATAGGGAGCCTCAAATATATAAGAGAATGTATTGGCTTACAAGGTCAGGTAAATATTGATAGGCTGAATGTATTCTCTTATATAAGCGAGGCTCCCTATGGGAGACTCCCATATATAAGAGAATGCATTGGCACAGGGTTTCCTCAAAATGTCAAGAAGCTCCAGTCATGGAAGGGTTTTAAAATTCAACTTTTTTCTTGCAACTTTTTTCTTGTTAACTGAAAGAAAGATTAACATTCAGTTTCCTGTAAGGTAAGGATGGACATTATGGCAAAAGTTTGTATGCAGTTGATATTTTTTGCATTAACCCTTTACCCAACAAAACGGCCAAAAACACCCAAATAAAGCTTCAACAGCCTAAAATAGCTTGGGTCTGTCTCAATAACATCATACAAATATGGAGATCATTGGAACCGGTTCATTGACCACATTGTGATGGTTACAGTTATGCCCTGTGCCAATGCATTCTCTTATATATGCAAGTCGACCATAGGTCGCCTCGCATATATAAGAGAATGCATTGGCCTAAAAAAAAACAATAAAAAAAAACAATTTTATAATATTTTTTTACATTCTTTGACAATTTTATCATTTTTAATATGTGTTAAGCCAATGCATTCTCTTATATATGCGAGGCGACCTATGTTCGACTCGCATATATAAGATAATGCATTGGCACAGGGCCGTTCTGTTGGGTAAAGGGTTAATGAAAATGAAATTATATGCATGTCAAAAGTTTGGACTTGATAAATTTTGCCACCGCCAGCTTAAACCCTACTGGAATACTCTTTCCTCAGGTTGAAGGTTTGTGCGGAAATTTTGATGATTCGGAGAGCAATGACTTCATCCCATCACAAGGTGGCCCTACCGCCATCAGGTCATCACTGTTCGCTGACAGCTGGAAAGTCGAGGACTACTGTGCTCCTTCAAAAGAGATTACAAACCCTTGTCAGAATGTTACGCATCGTCACCAGTGGGCACAACAGAAATGCGGAATCATCAAAAGCGAAACATTTCAACCCTGTCATCATTCTGTGAGCTATAAGGACTTTTATGACCGCTGCGTGTATGACGCTTGTGGCTGCGATTTTGGAGGCGATTGTGAATGTCTTTGTACTGCTATAGCAGCTTACGCTCAAGAATGCAGCAGACATGGAATTCAGGTCAAATGGAGGTCACAAGAACTATGCCGTTAGTATTAACCATGTTATGACTGAAGTTTGGTATGATATTGAGAATTACCACTAGCCAGAGAGTCAGTCTGAGTCACGGACGAGTCTGAGTTTAGCATGTCTGTCATTTGCAGAATGAGGTCCCCAGAGGGTGAATTTAGTGATGCTATACCTCACAGTGGGCTAGCATAACTAAATTCACCCTCTGGGGACCTCATTCTGCATGGCCTCATCTGCTATGGGAGACATAATCTCAGATCGAAGTTCACAAATAGTGAATATTGTGATGTACACCCATTGGGAACCTCGATTATTCAATGTGTCGTCTGCCAATTTGGGGATATAGAGAGACTAAACTAAAAAAGAAATATCTATGTGAAGAAGTTTCTATAGAAATTTCATAATAAAGAAACTTTCCATAGAAGATGAGGCCAAAGCAGAATGAGATCCCCAGAGGGTGAATTTAGTGATGCTAGCTTTGATTGCGGGATAGCGTCACTAAATTCACCTCTGGGGACCTCATTCTGCTAATGACACACAAACTCAGTCTTGCTCAGGAATTGGGATGATAATTGATGATATTGAGAATTTTCACTGACTTTTGAGTGTAATAGATTCTGGTACGACACAACGCAAATTAAATTAAGCTTTATGTATGTAATCATACCAATAACTATAATTGAATACCAGAAATCTGCCATGTTTTCAATGTAACTAACTTGGAGGCAGTTAGTCTATATTATTATGTTAAGAAGAAAATACAAGATTTGAGACAATATTAAGGGCATGCAATGTCAATTTCTCATTTTTCAGACCAAAAAATTTCAAAAATCATGCAAGCACACGGTTTTTAATTTTAGTTTTATTTCTTGAGCACATGCCACATTCCACTCCTAGATTGGCTAGCTCTTGGTTTAATATCAGTTGACTTTGGCCATTTTTACCCAAACAAATGTCCACTAAAGTTTGTTGATAAACTCCAGATGATTTATTTCAACCAATAAAGTTATATCATTGACATATGTGTTTGCAGACGCAATTGTAATAATCGGAAATTTTAATCCGGAAACTGTGTTCGATCTCAGTTTGGAGCAAGTTTCTATAAATATGCCGCAATTATTTTGTACTGATTATAATTTTTCCAACATCTAAAATGTTAATAAAAAGGTTGCATGGGTGGGGTTTTTGGACCATGCACGTGGCCCTGAGAAACAGGAATTTGAGTTTGCATGGCCTAACAACAGTCATGTACATGTATATCTCATGTTTGTCATCTCCTCGGCTGTATCATTCCATGTTATATAGTGTCTGAATATGATAGTTCTGAAGTATGCATGTCCATACTCAGTACGTATATTTGTATATAACACATGACATGATCTTCTTCCTCCACACTCAGTATGGACTTATAATATATATACCGGTAGGCTATAACAGGCAAAATAGACTTCAAACGATAGTACCATATGCATGTGATTTCAGGCTGACACTTTTATAAACAATTAGCAAAAACAATCTTCAAAATATTTTTCAGCGATGCAGTGTAAGAGCTGTGATGTATACAGTCCGTGTGTGTCTAGCTGTCCGAAGAAGACATGTAATAACCTGTTACACTACGATAATATGACCAGCGAATGTTCCAAGGAGACTTGCGTAGAAGGATGTGAGAGCA
The DNA here is from genome assembly GCA_032622095.1 of Siphonodentalium dalli. Taxonomy (NCBI): domain Eukaryota; kingdom Metazoa; phylum Mollusca; class Scaphopoda; order Gadilida; family Siphonodentaliidae; genus Siphonodentalium; species Siphonodentalium dalli. The sequence continues at coordinate 94,412,120 of CP136068.1, forward strand.
AGCCATGTCCGCGGGGCCAGGTCTATGAAGCAGACGGTCAATTGAACTGCATACCTGAGTCCTTCTGTGATACGCCCGCGTGTGTAATCAACGGCGTAAGTTACAGGGAACATGAGCGGATCCAGGATGAGAGCGTTTGTCGACCAGAATGTGAAATCTGGTAGGTCATGATTAACTAATATTATCATTACATGATGGATTCTCCCATTCAGTAATAAATGTATACATTGCAATTTCTATTATTCGTTTGGAGGGGTGTCTTGATAATACAAGACCAGAAGATATAGGTTTTCTATTTAGTTATTTGGCGTCGTTGATCATTCTGGGCATTCCCCTAGTGAACAATTCGTCAGCGATTTTTAATTTAATAATCAAAATCTTAAATATTATTAGAATTAAAACATTATTTAATTGTACACCAAGACCGAAGGAAATGGTAGGTATACTGGATTACATGCATCTGATCTTCCATCCGTTGGTCCTGTCCGTCGGCCCTGGTAGATATCTCAACCACCAGGTGTTAGATCTCAATGAAATTTGGTATGGATGTTCACTACTATGAGGACATTTAATGGAGTGTTCAATCGTTTTGTTCTGGTTTTACGTTCTGGAGTTATTCATCTTTGTTTATCTGGAAATGTTATTTTTGTCCATCTGAGCAGACACCTCAGCCACAGATTGTCGGATCTCAATGAAATTAGGTATGGATTTTTTAACACTATGAGAAAATTCAGTGGAGTGTCAGCCCTCAAAATTATGAAAAATGTTCCACAGCAATTTTAATGCTGTGGCATTATTGATTCAACATGTTGCCATGGCATTTCCCACAGCAATGCTTATTGCCGTGTCTAATGTCGAGGATTGGAGTGTTCAAACATTTTTTTTTGGTTTTCCATTCTAGAGTTATTCATCTTTATTTATCTGGAAATGTTGATTTTTGGGACCGTCTGCCTGAGTATCTCAGCCATAGGTCATAGGTATGTGTACACTAGGTGGTATGCCACAGGAGTGGGGGGGGGCACAAAATACAGGTCAGGGTTGGAATTCGAGTTCCGTCAGCCAATATTCACCAGAGTTACGGCCCTTTTTGAAATCCAAATTTTGCAGGAGCCACAAAAAAATTATTTATCTTTGTAAATGGCACATTGTTATTTACTAATTGCTTGGTATGTTTATTCCCTCATATCGAAGTCGATGATGAAATAGTTATTTCAAAATTAATACATAATCTTTTATGACCTTTGACAGAAGATATTTATGCAAGTATATCAGTTTACTTTTGTGTTATATCATTCATTTACTCGCATGGATAATTTTCAGCAGGGTTATGCCAATGAATGAATCCACAGTCTTCATGGGAGGCAAATGGCGATTACTAGGAGACAATGATGTACAGATGCAATCGTCTGCTAAAAGGAATATAATTGATTTTACAGCATGTGCATATGCACAAGAACATATCTTGTTCTCATCTTCAAATGCAAAAAAATAAAATGAGTCATGCAAAATGAAAGACAAATTCATTATTGATAAATTTGCCAACATTATTTCTATGAGTGCATATGACTCACAAGTTCAGTACAATGATTTGACGGCAATAAAGTAGTGAAAAGCAGCCAATTTTACACTGAATTTATGCACATATATCCAAGTTAATGTGAACCAAAATGGCGTCAAATTTTTAATTCAGTGAATGAAAGGATCAGATGCTGATTGATAGGATATATTTGCTATTAAAGATGCATAAACCGAATTAACGCTCGCAAATTACTATTACTTAACTTCGGGGTAAAACATATTTGATGCGAGTCGAGGAACTCACCCATCAAAGCTTAGAGTGATCAGATATTGATTTTTGAAATCTATTATTTTTCACGACTGATACTTTTTAGTGACCCAGTAAAAAGTTGATGAGAAGATGGTCTCGGACCAAATTGTGGATGAAGATGGATAACTCTAAAATCAAGTGGCTTTTTTGTGTCCGATATTTGACAAACCGGCAAAATTTTGTTGAACAAAATGTTGATAAATAACAGGTTTTGGGCAATTTTATACTATAGTTGACAGTGGTTAGCATTATTTTTGGGCAATTAATCGATTCTGATAACTGAAGCGGCATTTACAAAAATGTCGGATTGGGTACCTTTAATTATTTGATTGACAGCTGTGGAAAAAGATCCATTCTAAAGTATGATTGTTATTGCTTTCAGTTATTGTACAAATGGTGTGATGCGGCGAATAACACAAGGACAGTGTTATGGTACTCTCCCACCGACAAGCACAATGTATTCTCCAACGACGCAACACTCAACATATACAACGACACATTCAGTCCCAAATCATTCCTCAACAGTTTCCATCATGAGTCATCAGTTCTCTACCACCACTCACAAATCAACTACATCCAGCCCGGAATCAACAACTCATACTGTGACTAGTTCCCAGTCAACAACTTCCACAAAGGATTCTACAACTCATTCCGTGACTGGTTCACCATCGACAACTTCCAGCTGGGATTCGACAACTCATACTGTGACGGGTCCCCAGTCATCTACGTCCAGTCAGGATTCAACAACTGATACTGTAACTGGTTCCCAGTCAACTACGTCCAGCCCTGATACAACAACTCATACTGTGACTGGTTCCCAGTCAACAACTTCCAGTCAGGATTCAACAACTCATACTGTGACTGGTTCCCAGGCAACAACTTCCAGCCAGGATTCGACAACTGATACTGTGACTGGTTCCCAGTCAACTACGTCCAGCCCGGATACAACAACTCATACTGTGACTGGTTCCCAGGCAACAACTTCCAGCCAGGATTCGACAACTGATACTGTGACTGGTTCCCGGTCAACTACGTCCAGCTCGGATACAACAACTCATACTGTAACTGGTTCCCAGTCAACTACGTCCAGCCAGGATTCGACAACTCATACTGTGACTGGATCCCAGTCAACAACTTCCAGCCAGGATTTGACAACTCATACTGTGACTGGTTCCCGGTCAACTACGTCCAGCCCTGATACAACAACTCATACTGTGACTGGTTCCCAGTCAACAACTTCCAGCCAGGATTCGACAACTCATACTGCGACTGGTTCCCGGTCAACTACGTCCAGCCCTGATACAACAACTCATACTGTGACTGGTTCCCGGTCAACTACATCCATCCCTGATACAACAACTCATACTGTGACTGGTTCCCAGTCAACAACTTCCAGCCAGGATTCGACAACTCATACTGTGACTGGTTCCCAGTCAACAACTTCCACGAAGGATTCAACAACTTTCAGCCCAGATTCTACAACTCATACTGTGACTGGTTCCCGGTCAACTACGTCCAGCCCTGATACAACAACTCATAGTGTGACTGGTTCCCGGTCAACTACGTCCAGCCCTGATACAACTACTCATACTGTGACTGGTTCCCAGTCAACAACTTCCAGCCAGGATTCGACAACTCATACTGTGACTGGTTCCCAGTCAACAACTTCCACGAAGGATTCAACAACTTTCAGCCCAGATTCTACAACTCATACTGTGACTGGTTCCCGGTCAACTACGTCCAGCCCTGATACAACAACTCATAGTGTGACTGGTTCCCGGTCAACTACGTCCAGCCCTGATACAACTACTCATACTGTGACTGGTTCCCGGTCAACTACGTCCAGCCCTGATACAACAACTCATACTGTGACTGGTTCCCAGTCAACAACTTCCAGCCAGGATTCAACAACTCATACTGTAACTGGTTCCCAGTCAACTACGTCCAGCCCTGATACAACAACTCATACTGTGACTGGTTCCCAGTCAACAACTTCCAGCCAGGATTCGACAACTCATACTGTGACTGGTTCCCGGTCAACAACTTCCAGCCAGGATTCGACAACTCATACTGTGACTGGTTCCCAGTCAACAACTTCAAGTCAGGATTTGACAACTCATACTGTGACTGGTTCCCAGTCAACAACTTCCACGAAGGATTCAACAACTTTCAGCCCAGATACTACAACTCGTACAGTGACTGGTTCCCAGTCAACAACTTCCACGAAGGATTCAACAACTTTCAGCCCAGATTCTACAACTCGTACAGTGACTGGTTCCCAGTCAACAACTTCCACGAAGGATTCAACAACTCCTACAGTGACGGGTTTCCAGTCAACTACATCCACTGTATACTATTCTACAAGTATTCCCATATCAACAACTCATTCTTCAACAACCTCAACAGGTTTGTACTTTTTTTTAATTATTTTACCATCAATTCCACCCCTTTTTTCCAGTTTTCTCAAAAAAAATTTCAACATTTTTAGTTAGTAACAATGGCAGTTAATTTAGCACTTAATAAATTGTGCTATTAAAGATTATACCATTATCACAGTCATTTGTACAAGCCAATCAATGAACAGGAAGTTTGGATCACCATTAAGAGTCTACTGTCACAATTCAGTGGATCAAATTACACATCGCATATATAGGGTTATGCGAATCGGTAATTTCAGAATCTGATATCGGATCATGTGGCTGATGTTGATATAATGAAATTGAATATTAAATCGATGTGCATTTTTTGATGTTACATAAGTTAACTAGCCTCTGATAATTTAATGCAATATGCTCGTTGCTACAGATATTGCAGATGCATCACTTGTCCTTCGATTATGAAAATTGTATGTGCACAGTTAATGTATGTGCACAGTTAATAGTGCACCTAAATTTTTATCCAGGTGTGCTTATGGGAATAACCTCCTGTATAATTATAATTTATACACCTTCTATACTAAATAATAATTGATGAGTTATTGTTATCCCTTTGAAATGTTCAGCCTGTGCAAAATTAGCAACAATGTCTCGATGATGGGCACAAATTGGATATTCAAAAATAATTTACACCGAATCTTACATGCGATACCAACATTGACATATTTGCAGGGCCCTATTTTATCGCTGAGAGGTGCACATCTGGTATCCATGTTTGGTCATGCACCCATCTCAGCACGAATTGCAGGGTTCGCGCTGCCACTTAACAAATTTGCCTATGGCAAAAAATATTTTCATTTGGCAAAACAAAAATTCATTTGGCAAAACATTTGGCAAGTGGGTTTTTAATTGTGGGATGTGAAGCATCTGGTCATAAAATATCGAAAGTGGGTTATCCGTTACGTGTGCCGACTTACGGACAATACAAAGGGAAACACGATCAAGAAATCTATCAACTTAGCATGGTCAGCATTGATATGTCGAAAGTTACATGCAATCCCTTCTTTCTGTCATAATCAAACATTCATCAAACAGCAAATCGACCGTATCAGCTGCTGGTATAAGTAACTTGTAACATGCTCTCACTGTAGATACCGCAAAAGGTAATAAAATAATTGTTACAGTTAATCATCCCTTTGTCTGTTTGGATTATGGACGCATGCAGTAACAATGCATATTAATTGCGACACTATATATCACGTTTTTATGATGCCAGTGTTTTATGACCAGTGAATATAAGACAGTAGGTTAATCAGCCGAATTTGAACTGCGATGGATTAATTTGTGGCTCATTTTTGTTAGCATTATTATGTAATTTTACCTGTCTGGGGTTAGTTTTTATAGTATATACACAGATAAAAAAAAAATGAGAATTTCCTCAAATTTCCCCAATTATACCTCCTAAAAAAAATTGGCAAATATTTTTGAAATTTGGCAAAAAATAATTTGGTCAAGCGCCAACCCTGATAACTCGGCAAAACCTACGAAATCACAGAATCCAATACACTTCACGTATACAGTAGTTCTTGTTCTATCAGTCTCAGTTAACTATAGACCCACATGTAAATAGATGTTTAATTTACCCGAACCGCGGGATTCCATATGTGTGACGTAATTTGGGGAAAGCCTGCATGCCTCCGAGAAATGGCATTTCGAAGTGACTATGATAGACTCTGTATGTCAGTATATGACTCTTTGAGTGCATGTTTACACAGACTGATGTGCTCAAGTCTGCAAATAGTGTGTCTGTCATTTGCAGAATGAGGTCCTCAGAGGGTGAATTTAGTGATGCTATCCCACACAGCGGGCTAGTATAACCAAGCTCACTTTCTGGGGACCTCATTCTGCTTAGGCCTCATCTTTTTGGAAGTATCTATAGTCTCAAATAACAAAAATTCTGGGAAGTTTCTTTATCCCCTAATTTGCAGAAGATAAAATGCATACTCAAGGTGACTAATGGGTGAACATCACCAACTTCAACTGGGGAACTTCGATCTGATCCTAGGTCTCCCATAACAGTCGAGACATAAATCAGAATGAGGTTCCCAGAGGGTGGATTTAGTGATGCTAGCTCACCATCGTCACTAAATTCACCCTCTGGGGGACCTCATTCTGCAAATGACAGACAAACTATTTGCAGACTTGGATGTGCTATTGAATCATTTCAGATCTGTGTCGCTATTGGTCTCAATGGGTCAATCATAATCAACCATTTCCTGGAATTGGGGAATACGAAGATTTCTTCAGCAACCGGAGAATGTTAACTGGCAAAATATGTAGCTCCAATAAGGTCAAGGAGATAAGCTGTAGACGAGTTAGTGACGGCATCGATTATGCTGAGGCAGGAGAGGGAGCAATATGTGACTTAACAACCAAAACATTGACCTGTCTCGGACCCGAGTGCTCAGATTACGAGATTCGTGTTTTCTGTGATGAATGCACAACTACCACAGGACATGAAACGACGACCGATGCTGTCATTACGTCCATTCCAGATTCGACAACTCATACTGTGACTGGATCCGAGTCAACAACTTCCAGCCAGGATTCAACAACTCATACTGTGACTGGTTCCCAGTCAACAATTTCCACGGAGGAATCAACAACTCACTCCATGACTGGTTCACCATCAACAACTTCCAGTCAGGGTTCAACAACTCGTACAGTGACAGATTCCCAGTCAACAACTTCTAGCCAGGGTTCGACAACTCATACTGTGACTGGTTCCCAGTCAACTTCTTCCAGTCAGGATTCAACAACTCATACCGGGACTGGTTCTTCATCAACTACATCAAGCCATGGATCCACAACTCACACTATGACTGATTCTCCATCAACAACTTCCAGCCAGGGTTCGACAACTCATACTGTGACTGGTTCCCAGTCAACAACTTCCAGTCAGGATTCGACAACTCGTAGAGTGACTGGTCCTCAGTCGACAACTTCCAGCCAGGGTTCAACAACTCCTACAGTGACAGGTTTCCAGTCAACTGCATCCACCGAACATGAGTCTACAAGTATTCCCATATCAACAACTCATTCTTCAACAACATCAACAGGTTTGTTCTTTTTTTTAGCTCAACTCTACAATGTAACCAGACCTGTTACCCTCAAAAAATATTTTCCGGAAGATTGGTCACGATTTCCGTGAGATTGGGGTCACCATCCGGGAGATTTTAAATAATTGGATTCCTTTTGCATTTTTTTAATTTCAATAAAGAAAAAAATTAAACAAAATTTCTTATCGTCTATCACACAGAAACATGAAAGTTTGATTACAAATTAACAAAGTATTCTTCAGGAAAACAGTTACTGTGCGGTTATACATATTGTCCATTTATAGAGAAAACATTGTTGGCCACGTATCAACAACCGTAAACTACTTTCGGTTTCATTTAGATCTCACGAGATTTCAACTGTCATGTTGAAAAGTACAATTCAGGAACGGACTTGTAAAGTTTAAAATCTAGAACATATGTTTCTTTTGAATTTTATCATACCATTTCAAGAGACCACGAGTCCTTAAACTTTGAATCGTATCGTCGGCGTTTTGCCAGTCTTTCAACAGAATCAGACATTTCAAAAATATAATGTATGGTTGCCAATACCGAGACATATATAAATGACCATTTTATGGGGTCATGCATAAAGCTCATTTGTAATCCAATATGAAAACAATCTGGCATAGTTAATATTAGTTATATAACATGAGGTTGCTCATCTCATTCCTCCTTTGTTTATTAAAACATGTGTGTGACAAACCATTTATTGCCAGACTAATCACCCGCGGCACATTGGCAGCTACTCCAAGCTATCGCGGTATTATTGCGTAACAGCAATGTCTGCACCGGACGCTAAACAATCGCACTCAGGTAGTTTTACCGCGTAAAAATACAACGAAAACGAAAGTAACTTTTAATTATTTTTTTGTTTGAGAAGATTGTTTCAAACCATGAGATTAGGAGGTGTCGCCGTGACACCGTGAGATGCATGGTGAAAACGGGAGACTCACAGCGAATCCGTGAGAAGTAACAGGTCTGAATGTAACGTTTGAGCTATTATCATGGTTGGCATTAGTCTTCCGTCCGTGCATCCATCAACAATTTCCACAGCACGCCCTACAGGCTGCAGGCCGCATCCCTCATCTGATCTTCCCTAAACTTATATGTATAGCTTCAGAGTGACCTATAGATAGGAGTTACCAAATATTTCCGAATTTCAATGAAAAACATGAAAAACAGCAGCCATCTTGGACTTCAAATTTGAATCCATCAGCACACCCTACAGCCTGTATTTATGGCCAGATAATTTTTTTTATTTTGCATGCACAATTGTGATCATGTGTAGTTGGAAGCTATCAAATTTGAATGAATTTCTATGAAAAACATGGCCGCCAGAAGCCATCTTGGATTTTACTCTTTGCATGACTAAATCATTTGGCACACTTTACAGACCACATCCCTCATCTGATCATCACCAAACTTCATATGAATCTTTGGGGTGACCTCTAGATTGGAGCCTCCTAATTTGACTGAAATTTGTTAAAAAACATAGCCGCCAACAGTCATCTTGGATTTCAAATTTGAATCCATTGGCACACCCCGCAGCCCACATCGGCGAGAGCTTTCCAATGAATGGCAACAAGCCATATTTCCGACTAAATCCTGAAAAGTTACCCATAATTCTGCTGTGGTTAAGAGGTCGATTAATTAGAGCATTACTGTAGATCAGTAAATGACTCTTGAGTGTATGTTTATGCAGACTGATGTGCTATTGAATCATTTCAGATCAATGCCGCTATTGGTCTCAATGGGTCAATCATAATCAACCATTTCCTGGAATTGGGGAATACGAAGATTTCTTCAGCAACCGGAGAATGTTAACTGGCAAAATATGTAGCTCCAATAAGGTCAAGGATGTAAGCTGTAGACGAGTTAGTGACGGCATCGATTATGCTGAGGCAGGAGAGGGAGCAATATGTGACCTAGCAACGAAAACATTGACCTGTCTTGGACCCGGGTGCTCAGATTACGAGATTTGTGTTCTCTGTGATGAATGCACAACTACCACAGGACATGAAACGACAACCACTACCACGTCATTACCAACGACAGGTACTACGGGTTATTCGTCTTCTTTGAATTGCAAATATAGTATATCCTCCAGGATTGTTATCTTAACCCTTTCATTACTGGAGCTTCCTGAAATTTTGCGAAACCCTGTGCCAATGCATTCTCCCATAGGGAGCCTCACATATATAAGAAATGCATTGGCCTAACAATATTTACCTTGTCATTGTAAGTCATTGTATTCTCTTATATATGCAAGGCTCCCTATGGGAGACTCGCCTCGCATATATAAGAGAATGCACTGGCCCAGGATCTATAATGCTGCGCCAGTGCAGCTCCCGTCATGAAAAGGTTAAGCTACTCAGTATAGACCATAGCCCAGAGGCCGGCAACTTGGGAGACATCTTCTCTCTAAAATATGCCACTTATTTTTGTCATTGAGAGAAGTGAATTCTCCATCATAAGTATACATATGTCCATACAGCATATGCTAAGTGTATATAAAGGTGTATTTACTCATTAGAATGATATCTTAACCCTTTCATGATGGGAGCTGTGCTGGTGCAGCATTAGAAACCCTGTGCCAGTGCATTCTCTTATATATGCGAGTCTCCCTATGCATATAAAAGAGAATGCACTGGCTTACAAGATCAAGGTAAATATTGTTAGGCCAATGCATTCTCTTATATATGGGAGGCGCCAATGAATTCTCTTATATATGTGAGGCGCCTTATGGGCGACTCGCATATATAGGATAATTCATTGGCACAGGGTTTTCGCATAATTCAGGAAGCTCCAGCATGAAAGGGTTAAATGGACCTTGTGCGTGTTTTGCATAATATTTATTTGATCATCACAGATAGTCGGTCTCACAACTGGGCTCTTTAGGGAATATCCAACCACTTTCTGTTTGATACTTATTCTAGAGTACTTTTCGATGAGGAATTCAGTAGTGCCGACCGATTTTTGATAAAAGGGGCCCAAATTCCATTTTTAAGGGCCTGAACCCCAATTTTTGGGGTTCAACACTTTTATCTCAAAGTTGAGCCCCCAATTAGAATTTTATTGACATATATGCATCAGTGCCACATACAGGTATGATTTCTGTACCATTATCAGACGGGATTGACCTTCAAAGAGCTCTTGACCCTGAAAATCCAAAATGGCCGACTTCAAATTTGCAAAAAAGAATAATTAAAAATTGTGCTACCTATAGAATTTTTTTATCTTTAAAGGATCAGCACCTTTGTGCTTCCACTCATGAGTGCTTAGCAAGGGTTTTGGATGGAATATATTGGTCGTAGAATGAAAAACAGATATTTGCATATTAACAAAGATGTTGAGGAAATCATCAATTATAGGGCATTTGATCAGTAACCTAAAACTCCTGCAATAAGGTTACCTAGTGATATAATTTGAATGAATACATGTAATTGTGAGTAGTTCATCCTTTGCTATCAAGATTTCATGGCCTTTGTGTGAGATGGCTGCCAAAATGGTCATAAATGGGATGACATATATCACATTATCATTATATAAAATGAGTTCAATGTGTTTTTTTTCTTTAAATTTATGGGAGAAAAGAATGTATTTATGGTACTCTAATGTTGAACTGAATTATACTCAGCCCACAAGTAGGTCTTGTAAATATTGACTAACTACAATTTGATAAATCAGTGTGATTTAATTGGTAGTCGAGCAGATTGTGTCTTTAACAGTCCCACAGCAATTTTGATTGGCCACATGCCATCACCGCCATTTTCAATAAAGGTTCTACTATTTTCCTAACATGTACATTATTTTAGGACAAATAATGGCTGGCCCGGCATGATCGCCTATACTTATATTCTGATTGAGTGTTTTTTTTATGAATTTGAACATATATGTATATACATGTACACATAGATGTATATTTGCCCTAAATTGTTTCTGGTTCAAATTTGGGAGTTTGTGAGAAAACAAGTCATAAGAAAGAATGTTCAAAACTAATAAATGTATGTCTGTTGGTTATTGGTGTGATGTCCAGTAATACAGATTGAAAATAATCCTTCAGATTATTGTATAAGGGCTTTATAGTCCAGTCAAATCCATACATACAGAATATTTTCCAACTTGACAATCGTTCCTTGTGTTCAACTGAGTGAGTTCATGTGAGGTTCCTGGAAACTTATTTGGCAAGCTTGATTCTAAAGTGTCTAGCTTTATGGGCTTGAAATTCAGAATGCAATCCTGTTGTATTGTGAGTTCAGAGCGAGTTAGAAGAAAAATACAAGCATCAGTTGATATGCAGATATTAATTCATACCAGACAAATCTACATTCTGCAGGTAGCCATGCTACGTAATACTGTTTCATATAGATCTCCATTATATTTGCTCAATTTTATTTTTCATTTTGTCCCTTTAAATTTACTTTTATTTTTTGAAGTACTGTAAACGGTTTGGTTTGATGTTACAGGCACAGGAGATATATATATATATATATACTTTACATATAAAATATTGTGTACCATGCAAGTAAATGTGTCAGTTGCTTTAGTTGTGTGATGTACATGTACATGCAGTAACTATATTCTAGTGAAATTTATGGTGTGCACTCTGTAGTCTTTCAAACAACAAGCTATGGCCATGCCTACATATACATGTAGACTGATTCTAACACTATGATTGTCAGGTTATAATCTATGTTTGAGGAAAGTTACGATGTATTTTTCATTTGTGTTGCATTTGTCTGCATTTGTCAATATTAATGGGTCCCAGGAACCCAGATGTTACTAGTGTAGAGCCCATTTAATTTTCATGAGATGGTGGACTGCATGTCCATACTCCTAACTAAACATGACTCTTATCAGACCAAGACAGTATTGTGTAGGTTTTCAACAACCGTACTAGAATTATAGTTAAAAAAGACTCAGCCATTATTTTCCACTGCCCTATATGTCACAATATATTCATATGGCAGTATTCATCCGAAGTTGAGTGATGATGCTAATAAATTTGCTGTGATACTCTGGTAGAGCAAAGTGATCTGAACAAATCGAGAATAAGCCACTACATGTAGAAACCATTAAAAAACATGTATATTATAATAATGGCCGCTGGTTGTTACAATGTGGCCATAATTGAGATGACTATTCCTGTTGTTTACCAAACATCAACGTACACATTACTAAATTATTTTGAAATATATATTTCTTGAATGTTTCATACAGACTCTGGCTTTTGCACAAATCGCTCGGATTAGCCAAACAATGAAAAAATTACCAACTTTAGGTAAAACAATGGTACTCTTTCTTAACACAATCGCTTTGACCTACAAACATCATAGCAATCCAGCATTACCCATCAGCGTGATATAAAATTAGCAGGACCACTTAACCTGGGGTGGTATTGAAAATGAAAATATCTTTAAAATGGTAAGTTATGAGGGCTTTTAGCTATTATGAAGAATTATGTTATAGTGAAATTATAGACCCTCGTCTTCTTCAACCTGCAAGTGCTGCAACTATCATGGCCAATCAAAATTAATGTGGGACTGACAAAGGCTCATTCTACTATTGATTGAATAGTGATGATTCCATAATTTCTTAAATCTTTTTGTGAGATGAGTTGTCATAGCCATTTTGGAAGAATTGATTACTTCTGAAATATATACTGGGATATATGGTCATCTTTCGTCTGATTACAACATGTTTTTACTATGCACAGATAAAATACCCATTTTAAGATCGCAACTTGTGGTTGCTGCATGAAGCAAACAGCTGGTCATTCCATTTAGCAAAAGTGTTTAGCATGTTCCATGGCTTGGTCACTTAAATCAGATCAGCTGCTAAATGTTGTCAACAAATTTTGAATACCATGTTCAATCTGTACATTTCTGTTGATTAGAGCACAATCATTACCTGATTTTTTATAAAGCACACCAATTTCCAAGGAATGTTCAAAGTCTGGAAGGGCACATGTTGTGCGTCGGGGTCAACACATGCTCAGCAGCGATTTCCAGCTAATCCCATTGTGCATGGTCAATTGTGCTCTAAGTTGGTCAGAGCACGTGGATAGTTCTTTACTAGAATAGAACTCGTCTTCGACTCAATTGATTCTGGTAAAGAACTATGTTCTATAACCCTTACTTATTAAAATAAATTTCAAACTAAAATGCAATTCAACATTAGAACCATAAAAGACATACTGTTCTCATGTTAGCTATAGTTTAAATGAAATGCCACATTGCACTCATTTACAATGATAAAAATGTGACATGTCATCCAATCTATAGCCATTTTGGCAGCCATCTAATATCAAAGGCCGTGAAATCAATATAAAAAGGATGAACTACTCATAAATACAAGTATTTATTCATATCATATCATTAGCTACCCTTGTTTTCAGCAGTGTTTGCACTACTAATCAATTACCATAAAATTTATGATTTTGTCAAAATCTTGGTTATTGAGAAAATGTCAGTTTTTTATTCTACGGCCAATACATTCCATCCAAAACCTTGTTGAGCACTCATGAGTGGAAGCACAATGTACTGATACTTTAAAGATGAAAAAAAATTCTATATGTTGCACTATTTTAATTATTCTTGACTTTGCTAAATTTTTGCTAATTTTGAAGTCGGCCATTTTGGATTTTCAGGGTCAAGAGCTCCTTGAAGGTCAATCCCATCTTATAATGCTATAGAAAATATCAGAAATGATACCTCTATGTGGCATTAATGCATATAGGTCATTAAAATTCTAATTGGGGGCTCAACTTTGAGAAAAAAGGGCTGAACCCCAAAATTGGGGTTCAGGCCCTTAAAATGGAATTTGGGCCCCTTTTATCAAAAATCGGTCGGCACCACTGACTTCCTCATCGAAAAGTACTCTAGAATCAGTATCAAACAGAAAGTGGTTGGATATTCCCTAAAGAGCCCAGTTGTGAGACCGACTAAGAGTGATGTTGGAGAGTAAATTCAACTTTAGTATTTATGACTTCTCCCTGATAACATTCGATTTCTCCCTATTAATCAAATAAGGAGGAGTGACTTCTCCAAATTAAAAACTTCTTGGCTGTTTCATGAGCTGCTGTTTACAGATATCCTAACTTGAGAACATGACATTAATAAATATATAACACTAACTTAAATGCATGATCGATAGAATGCAATGGCTAATGATGTACAGTAATGCCCTAAGTAATCGACTCTTCAACTATGAAGCTTTCCGATGAATGGCAACAACCCATATTTCCGACTAAATCCCGAAAAGTTACCCATAATTCTGCTGTAGTTAAAGAGTCGATTACATAGGGCATTACTGTATAACATGCTCATGGAATTTTGATGTGAGAAAAATCATTTTTAATATTCAGTACTGGCAAAACTATTTAAAAACTTCTATTCTAAAGAATCACTAGTTGACAAGTGATACACTTCACAATATAAATACCGATACAATGCCCAAGAATTTTTCTGTCCTAAGCGGCATTTTCCAAAAAAATGAGTTTGATATACCATTGGAATCGGCAACGAACTTCATATTGGGCATGAATGATATATAATCAGGCCAATTGCGGTGAAGCCATTGAGCAATAACAATGATATATAACATATTGATACCCAAATCTCAGGCCCATAATGTTGCATATCCACTGCTTAGTATAATAAAACCTGTCTTGATAGGCCACACCTTCTGTCCAATCAAAGTGGTCTCTCATGATAGGTGATCTGCCATTGAAGGTTTGGGAATGGGTGGTGACCACACAGACTATTGTGCAGAGTATTATATAATTTTCACATCTCCATAAATAGTATCCAATGAGTATTCCCTATACATATATATGCATATTCAGCTAATTGTTCAAGGGCATACATAATGTAAAATAATAATTCTGAAAATATTATTTATTGATCCAAATGGTGCATGTTTATGATTAACGGTGAGTAAAAATACCATAATAACACAATGAATTGTTGAGCTCAGTGTTAAAGTATGTTATGTCCAGAAGCTGAAAGCAAAAGAACACATTACTTTGAAACAATGTTCTATCTCCAGTGAAAAATCGTCAAAAATTGTTTTTTTAAACCTTATGTTTATTTCCATGTATTTCCCCAAATTAAGCATATACAATAGTTCGATTGCCAGACAGTATGAAAATTTAATCTCAAAATTTTTAAATGCCGTTTTCTCCCATTGGTATATTTTTTTTAGTTAGAACAGCATACTTATCGGGCGACGATACCTACCTTACTCATATTTAATTTCGTGCAGTACTATTTTTTATCACACCCATCTGTGCGCGAATTTAAAACTGAGCGAAAAATAATATGATTCATAAGTCTATACCATATAAATATAGGAAAATAAGAGAGCTAATTTAGATAGAAAATTATATTTACATGCGGGGAAACAAATCTCAACGACATTATCATTATGTATGCTACATGTACAGCATTTAAAGGTACTCAATCCGTAAAGAGGGTCCCCATCTCAACAGATTCCAACAACAACAATCCGATCAGAGGGTCCTATATTACTATTTCTTTGGCTTTGGGGGTAAAAAATATTTGATTCGAGTCGAGGAACCCATCAAACAAAGCTCAGAGTTATTAGATATTGATTTTTTAAATTTGTTATGTTCTCGAGATGAGTACTAATAATTGCCGTCAATTTCGTATCCTGCTCGAGATTTGTACACCAAAACTCTATTCAAACAGACGGGATAACTCTAAAATCAAGTGGTAATAATAACGCAATTTTGACTGAGATCTGAGCCAGAAAGTATTCCCGATAATGAAAAATAATAGATTTCTAAAATTGATATCTAACAAATCTGAGCTTTGATGGGTGACTTCCTCGACTCGAATCAAATATTTTTGACCCCCGAAGCCATTGAAATAGTAATTGAGAGGAGTTTTATCGGATTGAGTACCTTTAATCATGGTAAGATATTTTGTGTTGTAATGCTTCTAAGAAATATACATATTGTAGTCTGGAGGGGCACGAAAGCACGTCTTTGTATTCACAACCCTGCATGGGGTGACACTGGTCAAACAGTCTGAGAATTGATTCTGTCTGAAGTCAGCAAGTCAAGTCAAGTTCAATTCCAGAATGTCCATAAATATTTATTAAATATCAGAATGATAAATTGTACCATGCATTCATATAAGCACGCATCTTCACATTGAAATTATGACGCAGTTGTGTTATATTCGATGTATATTTTCTTCTAGGTTGTCTTTTATATATATACCTGTATCATCAGAGATAATTAAGAACTGAAACTCATCAGATACAAGACTATTACGAACATATTTCTGTCAGATTTGTTTTCGCGCACAATTACTGAGCGAAAAATAGTACTGCGTGAATTTAAATACGAGTAAGGTATGCAGTCTTGTATAAAATAGTCAACAAGGCCACTCAAAGTCAGTTTCCTGTTTCTCAGGCCCAAAATTTTTGAAATTCATGTGCGTTCCTATTTTATTTTATTACTTATTTCTGGGGCACATGCCAAGCATTCCACCTCCGGATCAGCTACAGTAATGCCCTACATAATGGACTCATTAACTGCAGCAGAATTATGGGTAATTTTTCAGGATTTAGTCGGAAATATGGATTGTTGACATTCATCATAAAGCTTTCACTGAGAGCTTTCCTACAAATGGCAACAAGCCATATTTCCGACTAAATCCTGAAAAATTACCTACAATGATATTTCTAGTAGATAATAATCATGTTTTATGTGATGAATGTATATCTACTGTAGGACACGAAACGACAACCGAAGCTGTCACCACGACTAGTTCCACTCACTCTCAGATGCCTGACAGAACGACTGTTCCCACGACAGGTATTATGGTTTATTTTTGCGTAATATCTTACTTTCAGATGTTTTGCAGAATTATTGCATGTGAAATTGAGACTTTGTGATATGGCTTTCACAAATTTCGCACAGATTTATTTCATCCCAAATTATAATTTTGTTATATTTTAACAACATAGACAGTTAGAAGTAAAGTTTGATCCAATGATTTCAGAGCCATATTAGCTGAATTTGTCTAGTTGATAGTAAACAAAAAACACGCAAAACAATAGGTCGATGCAACCTACGTTTTTGAAAAAATAATTGTCATATTATGATTATTTATCTCTTATTGGTATATGATTTGTCTGTCCACAGTCCATCCAGTTCAGTTGTGAATGAAATGATTTTGATAATGAATTTATGGCAGAAAAACGCACGGCATATTATAAGAAAAAAACTATTTTTTTCAGTACTGTATCTGTAGACAAATTAAGTGGCATGCAGACTTACATGGTGGTGATTGTATATATTTTATCTGTTGCAGCGCAATGCCCACCTGGTCAGGTGTCGTCCCAATGTGGGTATAACTGTGATAACCTGTGTCATAGTGAGCGAACCCTGAGGGGAAAATGTAATGCAGGATGTGTGCCAGGATGTACAACTGTCTGCCCAGAGGGGTCAAAGGTCGCTGATGGTAACCGATGCCGGCCCGAATCCATGTGTACATGCAGGATACAGAACGGCACAGTAGTACAGGTAAGGATATTGTGTAGCTTCAACTACTATAGTCGAACTGGACCAAAAAGAACAAAGGAAACGGAGGGGGGAGATTGCTCTGTCTCCCCTGCAGATACCACACCAGAAGAAAACAATAGACAATCGAACCAACAAAAACAAAGGAAATAGGGTGAAAATAGATCCCTCTGATTCCCCTGCAGATGCCACATCAGATGATTTGGACAAATAGGCATGAGCCTGCATCCAGTTATACGACGTAAGGTAAGGTATAATGTGCATGCTTTCTTCTTGGAAAGAAGAGTCCATACAAATACAGTAATGCCCTAAGTAATCGACCCCTTAACCACAGCTGAATTATGGGTAACTTTTCAGGATTTAGTCGGAAATATGGCTTGTTGCCATTCATCGGAAAGCTCTCACTGTATTTTTACTGGTTTATTTGTGGCAATGAAATTGAAATGCACCATCTTATAATAACTTGCATTATTCACTGCCGATAGCCAATACATAGAGGTTCTACAACAGGTCCCCAGTTTATAGCGGAATTTACAAAACGAGTCCAGTAAATTAGGTCTGGACGAGTTTTGTAAGTTCCGCTATAAACTGGGGACGAGTTGTAGATTCTATTTATTACATTATCCAAAACCTCGACAAAACAAACTTAAATAAACAAGTGGGACGCGAAACTGAGATTGGTTCTATAAGGCATGCGACGACATCTCACTGAACTATGCGTTGTTTTGTCGGCGTAAAAAACAAATTCCCAGATAAATAAAGACTCTTTGGCGTATTTAATAGCGTATATTTAATGACATAACTTTTCAATCTCTTCATTCATTATGGTTTGTTGGAAAAATATTGGAAGCCGTAGTATTTTGAGACGTAGCGTACGGAATGTAAACATACGACAACCCGGAAGTCAAAGGTCACCTGGCACTATTGCTAACAGAGAGAAAATTTAGAGTAACTTTTTTTTTCTGTCTGCAGGCACTTGATACATGGACTAATCCTAACAACGAATGTGAAGAGTGTCGTTGCCTACAGAACAGTATAGATTGCGTGTCGCGAGATCACTGCATTAGTACTACACAAGCCACGCCCACCACCAGTCATACAGAGGTTGTTCATCCTGAATGCCACTGGACACACTGGATCAACATTGACGAGCCATCGGGCAACGGAGACATGGAGACGCTGTCCGTGATAAGAGAAAGCAACACTTTCTGCGAGAGTCCCATCAGGATCATGTGTCGTCGAGCAGGAATGATGATTCTGAGTTCGGACGCCGGGCAATGGGTGTCATGTGAATTGGAGACAGGACTTACTTGCTTGAATTACGAAAACGAAGGCAGCTGTTATGACTATGAAGTCAGGTTCTACTGCCCTTGTTTTAGTAAGTAATGTCTTTCATTTCAACATTTTCAATTAGGCATGGGAGACACTGGTCTGGTCGCGATACGTTATGCATTCCGATACAAGGTTCGCGATATGATTACATATCTAGATATACCTCAGTTGAATATGATAAGGCCTTGATGATAATCATCTGTGCTACTGATATGGAGCCTGGTTTCAGTATGGTAGGCACCAGTTAAAAATTGGCAAGGAAATTATTTCCTTACATTTCATTTCAAATTTAGTTTAAATATTTTCTAAGCATGATAACTTGTCAACTTGTCATCAGTTATCACTGTAATGATCAATAAAACCAGTCATGAAACCAATTGTGCCCTGTGAGTTGCCAAATAATAGTGTGGAGAAAAATTCTAAACGTCACTATTGTTTGGTAAAAAGACAGATTGAAATTGCCATTTTCACTATTATTGAATTCAACCAAATTTTTCACCCATCACTATATTATTAGGCACATAAGAGTACACAGTAGAAGCTGCAAATGGCCGCAGTTCAAACAGCATTAATATGATATTATATGACCCGATCCGATACATGTGTCTCCAGCATGATGTAGATCGATTCACCGGGGCACTGGTTAATTGTATCTCACGTCCCTACTTTCCAGAACTGAGCATATGAGGTGACCCACAGTTCTTTCCTTTAGCCTTTGATTCCTAAATAGATTATAAGTTACAAAAGTATACATTGGAATGTAACATTAATGTCAATTCATTGTTGGTTACCTAAATTGTGGCATTATTACAATCGACGAACACTTTTTCCATATCTATTATGTCAATATATAAGGACATGTGCAATTTACTGAAAATAGTATGCAGTCTAAACACCCCATGATTTCATCATATATTCTGGTTCAAATAGTCATGAAACGGCGAAAAAATAACATTGTCTAAAAATTATTTTATTCTCCCTACTGAACTCAAACAGTTCGCAATGCACATTGCAAACCAACTGAGAAAAAGAGAAGCTTCCGGAAAAGTATTTATTGATACTAATGGTGAACTAATTTTATTTCAAAAATTAGCTACTCACCTGACATAATTCATACAGAATTAGATTTATCTTAACCTCCGCAAACCGCCACTCAAAAATCGGAAACATGAAACGTTTCGTTTCGTTTGTTCCGTTTCCCAGTTAAACTTTTTAGTTATTCCGAGCATGCGCATTGCTCATACCTGTATACTCAGTTTGATTTCTTGGCGCTCACAATCAGACGTGCTGAAAAATAGTGCTGCTCTTACAATGTCAGAATCTGAGGCGTCTGTTTTTCTCTGACAGAGTCTACTGTAAATCTCCAGTGGATAATCTGCGTAAGCATAAGACCAAACGATGGTTGCGCTACGATTTCTGGAGGAAAAGATTGCCTCGCAAGAACGGAAAATGGCAGAACTTTGCAAGGAAACCGGCGGAAAGTCAGACATTATTGTCGGTCTAGGTCAAAGTATTCAGACCAGGTGATCTTGTAGATCGACCGATAAACACTCAAGTCAAGGGGATCTTCAGGATCGCCCGTAAGACACAAGTCTAATGCTCAGGAGCCGAAGAGGCTGTCCGAAAAGCAAGACATAAACAGGTGATCGTGTAGATCGACCGATAAACACCCAAGTCGAGGGGATCTTCAAGATCGCCCGTAAGACTACACAAGTCTAATGCTCGGAGCCGAAGAGGCTGTCCAAAAAGCAAGACTACCGATACGAACGTGCAAAAGTCGCACAGTATTAATGAAAGTATATCACATTATCCATGTGATAACAGCGTAAGTATAGTTCAGACAACGATGTGTTGTCGGTGTCAGGTCATGGACAAGTTTTTATGACACAACTGTTATGCCAGACAGAGTTTGACATGCACTCAGTATACCACAACCAATGGCTTATAGTGGACCTTTGGGTAAAGATGTTTCACCTTTAACACTTAAACAGCCTGTCAGTGGACTGACCTTAAATGAAACACGTACAGAAAGAAAATAAGTGCTCTAAGCTTCATGGCATAGTTACATGTACATGATAGTAAAGAACTCTTAATATAATTCCTGAACATTAATTTGGGGAGTTATTTTTTGCAGAGTCTTCAAATGAAATGATATCTTGAAAATATTTGTACCTTCTTTTGCTAAGGACACATAGAAAGTCATTGAAAGATACAGATTAGAGATCAGGTCGCTGCACAGACGGGAATGGCTGTGAATGTCTATATACAACAAACATGTGCATGCCTTGTGGAAGGCGTTCAAGCTAAGGTGGTTGACTTGAATTGACAACAATAAAACCAAAATTGGAGACAATTTTTTCGATGTCAACTAAAGTGTTGGATCAATTACCGGTAGGCCTTGAAGGGCCATGTATCATTTGATTTGTCAACAAAAACAGAAAAGTTGTGAATGAACCTTATTCGTCAAACAAAACTTCTAAGAGAGATTTGATAGACAAATATTCTCAATGACCACCCAGAAAAGTTACAAGAACTGTTAACCTGGCCGAAACGTGCGGAATAGTTTAGTGATGATCACGACCAACCACATCGAAATCAGATCGAATCAGCTGTGTGTTGAGCTTATTTAAAAAAAATAATGTTTATGCAATATCTTACTGAAGCCTCATTCAAATATTTGGAGTCGGGTTTTTTATTATGCTCATTCCCGGAGGTTTTAAATACACATTCCGATGTGACGAAATCTGATAGAAGTTTGTAACCACGTGCAGCATGTAAACAGATTACTATGTCGCAACACTGGATACATAAAGCGTTTGTCACCGCTGTCATTGAATGTGGGACAATTGTGCACGTGTCCAAAATTGTTACAGTCTGCATGGTCAAGGACGCCAAGACTGTTTTGTGAATTTGCTGCTGTTTTGCCGTTGAATTCTCAGATACTAATGTATATAATATGATAAATAACGGTGGAGACGGGGTGTTTATTTGTATAATAAATGGTGTAATAATGAGTCCATTAAAATTATTTTAGAGGTGAAATCGTAAGACGAGTCCATTTGTTGTTTATGCAAATTTGTACTTTCGTTTTTCACACATATCCGGTTTAAATATATCACACATTCTTTCCGGGATTTTGGGAATAAAAGTTAATAATAGTGAAGAGTAAGATAACTGTGTTCAATATTTTAATTCAATGAATATCCTTCCTTTATGGAGAGTTCTGTGGCTGAATCTCCGCCGATATTTGCTGTGAATATCTCCAGGTCTTCCCGACACTTACGTGTACTTTCCGGTCGTGGCTCAAACTCTCCGAAAATGAGTCAAGATTTCACCCAAATTTCGAGTTACCGTTGTATAATGCGTACCAATATTCTGGGCTATATATATTCAGGTAAGAAAAGATGCGACTTATACATCAACATTTACTGTTGTCATGGATCAATTTAGATTTGTGAAGATGCTGAATCAAGTCTGTCATAAAACACTGAAAATTGAAAAGTTTCACGAGAATAATTACGAGAAACAATTCAGTGATTCTTGTCGTATCTTAAGGTCTGATGGATGACTGGATTTGTCTAAATCCACCCCAAAACAGGCCTATTGCAAGGCATGGAGATGTTCGTGGAAACCATGTTTCATTTGGACAGATGGTTAGTTTGTCTCACAGTTTTTTCGTATAAGAGTACTCCATCAGGCAGTAATGGATCCGTTGAAATGACGGGACACTGCCCGCAGTTAACTACATATGTTAGGCATCATAGCATCATGCCTTGAGTTGATTCAGAATGCTTGTCTTGACATGAGACTCATTCAGATGATATCTATCTCTTGAAAAGATGGCAACCAGTTCGCCATTCATACAAGCTTATGGTCCCGTGTACACAAGATCTGGCACCCCATCTGGACTGGTGGTAACACATACCAAACATGCAACGGGATTGATTCCTTTTTTTCTTCAGATCGTAAATATGGTTTTCGATCACAACCGATGCCAGTCTTCAGGAACGGGGCTCCCATTTTGGGGCAAGACAGTACAGGGTATCAACAGTCTGGAGATGAAAGCAGTATTATATACATGCAGTATTGCATACATGCATTAATACATGCAGTATTATATACATGTATTAACAATAAAACACTTCACACAAAGTGCTTAATATACAAACAAACAATACAAGGTCCAAATCCTTTTTTGTCAGTTAGCACAGGAACCTTGGTTCTAAAATCAGCTCACATACATGTACTAGTAGCAGGGTCCAGAACTAGCTTGTAGATTTTTATTTTGTCTTTGGGCTCAACCAACCATGGATCCGTTTTGCAAATCACGAGAAGAAGAACATAAATTTGTGATAGATGCTCTCTCTTTTTCACGAAGGAGTTTATATGTTCATGCATTTCCACCAATTCCACGGTTTCCCCAAGTTTTTACAACTTGTGAGTCCTTTTCAGTGCGAGTTGATTTTAATAGATCTGCATTTACCAAGACAGTCTGGTTTTCCAATGATTTTAAATTTTCTAGTCAAATCATCCACTCGTTTTACCAGTTGTGGAACAGATATTAACACAATATCAGGGGAGGGTACACGTACCTAATCCGGAACCTGACGGCTTGGCATCATTCTGTCAACAGATATGATCTTGGCAACTTGGAACACGAAAATACTATCAGTCTAAATATTTAATAGTAAATATAGTGTTCCGAGGAAAAAAAAAAAAAGAAAAAAAAAATATTCTCATGATGCATCTTTAGCAAATATAGTTAATTTGTTTTTTAGTCAGATATGTTTGCTTTGGGTTTTACAAATACTGTACGGTTGCAGGATACAGTTTTCATGCTCTCATCAATTCTGCCACTGGGTTGCGAAAATAGCAGTGGGACAACACCCACACATTATTTGAATGTTGAATATGTTTAATGCAAGGCCTCCAAAACGAAGGCTGGCACCGGTACATGCTTGGGATCTTCCAAAAAATAAAAAAATAAACAATAATAATAATAATTTTTTGGAAATATTGAAGAATCCTCCATTTGTACCTTAGACTTGGCCAATTTGAAAACTGGTAGCTTACATTGAAGACAACATTTTCTTGTTTGCCATTGCCACTTTTGAAGGTGAAGTCACTGTAGTGATTTACAAAGTCTACATTTGGGTAGCAATGATATGAGAGTTCAATGGCAGGGCATTACTTTTTATGAAATGACCTTTTCTAAGTAGCATCATTTCTCATCAAGGTCCTTTAACCTTACTTTGAGAGAGATGTCAGAGTGGATCCGAAAAGTGCTCTTTGATGTTTGTTGATGGAACAAATAATAACAATAATCGACCCCATACACCAGTCTCATCACAAACTATATCTTCCTGGTTAGTTAAGCTTATAAGAAGGTTTTTTGTTTCCTTTCCAAGTGACAACAACATTACGGCTCATTTCACACTTTGGATTGAATCTTCGTGAGCACTCTTCTTTGGAGCAGGAATGAGAGACTTTCTGGAAAGTGCTGATTGGGCACTTTATGCATCTATATTTATCAAGTTCTACTTGACAGATGTTGGCACTGAAGTGCTAAGTGTTGGGTAGATTCCCCAGCAAGTTTGCTGTGAAGGAAAATTGTGTTTTGGTTATCACATGTAAATAATGTTCAGTATATGTTATGATGTAAATCATGAAAGAACATTTCATGGAAGAACCATGGGACAACAGTATCAGACCAGAGCTACGCAGAGCAGCTATGAAATCAGCATAATTCTGTATGAATTATGTCAGGTGAGTAGCTAATTTTTGAAATAAAATTAGCAGATTTGGACACAAGTCCAAATTTTATGAATAAATTATACTCACCTGACATAATTCATTCCCGCCCTCCTCCCATCAGATACAGTTGTCCCATGGCTGATTGTGGCGCCATGGGATCAAACTGAGTATACAGGTATGAGCAATGCGCATGCTCGGAATAACTAAAAAGTTTAACTGGGAAACGGAACAAACGAAACGAAATGTTTCCGATTTTTGAGTGGCAGTTTGCGGAGGTTAAGATAAATCTAATTCTGTATGAATTATGTCAGGTGAGTATAATTTATTCATAAAATTTGGACTTGTGTCCAAATCTGCTAAATTGTTGAAGTATTTTTTTTTAAATCAATCTCTTCTCAATAGTCGAAAATGTGTGACATCCTATGTTTCTCGCATGCTTTTCAAGGATACTAATAGAAATCTCAAAAAGAGTGTTATAAACATTATGTTGTTAGATGTGTTGTCAGAGGAGACACGTGCACCGCAAAATTAACCCTTTGAGTGCCAGGTCGATTTTTGTATCAACCCATATACCCTGTGCCAATGCATTCTCTTATATATGCGAGTCGACCATAGGTCGCCTCGCATATATAAGAGAATGCATTGGCCTAACATTTTTTTTTTTTTTACAATTTTTTTACAATTTTTTACACTTTTAATAATTTATTCTTATATTCTTTATAAGACTTATTTTGTAGGTTTAGGGCCAATGAGATCGGCCCCTGGCACTCAAAGGGTTAAGACACATTTATTATTTTCAGATGAAACAACACCATCTCCAACAACATCATCATCTACAAGGACTACACCTGCCATATTATCGTCAACAACTTCTTCATCTACGAGGACTACACCTGCCATATTATCGTCAACAACTTCCTCATCTACGAGGACTACACCTGCCATATTATCGTCAACAACTTCTTCATCTACGAGGACTACACCTGCCATATTATCGTCAACAACTTCTTCATCTACGAGGACCACACCTTCCGTATCATCATCATCAAGGACGTCGTCATCTACTATGACTACTCCTTCCATATTATCGTCAACAACGTCATCATCTACGGGCACTACCCCTTCCATATCATCGTCTACAATGTCTACCGGGACCACACCTGCCATATTATCGTCAACAACGTCATCATCTACGAGCACTACCCCTTCCATATCATCGTCTACAATGTCTACCGGGACCACACCTGCCATATTATCGACTACAACATCTACCGGGACTACGCCTTCCGTATCATTGCCAACATCGTCATCATCTATGAGCAGTACAAATGCCATATCATCGTCTACAACATCTACGGGGACTGGGACTACACCTGCCACATCATATTCTACGACATCTACAGGGACTACATCTGCCATATCATCATCTACAACATCTACGAGAACTACACCTTCCATATTATCATCAACAACAGCTAGTTCTCACTCAGAATGTGGTTGGACCAACTGGATGAATGACAATGAACCCAACATATATGGAGAAATGGAAACTGTTGTGAGCCTCCGCGAAATCTTTGAATTCTGTGCTTCGGCAGATATTACAAATATCGAGTGCCGAAACACTGAAACTGGGAGGTTGGTCAGTGATGGCGATAGAGTACACTGTGACTTGAACACTGGCGGCTTGATATGCTTCAACCGTGAACAGCAGAAAGATCAAAGGTGTCACGATTATGAGATCAGACTTATGTGCGAACCAGAAGGAATGGACTGCAGCACTCACTCAACTCCCACGACTTCCGAAAGAACAACAGTATCGACAGAAACCACATGTGTTTCATTCTGGTCTGACTGGTCCAATACGGACAACCCCAATACTGGTGACGGTGATTACGAGTTGTCAGCTTTACGTTATGGCGATGAGACTGGTTTCTGTGCCAGGGGAGAAATCAGAAGTGTTGACTGCACGACGACTGATGGTATATCTTCTAATTCATACGGGGATGTGATGGAGTGCTCTGTAGTAACGGGATCTCGCTGCAGTAATTTGGATAACTACCCACTAGTATGTCAGGACTACAAGATTAGATACCTTTGTGAAACGTGTGGTAAGTTTGACTATATCTTATCTTAGGCAAATGGAGGGTGAGGGGTTTGTGAAGATATGATCTATAAAACCACCCAGTTCAGATATCTATGACAAATGTTATGCCTGGCATGCTCTCTGGCAGTGGGATCTCACTGTAGTAATGCAGCTAATTATCCAATGGTATGCCAGGACTACAAGATCAAATACCTCTGCGAAACTTGTGGTAAGACTCATTTGCCTGCAATCAAAGGGGTACTGTATGCCAATTTCAATAAATTCCTGGTAATAACAACGATCTAATATCGATAATATATACAAAAATAAGTAATTTGAGTCGAAGATTATCTAAACGTTTAGGTTAATATGTTATCTTAAAATCAAAGTTAATAATTTTATATAAAATTAAATTACAAATTTCCGTGCACAAAACGTAATCAAATTAATTGACAGATAGTTGATTGGTCAATGCGTGGCACACATGATCGTGTAAAATATTATGTTGATACCGGGTGTAACATCAAGCCACTCACTGACTAGTGACTATACAGTAACGTAAATGAGTATATGGGACCAGTATGCATATAATTAATATAACATTTATTTGATACATTTGCTTGAAAACTGTACACAAATTACTCGATGACGACAATTTGTATTTTCGCATTCCCGCTAATCTGCCATCCGTAACATTAGTTCGTACTCAACATACTTTCAAATAATGGAAATCTGGTTAACTTATTCTGTGACTCGGAGATTATAGAAACCAACAATAACATTTGAGTACAGTATCCCTTTAACACTTTCAACACCCTATTTATTTAGACAAAGCTACCTTTTGTGTTGACTGGTTGTTTTCTAGAGTGAATTGCTCGTTAGAAATTCAAGTGGATGTTGTCGTTGTTGGAATCTGATAATAAGGGGACCATCAAATCGGATTGTGTCCCTTTAATAACTTGGTTTTTCACTACAACGAAAATAGGATAAATGTACAATGTTAATAAATATTTAGAAATTCTGGTTGGAAGTTTGGAACATGCACTATTATCAAATTGCTATATTTTTAATCAGTAGAGAATGTGTTGTTTTGAGTTATGAAAATTAATCGCATGTGTTGTGTTGGAGCAAAATTTCTTAGTATATAACCACACTACATGCAAGCCCCAGTTCAGTGTGCCTGTCATTAGCAGAATGAGGTCTCCAGAGGGTGAATTTAGTGACGCCATCCTGCATAGCGGGCTAGCATCACTAAATTCACCCTCTGGGGACCTCTTCTGCTTAGGCCTCATCTTCTCTGGAAACTATCTTTGTTATCAAATTTCTTCACATAGATTCTACTTCTTTTTTAGTTTAGTTTCTCTATATCCCCAAATTGGCAGATGACACATTGCATCATTGAGGTTCCCAATGGGTGTACATCACAATATTCACCATTTGGGAACTTCAATCTGAGTCTATGTCTCCCATAGCATACAAGGCTATGCAGAACATTGAATTTGGTGATGCTAGCCCACCCTGGGATAGCGTCACCAAATTCACCCTCTGGGGACCTCATTCTGCAAATGACAGGCACACTATTATCAGGCTTGACTACATGAACAAATTTGTTTTCAAAGTTTCACTTCTAACCAAATTTATGGAAGGAGTAATCAAATGGAATAATGTTGGAAATGTGTGTTGTAATCTTTACTGCAAATTGTGATTACTTCAAAACAAATGAGAATAGACTAGCACTTTAGTTCACCATGTGTTATGGAAACTGTCAGTAATTTAATATTATTCCCCTCGCAACGAGTTCTAAACTTTACTGGAATCAGCGCGTCCGTCCGTCGGGGCATCCGTTCTTCTGTGGACACAATTTTGTCTGGACGTTTTCTCAGAATTTTCTTGTTCAATTTTAATCAAATTTGCTACAGGGGTCAATCATCATGGGAACCTGTGCACCTGTGATTTGGAGGTCTATCTCAGGTCTATTTTTGACTGAGTTATAATAATTTTCCCCCAAATTTGAGGTTTGTTTTGTCCTGACGTTTTCTCAGAATTTTCTTGTTCAATTTGAATCCAATTTGCTACAGGGGGTCAATCATCAAGACACCTGTGCACCTGCAATTTGTTTAATGGCTACTTTATTGGAATAACATGTTGAATATGGGGGTATACCTACCTACCTTAGTCCCACTTGGGACAGGCCCATCTCTAGTTATATTTTCTAACCAATGCTTTAAATTATTCAGAAACAACAACTCTCAGCACACCATATACAACCACGACATCTGGAGAATCAACAACCAGAGGACCATATACAACCACAACAACTGGAGAATCAACAACCAGAGGACAATATACAACTGGAGAATCAACCACCAGAGGACCATACACAACCACAACAACTGGAGAATCAACAACGAGAGGACCATATACAACTGGAGAATCAACCACCAGAGGACCATACACAACCACAACAACTGGAGAATCAACAACGAGAGGACCATACACAACCACGACAACTGGAGAATCAACAACGAGAGGACCATATACAACTGGAGAATCAACAACCAGAGGACCATACACAACCACAACAACTGGAGAATCAACCACCAGAGGACCATACACAACCACAACAACTGGAGAATCAACAACGAGAGGACCATACACAACCACGACAACTGGAGAATCAACAACGAGAGGACCATATACAACTGGAGAATCAACAACCAGAGGACCATACACAACCACAACAACTGGAGAATCAACAACGAGAGGACCATACACAACCACGACAACTGGAGAATCAACAACCAGAGGACCATACACAACTGGAGAATCAACAACCGAAGGACCATACACAACTACGACAACTGGAGATTCAACAACCAGAGGACCATATACAACCAAGACAACTGGAGAATCAACAACCAGAGGACCATATACAACTGGAGAATCAACAACGAGAGGACCATACACAACCACAACAACTGGAGAATCAACAACCAGAGGACCATTTACAACTGGAGAATCAACAACCAGAGGACCATACACAACCACAACAACTGGAGAATCAACAACCAGAGGACCATATACAACTGGAGAGTCAACAACGAGAGGACCACACACAACCACAACAACTGGAGAATCAACAACCAGAGGACCATATACAACTGGAGAATCAACAACCAGAGGACCATACACAACCACGACAACTGGAGAATCAACAACCAGAGGACCATATACAACTGGAGAATCAACAACCGAAGGACCATACACAACCACGACAACTGGAGAATCAACAACCAGAGGACCATATACAACCACGACAACTGGAGAATCCACAACGAGAGGACCATATACAACTGGAGAATCAACAACGAGAGGACCATACACAACCACGACAACTGGAGAATCAACAACCAGAGGACCATATACAACTGGAGAATCAACAACGAGAGGACCATACACAACCACGACAACTGGAGATTCAACAACCAGAGGACCATATACAACCAAGACAACTAGAGAATCAACAACGAGAGGACCATACACAACCACGACAACTGGAGAATCAACAACCAGAGGACCATATACAACTGGAGAATCAACAACGAGAGGACCATACACAACCACGACAACTGGAGAATCAACAACCAGAGGACCATATACAACTGGAGAATCAACAACCAGAGGACCATATACAACTGGAGAATCAACAACCGAAGGACCATACACAACCACGACAACTGGAGAATCAACAACCAGCAACAATACTCTCTGTCTTTCTTCCTGGTCAGGCTGGTCCAATACTGACAGCCCCAATACTGGTAATGGCGATTACGAGTTGTCTGCTCTGCGTTATAGTGAGCAGACCGGCTTCTGTGCCAGTGGAGAAATCAAAAGCGTTGAGTGTGCGACGACTGATGGTATATCTTCTAATTCATACGGGGATGAGATGGAGTGCTCTGTAGTAACGGGATCTCACTGCAGTAATTTGGATAACTACCCACTAGTATGTCAGGACTACAAGATTAGATACCTTTGTGAAACGTGTGGTAAGTTTGACTATATCTTATCTTAGGCCAAAAAAAAAATATTATTTGTTTCCTATTACGGTGCCAAAAAATTCCAGGTAGGTAGGTAGGGATTTTTTTTTTTTTGGTAATATATTTTTTTTTTTTCCCCGAACAGTTAAGAAGTACATTAATGCTTACTCTTTATACTTGTGTTAAGGCTGTCCATGTATATTGCAAGTAAACAGTTAATGTAGCACAATAATATGATAAGTATTGTCAATGTGAACAAACAAATGCCACCCAGGCACTCAATTATGCAGCTCTCTTGTAATTATTCTCTCAGTTTAGATTGTGGTGGCACATCTTTCTCAGAGCACAATATTGACATATCAACAGGCCCAAGACATACACAATAATAGGTCTTTTCTACTACTTTATAATAACATAACTTGTATGATATTAATTCAAACCTCACTTAAATATTTGGTCATACACCTCAGGACCTAAGACACATATCTCACATGCACCTCAGACACATTGCACAGGGTGTAAATGTTCCTCAGACATCCCTCAACTGCACTGAAATATAAAGTCCCACACCACACTGAAAATGTACCACAGGCCACACCTTGACTGAGGTACCACACCTCAGCATTCAAATTGGCATATGCATGCTTGTAAGTTTTATATACCCAAACAAACCAGTAGATAATTTCATGTGCGTTTTAGTGCCCATCCCAGAAGTCATCTTTATACTGTCTGTATACATACTAGTAACTATGCCTGAACACTATGAATCCTTGATTGACTGGGGAGAGGAACTTTAAATTCTGATATAGAAAGTCTTCTACATGTATATTGCTCTCTAGCAGATAAGACTTCTTCCCATAAGACATGGGAGTTGAACAAACAAGATTACCACAGGCAGGTTTTAAAGACTGCAGATTTATTGGTGAGATTGGGATTCATCTGCAACCACAAATGGACATATATTTTAATAGAAGTAAATTGTTTTTGAAAATTCCATCTAAAATTATTGCTGCTTAATGTAAACATAGTATATAGTATATATTTAACGATTTTGATGTGTTTACATGCCAATTACATGCATTAAAAAAGAATTAAATTTTTTTTTTTTTTTTTTTTTTTTTTTTTTTGGGTTGAAATATTTTGATTTGGGTTGAAATTTGAAAAAAAAAGTCCAGGTCGGCCCAATTTCGGCAGGTCGGTCGGGTAACCGGAAACACAGATGTTTTTTTTTTTGGCCTTAGGCAAATGGAGAGCGAGGGGTTTGTGAAGATATGATCTATAAAACCACCCAGTTCAGGTATCTATGACAAATGTTAGATCATGCCATGAATCTCTACTCTGGCCAATGTCCGTAGAGATCATATTCCACCAGTACAAAACCTTGGAACTTTTTTAAGTTTTGACCGAAAACTTTATAAAGTCGAAAAATAACGTGGGGAATATATTTCTTAGTTATTATCTGTTCCTTAATAATAATGTACTTCATTGTAGGTGAAGGTCCCAACTCGAAATTTCACAATTTAAGTGAATTTGTGAGCGATTTTGCTTTGCGTTGCTTACAATTATGAAATTTCTCCTGGGTAATTAATTCAAAGTTTATTGCGATATTGGTACACCAAGTCAGAGAAAAAAGCATGCAGTTTTGAGGTGAGACATGCACCTACAGTGAAGTACATTATTAAGAAACATAACAACTAAGAATTATATTCCCCGCAATATTTTTTCGACTTTATAAGGTTCCGTGTAAAAACTGCAAAAGCTCCTAGGTTTTGTACTAGCTGGTGGAATATGATCTCTACCAGCGTTAGCCAGAGTAGAGGTTCATGGCATGATCTAGACAAATGTATGTATCACACAACCTTGACTACAATGCTTTGCAAGGCTAATCCAGATTTGTCAGTAGTCTGTGTTAATCATATGGAAATTTCAAAGACATACAGAACTGAAAAGCCTGGAGAAGAGACCAAGAAAATAAGTCACCATTTAACTCTTACATGACTGGAGCTTCCTGAAATTTTATGAAAACCCTGTGCCAATGCATAGCCTCTCAGATATAAGAGAATACATTGGCCTAGCTAACAATATTTACCTTAGCCGAAATTGCCACTTTATATAATGTTGGCACAGACGTGTATAAAAGATAGCTCTTAACCCTTTACCCAACAAAACGGCCAAAAACGCCCAAATAAAGCTTCAACAGCCTAAAATATTTTCGGTCTGTCTCAATAACACCATACAAATATGGATATCATTGGAACCGGTTCATTGACCACATTGTGATGGTTACAGTTATGCCCTGTGCCAATGCATTCTCTTATATATTCGAGTCGACCATAGGTCGCATCGCATATATAAGAGAATGCATTGGCCTAACAAAATTCTTTTTTAACACTTTTTACCATTTTTTCTTACATTCTTTAATAATTTTATAATTTTTTCTTACATTTTTTAATAATTTTTATAATATTTTTCTACATTCTTTGACAATTTTATCATTTTTAATACAACCCTTTACCCAACAGAACGGCCCTGTGCCAATGCATTCTCTTATATATGCGAGGCGACCTATGGTCGACTCGCATATATAAGAGAATGCATTGGCACAGGGCCGTTCTATGGTCGACTCGCATATATAAGAGAATGCATTGGCACAGGGCCGTTCTGTTGGGTAAAGGGTTAAGCCATTACATGATAGTCAATCTATATAACCACGTGTCTCATCATACATACCTGGCCAATATACAGGTCAGTCACGTCCTGAATTCAACTATTATAGTTATATTCAACTATAACGGGTATATATGAATATCGTCGTTTTGTGACTTCGATACAAGAGACATAACCCAACATCTCATTTCAAAAAAGTTATTAAAAACAGTGTCATAATTAATCGGTATCATGTTTGTTTATGTCAAGAAATATGATGTCTTGATCTGTGCGGAAAATTAGTCATGATGGCACATGATAAGGAAGTCAACTTATTTATAACATTCAATTGGTATAATTTTTGTTATGAATGGCCGATTGAGTGATCAGAGTAATGTTATTTAGAAAGCCTGAACCTTGTGTCATTATTAACTAAAATAATCCAGTGCAAAAGGCTGCTACTGTACTTCCACAGAAATTGTAGGTGTAATCATATGTCTGTACTAATTGAGCTTCTTTTGTAAAACTTGTCATTGAGTTATGCCCCTTGGTTTGCACGCACAAAACGCTAAATTTGTGCCTATTTTTGGACTCAAATTGACCATTTTCAAACCAAAAACCGACTATGACAGAGCGAATGTCAGTAAATAAGCTTCTTCCAGCTGATAGTGCTTTGTTAGAGTTGAGAAATATTTGATATTAAAAAAAATTATTTTATTAATTTGAAAAAAATGTCTTGCAAGCGCAGATGACAGAATTCAGGGGAGAGAAATCAGGCTATTTTCCTGTAACCAAAAACACAAGAGTTGGCCTTCACTGAATACGAAAATCCTGTTGCGTATCCAAATTTTTCACTTTTTTTGTGAACTTTCCCAGTTTTGTAAAATAATTAAACCTTCAAACCAGTACCGTGTATATTTCACCGAAACTCTGCTGGATCGACTTTATTTTTTCTTCAGTTTTACTGTCCCGATTTCTTGGGATTTTTGGTTTGCAAAGGGTCATATTCGGGTTTAAGCCCACTTGGATTTTTGAGCTCAAATAAAACAAAGGCCCCCTGGGCCTAAACGCGGGTCAGTACGGTAATGACACATTTAACACATGCTACACTGGCTGTTATGGCCCCAGATACTTATTTTTCTATTTTTCAGACCACCTACAACCCGATAAATCGTGTACTGCTACCTAAGGGATGAAGGAAATCCCCATGAAACAGGTTTTGTCCAGTCATAATAGGCTGCATTTAGACATGTTTCAAATTAAGTCACCTTAGAAAATTACTAAACCTCAGAGAAAAGCCACCTCTGCGGGGGATACTCTGTGCAAGCCTGAAAATGGTGTCTTTAATTTGCAGAATGAGGCCCCAGAAGGTGAATTTTGTGACGCTATTTTGCATAGTGGGCTAGTATTACCAAATTCACCCTCTGGGGACCTCATTCTAGTTAGGCCTCATCTTTTTGGAAGAATCTATAGTCATTAACAAATGTTTTTAGTTACTTTTCCCTTCTGGGAAGGTTCTATATCGTCTAATTTGCAGAAGATAAAATGCATGATCGAGGTGACTAATGGGTGAACATCATCAACTGTAACTCGAGAACTTCAATCGGATCCTGGGTCTCCCATAGCAGTTGAGGCCTATATTAAGAAGAACGAGGTCCCCAGAGGGTGATGCTAGCCCACCGTGTGGGATAAAGTGTCACTAAATTCACCCTCTGGGGACCTCATTCTGCAAATAACAGATACATTATTTGCAGGTTTGACTCTGTGGGGTGCACTTGTTTTCAATGGTTGTGTTTTTTTCAGAACCAACAACTTCCAGTACAACAACTGGGTACAAACAATCCACACCCGATAGCACTCGCCTCTCTCATTCCACACGTGGTCAGACTACAACTACAGGCTTACCGTCAACCACAAGTGAACGTATTACAACTACTGGCTTGTTGTCAACCACAAGTGAACATACTACAACGACTGGCTTACCGTCAACCACAAGTGAACAGACTACAACGACTGGCTCACCGTCAACCACAAGTAAATCAATGTAGCATTTAGTATTGACTTGTCTGTAAAGTCAATTAAAATTGACTAAAATCCCGCCACTGCAACAGGGACTAAAGTGCACTATAGAAGGGTAAGGCAGTCATACTTGATCGTCATAAACCAGTATTATCCCTACCGATTTCACTAGCTAGTTTACGGCATTGAAGAAAACTTGGACTGGAACCAAGCCCGAGTTTAGTGTGCCTGCCATTTGCAGATGCTATCCCGCACAGTGGGCTAGCATCACCCAGTTCACCCTCTGGGGACCTCATTCTGCATGGCCTCATCTGCAATGGGAGACATTGACTCAGATTGAAGTTACCAAATGGTGAATATTGTGAAGAAGATTCTATAGAAATTTGATAATAAAGAAACACTCCAGGGAAGATGAGGCCTAAGCAGAATGAGGTTCACAGAGGGTGAATTTGGTGATGCTAGCCCACTGTGTGGGATAGCCTTAATAAATTCACCCTCTGGGGACCTCGTTCTGCAAATGACAGGCACACTAAACTCAGGCTTGACTGGAACCTGGGCAACAGATTAACTGATCCATGACTTGTCATATCACTGCATGTCGGATATGATAGATATATAGATAGATTTTATTCAGTAATATATAACCACATTAAATGGTGAAAATAATCAATTAATTGTGGTATATATATTACCGGGAGGTGGTATGACCACCACTGGTCGTCTTCCTACACCTCGCAAGGAAAAACAAATAATATTCCAACTCTGAGCTATCCTCATGCAGACAATGTAGTATTTGGTTTTCCAGGTTAAAATTGTTTGAAGCTGATATGCTTTTCTTCAGATGGTTAGTAATAATGTTAGTTTGAGACTATAGATACTATCCAGAAGACGAGGCATACGCAGAATGAGGTCCCCAGAGGGTGAATTTGTTGATGCTAGCCCACTGTGCGATAGCATCACTAAATTCACCCTCTGGGGGACCTCATTCTGCAAATGTCGGACACATTATTTCAAGGCTTGTTCTTGCATTCACTGATACAGTAATGCCCAAAATAATCGACTCCTTAACCACAGCAGAATTATGGGTAATTTTTCAGGATTTAGTCGAAAATATGGCTTGCCATTCATTGGAAAGCTCTCACTGAGAGCTTTCCGATGAATGGCAACAAGCCATATTTCCAACTAAATTCTGAAAATTTACCCATAATTCTGATGTGGTTAAGGAGTCGATTATTTAGGACATTACTGTATATAAAACTAAACTCTTATTATATCTCAAAAGGTTCAGCACCAATGTGTTCAGATGCAATGGGTTTGGGAAACAATGCCGTTAGAGATGACATGATTTCGGCATCGACCTCCCGAGACGGTTCCACCCAAGGTCACATGGCACGTCTTAACGGACCAGGAGCATGGATCGCGGGAACACAGGACACTCACCAATGGCTGCAGATTGACTTACTCGAGCCCAGAGTCATAACTGGAATCACCACACAAGGGAGACATGGTTCCTCCAGCTGCGTTACAAATTATATAATCAAGTACTCCGCTGATGGAGACAGATGGAGTACATATCAAGAGACTCTTGGAATTCTAAAGGTTGTTAGAAATTGTGTCTTTGATTTGCAATGTAGGAATCTTCCAAACTGAAAAGCATTCACTGAGAGCTTTCCGATGAATGGCAACAAGCCATATTTCCAACTAAATTCACCATCGAAAGTCATTGCATTTAAATAATATTTAAGAATGATGGTGTGGTTATCAATTTGGATATAATATTTGTAAAAATGACTACTTTTAGCAGAATTGCTCTCCATTATTATTCAATCAACCTATCAGAGTGTTTCGCATCACATTAATTTAAACTGATGGCAACTTTAACAGAAAATTTATTCATGAGGTATAGGCTACATAAAGCACACGTTTGTTGAATAGAATTACAAGCTACAATCTCCAGAGTGCAATAAACATAGAACAATGCAGTTGTGTGAACATGTTAACGTTATAATATTGCATGTGTTTGTCGTGTCACAAGTTAAAACTTGAACCTATGGTTCTCGTTTTACCATTGCGTCACAACAAACTTGTAGCGTTAACCAGTTCACACACTTGTGTCATTCGATCTATTTACTCAATTTGGAAAGCACAAGATTGATTGTGGCATATATATATGAAGTAACATGACAAAATGTGTTGGATTTAGCTGTGATCGATTGATTGATTGATTGGGGTTTATTGTCGCTTTAGCCACTAAGGCCATATCACGACATTGCCAGTTTTAGTGGTGGAGGAAATCCACACACTTGCGACTAATCTAACAGTGATTTCAATGGATGATAAACTCGTCAACCATGTGCGGCAAACCACCGGCCATCGGCGAGTCACTGGCAACTCCACCAGATAACGATTTCGAGTTACAAAGTCCACGATGGAAACATGTGGATTTGAACCCTTATCGCCAGCGCTGTAGGGCGAAACGGCTTAGAGTGGTACCCCTAACCGATTGAGCCACCGAGGCCCCCGGATTTCGCTGTAAACGGGATCCAGTAAATTTCAGTTATGCTGTTGGAATCGGGCGTACAACACAGGTGGAATCCTGGCGTAAAACTCCAAATCACTCAGAGTCTAGCGTAATGAAAAAGGGGGATGGTAGCATCATAATTTGACTTAAAGGTACTCAATCCGATCAGATGGTTCCCATATCATCAAGTTACAACAACAAGAAAATTTCTTCAAAATACGCTTTTATTATCAGAATCGATTAATTACAACAAAATAATGCTAAACGCTGCTGACTATGGTATAAAATTTCCCAAAACGTGTTATTTATCAACATGTTGTTCAATGAAATATGGCTGTATTATCGGTTTCGTATCACGAAATTTGGCCGTTTTAATACCACTTGATTTTAGAGTTATCCATCTTCATCTGCAATGTTGTCCAAGACAATCAGTTGGACGACTCATTTCTGGGTCACAAATATTTCCAGAAATAACAAATTTAAAAAATCTATATCTAATCACTCTGAGCTTTGATGGTGGGGTTCCTTGACTCGAATCAAATATTCTTCACCCCCGAAGCCAAAGAAATAGTCATTTGGTGGCATTTATTTGGATTATGCATCTTTAATGTTGAGTGATTCCTGGCAGAGATAATCTCACTGGGCTTTCTTGTAGTGCAGTTGATACTCTTCATAGATTTGAACAAAGTCAAACTAATAGACAGTGAGTGATGATACTGTAAAATCATTTTAATTTGTCGGGGTCTATTTTTCATTGATTTCGTGGTTTGACCCCAACCATGAAATCTACATCCAACGAAAAATTGTCTCAGAGTTGGTAAAGTAAATCTCAATCTCGCGCAGGTTACAATTTATTTCTTAAGGACAAAAAAGAGGCAACAACATTTGCAATATAAAGTGTAACAGCAATTTACCACTACAGGTCTTCCGAGGAAATGATGGATCTGATTCAACAGTCACTCACCAGTTTATTCAGCCAATCAGAGCACAGTATTTCAGAGTCATCCCTAAGACATGGAACATTATGATAGCTATGAGGGTGGAGCTATTGGGTTGCTTTACACCATATAGAGGTGAGCGTTTACATACATACATTCTACTTTCAATTCTTCTCTTTTATGCCCTATAGAGGTAAGTTTGTTTACATACATGCAATGATTCATTCAATTGTTACCGAAGAAATATTATGCAATATAATGTCCAAAATGCTAAAGTTCATTTAACTCGCCAAGGGAATATGAAAACTTAAATTTTAAGTTATCAGATCTGAATGAAATTTGGTATCGAGGTTCGCCATCATGATGGCTTTTGAATGACATTCTGAAATCTTAGTTTTTCTTCCACCTGCGCAGATGTCTCAACCATGAGTTATCGGATCTGAATGAAATTTAGCATAGAAGTATGCCATCATGACTGCTTTCAAAAGATCAATGGTGCTGTTCGCATTTTCATTCTGGAGTTATCCCTCTTTGATTATTTTTAATTTGAGTATCTCCCTACCCATGTTTAATTTGGCATTTTGGGGGTATGCGAGCACTCAGGGAGCAACTTCTTGTGTTATTTGAAAAAAATCACAGCAATAAGTGACAGGACGTTTTTCCTATTTCTCACTTATTCGCTGTTGATTTGCGAGGGGATCATTTCATGCACAACCTGACAGTGTCACAAGTTCCGACAAATAGTACCTCTCCAATCATAACCAGATAGCTGTGCCGTCAGAACTCTTCTATGTGTAAATACTTTCATGGGCATTTGAGCATTATGGTTGCTGTTGGGATATATTTTAATATGTTATAATATCATTGAAAAATCCATTAGATATATTCTTATCTCTCACTAGTGTAGACCCCGAAGCCACGACAATTAGTTTTCATGGCTGGCTCAACCGATTTGCGTGGCTGGTTAGCTAGCTAAGCCGGCTCAGCCACGACGTTCGTGGCTGATGAAATATGGCGGCTCAGCCGGCTGAGATGTTATCATTCAGCGTATTTTCGTTTCCGTAATGTTCCTAATACCCTGTTACCGGTTATAGATGACGTTTTTTAGCGTTTGTGGTGAACCTGTAGAATTCCAGACCACACGTAATCTTTTGATGTTGGGCTTTTCCATTATGGCGAAAATTCACGAAGGACTGGCGTGGATATACTATGTAGTTTCCCATCTGATCGGTATAAGTAGTAACATCACTGCCATCTTGCGATATATGCATGCATCATTGAATGATGAACCCGATAGTAATGATATATAATATTTCAAACTATTTTCTATTCTTATGTGTATATATTGACAAATGCCAGTGATGTCTGAGACTGGGTGTTGTCGATATAAACAATTTATATTGTAACCCTTTCAATACCGAATGGATGCGCCCATTCAGTTATATGAAAGCATGCATTGGGATAGTCTATTCCACATTAAGGGGCCAGGTGTTCTGATTATATAACAACCATGACGTGTCCATGCGAGTATGCCAATATTAGGTAATGCGGTTTAGATCTTTGCGATGCACTGTACAGTTGTGCTTGACATATAAGCCCATGCACGCGGCTCAGCCATTTTACAATTCCGGCGGCGGAGATTTTAAAATGTGGCTGGCGTTAGAAATAATATGGCTGGCGGCGGCTTGTAGCCAATATGGCTGGCGGTGGCGGCGTACGATGGCGGCTTCGGGCTCTACACTAGTGAGTATTCGCCGCATGCTTCCTGGGATACTTGGCATCGGGCCAAGTAAATTACTGCGCCGATTAATACTATTTAGAAAAGCCGCGCTTGGCACCAATACCAGACATTGCAAAATGATTGTTTTGTTCATTAAAGTTCAATTATTTTCCAAATTTGTTTCACTAACAAAAATAGCCACAAAAACAAAGAGGCAAATTTGGGGACTAAATGTTTCGTCGCAAGGCAGAGCGAGCAATACTCGCGTATACGGTTGTGAAGCGTGTCAGCCAACGCTGTGCATGTATGCATTTACATGCATTTTTGAGCTTCTTTTAAAGATTTTGATTTGTTAAAAAGGCATAAAGCTCTAGTTTTTTCTAGATCTTCAACTCGTTATGTTGGGATATAAGATTTTATGAAACTCGATTCATAAAATCTTATATCCCAACATAACGAGTTGGAGATCCTCTGTATCTTCACTTTACAATTGGAACTTGGTCAATTATTTTGAAAGACTTTGTTAGGTTCTGGCTTAAAATTGCTGACAATCAAGATAGTCCTTGATATCTATGTAGTCCTTGGCATTCAACAATGAATTTTTGCTGTCCGAAGACTTCTACAGTGCGACACAAAGACAATGTCTCCAGAAATTGTTTCATTTGGCACAAAACATTGACAGATTCTTAAATTTGCCTAGCTGACGGAATATGTTTGCCTTGGCTCAGTCGATAGCCGACACTAGTTAACAGGGCTGTTACAAATGAGGATGATTTGTTGAGGTAATGAGTCTTTCTCCATTTACATATCCACAGATGTTTCTACTACTACAACACATGTGGATACAACTACTCAGTTAACTACAACTGTAACAGAAGAGAATGGTAAGTACTGCTAACCAACAAATAAATAAATCTAGTTATATTAAAGTGATGTGAAACACTCCAGTAGGGTAATCAAATAGAAATGGAGAATAATTTTGTTCAAAGATATTATTTTTACAAATATTATATCTAAATTGACAACACACACCGTCTTTCTTATATATTAATTAAATGCAGTGACTGCCGATGGCTAAATCATTTTTGTTAGTTTATCGCCGATAAAAGCGTCCCGATTCGAGTAGTAAATATTTACAATTTAGCATAGTTCGGACGATGTTTTCTATGGAGTGTTACGGTTGATTTGCTTGAGATTTTCGGTGGTGTTAGTAAAATGCTACATTCCTCCAGTTGGCATAGCACCTGAATACTAACTTATCAGTTTCACGCACCTGAACAAGTACATAATATGTCTTTAATTGATTTTCCCATTCAGTTATAAAAGTATACATTGGAACTGTTTATTATTCACTTGGAGAGATGTTCATGTAATAAAATAAAAGCAAATGACAGCCTGACGAAAAGATAATACAAGAGCAGAATTATTCATTTTCATTGGTGGGAAATGTTCAGATAATAAGTTCAACAAATGGCCTATGGTCATTTGTTGAACTTATTATCTGGATATTTCCTAAAGGAACTACTCATCAATGAGTATTTAGTATAGAAAGGGTTAAAGTTATTGCTTGTTCTCTGTTGTGACGTCTAATCATAGCTGCATGAAACTTAATTCACATAATGCTGCAAATATTGGATACAACCATATGCACATCCAAGAAGCCCAATATGGGCAACTTTCAAGTAAAAAAGCATATATGGATGTTTCAGTTGTTCAACTTTGTTCAGTGAGGAGTACGAAATCTTACTACATCTGTCACCTCAAACAGGAAATTGTTTTTAAAGATGCATGGTCTGTCTCTTCCACATGAGAGTTTTATGAGCTATTTTTAGAACAGCAATACACGCAAAATGGTTTGGCGAGTACCAGAAGCATATCAAGAAGCAGGCCTGGCGTTAT
This sequence comes from Siphonodentalium dalli, assembly GCA_032622095.1. Taxonomy (NCBI): domain Eukaryota; kingdom Metazoa; phylum Mollusca; class Scaphopoda; order Gadilida; family Siphonodentaliidae; genus Siphonodentalium; species Siphonodentalium dalli. The sequence continues at coordinate 94,454,946 of CP136068.1, forward strand.
TACTCGGGCGATTTTATTGCACTCCTACGCTTGCGCAATTTTAATTCCATGTACGCATTTTTCCACGTGCCTAAGTCCAGCGATGAACAAGGAGAACTCATTTAAACTACAGGTTTTACCACTATCTTACGATCAAAATAAACCACTGTATTATGCCTTTAGTAATATGCCCATCTTCAGTTTTATCTGTATTTTATTCTCAAAATATAAATTTAGTAGTTTTGAAATCAGGATTTATAGAAAATGATGTTGTTGTTATTGTAGACCGGAAGAGTACTGATTTTATACTGTGCTAAGTCTTTACTTTCTTTCTTCCTAAAAGTGAACAGCTGTATAGAGTGGGATGATTGGGTGAACACTGGTCATGTGACATTGACATCAGGCGGAGACCACGAGCCCATGGATGAGGTTATAACGGCATCTCAAAGCTGTCAACACCCTATCGAGATTGAATGTCGACTGGCCTCCATATTCCACACACCTTCATCAGAGACCGGCCAATCATTGTCATGTTCACTCCTCAGTGGATTTCAGTGCAACAATGCAGACCAATCTACAGGCCTGTGTTATGACTATGAAGTTAGGATTGGATGCTTGAATAACATTCCAAGGTGTTTAGGTAAGTTTGAAAATTAGCGCAACCCAGATTTCTCTTCCACATTTATGCATTTCACACACTATTCTAGATTAGATTTTCATCAGTGTTGCAAGAGCATGATAACTCATACAAGCATGTTTCTATTTTTACCAAAATAACATTTTGATTTCCATTCACAAATAAATATATTGTGTGAGTTATAACCAGCCAAGCTTTTTTATAGTTATTTGTCATAGACTGTTTCTAGTTTTCTGATTTGAAGTATATACCCAGTATGATATATGACTTAATTGGAACTACCAAAATAAAGTCTTGATTTATTGTAATCTCGCCAAAAGTTCAATCTCATTTTACGCAGGATTTTCTCTCTTCATCACTACATTATCACTTGACACCAATCTATTTTTATTTCTCGAGGTAAATTCAATACATTGGCAAGTCGTTCTTTACTGATTAATTACCAGCGCACATTGTCAGGTTTAATATTTTCTTGGTTCGATCTCATGATCGCCTCCTCCAAACGATTTGGTTTTAGTAGCTCTTCCAGGTCTCCATCATCTGAGTTTTGCGCACCAATGCTATTCAGCTTAGCATAGTCTATTTTAGAACCACCTCTGATATTCATGATAAATTCTGTGGTTCAAAGGTTTATAGAACAACCACCTGTCGCTTGAAATGATGAAATGTCAGAAATCGAAAGCTAAAATGTCTGAAAACACCAGCAGCATCTTTTGACAACCGTGTGTTTGTGAATGTGTCACTTGTGAATAAAACTGGTAGTAAATACGAATGTAAATAATAAATCGTAGAATTCGAAGGTTTTTTAAAATATAAATCCCTGACATGCTCCGGTAATTAATCAGTAAACTGAATTGAATTTACCTCGAGAAGACATTTGATTGGCCGAAATGTTGAGAATGACGCATGAAGAAAAATAAAGGTTAATAGATAATATTTTCTAGGCGCGGCAGAGAGAAAAGGCAAAAGTAGTTGTGTTGCCGAATAATTACTCAATTTTAGACAAGAATAAAATTCACCATTACCACTTGACACCATGTAGTTCCTTCATTTTTGCAGTAACTCCATCTACTGTGCCCAAATCTACCACGCCAGCAACAACGACAATAACTACAGGGCCTTCATCACCTCCAGTGTTGCCATGCTACGTTGGCCTTGACCTGTCAAGATGTCCTGAAGAGGGCTGTGCCACAGGCCTTTATTGTGACGGCATGAGATGTGTCAATAAAACTGAATGCCCATGTTCTGTTGAGGGCCACATTATCAGGGTATGAATAAATTTACTAGATTATAATTGTGTTGATTTATCTGCTTAAAAAACATTCTTGGTGAATCCTGAAATTTGTTAAATTTTTTGAAAATTATTAAAGCTGAAACAAAGACGACAAAAATTTATTAAAGATGGTCTATCTCTTACTAAATACGTTTTATATAGTTTCCAGGGTATGAAATAATAAACATGAGTTGTAGACACCTGTCCGGAAACACTTATATCAATTAATATTGATTTAATATTGATATTATAATCTTTATCAATTGGGACATTTTATTTTACTATTTTTAGAACAGAAAGTTCACGCATTCTTAAATAGCGATATAGTTAACCTGCTTGCTACTCTCCCCGAATAGCAAATTGGTATTTGATTGTATATATTATACTAGAAAATAAGTTTTTCGCTTTATCATTCCCACAGCATGGAGATATCATTCAAGATAGTACCTGCAAAACGTGCCACTGCTTTGCTGGAACTGTAACATGCATAGAGACAAACTGCCCTGCATGTCCAAATGTGAGTAATATTCTAGGCTAAACAAACTGCATAAATATATTCCTAAAACTACACTTGTGTGTTACTAGCAATTAATTTTAAATATTGTGTAAGACCAATAGTGTTGTCATTTCAAATGTGAGAAGAAAGTGTGTGCATGGCTTCAGAGAGAGAATCACTAAAACGAAAAATTAAATACTATCTTTTATATGTTCTTGATATCATATACAAATCACAGCTATTCAGATTTTTGTATGAATTATAGTATATTTAACATATGATTGTAAATTATATGTCGTATACTTATATATGGACAATTTTGTCTGAAATATATACATCAATCAATCGTATAAGGATACAGTAATGTTCTAAATAATCGACCCCTAAACCACAGCAGAATTATGGGAAATTTTTCAGGATTTAGTCAAAAATATAGCTTGCTGCCATTATTCGGAAAGCTCTGTGAGAGCTTTCCGATGAATGGCAACAAGCCATATTTCCGACTAAATCCTGAAAAATTTCCCATAATTCTGCTGTGGTTAAAGGGTCATATACTTTGAGCATTACTGTAACTTGAGAGGATAAAGCCATTATCTTCCATGATCACAAAAGTGCAATAAATTGATGGCTAGTATAACACGCATGAGCGGTTCAGTGTTTTTTTTACATGCCTGCAAACCTTGAATTAGTGTGTCTGTCATTTGCAGCACTAGATCCCCAGCGGGTGAATTTTGAGACCCTACCCCGCACAGCAGGCTAGCATCACCAAATTCACCCTCTGGAAACCTCATTCTGCTGAGGCGTCAACTGCTATGGGAGACCAAGGATCAGATTGAAGTTCTCCAGTTGAAATTGGTGATGTTCACCCATTTATAGTCAACCTGATTATGCATTTCATCTTCTGCAAATTACAGGATATATAAACTGAACAGAAGGAAAAAAGTAACTAAAAACAACATTAATTTGAGACTATATCTATACTTCCCAGAAGATGAGGCCTAAGCAGAATGAGGTCCCCAGAGGGTGAATTTAGTGATAAGAGCCCACTGACAGACACACTATTTCAAGGCTTGCATGCCTGACTATCATCCCCTTTCTATTATCGGCAGATTTCTTCTATCTCATCACAAAAGGCGTTAGTTATATTTGAAACCTTTCATGACTGGAGCTGCACTGGTGCAGTATTGAAGATCCTGTGCAGTGATCTTATATATGCGAGCCTCCGGTATGGAGCCTCGCATGTATGATAGAATGCACTGGTCTAATTACAAGGTCAAGGTAAATATTGTTAGGCCATTGTGTTCTCTTATATATGCGAGGCTCTCTATGAAGCTCCAGTCATGGAAGGGTTAAACTTCCAATTGCATTGTCGAATTCAGCATATTTGTTATCATGTGTCTCCAACATCTTCCATTCAACGTTGGTGGAACAGCTTTCAAAATATTCTCCAAGCCTGAATTTAAACCCATTAATTTCATTTCTGTTCTGGGTGTCAAGATGAACAGTACATGGGGTACTTTATCCCTTTCATGACGGGATCTGTGCTGGTGCAGTATTAAAGAATATGTGCCAGTGCAGGGGTGCCGGAAGAGGGGGGCAGAGGGGGCCGCTGACCCCCTGCCCTTGACCAAGGGGGGTGAGCGGGGGCATGACTTGCCCTTTTTCTGGAGACAGAAAATGCTTTTTGTGTGTTTAATCTCGTGTTTTTATAGCAAAATGTGACTTTTTTGGTCCAAATACCACCAATTTCACAAGGAATATTAATTTTTTGTCAATTTGATCACAAAACGGCCATAAAAACCGACAAATACCATTAAAATAGGGATTTTTGCCACAATGAATTTATGGTTATTTTCCCGAGTTTGCGGAGAAAATGTCCTTTTTTGCGAAAAAGTGCCCTTTTTGTAGGCTCTGCCCCCCCCTGCCCTTGGATGCTTCCGGCGCCCCTGTGCCAGTGCATTCTTTTATATATGAGAGTCTCCCATAGGGAGCATTGCATATATAAGAGAATGCACTGGCTTACAAGGTCAAGGTATGGGAGACTCATACATAAGAGAATTCATTGGCTCAGGGTTTTCGCAAAATTTCAGGAAGCTCCAGTTATGAAAGGGTTAAATATGGGGTGTTTATGTCTTTTTTGCCTTATGTTTGCAAATAGAGTATATCTATATATTTGTCAGGGAGAGACCAGCAGAAGGAATAGTTCATCATGCGGGTGTTATTGCCAGGGTTGCAATACAAATGAGTTCCGATGTTTATCGGGGTATTGTATACCATTGACACTCCGATGTGATGGAATTAGAGATTGTGATAATGATGAAATTAATTGTGGTGAGTATATCTACCAAATAAATAGTTTAATCCAATTTGAAATCCAGTCTTGTCTGATTTTTATACGCCCATTTTGAAAAATATGGTACCTATTATGGTCCGTTCGCTTTTTTAACTCTAAACATTGGTATATAAACGTCTGTTTCTATAAATAATAGTAGAATTCGTTTGTGATGTGATATATAAAGTACGAACATGTCGAATGTGAATATGTGGATGAGGCCAGTGGAGAAAACCGGATCATAACTTTAGTAAGTCTGTTCTGAATGGAATGAAATTTGGAATGTGGATTTATCAGCACAAAATATAGGTAAAGTTCGATTTTCGGTTCCACCCACCAATTTTCTCCAGAGTTACAGCCCTTTTTGTTGAAATTTGCACTCAATTTTCGTTTCCAGATTATAACTTTAGTAAGTCTGAACTGAATGAAATGAAATTTGGTACGTGTGCTTACTAGCCCAAATTACTGGTCAAGTTTGAATTAGAGTTATGTCCCTTTGTTGAAATTACTATGGGCATATTTTGCACGCCCTAGCAATGCTCTTGTTCTGGATTGAGTTATGGTTTAAACCTTATTATTTGCATAGCTAATGTTTATTAGCATGATGACTTGAAAAAACTTTTTCATCTTTATATTTAGTATGTGACTTCTTATTAAAGATGGTTTATCTCTTATCAGAAAGTTTTATATAAATTCCGAGGTATAAAATAATGGATAAGAATCGAGGATACCTGTTCGGAAAAGTTTCTATCAATTAATATAAATTTTATTTAGAATCACATCCCCGGGACAGTTTTACGGTCTATTTTTAGAACATAAATGCTTTCAAAAACATTTGGAAAATATCAAAAGTGTATTAAGTAGGAGAACTCTCTTGTTAGCACACAGCAAATTGTATTTCACCAATCGAAATTAACCACTTTATTATGCCTTAACCCTTTACCCAACAGAAGGGCCCTGTGCCAATGCATTCTCTTATATATGCGAGTCGACCATAGGTCGCCTCGCATATATAAGAGAATGCATTGGCTTAACACATTAAAAATTATAAAATTGTTAAAGAATGTAAGAAAAAATTGTACAAAGTGTTAAAAAAAGATTTTGTTTAGGCCAATGCATTCTCTTATATATGCGAGGCGACCTATGGTCGACTCGCATATATAAGAGAATGCATTGGCACAGGGCATAACTGTAACTATCACAATATGATCAAGGAGCCGGTTCCAATGATATCCATATTTGTATGGTTCTATTGAGACAGACCGAAGATATTTTAGGCTATTGAAGCTTTATTTGGCCGGTTTTGGCCGGTTTGTTGGGTAAAGGGTTAATAGACAAACAATATACCCAATCTTCAGTTTTATCTGTATTTTATTCACAAAATATCTATTTGTAGTCTTGAAATCAGGATTTATAAAAATTGTTGTTGTAATTGTGACCCGTAAGAGATCGACTATCTTTAATATTCTTAATTACTATGATCATTCATTCAATCTCAATGTTTACTCATCTATTTACAGTAATGTCCTAAATAATCAACCCCATAACCACAGAAGAATTAAGGGAAATTTTTCAGGAAATATGGTTTAATGCCATTCATCGGAAAGCTCTCGGTGAGAGCTTTCCGATGAATGGCAACAATCCATATTTTTTACTAAATCCTGAAAATGTTCCCATAATTCGGCTGTGGTTAAAGGGTCATATACTTTGGGCATTACTGTATTTAGCTTGAACCCAATGCAATTTGATCAATGCATTTGACCTTAACATGAAATATATTATCATTTAGATCAAACAACCACCACCACTGGCAGCAGGACAACAACAACATCAGCCAGCCATGATATGTCTACAACAGCTCACACAAGAACAAGTGTTTCAACTACAACAACTCCACGTAAGTTTTACTTTGAGATTTAATTAGTGTTGAAACGACTCTGGAATTCTGGAGTCGACTAGTCGAACCCCAAAAGTCGAGTCACAGTTGACTAGTCGTACCTGCAGTCAAGAATTATATAGATATAACCATATCCTTATTTTCCCCTCTCCTAGTCGGAATTCTCGCTCTGTTTTAAGGACACTAATTCAGTGGAAAAACATTGGTTTATTCATCAAACCATGTGATAAAAATCTTCATAGTTGATTCAATTTACGAAAGAACTCATGTAATATTTATGTTCGCAGATGTTGAAAGCAATAGATCAACACATCAACAAAACATCATAAAACATCAGTTTAATAACGCGATTTCGGACATGCTATTAAACCGGAGGTACTTTTATCAAGATTTTGCTGTCACGTCTGCAGCAAGTGTTTGATCAACATGCCATGTATCTATATTACAGTGTTTTAACTCTTTTTATGGAAAGTATATCCAATATGTTCCAATTAGTCGATGTCAAAATACAGAGTCGACATCGAACTCCATGCAGGGTTTACCTTCATTGATGACTCACTCGGTAAGACCGCTGCTACCGGCGACATTTTACCCACGTTTGGTGGACTTCCAGGATAGTAAGATATATAGTAAGCGAGCAGAGCAACATGTTGCCCTTGTTAAGCAAACAAAATATCGATTAAAATTTGTGTAATTTCATACCTTAAGTTTAGAAAGTCCTACTAGAAGCAAAGAACTATATTGCGAAATGGTGTGATTTGGTTCTCCGATTATTTTATCAACACAAAGGTATAAACGCACATGGACGACAATGTCACGACAAAGCGCATGGCAAGTCATACACATGAGTTCTAATTTACTACAATTTTGACGAGTAGCTTGCGAAAATCATCATCAAAACTACCACTCTGATCCTCCATTCTGTCATTAAGTTTTTAGTGTGGGAATTGGACTCAAAGCACGTAGATTATTTGACTTTAGGGCGATCGGTTTTCGCCATTTTTGCTGGAAAACCCCCGCGCTAAATATAGAAAAAACAGACTAGTACCCAGCCGGTTACAGTCAGAAAGGAAGTATGACTGGTGTGTTCTGGTAGAGATTGAGTCGACATTGGGAGATGTCCGCGTTGTTTAGTCGACTAATCTTTTCAACACTAGATTTAATGGTAGTTATTTCAAATAAAGAAATCTATTTAGATTTCTGTGTGATTACTTTACTTCAAGTTTAGAGTATGGTTATTGTGAACTAACAGGTTAGAAGTTAAGTCAAATGATACTTGAATTTTCTTAGCCTACTCTCCCTTTACAATTACGCCATGATTTTAAGAGATATTTTATTTCATGTATACACTTTATTATCAGTTATTAATCAAAAAGGATTTTCTTCTGAGAACATTATACACCCTTTAACATATCTGGTCTGGAAAAACTATAAAATATCTAATTGTAGAATTGTTTGTATTCATAACATCAAGAATGATTTTCCAGCGTACAAGAGGAGTGTGATCTGCGTTTATGTACATAATAGATACGGCGTGTCTGACACACTATTGCTAGATGAACACCAAATACATTGAAATGAGATTGATTCTGAGAATTATGTCGCTTCTTTTATAGCTGTGACGACGACCCAACGTATCATTTCCAAATGTCAGTACTCAGTCAGTATCCAAGTGGTTAATGGAACAGAACTATATCTGAGAGAAGCTGTACTGAAGGAATTTGAGGTGAGATTGACTATGTTTTCAATTAGCAGATATAGACAATACTTGAAGGTACTCAATCCGATCAGACGGTCCCCATATCATCAAGATACAACAACAACATTTCTTAAAAATATGCTTTAGTTATCAGAATCGATTAATTGCAACAAAATAATGCTAACCCTTGTCAACTATAGTATAAAATTGCACGAAACGTATTATTTATCAACATGTTGTTCGACGAAATTTTGCTTTATTATCAACAGAAAGCCTCTTGATTTTATAGTTATCCATCTGAGACCGTCGGCCACTAATAATTTTCAATGGTGAAAAATAATAGATTTCAAAAATTGATATCTAATAAATCTGAGCTTTGATAGGTGGGTTCCTAGACTCGAATCAAATATATTTTACCCCCGAATCCAAATAAATAGTAATTGAGGGGCGCTTAATCAGATTATGCATCTTTAACTGCATGTCCACAGTGATGAAAACAATGGAGTGAGATTTTCACTAGAGATTAGCTGAATAAAAATAATGCTCACATCTGATGAGAGGAGAAACTTCGTTCTTCACTGAGGACAGATATCTATTGTGTTTATAATATTTTTCCTCAACAGTTGGTCACAACAAGGCATTTATAAAATGTTTCCGATTCTGAAAATTTACCTAGTGTATCCATTAAAATTACGCCTGGAGGAATATATATTAGCAGATGAAGGACAATAGAAAATGTGGAAGGAATCCTATTTATTGGTGGGAAATGTTCAGATATTAAGTTCAACAAATGTTTATCTGAACATTTCCTACGGGATAAGTACTCGTTAATGACTATTTAGTAAAGAAAGATTTAAAGGTACATATCTTTAGTTTCATATGCATATTGTCAAACTTAACTATTCCATTAAGTTATAAAAATCAGTTAAGTTATAAAAATATACATTGGAATGGTCTATTCTTCATCTGGAAAGTTGATCTGATAGCTTTCCGATGAATGGCAACAAGCCATATTTCCGATTAAATCCTTAAAAGTTACCCATAATTCTGCTGTGGTTAAGGAGTCAATTATTTAGGGCATTACTGTACATGCAAAAAGTAAGAGATAACTCATAGATGGCACTCGGCATGTTAACAAAAATGTTGAACTTATTATTTCTGAAGATATCGGTATTCTATTTTGATTTTTGGAGATCGTGGGTAACCTTTTTCTGGAGTAATGTCACTTATTCATTGGATATTTATCTGTTTCTCAGGTTGGCCAAACATGGATGGATGGCTTGTGTAACAGATGCACATGTTCCTTAACTGGAGAAGGGTCAGCAGTCAGTTGTCAGCATGAGACATGTCCTTCATGCAAGCTCGTGAGTACTTGAACACTATCACAGTTTTTTATTTGCCTGTTTGAAAAAAAACAGTCGTATTATGTAAATGGGTTGTCCGTCCGTCGTCCGCCCGCTTTTGGTTTCCGGATGATAACTTTAGATTGAATCAAGTGAACTGAACCAAATTTGGTATGTTAGTTTACCAGACCAAAATACAGATCAAGTTCGAATATTGGTTTCGTCCGCATGATTTTGACTGAGTTATGCCCCTTATTTGTCTTAGATTTTACCTGATATGCGGTTTCCAGATCTAAAATACCACACTTGCAGTTATTGTGTTTTATTTTTGTTATTATTTCGTCTTAAGTCAAAGGTTTCAAACAAATGAATTAAACCTTGCCCCACTCTACTCCAGAAACGGGCGTATTATGTCATGCCCTGACGGCGTGCTCTTGTTTATATATATGCCTGTTTTAAGTCCCCCCACTTCTCCCTATTTTGGGCTGAAGTCTCGCCTAAAATCTCTAGAGTCAGAAGTGACTTCTCACTGTTTTCAACCCTTCGCTTGGGTCCTGCAGTAGCGATATCTCAACTTTTTGACTCCCCCTGGGAGATTCTATCTCGGACTATAATCCTTTCTGAAGCTCACCCGGAAGCTGAGTTATGGCCACATACAATGTATGCAAGTCCCACCAAGAGTGATATGAGAGTGACTGTCAATTAGTCCCAGACAGTACGTGGTACAATTGCAAGCACTGTCACCGATCCCAGTACCAACTACGGCTAAGGCTGGTACAGGGATATACAATGTACGATGAGAGAAGGAACTCTATTATATACAAATAAGCAGAAATATCTCACCTCACCACACCACACTCATCAGCGCACAGTTCAACTGATGGGTCATAACCCAATGGCATAATTCGTCAGTCTCCATACCATTTTCCACCCTTGTACAAGCCTTGAAACAGTGTGTCTGTCATTTGCAGAATGAGGTCCCCAGAGGGTGAATTTAGTGATGCTACCCCGCATATCGGGTTAGCATCACCAAATTCACCCTCTGGGGACCTCATTCTGCTTACACCTCAGCAGAATGAGGTTCCCAGAGGGTGAATTTGGTGATGCTAGCTCGCTATGCGGGGTAGCATCACTAAATTCACCCTCTGTGGACCCCATTCTGCAAATGACAGACACACTATTTCAAGGCTTGCCCTTGTAAAAGCTCAAGGGTCGGGGATTTCCCAACAGGTCCTATAAACATTATAAAAACAGACCCATAAACGGATCGAAGTATAAAGATTTCCAGAAGAACACACAGTTCCAAGGATCTCGCATACGCAAATTATCCATACACTAATAGCCTGAACAGGAAGCGTAGTTTAGGCTAATATAAAAAATTGCTAGATTTACATCCCCTCCCGACCCTATTTTTACTCCCCTCCTCAATTTTTTTATTTGCATATCTTGTTTTTTCTCATGCCTTAACCCTTTCATGACGGGAGCTGTGCATTAAAGACAGGTAGGTGCCAGTGCATTCTCTTATATATGCAAGTCTCTCATAGGGAGCCTTATATATATAAGAGAATGCACTAGCTTACAAGATCAATGTAAATATTGTTAGGCCAATGCATTCTCTTATATATGTGAGGCGCCCTATTGGAGACTCGCATTTATTACATGCTTGTTCCTAGAAGTACAGTGTTATTGCTGTTCCATATTTACAAATCTGTATGGAACATGTGTTCCATACGCATCTCGTTGACGTAAAATGACTTTCGCCTCAACCATGAAACTGGAACTATTTAAATAAAAGAATCATCACACATGACAAACACGCCCTGTATGAGCCTAAATAAACCTTCTAATCCTGTATTTTTAATGCACGGATTCTAGGACGCGAAGCGTGTAATAAACACAGAATGACACGATGTGTAAATGGGTTTGTCGATATGGCACTCATGCTGTCGCGGAAGGATAGAACTCGAGGCGCAAGCTGTGACGACAAACCCATTTACACATCGTGTCGTTCTGTGTATATATAAGACAATGCATTGGCACAGGGTTTTCGCCAAAAAATCAGGAAGCTCCAGTCATGAAAGGGAAATTACTCATCAAATTACATTTCAATGACCCATTAATCAGTCTATTTTGATCAATTTGGAGAATCTAAATCACCTTGTAATATATAAGATAGCATACTGCTTCAATATCTAGAACTGTCCATGATCATTTGTTAGAAAGAATAAAATATAAAAAATAAAATTCGCCCTCCCGCATTTTTCTAAACAAAAAGTTGGATGTCAATCTATCAATTTATTATACCCCCCCGCAACGAAGTTAGGGGGGGGGGTATACTGGAGTCAGCTTGTTCGTCCGTCGTCACAGGCATCAACCACCATGGGAACCTGTGCACCTGTGATTATGACGTCTGTCGGAATTTTTTTATTGGAGTTATCCCCCCTTTTTCGACTTAGAAAATTTTTGCAACATGTATAATTTTGTCCGAGCTTTTATTCCTACATTTCTAGGTCAATTTTTTTTTAACTTGGCACAGACATTTAGTACCATGGGAACCTTTGCACCTGCTATTATGACGTCTATCCGGCATTTTTTGGTGGAGTTATTCCCCTTTTTTGACTTAGACATTTTTATGCAACATGCCTAATTTTGTCCGAGCTTTTATTTCTACATTTATAGGTCAATTTTTTTAAATCTTGGCACTGATATTTAGTACCATGAGAACCTGTGCACCTGTGATTATGATGTCTGTCCGACTTTTTTTGTGGAGTTATTCCCCTTTTTCGACTTAAAAATTTTGTCCGAGCTTTTATTCCTACATTTTTCGGTCAATAGGTTTAAGATTACGGTTAGGTTTGTGCACCTGCAATGGGAACTGTTATTTTATTATTTTAACTAAATGGTTACTGACATGTGAAACATCTTAGTATTTTAAAAACACGGGGGGGGGTATCCTTAGTCCCATTGGGACAGTCACACCTCTAGTTTATATTGGCCTTACCTATTTTATACTATTTTCTACCGTTTCATATTGCTGATTAATTTGTTACTTTCAGGGCGAGATCATAGTTCCCATACCTGGCCAATGTTGTGGACTATGTGAACCGAGAGGATGTGTCAACAGAGGAAGCGTCTACATGGTAATAATCTCTTCATAGTTTTTGTATGATCAGTGAGGCTTGCTTCATGCATCTACCAGACTTGCTTTGTATTGCAGTTAGATGAAATTGTGAATCAAATATAAGACTAGGATCACTAAAAACTATTCATTATGGTCAGGGTTCGAATGCAAAATGAAAAGTGCTTAAATTTCTACCCACTCCTTTAAAAGTGATAAATAGATTTCTTCCTTTAAAAGTTCTTTAAAATCAACCACTATCCCTAAAAAGCCCATAAATGCTGCATAAAATAGTTTGCATGGGTAAATTTATTGGAAATCTGAAGCAAAAATTTGAAGCCACGTCATTCAGTCAATATTAATATTGCTGATATTGTTACTATAAATTAAAAAAATCTGGATTTCACACCTCTACAAAACATGCAGTTTAACATGTTCCTTCGGAAAATGTGTTTTAATCACATTTGGGGTAGGGTCCTGCGAATTGGAGATTTTGATCGTATCGAATCGAGTCGACGAAATCGAATCGAACAACGAATCGAATATCGAATCGAATCATACCTGTGTGTTGCATTCTCAATTAGGCGTTTAATGTCAATGACTAGACGATTTGTGAAACGTTCTATGAACTTCCATGATGTTCCATCATAACTTGATATGGCGATCAACCGTCGTTCCTGATACTATTAACTTCAATTAAGAATTGTCGAGAGAAAAATAAAACATTAAACCGTCCATGCGGTCGTCACGACGATTAAATATATAACCACTAAACGGATTATTGGAATTAAAATCACGCACAATTTTTAGAATTCGCATGTACATGCAAAATTGCAAATCGGCACTGGGGAAACACCCGTTGTTATAAATTTGAAGATGTAACAACAGTCGCAGGGTAGCCTGTTTATGTAGTGCTGGATGCTTAGATGGGTCGTTGTCCCAGACACCTGCGATTTATATACCATGTTGCATTTATCACACATATAAGTTCAGCACTGCATGCAGCTTTAATCATGTTTTTAAAAAAATATATTGAATTCGGTTCATAGTTGTTCGAGTTATGCGGTCGGACGGACAGACGGACACATGGAGGGAGAAAGCGTGACGGACGGACAGACGCAGTCAATCCAATATACCCCCAATTTTCTTCGAAAGTGGGGGTATAATAAACATGAATACCGGACGACAAATTGTCAAGTTTCAAGGAACTCTCTGAAAGTATACTTCAAAAGAAAACACTGCCCACGGGCTCATTTCGACGCGGGGACACGTGATGTTTACATTCTCAGTGATATTACATAATGCAGAATCTGAGACGTTTTGTCAGCGGATAAGGCTAGCGGTTGCTCAGTCTCATCACTATTATTATTTACGCGCGTCGTCGATCTACCGCCGATCTCCGAGCTTGTGGCTACCATGTTCAAAGCTAGAATTCAGATGTATTCAGTCATCCTATAGTGGCTACTTACTTGCTATACTTATATTTAATATCATGCGGACGTTCGCGATGTACAATAAGAATTATAAGCTATATATAGTCATAATTTTCGGGAATAATATGGCACAGGAACAGTTAAGATAGACGTGTGTACTTGTCTGTAAACAGCCTACTTTGTTGTCAGTGTATATTCGAGTTGGAAATTTCGAATCGAATTTGACTTTCGAATCGAATATCGAATATTCGCAGGACCTTAATTTGGGGGGAAAAAGTATGAATGAGCTATGAAAGGAAATAAGTATAAAGAAGAGTGTTCACCATGCAAGAAGGAGATACAGTAATGCCCAGTCTGGAGTAAACTACATACCCACATATAAAAAATAGTGGGTCTGACGACCTTTCGTTCAGTTTTCATTTCCCAAACCCGGGATTCCTTGTAATTACCGCCAATAAAAACTTAGCTCTAAGAATTGTGTGCCCCAATAAAAAACTAGTAACATGTCACGTGCACTTGGTGTGGAAATTCCGAAGGTGTGGCTAAAGGTTGTTAAAATAGTATCCATGACGTCATGTTATACCGGTAGAGAAATTCACAAATCGACAAATACAGTAGATTGTTGACGAGCGGTCGAAAGTTTAAAATCAAGAATCACCGGAATTTGGATTGCAGGCAACTGTAATTTGGGTACAACTGGTACAATCTTTGGAGCTAATAATACGGCTGTGTAAGGTCGGGTGGGTTTCGGTGGCGTTGGTGGTAGAATTGTGTTGCTCTTCGCTCGTTTTGGCTGCGGTGGTGCTACTGTCGGTACTGGGGAACTGATAGATCGTTTTGTTATGTCAAGGTACTTTTTTTTAGTTCTGTATTT
This sequence comes from Siphonodentalium dalli, assembly GCA_032622095.1. Taxonomy (NCBI): domain Eukaryota; kingdom Metazoa; phylum Mollusca; class Scaphopoda; order Gadilida; family Siphonodentaliidae; genus Siphonodentalium; species Siphonodentalium dalli. The sequence continues at coordinate 94,470,027 of CP136068.1, forward strand.
TTGATTCGTGGCTGTTGATTTGTTATTTTTTGACAACATGGGCGACAAATCGCCTGGCCAATCTAAAAAATAATTTGTTCTGAGTCCAAGAAATCCACATAAATTGACATTTTTTATAATTTCAAGTAGATCTGTCTTAGTTATTGTACATTTTATTTTGGATCCCGGAAGCTGTTTCCCTTTATTGTCAGTAAAACAACCGCCGAACGAAAAGTCACAAACTCTGCAACTATTCTTAGAATCGGCTTCACAATGGTTGAAGCGGCCATGACGGCACTGGCACTGGCACGTGACCATGTTTACACCTGTCAATCACAACTAATTTCAGATTTATATTTAGCGCGGTGTGACGTAATTTGGGGGAAGCACGCAACCGTAAATGAAAAGTTGATGGGAATGCAATAGACTCAGTATCAGTATGAATCTAAGTGTATGTTTACATAGACTGAGTAATGCCCTAATTAATCTAATTACTCTCGGGGAGAGCTTTCCGATGAATGGCAACAAGCCATATTGCCGACTAAATCCTGAAAAGTTACCCATAATTCTGCTGTGGTTAAGCAGTCGATTAATTAGGGCATTACTGTAGATGTGAGTTCTGGAGTCGGACCATTTCACCATTTTGAACACTGTAAATTTACATAGAGTGATGTGTTTATTGTAGGTTTTATATTAAAAACTCTTTAACATGTTCACTGCCGATGCCCATTCAATTAAATGCAAAATGTATGAGATAACTCGTAGTCGGCAGTGAGCATGTTAACCAGTCCTCAAACAGTGCTTAAAGATGCATTATCCGAATTAACGCTCCTAAATAAACTATTTCTTTGGTTTCGGGGGGTAAAAAATATTTTATTCGAGCTGAGGAACCCACCCATCAAAACTCAGAGTGATCAGATATCTATTTTTGAAGTTTGTTTTTTCTCGAGATGTCAGCTGGAGATGTGCAATTATTTGTGGCCCAGAAAAATATTGTCAAACGGACGGTCTCGGACAAAATTGAGGATCAAGATGGATAACTCAAAATCAAGTGGTAATGTGGCCAAATTTTGTGATACTCAAGTGATAATACGAACAAAATGTTGATAAATAACATGTTTTGGGAAATTTGATACCACAGTTGACAGTGGTTAGCATTATTTTGTTGTAACTATTAAATCGATTCTGATATATAACTAAAGAATAATTTAAAGAAATGTTTTTGTCGTATCTTGATGATATGGGGACCATCTGATCGGATTGAGTACCTTTAAATTTGATTCCCAGGAAAGAGTATGAACCTTATCCTCAAATGACAATGCTAATACCAGTAAAAATACAAGTTACTAACAATAACTGTTTTGAATAATGACATTAGTGAGGGACATAAATATTGAGAATGGGTGGAGGCACTGGCTCAGTATGAATATTCATTGCTTAAAGGTACTCAATCCGATTCGATGTCCATCATATCATCAGATTCAAAAAAAAAAAAATTTAAATGCCGCTTCAGTTTTTATGTTTACCCATACCATAGTATGGTAAACATAGTGTCGTTGCCCGGATTGACCACTCGTCGTTCGTCCGTCTGTCTGTCTGTCTGTCCGTAGACACTTTACGAGTAATGCGATAACTCAAACATTTTCTATCCAATCGAAACCAAATTTTGTATATGGGTTTCTCAGCCCAAAATACAGATCGAGTTCGAATTTGGGTTTGATCCGAGATTTTGTTACAGAGTTATGGCCCTTTTTCAACTTAGAATTCACGCATTCTGCCATAACTCAAACATTTTTTATCTGATTGGAACCAAATTTGGTATGTGAGTTTCACAGCCAAAAATACAGATCGAGTTCGAATATGGGTTTGATCCGATTTATTTTAAAGGAGTTATGACCCTTTTTTCGAAAATAAAATAAATTAAAAAAAAATCCGATGCTCTAACCGAAATATTTTTTTGTCCGATTGTGTTCATATTTGATATGTAGGTTTATGATGACACACCCCTCACCTGTATAGTTTTTGGTATTGATTGGTTGATCAGTTTAGAAAATAATTAACCCTTTACATACATGCTATCCAATGCAATAAGTTGAACATATTTCTTCTGATCTGCCTCATATTTCTTACCTAGGTTTTTCTTAGCACGTTCTTCATCTGTATGGTTTTTGGTATTGTTTAATTAACCCTTTTCACTCTTATGTTTACTTAGAATTCACCCAAGCTGCTATGACTCAAAACATTTTTCATCTGATCAACACAAAATTTGGTATATGAATTTATCACCCCTAAATACAGATCGAGTTCGAATATGGGTTTGATCCGATATATTTTAACAGAGTTATGACCCTTTATAATTCAAGTAATTACTGCTGGGAATTTGAAGAGAACATATATCCCACAGCAATGTGTGTTATTGAAATGAGTTAAATATCACTATGACATTAGATACTACATGCTATAAAGCATGATAGTGGTACCACTGGCTGGCTGGACTTGTTATCATAATTATGTCAAACTGTGATTGATTACTCACTCTCTGGTGGAGTTCTGCTTTCTGTGCAATATGAAGTTAACCCCTTTGTTGAAACAGGTTTATTACATTAGCTATATGCACACACTATATGACACCTATTCTAAAATAATAAATTGGAATAGTCCATTGTTACTTTGTAGTGTTGTTTTACAGACATTGTTCTTTACAAACACTGTTGTCTTATCTTAGACAAAAATTTATCCACACATTCCTTAGTTCCATAACATGATGTCATTGAAAATGATTAACCCTCTTCACACATCATATGGTTTTGATGCTTTTCATTTAATCATTCTCCTATGTTATGTCCAGGTTGATGGTGATCCACTTTTGATTTGCATGGATTTGGGATTAAAATTAAACCATTCCATAGACACATATTATGCGATAGACAGATATAATATTATCCCTTTCACTTTGAGCCAGGTTCAGTAAGGGTTTCAATACATCACCAATTGAATATTCATCATTAGAGGAAATGTCTTATTTTGAAATTCCCTCAATTGCATTTGGGCTCAAGGATAATATTAATAGTGCTGGTATTCTTGAGACTGACTTATTGTATGGGGTTCTAAATCCAATGACATGCTTTTCATAGACTATTTTGTGTTTATCAGTTCATTAGTTTGGGTAAGATTAACCCCATTCTATCCGATTTGATAACTCAAATATTTCCATTGATTATGTTTATAGTTCTTGGCATAGTTGACGATAACACACCCCTAACCTGCATAGTGAGGGTCATTTGGTTTATTTGCTTAAAAATATTAACATCCTCCACCAATCCTGTTGACACAATGTGATAACTAAATATTTTTCACACGATCACTATATAAAGTGTGAATTGTTGAAACTTTTGCACTCATGAAAAGGTTGGTGTAAGGATTTATAAAATTTATAAAAATAGCTAATCGCTATCGCCAAGGTATGGGTTAAACATCTGCCGATCGTGATCGGCCTCTCGTTATAATTGATAAATTGCCCAAAAATAATGCTAACCACAGTCAACTGTAGTATAAAATTTCCCAAAATGTGTTATTTATCAACATTTTGTTCAATGAAATCTGGCCGACTGTCAAATACCTAACACCCAAAGCCACTTGATTTTAGAGTTATCCATCTTCATTAGCAATTTGGTCTGAGACCATTGGCAGAACAAATATTTGCTAGGCCGGCAAAAACTACATTTCTCAGGAAATAACAAATTTCAAAAATCGATATATGATCGCTAAACGTTTTGATGGGTGGGTTCCTTGACTCGCTTTTTGTAGATTGTTGCACCGAAAACAAGGGTTTTGTACTACAAAATATGTTTTTAGTGCTTGGCTATATGGGTTCAAATAACTATGAAAATATAATAGAAATATTTCAAAAATAATGGATTACACATACTAGTTCTAAAAAGTTAGTTATGAACATAGACACAAGAGCGTGACATTAATATGCTAATTATTTTTCTCTTCAGGTAAATGAACTAATGTCAGGTGAGCTTGAATGCTACACCAGGCAATGCCGAATGAGTCGCTCAGACCGATCATATTATATAGAGGAGCGACATATTGAGTGTGCACCTTTCACCTCCTTGCCAATATGCAACAGCGTAAGTAACAATCATAACATCTTCATTTGACTGTTTGGTAGCTGAATACATAACCCTTTCATGACTGGTGCTTTCTGAATTTTTGTGAAAACCCTGTGCCAATGCATTGACCTAACAGTATTTACCTTGATCTTGTAAGCCAGTGCATTCTCTTATATATATGCAGGGCTCCCTATATATAAATCAATATATATAAATAAAAATAAGATAATGCGCTGGCACAGGGTCTTTAATGCTGCACCATCATGAAAGGGTTAAAGATGATGAATCTCTTCCCTAAACTTTGTGTATTGATTCAGAGGTATAAAATAATAATGCTGAGTCAGAGTATCAGTCGACATGAACTTCTTTCAAGTTAATTTTTCCTAATTTTTTGTTGTTTTGTTTTGTTTGTTTTCAATTATTTTTAGAATAATACAACATTTCTGATCAAACACTTTCAAAAACACTTTTAACCCTTTCTATACTAAATACTCATTGACGAGTCGTTCTCTTAGGAAATGTTTCGATAATAAGTTCAACAAAAGACTATATATAGTTACAGATTCAAGAGTTTCCTAATACAATCTATTAATGGAGTCCAGAATAAAAATATATAGGATATCGCACTAATATAAATAAAACAGCCAGCATGATTACGGAAGTAAATTCGTTCATGCACGTGCTGACAGGTCAATAAGCAAAACTAGATCATAGTTCTCACCCATGCGCTATCCGATTGGCAAAAGCACGTTTCACTTTATGAATTTGTTGATGTTTGGTAATTGAGTTACATGGTCGACACATGATTGCCCATGTGTAATTAATAACATAAAACCCATGTTATTCAGGCCTATAAAGGATTTTCAGAATTTTCTGTAAACATATGCATGGGTTAGGATATAAATGTAGTATTTGAAGAATTGAGTAATACGCACCGACTTCAAAATGTAGTTCAAACTATTCTTTTATTGAACATAGCTTTTGATCATGCAAATAACCTCCAGTTTTTAATTAACAAAATTTATATATAGGGGAGACGCCACATTTGTTGTGCACACAGTATAGAAGGTGGCAATGCCATATTTCTGACTAAATCCTGAAAAGTTACCCATAATTCTGCTGTGGTTAAGGAGTCGATTACTTAGAGCATTACTGTAGATCATCGACGAAGAATAACTACAGAATGAAAAAAAAAGGAAACTGTCATTGGAAATTCTTTTGAAACCACTTTTAACCCTTCCATGACTTGAGCTTCCTGAAATTTTGCGAAAACCCTGTGACAATGCATTCTCTTGTGTATGCGAGTCGCCCATAGGGCATAAGAGAATGCATTGGCCTAACAATATTTACATTGACATTGTAAGCCAGTTCTTTCTCTTATATATTGCGAGGCTCCATATGGGAGACTCGCATATTTAAGAGAATGCACTGGCACATGATCTTTAATGCTGCACCAGCGCAGCTCCTGTTATTAAAGGGTTAATGGCACAACTCTAAAGCAAATTTAATTGCAATCCGATATAACCCTTGGGTGGAATACCAGAGCGAGGGAGTAAGTTCTAAAATACAGATATACCAAGAATATTGTACGAACACAATTTGAACAAGTAGTTCATGTCAATTGCTTGTCAGGTTCCCAGTGATTTACAGTAGTAACATTTTTATATTTTAAATTACAGACTGAGTCTCAGATGGATGATACTGGATGTTGCCAGCGCTGCCAGCCCCGGAGTAAGTCTTATATATATTGTATTTAAATTCATGCAGTAATATTTTTTGTGCACCTGTCCATGCACGAATTGAAAACTGAGTGAAAAATTGTACTACTCAAAGAGTATAGCGAACAAGTGTGTAAAAATAAAGGGGTTTGTGTATTAGTTGATATATACATGCCCTAAATAATCGACTCCTTAACCACAGCAGAATTATGGGTAACTTTTCAGGATTTAGTTGGAAATATGGATTGTTGCCAATTTTCTATAAACCCCTTAATTGTGGCCAAATATTGTTTGGCAAAACTGTCCCCAATGATTCATTTTACCAATACCTTTACAATTTTGCCACGGAATTATTGTTCAGAGATTAGTGTACTTTTATTAATATTTTCCACCTGATAGAGCATGTGGTGCTCAATTTAACTGTAAAGCAAGAGTTTCAACAACCTTTAAATAAGAAAAGACTGGAAGATCGATTGGGGACATCAGGTTTTGCCCGGCAGAGTCAAATTCCATGCAGGGTTTACCTCCCTTGATGACTCGATAAGACCGCTGCTACCGGCGTCATTTCACCCACATTTGGTGGACTTCCGCGATATTAAGATATATACTAAGCGAACAGAGCAACATGCTGCCCTTGTTAAGCACACAAAATATCAAACAAAATTTGTGTAAATTTTGGCTTTTATGTTTGAAAGGTCCCACTAAAACCGAACTATATTTCAAAACGGTGTGATTCGGCTCTCTGATTATTTTGTCAAAACAATAGTTTTATTTTGTCAAAACAATAGTTTAAACCCACGTGTACGACATTGTCACAACTCGAATGACAAGTAAAACACAAGAGTTCTAATTTGCTGCAATTTTGACGAGTAGCTTGCAAAAATCGTCAACAAAACTACCGCTCTGATTTCCCATTCTGTCATTATGTTTTAGTGTGGGAATTGTTCTCAAAGTACATAGAAAATTTGACATTGGAGCGATCAGGTTTCGCCATTTTTGTTGGAAAATCCCATACTAAATATAGAAACACGGACTAGTACCTAGCCGGTTACAGAGTCAGAAAGGAATGTGAATCCTGAATCAATCTTCCAGTTGTTCATTACAATCATATACATGTACCAGTCAATTTACAGCAAATCAAACTCAAATATCTCTATGATTTTTACCAGTAGTAAATGTATGCAAATGAGCCCAAAATAAAATCATGCACAAATATAAACAAACCGGCATCAAAAAAGCTGATTGGACAACCCGACAACTGTACTTGAAAGTGTGCCACAATGCGCAGCAAGCGCGTGATCGACTTGAAGTTAAGTAGTTGGGTTCATTTCTTTTTATGAAGTGCAGGATTCAGTTATATTGCTTGTAAACAATCGTGTAAAATGTATCATGATTTGTTCTGATTCTTATGGGCGCTTATAATCAGGGTTCACGCTGCCACTTGCCAAATTCAAATTTGGCAAAAAATATATTATTTGGCAAGTCGCTTTTTAATTCCTTAAGAAAGTTGACAAAATATTGGTCAATCAGTACCGTTCATTTCAGGAAACTCTTATACAATATAATTATATTAGTGGTGTTTTATATGGTTTAGGAACAGTTAACACCTATATAAAGATGAAGTTAATCTGATAGCATTATAGTATTGATCGGTGGAGTGATTACCCGTATTTTGTGTGGTGGTGGTGTTTACATAGCTTTTCCTCTTGCAATGTGATGCGCCCTTCTGATGAAGAAACCCTTCTATCATATTATTGTTCGGTGATTGATTTATTGTTGTATGATAAACCACAATAGAGATGCGAGTATAATTATTAGCTAAATGATTTCCCATCGATATCAAATGTCGTTCAAACTGCGAGTGTCGAAACATAAGATCCAATCAAGGTTGCAGAAAATGATACTTCCAGGGATAACATTTGGCAAAAAATATTTTCATTTGGCAAAAGTAAATTCAGTCCGCCGCAGACCCTGGCGCTAATTGTGTGAATGCAGAGGGGTGTGATTATCTTTAAATGACTTTTTTTCAGATTCAGCAGCTCTAACCTGTGATACCTGTGGGCCAAAGCTGGCATATCATAATATCCTGGACACTGTTGGTTACTTCAATATCACCAACAATGGTATGCACTGCTGGAACGTAGGGCAGATTACCGATCTGAAGGAATGCTCGGGAGCTTGTAACGCCGTCACGAAATACACTGACCTGGTTCATGGCTTTGAACCTCAATGTATGTGCTGTACGCCGAAACAGACAGTTGAGAGGAACATAGAACTTGTTTGTCCTAATGGACAAACGATCAACCAGGTGTACAGTGTCCCAGTGGAATGTGAATGTGGCAATTGCACTTGAAATATACATATGTGATATGATATATTAACTTTAACATCTCTGTAGGGTACATACGGTTTAATATACTATGTTATTCTATATATATCTGTGTTTACTAAATTGTGTTAAATTTCATGTGTTTACTATGTTGATTGAACTAAATTGTTGATCTTTCAGCCTTTGACACCCCCTTTCAAATGTTTAATTTGTAAATTATTTATCATGGGCTTAAGATCTTAAAGGTTGCGCTCAATCCAATTTGATGGTTCCCATATCATCAGATTCCAACAACAACATTTTTTGAAATGCCACTTCAGTTATCAGAATTGATTAATTGCCCCAAAATAATGCTATCCAGTCAACTATAGTATAAAATTGCCCAAAACGTGTTATTTATCAAAATATGGCCGGTTTGTCAAATATCTAAAACACAAAGCCACTTGATTTTTATCGATCTTCATCTGAAATTTGGACCGGGACCTTCAGCTCGTGAACTTGTTACCAGGTCGCCAAAACATACCGGTGGTAAAATATAATAGATTTTAAAAATCGATATCTGATCACTCTTGAGCTTTGGTGGGTGGGTTCCTCAACTCGAATCACATATTTTTTATTTGATTCGAAGCTAAAGAAATAGTAATTTGGGAGCCTTAACCCTTTACCCAACAAAAGGCCAAATACGCCCAAATAAAGCTTCAACAGCCTAAAATATCTTCGGTCTGTCTCAATAACACCATACAAATATGGATATCATTGGAACCGGTTCATTGACCACATTGTGATGGTTACAGTTATGCCCTGTGCCAATGCATTCTCTTATATATGCGAGTCGACCATAGGTCGCCTCGCATATATAAGAGAATGCATTGGCCTAAAAAAAATCTTTTTTTAACACTTTTTACCATTTTTTCTTATATTTTACTACATTCTTTGACAATTTGATCATTTTTAATGTGTTAAGCCAATGCATTCTCTTATATATGCGAGGCGACCTATGGTCGACTCGCATATATAAGAGAATGCATTGGCACAGGGCCGTTTTGTTGGGTAAAGGTTAATTCGGATTATGCATCTTTAAGTTAACATTTCTGTGTGATATACCGGTGTCCACTTTGATGACCCACACAGAAGGTGATGTGAGAGCCGCAAGCGATACATACGTACGATGAACGCATCACGATTTCTGTATCAACAGCATCAAAATAATCTCATGGAATTCTGTTATCCTATATTGGGTGTTCATCTCCTTTGTTTTGCATTTTCTGATGGCAAGTTGGCAGCAAGTCATTACATATATGGTATATTTGGTAGTTTTCCCTGAGGGACCTGTGGACTCATTGTGGTCCAACACCTGAGCCACAAACACTGAAATAGTCTTTTTAACTCTTTCCATCAATGTATCACATTATTATAATCAATAAATTAGAAAAATGATCAAGGAAATATGGGTTGATACAAAAATCACTTGGCACTGAAAGGGTTAATTAATGCCTTCTATTAAAAAATTAAATGTCAATTTTAATTACACCATTCACTTGTAGGCGGGATGCAATGTCCACCCATACGTTCTCTTTGAGAGTTTTTCCATGATATAAGAGTCTTGTTATATAGCACTTTATGCTTTTGTACTGCGATTATAATTTCCTCTGTAGATATTGGATATGAAGTAGCATTTCTGTTTACCTCAAACGGCCTTGGTAATGTTGATGAATTCCACAACCGGTGACTTTATCTATCTCCATTGTTGAAAAAGCCGAAAACACTCAAGTAAACGCTCTGATCGCAATGCTCTATTAGAGCAAATCCTATTATTGCAATCGACAATTTTGTCGCATGGCTCACTCACGATCCCATGTGAATGCCTCAATATTTCGTTTGTTCTGTGAATGCCTCAATATTACGTTTGTTCTAATTGAGCAACGATGCATAATTTTCCGATGTTGCAATGCTCGCTTCGTCATCTGCATGGGCTTTAATAAATGGTGTTATATTGTAGTTGATTTTCCAACCATTGCAATTTCCCCTCTGGCTCGTTCATCAGAAACCCAAACTTTCAGAAGAACATTGAACATGCTTGTGCCCAGAGGATGAACGAACAACCTTAACAGTATCCATTGAAATGAGGGTGTGTTCTGTGTGTTTGTAATATACATATGTGATATGATATTAAGTTTCAAGTTTATATATCTGTTTGTGATCATTGCTGTGAAATATATAAGTTGATCAAATTAAATTGTTGAATTTCCAGCCTTTTGTCACAACTTGTGCAAATTCCCTCACTTTATTTGAATCTGGTTATTATCTTATTATTAATTTCCCCACCAACTTCAACTTAAAATTTCAGTTCAATGCACATTATTCCTATGTAATTAATATGGCCCCTAAACATGGGTGAGGGTCAAAGAATTTACATGTACTAGTAGTCGAGTGCTCTATCCGTCGTCCCATCCAACTGTATGAACATTTAAAGACATACTATGGACTTGTTCGGGTGCGTTAAACTGTTAAGTTAGTATTCAGGCACTATGCCAACTGGAGGAATGCAGCATTCTATTGACATCGTGGGAAATCTCAAAGAAATCGACCATACCACTCCATAGAAAACATTGTCTGAACTATGCGCAATTGTAAATATTTACATCTCGATTCAGGACGCAACAATCGGCAAAAAACCAACTCAAATGATTTCGCCATCGAAAGTCATTGCATTAAATTAATATATAATAAAAGGCCGCTCGGCCACAGTGTCCCCCGAACCGGTGCTTCATTTGGAGCGGAGGCTTTGTAGAAGTATACTATATGGATAAGACAAATAACCAAATCTTAAAAAAACTCTTAAAGTCAAAATATAACCTCAAATTGGCACAAAATGAAGAAAATTACAAGAAAAATTGAATTTTCTAAGTCGAAAAGCCCATAACTCTGAGAAAAATCATCGGTTCAAACTCAACTTCGAACTTGACCTGTATCGTAATATGACTGATCCACATAAAAACGGTATTTGCAATTAAAGGATCCAAACTTGAGATATCATCCGGAAACCGAAAAAATGAGAAATTTTCTAAGTAAAACAAGTCGAATAAAAGGTCGGTAGACCTCATGTCCGCCTCTAAGCATCGGCTTGATACGACAGTTGTTTGTGCATAAAAATTTGCATGGCGGAACATGAAATCGAATTTGATCTGTCTATTGTGCTAGTGAACCTACATATACCAAATTTAATTTCATTCAGTACACATTTACTAAAGTTCTCATCCGGAAACCTCAAATTAGCAAAAATTCTAAGTAAAAAAGGGACATAACTCTGGTGAAAATTGACGGGCGGAACCCGAATTCAAACTTGACCTGTGTTTTGCTGGGAGAAAGACACATACCAAATTTGGTTTAAATCTGATTAACTCTACTAAAGTTATCATCCGGACACCAACTTTTGGGGTTTTATATGTCGGGTCGGCGGACAAAAAAGGGCCATAACTCTCATAAAATTTATCGGATTACACCGAAATTCGAACTTGAGCTGTATTTTGATATAAGTAATCCACACACAAAACGAGTTTTGCATATAAACAATCCAAAATCAAGTTATCATCCGGAAACCAAAAAACAGAAGAAAAACTGAATTTTCTATGTCGAAAAAGGGGCATAACTCTGCAAAAAATGGTCGGGCAGAACCCAAGTTCGAACTTGACCTGTGTTTTGCTGGGAGAAAGTAATATACCAAATTTGGTTTGAATCCGATTAACTCTACTAAAGTTATCATCCGGAAACCAACTTTCAGGGGTTTTCTAAGTCAAAAAAGGGCCATAACTCTCGCAAAAATGGGCGGAGCAAACACATATTCGAACTTGACCTTTATTTTGGTCTGATAAACTCACCTATGAAATTTGCTTTTGATCTAATTACTGAAACTAAAGTTATCATCTGGAAACCATTTCTGGACACGGACAGACACCAGCTATTTTAATAGTCCCCCGAATTTTTTTTTTCGGGGGACAACAATGACAGTGTGTGTTGTAAATTTTTATTAATATTCGCAAAAATAACTACTTTGAGCAAGATTAGTCTCCATTTCTATTTGATCACCTACCCGAGTGTTTCACAAAATATTTAACCTTGCAGCTAAGTTGTAGACTATCATATTTGATTATCTTTGATAAGGTTTTTAAATGGGATGTATTATGTTATTGGTCGGTCTAAATGTCGGGGCATCAGTCTGAATTGAATGAAATGAAATTTGGTATGTGGACTTACTAGCACAAAATACAGGTAAAGTCGATTCGGGGTTTCGCCTAGAATTCCAGAGTTATGGCCCTTTTTGTTGCAAATTGCACTCAATTTTTCTTTCCGGATAATACATTAACTATAGTATGTCTGAACTGACCATGGGCGTATTTTGCCACGTCCTGGCGATAATCTTTCTTTTTTGTTTTTTATTGAAAAAACAATCACAATGAGGGATCTCATACAAAATAATCAAATACATGTAGATCATGCCTCAAACTATGGTGCTGGATATTTGCAGAATGAGATCCCCCAGAGGGTGAATTTAGTGACGGCACCCCGCACATGCTCTATACATGTAGCACTCAAGGTTTTTTTCATATACATAGAAAAGCATTGATTTTTGTTCGAGATGAAAACCCCAAAGCCCTCAATGTTATAAATTATAAACTAAATCTAAAAACAATGTTCCATGCCAAGATTCAAGAGGGTGTGTTCTGTGTGTTTGTAATATATGTATGTGATATGATATTAAGTTTCAAGTTTATATATCTGTTTGTGATCATTGCTGTGAAATATATAAGTTGATCAAATTAAATTGTTGAATTTCCAGCCTTTTGTCACAACTTGTGCAAATTCCCTCACTTTATTTGAATCTGGTTATTATCTTATTATTAATTTCCCCACCAACTTCAACTTAAAATTTCAGTTCAATGCACATTATTCCTATGTAATTAATATGGCCCCTAAACATGGGTGAGGGTCAAAGAATTTACATGTACTAGTAGTCGAGTGCTCTATCCGTCGTCCCATCCAACTGTATGAACATTTAAAGACATACTATGGACTTGTTCGGGTGCGTTAAACTGTTAAGTTAGTATTCAGGAACTATGCCAACTGGAGGAATGCAGCATTCTATTGACATCGTGGGAAATCTCAAAGAAATCGACCATACCACTCCATAGAAAACATTGTCTGAACTATGCGCAATTGTAAATATTTACATCTCGATTCAGGACGCAACAATCGGCAAAAAACCTACTCAAATGATTTCGCCATCGAAAGTCATTGCATTAAATTAATATATAATAAAAGGCCGCTCGGCCACAGTGTCCCCCGAACCGGTGCTTCATTTGGAGCGGAGGCTTTGTAGAAGTATACTATATGGATAAGACAAATAACCAAATCTTAAAAAAACTCTTAAAGTCAAAATATAACCTCAAATTGGCACAAAATGAAGAAAATTACAAGAAAAATTGAATTTTCTAAGTCGAAAAGCCCATAACTCTGAGAAAAATCATCGGTTCAAACTCAACTTCGAACTTGACCTGTATCGTAATATGACTGATCCACATAAAAACGGTATTTGCAATTAAAGGATCCAAACTTGAGATATCATCCGGAAACCGAAAAAATGAGAAAATTTCTAAGTAAAACATGTCGAATAAAAGGTCGGTAGACCTCATGTCCGCCTCTAAGCATCGGCTTGATACGACAGTTGTTTGTGCATAAAAATTGGCATGGCGGAACATGAAATCGAATTTGATCTGTCTTTTGTGCTAGTGAACCTACATATACCAAATTTAATTTCATTCAGTACACATTTACTAAAGTTCTCATCCGGAAACCTCAAATTAGCAAAAATTCTAAGTAAAAAAGGGACATAACTCTGGTGAAAATTGACGGGCGGAACCCGAATTCAAACTTGACCTGTGTTTTGCTGGGAGAAAGACACATACCAAATTTGGTTTAAATCTGATTAACTCTACTAAAGTTATCATCCGGACACCAACTTTTGGGGTTTTATATGTCGGGTCGGCGGACAAAAAAGGGCCATAACTCTCATAAAATTTATCGGATTACACCGAAATTCGAACTTGAGCTGTATTTTGATATAAGTAATCCACACACAAAACGAGTTTTGCATATAAACAATCCAAAATCAAGTTATCATCCGGAAACCAAAAAACAGAAGAAAAACTGAATTTTCTATGTCGAAAAAGGGGCATAACTCAGCAAAAAATGGTCGGGCAGAACCCAAGTTCGAACTTGACCTGTGTTTTGCTGGGAGAAAGTAATATACCAAATTTGGTTTGAATCCGATTAACTCTACTAAAGTTATCATCCGGAAACCAACTTTCAGGGGTTTTCTAAGTCAAAAAAGGGCCATAACTCTCGCAAAAATGGGCGGAGCAAACACATATTCGAACTTGACCTTTATTTTGGTCTGATAAACTCACCTATGAAATTTGCTTTTGATCTAATAACTGAAACTAAAGTTATCATCTGGAAACCATTTCTGGACACGGACAGACACCAGCTATTTTAATAGTCCCCCGAATTTTTTTTTTCGGGGGACAACAATGACAGTGTGTGTTGTAAATTTTTATTAATATTCGCAAAAATAACTACTTTGAGCAAGATTAGTCTCCATTTCTATTTGATCACCTACCCGAGTGTTTCACAAAATATTTAACCTTGCAGCTAAGGTGTAGACTATCATATTTGATTATCTTTGATAAGGTTTTTAAATGGGATGTATTATGTTATTGGTCGGTCTAAATGTCGGGGCATCAGTCTGAATTGAATGAAATGAAATTTGGTATGTGGACTTACTAGCACAAAATACAGGTAAAGTCGATTCGGGGTTTCGCCTAGAATTCCAGAGTTATGGCCCTTTTTGTTGCAAATTGCACTCAATTTTTCTTTCCGGATAATACATTAACTATAGTATGTCTGAACTGACCATGGGCGTATTTTGCCACGTCCTGGCGATAATCTTTCTTTTTTGTTTTTTATTGAAAAAACAATCACAATGAGGGATCTCATACAAAATAATCAAATACATGTAGATCATGCCTCAAACTATGGTGCTGGATATTTGCAGAATGAGGTCCCCCAGAGGGTGAATTTAGTGACGGCACCCCGCACATGCTCTATACATGTAGCACTCAAGGTTTTTTTCATATACATAGAAAAGCATTGACTTCTGTTCGAGATGAAAACCCCAAAGCCCTCAATGTTATAAATTATAAACTAGATCTAAAAACAATGTTCCATGCCAAGATTCAAGGAACTCCACCGAGTGATACTTAGGGGTGCCAACGATTAATCGTATAATCGATGAACCGTTGATAAAGCCGATAATCGATTACCATTTCGTCGTCCATTATAAATCTGCATTATTTATTTTGGACATGGGGGGAAAATGCTGGGTATTTTTGAATACCGTGTTTGTTTTACTTAGTTTAATCTACAACCGAGGGGTTAACAATCTTTGATCCATGTATCAAAGAGATTCCGACAACATGAGTACTACTAATATATGTTGCAAACAGTCGGCAGTTCATTTGGTGATGCGACATGGTTATTCTACGGGTCGTTGTATATTCTTCAAATTGGCGGCACTGCAGCTTTGAACTTATGGCGATGTTGTTGTATATTTCTACAAGAAAGGCGCCACTTTGTCTTTGAAATGGGCTGACTGTCAATGAACTAAATGCACTCGCCTTGAATCTCATTGTACCAAAGGGGAGTTGATTGACATTCTCTCGAAACCAGGGAACCTACGGCATTTTAATCAGCGATGTTCTATGCGGTGTCATTTGCAGCAAGTGTACTTTGTTTGTATAAGTATACTTAGATGTTACTAGTACAGGCTATCACTTATGATTATCGTGTGGTGAATGCTGAATGAAATAGACTATTATCAAATACATGTACTTAACTTGTTCCGAGTCCTGAAATTTGCGAGCAGGGTCCCACCTTTGTGATTTTGCTGAAACTTATAATTTCCGTAACTTTAGATTCCTTTTTTTAGGAACCACCATCGGTCCGTCGTGCATTCCTACTATTTTTATTGTTTGTATGATTGGCTTTTCATAACACTGAAATTAATCGCTACGTTCGTTCCAATGAACTCACAAATATTATAACCATGATATCGCCGAGAACTCTGTTGGTATTGAGTACATTGTGCTCATTAGTCATTACCGGTGGTTTATGATGCACTTTATTAACACATAAAAATTACATCAGTCGATGTCTCAAACAAGCAGCGATAGCAGTTAACCAGCACCCAGCCAATAGGCCACATTACAGAATACTTCCACTGATGTTATTAATATTAGGTACGATCAATCGATTATAGTCGATTATTGACAACCGATTATCGATTATCAAAATCAATAATCGTGGCACCGCTAGTGATACTGCCAAATACTTTCGAAGAATAGCTCATATTCTGAAAACAAAACATCCCTACAATTGAACTATGGACTATTTCAATTTATACTATTAGAACTGAATGGGAGAGTCCATTTCATTCATTCATGAATAGGCTATAGCTCACAATATGGTTTAACAGCTAAAAATAACTCAATGATGTTTAATAATTAACTGTGGGTGATAAGAGTTCTCTTATGTTCACAGTGGCAAACCCATATTAGTTACATTTATAATAATATGAGTTAATAGTTGAGTTATAATCAGTAAACCTCAAATCTGGATAATTCTAAGTCGAAAAGGGCCATAAAACAGTAACATCAAATCAAACCCATATTCGAACTGGTTTAGTATTTTGGGCTGAGAAACTCATACATAAAAAAAATTTGCCAATCAGATGAAAAATGTTTTTGTGTTGAAACGATTAGTCGATGTTGACTCGATTATTAAAACAGGTCAACAGGGTTCGACTAATTGACTTCTCCTGTCGACTTCTGAAAACCCCATATCATTTCAACACTAAAATGTTTGAGTTCTTGCAGCATGCGTGAATTCTAAGTCAACAAAGGCCATAACTCTTAAAATATATCAGATCAAACCATATTCAAACTTGATTTGTATTTTGGACTGAGAAACTCACATAGCAAATTTGGTGCTGATCAGATGAAATTGGTTTGAGTAATCGCAGCACGCATGAACTCAAAGTAAAAAAAGGACCAAAAAAAAAAAACTCTGATTAAACCTATATTCGAACTTGATCTCTATTTTGGACTGAGAAACTCGCTTACAAAATTTGGTTCAGATCGCCTAGAAAATATTTCAGTTATGGCAACATGCGTAAAGCGTCTGAACGACGAGCGGTCAATCAGAATGTCGACACTATGTGTACCATACTATGATATGAGTACACATAATGAAAGTGTCAATGACACTGAAGCTCAACTTTGAAATGGGATCATGCCATATATTACAGTCCATAGAGCGACAAGAACTCGGACAGTTTATATGCTTACCTCTACATGTTACCCTGAAGATGCACAAACAGTTTGCGATTAATCGGATAAAAAAATTGGGCTGTTGGGAGTGCCAAATGATGCAGTAATACTAATAGAAAGAGTAAAATCTGAGATGGCTCCCATCTAGAGGCCACCCTGATCATCCATATTAAGCTTGGTGATGATCAGATGAGGGAGTTGGCCTTTTTGGTTCCCCGAAGGATTTAGTCATACAAAGAGTAAAATCCAAGATGGCAGCCATGTTTTTTAATGAACAACGGGAAAAAATTGGATGGTTCCTATCAAGTGGTCACCCAAAAGATCCATATGAAGTTTTGTGGACAGTAGGCTGTGCCAAAGGATTTTAAAGTCATGGGGAGAGTAAAATCCGAGATGGCTGCCGGTGGTCATTTTATTCATCGAAAACAAAATTCAAATTCGCTGCCTCCCATTTATTGGTAATCCTAAACATGCCTGTAAATTTTCAAAACAATTCTCCAATAAATGCGGGCTGCAGGCTGACCCGACAGATTCAAATTTGAAATCCAATTTCAAGAAAAAATTTATGGCTCCCATCTAGAGGTCACCCCAAAGATCCATTTGAAGATTGGAGATGATGGTATGAGAGATGTGACCTGCAGGGTTTACCAAAGGATTCAGTCATACAAAGAGTAAAATCCAAGATGGTTGCCGAAGCAGTGGCCATGCTTTTCATTGACAATTAATTGATCAAAATCGATGGCTCCCATCTGGAGGTTATCCTAAACTAGTCCAAGTCTTCTTGTACTAAAACCAGCTAAGATATTGGGATGGCGATGCTGGCGTTTAGTCCAAGCCCGCTTGCATACCAATCCTACCACACGACTTACGCCCACGATCTGTGGCGGGAATCTGTGGTGTATTTTACTCGATTTACCTAGCAAATCAATACATGATGCTATATACATCGGAAAGGCTTACATCTTATGGTCAGAATGGTGTATAATAATCTAACTTTAATGTTAAATTACACATAGAATATTCCGGTTGATTGCCATAAACATCGTTGTTTTTTCTGTTTGTTTACTTAACTGAAAGCCGAACTCAGGTTCCGAAGAACTTCGGCATTGTCCGGTGTTTGTTTTGGCCGAGACGAATTTCGATACAAACAAAATGGCGGCCCCCATGATATTCTAATGCTCATTGTGTTTACACTGTTTTAAACTGTGAGATGGTTATAATTCCCGTAATTTATGTAATGTATTACATTTATATCTTCAATATGTATTTAATCTATGTATTTATTTATTTATTGTCACGTATAATTACGATTACAATGGAGAATTCATCGTGCGTGGTTGATTGAAAATCTACGGAATATTTTCACCGGAAAATGCCGAACGCAGTTCGCAAGGTCAACTGAGTTCGCATACTTTTAAAAATATGTAAACACTGCGGCAAATGTTTCTTTTCACATTAAATTACCGTTTTAAATTCACAACTGATGTGGGTTTCAGATAAAATAGCATGTCTTCTGCGGAAAATATCCGTTTATTGTCGCAATTGTGATATTTTATTTCATATAATTGTGGTTTTATTTGAGCGGGTCACTAACGCTTAAGCCGTGTCATAAGCGAGCATATAGGGCGGTCTTGGACTAAACGCCAGCATCGCCATCCCAATATCTTAGCTGGTTTTAGTACAAGAAGACTTGGACTAATCCTAAACATGCCTGTAAATTTTCTTAAAAATTCTCCAATAGATGAGGGCTGCAGATGTCCCTATGGATTCAAATATGATATCCAAGATGGCTCTGGCATCCATGTTTTTAAATGAATTTCGGAAAAAATTGATTGCTCCCATCTAGAGGTCAGCCCAAAGATCCATATGAAGTTTGGTGATGATCGGATGAGGGAGGTGGCCCGTAGGATGTGCCAAAGGATTTAGTCATACAAAGATTAAAATCCAAGATGGCCTCTGATTTTGAACGAAAATACAAGATGGTCGCCGGTGGACATGTTTTTCATTGAAAATTTTTCATATTTGATAGCTCCCATTTCGAGGTGATTCTAAACATGCCGCAATATTTCAGACCAATTTTCAAAAAAATGTGGGATGCAGGCTGTGCCGATTGATTCAAATTTGAAATCAAAGATAGCTGCTGGTGGCCATGTTTTTTAACAAATTTCGGCAAAAAATTATGTCTAGAGGTCACCCCGAAGATCCATATGAAGTTTAGTGACCATTGGATGAGAGATGTAGTTACTCTTGGGCTCCAAATAAACATGCATGCACGTTTATTATTTTCTTGGGAAATTTCCCCCCTGAAATTTGGGTCTGCACGTTATTAATTTTGAGGCTATGAAAATTTAAATCGGCACAAACTCAAGATTTCTATATGATTCTGAAATCAAAATGGTGAGCTTATAACCTCGTTAAAGGGGTCGATTAATTAGAGCATAGCTGTAGCTTTATACATGTACATGTATATGGCATACATGTGAACATTTAAATATTGAATAAAACACCAAATAACACATAGTTTGTTGATTCCTATACTTGACCTACTATGAAAATAATTTGTTTAAAGGTACTCAATCCGATAAAACTCCTCTCAATTACTATTTCAATAGCTTTGGGGGTCAAAAATATTTGATTCGAGTCGAGGAAGTCACCCATCAAAGCTCAGATTTGTTAGATATCGATTTTAGAAATCAATTATTTTTCATTATCGGGAATACTTTCTGGCCCAGAACTCAGTCAAAATTGCGTTATTATTACCTCTTGATTTTAGAGTTATCCTTGTCTGTTTGAATTGTGTTTTGGTGTACACATCTCGCGCGGGTTACGAAACTGACGGCAATTATTAGTACTCATCTCGAGAACATAACAAATTTCAAAAATCAATATCTAATAACTCTGAACTTTGTTTGATGGGTTCCTCGACTCGATTCAAATATTTTTTACCCCCAAAGCCAAAGAAATAGTAATATAAGACCCTCTGATCGGATTGTTGTTGTTGGAATCTGTTGAGATGGGGACCCTCTGTTCGGATTTAGTACCTTTAACCACAGTTATGTTGATGTTTTGCTCAGAGTTCCCCCTGCACTATTATTTGGGTCTGCACTTTTATTAACTTTCAATAGAATTTCCTCCCTGCACTATTATTTGGGCCTGCACTTTTATTTGGAGCCCGAGAGTAACCTGCAGGGTCTGCTAAAGGAAATTGTTGGTGGACGAATGCAGACGGATGCCAACCCATGGCAATAGCTCAAACTTGACTTTGTCAAGTTGAGCTGAAAAGGAAAATGGCTGCTGCGTACATGTATGAGAGTCAAAACTATGGAATGCCAGATCTGATTCTGATGTTTATTACTAGTATATATGTACAATGATCAATAGCACTTACATTTATCATTACATGTATATGTACACATGAGAAAACATTGGAATGGTGGGTTTAGAGGCGAGGTAATGTCTAAATTACTAAATGGAGAAAATGTAAACAAAATTTACGTCACCTTGGGAATGCCCCATCATTCCTATAAATAAGATCTAATTGGTAATTCCAGAAAAGTGCATGTAAATCTGAAAGATTATCATCGGCTTTTTAAAGAGACTATAGAAACTCCCTTATTTTGAAGTTAACAACTGCACAACAAATGTTTTTCACATTGCATGGCCAAAAATCCAACTTGGACCAGCTGCTTGCACATTTCAAAGCTAGCAAATAAGGTTCATGATAGGCCCCTGCGAATAGTGAGTTTTTTTATCGAATTTCGAACCGAATAGCTCTCAAAAAATTTGAAAATGAATCGAATGTCGAATCAAATATATCATAATCTTGCTCGCTGAAAAAATATGTTTCCCGTTTTCGTCTGTATGTCAAATTATTTATTAAATAAAATACATCAAATTGTCATATTTTGTTAACGGTTGATTGACAATTAAAGACATCATTTCTTCAAAATATAACAAACAATTAGGAAAATATTTTTTTCTGTGGTAAATAAAAACTTCCGACGTCATTAGTGGGGAATTCCACATTGATTCAAAACGCAGAATAGGAGATGGACCGTTGCAGAATTACGCTATCATGATTTTCTCAGATATAAAATGGGGGTTTGATTAAAGGGCTTTGACCTGCACTTTCGCGAACGACATTACAACTGCCACTGCACTTCAAAATTGAGCAAACTCAATCAAATAATAAATAGATAATGCATCTAATAGCGTGTATGCACATCCACGTGACATACCGTTCAACATAATAATTGTGAAGTATCTCTCCGTCGCTATCCAACTGAATGTCCACGGAATAAATTATAACTCAACTGTATGTGGTTGCGAAACACGAGTGTTAGAACAGTTAAAGTTAACTTAAAATGACAGATTGTGAGGGAATACTTGCGAGTACATCTACTTTTTATACTTCGCGGTAGTTGTTCATGAATGTTCAAATATTACGATAAATGCATTATGCTCGCGTTAACTGGTTTGGTGTCTTTGAAATTACTATCCGTTATTTCTACGGTATTTCAAAGTCGAATTGAATATTGAGGTCGAATTGAATAATAAAACAAATTTTGCACATTCGCAGGGGCCTACATGTAGTTCATCACTTTTTGCCATAAGTCATAAGATTCCTCAAGTTCCACATGTCAAATAACTTTTGATTGGCCTCTACACATACAGTGCGGTGAGATTACATGAAGTAATTGGCTGCGAAGCATACATGTACAGTACTGTGATTTTGTTGGATATCACATGACTTTAATCGGCTGGGAGGCATACTGTAACTTCGTGACTGCGGTCTGTAGTACCTGCTGCAATTCTTCGTCATCACATTTCACATTCATTGTATCTAGATTAATGCTTGCTTCTTTTCCATCAACAGTCACAGACATATTGTTTGCCTTTATGAGTTTCCCAACACATTCCGATCCAAACATCTCTGATAACATCTCCATTAAACATTCCTTCATGTGAGCCTTATCAATCTTTAGTGGCTGTGGCACTTTTTTATTTGGCATAGGTTCTGTCTCTGCCTTTATGACCACAGCCATCACCGCATCAGCATACATGTCAGTCAGCGGATTAGAGACCCACTCCATAATGACAATTCTTGGCTCTATGGTGATCTGGATTGATTGAAAGACTTTCCAGGTCGGTTTGTCAACTCCATCTACTTTATCAACTTCGCCTGACAACTGATTCAGGTAATAGTGCAGAAGCTGAGGTGTTCCGAAGTATGCCACACTCATCCGTTGAGTCACTGTACTGGTGGCCAGGTCTGTGAAGTTAGGTAGATCATCTGGAGACAGGATATGATAATTGAAATTTTTCTTCAGCAGAATCCCGGAAACTACCTGTTCTTGCTTGGCCTTACTGGAAGCTAAACTCCCAACAACCTTAGCCATTTTCTCTCCCCGAAAATTAAGTTCTACTGCAACAGTATTTCTGGGGTTATGGACCTGCATTTTATGTGGGTCATCTTCATACTCCCGAATCAATGCTGCTTTCAATCGACCCATCTCATTGGCCTCTCCGTGCACCAATACCACATGTGGAGGTCTGAGTGTCCGTAAGAATTGACTAGTCTGTTTATAATCGGTATGAGCAGAGAATGATATATAGTCAACAGAACATCGCATCATTAATTTGGCTCCGTTCATAGTCACAATCTCTTCTGGTTCAGACAATATATGCTTAGCGAGGGTACCCTCAACACAATAACCAGCTATTATAACACCGTTCTTCTTATCAGTGCACCAGTTTTCAAACAGCTCCCTGGACAACCCGCTCTGCATCATACCCGGACTAGCTAAAACAACAGATGGACCCAGATCCTCAAAATGTTCCATGCTTTTCAAGTTAGAGATGTGCTTGAAGACAAATGGATTACTAATGCTGATCTGCTTCTTTATTTTATCGTTCATAGCATTGATGTACGTCTGAAACACACTCATACATTTCTTGGCCAGAGACGAGGCATAGTAAATAGGTATCTCATGTAGTTCTGGATGATTACCCCAGTACTCATCTAAAATGAGCAAGAGTTCCTGGGCTCGTCCTAAAGCAAACACAGGAATGAGGCATCGTCCGCCACGGCTGACAGTATCGTGGACAAGCCCTGTAAATCTTGCTTCTCTATCTTCTCTGTTCTCGTGTATCTGTGTACCATATGTGGACTCAATAATAACAACATCTGGATGAACATTGGGTATTTCAGCTGACATTAGATGCCTATCTTCTTGTCTTGAAAAATCGCCTGTGTATAGCACCTTAACACCAGCAATTTCTATCATGAACATGGCAGCACCAAGCACATGACCAGCATTATAACACCAAAATTTTATGCCATTAAATTCAACCTCCTGATGGTAGTTTATAGTCTCTATCTTGTCCATACTGGTTTCTATATTACTCTCAGAATACAGCATCTCATCTGTGGCAATGTTGCTGACTTTGACATAATCTGACAATAACCACCTATATATAGCCTTTGTGGCATGGGTCATGAAGCAACGCCCTTTGAAACCAGTCTTCTCCAGGAAATAAGGAAGGGCACCACAGTGGTCCAAATGGAAATGGCTGACGAGCAGCAGATCAATCTCCTCAATGTCAACCAAATCGAGAAATGGAAGTGATGCAAATCCACTCATGCCAGGGTGGATGCCACAGTCCAGCATAATCTTTTTCCCTTTGAATGTGAGCATGTGACATGATCTACCAACTTCCTGACCAGCGCCTAGTGGTCTAATTATCAACAAATCGCTTTCTTCTGCAGGAATTGCGCCTTCGACTTTTCTTTTGGACGCCATGCTTTTCACCGGAAACGGAAATGGAAACGGAAGAGTTATCGCTCTTCCACTGTGCCAGCTGTCACCAGTCACGTGATCTTCTTACATCTTACATCTTACATCTTACATCTTCTGTGTCTTTACGGCCAGCATTGACCAACCCCAGAACGTGGTCTGAGTATATTCCTAACTATATATATAGGTTATCTGTAAATGACTATTTAGATATGTCGTACATAACCAGGATCCATCCGGAGTTTTCATGCATTAATTACATGTATATACAGTTGTAGATTCACTTTGCTATACCCCCAGTAAAATCACTCGCTGCATGTGTAATCTATGGCATAGTATGGCAGCATAAAGTTGGAGTCCATTTACATTGGTTACCTCTTCGTTACTTTCGTCATTTCTTGTGTTGGATATGTCCAGTATTCTTGATATTTTCTCTTCTTCATTTAGGTCTTTAAACTGTTTTTTAAATATATTGTTGTATTCAGTTGCAAATTGTAGAAGGAATTCTCTTCTTATATGATTGAATGCTGAGCATCTAAGGATGAAATGGGACGTTGTTTCCTCTTCTATTTTGCATAGCTTGCAGATACCATCAGATGTCTTGTCATATTTCTTCTTTAAGGTTTCAAGTCTGTATGTTCCTGTGACTAGTCTAAGGATTGTGTTGAGACGTGGGATAGCTCTCACGGGATTCCCAATGATGTTAAGAACTGGATGATGACGTCCGGATTTATATGCCTCGATGTTTAATAATCTGAGTGAAGGATATAATCTGGCACTGCATGTTGCTCGTTCAATCCAATATGTATTAATTGCAGTTTTCACTTCTGTCTTCCATTGGTCTTTATTATATGGATTGTCTAGTAGATCGGTGGGTGATGGAAGTTTGTATTTGAATAATACTTGTTTGACGGCCGCAAACCAGCTATGACTGGATGAGTCTTTCAATAATAATTGTCGTGCAGCTAGTCTTCTTTCGATACTGTTTGAGGGTAGTCGACATATGTTGTTGAAGAATATAAGTGCTTTGGTATCGATGGTTGCTTCAACGGGTAGTACTCCTGTCAAAATATGTACAGCTGGATCCGGTGTTCTTATTGGAATTGCCAGAATCTGTTTCAGCAATTTCTTCTGAGAAATTTCTAATTGTTGAAGATGGTGACGATTTGGTAATATGATCTCACATCCATACAGAAGAATTGGTAGAATGTAAATATTGTATAGGTGGATACATGTTTGAGGATCCAATCCATTGTGTCCGTGAAACCCTGCAGGCATTAAGCTATAAGCAGATCTTCTGGCTTTCTTTATGTTGTTTGAGATAGATTCTCCCATTGTTTTCTCAATTGATGGTGCACGAATAATACCAAGATGGGTAGTTTTCTCTACAGCTGGCATTTCTGATGTATTTATTTTCCATCTGCGTTGTTCGTTGACAGGATTACGGATGTTGGTTGGTTTCACAGTGATGGTAACACTTTTTTGAGGTTGGAGGAGATATCTATGGTTCCGGCTGTATTCTACTGCAACGTTGATTAATTGTTGTAGCTCCATTGGGTTGTTACTAATTATAGCAACATCATCAGCACAGGCAGTAGCATTAAGGCGTATATTTCCAATATTCGTTCCCGCATCTGTTTGGTCAAATTTCTCCAGGAGATCTTCAATGTATATTTTATATAGATCTGCACTCAAGATACCACCTTGGCGGACTCCTTGGTTGATATTGAATTCTTCAGATAGGTTACCTCTCCATTTCACTTTTGATGTACACTGCGTGTGGATGTCGTCTATTAATTTCCATGTTGACGTGTGTATTTGGTAGTGATATAATTTCTTCATAAGAATTTCTTTGGCAACTACGTCAAATGCAGATTTTGCATCAAGATATGCAACATATGTAATATTTCCATCGTCTCGATTGCTTCTGATAACTTCTTCAAGCATTAGCGCACTGTTCAGTGGCGAAGCATTTGCTGTGAATCCTCTTTGTAGTGGGGATTGTCGAGGAATAGTTTGTTTTCTCAGGTCTTCTCTTAATACTACTTCAATCAGCTTCAGGAGCACAGGTAAGATAGTGATACCTCGGTAGTTTATAGATTCTGTTTTCACTCCCTTGTTTTTGTAAATAGGATTGAGCATTCCGACTTTTAATTCTTGAGGAATGGATCTTTGTTGAATTATTAGATTAATGATCTGTGTAATTAGAGGAATTGTTGAAGAGTCTGCATAGATGAAATGTTCAGCCGCTATACCATACGCATCTGGTGCTTTGCCTTTGTTCAATCTTGCTAGAGCTTTAATTATTACCTCTTCCGTAGTTTTCATCGGTGACGGGTCGTCATCTACAATGTCGTGGATAATTTGATAGTCCATTGTGCAGTTTTTGTAATATTGGTAATTGTATAGTTGATTGTCAGTTGGTTTAGCGAGTTCGCTGAAATGACGATGAAATCCTTCTATAACTTTGTCATCGCTGTATGTTGTTCCTTTCACATTCAGGTCAGTTAGGTATACTTTTCCTTTATTTCTCTGACGTTTAATAAGAGTATAAAATACATTCCTATCCCCTTCCCGTGTTTCCATGATTTGGTTTTTGATCGCGTCATCACTATTTTTAGCTTTTGAGATAACAACAATGATGTAACTTTCTGCAACGCCAGCAGAAATTCTTCGTTTCTATGGTGCAATGCCGCGATTTGCCTTAAATATCATAATACAAATTATCAGACAACTTATCCACACGAACAGCCCGAGTTATGATAACATAATGTGTTAATACAGCAGTCCGCACGTTTACATTTGTGAATGCAAACCAGTTTCCAAATTTCATACTCGAAAATAGTGAAGTGGTATGTATACCAATTACCAGATTACCTTGGCTGCTAAGTTGGCATATATCATATAATGCAATATAATTTTGCTTTTGCATAATCTTTATAAAATATCTTTTGGTGTTTGAATAAAAATAAACACATTTGATTTCAATTTAACTTTTGTTATCCAGTTGTCACTTGCACATTTACACGACTTGTACAGGTCAGGGAGAACCCAAAATCGATGTACTAAACCTCGATTTGTGTAAAAAACCTCGATCGAGGTTCTTCGAGATCATGTGATCAGCTACATGGACTCACTACCATAGTTTAAGATGAAATACTCCACACTATATTACTTCCATTAGTATCATATTTGGTCTAGAGTGTTTCCCTTATATCATTGGTGTATATTTTGACCAGTGGTCACATGATCTTGAAGAACCTCGATCGAGGTTTTTTACACAAATCGAGGTTTAGTACATCGATTTTGGGTTCTCCCTGACCTGTTGTATACACACTGATACATGTACGTGGTTTTGGTTGGTGTGGTTTTCTGTGGGTTGATATATTTTATCTGAATTGGGACTGCATGAACTGCTTTACATCAATGTATCACATTATTTATAATCAATAAATTTGAAAAATGATCAAGGAAATATGGGTTGTACGTGTTTAGTGTTTACCAGCCTGTTGGTGCTTGGGGTTATAAATATTGGGGCTGGTCATTATATTGTTGAAATAATTTGAATGTATTGCTGTGTATTGGGGAAAAAAACAGAAAAATAATATATAAAAAGTTTTACCTGCCTACCGGTACCTACCCTATATTTTTCAGTTCGTTCATGTAAACAAAGGTCTTTTTCTAGGCCTCAGCCACTACACCCCATTTTAGGAATGTATTATTAATACTTTAACGCTTTCAGTGCCAAGTCCGATTTTTGTATCAACCCTCATTTCCTTGATAATTTTTCAAATTTATTGATTATAATGTGATACATTGATGGAAAGAGCTCTTAGAGCTCTTTCAATCAATGCATGTATACCACATTATTATAATCAATGAATTTGAAAAATGATCAAGGAAATATGGTTTGATACAAACATCGGACTTGGCACTGAAAGGGTTAATAATGGATAGTTTTTCTATGGCGCTTAATTTCATGAGTCTCTAAGTGCTTGAACATTTACTTTATTACCCCAGTTGTTGCAATTAAGCTGCAGTTTTTCCTACAAGCACTGCATTACAGCGACATCATGCACATGCATCCTCACACATCCACCCCAACTTACTCACCCAACAATGAAAAGGTACATATTTCTTGACTAGGTACAGTAATACCCTAAGTAATCGACCCCTTAACCACAGCAGAATAATGGGTAATTTTCTGGATTTAATCGGAAATATGGCTTGTTGCCATTCATCGGAAAGCTCTATATTTAGCCATATTTAGAGCTTTCCGATGAATGGCAACAAGCCATATTTCCGACTAAATCCTGAAAAGTTACCCATAATTCTGCTGTAGTTAAACAGTCGATTACTTAGGGCATTACTATATATAGCGAGTCAAGCACAGTATGAGTGGCCTTGCCGAAGGGTCACAACTTGGTGAGATTCAAACAGCGTATGACTATACAGTCACGGACTCACTGTCACTGACATGTAATCTGACTAAATCACTGTTGCAGGGAATCATTAATCCCCGACAGACAGCAATGTTCACATTGCTGTGTTTATAGCTGTGCCACAAGCCAAACACTCAACCACCGGATCATCGAGCTCAAGTCTGCAAATAGTGTGTCTGTCATTTGCAGAATGAGGTCCCCAGAGGTTGAATTTAGTGACGCCATCCTGCATAGCAGTCTAGCATCACCAAATTCACCCTCTGGGAACCTCATTCTGCTTGAGCCTCAACAGCTAATTGGGAGAGCTAGGATCAAATTGAATTTCTCCAGTTGAAGTTGGTGGTGGCATTTAAGTCACCTCGATTATGCATTTTATCTTCTGCAAATTTATCATCACTAAATTCATCCTCGGGGACCTCATTGCAAATGGCAGACACACTATTTTTATGTGTACCCATACCATAGTATGGTACACATAGTGTCGACGTCCAGATTGACCATTTGTTGTTCGTCCGTCCGTCTGTCTAGCCGTCCGTCTGTCCGTCCATAAACAATTTACGCATAATGCGATAACTGAAACATTTTCTATCTGATCGGAACCAAATTTTGTATGAGCGTTTCTCAGCCCAAAATACAGATCGAGTTCGAATATGGGTTTGATCTGAGTTTATTTTACAGAGTTATGGCCCTTTTTCGACTAAGAATTTACAGATGCCGATAACTAAACAAAATATTATTTGATCAGAACCAAATTTGGTATGTGAGTTTCTCCACCAAAAATACAGTTCGAATTCAAATATGGGTTTGACCAGATTATTTTTAACGGAGTTATGGCCCTTTGACATAGTATTCATGTAGGCTCCTGCGAATATTCGATATTCGATTCGAGATTCGATTCGAAAGGCAAATTCGATTCGAATTCGAGTCGAAATTGCCAACTCGAAATTTCGAATATACTATGATGGAAAAGTAGGCTGTTTCAGGACAAGTACACATGTCGATCTTAGCTGTTTGTGGCATTTAATTCCAGAAAAGTATGTATATATGCACATTATAATTCTTATTGTACATAGCCAACAATTAGCCACGATAGGACGACTAAATACGTCTGAATTATATAGCTTGAAAATGGTAGCAAAAGCTAGCAGATAGCCAATGGACCGACGACGCGGTAAATTATAATAGCCATGAGACTGGGCTACCGATAGGGTTATCCATCGTCTATTCGATTCCGCGTTATGTAATATGGGTGAGAATGTAAACAACACATGTTCCTGGTGTCGAAAAGTGCATTTTGGCACTGTTCTCTTTTGAAGTTAACTTTCAGTTCGGGGTTTTCTTTTACAATGGACAAAATGTCGTCCATCATTCATGTTTATTTTAAACATGATAAAGCTGCAGACACGTGTGATGAATGCAACATGCATGGTGAATAAATCGCAAGCATCTGGGACAATGACCCATCTATGGAATCACATGTTCAAGAAGCATCAACCAATACATGAAGAGGCTACACCTGCGACTGTTGTTGCGTCTTCAAGTTTATAACAACGGGTGTTTCCGAATGCCGATGTACATGCAAACTGTAGAAATTTCGTGTGATTTTAGTTTTGATAATCCGTTTAGTGGTAATATATTAATCGTTGTGATGGCCGCATGGACGTTTTAATCTGCTTTGTTTTCTTGACAATTATAAATTGAAGTTAATAGTATATCAAACGACGGTTTATCGCCACATAAGTTCTGAACTTCTGATGGAACTTCATGCATGTAGTTCATAGAACGTTTCACAAATAATCTAACGTTGACAAAACATACCTAATTGAGAATGCAACACACAGATATGATTCGATTCGATATTCGATTCGATTTCGTGAATTCGATTCGATATTCGATTCGATCAAAATATCCAATTCGCAGGACCCTATATTCATGCATGCTTCGATAAATCAACCAGTTTTCATCTGATAGGAACCAAATTTTGTGTGTGAGTTTCTCAACTCAAAATACAGATCGAGTTTGAATGAGTTAGATCCTATTTTTTATACCAGAGTTATGGCTCCTTTTTAACTAAAAATTTAACAGATTTGAGATTGTTATGCTTACAATATAACCATAGCAGCTTAATTTAATTACCTGTGATATCAGTTTATCTCTAAGAGAAAGACAAGAGATAAACCTGTATTATTTTTAGCCATCATATGTTCAGCACAGCAGTGAAAGGCGTAACCCATTCATGAATCAATGGACTCTCCCATTCAGTTCTAAAAGTATAAATTGGATTAGTCTACTGTTCATTTGTAGAGATGTTCTCAGAATTTGAGCAGACAGAGAGTACCCCATTTAGTAGCACTATTTTTATAAAGTTACACAGTCCTATTATAGGACTCCTATAATATGATATCTGATGCTCACTGCTGCACATATACAATGACTTTAATAGCTATCTGCATGTTGTTTATTTCATTTTCATAGTGTGTGGACAGTGTTGGCCCAGGGTTTATCAACTCACACATAGCTCTCTTGTTTAGCCTATCAATTCAGTATTCAAGTGACATACCTGATACAGTCCCCTAATTTTATAGAGTTAAAATTGTAAACTCTGGTCATCAATTTTAGGCTTTTGTGTATTTTTCATGTAATCATTTTCCTATTATATCCCCTTCACTTGTAATGGATTTTTGTAGTTAAAATGAACCCTTCTCAACATTCCTGATACATTATAGCAGAAATACCTTTCATCTGATATATCTCATTTTATTGAGATGTATGTAAATTTGGTATGTGAGTTTCTCAGCCCAAAATACGAATAGAGTTCGAATTTGGGTTTGATCCATTTTTTAAAAACAGAGTTATGGCTTATGGATTTTCGCGTCCAAACTGAAAATAGCTAATCACTATCGCTAAGGTATGGGTTAAACATCTGCCGATCATGATCGGCCTCTCGTTAGAATTAAATTTAATTCTTCACAGATAGACAACAATGGGAGCTCAGTACAGTTCTCTTGAAAACAAGTTGGCAGAAGATCCTGTGAGAGGGGAGATAACTATAAATGCCATCGATGCTGGTAGTGAGGAGCACTCACAACCAGATTCAACAGGTATGTTTTGTCACCAGAGAGGTTTTGCAAAAGCATGATTACATTTAGGAATAGGCCATGCTTTCTACTTAGTAATGTCCACATGACATTCAAGTTATTTAATCATGAAGACAGCTGAGCATATTGTTTCTAATTTTCTATGAACTGGATCACATGTGACTGATGAGACCTTGATGGTGTTAAATTACAGGTACTGTAATGCCCTAAATAATCGACTCCTTAACCACAGCAGAATTATTTTTCCAATGAATGGCAACAAGTCATATTTTCGACTAAATCCTGAAAAATTACCCTTAATGCTGCTGTGGTTAAGAAGTCGATTATTTAGGGCATTACAGATAGGGGAGTTAAAATATTATTAGCACAATCAAACCATGGTGAGCATGCATGAGGTAAAATTAATTGATTTCAATTTTATGGAAGCATATGGTACGTCATCCTTGTCAGGTCAGGTCAGGGAAATCAAGGTTCTTCAAGATTACATGTATGTTATCTGTTACCTGGACCCAAATGATTAGCGTAAGAATATATATGTTACTTAAGGGGTTTCCATGCCTGAGCTAT
The DNA here is from genome assembly GCA_032622095.1 of Siphonodentalium dalli. Classification (NCBI taxonomy): domain Eukaryota; kingdom Metazoa; phylum Mollusca; class Scaphopoda; order Gadilida; family Siphonodentaliidae; genus Siphonodentalium; species Siphonodentalium dalli. Next base: position 94,502,518 of record CP136068.1, read on the forward strand.
GTCAGGAGGTGGAAAGTTTAGACAGAAAACTACTTTATTGTTAAAGGAGTACTGTACACTAAATCCGGCAATTTATGGGTGAAAAATACACTCATGTACCATAGGAACGATACAAACAACATGGTAATTATAATGAAAATGAAATTATGACTGAAGTCATAAATTCATTTTCATCATAATTAACATTTTGTTTGTATCGTTTATTGAGCACATGAGTGTATTTTGCACTAACTCATCAATGGCTCAAATTCATTCATTTGTTGCATATATTATGTTGAGTATAAAAGAAGATGGTCCCATAAATGGCCGGATTTAGTGTACAGTACCCCTTTAAGCTGGTACACCATATGAAGGAATCCATGCTATCTGAAGACCACATCAAGCATATTATATAACAATAAAAATGTCAAAAAGATTACTTTAATCATAGTTTTAGAAGGGACATTTTGGGAAGAGCATTCTCAGCAAGTATACGAATTGAGTGGGAGTGAATAAATGCCATAAAAAGTACAAGTACATGATCTGAACGCATTATATCATTTTGTTGTTTTGATCCGTAGATGAAAATGGGAGAAAATAATATGTTCGTATTCAAAACAACAAATTGCAGTGATAATGACTCTTCATTAACTACAGTAATGCTCTATGTAATCAACTCCTTAACCACAGCATAATTATGGGTAACTTTTCAGGATTTAGTCGGAAATATGGCTTGTTGCCTTTCATCGGAAAGCTCTCCTCGTGAGCCATATTTCCGACTAAATCCTGAAAAGTTACCCATAATTCTGCTGTGGTTAAGGAGTCGATTACTTAGAGCATTACTGTATATGTATATTTTCAGATCAGCCCAAAGACGGCCTGAGTCATGAGCAGTTCATGCAAATCAAGTTGACACTCCCAAGGATTGATAAACACATGTATCAACAGGAAGATGAACGCACTCATCTCATTCTTGTTGCCGACAGAAGTGGCTCAATGGCTGGTAGCCCATGGAAGCAGGTTGGTATCAAGGTGGCAGAATGGTATGAGGGACTCCAGCCCCCCCCCCCCCCCCTTTCTCTCAACTGACACCTACGTGTATATATATGCATTATTGCAATATTATTATTATTATTATCCAATAAATAGGGCTCCTTCTGCACTTTTATAATTTGTCTTCTGCTTATTTTTCCTGAAAGCCCTCCACTTGAATAATAGACCATTCCAATGTATACTTTTATGATTGAATGGGAGAATCCGTTTAGTATAAAAATGGTTAAAAAGTAAACTAATAAATAACTAATTCTTCTGAATTCTTCCTCATAGGTGCAGCAGTCACTTATTAACATCATCGAGAGCAGCTATCTTGACAACCGACTTCACGTGAACCTCATTGTGTATGATACTACAGCTCTCGAGATTCATTTAGATAGAGAAGGATTTCGTGAAACAATTAATAAATTGAAGGCTGGTGGTGCAACTTCTTTCAAGTCAGCATTTCAGCAAATTGATGGTGTTATTTCAAGAGGTGAGTTTACAAGTTTGTCTTTTTCATAAAATTTAACCTCTTTGCTGCTAAATGACGTTATGATGTCGTGTGGTGGGCTGTTGACTTTACTGCCATTTTCCAGTAGAAAAATATAATGGGAATATCACTAGAACCATAAAACTGACTCAATTGAAAGGCTATTATCATTCACAATCGTGGAACATCATACACTTTTTGAAACTTTGAGATACCTTGACAACCGACTTCACGTGAACCTCATTGTGTATGATACTACAGCTCTCGAGATTCATTTAGATAGAGAAGGATTTCGTGAAACAATTAATAAATTGAAGGCTGGTGGTGCAACTTCTTTCAAGTCAGCATTTCAGCAAATTGATGGTGTTATTTCAAGAGGTGAGTTTACAAGTTTGTCTTTTTCATAAAATTTAACCTCTTTGCTGCTAAATGACGTTATGATGTCGTGTGGTGGGCTGTTGACTTTACTGCCATTTTCCAGTAGAAAAATATAATGGGAATATCACTAGAACCATAAAACTGACTCAATTGAAAGGCTATTATCGTTCACAATCGTGGAACATCATACACTTTTTGAAACTTTGAGATACAGTTATTCCGAAGCACAATTCTAGTTATGAATAATAGCCTACTGCTAGTGTGTTGAAGTAGGTCCGTAGTACCTATGGACCATGTAGCACACGACATTCACTTTCACGTCCGTAATAGTTACAGATGTCATAGCAGCGAATAGGTTAATCATAATATTACCAAGTGGGTTCAGTACATGTATGAATAAGTTTTGGATCTCATATTTTATTTGTAGGTTCGTCTTCATGCAGAGGCAATGGTGGCTACATTAAAATATATATATAAACCATAATCTACTAAATACTGCTTAAAAACATTCACGTTTGACACAACATTATCAATGAAATTTGTTATTTCTCGAAATGTGTAATTAGTTGTGGCCCAGAAACGAGTTGTCAAATCGATTGTCTTGGACAAAATTGTGGATGAAGATGGATAACTCTAAAATCAAGTGGTAATACGGCCAAATTTTGTGATAGGCAAGTGATCATTCGGCCATATTTCTTTGAACAACAACATGTTAATAAATAACTTGTTTTGGGAAATATTATATCATAGTTGACAGCGGTTAGCATTATTTTGTGGTACATGTAATTAATCGATTCTGATAACTAAAGCGTATTTTGAAGAAATGTTGTTGTTGTTGTAACATGATGATATGGGGACCGTTAAGTTTATGAGTTATAACCGATAGTTTTAATTCAAATTACAGAAAATTTTTCTTCAATCATTTTGATTTTAACTGCATCAATGTAATCGAAACAAGAGTTATACTTAAATTACATTAACCGCAGACTTGTTCGACAATGAGTTCAAAGTGCTACATTCCGAAGATAATATAATTTTTATTAATTTTTAGCTGGAAATTTTCCCAAAACTGTGATAGTTTTCCTTACTGATGGAGAGGATACAGTCACAGGTTCAAACCTGGTGCGGAAGCTTACAGTTGAGTGGAAACAGAAGCTTGTTACTCTTGAGAAGAATATATGTATCCATAGTGTTGGCTATTCTAGATGTAAGTTTCCGCTTAAGAAGAATAAATGTATCCATTGTGTTGGCTATTCTAGATGTAAGTTTCCGCTTAAGAAGAATATATGTATCCATAGTGTTGGCTATTCTAGATATAAGTTTCCACTTTAGAAGAATAAATATATCCATAGTGTTGGCTATTCTAGATGTAAGTTTCCGCTTAAGAAGAATAAATGTATCCATTGTGTTGGCTATTCTAGATATAAGTTTCCACTTTAGAAGAATAAATATATCCATAGTGTTGGCTATTCTAGATGTAAGTTTCTGCTTGTAAAGAATAAATGTATCCATAGTATCGGCTATTCTAGATGTAAGTCTCTGTTTGAGAAGAATATACATATCCATAGTGTTGGCTATTAAAGTTGTTAGTCTCTGCTTGAGAATAATATATGTGTCAGCTATTTTAGATGTAAGTCTGCCATTGAGAAGAATATACCTATCCATAGGGTCAGCTTTTCTAGATGTAAGTTTCCAGCTGACATAGTAAAATTTGATATAACAGTTACAATCTGTCAGGTTTCTGGTATGATCTACGTCATAAAAGGGCCATTTTGTAAGGTTTAGGCCAACAAAGCCACTCAGCAATAGGGAAGATGTTTCGAATCCCAATATTAATGTGATCCACACACAAGGAGGTTAGTCTGATTTGTGTATTTGGGCAAGTGATTTCCCAATGAAATTAACCCTCTGTGTGGCCTTTCCTCCCCTGTAACCTGACAATTGTGATATGGCCTTGTGCCTGAAATGACAGTAAACCACAATGAACCAAACCAATCTACGTCAAAATGGTATGTTGTAGTCCAGTATGTAGAGCAACAGCGCACACAATTATGGTTGTGACAGTGTTAACCCCTTTCTTTACTAAATGGATTATCCCATCAGTTACAAAAGTATACACTTGAAGGGTCCATTATTCATCTACAGGGATGTTCTGGAAACATAAGCAGACGACAGACAATATAAAGTGCAGAAATAATCCTATTAATGGGTGGGAAATGTTCAGAGACATGTAATAAGATCAACAAACTACCTATGGTCATTTATTGAACTTATCATCTGAACATTTCCTATCAGGGTTAACTATACATCAATGAGTATTTAATCCTTCCATGACTGGAGCTTCCTGAAATTTTGTGAAAACTCTGTGCCGATGCATTCTCTTGTATATGTGAGTCTCCCATAGGGAGCCTCACATATAAAAGAGAACACATTGGCCTAACAGTATTTACCTTGACCTTGTAAGCCAGTGCATTCTCTTATATATGCGAGGCTCCCTATGAAAATCTCATATACAAGAGAATGCACTAGTACTGGCACAGGATCTTTAATGCTGCAGCTAAGTTGCTCCCATCATGAAAGAGTTAACAAAGAAGCTTATATTGAAAGCTCATGCAGGTCTTCTATTCAAGGTATTTGCATTTCATTTAATTACAGCTCATGATTTGGAACTATTGAAGATATTGACCACTCTTGGGACAGCAGATGGCATGTATAGATATTGTGAACCACAAGATGGTCCCACGGCTCTCAGTCAAAAACTAGCCGATCTGTTTGAATTTATTTCCTTAAAGTAAGTAATTTAACTAAATTACAATCAAGATATCTAAATCGAAAAAAATTTAGGCCCTGACTAAAGAGCGGTGTCAAGCTTACTTTATCTGAAATGTCATTGGTTATGGTGTATGCCAGTGAAAGATCTCGCTACCAAACATGTTTGCATTTGTACACAATTTTGGTTTAAATTCACGCATCTGGTTAGCCTTTTGGGCTAAAATATGTCATTCTTACAACTATGTTTTATATAACTTTTTTGTCACTAGTTTCCACATTGTCACTCTTATGTTTAAAGATGATATCTCTTCCCAGAAAGTTTTATATAGTTACCAGGGTATAAAATAATAAATATGAAATTGTGAACACCTGTATGGAAAAGTATTTATCAATATAATATAAATTTTATTCTGAATTTCTTATTACATCCTCGGGAAAGTTTTAGGGGCTATTTTTTAGAACAAGAATCCACCTGAAAACATGGGCATCCCAAAAGCGTACCAGGATGGATAACTCTATCTTATTAGCACCCTCAATCATGGGACAATGATTGTTTATTAGCAAAGCCAACAGTTAAGTTGGAACATGCAATCTATTATATATTTTGGAAGATCTGTGTGTGTGTGTGTTCGCGATGGACTCGAACACGGCTGGACCGATTTCGACCAAACTTGGTACGGACACGTAATTCGACCCGGGAACGAACATGGGCATATTAATTTTCAGATCCGAGGTCAACTTTTCACGTGCCGAGGTCAAATCTGTTTTTACGCTGTGTTACGGGACTTTCATTTGAGTTCGGTGCTTACAAATCGATTCGAAACAGCGCGAATAATGAAATGCCAGTCATAATAATGACACTGTGAGAATCTTTTGTGTTTCCTCTTTCCAACGATATATAATGCGTAATTTATGATTAGATGTTCTGATTTTCAATAGGTAGTTAGACAAATGAGATGGCAAATAAACTAAATAATGACTCATTTTCATGGACTGTTATATGTCTCTGTAAAATATGGCACGTGATGAAGTAGAAGCATTCAGGTTATCAAAGAGGTTGCGCTCATACTGTTTAATCAGTAGCAATTTTATGTTTCTCAACTCTGCTTTGCTCAGCGCTGATTGGTTTGTCCACACATGTTCCATGTGTAGGTCATGTAGAATTCCTTCTACAAAACATACCCAATTCATCTTGTTTTGCAGTTTCGTATGGCAAATTGCAATTTTACTATATATTTCACCACGATCTTATGATCGAAATAAACCACTTTATTATTCATTTAGACAAAATAATATACCAAATCTTCAGTTGTATCTGTATTTAATTCACAAAATAGCTATTTGTGGTCTTGCGATCAGGATTTATAAAAATTAAGTTGTTGTTGTTGTAATTGAAGCCCAGAAGAGTTAGACCATCTTTAAGTAGGATATATACAATAGGACAGGAGCAAACATTGAGAGTATAAATTTTGTCACAAAAACATGCATCGTCGTGACAATGTATTTTCAATTCTCAAAAGTCATCAAAATTTGTAACTCAAAATTCAGTTTAAGTTTTCTAGTTTCACTGAGATAAAATTATAAGAAAAATAATCTTCATTTTCTTACATAATTATGATTACAACGTTAATTTTACCAAACTTGCGACAATCTAAGAGTTTTTCGCAAATTTGTGATGTGTACAAATGCTAATCATTATGGCATCATTTATTTTTAGGACATAAAGATACAAGCTTTAATTTAGTGTGTCTGACATTTGCAGAATGAGGTCCCCAGAAGGTGAATTTAGTGATGCTACCCTGAATAGCGGGCTAGTATCACCAAATTCACCCACTGGGTACCTCATTCTGCTTAGGCCTCATCTTCTGGGAAGAAACTATAGTCTCAAATTAAAAAATTGTTAGTTACTTTTCCCCTTCTGTTCAGTTTCTATATCCCATAATTTGCAGAAGATAAAATGCATAATCGAAATGACTAATGGGTGAACATCACCAACTGCAACTCGGGAACTTCAATCTGATCAGTAGGTATCCCATAGCAGTTGAGGCATAAGCAGAAGGAGGTCCCTAGAGGGTGAATTTGATGATGCTAGCCTGCCATGTGCGATAGCGTTACTAAATTCACCCTCTGGGGACCTCATTCTGAAAATGTCAGACAGACTAAATCCAGACTTGTAAAGGTATATTCAGTACTCTTTTCAGTTGGATATTCGGGGATTTGAGCATGAAAATTGTTTGTTTACGAGCCAGTATGCTGGCGAGTTCACAGACTGTTTCCATGCTTGAATCCCCAAAATACCCTGAAACAGGGTATGATTATCTCCGTTGTTATTCAGTTTACCCAAACAATTAAAAGAAACTGCACGAAAGGCAATATTTTGTATCACCATTACATGCCATGAATTAAGATCTCCTTTTCTGGTATGAATCAATCTCTACATATGTTCCATGTGATTACTCAGAACTGCACCTGAAATATTTCCTGTTAAAGTGATGTGAAACACTTCGGTTGGGTGATTAAATAGAAATGGAGAATAATCTGGGGTTTTTTTTCTTTTCTTTTTTTAATTCTTTATTGACACTATATACATGAAGAATAATCTTGCTCAAAGTAGTTATTTCTACGAATAGCAATCCAAATTTACAGCACATTCACCATCATTTTTATATATTAATTTGATGTAATGACTCTCGGTGGCGAAATCATTTGCGTAGTTTATCGCCAATTGTTGCGTCCCGAATCGAGATGTAAATATTTACAATTAAGCGTAGTTCAAATGGTGATATCTATGGAATGGGATGGTCGATTTCTTTGAGATTTTTGGCGATGTTAGTAGAAAGCTACATTACCACAGTTGGCATAGCGCATGGGTACTAACTTATCAGTTTCATGCACCCGAACAAGTCCATAATATGTATTTAATTGATGATAGCTAGTTGAAATCAGTTGCGGTCAATTACACGACTCCTGTCTGAAGGGCACACATTGTCGATTGCAATGTGATCTATTCAAATTTGTTCACTCAGCAACAGGCGATGCTGGTGAATTGAAAACTAAAGTTGAGAGTTCTCGACCAATCAGAATGCTCCTTTTAGCAACAGATATTAAACTTGAATTATAATGCAATATCATCTACAAAAACCTCAAACATAATGCTTGATACAAAAATGTTTTTCTTCATAATTCTCTAGCACTGGACATAAAATGGATATTGAATTGGAGATATTTGGTGACGACAAAATAATCTGTGTGGGAGATCTGACATCTAAGGTGACTTTGGAGGGAGAAGTCGATGATTGCGAAGACGAGGCTGGGAATAATGGTGAGGCGATCTGAATTTCCACCTCATGTTTCTTAATTTTATAGTTTTCATGCTAAAACATAATGTATCAGGCTGTATAAATTAAAGGTACTCAATTTGATCAGACGGTCCCCATACCATCAAGATACAACAACAACAACATTTATTTTTTTAAATTCACATTAGTTATCTGAATCGATTTATTGCAACAAAATAATGCTAATCACTGTCAACTATGATATCAAATTTCCCAAAACTTGTTATTTATCAACATTTTATTCAACAAAATATGGCTGTATTACACACGAAATTTGACTGTATTACCACTTGATTTTAGAGTTATCCATCTTCATCCGCAATTTTGTCCGAGACCCTCCATTTGACCACGTGTTTCTGGGCCACATAGAATTACACATCTCGAGAAATAACAAACTTCAAAAATCGATATCTGATCACTCTGAGCTTTGATGGGTGGGTTCCTCGACTCAAATCAAATATTTTTTACCCCCAAAGCCCAAGAAATAGTAATTTAGGAGAGTCTGATCGGATTGAGTACCTTTAAAATATTGAACATAAAAGACATGAATATTGTGGGAATATCTTTGTGATTTTTTGTGAAATTGATTAAACACTGTAACAGTTTTGTTTACATAACAATTGTTTCAACACGCGAAATTTTGTTATTGGAAAACTTTCAATAATTAATATTAGATATGGCGCAGGGGGGGGGGGGGGGGGGGGGGGGGGGTGAAAACAGAATTCTGGCACATATGCCGGGGTGGGTGGGTGGTCAAAGCCACCAACAAGCAATTTTTTCCGCAACTAAAAAAAAAATTCCTGCTTGTTTTTTTAGTGTTTTGGCAATGAGTTGGGCTTCAAAACCACTTTGAATGAGAGAAATAATGTAATTCTAACTGGTAAACTGACTGCAGGCAGTTATCGTGTTGTATTTTTTTGCAAATTTTGAAATCCAAGATGGCCGCTGGCAGCCAGGTTTTTTTGGCCGAATGACCTCAAAATGACTCATTCCTATTTACATGTCCATGTTAACATCCATGATAAATAGTATGCACAGAAATTCATATACAGCTGGAGGTAAAAAATGGTCGAAAAAAACTGCCGAAAACGGAAACAAATTTGGCGGTGGGGGTGGGTGGGTACAAAAAATGATCGAAAGGGAAAAAAATCCATACGTGTCTGAATTTTTTTTCCGACCCCCCCCCCCCCCTGTATGGCATATCTATTTCTTGATGTTTTTCTTGGTTGTGATGTCCCCATTTATAACATAACTTACTGCTTTCTTATAATCTGTATATCAATATACCAGTAGAAGAGCAGATGCATACTTCACCAAGATATGTGGAAAATTAACAGAAACCATCACAAGGATTTGCATAAAATTGAAATTTGACACGTGAATATCAATAACTTGTGTTTCAGGGAACAAGGTAGTAACAGCCGAGACCTGGGTGAATCTAAAGGATCCTGTGTCGCTTCCGAGGTGCTCCATCATTCTAAAGGCTCAAACTAAACAGGTTTCTACTTCATATAGCTATGTCTATTTATATCCACATATTGCATGTAGGTCCCTGCAAAGATTACATACCTTGTATTTAATTTTGCGCATTACTATTTTTCGCTCAGTTTTGAATTTGAATTCTGTCAACTATATATAGCTATACTCTTAATTAATCAACCCCCTTAACGAACGAGGTTGTCATCTGCTATTACCACAGTGCAATACCGAGGTCGGGCTGTCGTGGTATTGAAACTGCATGATACCAGCAGCCATTTTTTATTTCAAATTTGAATCCATCGGCACACCCTGCAGCCCGCATATATCAAAGAAATGTTTTGTAAATTTACAGGCATGATTAGGATCACCTCTAGATGAGAGTTATCGAATTGGAACGATTTCCGATGAAAAACATGGCCACCGGCAGCAATCTTGTATTTTACTTTTTGCATGACAAAATGCTTTGGCACACCCTACAGGCCATATCCCTCATCCGATCGTCAGCAAACTTCATAAGGATATTTGGGGTGACCTCTAGATGGAAGCTGTCCAATTTTTTCGAAATTTTTTTTAAAACATGGCTGCTTGCAGCCATCTTGGATTTCACATTTGAATCCATTGGCAGCCCAAATTTATTGGAGAAATGTTTGAAATTAAAATAATTTCATTTACAGAATACAATCCATTTACTGAAACTTTCTGACTTTCCTTCTTCTTTATCATTCTATTCGCTGTTCAGCATAAAATTAATAATGCCTTCACAAGTTGAGCTGCAATTTCATTGACACTTTCATTGTTTTTATCTCCTCTTTAGAATGGGAAAGACATCACCATCAATGCACCAGCACTGATAGAAATCAATAGAGAACTAGTCACGAAACCAGAAGACAAGGTCATGTGGTCTCTAAGAATACTGTCAAGAAATACAGATAATCTCACTACACAATTTGGTGCAACCATCGAGTCCAAAGGAGGTAACTTAGTTCTTATGTGATATTTGAAACACTCACCTATTTAAATTTTATTGTACGTGTGTGTCGGTGACATGCCTGAATATTGGCTAGCTGCGCTGTGGAAATTGTCAGATCAACATTGTTATCCAACTTTGAACTCTGTCTCTACCCAATCGGGTGAATAGCTGGGAAATAATTCCGGATATCATTGACGTTGGCAGAGTGTGAGTCAAGTTTCAATGTGTTGGTGATCTGAGATGCATACTGGGGCCAAAAATAAAAAACCTGTGTTTAGGGTTACGTCTATAATAATTAGGGTAAGTACAGTAATGCCCTAAATAATCGAATCCTACAGCAGAATTATGGGTAACTTTTAGGATTTAGTCGGAAATATGGCCATTTTTCGGCAAGCAGCTTTCCGGTAGGGATTTTTTTTTTTTCAAAAATATTTATTCTGAATTCCATTGGATCATTGTCAATTAAATCTAGAAAGCTTCACAATTCAGATTAATTGAAAGTTTCAATTCTAAATATTGTTATCTTGAATTAGTCAGAGCACAGGACTAATAAACTTCTAAACATTTTTATACAAAATTATAGGAGAGGTTTGAAAATGGGTAAGATACCTTTCGATGCCCTTCCCACTGAACAAAAAATAAATATCTTTGTCCACAGTCCAATAAAAAGTTTTGAGTAGGCACCTTTTTCTAGGGTAGGTAGGGAAACCCTAAACACAGGTATTTTTTATTTGTTTTGGCCTGTTGTTCGATGAGAAAGAACATGAATACCACGAGTGCTCCATTTACTGTGCGGGATAGCATCATTAAATTCACCCTCTGGGGACCTCATTCTGCAAATGGCTTGATTGCCTAACAAAAATCAGGTAGGCCATCTTTAAGCTACAAAGTTCAAAAATGATTTAATTCAATTATGTAATCCTAATTGAAATTCAGAAAGTACTTCCCACTCTTCTTTTTCAGATGTTTCAAAATTGGAGAGCAGACTATCCAGGCTTCAGCACAGAGTATCAAGCGTCCAGGTGTTTGGTAATGGAGTCACGAAAGAAATGAGACCAACATTGCTCGAGTTTACCAAGAAAACTCAGGAAAAGGTATTAACCCTTTACCCAACAGGACCCTGTGCCAATGCATTCTCTTATATATGCGAGTCGACCATAGGTCGCCTCGCATATATAAGAGAATGCATTGGCTTAACACATTAAAAATTATAAAATTGTTAAAGAATGTAAGAAAAATGGTAAAAAGTGTTAATTTTTTTTTTTTTAGGCCAATGCATTCTCTTATATATGCGAGGCGACCTATGGTCGACTCGCATATATAAGAGAATGCATTGGCAAAGGGCATAACTGTAACTATCACAATGTGGTCAAGGAGCCGGTTCCAGTGATATCCATATTTGTATGGTTCTATTGAGACAGACCGAAGATATTTTAGGCTGTTGAAGCTTTACTTGGCCGGTTTTGGCCGGTTTGTTGGGTAAAGGGTTAACATACACACAATTTTCATAATTCTTCTGTTTATTCTCCTTTCAACAGTGAGAATCTTTTTGTGAAAATTAAAATAATTGTTGCTCTACGCTGGCTATATGAAAGCACGAGATTAACGCCAGATGTTCCTAGGTCCTTTAAAGGCACGTGAGGCCTTAGTTGTCGAAAATATTCATATTTGTTCTGATCACCGTAAACAGAAAAACATTAAAACGCATACAGTTTCGTTCATATATACCATGACCATCACGTAAACAGCATGTTATCATAAAGACCTACTATATTTTACCTAAGCAAGAGCCTGATTGTGTTACAGAAGACAGCACAATGCTACTGGCTAATCACACACAAATGGCATAAACGCTCTTTATTAGTTCCATATCAGGAATTCACCAACAAAGAACGCTCTTTATGTTTACCATCATAATATAAACAAACACCAGAAAAGTAACTTTTTATGCGTTTGTTTACATAACAATGGTCAAACATTTGACAATAACATACTGCTTATGCGATATTTCTTATTTGTATACGGACACAGTCTGTCTACATTTTTATGTTCTTTCTGTTTGTGGCGGTTTTTGAAGGGTGGAAATATTTTCACAGGATACCCACCGCCAAGGCCAACCGTACCTTTAACCCTTTGATGATGGAAGCTGCCCTGGTGCAGCATTAAAGATCCCGTGCCAGTGCATTCTCCTATGAGAGCCTTGCATATATATGAGAATGCACTGGCTTACAAGGTCAAGGTAAATATTGTTAGGACAATGTATTCTCTGATATATGTGAGGCTCCCTACGGGAGACTCGCGTATATAAGAGAATGCATTGGCACATAGTTTTCGCAAAATTTCAGGAAGATCTAGTCATGGAATTGTTAACCCTTTGGTGGGTGAGTACGTCATATATGATATCATACCAATTGGTGAATATAATTTTGCATATAAGCTGAGTAATATTGTAACAATTACCTATATAACAAATAAAACATACAAACATTCTTTATTAAAAGAATGAATCATTATGAATAATAAAAATAATATCCAGCCACATTATATCCATGAAAGGTTTCCTTTTTGGAGCTGATTTTTATCATGTTATGTACATAGTAGCATAATGTTACCCTATAACTACTATAAACAACATAAATGTTTTGCTCCCGCCAAGCATACGGCAACATATTTAGTTATTTAACCCGCCAAAGGGTGCAAGTTGTTCCTCGATTTAAAAAGAATTTTGTCAAACGTGAAATGTCCCAGATAAGTTCTTTGCCAGTCATATGTTCAAATTATCAATTTAACAAATGACCTTACAAACGAATGAATGGGAATCCTATGTTTTCTGTGGTTGTATTATTAAGACACCTCTCCCAATGAAAAACAAATTTTCACTTCAATTTATACTTTTATAATTGAATGTGAGAATCCATGAGGATTGGAGATCTTTCTCGATTCAGATATGTACCACAGATGACAGGATCAGGTCACAAAACAATGGCAGATGACAACCTAGATAACAATGTTCATCCAATAAGTAGTTATATCTACTTTGAGATGAAAATCCATCATTTATTTGCAGTTTTTCTTCTGTGAAGTACAAACTTAGATAATTGTTGCCGAACTTAGCACATTAGTCTGGTCCTTTCCCCAATTGAACCAGCCGTCGATTCGTAATGACCTCACCCTTTTTGCTGAATTATATGCTGATTTATTGTCTCTGACTGATGATGTTTTTTTTAGATTGATCTGATGCACAGTATGCTAGCGACATACCTGAGAGGTGAAACTCAGTCGGTTGCCATGTTAGCGAAGGCTCACGATCTGAGATATGAAGCCAAAGTAAGTACACAAGTTATCAACCTTTTGGACTTTTGTATAACCATGATTGAAATAATCTATATATATATAAAAGAGTAGGATCTGCCTGTATGTGTGCCAATTCGGATTTTTCTCCCAGGCGCCTAGACCGATTTCAACCAATTTGATACGGTGACTCTGGTTACCATGGCAGATGTTATAATGGCGTTTAAAAAAAAAAAATTAATTGAGCAAGGAGCTAAATCTAAAATAAAGTATTAATTTAATTTTTTTTGTTTTAAATTAAAATATAAGGATCAAAATGTGCGCAAAGCGCTCAAAGAGGGCACTGCTGAATAGAGGTTCTGTCTAAGATCAAAATATGCGTGAAGCACTTACAGGGGCTGCAGGCATCTCAATAACTTGAAAGTGCAAACTCCCATGTGACATAAACATGAGTCTTTGACAATTTAATTGAACCAAAAATTGCTTTGAAATGACCAAAGGAAATATCACATGTCACTCTGAAATTCAGAATTGTGCGATTATGAATTAAAATAGTAGCTTGCAAAATGAACAACCTCCATTGGCAGCCTGCCCATTAATTTCACTATTGTCCACACATTTATATGACTGTGTATTGAGATGCGCCATCCAATAGTTTTAAAAGAAAATATATGGATCTTTCAGTGCTGGAAACTACTTTGAAGCGATGTGGAACACTCCGCCAGGGTGTCCAGTTGAAGTAGCGAATAGTCTAGGGTTTAGTAAGGGGTTAGCACAAAGTAATTATTTTCATAAATTTGGTAAAGAAATAGGCAGAAACCTGTGTCATTGTTATAATCGATAGACATGCAGTGAATAGTTTTGGTGCAAACAATACCTTATGTTTATGACCCAACAATTCGCCCCCAAATATTAAAAGCAGTCAATATTTATTCCCCCTTTTTAGCTCACCTGAGACGAAGTCTCCGGTGGAGCTATAGTCATCACTCCTCGTCCATCGTCCGTCCGTCCGTCTGTCCGTCCTTCCGTCCGTCCGTCTGTCGAGCCGTCTGTCCGTCCGTCCATCAACAATCATCTTCTTCTCCAGTATCATAAGGCCAAATGAGTTCATATTTGGTGTGGATGTTCCCTGCTTGACTCAGACTCAGATTTGTTAAAATAAGGTCACTGAGTCAAATAGTTATGAAGCTAGGGCCATAACTCTTTCCCGCCATAGTAATTCTTAAAACAAATTCTTTTCAAGAACCATCAGGCCTATTTAGCTTATATTTGGTATGGAAGGTCCTTGAGTGACTGGGGGTCAGATTTGTTCAAATGGGGTCACTGGGTCAAATAGGGGCAGAATCAGGGACATAACTCTATTCTCGCTAGTAATTATTAGAATGACTTCTTCTCCAGAATCATCAGGCCGATTTAGCTAATATTTTGTATGGTGGGTCCTTGTGTGACTGGGGTTCAGATTTGTTCAAATGGGGTCAGTGTGTCAAATAGGGGCCGTGTCAGGAACATAACTTCAACAACAAAAAATGATATTTTTTTTTTTTAAATATTGTTAAATTTAAATCCTTGCTCAATTCAAAAAACAAATCACAATTCAAAATGAACCAATACAAAAATATTTTTTTCATTTTAACCCTTGATTTTTTGTATTTTTTTAGACACAAAACACCCCATTCCACCCCTTTCCCTCCTCACCCCTCTACACCCCTGTCCCCACTACCACCCCCCCCCCCCAATCTGCGCCGCCCTGACACCTTGTAACATCCATAGAGTATGGTATTAGCCCCAGACAGAAAGAGTTAATAACAGTCATCAATTCAGATGTTATCTAGCTGGCTGACAGGTAGGTGTAAACAGTCATGCTCTGTGTGTATCATTAACATATCATATCAAAACAAAATGCTGTATGTCTGACATTTGCAGAATGAGGTCCCCAGAGGGTGAATTTAGTGATGCTACTCTGCACAGTAGGCTAGCATCACCAAATACACTCTCCAGGGACCTCATTCTGCTTAGACCTCATCTTCAGGGAAGTATACAGGTCTTAAATTGACATTTCTACTTACTTTTTCCCTTCTGTTCAGTTTCTATATTCCCTAATTTGCTGTCAGAAGATAAAATTGATAATTGAAGTGCCCAATGGGTGCACATCACCAATTAACTGGACAACTTCAATCTGTTCCTATGTCTCCCATGGCAGTTGAGGCCTAAGCATAATGAGGTCCACAGAGGGTGAATTTGGTGATGCTAGCCCACCTTACAGGATTCTGCAAAAGTCAGACACTATATTCAGGCTTGGCTGTTCCACTATTATATTCTTAACCACCACCTATCCAGTTGTACTCATTATACCCTGATTTGCAAAGAAAACTTGGGGAGGGGGGGGTATATTGGATTGAATTTGTCTGTCAGTATGTCCTCCCGTCCATCCCTCTGTTGGGATGTTTCCATCCATCCATCAATTTTGTTCTTCTCCACATACATATTAAAGACCGAAATGGTTTATATATTTTGACTCACATTCAGATTTGTTCAAATGAGTTCATCAGGTCATATAGGTGAGAAGCCAGGGCCATAACTCTTTCCCTCCATAGTAATTCTTCAGAAACCATCAGGCCTATTTAGCTTTTGGTATGGAGGGTCCTTTGGTGAGTGGGGTTCAGATTTGTACACGTGAGGTCATTTTTAGGAAACTTTTGAGGAAAATCAGTTTTCTTCAACTCTTAAAATCTACCGTTTGAAATTTCTAGATGAATAGATCTCATAGATGGGGATTCACATTTGTTCAAATAAGGGCAGAGATAAGAGATTTAACTCTCAACCACCCACCCTACCTGTATGTATGCTGTTTGATACTGGTATAATAATATATAGATTCCTATTGATTTCTAAGCTGCCTGGGTGGAGGCAATGAGGCTGTAGATTTGATTTTTCAACCAGTAACAGTCCACATTTTCTTACGTCGGGTTAAACTGTTCGACCGAAATCGCCACAAATGTTAACAGGTCTATTTTGCTGATATTTAGTATGAAGGGTTCTTTGGTGTCTGGTATTGAAATTTATTCAGATGTGGTCACCAGGTTAAATAGGGTGGGACCAGGGACATAACTGTATGTCTCTATAGTCATTCTTAAATTGTCTTCTCAAGAGAGGTTGGACTATTTAGCTTACATATAGTATGGATGATCCTTTAGTGACTGATATTCAGATTTGTTAACATCAGGTCAACCTGTTAAGAAATGACGGGGGCTATGGGGAGTTAACAATTTCGTGTTTAAAAAATCATTGAAATACCAAATTCATTAAAACATCTTCCTTGGAACTACCTAACTGATTAATCTGACATACATGTATGGTGTTTTGAGTCCATGGATAAATGGGCTTCAAACATGTCTAAATGGTTTTATAAAAAGGTGCTTGTGAGATTGGAAATTTCCAAAAATTGAGAAAGTTTGAGATGTCGGTTGTGAAATTCCAACCCAAGACTTGGGAGTCTGGAGCCCGGTCGGGAGGGGACTTGTTGAGCTGGAGGAGGGGGGTGATCAGTAGTGAACAGTGGGCAATTTCATGGTGGATATTCACCTTGAAATTATCCACTGTACACTACTGAAGCCTCTCTAGCCACATATCGTGTTTAGATCTACTTTTTTCAAAGTGCTTATGAAAAGTTCTGACTATTGTGGTCCCAGAGTCCCAGTCTCATCAGTCTTTGCAGTCTGGTGAGCGACCCCACAGTCTTTGACTGTCTTGTTTAAAAAGGGGGGTATACTGTTTTGCACCTGTCCGTCGGTACATCTGTGCATGCATGCATCCATCTGTATGTCCATCCGTTTGATGTCTGATCATGTCATAACTTGAACAGTAGCGATCAGATCTCAATGTAATTTAGTATGGATGTTCACTACTATGAGGACATTCAATAGAGGTTTCAATCATTTTGTTCGGATTTTCCATTCTAGAGTTGTTCATCTTTGTTTATCTGAAAACAACAGTTGTGCTCGGAGCTCAATGAAATTTGGTATGGATGTTCACTGCTATGAGTACATTCAATTGAAAGTTCAATCGTTTTGTTCGGATTTTCCGTTCTAGAGTTATTCATATTTGTTTATCCGGAAATGTTGACTTTTTGGTCTGTCCGATGATCTGTTCAGTCCATAACTTGAACAATAATGCTCGGATCTAAATTACATTTGGTATGGATGTTCACCACTATTAGGACATTCAATAACATATTCATCGTTTTGTTTAGGTTTTTTGTTCTATAGTTATTCATCTTTGTTTATATGAAAATGCTGATTTTTGGGTCCATCTGTCTGAGTATATCAGGTTATAGGTATGCCCACACTAGGCGGTATGCCACAAGGGGGTATGTACCGGACGACAGTCCATCTCTTGTTACATTTGTGCACTGTTCAGATGTTGTGTTCTCTGAAATTGAGCAGTCGATGTGATTGGAATTTTCGACAATCTTTGTTGATTGCTGCATTCTTCCAGTGGAGATAGTGTTTTGATGCTAACGTATCAGTGTTATATACTGAAATAAGTCTATAATACGTCTGTAACCCTGTCCATGACAACAACTGAGATTCCCTAGAGTGATGTTTCTAAAGTCAGTAAATTACCTTTAACCCTTTACCCAACAAACCGGCCAAAACCGGCCAAATAAAGCTTCAACAGCCTAAAATATCTTCGGTCTGTCTCAATAGAACCATACAAATATGGATATCATTTGAACCGGCTCCTTGACCACATTGTGATGGTTACAGTTATGCCCTGTGCCAATGCATTCTCTTATATATGCGAGTCGACCATAGGTCGCCTCGCATATATAAGAGAATGCATTGGCCTAAAAAAAATTATAATTTTTAATGTGTTAAGCCAATGCATTTTCTTATATATGCGAGGCGACCTATGGTCGACTCGCATATATAAGAGAATGCATTGGCACAGGGCCCTTCTATTGGGTAAAGGGTTAATATTGTTGAACAAGTACATATATACAACTACTTTACAAATACACTGGTTATTTCATATTATTTCTCATTTTTCAGTTCAGCAAATCACGCCGACAGCGTCTCATGGACAAGAGAGTGGCTAAGAATATCCATAGTGCTAAATCAGACCAAGAAAAGCTCACCAATCTACAAATCAACACAGATGAAATTAACAACCTTTCTCAAGATTCTTTGGACTTCTATTTTTGTCCACTGTCACAAAGTTCTGTCAAAGACATTCTACTTGGAGATGACGTCAATGATGCAATTGGCTTTGGTCTCGCAATCAAAAGACCAGAATTTGCCCTGGACGAGCCAACAACAGTTAGTCTCATTAAAGATGCAAAATCCAAATTAATGCTACCGAATTACTATTTCTTTGGTTTGGTGGGGGGGGGGGGGGTAAAAAATATTTGATTCGAGTCAAGGAATCCACCCATCAAAGCTCAGAGTGATCAGATATAAAAAAAATTAATTTGTTATTTCTCGAGATATGTTATTTATTCACCTGGCAAAAATTTGTCAAAGCGGCGGTCTCAGACCAAATTGCGGATGAAAATGGATAACTCTAAAATCAAGTGCCTTTATGTGTGTATATTTAACAATCTGGCCATATTTCGTTGAACAAAATGTTTATAAATAACATGTTTTGGGCAATTTGATACTATATTTGACTGTTGTTAGCATTATTTTTGTGCAATTAATCAATTCTGATAACTGAAGCGGCATTTTATAAAAAATGTTGTTGTTGTTGTTGGAATCTGATGATATGGGGACCATCAAAATGGAGTGAGTACCTTTAACCTGCTTGCAGTCTATGATGTTATAATTTCATCGACAGACAATTTAACACAAAAAATATTTATTTAGAATAAGAATCATACATGAGGTCACACAAAGTTAATTATCTGTTTCTTGGGCTCTTTTTTTCTCCAAATGGGCAGGCACTCAGGATTTAATATCTATTTTTCCACCTACAAAATTATACCCAGCCGGCCTGAGCAGGCAGGTTTTTATTCACACTTTTTGCCACCTAAATTCCCCAGCAGGCAGTTTTTATGTGTTTACTCACAAATTATCAAAACATTGTTGGGTGTAAAAAATGACTTATCATGATTAAGTGTTAATACAGTTTCAATGTAACGGTCTGTTGTACATGTACAACCGAAGCGTATATAGTTTAAACAAACCAAAAAGAAAATTTAATGTTTATCAGAATTTCAGGAATAACAAAAGGAAATATAAAGTTGAAAAGTGTCTTGCTAGATTTATGGCAGCAGTGGGCAGAACTTGTGGACATTGCATTTGTCATCTTCTCATCATAACACAATGTTGGGCTATTGTTGTAGTAACAGATGGGTTTTCTTGCATGACAATCTATCATGATTGCACTACATTCTTAGTGCATTTATGTGAAATTAACATATAGACTGAAGTTACGTAATCAACCGAAATATAGAATAATAACATAAAATACTTTTCGTTATAATCATATTACTGATCCCATATCACTAAATTTGATTCCAACTGAGCTTTAGTGGCGCTCGGACCTAATTTAGTGGATGAGGTTAATAATTTTTTTTATAGAATTCCAACAAATTTTATATCCTTTTTCATCACATTTTAGCAAGGAAAAACGATCTCGAAATGGCTGGGGTTAAAACAGATTAATATTGATTTCCTTATCACAACCAAAGAGGAAGTAAAGACACTTTCAATAAAAAAATTTAGTTCCATTTTAAATGTGTTTTTTCTTGTTGACAAATTTGTTCAACCACCCTTATCACCTATGTTTATCTCACAGTCAAAACTAAATAACCCAACACAAATGGAACATAATAATTTCTAATTAACATGATGATAACATTGATCGATATCATTGCGCTAAGCTCTTCCAACACTGCCTGTGCCGATAATATGCATGTTTCTTACTAAAAGATATGAGGCTGGGTTTAGGGGCTAATTATGTGATAAAATATATTCTGTCTAATACCATTTTATTTCAGATTTGTATTTATATAATACTAGCAGGTTAGCCCGCCACTGGCGGCATTCGTCCCATGACTTTGTTCGAAAAAGCAATTGCAACAGGTTCCGAGACACTTGTGCTGCATTTGCACCAAATTTCGTCGAAATCAGCAAGTTTTACCCGATTTGACCTTGAATTGACAATTTTGTAGGTCAAGGTCAGGTCGTGGTCATGATTTGACCCGTCCAAAACACTCCCCGGACAAAAGTACAGAAATCCGCCAGTTTTACCCCATTTGACCTTGAATTGACCAGTTTGAAGGTCAATGTCACGTCGGGGTCATGATTTGACCCGTCCGTGACACTTTCGGGACAAAAGTACCCATAGGTAGGAAGTTGGGCTCAATCGGTTGACCCGTCCCGAGTTGACCATTTTGCTTCCATAGAATTTTCATGGGACGAATGCGCCAGTGGCGTAATATTTAAATTTTAACATAGGATTTTGCATTCAAATCGATTTATGTCGATAAAACTGTTATTTTTCAAAATTTCAAGCTGAGACTTCGTGTGTCTGCGTGTAATACTTATATGTTTCTAAAATGACACAGTCCAACACGTAATTAGGTTTTAGATGGAAGAAATTAAATTTTTTTCGATGCTAAATTTTAACATAGGATTTCCCATTAAAATCGATTTATGTCGATAAAACTCTTATTTTTCAAAATTTTAAGCTGAGACTTGGTGTGTCTGTGTGTAATACTTACATATTCTTAAAATGACAGAGTCCAACACGTAATTATGTTTTTGATGAAAGAAATTAAATTTTTTCGATGCTAAATTTCGAGCGATAACGTTGCGTTGAATTGTAAACAAACGCTCTTTTATAGCGCCGCGTCATATACAAACGCTCATTAAATTATCACATGATTAACCCTTGTAGTGCCGGTTTTTGTGATTGGGAGTGGAGAATGAGTGCTCAGAGCTTCTCCAAAACGCCGCTACGATGATTTCCGTGTTTTTTACCCTTAGATGGGAAGTTTGAGCTCAATCGAGCCAGCCGTTTTCGATTCTATAGAGGACAAATACACACACACACACACATATATATATACGTAGTTCTCAAAATATATAGGAGAAGTGGAACTCTCTGGAACAGACTGTAAATGTACTTTTGTATATTCTCTCTAATCCCATTTTATTTCAGATTCGCATTTATGTGATAAGTGGAACTCTCGTCAGTAGAGCCGCTATGCTAAATGCTCTCGATTACAAAATCAAGGTCGACGGTCACATGGAGGCTCACGGAGGCTTCGAGTTTGATTATGATGCCGACCTCGGAGTCACAACTGTCGGCATGGGACGAGAACCGATCAACGCATGGCTGCCAATGTTTGTTACCAGAACTCACTGGGAAAGAGTAAAGGTCTGTATTTTTAGATGTATGAGCCACTGGGAATGTTGATGACAAATCTTTAGATTTTTCAGTCCAAAGTCACTCACAGTTGAATACATTGCAATCCACAAGGAAATATCTGATTAGAAGAATTCAGATGCAACCCCATGAATCTATTAATTTAACCCTTTCAGTGCCAAGTCCGATTTTTGTATCAACCCTTATTTCCTTGATAATTTTCCAAATTTATTGATTATAATAATGTGATACGTTTATGGAAAGAGCTCTTAATATCACATTATTATAATCAATAAATTTGTAAAATGATCAAGGAAATATGGGTTGATACACAAATCGGACTTGGCACTGAAAGGGTTAACCTCTTCACTGCTGAATGGCATCATGACATTGTATGCTGGGCTGCTTGCATTCTGGCCATTTTGCAGTGGGAAAATATAATGGAAATGTCACGAAAACCCTGCAACTGACTTCATGCAAAGGCTATGATCATACCCAATCCTGGAACACCATACATTGTTTGAAATGTTGAGATAGACAAGTTCACATGAACTAATTGCCGAGTCCCCCTTATGGATGATGGCTGCCTGCTATAGTTTGCTGAAGTAGGGCCATTCTCAGCAGGGACGTATAGCACAGAGTGTGACATTTTATAGCAGCCAAGAGGCTAATTATCCCCCATTCGAATATTTTTCGGTGGTGAATATCACAGGCACTTTGTAGAAAACAATGTTTACATAATATATATATAATATAGACAAGGCCAGACAACTTTCGGTTTCTGATTCCCTAAATTTGTTGCATTTCTGACTCACTGAAACGATTATGGCCGTGTAAACGGCATTGTCGCTTGTTTTTCTTCTTCCGAAAGTGAATGAAAACCTCCTTACACTGTCAAATGCAGAGGAATGTCCAAAAAAAACTTTTGTATACTTTGAAGTGAGAAAATTGCTTCAAATCGCAGCATTAACATGCACTCTACAGGAACTAATCAGCAGCAAATGTGACACTCTTTCTCATTGGTCGATATTTAATAGACACAATGTTTTTTTTCTGACCGTGTTTTCGTAAACAAAGCCACGTGAATATCGACCAATCAGAAAGAGGGCATAATTTGCCACGATTAAATGGCGAATCAGGCCATGTTTATGCTTCGATTAGAAATATTTCTACCACTTGAAAGTATAAAACAGGTTTATATCGGCATTCTACGGAGGGTTTTTATCACTTTTGGAAGTAGCAATATATGCGACAATACCGTTTACCCGACCACAATCGATGCAGTGAGTAAGAAATTAAATGGTGACGGCCTGTGGTATGTATATAAGGTATATTTTCAAAATATTTTTTGTTACAAGCTCCCCGTGGGGAATATAGGAATGGGTTTCATCTGTCTGTGCTTCCGTCCCGAAATTTTTTCAGGGGTTATTTCGAACAATTATCAACAGATTTTTGGTGTATGAGTTCACAAGGGGAATATCTGAAACGAGTTCGCAAACTAGGCCCGGCCGCACATTTTCTCTAGAGTTACAGCCCTTTGATTGTAATTTTTCAGCACATAGGAAATGTTGTGCAGGGGTTTATTTCGAACAATTATCAACAGGTTTGGAATATTTTTTGTTTTATGAGTTCACAAGAGGAGTTTCTGAAATGAGCATGCAAACTAGGCCAGGCCATACTATTTCACCAGAGTTATAGCCATTTGATTGTCCTTTTTTGCTGTTTAGCACCCATGGTAAAGTTAAACATATTGAAATATCTTTCTTGATTATTTTTAGGTTCTATTGAAGCCCAGTCTTGGATATTTCATCAGCTTGGATCCTCTTGGGTATGACTATAAACAGATTGATGTTCTGTTTATGATTCTGGGGAGCATGATCGGACAACTTAACAGGAAATCTGTCGGCGAGCATCAGCTACGAATTCTGTTTGCATTTCAAAGAACATGTACCGGTTAGTATCTCTACCAGGGTTGATGCCAGATTAACAAAACATATGGGTGCAACAAAATTTACAATGATACCCTTGTCTGAAACAGAAGCTCGTTCAAACTTTTTCAGTTATTAATTATGCCATGAGTTATGACCACAAATAATTCTAAATGCCTAAAGTAAATCAGTGGATATTACTGTATCAAGTATGTGAACAATATAAGTAACAAATTGCAGGTTCAATTTGGTTGTTGGTTTTGATAGTGAGAAAATTTCAGCCAATTTTACATGAACCCCTACTAGATTTATGATTCATAATTGGCGGTTTGAGTCCTCAAATTATAACTAGTTAACCTTTTCATGATGGGAGCTGTGCTGATGCTGCATTAAAGATCATGTGCCAGTGCATTCTCTTATATATGTGAGTCTCCCATAGGGAGCTTCACATATATAAGAGAATGCACTGGCTTACAAGGTCAAGTTCAATATTGTTCAGCCAGTGTATTCTCTTATATATGTGAAATTCCTATGAGAAACTCACATATATAAGAGAATGCATGGGCACTGGGTTTTCGCATAATTCAGGAAGTTCCAGTCAAGGAAGGGTTAATAGGGTTCCCAAAGGACCCTGGATTCAATGAAGGGATGTTCAAGGCCTGGAAAACCTTGTACTTGCACACAGGTATCATGAAAAGCCTTGAACTCCCATGAGAAAATGAGCACTTGAAGTGAGCATAATTAATTCCACAGTATTTTTTCAGGTTTATTGTAACACTCCCTGACATGCGACAGTCCTATGCTTGAAAATCTTGTCGCAAAACAGCTTTGAATAACCTTGAATTTGACCTATCCTTGAGTGTAGAAACCCTGTAGTAATTCTCGCTTTTGCCACATTTCTTTATGATTCTGGGGATCAATATAGGTCACTAAATGCATGTAATAATTTGGTATTAACCTTTTATATCTCTGAAAGACTTAGTGAAGTCATAGAAATCACCAATTAGGAGCAAGCATGGATATAGTGTGTCTGACATTTGAGGTCCCCAGATGGTGAATTTGGTGACAATATACCGCACAGTAGGCTGGCATCACCAAATTCACCCTCTGGGGATCTCATTCTGCTTAGGACAAATCTTCTGGGAAATATCTTATACACATGTAGTCTCAAATTAACATTCTGTTTAATTTGCAGAAGATAAATTGCATAATCGAGGTGACTAATGGGTGAACATCACCAACTTCATCTGGGGAACTTCAATGTGATCCAACGTCTCCCATTGCAGTATTGGTTCAAGATGGCCTGAGATATAATGAGTTTGGCAGAGGTTATCAGGGCGATATGTTCCCTAATACAATGTGTTTCTCTGAAGTTGAATGTGATTTCAGCCGCGTCTGTCATTATAAAACAACAAAGCCAAATTCTGGAAAAATTCCATGCACCATTTGTCAGCTTTCTTTATATCATTATCAGCGGTGACGGTATTTTCTTGCAAGTCATGTTTGTCACCGTCATGTTTGACGGGCAATCCCATAGTAAGAAATAAAGCATATTTTTAAACACTACAGTGATGAATTTGGTTGAAAATATTCTTGGTATATATGATTTGATATCCCTCCTCATGTTCGTTTAACTGATCCTACCATTGGTCTGTTAATAGCTTGTTTGGAGGAGTTTGGACTTACAGCAGCGGTGACTACAGTAGTAGAGAAGTTTCTCGCTGGCCCTGCAGGAAGAACGAAGGATATCATTCCTAATTTATTCACACTGATAGGGTACCTCGCTGCTCTCCCGCCCAACAAAACAAAGGAAATTCTGACTGATGAGAGAGGTGAGTGATATTATAATAATAACTTGTGTATTAAACGAGTACCTGGTGTGGAGTTGATGGATAATGTTAATCATGATATATGCATCAATTTGTTGCAGCATGTGGTTGTTTCATAATAATTTTTATCACATAATTAGCCCATAAACTTGGCCTCATATTTTTTAGTAGGACACATGTGTATTATAAGCACGTGCAGGGACATATGAGCTTAGCACAATGATGTTGATGTCAATGTCGGAACTTTATTATGTTAATTAGAATATAATGATGCTATTTGATTTGTGTTGGGTTGTTTTGTGTTAACTGTGAGATAAATATGGGTGGTTGAACAATTTTGGCAACATGAAAAGGCATTAAAATGGAACTATTTTTTTTCTTGAAGGTGTCTTCACTTCCTCTTTGGTTACAATAAGGAAATCAATAATAATTTTTTTTAACCCAAGCCGTTTTGAGATGATTTTTTCTTGCTAAAATGTGATTATGTGATAAAATGGAATTCAAATTCATTGCAATTTTTCTATAATGTTGAACTTATTATCTGAGCATTTCCTACCACAAAATAGCACTCCTGCAATTTTATTATCTGTTGTCTGCTTATTATTACTGAACACCCCTCCAGATGAATAATAGACCATTCCAATGTATACTTTTTTGACTGAATGGTAGAACCAATTATGTTAAGAAAGTGTTAACACATTTACTGCCGACTATGAGTTATCTCATACTTTTTGCATGTAATTGAATGAGAGTCGGCAGTCAATGTGCCGGTGCAGCCTTCACCCTTTAGAAATTATTGTTTTCTTTTTATTATGATTCTTGCAGGACACTTCCGTCTACATGAACTGTTCATTGGTATTATGACGGAGATAACAAGGAGAGCTGCTGGGCATGTTTACAAGGATACCAGCGATAATATTCTAAATGGTCTTATTGGTACATTAGTCGGAAGAAATGGTAAGTGTGTTCAAGCCTTGAAATAGCGTGTCTGTCATTTGCAGAATGAGGTCCCCAGAGGGTGAATTTAGTGATGCTACCCCGCATAGCGGGCTAGCATCACCAAATTCACCCTCTGGGGACCTCATTCTGCTTACACCTCAGCAGAATGAGGTTCCCAGAGGGTGAATTTGGTGATGCTAGCCCGCTATGCGGGGTAGCATCACTAAATTCACCCTCTGGGAACCTCATTCTGCAAATGACAGACACACTATTTCAAGGCTTGAGTGTGTTACCATTTGTTGTGTTTATTTCTACCACCCTTTTTAGCTTGACTTTGCTTTGTAAAATTTGAGCTATTGCCATGGGTTAATATACGTCGTCTGTGCATGTGTCCGTATGTCAACAATTTCTATTAGCACGGACTACAGGTCGTACTTTTGATTGGATCATTATTAAAGTCATGGCTGTTGACATTGCCATGTAGATGGGAACGAGTCATTTTGGGGTCATTTGGAAAAAAACATGGCTGCAAGTGGCCATCTTGGGTTTCAAAATTCAATCCATTAGCATGGGCTACAGGCCATACTGTTTGTCTGATCATCATGAAATTTGTCATGGATGTTAATATTGACATTTAGATTGGAACAAGTTATTTTGGGGTCATTCGGCCTTAAAACATTGATTTTACTCTTTGCATGACTAAATCCTTTGGCATGGGCTACAGGTCGTACCTTTGGTTGGATCATTATGAAATTTACCATGGCTTTTGACATTGACATGTACATGGGAACAAGTCATTTTGGGGGTCATACGTCAATAAAACATGGCGGTCATCTTGGATTTCTAAATTCAATCCATTAGCATGGGCTAAAGGCTTTTCTGTTGGTCTGATCATCATGAAATTTGTCATGGATGTTAACATTGACATGTAGACGGGAATGAGTCATTTTGGGGTCATTCAGCCATAAAACATGGCCACAGCAGCCATCTTGGATTTTACTCTTTGCATGACTAAATCCTTTGACACACCCTACTGAGCACATCCCTCATCTGATCGTCACCAAACTTAATATTGATCTTCGGGTGATCCATAGATGGGAGCTCTCAATTTTTGTTACTATTTCATTGGAAAATATGGCCAGTGGCCATCTTGAAATTTACTTTATATATATCTCTTTATGTTGTAATCTAATATTACTTAAACATTTCAACTTTCCACATTCCTAATCGCTCCATTGACTGTAACACATAAAATCATCCCCTCTCCAAGTTGAGCAACAGTTTCGTTGGACACTTTCATTTGTGTTATC
Organism: Siphonodentalium dalli; assembly: GCA_032622095.1. Lineage (NCBI taxonomy): Eukaryota > Metazoa > Mollusca > Scaphopoda > Gadilida > Siphonodentaliidae > Siphonodentalium > Siphonodentalium dalli. Next base: position 94,530,629 of record CP136068.1, read on the forward strand.
ATTAAACTTGAATTTCTCAACTGTAATTACTGCCTTGAGTTCATTGTGAAATAACCTATTAACCCTTTACCCAACAGAACGGCCAAAAATGCCCAAATAAATCTTCAACAGCCTAAAATATCTTTGGTCTGTCTCAATAACACCATACCAATATGGATATCATTGGAATCGGTTCATTGACCACATTGTGATGGTTACAGTTATGCCCTGTGCCAATGCATTCTCTTATATATGCGAGTCGACCATAGGTTGCCTCAAATATATAAGAGAATGCATTGGCCTAAAAAAATTCATTTTAACACTTTTTACCATTTTTTCTTACATTCTTTAACAATTTTGTAATTTTTTCTACATTCTTTGACAATTTTATCATTTTTAATATGTTAAGCCAATGCATTCTCTTATATATGCGAGGCGACCTATGGTCGACTCGCATATATAAGAGAATGTATTGGCACAGGGCCGTTCTATTGGGTAAAGGGTTAAACTCAAAAAATTATGATAAAAAGTCATCTGCACACTTTACAAGAAAACATAGTTTATAAAGGTTTTTATTCTTTTTCTTCAAGTTTATGAGAGCAGAACATCACATAAAATATAATCTAAAGTTCATATTTTACATTTTCAGTGCTCATAGAGGAGGATGGTTAACCCATTATTGATGGATAGTTTTTTTATTTGCATTCGTTTATTTGTTGTTCAGCAAATTACCTCAACAAATAGTCTTGGGCTTCTACACTGAGAGCTTTCCGATGAATGGCAACAAGCCATATTTCCGACTAAATCTTTAAAAGTTACCCATAATTCTGCAGTGGTTAAGGAGTCGATTATTTAGGGCATTACTGTAGTTGGATTTATTGTCTGGACATCACTACAAATGAATGGGGACCCATATGCTCAGAGACCAGCCTAGAGGGTGACTTGGGAGATATCTCCTTAAAATTGTGCCACTCTTGTTACGCATAATACTTTTGGATCATAGAAGTGTGGTGTGTGGATGTAAATTGAATTTCAGCCATTGTTTCTTATCCACTTCTCCCTAATAACCAAACAATGTGAAACCTCTAGGCTGGTTCCTGTGTAGGCTTTTATCTTACTGTCATCTGGTGATATTCCGATATCCAAATCCAAAAAATTAATACAGAATAGCTAGATCCTGCCTATATATAGAGAGTAATCACTTGATTGAACTGGTGACCTGAAATAATTCATGAGAGGCAGGGATGTTGTACAAAATAGTCCCTGCCTTGAATGAATTATTTCACATCACCAGTTCAATCAAGTGATTATTCTGTTTATTATATTCCACTATAAACATCTGATTTACCAGAAATCCAATTAATATCGCCATTATACCCATGACGCAATAATTTCAATAGCGCGTATGAATACATTACACGCTAGTTAAAGTGACATAAATTCACTAGTGAAATTATCAAGAGAAATCAAGGTAAATCACTCATAGGAATGTAATAAATACATCTTTAACTGAATCAATACATGTAGTGAGTGCATTAACCCTTTGAGTGCCAGGTCGATTTGTGTATCAACCCATAGACCCTGTGCCAATGCATTCTCTTATATATGTGAGTCGACCATAGGTCGCCTCGCATATATAAGAGAATGCATTGGCCTAACAATTTTTTTTTTTTTTTTTTTTTTTTTTTTACAATTTTTATCAATTTTAATAATTTATTCTTATATTCTTTAACAGACTTATTTTGTAGGTTTAGGGCCGATGAGATCGGCCCCTGGCACTCAAAGGGTTAAAACATGGATCTGAAGCACAGACAACAAAGATTACATACACAAAACGGCACGAGTGTGTTAATGGGTTTGTTGATATTGCTTCCGGTTTCATGGTTGAGGCGAATGTTATATACGTCATTTGATGTCAACGAGATGCATATGGATCATATGTTACATTCGCACGTTCCATATGAATTTGTAAATATGGATCAGCAATAACATTGTACTTCTAGGTACAAGCGTGTAAAAAAATTTAAGCTGGCACATTGTTCATTCATTTCAGATGCAGACAAAAAGATTGAAGGATCTAAATCACATTTGGAAGCTCGATTGGTCCATGCATGCCAGACCTCGGAGAAAGTTGGAAAGATTGATGCCGTTCCATTTGAGCCGAGTGCTGGACTGACGCAGCCTGAGATTAATTATACACATTCCAAAAAGGTGGACCAGGCAATGGAGGTCTGGGCTCAGGCACAATGTGGAGTCATAAAGGTGATTTATTATGTGCTTTATGGTGCTGGACATTTGCAGAATGAGGTTCCCAGAGGTTGAATTTAGTGATGCTACCCCGCAAAGTGGATTAGCATCACCTAATTCATCTTCTGGGAACCATATTCTGCTTAGGCCTCATCTTCTCTGGAAAGTATCTTTATTATCAAATTAACAAGTTTTTTAGTTTCTTTAGAAAGTTTCTTTTTCTTTTTTAGTTTAGTTTATCTATATCCCCAAATTGGCAGATGACATAATCCATAATAATTTCCCTGTTGAGAAGTTCACAATGGAGGAAACTAAATGTCCATTGTGATAAGAATAAATTAATTGGCTTCCTAAATTTCTCCAATAATTTGTTCAATAGAAACTTTATATAAATTAACAAGGCGGAAAATATGGAAGACATGTCATCGTGAATGATAAATATAACCATATAAATATAAGTCATCCAAAATATGACAAATATTATATTCAGAATCTGATTTCTAGTGAAATAAAAATTTATGTATTATATTAGTGAGTAAAAAACATATTTATTTTGGTTTGACATTGGAGGTCTGTGCTCAGTTGTCGAAATATGGAGTTCTGAACCAAATTTAAGGATTCTTTTCATTTAGAATAAAAATCAAGCAAGCAATGTCACAGCAGCTAACAAAGTCGTTAAAAGTTGGCTAGAAGAAGGGACCAATATGGCTGCCGGGAAAGAAACGACTGATGACAAAGGGACGGACAAGGATATCATGTTGACAGAGGGCGCTTTTGACTTGATGGTTAAGGTAAGGATGTGATGGCAAAAGTTGACCACCAATATACCTGGTCAGTCACATCCTGAATTCAACTATAACAGTGCTAAATCCACCATGTTCCTGTTTTTGTGGAAACTATGGGGTCACGCATCCCAGTGCACAGCCAAATTATAAAATTTGTTTTGCAGAAGCTTATTTTAGTTAATAATGACACTGGGTTACTTTCTAAATGACATTACCATGAGCATATTCTAGTTCTACCAGGGTTTCCACAAGGGGTCGGGGGAATCGGTGCCAGTATCTGCAAAGGAGAAATCCAGTAAATAATTTCCATGTAGGAACACCGATTTATCTACATGTCCTTTCGCCATATAGGTCTATAATCTAGAAGTGTAAGATATTGTAATTGGCAGATCGTTTTACCTGCATATATTTTCTACTAAAGTTGTCAAGCTATCAAACCCTCTTAACTTCAAAAGTTATAGAAATTTATTGTGATCGTAAAATTGTACAACCGAGTCTATAAATTTCATTTGGCCAAAGTTTTGTTTACGTTAACCCTTTCAGTGCCAGGTCAGATTTTTGTATCAACCCATATACCCTGTGCCAATGCAATCTCTTATATATGCGAGTCGACAATAAGAGAATGCATTGGCCTAACAAATTTTCATCATTTGTTATTATTTTTTACAATTTTTTACAATTTTAATAATTTGTTCTTATATTCTACTCTCTTTCAGTGCCAGGCTTATTTTGTAGGTTTAGTGCCAGGGAATCTTACGTTTTTCATGGGCATCAAAATTATTACTATGAACACTTGGTGATATTTTTGTGTTATAACATGCCCTGAAGGTTTTATCCAGTTTGGTTTTTAAATTCGCTATAGCATGCTTAAGCATACCCAAAATAAATTCAACCCAAAACAATCTAAAAAAAAAAAAAAAAAAAAATTTTGTATTTTTGTATTTTTTTAGGGCCTATTTTACAGACCGTAAATTAGGGCCGATGAGATCGGCCCTGGCACTGAAAGGGTTAAATCAGAAATCTATGTAACGGGAGCGACATGAGAATCAAAATTATAGTATGGTCATCTGCTAATTGATTAAGGAGGCAGTGCACTATCAAACAATGTAATAAAACAGTAATAATGATTACTTTGGCTGTCATAAGGCTGAATGGTAGATGGTGGGTAGTGGTATATTGTCAAGTAACAATGGTGGGATTAAAGAAGTCTAGACACGGTATCTGAAGGTATGGATATAATTATATAGAATGTCAGAAATTAAATTAAATAAAATTCATTAATTGTGAGACCAAAAAATGAGGATTTAATTTGGCCAAAGTTTTTTGAAATTGGAAAAAAAAATCAGAATTGGCCAAAAAATTGGCCAAATGATTTTTTCGGTCCAGCGTGAACACTGCTACAGAGGCGAGCCTATTTTGAATCAATATCCCTTTTTAATATCGGTCTGTGTCAATCAAAGTGAACATAATATATATTCATCTTCTGTCAGTAGATCTCTATTCTCATTGGTCAATCTCATGGATCGGCGTGATAAAAAGCATTTAATGAACATCTTCCATTCACAGTTGCAACAGAAGCTGCTGATGGGTTCCTATCCAGGCTATAATAATATTCCAGCCATTGTTGCTTTCCTCGAGTACTGGATTGAATCACAGCCCGATTTCGCGGAAATGGATAATAATAGCGGGCTGGCACCCTTTGCCTGGATCAGTGCAGTAAAGGCAAAAATTATGTCTACCTATAAAGATATAGCAGGTATGGGTTTCCTGCTTCCCGTGTTAGTTTAGTCAAGTTTTAAAAAACACTTAGACACTTAGCTTAACCCTTTGGCGAGTAGAACGACATTTATGTTGCCGTACGTACGGTTGGTGGGTGGAACGACATTTATGTTGTTTACTGTAGTTTTATTTTAATGTCATGTTACTGCATGTGTAAATAACTTTTAAAAATTGTCTCCGAAATAGGCTACAGTAATGCCCTAAATAATCGACTCCTTAACCACAGCAGAATTATGGGTAATTTATCAGGATTTAGTCGGAATATGGCTTGTTGCAACAAGCCATATTTCCGACTAAATTGTGTAAAGGCAAAAATTATGTCTACCTATAAAGATATAGCAGGTATGGGTTTCCTGCTTCCTGTGTTAGTTTAGTCAATTTTAAAAAAACACTTAGACACTTAGCTTAACCCTTTGGCGAGTAGAACGACAGCTTTCATAACTTTTGCGATGCTCAAGATGCTTAGGTAATGTTTGTATTCAAATTGAGAATTGCCCATAATTCTGCTGTGGTTAAGGAGTCGATTATTTTGGGCATTAGGCTACTGTATATCATGAGGATGGATATTATTTTTCTTATTCTATTAGGCCAAAAAAAAAAAGGGTTTTGATTCTCAGGCAATTTTTTTTGAGAATCGATGAGGGAGCAAGGGTTTTATTTTTATTTTTTATTTTTTGTTATGGGGATAATGCCCATAGTTAGCATGGGTTGTTATGCCTTCCCAGGTTAAGAAAATGTAAGGAGAACATTGTTTTGATATAAACTAATGTATTCCACTATAAAAATTGGCCAATTATCACATTGTACTACCCGTACATCAAATCTGGAATAAAGAATTACATCAATATATGACATTGTACTCTCCGTACATCATATAGGGATTTACCAGAATGATATATATGTACAATGAATATTTCAATTTACTGTTGTTGATATAATTGATATATGTATGTACCTTTTTATAGTATATATCTATTTATATCTATCTATATACTTTAATATTTATCCATCTAAACTATAGTAACTATACATGCTAGCCGTAAAAACTTCAAATATTATTGTATTAAAACAGCATACACATCGCCAATACGCACCATATTACTTTCCTGTTTGCATTCCCGAAATTGGAAATCTCAGAATTGTTTACGAAAAGTGGGTTATCTACCTTGCCGAAATATTTGAACATTACATTCCGCCGTTCCGGTGTGTTTTGCGTCCGTAATTTCGTACGCAGAGGTGAGCGTTTAGCAACGTCCAATTTATACCAACCAACCATTTGACTTAATAAACTTGGGGTTTGGTTAGCTTGTGGTGACAATATACCTGGTAGTTATTGTTGCCTAGTGTCTGTTTTTGAATACCAACACATACACCATTGTATGTCTATCATATTCGATGTTTGAAACATAACTAATTTCCGTTTTCTAGTTTCCTATTTTCTTGTTATCATTTGACAGCATCGGTCGAAAATCGTAATAAAATGGTTCAACGCGGGCCTTTTTTTCAGACGCGGCTATGCCCGAGAATCAAAACACTTTCTTTTTTTTGCCTTAATTTGTGCTTTTAATAAAGTTGTTTATTGATTTATTTCTTACAAAAGGCCAATATTAATCATTTTTATCTGCAAAATATATTCACCTATGGTAATAATGACATACTCACCCGCCATAGAGTTAAACCATATATCAAGCTCCAAAAAATCAGAATATCTTGTTATGCAAAATAAAAATATTGATCAAAATCTTTTTTCCGAATGCAGAAGCCATGGCTAGAAGGTTTCCATGGGCGAGGGGTGGGCAACTGCACCCTGCACTGAACGAGACCAAAAACGCCAAGTTTGGAAAATTCCATTTGCACACCCATCCCTGTTGGCTTGGAAATTTCGAACCGTTTCAACATGACACCCCCATATGGTTGTAAACTATTCAACTGATGGCCTGAAATAGATTGGACCTAAAGTAGGAAAATATTAATATGTTTTTGTCCAAAAACAAATTTCATTCTACTAGTAAAGTACTGGTTCGAAAATCAAGCTATTCTAATACTGTACAAATTAATTTCTACCTACTGTTTGTCTGAACATTTCAATTTTTTTTTCTCAGGCATCATTTAGCTTTGTCTCATGATTTAAAGGTACTCAACCCGTAAAGAGGGTCCCCATCTCAACAGATTCCAACAACAACAATCCGATCAGAGGGTCCTATATTACTATTTCTTTGGCTTTGGGGGTAAAAAATATTTGATTCGAGTCGAGGAACCCATCAAACAAAGCTCAGAGTTATTAGATATTGATTTTTCAAATTTGTTATGTTCTCGAGATGAGTACCATTAACTGCCGTAATCTGCTCTGGATGTGTACTCCAAATCTATTCAAACAGACAAGGATGAATAACTCTAAAATCAAGTGGTAATTTTAACGCAATTTTGACTGAGTTCTGGGCCAGATAGTATTCCCGATAATGAAAAATAATAGATTTCTAAAATCGATATCTAACAAATCTGAGCTTTGATGGGTGACTTCCTCGACTCGAATCAAATATTTTTGACCCCCGAAGCCATTGAAATAGTAATTGAGAGGAGTTTTATCGGGTTGAGTACCTTTAAAATTGACTGTGTGTAAGCCCAACTCGGACAACACCAGCTTTCAGCAATATTTTTTGAGACCATAGAAAATGTTACAAAGTATTTTAAAATAATAAAATTTCAAGTCATTTCATATTCTTTTCTCACATGATGTTACATCTATAGATACCCATCAATATTAGGAAAAATGTCCCATTGCAATTTTAATGCTGTGGCAATATAGATTCCACATATTGCCATGGCATTTCCTATGTCATTGCTTATTGCCATGGCCAATTTTGAGTACTGTATAGATACCGTACATTGAATGCTAGAAACATATGGAACCTATATTGTCAGAAAAATAAACTTTGTGTACCTTTATATCGACCACTCTTTCAAAATTAACAGAAAATAAAGAAAAGTATGGAAAGGAAGCTGGGAAACAATCGGGATCAGATGATGTATTGATAGTGTCAGCACCAAATGTTCATCTCCCAACAAACCCATCCATACCAGGAACAGACGACCATAGAGACAACAACACATCTACGCAAAAACAGAAACATATGAATGAAGAAAACAAGACTATTGAAGACGACATGTTTATAGAGGATGTGGAGACTGGAGTAGAGACGATTACTCACACTGAGAGTTCACAAAATGAGACACAGGAAGACGGACAAAATACAGTTACAGATACAACAACGTTAACATCATCATCTGACGATAGTCAAACAGGGGTGGTTAGGTAAAAAATATATATCAGAATGTGTCCTTTTCATAATCTTGTGGTTCTGTGTTTATTACACGTCAGCAGTCAATATACTTTGGTGTCAAATGTGTGTTTAGTTTGTTTACTATGGTAGTTAGTCATCTACTGAACATACTGTAACATCCTTTTAATTCATGGGGGTCTAGAATTATAGAAGTGGGATTCGGGGGTATATAGTGGAGACCTTCGTCTGTCCTTCTGTCCGTCCGTAACATTTCTCAACACAGCTCAATTATCGGTAGTCCATTTGGATGTCCTATGGTATGCCGGTAGACCAGCATTGTGGAAAGGATCTCCACAAAGTGCAGGTTTTGTCCACACTTTTTGTCCAGTTATGGATCTTTGCTGGTGTAAAATGTGTCAATGCGTCCATAACAAACATTATGCTGTGGATGTCTTTATCATTGGATTTTGTTGTCCTTTGGCATGGTGATAGCACAAGTTGGTGGAAAGGATGTTTCGTCCATTAATTTTTACCAGAGTTATGGCCCTTGCTTGATTTGAAAATTTGTTTCCGAAAGAACATTTCAGCTTGTAACTTGGGCAAGGATCTTCTGATTCAGTTGTGCTTTGGTATGTTGATAGCATGGCTTGGGTGAAAGGATACCAATTTACTAGAGGTGTCGTTCATTCATTTTTAACCAGAATTGCAGCCCCTGTTTGACTTGGGGAATTTTTTGAATTTGTCTCTGTATGAACATTTCAGCTTGCACCTTGGGCATGAATCATTGGATTTGGTTGTGCTTTGGTGTATTGATAGCCCAGATTAACCCTTTGGCGAGTAGAATGACATGTCGTCTATCGGTTGAGGAGTAGAACGACATATATGTCATTTCAGGAAGTGTTATTTTATGTAGACATAACTTCAATAAATCATCTGATTTATAAATGATTTGTATAGGAGTTATTTTGATTAATATAATGTCCTAAATGTATAAGTGTAATCGATTATGATAACACACGTTAAAAAAAATGCACATAAATTAAAACTAATTATTGGACCATTTTGATCAGAACTTGTTAATACTTATTGCTATGACGTTGACGCTAAATTTACTCATGACGTCATGCATATGACGTTACATATACTCTCCAAAGGGTTAAGGGGAAAGGATACCCATAAAAAAAAATTCATCCATTGCCCATTCTCAAAACTGAGCTTCGGGGCATTTGCCATGCTTGGCATTGCACTTGTTTGTTGATTTTGTGGTTTAGCCCAATTAGCCAAAGTGTGTATGTCTCACTGCTGCAGCACCTGAAGTGCCTGTAAAATAGCAGTGCACGTTATATTCAGCATTGCTCAATGCCTGGAGGAATAATATAAATGTTTTAATAACAACTTAGGGACTCATGTGATAAGCAATATATAAAACTATCCATTGTTATTATTACCTCTATATCGTTCAGCTCAGAGGAGATGGAGATAGTTTACACTGATGAGGAGATGGACTCAGAAGAGGAGTATGACCCAACACAGTATCATAAGAGACACCAACCAGCATGTCGGGAGCGGGTAACTCTACCACTGCTACTCAGAATGCTGTCGTCAGATATAGATATCAATGACAACACGAGGGCTGTCCTCTGTCAAGCCATCCGATTCCATACAAACAGCCGGGCGAGAACCGGAGCAGAAGGCGGCCAGTTACGCGACTTGTCGAATACTGGTGAGTTGCATATATATATATACGCACTTGTGTTAATTGAAACGCGTTAGCAGTTATTGCATGAGAGCGGTTGGTGTAAGGATACGATGAGAGCCGAAGGCTTGAGTGGTATCCCTGTGCTAATCACTCTAGTGAGTACAGTCAATATCTAATATGGTCTGTCACAACGGCATGTACGAAAACATTTCAACCTGTCATACTAAAATTTTGGTAGGTTTCAACTTGTCAATGTTCATGACAGGCCAGTTACAGCAATGCCCAAAGTAAGTGACCACTTAACCACAGCAGAATTATGGGTAATTTTTCAGGATTTAGTCGGAAATATGGCTTGTTGCCATTCATCGGGGAGAGCTTTCCGATGAATGGCAACAAGCCATATTTCCGACTAAATCCTGAAAAATTACCCATAATTCTGCTGTGGTTAAGTGGTCACTTACTTTGGGCATTACTGTATGTCTACATCCGTGTTTTGTGAAATGGGGGTCCAAAATGTTACACAGGAGACGCTGAAATTCAATTTTCTCATAAAACAACAGTGGTATCCAGTTGACAATCAACTCTTATTTGCCCTGGCATCACAATTGACTTCTCGTTTCAGACACAGACAATGCCTTGCAGACATTAAAGCAGCTAAAAGAAGAACTTGACAACAAGACAGATAACGCTGTACAGGCTATGATAAATCAGGCGATATGGAGCCGGGCTAATTACTGCATGCTCCAAGCAACCTCACCCTGGGCATTTGTTGGTAAGTGTTCCTTTGCTGCCCTGAGTGTTTTAACAGACGAAAAGATAATACAAGTGCAGAAGGATTCATATTCATTGGTGGGAAATGTTCAGAAGATATTAAGTTCTATAAATGACCTATGGTCATTTGTTGAACTTATTTTCTGAACATTTCCCAATAGAACTACTCGTCAATGAGTATTAGTATAGAAAGGGTTAACTTTGAGCCGACATTCCATAAATCAAAGTTAGGTTTCAAATATTATTCCAACATTGATTCAACATTGAGCGAAGGCCCCAAAATATGCACAAATTTAAAACTAAGCACAAAATAGCTTCATTTAAAAACTTTAGCAAATCCACGGGAAAATAACAGTTTATGGGTTAAATTATAAGTTGTATGTATTACTTAACTATAAACTACTTGATGACTTTTTTGAACTCTATGCCTACATGTATTTACATGGCCGATGTACAGTATGCTCTAAGTAATCGACTTCTTAACCACAGCAGAATTATGGGTAACTTTTCAGGATTTAGTCGGAAATATGGCTTGTTGCCATTCATCGGAAAGCTCTCGGGGAGAGCTTTCCGATGAATGGCAACAAGCTATATTTCCGACTAAATCCTGAAAAGTTACCCATAATTCTCCTGTGGTTAAGAAGTCGATTACTTAGAGCATTACTGTACTTCTCTCTATCATTCTATTTCATGCCAATGATGCTGATACTATTATACTACTTAAATTTACTATTGGACCATGCAAGAATAGTAGAAATTCCCATCATCACAATCAAATAATTAACAGATCTTCTTCTCGCTGTTTGTTTGTGATCTATCTACAGTAATGCACTAAATAATCGACTCCTTAACCACAGCAGAATTATTGCTAATTTTTCAGGATTTAGTCGGAAATATGGCTTGTTGCCATTCATCGGAAAGGTCTCATTGAGAGCTTTCTGATGAATGGCTACAAGCCATATTTCCGACTAAATCCTGAAAAATTACCCATAATTCTGCTGTGGTTAAGGAGTTGATTATTTAGGGCATTACTGTACCTTCAAGAAAAATTAAAAGATGCATAATCTGAATCAACGCTCCAAAATGACTATTTCTTTGGCTTCGAGGGTGAAAAATATTTTATATGAGTCAAGGAACCCACCCATCAAAGCTCAGGGTGATCAGATATCAATTTTTGAAATTTGTTATTTCTCAAAATATGTAATAATTTGTGGCCCAGAAACGAATCGTCAAAACCGTTGGTCTTGGACAAAGTTGCGGATGAAGATGGATAACTCTAAAATCAAGTGGTAACATGGCCAACTTTTGTGATACGAAAGTGATACTATGGCCATATTTCATTGAACAACATGTTGATAAATAACACTTTTGGGAAATTTTATACCATAGTTGATAGCAGTTAGCATTATTTTGTTGTAATTAATCAATTCTGATAACAAAAGCATATTTTGAAGAAATGTTGTTGTAACTTGATGATTGAGTACCTTTAACCCTTTACCCAACAAACCGGCCAAAAACGGCCAATAAAGCTGCAACAGACTAAATTATCTTGGGTCTGTCTCAATAAAACCATACAAATATCATTGGAACCGGCTCATTGACCACATTGTGATGGTTACAGTTATGCCCTGTGCCAATGCATTCTCTTATATATGCGAGTCGACCATAGGTCGCCTCGCATATATAAGAGAATGCATTGGCCTAAAAAAAATCTTTTTTTAACACTTTTTACCATTTTTTCTTACATTCTTTAACAATTTTATAATTTTTAATGTGTTAAGCCAATGCATTCTCTTATATATAAGAGGCGACCTATGGTCGACTCGCATATATAAGAGAATGCATTGGCACAGGGCCGTTCTGTTGGGTAAAGGGTTAAGAACCTAAACTGCCACTGTGCATTTTATGGAATTATTTCTATCAGCTTTGAATTTGTGCACCAAAGTGCATAAATTTAAAACTGAATGAAAAATAATAATGCGCGAATGTAAATACGAGTAAGATATCTCATTAATTTTTTTCAGGATATCTGATGAACATTCATAAAGACAGATTGGATGGCTTCAGTCAGCTAATACAGCTTATATTGGATCACGGAGAACCACAGAAGATTCCATTTCTGAGGGAGAAATTAAAGATATTACTGACAGGAAAATACGAGGATCACGCTGTCCTCGCCAATGGAAATATGTGGTGGCCAGAGAAGAAATTCACAAAGAAATTTGAGACTCTCATAGGAGAGGAGGTAAGTATAGAAATCATTCAAGACTAGTGCTGTTAGAAAACTAACATTCAGCTCGGACAAATCGTGCAGTGGGGGCTGAATTCTGATAAGTTAGGCTGAAGGGGTCACTCTCACCAAAAAAGTTTAAATGAGTACATATGCAATATATAGAGGATCTCAAACGAATTATGATGGGATATAAGATTTTATGAAAATTAAGAGTTGAAGATCTTGTATATCACATGAAGAAAACTAGAGCTTTATGCCTTTTTAACAAAACAAAATCCTTAAAAGAAGCTTAAAAATGCATACATTTACATCGTTGGCTGAGACTCTTCACACCCGTATATGACAGTATTGCTCGCTCAGGATTGCTACTAAAAATATTGTCCCCCAATTAACCTCTTTGTTTTTGAGTCTATTGTCATTAGTGCCACCAAGTTGGACAAGAATTTTACTTTGATGAACAAATCAATCATTTCGTATTGTCTGGTTTTGGTGTCATGTGCAGCTTTTCAAAAATAGTATTAATCTGCATAATCAATGTAAAGTAATTTTATTGGCACGCTGCCAAATTGGCAAGAACCACGCGCTTATTCGTCACTATGTGATATTAGGAAATATGTAATGGCTCTTTTAACCCTTTGGAGAGTATCTGTAACGTCATATACATGACGTCATGAGTAAATTTAACGTCAACGTCATAGCAATAATTATTAACAATTTCGGGTCAAAAGAGTCCAATAATTTGTTTTAATATATGTGCATTTTTTGTTACCGTGTGTTATCATAATCAATTGCACTCATACATTTGGGACATTATATTAATCGAAATAACTCCAAAACAAATCATTGATAAATCAGATGATTTATTGAAGTTACTCCTCAATAGACGACGTATTATATATGTCGTTCTACTCGCCAAAGGGTTAAGGATATAATAGGGGATTCATGTGATATAATGACAATATTATACTCTAGAATGCATACATGTACATCAAATATTGTTAAAAAACAATTTATAATATGTGACCCGCCATATCAAATCCAGTCGTAAGTCGGGATTTTTTTTACCCTGTGCCAATGCATTCTCTTATATATGCGAGTCGACCATAGGTCGCCTCGCATATATAAGAGAATACATTGGCCTAACAATTTTTTACAATTTTAATAAATTTTTCTTGTATTCTTTAACAATTTTATAATTTCACCCATACAGAGCCCCAGACAAACATGATGAGCAGACAACACTCTTCTATATGCTTCTATATATGTGTGGGGCTCCCTGCAGGGTAATGGATGTTTTTTATTTTATGTCCTAAAAATTGTAAGAAACATTTATTTAAAAAAAATGATAAAAAATTGTTAGGCCAATGCATTCTCTTATATATGCGAGGCGACCTATGGTCGACTCGCATATATAAGAGAATGCATTGGCACAGGGTAAAAAAATTCCGACTTACGACTGGATTTGATATGGCGGGTCACATATATAAGGCCAAGTAAATAAAAATTCTGTGTTCTCAGGCACCTCCCTCATCACAGAACTGTTTTAAAAAGCCAAATCAAACATTCAACTAAAAAATTAAGTGGGACTATTATAGCAATACACACATTTATAATGTTGTGAAGTTATTTGCTTGAAGTGGGCTTCCAATTTTGATACAAAGTTTATGAAAACTGCATTAAGGAAGCTTATTACACTATGCGTGTTTGAGCACTCATGGCAGTGTTTCATTTCACTTTGAACATGAGTTTTTTGTTTTTCCTTTTTAACCCTTTCATAATGAGAGGTGCGCTGGTGCAGCATTAAAGAACATGTGCCAGTGCATTATCTTATATATGCAAGTCTTGCATATATAAGAGAATGTACTGGCTTACAAGGTCAAGGTAAATATTTTTAGGCCAATGCCATCTCTTATATATGTGAGGCTCCCTCAGGTTATGGGGAAACTTGCATATATAAGAGAATGCATTAATTGGCACAGGGTTTTTCGCAAATTTTTAGGAAGCTCCATTCATTGAAGGGTTAAACTTACATTATTTTTTAATTTACAGGCCTGGCAGGAGATTGATCTGGAGTTAAGATCAAACATACAGGTTCATGTGTACAGGGAAACAGATATACCAAATCGTCATGGACACTGTAACACAAATCCCTATGTACCTAATGTGCTCAGAGCCAAGCTAGGGATGCCTCTACTGCCTGAAGGACAGAGAAAGAAGTCAACAGGACATCGAATCAGAAGCGCCCTCACAAAATAACACAGGAAATGGGATTAGGATATCTTTATTTATTAAATTGCAAGATTTCACTGTTATGTTATTGTGTCTCATATCATCAAAATCTGAACAAGGTTTGAGAATTTTATTATGGTAGAATACCATATGGTTAACCATACCTTTATTGTTCACAATATATACATGGTAATGCACCAAAGATATTCACCATAATTTACTGTTATAGAATTCCATTGTAAAAGTTTTCAATACACACCTATTCCTAGAATCACATTATTTTTCCTGCCATTTCGTTTTTTTTGTGGCCGGAAAAAAAATTGGGAGACAAGTGTAGAATTCACCAGTGTCTGTTCATGCATCTGGTTGTGCGCCCGTTTGTGCCTCCATCCCAGACAGTTACCAGATGATAACTTTAGTTTTAGTGATCTAATTCAATTTTTTTAAATGTTCTGTATAGATTACTCACATGGCAATACAGGTCAAGTTCAAATACAGTTGTGGTCCACCAATTTTTACTGGAGTTGTGGTCTACGTTGACTTTGAATTTGCTGATTATTTATTTTCCTGATGATAACCTTATGGTTATCAGATTGTTTTCATGTTTGGTATATGGATAACTCACTTGAAAATACAGGTGAAGTTTGAAGCCACCCTTATTCGGGGGACATGTAGCCCACCGGCCTTTTATATGATAATGATTACAGAGATATATGTTGAATCAGATGACATTGAAGTCATACAACTTAAATGATGTTTGCCGTGACCATGAAACTGGAATAAAAGCATCAGCATACATGACAATACAACAATACAAGCCCTGTCTGAATCTGAATAAACTTTGTAAGGCTTTTTTTTTTAATTGATTCTTGGACGGGTGGCATGTAATGAATGTAGAATGACACTGTCTTTTGTAAATGGGTTTAGTTTGTCAATATGGCTCTTGTGCTATCCTTCCGCATGCTGGCACTCATGCCATATTTACAACCTAATTCACACACTCATGTCATCCTGTTTGTTTTCCATTTTGTCATAATCCCATTCATTTCTTTTTTTAAAAGTACACTTTGTACTGTGTCAATCTGATAAGTAATAACTAATAAGCAGATTTATGTGGTTTGTCTTGTACAAGTTCAGAATTCACGCTGGCCAGAAAATTATTTTGGACAATTTTTTTGCCATTTCTGAATTTGTTTGGATATTTTTCAGAAACTTTGGCCAAATTAAAAATATAATATGGGACCATTGAGAATACTAAAACTAAAACAAAGACATAAAACACACTTGCAAAGTAACCAATCAATTTTGAGTTGGACTTGTATGACAAAAGTGACAATGGAAGTGTGCACTGTAAAAACTGTAAACTATGTCCAGCTGGTAATGCATATCAACATAAATGCACTGATTTGCCTACAAGATCTGATTGAAAAAGGATGCCATTCTAGGGAATAATGATCAGTGATTTTTTAAGTCTAAGTATGTGTGACTTTTGATTAGTTGTTATTCACACATGGACCAGCAACGGTAACTGCTGATTACCTGATAACAGATGTAAAGTTTTATGGTAATCTGATGATAATCCGAGAGGTGATTGCTGATTATAGCCTTGAAACTTTTTGGCCAAATGAATTTTTTTTGTGGCCATTTTCGAAAAAAATTTATCAAATGGCAGCGTGAACCTTGATCAAGTTAATTATTATTATTTCTGACTCTTCTATATAGCGCTATTTACAAACATTTATGGATTATTCCTAAGTGCATTACAAAATGAATTTATTTAAAGGTACTCAATCCGATCAGAGGGTCCTATATTACTATTTCTTTGGCTTTGGGGGTAAAAATTAATTGATTCGAGTCGAGGAACCTACCAATCAACGTTCAGGGTGATCAGATATCGATATTTGAAGTTTCGTTATTTCTATTCTTTCTGTCCCAGAACACAGTCAAAATTGCGTTATTATTACCACTTGATTTTAGAGTTATCCATCCTTGTCTGTTTGAATAGTGTTTTGGTGTACACATCTCGAGCATATTACGGGCAATTATTAGTACTCATCTCGAGAAAATAACAAATTTCAAAAATCAATATCTAATAACTCTGAGCTTTGTTTGATGGGTTCCTCGACTTGAATCAAATATTTTTTAACCCCAAAGCCAAAGAAATAGTAATATAGGACCCTCTGATCGGATTGTTGTTGTTGGAATCTGTTGAGATGGGGACCCTCTGATCGGATTGAGTATCTTTAACTCTGTATTATGTTTTTCATCTTTTAATGATTTGGCTGTGATACATGTATTTATTTGTAAGAGTCCATTTTTTATTTACTTATTTTTTAAAAATGCCTTTAGATTCCCTTTTGTGATCTTGAATGATTGTATAGTGATAAAATTGGCTGTGATAAATTAGTGTTAAGATTCTTCAAGTTAATTAATAGATAGTGATAATATGAATGAATGAATGAATGAATAATTGATTATAGTGATACTAGTAACAGATGTATGTGCAATCCAAGAACCTTATTATTATAGATTTCAGTCTTCATGTTCCATTATGCGAATAAATTTGTTATTAATAAATTTTACTCTCCTAAATTTTCAACATGTGTCCTATGAGTTTCACCTACAGTAATGCCCTAATTAATCGACTCCCTAACCACAGCAGAATTATGGGTAACTTTTCAGGATTCAGTCGGAAATATGGCTTGTTGCCATTCATCGGAAAGCTCTCGGGGAGAGCTTTCCGATGAATGGCAACAAGCCATATTTCCGACTAAATCCTGAAAAGTTACCCATAATTCTGCTGTGGTTAGGGAGTCGATTAATTAGGGCATTACTGTATAATCCAGGGTCCAGCCAAGAGGTTTCAGCTTGGGAGGAGTCACTTTTCCCTACTTGTCTATTACGGAGAAGTTGACTATTGTCAGGGAGAAGTCATAACGACTCAAGTTCAATTTACACCCCAACATCACCATTCTATGATCCACTGAGAAAAATACAATACAATAGCCCATTTATTGAACCATTGAAATGAGCAAATACACCTTTAAAATCAGAAAATACAGTTTAAATATGCTGTAGGGACTTATGCATACTGGAAAATGAGACAGAAGTCGATCATTTCTCCCAAGGACAAACTAAAAGGTCAGCCGACCACAGTGTCCCCCGACAACTTGGCAAGTCAATGCCGCTTTGTTAAAGAAATTTAAAAAAATGTTGAAATTTTCTAAGTCGAAAAGGGTTAATAACTCCGTAAAAAAAAAACAAATTCCATCATCTATATACATGTTGCACATCTTCAATATGTGGGTAACAATTCTCTGAAGTTTCAAATATCTACGATCAAAACTGTAGGAGTTGATTACACCATGAAGGTACACTCATACAGAAAATTATAAAAAATGTTGAAATTTTCTAAGTCGAAAAGGGTAAATAAAATAACTCTTGTCAAAATATAATTTTTCCGTCATCTATATACATGTTGCACATCTTCAATATATGGGCAACAATATATTGAAGTTTCAAATCTCTAGGATGAAAAATGTAGGAGGAGTTGGTTACACCATGAAGGTACCCTCATACTGAAAATTATAAAAAATGTACTTCACAGACTTTTATGATTTCACGCATCACCGAGAAGAACATAGAAAATTAGATAGACTTTGTTCCCATGTCAACTATTCTCCAATAACGATATTTCAATGTTCAAACAATTGCAATGTAAACATTACTGTTAGAGCGATTTATCAGCAAACATCGCTTATTGCACAGGTAATTAAAATATTTAAGTCAAATTCTTTTTTAAAACAATATGTTTCAATGCATTGACATTTTCCAATGTTTACCTGCACAATTTTTTTGGACTAATTGGAATTTGATCAGCAATTTAGCTGTAACAGTAATGTTTACATAACAGTAGTTTTGATATGCAAAATCTTTTTATTGGAGAATTCTTGATAATGACAATAACAACAAAGTTTTCTATTTCAACATGCACTTGTTAACAACCCTTTCAAGACGGGAGCTACGCAGGTACAGTGTTGAAGACCCTGTGCCAGTGCATTATCTTATATATGTGAGTCTCTCATAGGGAGCCTCGCATATATAAGAGAATGCACTGGCTTACAAGGTCAAGGTAAATAATTGTTAGGCCAATCCATTCTCTTATATATGCGAGGCACCCTATGGCGACTCGCTTATATAAGAGAATGCATTGGCACAGGGTTATCGCAAAATCTCAGGAAGCTCCAGTCATGGAATGGTTATTATTTGTGTTACAGACATTCATGACTTTTCAAATGTGCCTATTGCGAATGCTTTGAGTCCATTTAAGAGGTCCGACACTTTGGACCTGGTCGGGTATTATCTATTTCCCAGTACTGAGGACATCATGAATTGATATACAATACAATACTCAGTGCTCTGAAAATGAGTTTAACCCTTCTATACTAAATGGATTCTCTGATTCTGTTATAAAAGTATATATAGGAATGGTCTATTATTCATCTCGAGGGATGTTCGGGTAATAAAAGCAGATAACAAATAGACGAAAATATTATACCAGTGCAGAAGGATTGATATTAATTGGTGGGAAATGTTATTTAATAAGTTGAAAGGCACGGATGGCCTTCATGGTGGGTATGCTGTTAAAACTGCCATAAACTGAAAGAATATTAAAACAGACAGACTGTGTTCTTATACAAATCATAAATATCGCGTAAATAGTATGCTATTGCCAAGTTAGGATGCTTTGTTATGTTAACAAAAGCCAAAAACGTTACAGAACCTGGCTTTTGTTTACATAACAAAGCTTATGAACATGACATTATTAACACGCTATTTACGCGATATCTATGATTTGTATAAGAACAAAATATGTCTATATTTTAATATATTTTCTGTTTATGACAGTTTTAATGGCTGGGACTATTTTAACAGCAATATCCACCACGAATGCCAACCTTGCCTTTAACAAACAACCTAGGTCATTAGTTGAACTCATTATCCAAACATTTCCTAAGGGAACTACTCATCAATGAGTATTTAGTATAGAAAGGGTTAATACAGAAAAAATCTCAGACCATACCAGAATTAAAGTGATGGGTAAAGTTGGGCTGAAATGGTCATTGTCACCCCCTTTCGTTCAGTTGGGTACCCAGCTTTTTAAAACTTTCAGTTGGGTACCCAGCTTTTATAAAATTTACAGTTGGGTACCCAGCTTTATGAGCAGTCAATCTGCAGTACCTATATGTCCTATACATACAATTCTTCTCTGCTATTATTTTTAGCATCGTGACGAATAGACATTATAATTCATATGTAAACATGAATTCACAAATTTACCAGGTTCATTTCACAATCAACTGAGGGCAATCACTAATTAAATCAAGCTCTGTATGAGATTTCATAAAGCTGGGTACCCAAATGTAAATTTTACAAAAGCTGGGTAGTTGGCCCCTCTGTTCTCATTTTAAGTTCCATGCACAGTGATGATGTTTGCCAGCATTACCTGGCACACTATGGCTGTTTCATGTGTAACAATGGGCAGATTAAAGATGTATTCATGTTTCCATGCATCCAGTGACAACAACAACAACATAAAAAACCTTATTTATAATTCTTCTGCTTTCTGTTAAAAAATGTTGAAAAACAAATGTGTCACATAATCTAGACCTATAAATACCAAAGAATATAATTTTGCAAGTCCGATTTTTGTATCAACCCATATTTCCTTGATCATTTTTCAAATTTATTGATTATAATAATGTGATACATTGATGGAAAGACCTCTTAGAAAAATGATCAAGGAAATATGGGTTGATACAAAAATCAGACTTGGCACTTAAAGGGTTAAAGGATTAAACCAGTGTTGTTTTTCTCAGTCATTTTCGATGCCATCCACTGAGCACTTTGTGAAAAGTGTGATAGGCCGCCCATAACTGAAGTTATGCTGATTCATGCGATTGAATATTCCATTATGGACGAATGGTTAATCTTCCTTCATGTTACGTCACATGAGGGACTACTAGCAACACACAGTGTTGAACTTGAAAGGCTGTCCGACCGGGAATTGGCTTTTATTATATGACTGTCATTATTTTCACTAAATACCACCATTGTTTGGTGATGGTTTTCCGATTAATCGGATCACGATAGTATCGTGATCCGATTCCATACCATGCGTGTCTGAATCAGAACGAGGCTCCTGAACTATTTTCAATTGAGACACTTCTTCTTAAAATTGTTGTTGTTGATTAAATTGTTGCGATTCGTTCATTAAATTTGAATTCAACGATTCCCCTTTTTCGTAATACAATTTCAGAGGTTGGTTGTAATAATTAAGTTCAATAGGTCATATAATAAACATATTATTACTACAGTGAAGTGATCTGAGTCTCCTGCGGCAGCTCGTCTGATCCGTGATCTCACCTTCTCAACTCGGCGTGATATGGACTCAGATCACTTCACTGTAGTGATAATCTCTATTTATCTACTTATACAGAACCGGCTGGACCCTCGGAGCTGAAAATGTGTTTATATAGGTAATTTGATCCAGGGGATCTTATTAGATAGGTCTGATTCACATCAGATGTCTTAAAAGGACACTAATAATTAATTCAATTAAATAATTATATAACAAATTGGTTGCAATCTTGACATGAAAATTGAAACACGTGGATAAGTTGACCCGTAGAGTATCATGTGACAGATGCCGTTGATCATAGTTGACTTTACAGGGCAAATAGCAGCAATAAAGCGCATTCCCAGGGTCACCTGACCAGGGGAATGTAATAGGATATGTGCATAATGGCTGAGAATAAATTATTACTTACTTACCTTTCTTTTCAGATGAGTTAAAAGGGGGGTAATAATTTATCTGATCAATAAAGAGCGTTCAGTATCCGTCTTGAAGATATGTGGGAAAT
Organism: Siphonodentalium dalli; assembly: GCA_032622095.1. Classification (NCBI taxonomy): domain Eukaryota; kingdom Metazoa; phylum Mollusca; class Scaphopoda; order Gadilida; family Siphonodentaliidae; genus Siphonodentalium; species Siphonodentalium dalli. The sequence goes on from CP136068.1 coordinate 94,552,555, forward strand.
TGGTGGTAAAACCATTGTATGATACGAAGAATATTTGTCAGAGGTCACATGTATGTTGTGTTGTGTTTATGCAGGTCGTAAAATGGAATCAGGATAGAGGTGTTAGACTGTTATTTAAAAATCAGCCACCAATTTTCCCACATATCTTGTGGAATGATAATAAATGCTATTTATATTATCGTATAATATGTTTATTCCATTTTAAGTAATCTGACATTAAAGGTATAAAGTAAGTAATATTATATTCTCAGCCATTATTCATGGATGGAACAATTTTCACCGACCAGATAGCAACCATTTTGGGTATATTATTAATTATTAGTGGACACCACCCTAATGGATACCCTAGCCACATCCTTAACCCTTTGAGTGCCAGGTCGATTTTTGTATCAACCCATATACCCTGTGCCAATGCATTCTCTTATATATGCGAGTCGACCATAGGTCGCCTCGCATATATAAGAGAATGCATTGGCCTAACAATGTTTTTTTTTTTTTTTTTTTTTACAATTTTAATAATTTATTCTTTAACAGACTTATTTTGTAGGTTTAGGGCCGATGAGATCGGCCCCTGGCACTCAAAGGGTTAAAGATTCTGGTGGGGCTAAGGTAGCACAGATATGGGTTGTTGATAGTCATGGAATTATTTTTTTCTCGAAACTTTAATTTTTTGCTAACAAAAGCATGAATCTACCAAAACACTTCCTGGTTTGCAAGACAAAAACAACTTTTCCAACCACAATGAATATATTTTAACCAAATAAACCAATGTGTGTACTAGATAACAATATCAGCTTAAAATCTTTTGTTATTCAACTAAAGCTGAATATAATTTAATTTTCACAAACATTTTCTCTTATCAGAATCATGTCGCCTAACTGTGAATCATGACTTTTAACTCCCTTTGCAATTCAGCAGTACCTGTGTGTTCAGAAAAGATGTCAAAGCTACTATGAATTCAAATTGGTTGCATACATTGTTTGAATTTCCAGTTGTGATGAACTGAGATATCTTGATGTGAGGGTGGAATATTGGCTATCTCAATGGCACCTTAATTAACTCTTCCATGACTGAAGCTTCCTGAAATTTAGCGAAAGCCCTGTGCAAATGCATTCTCTAAAATATGAAAATATGCGAGTCTCCCATTGGGAGCCTCGCATGTATAAGACAATGCATTGGCCTAACAATATATAACTTGACCTTGTATAAAGTCAATCCATTCTCTTATGTATGTGAGTCTCCTGAGGCTCCCTATGGGAGACTCACATATATAAGAGAATGCCCTGGTACATGATCCTTAATGCTGCACCAGCACTGCTCCTGTCATGAAAGAGTTAAAATAATAATATTGAGCCAAAAGTCATTGTCAAGAATAAGACTGTGACCCTGTGTAACTGTTCGTCTTCATCAGTCTTATTTCCTCTTTGAGATTATTACAAAATAGTGAACTGGCACAATGAAGGCATCCTTTCCTCGCAGTCCACATGGTCAACCTTGAATTCATCTGTGAGAGATTTCAGCATCATCAAACATATCTTGTTATCCGGTGGAGGGGTTTTAGGAAAATTTATATCCCACAGCATAGATACAGTATTTATGATATTTCCATGTACATCATTCCACCCTAATGATGACGGGTCATAAATTCCATCAATGTGCATCCAAGTATCTGGAAAAAAAATAAAAATTGGACATTACCAACTGTACTGTACAGTGAACCCATTTCGCCAATTTGTGGCTTTTCATCATCATCTTTATTTAGGAACAAGTCACTTTGACTTTTAGTCCCCTAGATACATATTATTATGTTACAGATGTCATAATCATAGAATGTTTTCACAAATGTGACCCGCCATATCAAATCCAGTCGTAAGTCGGGATTTTTTTTACCAAGAGAATGCATTGGCCTAACAATTTTTTACAATTTTAATAATTTTTTCTTGTATTCTTTAACAATTTTATAATTTCACCCATACAGAGCCCCAGACAAACATGAGCAGACGACACTCTTCTATATGCTTCTATATATGTGTGGGGCTCCCTGCAGGGTAATGGATTTTTTTTATTTTATGTCCTAAAAATTGTGAGAAACATTTATTTAAAAAAAATGATAAAAAATTGTTAGGCCAATGCATTCTCTTATATATGCGAGGCGACCTATGGTCGACTCGCATATATAAGAGAATGCATTGGCACAGGGTAAAAAAATCCCGACTTACGACTGGATTTGATATGGCGGGTCACAAATGTTTGTGTAGTTATATTCACTTCATGTCTATTTGTTTCACTCTCTATGGAATATTTAATTATACCCTCCCCTCCCCCCCCTGCTCTCGAAGAGAATGGGGGTATTCTGGATTGACCTTGTCAGTCCGTCCTGACTTTATACCTCTGTTTTTATGTCCGTCTGTCCGGTTGTCGGATCTAAATGAAATTTGCTATGGATGTTCACTACTATGAGGGCATTCAACTGAGTGTTCAACCTTTTTTTCCAGATTTTCAATTCTAAAGTTATTCATCTTTGTTTATTTCAAAATGATGGTATTTTTGTCCTTCCAAGCATAAATCTCCACCACCAGTAGACGAATCTCAATGAAATTTGGTATGATGATCACTACTATGAGGGCAATAAATTGAGTGTTCAGTCATTTTTTATATGTTTTCCGTTCTAGAGTCATTTATTATATGCCCTTTTTTTAAAAAGGTCATATTATGTAATCAGTCTGTCTGTTGGTCCATCGTACCATCCGTTAACATTTTTGGTTTCCGATCGATAACTCCAGTTAGGATTATTTGATCTGAACCAAAGTTGGTATGTAAATTTCCCAGCTGAAGATACAGGCCAAGTTCGAATATGGGTTCCGTCCAATTATTTTTACATGAGTTACGGCCCTTTTTCGACTTAGAATTTGACCGTCTGTTAACATTTTTGGTTTCTGACCGATAACTCCAGTTTGGATTATTTTATCTGAACCAAAGTTGGTATGTGTATTTCCCAGCTAAAACTACAGGCCAAGTTCGAATATAGGTTCTGTCTAATTATTTTTACATGAGTTACGGCCCTTTTGGTCCGCCGACCCAACGGGTTCGGAGGACTATTATAATCAGCCTGTGCGTGCGTGCGTGTGTGCATCCGTGCGTCCGAGGTTTCCGGATGATAACTTTAGTTAGAGTGAACCAAATTAAATTAAATTTGGTATGCGGGTTTACTAGCAGAAAAAACAGGTCAAGTTCGAATTCTGGTTCCGTCCGCCAATTTTCACCAGAGTTATGCCCCTTTTTCGACTTAGAATTTTACCGTCTGTTAACATTTTTGGTTTCCGACCGATAACTCCAGTTTGGATTATTTCATCTGAACCAAAGTTGGTATGTGTATTTCCCAGCTAAAGATACAGGCCAAGTTCGAATATAGGTTCTGTCTAATTATTTTTACATGAGTTACGGCCATTTTTCGACTTAGAATTTGACTGCATTTGGCATTGAAATTAGGGGTAAATCAGATTTTCTTCAAATGTAAGCTCAAAAGTATTATTTAATTTGCGGTAGTACAATTCGAAATGGCTAAAGGGCATATTTTACCACGCCCTAGCAATGCTCTTGTTTTTGTTTATATTTAAATGTTGGGTTTTTACCCATCCAAGCGGATGTCAACCATACTTTGTCAATTCAAATTTGCCATCATGGGGGTATGCCAGCAACGTCAGCCCAACCTCGTGTTGTTATGGGGATGACTCCTTCTTCTTAACTTTAATTTTAACTTTTCAGCATTTTTAATCATCTTAATTCTTATTCCAACAGATTGTAGTAAATTTGTATGGGTCTGTTCTTATTCACATCTGTTTTGCCGATTCTATTAAATGTTTCTATATCTTAAGATTCATGCTGGGACATTTCCTTTACAATTTCTTGTATTTTCTGCCAGTCTTGTTCTTGAGATTCAGTTGCATAATATTATGGGCCCTCGGAATATTAACAATCACAATATTTTGTTCTTTGTCTTCTTTTCTATCTGTTTGTGCCTGTATTTGAATATCTTCCAGGAAAGTTTTCATTTCATCACTTAGTTTGTATATTTTGTGTTAAGTTATAATATATTATAAATTAACAAAATAATTATGATAATCTAGCTTTGCGGTCTCAAGATGCTAAAAAATTGCATGTGTATAAGTATGATTGGTTGGCATATGGAATTAAGGCAAAGGTGGTAAAAATTGTGTCTGTGATGGAAGGATTTGTTGTTACTCTTGCCATCCTGAAGCAAATGATACAGAGGGTGGTCACTGTGTATAATTATTGTAAATTGGCAGGTACTTTTTAAATCTTCAATTCCTTAAAAGCTCACTTAATTTTCGAACCCCCAGATCACATTATATCATTATATAAGATACTAGCAGGTGGACCCGACTTTGTCCGGGCTGTTTCCCCTCTGCTTTTCAGCGAATTGCAAAATTTGACCTTGAATTGTCCATTTTGAAGGTCAAGGTCAGGTGGGGGTCACGATTTGACCCATCCAAAACACTGCCCGGACAAAAGTACCCGTCGAAATCCATCTGGTTTTACCCGATTTGACCTCGAATTGATCATTTTGAAGGTCGCGCGATTTTACATTGAATTGGCCATTTTGAAGGTCAAGGTCAGGTGGGGTCAAGATTTTACCCGTCCAAAACACTGCCCAGACAAAAGTACCTGACAAAAGTACCCGTCGAAATCCATCCGGTTTTACCCGATTTGACCTTGAATTGGTCCGGGCTGTTTCCCCTCTGCTTTTCGTCGAATTGCGCAATTTGACCTTGAATATTGTCCATTTTGAAGGTCAAGGTCAGGTGGGGTAACGATTTGACCCGTCCAAAACACTGCCCGGACAAAAGTACCCATCAAAATCCATCCGGTTTTACCCAATTTGACCTCGAATTGATCATTTTGAAGGTCAAGGTCAGGTCGGGGTCATGACTCGACCCGTCCAAAACACCCAGTGGACAAAAGTAACCCCACGTATCAAATTTCGTCGAAATCCCATAAAAATTCGCGATTTGACCTTGAATTGACCCGATTTCAAGGTCAAGGTCACGTCGCACGGGCAAACAAATAGGCTTACGACACTCCCCATACGAAATATCCCCAGACACTAATTTTCATCAAAATCCCGTGATACTCGGGCGTTTGACCTTGAAATGACTCGATTTCAAGGTCAAGGTCACATCGCACAGGCAAATTAATAGGCCCATGCCACTCCATGGCCGAAAGTAACCCCACATACCAAGTTTCATTGAAATCGGCTTGGCCAGTCTCGAGTCCATCGCGAACAGACACACAGACACACACACAGACAGACAGATTTCCCAAAATATATAATAGACTAGCCGATGAGCCCGACGTTGTCCGGGCTATTCAAAAACCAAATTTCAAGTCGATAGCTCCACCCGTTTCCGAGATCTGGTCTGCGCATGCGATAGCTCCACCCGTTTCCGAGATCTCGTCTGCGCATGCGCGAAGCTGGCGTCACACGGGCTCGGAGACCCGATAAAATTCGTATCCGGGGCAAGATACATTCACATACCAAATTTCAAGTCGATAGCTCCACCCGTTTCCGAGATCTCGTTTGCGCATGCGCGAAGCTGGCGTCGCACGGGCTCGGCGACCCGATAAAATTCGTATTCGGGGCAAGATACATTCACATACCAAATTTCAAGTCGATAGCTCCACCCGTTTCCGAGATCTCGTCTGCGCATGCGCGAAGCGGGTGTCGCACGGGCTCGCCAATACGACAACGACCGCCGCCTGGTCAAACTACACACACGTACCAAGTTTCGTCCCGATCGGTCGAGAATCGTAGATTTGTATTAATGACAGACAAACATACAGACAGACAGACAGACAAACAAACAAACAGAGGTCTTCAAAATATATATGAGACTAGCAGGTTAGCCTGCCATTGGCGTGGTTGGTCAGAAACATGACATTTAATATTTAATTTTTTTGAATTTTTTTTCTTTCAATGAGGTAATTGTGCCTTTTTCTGGCGGAAAAATTGACCCAATGAAATCCCCCCCCCCCCTTCCTAGGAACAACAGACAACGCATTCTTTGTTTTTCAATGAGTTAATTCATGGTACCCGTCCTAAACTTCCCCGTTCCTAGGAACGACAGACTTTTTAATCAAGAGAAATTATGATACCCGTCCTTAAAAGAGGTATGATTTTTTTTTAACCTGCCCATGGCCATTGAGCAGCCCCTGACAGAGGTTGTCCACCCTTACGAGATGGTCAATAGTCCCCGCAAAGAGCAGACAGTCAATTAACCCCGCCGTGAACCCCATCACCAACGTGACGTAATTTTGTTTGGTATCATGTGTTGCGTTCTAAAAATAGGTCGATTACAGTGGATTCGTTCATGACGAAATATGAGTTCGACAGAGAATATTGTTTGATCTAAAACAATTCGAACGAATGGCAGTCTAGCTATTCACAAAGAATTGTAAATCAACTGCGTCTGTTCCCGTATATCTCTGTTGTGTTGAATTGTAGATCTAAAACAACTCGAACGAATGGCAGTCTAGCTATTCACAAAGAATTGTAAATCAACTGCGTCTGTTCCCGTATATCTCTGTTGCGTTGAATTGTAAACAAACGCTCTTTTATAGCGATGCGTCAAAAACAAACGCTCATTAAATTATCACTTGATTAACCACCGCAGTGCCGTTTTTTGTGACTGAGAGTGGAGAATGGGTGGTCTGAGCTTCTCCAAAACGCCGCGACGACGATTCCCGTGGGTTTTTACCCTTAGATGGGAAGTTTGAACTCAATCGAGCCAGCCGTTTTAGAGTCTATAGAGGACACATATATTTATATATTTATATATATACGGAGTTCTCAAAATATATAGTAGAGAGAAGATATTCCATATTATATACCATTTGAAAGACGTTTAGCTCTAAAACATATCCGATGTAATAAATGTGAACATGTTGTTTTTGTGAGGTAGCCGATGTGTTTTCTGTGCTTTATATGAACTACAGCAGTCTATTTCTGTGCTTAAGTTTTATATGGACTCTACTGCCAAGTGTTATTTTCAATGGATACAGATGGATAGGGAATATTACTCTATATCTTAGTTTGAATTATGTTGCATTCTGGGAGCGAAACAGGGGAAATGTTTCTATGATATCAGCTATTTTCTATTTCTCTATGGGCAACTTCAGAAACACAGACATTCCAAATAGTAATGAATTATAGTATTTTAATCATAGTTTATGTCATAGATTGTTATTAAAACGGTATATCAAGGCACTATAATAAAAATAATTGGTGACTTGAAAATTAAATGGGCCTTTAAAGGTACTCAATCCGATTAAGCACCCCTAAATTACTATTTCTTTGGCTTCAGGAGTAAAACATATTTGATTCGAGTCAAGGAACCCATCCATCAAAGCTCAGAGTGATCAGATATTGATTTTTGAAATTTGTAATTTTTGCGAGATGTGCACTAATAATTGAAACAGAAACACTTATTCAAACGGACGAAGATGGATAACTCTAAAATCAAGTGGTAATAATAACGCACTTTCGACCGAGAACATCCTTTTGATGGCGTGTTCTGGGCCAGAAACTTCAAAAATTGATATTGATATACTTTGAGCATTGATAGGTAGGTTCCTCGACTCGAATCAATTATTTTTTACCACCGAAGCCAAAGAAATAGTAATTTATGAGGGTCTGGTCGGGTTGAGTACCTTTAAAAAAAAAAGTGAGAAATTAATAATTTTGTGTCATGTTGCAGCAGTCAAAAAGACAAAACCAAAATATCTTGGTGAACAGATTATAAATACTCCCTAAGAGTTTATATTCTGAATTCATAAGAACGTTACAAAAATTCATGTGACCCTTTAATTTATACTGTGTGTAACCATAAAACTGACTATTATAAATAGCTGAATAAAACATCTTACCATCATAGACTCCCCACAACCAAGAGCTTGCTGAAAAGAATATTGTCCGTGGAGAAATTTGTCCGCCTAGAGCCAAGCATCGAGCCTTTGCCTCTGCTGATGTTCTTGGTGTCATGTCGAATGAGTAGCAGATCTTGAGTTGCATATCTTGATAATGGTAACCATCGCTGGGGCACTCACCATAACTCCGGGCATATCCTGAAGTGTGGAGTTTCCACTTTAACCCTTTCATGATGGGAGCTGTGCTGGTGCAGCTTAAAGATCATGTGCCAATGCATTCTCTTATATATGCGAGTTTCCCATAGGGAGCCTCACATATATAAGAGAATGCACTGGCTTATAAAGTCAAGGTAAATACTGTTAGGCCAATGTATTCCCTTATATATGTGGGAGATTCGCATATATAAGAGAATGCATTAAATTAGCACAGGGTTTTCACAAAATTTCAGTAAACTCCAGTCATGGAAGGGTTAAAGACATATTATGTACTTGTTCGTGCGTGAAACTGATAAGTGAGTATTCAGGTGCTATGCCAACTGGATGAATGTAGCATTCTACTAACATCACCGAAAATCTGAAGCAAATCGACAGTACCACTCCATAGAAAACATCATCTGAACTATGCTAAATTGTAAATATTTACTACTTGAATCGGGACTCATCTATCAGCTATATACTAATGAAAACAATTTTGCCATCGGCAGTCACTGCATTTAATTAATATATAAGAATGATGGAGTGTTTCACATCACTGTAAGTTTTGAAAAGACCCATATAGTCTTGTATTGACATCTTAAAGATGGTTAGTTCTCCCCTGATATATACAAGCCTTGAAATAGTGTGCCTGATACATTTTCAGAATGAGGTCCTCAGAGGGTGAATTTATTGACACTATCCCGTTCGGTGAGCTAGCTTCACCATTCACCCTCTGGGAACCTCATTCTGCTTAGGCTTCAACTGCTATGGGTGACATAGGATCAGATTTAAGTTCCACACCCCAATTAATATGCATTTTATCTTCTGCAATATAGCAGATATAGAAACTGAACAGAAGGTCAAAAGTAACTATAAACAATGTTAGGTTGTGACCATAGATACTTCCCAGAAGATGAGACCTAAGCAGAATGAGCTCCCCAGAGGGTGAATTTGATGAAGACCGCTGGAAGAATCAATTAATGATTGGATCGATTCTTCCATTCATTTCTAAATGAATATAGTGTATGTTAACTATTGTTTATTTGCTTTGGTTTAACAAATAATTTACCTAAAATTTATATAATATATTAACATTCCTACAAGAAAATGAATGGGAATCTAATCACTACCACCATCGAGTATTCGGCTATTAAAAGGTTACACATTTCATGTAACTGTGAATTGAGTGAACATGAGAAATTATCCCAACGGCGGCACCGCGATCAACCACGTGCTACATCACTTGGATGAATAGACGTAGACATATTCACATATTTTAAAGGTACTCAATCCGATTCGATGGTCCCCATATCATCAGATCAGACAACATTATTTTTAAATGCCGCTTCAGTTATCGGAATTGAGTAATTGCCCAAAAATAATGCTAACCACAGTCAACTATAGTCTATAGTATAAAATTGCCCAAAAACCTGTTATTTATCAACATTTTATTCATTTTTGCTGGTTTGTCAAATATCTGACACAAAAAAGCCACTTGATTTTAGAGTTATCCATCTTCATCCGCAATTTGGTCAGAGAAAGACTTCTTGTTGACTGTTTAATGGACCACTTGAAATTATCAGTGGTGAAAAATAATAGATTTCAAACATTGATACCTGACAGCTTTGATGGGTGGGTTCCTCGACTTGAATCAAATATTTGTTACCCCGAGCCAAGGAAATATTTTGCGAGTATTAATTTGGATTATGCATCTTTAAATAGGGGCGATCTATGTGTTTGTTCTTATATGCAAGTATGTGCCATGCGATATCTTGCTTACCAAGTATTGTCCAAGTCATTTCATTGGAAACTGCAAGTAGTGACAAGCTGTCCAATGCAGAATTTAGAAAACATTGTCCAGACTTCTCTTGGTGAGCTATGTGCGTACACTCGTCGTTGACATTGCATTTCCCCGCACACGATATGAGAGAAGATTTGCTCAAATCCGTCCCATTGCTGACAGTTCCACTAAAAGAGAGTCCTCTGTATCTTCGTTCAATTTTACTGGAGTTGCTGCCCATTACACCTTCTGTGAGCAGAAGCCATGCAAACATCATGAAGAGCACCTCCATTCTCTGTAAAGATATTTAGCGCATGGTGTTATATCGTTTAAATTTAAAGGTACTCAATCCGATCAGACGCTCCTAATTTACTATTTCTTTGGCTTCTGGGGTAAAAAATATTTGATTCGAGTCGAATCAAACATCGATATCTAATCACTCTGAGCTTTGATGGGTGCATGGGTTCCTCGAATCAAATATTTTTTACCCCCGAAGCCAAAGAAATAGTAAATTAGGAGCGTCTGATCGGATTGAGTACCTTTAATAGAGATTTAGCAGGTATAGATAGATAGATTTATTGAAACCAAATGCATCCATTTTACATACAATGGTCCCTGAGAGGTATGACTAGAAACATTGGTATATTTTTCTGAAACAAACAAAACATATTATAGAACTTGATTATAGTAATCCAGTCAAGTAATTACTCTGATTAGTCTTGGGTTGATAACTGTAAATATGTAACTGTTTGAAATTGAATGGTGCAAATGTATGGTACTTATCAACTATATATAATATATTGTAAGTCTGCAGTCTGATCACTTCTTCCACAGTGAAAAAAGTCTAGAGTTGACAGGTCCCAACTTTTATTCCGGTTTTGGTTTACTCTGATCTCTTTCCAAGAAGCAGTTACACAAATATTGACCCAGTAATTTTAGTATGCACTCATTCTCTGAGGTGAATATATAGCCAGGTAAATTTTTCCTGATTGCTGAAGTTTTAAAAGTTTATATCTATTGTTTTGATTTCATTTAGAAACTGTTTTGGAAGATTAATGTATTCTTAACATTCCATAGTGAAATGAACGTCATTCTCAACTTGTTTGTCATCTCAATTCAAACATATTTTCTCATTTGCCAAAAAATGCTTGTAAAGTAAGCTCTTTACTAGGTTACCAAAGCTATTTGAAGTCATGTTACTTTGAGATATATACACTATATACTTGGGAACTGCTGGACTGTCAGATGCGATTGTTACACATGTACAAAAACATAAATACAGTGTCGGGTTTTGTGTCTCCCTAGATCATGCCATGAATCTCTACTCTGGCTAACGCCGATGGAGATCATATTCCACCTGTACAAAACCTTTCGAACTTTTTGAAGTTTTGACAGGGAACATTATAAAGTCGAAACAATAACCTGGGGAATATATTTCTGAGTTACTATCACAAAATTGCATGCTTTTCTCTGACTTTCATGAGACAATATCGCAATAATCATTGAATTAATAACCCAGGAGAAATTCCATAATTGTAAGCGACGCAAAGCAAAATCACTCATCAATTCACTTAAATCACGAAATTTCGAGTTGGTACCTTCACCTACAGCGAAGTACATTATTAAGGAACAGATAATAACTAAGAAACATATTCCCCGCATTATTTTTTCGACTTTATAAGGTTCCTCTCAAAACTTCAAAAACTTCCAAGGTTTTGTACTGGTGGAATATGATCTCTACGGGCTTTAGCCAGAGTAGAGCTTCATGGCATGATCTAGTATCTCCCCTGCGATCACATTTGTTTGACAACGTAATCAATAATAAGCAATGGAAACCGAAATTGGCGGACTTACAGTGAGGTGATCAACTGGTTGGAAAGAGTACTTTCTTACTCCTAGGTGTGAAAATCTTATTTCTATAGGTGTATTCGTGGGTTAAAATGCTACAGAAAATGGCGATTGTTGTACTTTGAAATATTTGAAATATCAATGCATTGATCAGAAAACCTAACATCTTCCGAAAAAATTTCTATCTCCAAACATACGTTTCAGCAAATATAGCAAGCAGAATACTGCCATTTAATGCAAGAAAATTCAAACCGATTAATCTTTTAATAACACAAATGTCATATAAAATAAAAACAGTATAAGGAACATTTATGTGAAAACCGGGTGGTCAAATTTTCAAATGAAGTTTCCCCACAAATATGGACCATAGAACATACACTACAGCATTCAGCCGACGATATTTTGGATCAGTGTTGCGGTATTTAATTTTTATTCATGTTCCCAGCATGTCTGAAATTAAAGCTATACTTACAACTCGATGCTAAACTGACTGTAGCTATCATATGGGTTCTAGATAACATAACGGACTGCGTCCAATTGTTCGAAAACTCACAACTCAAAACCCAATGCGCTCATGCCGGTGCATGAATGCATTCCCAGGTTTGCACCATCCTTGAGAGAAAACAGTTTTATGAGACGCCGTTCTATTTATTACCTATTATGTGATATAAATAATTCATTTTGTTATATCACAAAATGAATATATGATATCACAAATTTGAATATATGATATCATTAAAATATTTTTTAAATCACCAAATGTTTTAAGATATCACTATATATAATTCCAATTTGTGAGATCATAAAAAATATTTCATTTGAGGCGTTCGAAGAACCCACCCATCAAAGCTAAGAGAGATCAGATACCAATTTTTGAAATCTATTATTTTTCACCACTGATAATTTTAAGCGGCCCAGTAAACAGGCGACAAGAAGACTGTCTCGGACCAAATTGCAGATGAAGATGGATAACTCTAAAATCAACTGGAATTTTTGTGTTAAGATATTTGACAAAACGGCAATATTTTGTTGAACAAAATGTTGATAAATAACAGCTTTTTGGCAATTTTATACTATAGTTGACTGTGGTTAGCATTATTTTTGGGCAATTAATCGATTCTGTTAACTGAAGCAGCATTTCAAACAATGTTGTTGTTGTTGGAATCTGATGATATGGAGACCATCGAATCGGATTGAGTACCTTTAATTATATCACAAATGATATCATAAAATCGAATATGTGATATCACTAAATGCTTAATTATTTTGTGATATCATATATGTTATTTTATGATATCATATATTCATTTTGTGATATCACTTTATATTCGAATTTGTGATATCACAAAATGAATTATTAATATCACAAAATAGGTAATAAATAGAAGAACGGCACCCCATACAGTTTGACATGCAGTTTTGTCATAAAAGTGCTGGTTCCATGTGTATGTGTTATTACAAAATACATGTACTTACTTTCACAGGGAACTGAATTCCACGCTTTGGGCTCATCATGTGGCCATGTTGATCTATTGTGTTACACGTCACATCGTATATAGGCATATAGTTTATGGTTACCGGTGTCTGCGTTTGTAAATTAATCCCATATGAATGTCTTATATATACTATTACCAAGTGCGTAGGTATGATAACTATGGTGATGATGATGACATATTGTCAACAGTTTATCACAACCATCCACAGACATTCCATCTTCAATTGAATGCCTTTAAGTCATTCATATAAGACAATGTCATAGACCACATATAGGTCCTATACATGCTGGAACAATTAAGTAACACTTGTGGCAATCGCATTGAATTCAGTACGTTTATCTTCAGAACAATGTAGAATTTCTTCAGACTGCGACCTTAATTGCACTTCCGACGTATGATTTCAAGTGTTTCGAGATTAACTATAAGCCTATAATGGTGGTTCTGTTGTCTTGCTATAATTGGGAGAAGTTTAATGAATGGCGATTATATATAACAAGTGTATATCCTAGTCCATATGCTCCTTTTGTCAATTTCAAGGTTTAGTATCAGTTGTATAGATAAAGATAATGTACCTGATGTACCCAATAGTATTGTCCTATAAATGCCATAGGTATAACAGTTGGGCGCTGCTAATTAGTGCAACTCTTTTATGTCTACTTCCGCCTAACCCAGAAGCATAGCAAAATATTTTGTTTTCGATTATACTTGTATAGTGGTAAACGTAGAGTGGTACATGTATTATAATTTAGAAGCAAGTCTTTCAGCCTGCACCATGCACTCCGTGGTGTCTTTGCGGTCTCGTTGAATCATCGGAAAAAATGAGACAGTATTTATATCTGTAATGTTGCTACACCAATGATGTCGGTAATATAATTATGTGATAACTAAATATTCCAAGCATATGACAAGCATTCCAATTGATTAATTTGCATGGGTGTTCATATTATTTATAGGTTAACTGAATTCAAAGGGGTTTCTATGTCTGTCTTATACGTGCTTATATAGTTCACATAGAGTTCATACCCAACTCACTGAATTATATATATTGATACATCAGTAATGCCCTAAACAATCAACTCCTTAACCATAGCAGAATTATGGGTAACTTTTCAGGATTTAGTCAGAAATATGGCTTGTTGCCATTCATCGGAAAGCTCTCACTGGTTAAGGAGTTGATTATTTAGGACATTACTGTATATACTGAACCTAGAGTCAGATCATCTCAATTGGCAGAAAACATATATGCCACCATTCCAAGATACCAAAGACATGAACAGCAAGCCTTTAAATTCCATATTAATCATGGTAGATTGGTTTACAACACTTTTCTGGAGAAATGTAAAATAATAGAAGATGGAATGTCTGTGCACATTCTGTGAAACTCAGAAAAGGAAACAATTGAACATTAAAATCGACTGTATAGTCATACCAGAAGCAATTGCTTCTTGTACGACTATAAAGTAGATTTTAATGGGGAGAAAACTGTCTCACTGTGCAAATGCAGAGGAAGAACTTAAAATAGAGAGTGCATTGAATTTTTTTGGTTATATACCAGTACCAAATTGATAAAAAAAAAGCAATTATGTACCCGGTATAATAAAAAGTACAAAAGCAACATTCGGAAAGAAGAGGGGTATTGTCCTAGCCCAATACAAAAACTCCAATAACTAACTTCACATACAAACCTATTTTTTTAACCAGAATTTTGCCTTTCAGTGAAACTCAAAATCGAAAAATAAAAAAATATCACCTCTGCAGTCTTTCCAGCCAAAATTTAGTACTCAGCATATATGAAAATCCAAATACTGAAAAAGCATTGCTTGAGAAATAATTGACCTCTGGAATTAAGCACACTGAATGAGCCAAATTACCAATAATGTGAACATTGTCAGTGTAGCTGGGTTTCATCTGCCCATTCAGGTGGAAATGGAGAACTGGGTGTAGCTATAATTCAGCTCACTTATTGTTTAAAGATGCATATATAATCCAAATTAACACTCCCAAATTACCATTTCTTTGGCTTCAGTGGTAAAAAAATATCAGAAATCAATTTTTGAAATTTTTTATTTCCCGAGATATGTAATTTTTGGCGGCCTGGCAAATATTCCGTCAAGCTGACGGTCTGGGACTAAATTGTGGATGAAGATGGATAACTCTATAATAAAGTAATTTGAGTGTTAGATATTTGACAATCCAGCAAAATTTTGAAACATAGACGAAAAGATAATACCAGTGCAGAATGATTAATATTAATTGGTGGGAAATGTTATTTAATAAGTTTAACAAACAACCTAGGTCATTTGTTGAACTTATTATCTGAACATTTTGTAAGGGAACTACTCCTCGTTGAGTATTTAGTATAGAAAGGTTTAACACAGAACAAATTTCAGACCACACCAGAATTAAAGCACTGGGTAAATATAGCCCCTCTGTTTCTCATAGTTACATGATGCACAGGGATGGGCGTATGTTAAAGATGTATTCATGTTTCCATACCTCCAGTTACAACAACAACAACATAAAAAACCTTATTTATAATTCTCTACTGCTTCCTGTTAAAAAACTAGACCAACAGTAATGCCCTAAATAATCGACTCCTTAACCACAGCAGAATTATGGGTAATATTTCAGGATTTATTCAGAAATATGGCTTGTTCATCGGAAAGCTCTCACTGAGATTATTATTTTTTAGGGCATTACTGTATATATACCAAAGAATATCATTTTGCTGTTGAATAATTAACAATTTAATTATGGTGTCTCTCTAAAACATCAAAATGATATGAAATAATTGCATAGAAAATTCAATATCAAACAAAATGGCGTCTATTAGGAAGCACTTCTTGCTCCAAGCGCGTTATTTTATACACTGGAATCTAAATCAAAAGTCAAATGGGTTTCTTAAAATTTTGCTGGAAAACTGAATACTTCTTGGAGGATTCTTAACCAGCCTGAATTTAGTGTGTCTGACATTTGCAGAATGAGGTCCTCAGAGGGTGAATTTAGTGGCGCTATCCCGCATGGTGGGTTAGCATCACCAAATTCACCCTCTGTGGACCTCATACTGCTTAGGCCTCATCTTCTGGGAAGTATAAATAGTCTCATTAATTAACATTGTTTTTAGTTACTTTTCCCTTCTGTTGAGTTTCTGTATATCCCCTAATTTTTAGAAGATAAAATGGATAGTCGAGGTGACTAATGGGTGAACATCACCAACTTTAAAACTGGGGAACTTCAATCTGATCCTAGGTCTCTCAGCAATTGAGGAATAAGCATAATGACGTTCACAGAGGGTGAATTTGGTGATGCTAGCCCACCATGTGGGATAGCGTCACTAAATTCACCCTATGGGGACCTCATTCTGAAAATGTCAGACACACTAAATTCAGGCTTGATTGTCACCATGGTGAAGATTTCAGTTTCAGCCAAATTCATGGAAAAAATTTTAGACAACTTTTGATTTATTTTTTCTTCGAAACATATTTTGAACATGAATTTTACTCCAAATTTACAAATTTTCAGACAGCCATCCACAAAACACAAGGGGCAGATGGGCCACTGTACTAATTCACTAGAATAGACAATGTAGGGTTTTATTTTTACTCGGAGCAGCTTGGAAGACATATAAAAACAGACCCATCACAGAAGAGATGACTGTTTGAAAGTATGCTGTTCATGGTAAATTAACTGATGCTGTAGAAATAACAGATTGTATAGTCTATTAAACTACAATTGGTTAGTCCACTTTTATATTTTCAATCTCGACAACAATGATTAACATCTCAATTAACCCTTTCTATACTGAATGGATTCTTCCACTCACTTATACAAGTATACATTGGTCTGGTTCATTATTCATTTGTTCAGGTAATAAAAGTAGATGACAGACAAGTGAAAAGATAATACAAGTGCAGAAGAATTAATAAGTTCAGATAAGTTCAACAAACAACCTATTGTCATTTGTTTAACTTAATATTATCTGGACATTTCCTGATAGGCTACTCGTCAGTGAGTGTAGTAATGGTTAAAATGAACACCGCCCCTAATGGATAGCCTTTAGCCACATCCCTAAATCAAACTCTGGTGTGGCTAACGTGGCACAGATATGGCAATTTTTTTTCTCAAATCTTTCACGGTGGGGAATCACGTGGTTTCGAGGCTGGTGAGTACCACACACTCAAAATGTGAAAACGCTTTAAAATATACCGGTAATATATGAGGAATTGACACAAAACATAGCATTTTACTGTTACGAGCATATGTTAGTTTATTTTAAAAACATGTTGATACCTTATTTGTTCAGAAATACTCAGTAGTTTTATATAACATTCTGACCAAAGTTTCCAGTCAGATGTTCGTGGAATACACAAGACCGTACTTTTGTTTTGACACAAATTAGGTATCAGCTTGTTTGAAAAATAGTATAGCATATGCTCATAGCTGCCAAAATGTCATGTAATATATAGTTATCCTAGTTATTACCCTTTTCCTCGTTTCTTGTAGCATTTGCGATCACTTCGGCCATTTTGAATGCGTGGTACTCATCAACTTGAAACCATGTGATTCCTCACCGTGTCTTTATCTTCCAAAACAACACTTCCTGGTTTGCAAGACAAAAACAACTTTTCCATCCACAATGAATATATTTGAACCAATAAACCAATGGGTATACCAGATAATAATATCAGCTTAAATTCTTTGGTGATTCAACTAAATCTGAATATAATTTAATTGTTACAAATGTTTTCTCTGCTCAGAAACATGTCGCCTAACTTTGAATCACGACTTTAGCTCACATTGCAATTCAGCAGTTCCTCTGTGTTCAGAAAAGTTGTCTAAGCTACTATGAATACAAATTGGTTGCATAAATTGTTTGAATTTCCAGTTGTGACAAACTTTGATCTCTAGATGTGAGTGTGGAATATTGACTACCTCAGTTGCACCATAATTAACCCTTCCATGACTGGACCTTCCTGAAATTTATCAAAAACCCTGTGCCTATGCATTCTCGTATATATGTGAGTCTCCCATTGGGAGCCTCACATATATAAGAGAATACATTGGCCAGACAATATTTACCTTGACCTTGTAAGCCAGTGCATTCTCTTATGTATGTGAGGCTCCCAATGCAGGACTCGCATTTATAAGAGAATGCACTGGCACAGGATCTTTAATGCTGCACCGGCACAGCTCCTGTCATGAAGGTGTTAACTCATCTTGAAATTCAACAGTATAGCTGTACATCCAGAAAAGATGTCAAGGCCACTATATATATGAATACAAATACAGTAATGCTCTAATTAATCAACTCCTTAACCACCGCAGAATTATGGGTAACTTTTCAGGATTTAGTCGGAAATATGGCTTGAGAGCTTTCCGATGAATGGCAGTAAGCCATATTTCCAACTAAATCCTGAAAAGTTACCCATAATTCTGCTGTGGTTAAGGAGTCAATTAATTAGAGCATTACTGTAGGTTGCACAGTTTTTTTTTATTTCAAGTTATGACGAACTTAGATCTCTTGATGTGAGGATGTAATATTGGCTACCTCATGGCACCTCAACTTATAAAATAATATCATTGAGCCAAAAGTCATTGCCAAGAATAAGAATGTGTTTAATTGTTCATCTTCATCAGTCTAATTTCCTCTTAGAAATTATTACAATGTAGTGAATTGGCACAATGAAGGCCTCCTTTCCTCACAGTTGATATGGTCAACATCGAAAAATCGTTTCCGCATCATCAAACATGTTTTGTTATCAAGTGGAGGGTTTTGATAAGAGAGTGGATTCCACTGCATAGCACTGGTATTTATGCGAATTCCATGTACATCATTCCACCCACCTGATGGCAGGTAATAAACTCCAACAATATGTATCCGGGTTCCTGAAAAAAAGAAAGAATTGGACATTACAAACTGTACAGTGAACACTTTTCGCCAATTTGTGGCTTTTCGTCATCAACTTTATTTAGGAAAAAGCCAATTTGACTTTTAATCCCCCCTATATATATTTTGTTTTCACAAATCATAATCACTGAATTTGTTCACAAATGTAAGTGTACAGTAATGCCCTAAGTAATCGACCCCTTAACCACAGCAGAATTATGGGTAACTTTTCAGGATTTAGTCGTTAATATGGCTTGTTGCCATTCATCGGAAAGCTCTCCCCGAGAGCTTTCCGATGAATGGCAACAATCCATATTTACGACTAAATCCTGAAAAGTTACCCATAATTCTGCTGTGGTTAAGGGGTCGACTATTTAGAGCATTACTGTATGTGTAATTATATTCATTTCATGTCTTCATAATGATTAGCACTAAATAACTGGTGTAGCTCGAAGTGCTTACATTATTACCCCAACACTTCTGAGTAATGCAGCTAATGCCGAGTCTTGTGCCTGCTGCCATTTACAGGTGCTTCACTAGAGCGGATAACGCTTACCCAACAACCAGGTCCCTAGGTACGACAAAGCGAGCACAGCACAAGTGATCTTGCCCAAGGGTCACAACCTGGTGTGAGATTTGAAACTGATCAACATCGCACACTAACTATCCTGATTCCTGAAGAAAATAATACAGAGGGTATTGTTGGGTCATTGTGTACATTTACAATGTATTGTTAAATGGGCAGGCATTTTTAAAATCTTCAATTCCTAAATAAAACATGGTCTGAAAATTCATGTGACCCAATAATTTATATATTTATTGATGTTCGCCAACATGTGCAGGGCCGGTAAAGAGTTAACAAAGTTGTCCAGTTTGATTTGGTCATTCAAACTACACTTCAGTTTTGTCCATTAAAGTTTACATATAACTCCGTGCATTCGTTGTAGTTATTCCATAAATATTTTATGTTCAGTTGAGCTACAAGCGAGTTAGAACATAAATACTCTGTGTAACCATAACAGCTGACTAATAGTTGAATAAAACATCTTACCGACAGGGACTCCCGAAAAGCTTTGTAAAGGGAATATTATCCATCGAGAAATTTGTCCGCCTAGAGCCATGCATCGAGCCTTTGCCTCTGTTGATGTTCTTGGTGTCATGTCGATTGAGTAGCAGTTGTTCATCTCTTGATAATGGTAACCATCGCTGGGGCACTGCCCATTACCTGAAGTGTGGAGTTCCCACTTTAACCCTATTGTGATGGGAGCTGTGCTGGTGCAGCACTAAATACCTTGTGCCAGTATATTCTCTTACATATGGGAGCCTCGCATATATAAGAGAATGCATTGGCATACAAGGTCAAGGTAAATATTGTTAGGCCAATGGATTCTGTTATATATGTGAGTTTTAATATTCAATAAATTCAATTAATATCCACTTTATCTTTTGCAATATATAGACGGGGAAAGTTGTTGTGTTGTTTTTTTTACACCAACACCCCGAAAATGGTGGAAATCGGCCCAGCGGATACTAAGATACAGGTTCAAGTTCATTTGAAAGGTCAAGGTCATGCCACTAGCTGTTGAAAATGTTTGGCTACCCGAACCATCGCTACGAAATTTCATCCTGATTGTCCCATCGGATCCTGAGATAGAGAGTCAAGGTCACTCGAAGGTCAAGGTCACGCCGCACGGGCATCCGGGCGTGACGAAATTGCTCAGCACCTCATACTGCCATTTCCACCAAATTCGGTGGAAATCGGCTCAGCGGAGCGGAACCATCCCTACCTACGAAATTTCATCCCATTGGATTCCGAGATAGAGAGTCAAGGTCATTTGAAAGGTCACGACACACGGGCATTCCGGATGTGACGAAACGGCTCGGCGCCTCACACTGCCCCCACATACCAAATTAGGTCGAAATCGGCCCAGAAGGAGCCGAGATACGGGTTGAAGGTCACCGGTTTGAAGGTCAAGGTCACACCGAACTAACAAATGGATGGGCCTATGTTGGTTCCCGGGTGATAGTCGATAGCTCCACCCGTTTCCGAGATCTGCTCTGCGCATGCGCGAAGCTGGCGTCGCACGGGCTCGACGACCCGATAAAATTTGTATCCGGGGCAAGATACATTCACATACCAAATTTCAAGTCGATAGCTCCACCAGTTTCTATATATTAGATGTTCCCGTATATCTCTCTGCAGATGCTAATAATGTTGAATGGTAAACAAACGCTCTTTATAGCGATGCGTCAAAAACAAACTTGATTAACCACCGCAGTGCCGTTTTTTTTGTGACTGAGAGTGGAGAACGGGTGGTCTGAGCTTCTCCAAAACGCGACGCCGACCGTGGGATTTTACCTTTGGATAGGAAGTTTGGTCTCGATCGGTCAACCCGTTTTCGATTCTATAAAGGACAGACAGACAGACAAACAGAGGTCTTCAAAATATATATGAGATATATTATATATATCTATATAGAAACTGAACAGAAGGGAAAAGGTATCTATAAACAATGTTTCAATTGAAAATCCATTGTAACACAATAGGTTTTTCTTGAATTTGGAAAAATGCTGGCTTTCCTTCAGAGCGATTTTAATAGAAATTTGATTATTACTGAGAGTGTTGCTGGGAAGAGATATTTAACCTTTAACCTTTTGATTAACGATTGGATCGATTCTTCCATTCATTTCTAAATGAATATATTGTATGGTCTATTCTTCGTTTGTTTTGGTTTAACAAATAATTAACCTAAAACTATTCGTTGAATTTATACAATACATGTAGATAACATTCCTATAAGTGAATAAATGGGAATCTGATGACAACCCATCAGCCAGTATGCGGCTATTAAAAGGATACACCTTACAAGTAAGTACCGTGAATTGAGTGATTATGAGAAAAAACCCAATGGTGGCACCATGAATCAACCACGTACTACATCACTCAGACGCGTAGGCATAGGGTGGCATATAGACATAGATATCTTATACACATGCATGTGGGAGCAATATATGTTTATTCTAAAATATGCGATATCTTGCTTACCAAGTATTGTCCAAGTCATTTCATTGGAATCTGCAATTAGCGACAAGCTGTTCAATGCAGAATTTAGAAAACATTGTCCAGACTTCTCTTGGTGAGCTATGTGCGTACACCCGTCCTTGACGTTGCATTTCCCTGCACATGCTATGAGAGAAGATTTGCTAAAATCCGTCCCATTGCTGACAGTTCCACTAAAAGAGAGTCCTCTGTATCTTCGTTCAATTTTACTGCTGCCTATTACACCTTCTGTGAGCAAAAGCCATGCAAACATCACAAAGAGTACCTCCATTCTCTGCAAAGATATTTAGTGCATGGTGTTTCACAGGTAAATTTAATAGGGATTTAGCAGGTATATACTATATATATAAAGAGTGTGCACCTCCATTCTCTGTAAAGATATTTAGAGCATGGTGTTTATCACATAACTTTAATAGGGATTTAGCAGGTATATACTATATAAAGTAATCCTTGCCGCCTGAATAAATTGTGGGGCTCACTGAGAGCTTTCCGATGAATGGCAACAAGCCATATTTCCGACTAAATCTTGAAAAGTTACCCACAATTCTGCTGTGTTCATGGAGTCGATTACCTAGGGCATTACTGTACTTGGGAACTGCTGGACTATAGATACCAGATGTGATTGTTACACATGTACAAAAAGATAAATACAGTGTGAGAATATTCATATGGAATAATAAATACATGTAACAACAGTAAGTAGTACTTTCGATGATTTTTTTTTTTAAAGATAGTCTATACCTCTTCCTAGCTACATGTTTTATATAGTTTCCACGGGGCATAAAACAAAATATGAATTGAAGACACCTGTCCGGAAACGCTTCTGTCAATTAATATTGATTTTATATCAATATTTTCTTATATAATGTGATAATCAATTGGGACAATTTTTCATTACTATATATTTATCAGAATTTTTAGATTGAGTTATCCCGCATGCTACTCTCCAAATGGACATGAGCCGTAAAATGTCCCAAATTGATTGTATGTATTATACCAGAAAATTCGAAATGAAATCAATATTAATTGATAGGAGCGTTTCCGGACAAGGGTCTCAATTTATATTTATTATTTTATTCCCAGGAAACCATTCAGAACTTGTAATATGTAAATGATAGACATATTTAAACAATTTGAGCAACACCCAGCTTCATCTTTACATCTGTTGGGTATCCTTGAAGTAGCCATTGTGGCTGGATTGCTTTTCCATTTAGATGCCAAATGACAGTTTTGTGTGTTTCTCCAAGTAACCTTCAGACCACATGTTTTGTTCCATATTGTATGGATTCAGTCCTCTTTAGGTGGCAATCATTTTGGATTAGGACTATATAGGGATATTTCTACATTGCGAAATGATCACAAAATGACAGAGGGGACCTATATATGTTATGGCCTCTATTTTTTAACTATATATATGTCGTGAGTTCGTATCTCCCCTGCGATCACATTAACTGGTTGGAAAGAGTACTTTCTTACTCCTAGATGTGAAATATTTATGTGAAAAGCGGCCCGGTTTGTCAAATTTTCAAATGAAGTTTCCCACAAAAATGGGACATACATGTAGTACATACACTACAGCACTCAGCCGATGATATTGTGGATCAGTGTTGGGGGTATTTAAAGATACAGGCGGCCTTCGTTGTGGGTATTGTTGTTAAAATTGTCACATTCGCTAAAACCACCATAAACAGAAAGAATATTATATAATAGACAGATTTTGTTCTTATACCAATCATAAATATCGTGTACATTGCATGTTATTGTCTCATTTGCACGTTTTGTTATGTAAACAAACATAAAAAACGTTACAGATCCATTTGTCTAGACAAACATAGTGACCCTGCTTATAAACAATTCACTGTGCTTTTTGCGAGAAACTATTCAACACTCGACCTGCATTTTCTCTGAAACAAAGCATGTTTTGTGAATAATATCGCATCCATATCATCATTATGCTATACTTTTAGTATATATGCTTGAGGAAATTACCATAATTTGATCAATGTTATTTCTAAATTATAACCTACAACGAAGGCTGCCCGCCCATTTTCATTCATGTTCCCAACATGTCGGAAATATACTTGCAACTCAATGCTAATTGATATCCAAACCGACTGTAGCTATGGGTTCTAGATAACATAATGGATTGCACCGATTGTTGGAAAACAACTCATAACCAGATACACTCAATCACGTGCATGAATCCATGCACAAAAACATAATTTAGCCATTCTTGATAGAAAACAGTTTTATGGGACGCCGTTCTATTTATTAACTATTTTGTGATGTCAATAATTAATTTTGTGATATCACAATATGAATATATGATATCACAAAATCGAATATATGATATCATTAAATATTTTTTGATATCTCCAAATGATTTTAAGATATCACTAATTCCAATTTGATATAATAAATTCATTTTGTGATATCATAAAATTGAATTTGTGAAATCACTAATTATGCATTTTGTGATATCAATAAATGTTTTATGATATCAATAAATGCATTTAGTGATAGCAATAAGTAGTGACCTGTCCGGGCTTTGACCTTGAATTGTTCATTTTGAAGGTCAAGTGGGGTCACGATTTGACCAGTTCAAAACACTGCCCGGACAAAAGTACCCGACAAACGTTCCCGTCGAAATCCATCCGGTTTTACCCGATTTGACCTCGAATTGATCATTTTGAAGGTCAATGTCAGATCAGGGTGACGATTCGACCCGTCCAAAACACTCAGTGGACAAAAGTAACCCTATGTATAAAATTTCGTCGAAATCTGATCAAAATTGGCGATTTGACCTTGAATTGACCCGATTGCAAGGTCAATGTCACGTCGCACGGGCAAATGCATATGCTTATGATACTCCCCATATGAAAGTACCCCCACATACCAAGTTTCATCGAAATCCCGTGATATTCGGGCGTTTGACCTTGAAATGACCCGATTTCAAGGTCAAGGTCACGTCGCACGGGCAAATTAATAGGTTTATGCAACTCCCCGGCCGAAGGTAACCCCATATACCAAGTTTCATCGAAATCCCGTGATATTCGGGCGTTTGACCTTGAAATTACCCGATTTCAAGGTCAAGGTCATGTCACACGGACAAATTAATAGGCCCATGCCACCATATATTTGATTTTTATGATATCATATATTAATTTTGTGATATCACCTATTGGATTTTAGATATCACAAAATGAATTATTGATATCACAAAATAGGTAATAAATAGAAGAACGGCACGCCATACAGTTAGACATGCAGCCTTAGCATAAAAGGTGCCGGTTTCATGTGTATCATGTACATTGTACAGTAATGCCAAAAGTATATGGCTTGCTGCCATTCATCGGAAAGCTCTCACCAGGAGCTTTCCGATTAACGGCAGCAAGCCATATTTCCGAATAAATCCTGAATTTTTTTTCCAATAATTCCTCTGTGGTTTAGGGGTTGATTATTTAGGATATTACTATATGGTTGTTATTATAAAATACATGTACTTACTTTCAACGGGAACTGAATTCCAAGCTTTGGTCTCATCATGTGGCCTTGTTGATACGTTGTGTTACACGCCACATCATAAATAGACATAATTCTAGTGTATGGTTACCGGTTCCTGCATTTGTAAATTTAATACCATCTGACAGTCTTATATACAATAATACCAAGGGCATACTAATTATGATGATGTCGACAGTTTATAACAATCCACAGAGATTCCATCTCCAATCGAATGCCATCAAGTCATTCATATAAGACAATGTTACAGACCGCATATAGTTCTATACATGCTGGAACAATTAGGTAACACTTGTGGAAATTGCATTCATGAATTCAGTATATTTGTCTTCGGAACAAAGCAGAATTTCTTCAGACTTCAGACTGCTGTCTTGCAATAATTGGGAGAAGTTTAATGAGTGGCAAATTATAATATAGAACAAGTGTATTTGCATAGTCCACACATTCCTTTCGTTGATTTCAGGGTTTCATATAGTATCAGATGTATAGATAAAGATAATGCACCTAATTCACCCATGCACTATACATACTGCCACTGCCAGTCTGGTTATATAAATATAGTGCGGCGCTTGCAACTCTTTTATTTCCATGTGGGCCTAACCCAGAAGTGTAGCAAAACATTTTGTTTTTCATTACATGTATACCTGTATAGTGGTAAACGTAGAGGTACAGGTATTATACATGTAAGTTTGAAGCAATTATTACAGTCTGCACCATGCATGCACTCCTTGATGTCTTTCCGGTCTTGTTTTTTTACCATCGGAAGAAATTAGACAGTATACCGGCAACGGTGCTACACCAATAATTGGTAATATTTGTGATAACTAAATATGATAAGAAATTCCAATTGATTAATTTGCATGGATGTTCAGATTCTCTATAGGTTAAATGAATTCAAAGGGGTTTCTATGCCTGTCATGCGTGCTTATATTAAGCCTTATATAGTTGATACCCCACTCACTGGAGTCAGAACATCTCAATAGTGTGACATAACTACCCATGCCCCATTATATTCCCATAACTTGATTCAAGGACATATAATGCTACATGTATATTATATCACTGTTCGTATAGGTAGAACCTAAACTTGAATATCCGTGTTCGGTTCCTTAAGGAAACCTCACGCAGCTTACTCCCAGCCAAGACCTGCACACAATGAAGACGGCTCCAAAATATGGTCATAGGAAATGACCATAACAGCGGGACCAATCAAGATGTGTATTACCTAACCAAACACCTCATTATGTATTCACCCAAATGGTATAAGTAAATACAATTCCCCCAAGATATGATGTTTGTCCTATTCCACTTCCGAGCCTCTAAAGTAGAGGCTCGACTTTAGAGGCTCGACTACTATGATACTAGGGTCATCAGTCTATCACATTTGTAATATATATACACCACTTGTATATTATTCACGACCTATTAAAGACTTTTACATACATGTGTCCATTTACCTCACAATTGTCAGCAAACATATACAGTAATGCCCTAAATAATCGACTCCTTAACCACAGCAGAATTATGGGTAACTTTTCAGGATTTAGTCGGAAATATGGCTGGTTGATGAATGGCAACAAGCCATATTTCCGACTAAATCCTGAAAAGTTACCCATAATTCTGCTGTGGTTAAGGAGTCGATTATTTGGGGATTACTGTTTATGTGGCCATTCCAAGTTACCAAAGACACAAAACTGCATGCAAGCTGTACTCAATCCGTAAAGAGGGTCCCCATCTCAACAGATTCCAACAACAACAATCCGATCAGAGGGTCCTATATTACTATTTCTTTGGCTTTGGGGGTAAAAAATATTTGATTCGAGTCGAGGAACCCATCAAACAAAGCTCAGAGTTATTAGATATTGATTTTTGAAATTTGTTAATTGCTCGAGATGAGTACTAATAACTGCCGCCAATTTGGTAACCTGCTCGAGATTTTACGCCAAAACTCTATTCAAACAGACAAGGATGGATAACTCTATAATCAAGTGGTAATAATAACGAAATTTTGACTGTCTTCTGGGCCAGAAAGAATTCCCGATAATGAAAAATAATAGATTTCTAAAATCGATATCTAACAAATCTGAGCTTTGATGGGTGACTTCCTCGACTCGAATCAAATATTTTTGACCCCCGAAGCCATTGAAATAGTAATTGAGAGGAGTTTTATCGGATTGAGTACCTTTAAAGATGCATAATCCGATTAAGCGCCCCTCAATTACTATTTATTTGGATTCGGGGGTGAAAAATATTTGATTTGAGTCGAGGAACCCACATATCGAAGCTCGGAGTTATTAGATATTGATTTTTGAAATCTATTATTTTTCACCATCGAGAATTAATAGTGGCCCAGTAAATAGTCGTAGAGCTGACGGTCTCAGACCAAATAGCAGATGAAGATGGATAACTCTAAAATCAAGAGGCGTTATGTTTACAGTAAGGCCCAATTCCGTCGAACAACATGTTGATAATAACACGTTTCTGTCATTTTATACTATAGTTGACAGTGGTTTAATATAGCATTATTTTTGGGCAATAAAAATAAAATGACCTCCTTAATTTCCTTTTTTGCACTTAAAAGGTACTCAATCCGATCAGATGCTCCAAAATGACTATTTCTTTTGCTTCGGGGCGTAAACAATATTTTATCTGAGTCGAGGAACCCATACATCAAAGCTCAGGGCGATTATATATCGATTTTTGAAGTTTGCTATTTCTATTGTTTGTGGCAAATTGTGGGCAGAAGCACATGGTCAAACTGATGAAGATGGGGATGAAGATGGACAACTCTAAAATCTAGTAACAATAACCACTTGATTTTAGAGTTATCCATCTTCATCCGCATCTTCGTCCGTTTGACCACGTGCTTCTGGTCCAAACAATAGAAATAGAAAACTTCAAAAATCAATATCTAATCACCCTGAGCTTTTTTGGGTGGGTTACTCAACTCGAATCAAATATTTTTACCCCCCCCCCCCAAGCCAAATAAATAGTAATTTAGGAGCGTTTAAAGGGGTACTGTACGCCATTTTCAATAAATTTCCGGTGATAACAACGATCTATTATTGATACTATATAGAAACATAAGTAATTTGAGTCGAAGACGTATTCTGTAAACGCTCAGGTGAATAGGCTATCTTAAAATTTAATAATTTAAAAGTTAATAATTTAATATAAATTGAATTTATGGCTGGAGCCATAAAATGGCGTAAATTAAAATACGAATTTCCGTGTATAAAACGTAATCAAATTATAATTGAGGGATACTGGATTAGTAAACCCATTGCACACACGATCGTTTGAAACATTATGCTTATACGGGGAGAAAACTCAAGCCACTCTTTGACCAGTGACGATACAATAACTTAAATGAGTATATGGGACTACTATGCATATAATATAATTTTTATTTGATTCATTTGGTTGAAAACTGTACAAAAATTACTCGACAACGACAATTTGTATTTTTTCATTCCGGTAAATTTGCCATCCGTAACAATACTTCGTACTCAACAGACTTTGAAAGAATGGAAAAGTTGTTACCTTATTCTCCGACTCGGGGATTATAGAAACCAACAACAACATCTTGGGTACAGTACCCCTTTAAGCAGAAATAATTAAATAAGTGAATTAACTGGCCTCCACAGGATTTGAGTAAAATTTTTCAAAGAAGGCTTGGTAAATATGAATACGTTTTTGTTGTTCAATATGCTTCACAGTGTTCACTAAACATTTCCATATTATTTTCTTAGAAATTGATTGTGTTGATTTGGGGATAAATTTTTTTTTTTTTTTAAACCTCTATAAAGTTCACATTATGTCTTTCCGTGATAATCCATCATGAATTCTACTTCTAAAATGGTGTAATCATTGGCTTGGTCGTTTACTGTCGTTTACTGGTCGTTTACTGTCGGTATCAATGTTTTTGGGAAAACGGGTCGACAAAGCTCTTACAATTATGACATAAACTCACCAATTCATTGTGAATTGAGTCTGCATGGATGTCCTTAAACATGGTTCATGTATATACATTACATGATATACTATTCTTCATATAAGAACTTAAAATCTATATTATAACATTCAGAGACAAAATATCAATTACCGCCTTCGCCATTCTCAATTCTTTGGATATCTGGATAATTTTTTCCCGCCGCCAGATCATGACGTAGTGAGGCTGAAGGGGTCACTCTCACCAAAAAAGTGCTGAAGGATACACAGGGTTTGAATTTGTGCTGAAGGGTACACAGGATTTGTGATCGGCACGAACACCATTACTTAAATTGTGTTTATGAAAGTCTAGCGCCCATTAGCAGTTTGTTTTCAGTACATTTTAATATTCATTGGAACGTAAACAATTATTCTCTAACAGAAATCATGGCAGATACGAAAACTGAATGCTTTAGAACGACATTTCAAACCCTGTGTACCCTTCAGCACATTTTGAAAATCCTGTGTACCCTTCAGCACTTTTTTTGCTGCGAGTGACCCCTTCAGCCGTAGTGAGTATACTGTACTAATTACCATGCTGTTTTATATTTGGGCTTGCTTTGAATTATTGGGCTGGAAGAGCAACACAATCGAACTCACTACAAACGAATTCGATTGTCAATTTTTGGCTGTTGGCACACACAAAACGTTGCCATATGTGGTTATTTCAAACAATTTGCAACGGATTTCAAAGATATGTATTACGACCGTTTGAAAACAGTATTTATGTAATCAGTCCGTCGGGGCGTCCGTTCGTTCACCAGTCCGTCCGTCCACCCCAACTACACGTCCGTCCGTCAACATTTTGGTTTTCAGATGATATTACGTTATGAGTTTTGGGCTTTGTTTGACTTGGAAAATTTATTTTACGTTAATAGTTTGGTTTCCGGACTCGAGTTTGCATGGATTATGCCATGCCTGGTGGTTCTCTTTTTTGTTTGTGAATTCACAAGAGGGGTTTCTGAAACGTGTTCTCAAACTAGGTCTGGCCGTATATTTTTACCAGAGTCAAGCCTTGAAATAGTGTGCCTGTCATTTGCAGAATGAGGTCCACAGAGGGTGAATTTAGTTATGCTACCCCGCATAGCGGGCTAGCATCACCAAATTCACCCTCTGGGGACCTCATTCTGCTTACACCTCAGCAGAATGAGGTTCCCAGAGGGTGAATTTGGTGATGCTACCCCGCTATCACTAAATTCACCCTCTGGGAACCACATTCTGCAAATGACAGACACACTATTTCAAGGCTTGACCAGAGTTACGATCCTTTGATTGTAATTTTTTGGCATTAATTTAGCACCCAGATGAAGTGAATGGATTCTCAAACTATATATAGTCCCATGTTGTACATTTTCACCAGAGTTACGACCCTTTGATTTTATTTTTTTTGGCGTTGCAATTTAAATTTTAGGTCCGAACTCAAACAAATATTAGCCAATCTCAAACAAATAAACTGATTTCAATTATATTTGATTTGTTATGCAAATGATCACCCCCGAAGTTGTCCACCTAAGTGGGGGATACCACCATCAGCGACTGTTTGATGAACTTGGCACATATAGTTATAGTACCATGGGAACCTGTGCACTTGCGATTGTGAGCTCCGTCCCACAGGGCCACAGGTCGCCAGAAAAAATGACCCCACCCCCAATAATACTTAATCCCATAGGATTAAGTATAATTGGGGGGGGGAGGTGTCAGTTTTTTCGGGTGACCTGTTGTCCGTTCGACATTTTGGTGGAGTTATCCCCTTTTATCTACTTTTCGATAGTATTCCCAAGATGCATAATACTTTTTTTTTAACCTACCCAGACATACTGTTATGTGACAGCCGTCAATAATAATAATTCATTATTGTGTCTACGTGTACCTTCAATCATTTTGGGACATTATTTCTCTAATTTGCTCTAAACTGCACAGAAGAACATATACGTTTTGTCCTCAGGTAGAATTACTCTAGTAGAATCTCGTGAACATGCATACTTACATCTAAGTTAAATACCTTGAACCTGAAATACATGGGTGGGAACATTTTACTAGAGTAAAGATAAATTGCATGGGTGGGTCTACATGTGTACGTAAAATATGATAACCATTCAGTTGATGAAGTTTACCACAGTAAAATTACCATGGTTTACGAAAGGTTTTTTGCATAGTTTGTTTCACAGAATAAAGTACCTACCAGGTAATGAGGTATATTAATACATGTAAGCCTATGATTGAATTAAAGGTACTCAATCCGAACAGAGGGTCCCCATCTCAACTGATTCCAACAACAACAATCCGATAAGAGGGTCCTATATTACTATTTCTTTGGCTTTGGGGGTAAAAAATATTTGATTCGAGTCGAGGAACCCATCAAACAAAGCTCAGAGTTATTAGATATTGATTTTTGAAATTTGTTATGTTCTCGAGATGAGTACTAATAATTGCCGTCAATTTCGTATCCTAGCTGCTCGAGATTTGTCACCAAAACTCTATTCAAACAGACAAGGATGGATAACTCTAAAATCAAGTGGTAATAATTAATAACGCAATTTTGTCTGAGATATGGGCCAGAAAGTATTCCCGATAATGAAAAATAATAGATTTCTAAAATCGATATCTAACAAATTTGAGCTTTGATGGGTGACTTCCTCGACTCGAATCAAATATTTTTGACCCCCGAAGCCATTGTATGAAATAGTAATTGAGAGGAGTTTTATCGGATTGAGTACCTTTAAGCAGATTGGAATATAATTGTTTCTCGCCATTTATTTTTATAGTATAAAAAATACAAGTAGAGGGTGTGGGGGTACCTTCAGGCCGGATAAAAATGTTTTGGTCCTCGTGTCGGCAATTATGTTTCCAAACCGCCCCCCCCCCCCGATATTGATTGATAACGTCCCTTTATAATCGAAAACCAGTAGACATGACGTAAATTTTTACGAGTTTGCAGGTGCGCGTTTAAGTGGCGCGTCTTTTTTACTTAAATGTTTTAAGAAATTGTGATTGTGACAACGCTTTAAATAATCCATGCACAGTTGGGCCTCTTAACTTTAAAGGTACTCAACCCGATAAAACTCCTCTCACTTACTATTTCAATGGCTTCGGGGGTCAAAAATATTTGATTCGAGTCGAGGAAGTCACCCATCAAAGCTCAGATTTGTTAGATATCGATTTTAGAAATCTATTATTTTTCATTATCGGGAATACTATCTGGCCCAGAACTCAATCAAAATTGCGTTAAAATTACCACTTGATTTTAGAGTTATCCATCCTTGTCTGTTTGAATAGATTTGGAGAACACATCCAGAGCAGATTACGGCAGTTAATAGTACTCATCTCGAGTTTATAACAAATTTCAAAAATCAATATCTAATAACTCTGAGCTTTGTTTGATGGGTTCCTCGACTCGAATCAAATATTTTTTACCCCCAAAGCCAAAGAAATAGTAATATAGGACCCTCCGATCGGATTGTTGTTGTTGGAATCTGTTGAGATGGGGACCCTCTTTACGGGTTGAGTACCTTTAAGTTATTGTTTGATGAATAATGTTCTATGTGTGGTCTCGAATGGTATTTGAGCATTCCCTTTAGGGTGTGTTTCAGTGGTCTATTCCGGATTACTCGGTGTACTATTCCGAGTAAACCTAATATGAGGCGGAATGGTTTTACTTTTGAATGAAACGAAACCGGAATCGTTGGTACGACCTTCACCTAAAGTTTAGCAACACACAGCTTTGGAAGTGTGCGATTTGTTCGATCAATTATGTCAGACGTTTTTAGAGCTGTTGTCAGCTTCGCTGTTGATGAATTGAATGACAATACATGTGAATTACTTTCTTCATTTAACGTTTCTTCAGCCTCGACATCATCAACTATTACGCTCTTCTGGTTGGGGCTGCTAGATCCCGAAGAACATAGCAAGATATTTGGCTACGCGGAACTGACTGCTCCAATGTACTCCCTATCGGACTTTCAGTCACATTTTCGTCTAACTAGAGGGGCTTTTCAGCTCTTATTAGATAAGCTGGGTAACAATCTCATTGCAGAAATTCCACATGGGGGAAAACCCGAAGTCTCTGCAGAAAAACAGCTTTTGATAACTATATGGCTTCTATCTAATCAGGAGTCATTCCGATCAGTCGCGGATCGATTTGGTATTGGAAAGGGTACGGCTCATAGGGTGTTAATGAAAGTATGTGGTGTTATCAACATGTTAATGATGCCAGAGTACATTAAGTGGCCGTGTCCCCAGAGCATGCAACGCTTGAGTCAGTCGACAAGTGTTCCCGGAATGGTTGGTGCAATTGACGGGAGTCACATCCGAATTCAAGTTCCACACAAAGACCCAGAGTGCTACTTCAATCGTAAAAAGTTTCCCTCGATCATTATTCAAGCCGTCTGTGACTATCAGCTGCGGTTTCTTGATATATTCGTTGGTTATCCAGGGTCAGTGAACGATGCGCGAGTTTTACGAAATTCGCAGCTCTTCATTGCCGCTGAGGCTGGTGGGTTGTTTCCGAAAGATACATTTTTGGTCGGAGATGCAGCTTATCCATTAAAGTCATGGATTATGAGTCCTTTTCGAGACAACGGGTTTTTGACAAGACAACAGAAAAAATTCAATACAGCTATCTCTTCCGAGCGCAGTGTCATCGAGCGAACATTTGGACTTTTGAAAGGTCGTTTCAGGAGACTCAGATGTATTGACATGACTCGAACTGATTTGATACCTGATATTATTTGCAGTGCATGTTGTCTTCACAATTTCTGCCTGAAGGAAAACGTGGACAACCCAAACGACATAGCATCGCTGATCCAACTCGAAGAGGCAGGGGGTGACAGTTTCGCACAAGCTCCACAGTTGGCTACGTTTGATAGCGACGAGAGCGAACGTCGCAGAACTGAATTAATGGATATTCTAATCCCATCATAGATTTAAACATTGCAGAATAAAAGATGGGCCATGAATATATATGGAAATTAAATAGTGGTTATAAACTAATGTAATTGTTCTTCAATAAAATATATAGTGTCTAGCTCATAGCTGCATTGGATCGAATATCGTACTATTCAATATTATTGAGGGTGTCACACGTCGCAGGGACGAAGTGTATCCCCAAACTTTCGTTAAAATTTTTAACAGATGGAAATTCCATGTCTGGTACACACAGCTTTAATTGGAAATGTTATGCCACATAGGCCTATAAGTTGGAATTGTACTCACTGTTTGAATTTCCAACCAATTAATAGTGGTTGTTTTAGACCAACAGTGCTCAGCATATAGTTGAAAATAGTGTAGTATAGTATCCCCCCGTGTAACTAACTGTTGTTTAGATAGTGCATGCGTATGTGACACTCTCATTTTCAAGAAACATGAATCACGCCATATATACCCTCCTGAATACTGAGTTAACCCTTTACCCAACAAAACGGCCAAAAACGCCCAAATAAAGCTTCAACAGCCTCAAATATCTTCCGTCTGTCTCAATAACACCATACAAATATGGATATCATTGGAACCGGTTCATTGACCACATTGTGATGGCTACAGTTATGCCCTGTGCCAATGCATTCTCTTATATATGCGAGTCGACCATAGGTCGCCTCGCATATAAAAGAGAATGCATTGGCCTAAAAAAAATCCATTTTTAACACTTTTTTACCATTTTTTCTTTCATTCTTTAACAATTTTATAATTTTTTCTTACATTTTTTAACAATTTTTATAATATTTTTCTACATTTCTTTGACAATTTTATCATTTTTAATATGTGTTAAGCCAATGCATTCTCTTATATATGCGAGGCGACCTGTGGTCGACTCGCACATATAAGAGAATACATTGGCACATGGCCGTTCTGTTGGGTAAAGGGTTAAAGCACCGATAGTGTTTTTACTCCATTACAGATACATAATCCGATTTAACGTTCCTAATATATATATTTATTATTTTTTTCACCACCTGGAATATTTGGCGGCCTAGCAAAACTCTCGATTGGGTCCATGGAATCGGATTGTGTACCTTTAACTACCCAACATATATATATGTATCTTTCTGTGCCAGTTTATATGGACATGGGTGACTTCCTCTCTGTGTTTGTGTTGGTGTCCTGTGTCACTTTATATATATATAAATCGACACAAGATGGATAACTCTATATATATGTCCAACGTACACACTTCACCTAAACGTATACACTATTAGACTATATATGTACCATTATTTTAACATCTTAAGAACCTTGAATATGTCATAAGTTTGAACTTTTCGACAGATAAAGACTCATAATATAGCCTAATATGTGTATACCACGAAGCTAACAATGGATTTAGTTAGTCGAGCGGAAATTGGATTGATTCGTTCTTAAATATAGGGGGGTATAGGGCCAACCATATATATTGGTTTGTTTTAATAGTGCATTTGGTCCAGCGTACATGATCATCATGATAAATGCCCCCACCCCGATAGAGAAAGCTCAACTGGCACATAAAAGGTTACATATTATTAAAATTGATGGGGGAGGGGTGTTAACATAATTTCATATATATGTATAATGCTCATATGGGTCCATGGGAATGAAATTATAATTTATCACCCATGGCTATAAGAACAATAACTCCGCATTACCAGTACATATGAAGATTTGACTTTAATGGCAAACGATAAGCACTATATATTATCAATGCAATTTGTTTAAGAACTAATCTTTCTTCGCAACCAATACATCGATCAGTCTGTCCATTCTTTCCATCCTTTCTCTGTGCATCATCAGCAGGTCTGCTCTCAATCCTTCAACTGCCTTTAGCTGCGATTCCTGACATTTTTCTATTTTGTTCGCGAGAACAGACTTCCAACATGATTTCTTTCTTTTCTGTGGGGGTTCCACGTCTTCTGCCTCTTCTATTTGGTCGTCGTGTTGTCCCTCGACCTCAACTGGTGCCGAATGTTCTTCAGTGGAAGCTAGGTCTTTGTGACTATCTTGACTATTTGCTGTCACATCCTTCTCCGTGGGAACAGCTTGGGCTGGTAATGAAGACATAACTTTTAAAGGGTGAACATTGGTCTTGCAGCCAATTATCTCAGACAACTCCTCGTAAAACGGGCACTTCTTCAAGTTCTTCTTCGTTGCAGCATTGGTGCCGGAAAGTTTATTAGAATCCTCAGTACGTTTAAATGCAGCTGTGAGGCTTTTCCACTTATTCTCACACTGCGAGGCCGTGATGTTTGCAGGAATGTTATTTGCGATAAGTCGCCATACGTTCTTCTTTCTTATTTTACCACTAGTAAACATCTCTTGGTTGCATTTATACAAGTCGATCAAGGATTTTGTTAGATTAGTTGTCCACATCATTTTGGTTGAAATATCTTCTGACGCTGTCTGGTCAATTGATTTTGATGGGATTGGCTCTGTTGGTTGAGGTTGTGGCATAATAATATGACAAGTATTCTCGACATTCTCCGGCGGTATCGAATCTGCAGTTTGTTCTGGTGGGTATGTGGGCTCATTCTCAACACCGACACAAATAACTTTATCAAAACCAGCCATATCAATTAGCAAGTTAATCACCCATGGGTGTATTTGCTGGATAGCCTCCTTTCCCTTATCATTCAATTTTGCAATGACACTCTCGTAGACTGTAACATTTTCAGAATGTAAGTAGACTGTACCTTTATACCCTGACGCATATAACTTATCACACTCTTCCTGGTTAACAGCCAAGTATCCACCGAGCAGTGCTTCGCTAACATATTTGTGAAACGGCTTTGGTATGAAATCTGTTAGTGGTCCCATGGCCCCCAATTGATCACCGGAACAACTCTGTGCCATTATTAAATTACAATTTATCACAACCCGAAAGGGTTGTTTTACGGTATTGCGTAAATGACGCAAGTATAGTTGTGACGTCAGTAATTTCTATACCCCATCAACATGAAACAAGAAATTCAATTAATTGAGGAAAAACACCCACTGTCCCGAGTGGTATTGATAAGCTATTGGAGGGTCTTCCACTTCGCATGCAAAATAGCAAAATATTATTAATTGATGACTGATGTACATGTACAGTACACACATAGTAATAACAATTAACGTTATGATTTGAAACTAACCATGATAGGATATTGACAGTGAGGTGGTTTTAACTATTACGAGTGGTATTAGTAATAATAGTACCATTCTAGCATAATATATGTGTACATGATGTATGGGAAATATTAAAGGACAAAACAATAGTTACAATACAATTATATATTTTTTTTTAATTAATCGCAAGAAGAGCTAATTGTGCTTAAGCACAATAAGGGAATCTCTATTGTGCTTAAGCGCAATAAGGATATATTTAACTGTGCTTAAGCGCAATAATGGAATTTACAAATTGCGCTTATATAATAAAACCCAATAAGGAATCTCTTAATAAGGAATATATTATATATAGTACATAAACTCCCTATAATTCAGGTGGTGTAGTCCATCTCCATGGTACAATGGGTGGAACAAATATAGGATTATTCTACTATTTGCACAAGGGTGATCTAATGAGAGATATTAATTGCGCTTAAGTGCAATATTGATGTAATTTCGCTTACGTGTAATAAGGAATGTCTTATTACTCTTAAGCGCAATAAGAATATTCCTTATTGCACAGGAATATCACATTGTGCTTAAGCGCAATAAGGTATCTCTAACTGCGCTTAAGCACAATAACTGAAGGAATATTCTTATTGGGCTTGAGCTCAATTAGAGATTCCTTAAGTTATTGCAGTTAATCGAAATTGTCTATTAAATGTCAAGTTGGTTTCCCATAGAGATCATCAACGATGTCTATGCGCAAGGGACCTACGCCAGTCTTCTATGTTGGGATTCCAATTGTTGGCTTATTAAATATGCACATATGCTTAAGATACAGTCGTGCGCGAAGCGTGCTCCCGTAGGTCGGGTTTTGTATCCCAGTGAATTAAAATATCATTGAAATAATCGGCCCCCCCCCCCATCCAATAAACATCCATATATTGAATATACATGTTTTTGGAGCAGAATTAGATAGTCCATATTGTACGCCATCATGGAATTTAATTTTTTTATTTAATTTTCACACATAGTTATTAGTTATGTGGATGGCGTTCTCATTAAACATCACACCCGTATATTGATTATGTGGATAGAGTTATCATTAAACCTCACATCCTTATATTGGTTACAGTAATGCCCAAAGTAATTGACCACTTAACCAGAGCAGAATTATTGGTAATTTTTCAGGATTTAAAATCCTGAAAAATTAACCATAATTCTGCTGTGGTTAAGTGGTCAATTACTTTGGACATTACTGTATGTGGATGGAGTTATCATTACACCTCACATCCTTATATTGGTTAAGTTATGTAGATGTGAGTTATCATTAAACCTCACATCAGTGTGTTGGGGATTTTGGACCTTGACTTGGGACCTTTGGTTTTTAACGCAACAAATGCGAGTACACCTTATACACAAGTTTCTTGGATAAGATGAGTTTGAAGCCTGCTTACATTTCGAAATGTTGTCAGTTTTGTATCGTCTGCAGCAGAACTCGGCATGTTGAAGCAAAAGTTACAAGAGATAAAATATGTACGTAACGAGACTATAATACAAATGAAAAAATAAATTGAGGGAGGAGTGGGCGATACAGGGAACTAAGGGTTGAACCGATATAAATTTGTAGAGCGATAACGACCAATGTTGACATATCATGCATCTCAACTCTACTGTTGCGGCAATGATATAAAATTGGGGGGGGGGGGTCTGAAATTATCTCTTACTCTATAGATGGCACCAGGATTATATAGAAAGGAATTGCAATTGATATACGTATACCGTATACTATAGTAATACCATAGACATATAAGTAAAATTATCACGTGATAAAATATTACGTAACTTGACTATAGCGATGAAAAAAAAAAAATTGGACCGGGATTAGAGGTTAGGTTGGTTATATGTGGATAATTGGATATGGAATTCATACCGATGAGACGATAAAAATTAGTGGAGCGATAAAGACCAATGTTGACACTTAGTCAGGCTACATGGGGGTTGATACGATAGACCGAAATGTAAATTTTTGAACAAACGAGAAAACACAAGCGAAGATAGCACAACGAGCCCATTACTGGAATGACTTTGATGTCAAAGCAGTCAAAAGAAGAAGAATAACAACAACAACTTGTTTTGAACTTGGATTTGGAAGTTTAAAACTGAAAATCAGTCAGTCGGAAAAAGAAACTCAATGACGAATCTGTGACTGAAAAAAAATATGAAAATGAAGGTCACTGGAGTGAAATGTGGACTGGTCTGTGCAGACTGATCACCACCGCGATTTGACTTGTTCTGTTATTTATTGATTACAGATTAGTAAATTTAGTTATCAGCTCAGCCTCACCCACTCACTGTGAATGTGACTCAGGTCAAAATTCAATTCTAGCCATCTACAGAGCAGTCAACACACAGATGTAACAAACATGTAAAACCCAGTGAATTGGTGACTAACAAAGTGAGTCGTTTATCT
This sequence comes from Siphonodentalium dalli, assembly GCA_032622095.1. Lineage (NCBI taxonomy): Eukaryota > Metazoa > Mollusca > Scaphopoda > Gadilida > Siphonodentaliidae > Siphonodentalium > Siphonodentalium dalli. The sequence continues at coordinate 94,592,803 of CP136068.1, forward strand.
TCTTGTTGAGCGAAGGAAAAGAAGAATATCTCCCAATCCCAACTGGTCTCGGCACACTGCAGAGTTCATGCGCAGTGACTGGTGAGAGGATATGCTTCTGGGCCAACTTTCCATCTGTGTGTAAGAATTCTGTTTCCTGTGATGGATACATCAAGTTAAATATAATAATTATAATGCACGGTGATAAGTTTTAGCATTCTCACATATTAAATAATTCATGATTTTAACACTGTGTTCTCGATTTAGACCTTAAGCATTAAGCGGGAGCTTGACCAGCATGGCTAGCATATATATTAACTAGTGGCTATTTGTGGAAAAAATATTAAATATAGCCCTGCGTACTTGCTATTGTCGACTTGACACATCGAGATTGGAATAATATGTATGCTAAACATAATAATTCCAGGCAACTTAGTTGAACTGTCACGACCTTCTAGTTATACATGACTAATGAGGCAATCATATAAATGTTTAATCTAGTAGCATTTTCTCAGACCATGCCATGAACATCTATGTATCTATGCCTGTCAAGAATAATGCCATTCCTCCCGGGCAATTATTAAAATGTTTGTATACTATCAGATGCCTATTAACCAATAGTGGCAGCCTGTGTCGCATGATTAGTAATTTTAGATAAAATTCTCAACGATGATTAAGTTTTTTGACGAAGAGACATGTATAGAATTAAATTGAAATAGAATTAAATAGAATTAAATTTCCATCAATATTGTTAATTTCAGTCTAGGTCTCCGCTATTACTATTATTGACCATCACAATGCTTAGACATCTGAGAGTACGATAAAAGCTCATAAAAGTCACGAACAAGCATGCAATCTCGAGCTGGGACCACCCTTAATACTTGTTTCTTATCATCTACTTCACAGAAGGGGTCACCCCTAAGTAGTAACCATATAGGAAATGCACAGAACATACCACTATTGCACAATGACATCAGTTTGTTTGATCTAAATTATTTATCTACTCCAGCCCCAAAACAATAGTCATTTGGCAAATTATCTCATTCCTTTTTGAAGTGCCTATCATCTACTGAAGTTGGACCCTACCATAGGCCATAAATTATGTCTCATTGAGTCATTGTGCCCAATCTACGTAACCCTTTATTCATAAAAATGTATTCAGTATTATATGTGAATTTATCCAACAAAGATATTTTTCGCTTAAAGGTCCTCAATGATTCAATCCGAATCAATAGTCCCCATATCATCAGATTCCAACAACAAGAAGATTTTTTGAAATGCCGCTTCAGTTGACAGAATCGATAAATTGCTCCAAAAAAAACTGCAGTCAATTATAGCATAAAATTGACAAAAACTTGTAATTTATTAACTTTGTGCTCAACGAATATTGCTCATTTGTCAAACATCTGACAAACACAAAAAAACAGTTGATTTTAGAATTATCTATCTTCATCTGCAATTTGGTCAGAAAAAGTATTCTCGTCTGCTGTTTGCTGGGCCACTTAAAATTAAAATGATAGATTTTAAAAATCGGTATCTGATCACTCTGAGCTTTGATGTTGTGGGTTCCTCGACTTGAATCAAATATTTTTCACCTCCGAAGTCAAGGAAATAATAATCTGCGAGGGTTAATTCGGATTGAGTACCTTTAAAATTGCAAAAATTAAATTAAAATAATTTTGCCTTGAAAATTGGTCGCTTGACCAGATTCAACCTTCACCTGATGATTGCATTTTGAAGAAATATAGTAAAATGTGCTATATGGTTAATATCGCTTGACTGGCGCCATGAATATTGGTCTGGAAATTAGAGAAATGTTAGAGGCAATATCTCACTCTGACCCATGTCTAACTGTGGCCCACATTCCTCTATATCTGGTGCTGCGACATATTCTCGTGCAAATAGGTTTATTTGTACCTAAATATTCACATATGTTCATATTTTTTTTATTCATTTAAATCAAAATTTAGAAAAACTAACGCCATTATACACTCTGCCAGGGAACCCTGAGTCACCACACCAAATTTCGTTGAAATCTGGGCACCAAAATTAACAAAGACGCGTTGGTCTCAACTTTACTCCAGTCTTATATGTGTATATATAAGCAGTCCCATGAGACATGTATTCATTTATTGATGGACGTGTCATGGGCTCTTCATACAGGATCGCGTTCATTATTTCGAAGGTTCCATATTCCAAAGGTTCTTAGTCAGACATCGAAGGTTCGCTATTCTGAAGGTTTGCTATTCTGGGCGTATTTAACCAGAAAAGGTGGACAACTCTAATACCAAGTAGTTATTATTACCACGATTTTACAGTTATCCATCTTTATCTGGAAGACCGCCCGTTTGACCTCGTCCTTATGGCACGATCAGGCCCAGAAACAATAAAACTATCAAACTGCAAAGATCGATATCTAATTACTCTGAACTTTGATGGGTGGGTTCCTCGACACTAATCAAATATTTTTTTCCCCACCGAAACCAAAGAAAGAGTTATTTAGCAGCGTCTTATCGGATTGAGTACCTTTAAGTTATTTCCTTCATTAAAAGAGTCTTATGATAAAGAACCCTCTCAAAACTTTAGAATATAAAATTAAACTTCAAAATAACAAGTTATAAAATCCTTCTGAATATCGAGGAATATAGAGAACCTTGGGAATGGCGAAACTTCGGTATAATGAACCTTGGGAATAGCGATCCTTTGGACACAGAGTGACATGTCGCCGTCCTACGGTCCATACGTACTGGCGTGATCGTATATATCCCAAGTTGGCCAGAAATACAGGTACTCCTATGAAACATACATTTATCATTTTATAGATGGACGTACGTGTTTTGGGTTGTCCATACGTATTGACGTAATCATATTAAATCAGTCTTGAAGTTATTCTATTGATAATTCGAAAATCGAAAAAGTCAGACTACGTCTATATTTCCGGTGAAGTGCGCATGCCATTTTAAAATCTAAACCCAATAACCCTCTCCTCGACTGGTTTAAATAGTTTACATCGGAATAGTATTCCGGAATACAGATCGACCATTGGAACGACCCAGAGCTATATTCGAGTCGTCTGCGCATGCTCAATATGAACCGAGTAATCCGGAATGGTCCACTGAAACGCACACTTTGGGTGTGTTTCAGTGGTCTATTCCGGATTACTCGGTGTACTATTCCGAGTAAACCTAATATGAGGCGGAATGGTTTTACTTTTGAATGAAACGAAACCGGAATCGTTGGTACGACCTTCACCTAAAGTTTAGCAACACACAGCTTTGGAAGTGTGCGATTTGTTCGATCAATTATGTCAGACGTTTTTAGAGCTGTTGTCAGCTTCGCTGTTGATGAATTGAATGACAATACATGTGAATTACTTTCTTCATTTAACGTTTCTTCAGCCTCGACATCATCAACTATTACGCTCTTCTGGTTGGGGCTGCTAGATCCCGAAGAACATAGCAAGATATTTGGCTACGCGGAACTGACTGCTCCAATGTACTCCCTATCGGACTTTCAGTCACATTTTCGTCTAACTAGAGGGGCTTTTCAGCTCTTATTAGATAAGCTGGGTAACAATCTCATTGCAGAAATTCCACATGGGGGAAAACCCGAAGTCTCTGCAGAAAAACAGCTTTTGATAACTATATGGCTTCTATCTAATCAGGAGTCATTCCGATCAGTCGCGGATCGATTTGGTATTGGAAAGGGTACGGCTCATAGGGTGTTAATGAAAGTATGTGGTGTTATCAACATGTTAATGATGCCAGAGTACATTAAGTGGCCGTGTCCCCAGAGCATGCAACGCTTGAGTCAGTCGACAAGTGTTCCCGGAATGGTTGGTGCAATTGACGGGAGTCACATCCGAATTCAAGTTCCACACAAAGACCCAGAGTGCTACTTCAATCGTAAAAAGTTTCCCTCGATCATTATTCAAGCCGTCTGTGACTATCAGCTGCGGTTTCTTGATATATTCGTTGGTTATCCAGGGTCAGTGAACGATGCGCGAGTTTTACGAAATTCGCAGCTCTTCATTGCCGCTGAGGCTGGTGGGTTGTTTCCGAAAGATACATTTTTGGTCGGAGATGCAGCTTATCCATTAAAGTCATGGATTATGAGTCCTTTTCGAGACAACGGGTTTTTGACAAGACAACAGAAAAAATTCAATACAGCTATCTCTTCCGAGCGCAGTGTCATCGAGCGAACATTTGGACTTTTGAAAGGTCGTTTCAGGAGACTCAGATGTATTGACATGACTCGAACTGATTTGATACCTGATATTATTTGCAGTGCATGTTGTCTTCACAATTTCTGCCTGAAGGAAAACGTGGACAACCCAAACGACATAGCATCGCTGATCCAACTCGAAGAGGCAGGGGGTGACAGTTTCGCACAAGCTCCACAGTTGGCTACGTTTGATAGCGACGAGAGCGAACGTCGCAGAACTGAATTAATGGATATTCTAATCCCATCATAGATTTAAACATTGCAGAATAAAAGATGGGCCATGAATATATATGGAAATTAAATAGTGGTTATAAACTAATGTAATTGTTCTTCAATAAAATATATAGTGTCTAGCTCATAGCTGCATTGGATCGAATATCGTACTATTCAATATTATTGAGGGTGTCACACGTCGCAGGGACGAAGTGTATCCCCAAACTTTCGTTAAAAGTTTTAACAGATGGAAATTCCATGTCTGGCACACACAGCTTTAATTGGAAATGTTATGCCACATAGGCCTATAAGTTGGAATTGTACTCACTGTTTGAATTTCCAACCAATTAATAGTGGTTGTTTTAGACCAACAGTGCTCAGCATATAGTTGAAAATAGTGTAGTATAGTATCCCCCCGTGTAACTAACTGTTGTTTAGATAGTGCATGCGTATGTGACACTCTCATTTTCAAGAAACATGAATCACGCCATATATACCCTCCTGAATACTGAGTTAACCCTTTACCCAACAAAACGGCCAAAAACGCCCAAATAAAGCTTCAACAGCCTCAAATATCTTCCGTCTGTCTCAATAACACCATACAAATATGGATATCATTGGAACCGGTTCATTGACCACATTGTGATGGCTACAGTTATGCCCTGTGCCAATGCATTCTCTTATATATGCGAGTCGACCATAGGTCGCCTCGCATATAAAAGAGAATGCATTGGCCTAAAAAAATCCATTTTTAACACTTTTTTACCATTTTTTCTTTCATTCTTTAACAATTTTATAATTTTTTCTTACATTTTTTAACAATTTTTATAATATTTTTCTACATTTCTTTGACAATTTTATCATTTTTAATATGTGTTAAGCCAATGCATTCTCTTATATATGCGAGGCGACCTGTGGTCGACTCGCACATATAAGAGAATACATTGGCACATGGCCGTTCTGTTGGGTAAAGGGTTAAAGCACCGATAGTGTTTTTACTCCATTACAGATACATAATCCGATTTAACGTTCCTAATATATATATTTATTATTTTTTTCACCACCTGGAATATTTGGCGGCCTAGCAAAACTCTCGATTGGGTCCATGGAATCGGATTGTGTACCTTTAACTACCCAACATATATATATGTATCTTTCTGTGCCAGTTTATATGGACATGGGTGACTTCCTCTCTGTGTTTGTGTTGGTGTCCTGTGTCACTTTATATATATATAAATCGACACAAGATGGACAACTCTATATATATGTCCAACGTACACACTTCACCTAAACGTATACACTATTAGACTATATATGTACCATTATTTTAACATCTTAAGAACCTTGAATATGTCATAAGTTTGAACTTTTCGACAGATCAAGACTCATAATATAGCCTAATATGTGTATACCACGAAGCTAACAATGGATTTAGTTAGTCGAGCGGAAATTGGATTGATTCGTTCTTAAATATAGGGGGGTATAGGGCCAACCATATATATTGGTTTGTTTTAATAGTGCATTTGGTCCAGCGTACATGATCATCATGATAAATGCCCCCACCCCGATAGAGAAAGCTCAACTGGCACATAAAAGGTTACATATTATTAAAATTGATGGGGGAGGGGTGTTAACATAATTTCATATATATGTATAATGCTCATATGGGTCCATGGGAATGAAATTATAATTTATCACCCATGGCTATAAGAACAATAACTCCGCATTACCAGTACATATGAAGATTTGACTTTAATGGCAAACGATAAGCACTATATATTATCAATGCAATTTGTTTAAGAACTAATCTTTCTTCGCAACCAATACATCGATCAGTCTGTCCATTCTTTCCATCCTTTCTCTGTGCATCATCAGCAGGTCTGCTCTCAATCCTTCAACTGCCTTTAGCTGCGATTCCTGACATTTTTCTATTTTGTTCGCGAGAACAGACTTCCAACATGATTTCTTTCTTTTCTGTGGGGGTTCCACGTCTTCTGCCTCTTCTATTTGGTCGTCGTGTTGTCCCTCGACCTCAACTGGTGCCGAATGTTCTTCAGTGGAAGCTAGGTCTTTGTGACTATCTTGACTATTTGCTGTCACATCCTTCTCCGTGGGAACAGCTTGGGCTGGTAATGAAGACATAACTTTTAAAGGGTGAACATTGGTCTTGCAGCCAATTATCTCAGACAACTCCTCGTAAAACGGGCACTTCTTCAAGTTCTTCTTCGTTGCAGCATTGGTGCCGGAAAGTTTATTAGAATCCTCAGTACGTTTAAATGCAGCTGTGAGGCTTTTCCACTTATTCTCACACTGCGAGGCCGTGATGTTTGCAGGAATGTTATTTGCGATAAGTCGCCATACGTTCTTCTTTCTTATTTTACCACTAGTAAACATCTCTTGGTTGCATTTATACAAGTCGATCAAGGATTTTGTCAGATTAGTTGTCCACATCATTTTGGTTGAAATATCTTCTGACGCTGTCTGGTCAATTGATTTTGATGGGATTGGCTCTGTTGGTTGAGGTTGTGGCATAATAATATGACAAGTATTCTCGACATTCTCCGGCGGTATCGAATCTGCAGTTTGTTCTGGTGGGTATGTGGGCTCATTCTCAACACCGACACAAATAACTTTATCAAAACCAGCCATATCAATTAGCAAGTTAATCACCCATGGGTGTATTTGCTGGATAGCCTCCTTTCCCTTATCATTCAATTTTGCAATGACACTCTCGTAGACTGTAACATTTTCAGAATGTAAGTAGACTGTACCTTTATACCCTGACGCATATAACTTATCACACTCTTCCTGGTTAACAGCCAAGTATCCACCGAGCAGTGCTTCGCTAACATATTTGTGAAACGGCTTTGGTATGAAATCTGTTAGTGGTCCCATGGCCCCCAATTGATCACCGGAACAACTCTGTGCCATTATTAAATTACAATTTATCACAACCCGAAAGGGTTGTTTTACGGTATTGCGTAAATGACGCAAGTATAGTTGTGACGTCAGTAATTTCTATACCCCATCAACATGAAACAAGAAATTCAATTAATTGAGGAAAAACACCCACTGTCCCGAGTGGTATTGATAAGCTATTGGAGGGTCTTCCACTTCGCATGCAAAATAGCAAAATATTATTAATTGATGACTGATGTACATGTACAGTACACACATAGTAATAACAATTAACGTTATGATTTGAAACTAACCATGATAGGATATTGACAGTGAGGTGGTTTTAACTATTACGAGTGGTATTAGTAATAATAGTACCATTCTAGCATAATATATGTGTACATGATGTATGGGAAATATTAAAGGACAAAACAATAGTTACAATACAATTATATATTTTTTTTTAATTAATCGCAAGAAGAGCTAATTGTGCTTAAGCACAATAAGGGAATCTCTATTGTGCTTAAGCGCAATAAGGATATATTTAACTGTGCTTAAGCGCAATAATGGAATTTACAAATTGCGCTTATATAATAAAACCCAATAAGGAATCTCTTAATAAGGAATATATTATATATAGTACATAAACTCCCTATAATTCAGGTGGTGTAGTCCATCTCCATGGTACAATGGGTGGAACAAATATAGGATTATTCTACTATTTGCACAAGGGTGATCTAATGAGAGATATTAATTGCGCTTAAGTGCAATATTGATGTAATTTCGCTTACGTGTAATAAGGAATGTCTTATTACTCTTAAGCGCAATAAGAATATTCCTTATTGCACAGGAATATCACATTGTGCTTAAGCGCAATAAGGTATCTCTAACTGCGCTTAAGCACAATAACTGAAGGAATATTCTTATTGGGCTTGAGCTCAATTAGAGATTCCTTAAGTTATTGCAGTTAATCGAAATTGTCTATTAAATGTCAAGTTGGTTTCCCATAGAGATCATCAACGATGTCTATGCGCAAGGGACCTACGCCAGTCTTCTATGTTGGGATTCCAATTGTTGGCTTATTAAATATGCACATATGCTTAAGATACAGTCGTGCGCGAAGCGTGCTCCCGTAGGTCGGGTTTTGTATCCCAGTGAATTAAAATATCATTGAAATAATCGGCGGCCCCCCCCCCCCCCATCCAATAAACATCCATATATTGAATATACATGTTTTTGGAGCAGAATTAGATAGTCCATATTGTACGCCATCATGGAATTTAATTTTTTTATTTAATTTTCACACATAGTTATTAGTTATGTGGATGGCGTTCTCATTAAACATCACACCCGTATATTGATTATGTGGATAGAGTTATCATTAAACCTCACATCCTTATATTGGTTACAGTAATGCCCAAAGTAATTGACCACTTAACCAGAGCAGAATTATTGGTAATTTTTCAGGATTTAAAATCCTGAAAAATTAACCATAATTCTGCTGTGGTTAAGTGGTCAATTACTTTGGACATTACTGTATGTGGATGGAGTTATCATTACACCTCACATCCTTATATTGGTTAAGTTATGTAGATGTGAGTTATCATTAAACCTCACATCAGTGTGTTGGGGATTTTGGACCTTGACTTGGGACCTTTGGTTTTTAACGCAACAAATGCGAGTACACCTTATACACAAGTTTCTTGGATAAGATGAGTTTGAAGCCTGCTTACATTTCGAAATGTTGTCAGTTTTGTATCGTCTGCAGCAGAACTCGGCATGTTGAAGCAAAAGTTACAAGAGATAAAATATGTACGTAACGAGACTATAATACAAATGAAAAAATAAATTGAGGGAGGAGTGGGCGATACAGGGAACTAAGGGTTGAAACGATATAAATTTGTAGAGCGATAACGACCAATGTTGACATATCATGCATCTCAACTCTACTGTTGCGGCAATGATATAAAATTGGGGGGGGGGGGGGGGGGGTCTGAAATTATCTCTTACTCTATAGATGGCACCAGGATTATATAGAAAGGAATTGCAATTGATATACGTATACCGTATACTATAGTAATACCATAGACATATAAGTAAAATTATCACGTGATAAAATATTACGTAACTTGACTATAGCGATGAAAAAAAAAAAATTGGACCGGGATTAGAGGTTAGGTTGGTTATATGTGGATAATTGGATATGGAATTCATACCGATGAGACGATAAAAATTAGTGGAGCGATAAAGACCAATGTTGACACTTAGTCAGGCTACATGGGGGTTGATACGATAGACCGAAATGTAAATTTTTGAACAAACGAGAAAACACAAGCGAAGATAGCACAACGAGCCCATTACTGGAATGACTTTGATGTCAAAGCAGTCAAAAGAAGAAGAATAACAACAACAACTTGTTTTGAACTTGGATTTGGAAGTTTAAAACTGAAAATCAGTCAGTCGGAAAAAGAAACTCAATGACGAATCTGTGACTGAAAAAAAATATGAAAATGAAGGTCACTGGAGTGAAATGTGGACTGGTCTGTGCAGACTGATCACCACCGCGATTTGACTTGTTCTGTTATTTATTGATTACAGATTAGTAAATTTAGTTATCAGCTCAGCCTCACCCACTCACTGTGAATGTGACTCAGGTCAAAATTCAATTCTAGCCATCTACAGAGCAGTCAACACACAGATGTAACAAACATGTAAAACCCAGTGAATTGGTGACTAACAAAGTGAGTCGTTTATCTTCTTGTTGAGCGAAGGAAAAGAAGAATATCTCCCAATCCCAACTGGTCTCGGCACACTGCAGAGTTCATGCGCAGTGACTGGTGAGAGGATATGCTTCTGGGCCAACTTTCCATCTGTGTGTATGAATTCTGTTTCCTGTGATGGATACATCAAGTTAAATATAATAATTATAATGCACGGTGATAAGTTTTAGCATTCTCACATATTAAATAATTCATGATTTTAACACTGTGTTCTCGATTTAGACCTTAAGCATTAAGCGGGAGCTTGACCAGCATGGCTAGCATATATATTAACTAGTGGCTATTTGTGGAAAAAATATTAAATATAGCCCTGCGTACTTGCTATTGTCGACTTGACACATCGAGATTGGAATAATATGTATGCTAAACATAATAATTCCAGGCAACTTAGTTGAACTGTCACGACCTTCTAGTTATACATGACTAATGAGGCAATCATATAAATGTTTAATCTAGTAGCATTTTCTCAGACCATGCCATGAACATCTATGTATCTATGCCTGTCAAGAATAATGCCATTCCTCCCGGGCAATTATTAAAATGTTTGTATACTATCAGATGCCTATTAACCAATAGTGGCAGCCTGTGTCGCATGATTAGTAATTTTAGATAAAATTCTCAACGATGATTAAGTTTTTTGACGAAGAGACATGTATAGAATTAAATTGAAATAGAATTAAATAGAATTAAATTTCCATCAATATTGTTAATTTCAGTCTAGGTCTCCGCTATTACTATTATTGACCATCACAATGCTTAGACATCTGAGAGTACGATAAAAGCTCATAAAAGTCACGAACAAGCATGCAATCTCGAGCTGGGACCACCCTTAATACTTGTTTCTTATCATCTACTTCACAGAAGGGGTCACCCCTAAGTAGTAACCATATAGGAAATGCACAGAACATACCACTATTGCACAATGACATCAGTTTGTTTGATCTAAATTATTTATCTACTCCAGCCCCAAAACAATAGTCATTTGGCAAATTATCTCATTCCTTTTTGAAGTGCCTATCATCTACTGAAGTTGGACCCTACCATAGGCCATAAATTATGTCTCATTGAGTCATTGTGCCCAATCTACGTAACCCTTTATTCATAAAAATGTATTCAGTATTATATGTGAATTTATCCAACAAAGATATTTTTCGCTTAAAGGTCCTCAATGATTCAATCCGAATCAATAGTCCCCATATCATCAGATTCCAACAACAAGAAGATTTTTTGAAATGCCGCTTCAGTTGACAGAATCGATAAATTGCTCCAAAAAAAACTGCAGTCAATTATAGCATAAAATTGACAAAAACTTGTAATTTATTAACTTTGTGCTCAACGAATATTGCTCATTTGTCAAACATCTGACAAACACAAAAAAACAGTTGATTTTAGAATTATCTATCTTCATCTGCAATTTGGTCAGAAAAAGTATTCTCGTCTGCTGTTTGCTGGGCCACTTAAAATTAAAATGATAGATTTTAAAAATCGGTATCTGATCACTCTGAGCTTTGATGTTGTGGGTTCCTCGACTTGAATCAAATATTTTTCACCTCCGAAGTCAAGGAAATAATAATCTGCGAGGGTTAATTCGGATTGAGTACCTTTAAAATTGCAAAAATTAAATTAAAATAATTTTGCCTTGAAAATTGGTCGCTTGACCAGATTCAACCTTCACCTGATGATTGCATTTTGAAGAAATATAGTAAAATGTGCTATATGGTTAATATCGCTTGACTGGCGCCATGAATATTGGTCTGGAAATTAGAGAAATGTTAGAGGCAATATCTCACTCTGACCCATGTCTAACTGTGGCCCACATTCCTCTATATCTGGTGCTGCGACATATTCTCGTGCAAATAGGTTTATTTGTACCTAAATATTCACATATGTTCATATTTTGTTTATTCATTTAAATCAAAATTTAGAAAAACTAACGCCATTATACACTCTGCCAGGGAACCCTGAGTCACCACACCAAATTTCGTTGAAATCTGGGCACCAAAATTAACAAAGACGCGTTGGTCTCAACTTTACTCCAGTCTTATATGTGTATATATAAGCAGTCCCATGAGACATGTATTCATTTATTGATGGACGTGTCATGGGCTCTTCATACAGGATCGCGTTCATTATTTCGAAGGTTCCATATTCCAAAGGTTCTTAGTCAGACATCGAAGGTTCGCTATTCTGAAGGTTTGCTATTCTGGGCGTATTTAACCAGAAAAGGTGGACAACTCTAATACCAAGTAGTTATTATTACCACGATTTTACAGTTATCCATCTTTATCTGGAAGACCGCCCGTTTGACCTCGTCCTTATGGCACGATCAGGCCCAGAAACAATAAAACTATCAAACTGCAAAGATCGATATCTAATTACTCTGAACTTTGATGGGTGGGTTCCTCGACACTAATCAAATATTTTTTTCCCCACCGAAACCAAAGAAAGAGTTATTTAGCAGCGTCTTATCGGATTGAGTACCTTTAAGTTATTTCCTTCATTAAAAGAGTCTTATGATAAAGAACCCTCTCAAAACTTTAGAATATAAAATTAAACTTCAAAATAACAAGTTATAAAATCCTTCTGAATATCGAGGAATATAGAGAACCTTGGGAATGGCGAAACTTCGGTATAATGAACCTTGGGAATAGCGATCCTTTGGACACAGAGTGACATGTCGCCGTCCTACGGTCCATACGTACTGGCGTGATCGTATATATCCCAAGTTGGCCAGAAATACAGGTACTCCTATGAAACATACATTTATCATTTTATAGATGGACGTACGTGTTTTGGGTTGTCCATACGTATTGACGTAATCATATTAAATCAGTCTTGAAGTTATTCTATTGATAATTCGAAAATCGAAAAAGTCAGACTACGTCTATATTTCCGGTGAAGTGCGCATGCCATTTTAAAATCTAAACCCAATAACCCTCTCCTCGACTGGTTTAAATAGTTTACATCGGAATAGTATTCCGGAATACAGATCGACCATTGGAACGACCCAGAGCTATATTCGAGTCGTCTGCGCATGCTCAATATGAACCGAGTAATCCGGAATGGTCCACTGAAACGCACACTTTGCATTATCTGAATACCGGCACTTCCGGTGCATAGTGTCAAGGTCGTTCCTGGCGAAAGAATGGCTGAGAAAAATGTTAATAAAAGGACAGATCAACCGGACATACCTTGGCCGAACAACAAGGACGCATACGAATTGAAAGATGTTATAGGTAATTTATCTAGCTTTATTTTGGCGTTTAGTTTAATAATTTACTTTTTCAGTGCTTTTAATAACATTCAGAATTTCACCAAATTCTGGTGTTGAAGTTCAACTTCAAGTTGTGTTGAAATTTAATTTGAAGTTCAGTTTAACTCGGCCAATGCCAATGACCACCACTGCTGGGAGTGTGATGGCCGAGTGGTTATCGTGATTGACTACTGGCCAGAGGTTTCGCTTGGACCCCGATCAATTCACCTCGATCCTCGACAAAACAATAGTCGGGAGCTCTGAGCTTGCATAATAATGGCTATATAAACTTAATAAAGTACCGTGTATGCCTCGCTGAGGTGTCATTAAGTGTAATCCTCTCCCGCCCGGTGTCATGTACAGGGATGACACTGTTTTGATCATGCCGACCCATCGGGTGGGGACGTTAATGGCTGTCCCGTGTACAACCATGTGTGTACGTTTAAGAACGGTCCCTATTGTGGGCAATGATCCACAGGTTAATGGCAAAATTCCTGTCTAAATTCCTCCCTTCTTCTTTTTCTTCTTCCGATACAATGCAAATCCTCGCAGAAGGGTTCTGTAGGAATATTATCCCATTTGTGCGCAAAGGCGGATGAGGATGTCATTAAAAGCCAATTTTGATATTGGTGTACTGTATGTAAAACAAGGATATTCAGACTTTCATTTTTGAGGCGCCTGAAATTGAACACCAGCGAGTGATCGATTGCGCACCTAGGCCAAATACAGCGAGCGAAGTTGGCCGAACCTGATAACGATATTTTCAGTGTCTACCCTTAATCTTAAAAATAACGTCATGACGTTGAACATCCCTAACCCAGACAAGATTAGTTAATAATGTGTCCCATTTTCCGTTTTATTACCGCGTTGCGAGAATGCCTCTGTGATGTGTCGCGAGATCAAAGGTGCTGCGACCTAGTTACCAATTCCACAACTTTCCATTCACAGTGCGGTGTCAATCAACCCGCCCAGTAAATTATTTGAGGTCACACGGTGTCGAATGCACAATCTGTCTGAATGATTCGAAGCTAAAAATACATTTGAATGATTTCTATGTATGGCTTATGACGTCACATAAATTCCTGGAAAATCAAAGCGAGACCACGTTGCCGGGAGATGTTGATATTATTCTGTCAGCATGGAATCGGAGTATTAAATTGATTCTTTATTAATAATTATGAATTACAATTAGTATAGGAGCATGTACAATATAAAACATAGTGTGTAACATTCACTTGTGCTTATGGATAGTGGATTAAGCAGTGTTAATCCATCAAAGAGATTCACTGGACATCGATCGTGAGTTAACTAATTCAATTTACGCGGCATTTATGAATGTATTTCCGGCAATCCGCTGTTTATTTTATCTTGATAGAAACTGCGCGCCTGGGCCCAAAAACCAGCGAGCGAGACTATGCGCGCCTTCATTTTCTAAAAATGAAATTCTGGATATTGTGTACCGGTATATTACAAGTAAAATCATTGGGGCATAAGCTTCCAGTATGCTGTAGATATGTAGATAGAGTTACCTGCCTAACAGGGTATGTGTAAGTGTAGACCTAAAACATTCCAGGCCTATCGAGTTGAGTCCTAGTATGGTTCACAAGCGTGGTAAAATACTCCTCCAGGTAAGTAGATCATGCCATGAATCTCTACTATGGCTACTGCCCGTAGAGATCATATTCCACCAGTACAAAACCTGGGAACTTTTTGAAGTTTTGACAGGGAACCTTATTAAGTAATAAAAATAACACGGGGAAGATATTTCTTAGTGATTATCTGTTCCTTAATAGTGTACTTCACTATATAGTACAGGCGATATGTGAAGGTCCCAACTCGAAATTGCATGTTTTTCTGTAACTTTTGTGAGCCAATATCACAATAAACATTGAATTAATTACCCAGGAAAAGTTCCATAATTGTAAGAAACGCAAAGCAAAATCGCTCACAATTCACTTAAATCATGAAATTTCGAGTGAAGTACATTATTAAGAAAGAGATAATAACAAAGAAATATATTCCCTTTGTTATTTTTTCGATTATATAAGGTTCCCTGTCAAAACTTCAAAAAGTTCCCAGGTTTTTTACTGGTGGAATATGATCTCTGCGGGCGGTAGCCATTGTAGAGATTCATGGCATGATCTACCAGGTAAGTATATATGTAAAAGTACTAACATGTCCTACTAAAAATCAAATACCCCTACCTAGATTAACAATACTAACAAAAAGTCTATATAGCTGTGTGGGTGTGGATGTCAACATCGGGCCATCGGCGTTTCTCCTGACATAGGAGGTATTTACAATATAAGATAAGATAAGCCGTTACCGCAAGAACCTTGGACTTATTCCTAGCGCTATGCTAAGGTGCAACATTCGGGTATGTAGTGACGAGTAAGTACTGACATACCTTTTCTGGTGATTACGTCATTGATATATATCACAGGAGTTGTCAAAGCTCATGACATCGTATCCAAAAATAGTAGGGGTGGAATTCCACCGCCTAAGATGGTGGCACTTAATATTGGACTCTTGGCGGTGGAAGCGTTATGTCATGGAGTTGGACGGTCCCGACGGAACATTGAGTGAGTGGAATATCTGAGCCAGGTAGGAGACTACACAAGAACCTTCATATAGAAGTAACATCAAATTTGATAAAGTAGGGGTACAGCTATAAGGAAACAAGATGGGTTGCTGCTTTGTACTAGTATGTCACTGTTTCAGATTTGTTACATCTCTGCATCTACTTGATACTCCAGCGCCCTCAATGTGCTGAGGATTATATGGAGGCGCATGAAATTAAAAACTTAAAAGCTTGTTTTTTTGTTGATAATTTATTAAAAGGAGTTTGAGCTTCTTACTATTTGGAAACTGTCTGTTTGTTTACAGGTGGAAACATATGTTTTGTGAGTTCGGATTTGAAACTGTC
The DNA here is from genome assembly GCA_032622095.1 of Siphonodentalium dalli. NCBI lineage: Eukaryota > Metazoa > Mollusca > Scaphopoda > Gadilida > Siphonodentaliidae > Siphonodentalium > Siphonodentalium dalli. The sequence goes on from CP136068.1 coordinate 94,609,076, forward strand.
CATGTTGTGGCAGTTTAAGAATATGTCACCGGGGAGTTTGTTCCAATTTATGATTGTGCATGGGAGGAAGAAGGCTTCAAGGTAGTTTATATTGGCTTTAGCAGTAAGGAGGAACTTGTGGCCCATGGTAGGCACAATTTGGAGGTAGATGTCTACATCTTGGTGTTGAATATTGTATAGCATGACAAGAGAGGAGCCGATTCTTCTTTGCTGAAGGGTTTGCCAATTTAGTGTGTGGACTGTGGAGCAGAGTAAATATTAGGTTTATTTCTTTGAAAAACTTAAAACTTTTGGCAATGACAGTGTCCGCTACAGCTAAAGTACAGGCGGTCACCAAGTTAGTGGTAATGTTAACTTTCGGCATCCATCTCGGACAATAATCAAGAATACTTTGGCAAGATTTGTAATCAAAAATCATAAAAAAATGTAATTGAAAATACTGTACAATTTTTTAATTATTTGATTACAAATACAATACTTTTTTCTCCTAGAATTCTTGATTACAAATACAAATACCTCAAAATTTGTAATTATTACAAATGCAGAAAACGATTACCCCATATCTGACCGTTATTCCTACATGTATGTTGAGATTTCAGCATATTCATTATTTGTTATTTTATATTTTGAAAACTTCACTTTTAGGTGCAGGGGCTACCTCTATTGTTCAAGCTGCACAATGTGCCGCAAAAAACGAAAAAGTGGCTATAAAACGAATAAATCTAGAAAAATGCAACACAACAGTGGAGGAGCTTTTGGTAAGTTATCCTTTGATTATACCAAATGGGTTCTGATAGTTCTAAAATTATACATTAGAATGGTCTACCAGTATTCTTTTTTTTGTACGATTGTTTCTAAATTGATTATTTCCTAATTTTCTTAACTGCCTATAGTTAACTTCAATGGTGTACATGTATAGACTGTGAGCAAATTTTAGTTTATGATAGTACATGAACCTGGATTGACCCCAAAATGAATACTGATAGCACATTTGAAAGGGTTCCCGCACAGGCCTTAAATCCTTCAAAATTTGAGAGAATCAATTCATATCATTCTACAGCAATTCAGCTGCTTTTACAAGAATCAACCTGAGGATCAAGATTCTGATTCTTGTCAGATTTTAAGCCCTGCCACCACTGGCAACCAAATTGGTGAATGACCAATTGAACAAACTATTACTCAATGTTCTTTTTGTGGGTCTTTGACTCTTCTTACATTTTTCTATGGGGATTCTTATCCTTCTATATTTTGTGATATTTTCAGAAAGAAATCCAGGCTATGAGCCAATGCAAACACGAGAATGTCGTCACTTATTACACCTCATTTGTTGTGAAGGAGGAGCTATGGGTTGTGATGAAACTCTGCAGTGGAGGTGAGGATCTGTAAAATGCACATGACTCATTTGAACCTCAAAATTTATGTGTATGAAATTGGTATTAGGGACAATATATATGTTGATAAAAATACTTGAATTATCGAAGACCGTTTGGGGAAATAATGGCTGCCGCTGGTTGCCAGCAACTTAAATTAGATCCGGAGCTAGCCTTTGTGGAGGTGGAATGCTTCATTAGTGTGTGCCCCAAAAATAAAAAATAAAATCCTCGCTTGCATGGTTTCAAACAAATTTGGCCCTGAGTAACAGGAAATTGACTTTCCATGGCCTGACCGAGTGTAGTGGTACTTAATTGTTTCCATAAACTATGAATTTAGGAGGGCTAGGAACCAGGTTGGCTCAAATTAAAGTAGCCTTTAATAATAAATTCATTACTGCAACAATTATATGCAACAAATGAATGAATTTGAGCAATGGCTGAGTGCAAAATAGTTGAAAATACATTCATGTGCTCTATGAACGATGCAAACAACATGGTAATTATAATGAAAATGAATGTATGACTAAAGAAGTTAAAATCGCCCTGTTGGGGACCTCGTTCTGAAAATGTCCTGCACTATAATTTCAGGTCTCTATATGTCATGTCACTCTCTTGTTTCTATCTGTAGGTTCGATGTTGGATATAGTTAAGACCAGACTACGGTTTGGCGATTGTAAGCACGGAGTGTTGGATGAAGCCATCATTGCTACAGTATTAAAGGAAGTTCTCAAAGGACTCGACTACTTCCACAACAATGGTCAAATTCACAGGTTTGCAAGTTCCATAAGGCCACAACAATGACATAACCTGGTTTATGAACATTTGGGTTGAAAGATAGTAGATGTAGGAGGGGAAAAAAATAAAATTATTCATCACCACCATATTAACAACTGATAAAAAGCAGAATTGTCCATGAATTTCACAAGATTTTTGAATACGATAAGTTTTGCTTAAAGATGCATTATCCGAATTAACGCTCCTAAATTATTATTTCTTTGGCTTCGGGGGTAAAAAAAATTTGATTCGTATCGAGGAACCCACCCATCGAAGCTCAGAGTGATCAGATATCGATTTTTGAGGTTCGTTATTTCTCGAAATGTGCAATTATTTGTGGCCAGAAACACATCATCAAATGGACGGTCTTGGACAAAATTGCAGATGAAGATGGATAACTCTAAAAACAAGTTGTAATATGGCCAAATTTCGTAAATTCTCAAGTGATGATACGGCCATATTTCGTTTAACAAAATGTTGATAAATAACACGTTTTGGGAAATTTTATACGATAGTTGACAGTGGTTAGCATTATTTTGTTGCAATTAATCAATTCTGATAACTAAAGTGTATTTTGAAGAAATGTTGTTGCATCTTGATGATATGGGGACCCTCTGATCGGATTGAGTACCTTTTATATTATAAAATAAGTTGAGGTATTTCTTCCCATAAAACAGTATAAATAATGGAAAAGAAGGCGAAAGCAAAAAAGAGACCCTGCCATCAAATATTTTCCTCCCACCAAGCCTTGAAATAGGGTGTCTGTCAGTTGCAGAATGAGGTCCCCAGAGGGTGAATTTAGTGATACTACCCCGCATAGCAGGCTAGCATCACCAAATTCACCCTCTGGGGACCTCATTCTGCTTACACCTCAGCAGAATGAGGTTCCCAGAGGGTGAATTTGGTGATGCTAGCCCGCTATGCGGGGTAGCATCACTAAATTCACCCTCTGGGACCCTCATTCTGCAAATGACAGACACCCTACATGTATTTCAAGGCTTGCCTCCCACCCTGACCACATGCTTCACATTTTAATCAGTTTGAACATAAACAATGTATATAAAAAAGTTTTAGAATATTGAGGAAAAAGTTGTAGGCGGGCTTCATAAACCAGGCTATTAAATTACTGTTGCCTTAGCCGTTAAAATAAAATATCTGTGTGTCTCAGGCAATTAGATTGGGGAACCTCGTTTACGATTTAACCACGCCTCCGTAATTACTTCCTGGATACTGTCGCTAACTCTTGCAAGCGCTGGCGGCTGGGCGATTTATGAGGCTGTGAGCTACAGCGAGTGCATGGTGCTAATTGCCAGAATTGTTTGGGCATAAAATAAAAACGATATATAAAGGAGGGAAACAATATAATGTTTTGATATGATTTAAGACTGACTCAATTCATGTGTCAGGACACGTCTGCACACAATAATAATTAATAATGCGCCAGACAAAAATTATGCGAAATTATTTAGTCCTAAGTGATTTCTTTTTATTGGGTGTGAGTGAAATTCACACGGTATATATTTAGCAAGTAACAGGCCCTACCCAGCCAGACATGTCAGTTTCTTAAAAGCAATGAAAACACGAATGGCGTCAGATTCTTTCAGAAATCAGTGCACGCTCTAATAAGATTTTGCAACAATTTGACAACCAATCATCTGAGTAATGCGTCGGCTTTTATCTTTGATGTACCGGGTGTGACGCCACACAAAGGAAACCAAAACAAACTGTTCTTTAAGTATATCGCGTTTGGTTTTGAGTGTAATAGTAAGCCGAATGTCATTTAAAATCGCCAGGACAAAGCACCCATGTTATTCAACCCATGATATGAAGTTGTAAAATAAGGGGTGTCACAACCCATTTTGGGTGTGATTTTGGGTGTGTCGGATTAACACACAGGAAACGGGGTTGCATTTCATTTGATTTTCACACGTTTGATCCGCGAAGGCATAGATAATCGACACTAGATAAATAAATAGATTTTAGTTGTTGCATAACAGAACAAAATGAGCTTTTAATAACACGGAAGTGATAAACTTATTACATGTGGGAACAAATACATATTGTTTAAACTATTAGTACTTCTAACCAACTACATCCATCCATGCATTGAATAGTAACAATATGTTTGCCTTATTTGTGTAACTTTATTAATGATGGTGAGTAAATGTTTTAGAACACATCAAGAAACATCAGATAACCATTTGGAATCAAGCAAATACTGCAGGTTTCAACAAAAAATAAAAATAATTCCTGAACTGAATAAAACATGATATCAACAGTTCAACAGTCATTTTCAAAAGGCTATCACGCTCTCATTAAACAATTTTATTAGCTCAAATATGCATTCTGTTGAAAGGGATTAGCATAAAATCACATAAAATAAAACTTTAACTCTTTCGCTGCCAAACGCGCATTTTTGCGAACTTCGGAGACGCTGCCAATCGCGCATTTTTGCGAATTTGGTATGTAGTCTAATGTATGGGATATAACTCTATTCGTTCCGGCATGTTTGACAGTGTACAATGTATTTATATGTAGTACTGTTGCGCGCGAACAATTTAAAGCGACAATGTCCTCAAGGACATGCTATTTCTGACGTTATGGGAGTACAGTCAGAGCCGGAATATTGCGTCATTGTTGTTAGCACGTGGTTATCAGTCGAAAATGGCTGCTCGCAAAAGACTCAGGACTGAAGAAGTTATTGTTATTACCTCTATACTCTAATGATCGAGGGGCACCTGCGGCGCATAAGATACTTATACCTATTATTTATGTTGGCAGTAGCCTCTATTGGGGCGCCTGCGGCGCATAAGATACTATGGGTGGCGGGATGGGGTGGTGGGTGGGTAACTAACCTTTATACTCTAATGATCGAGGGGCACCTGCGGCGCATAAGATAATTATACCTATTATTTATGTGGGCAGTAGCCTCTATAGGGGCCCCTGCGGCGCATAAGATACTCTGGGTGACGGGATAGGGTGGCGAGTGGGTAACTAACCTCTATACTCTAATGATCGAGGGTCGCCTGCGGCGCATAAGATACTTATACCTATTATTTATAATACACCTTTACTGGTTTTGAACAACCCTTGTCTATTGTATCGTTTTCCAGTGGTGATGACAGGCAAGTAAATAAATTATGCTGGTGAGTTGACCATGCGTACGCCCGCGTGACCCATATAATTCACATAAATCATTGTAAAACCCAATTTTCCTGAAATTCAAGATGGCCACCAAGATCACGTGACTTATATGGGGCGGAGCAGAGTCATATGTCCCCATGCAGGTATATATACATATGGGTATGGTTATATATATATCTATATTTGGAATTGTACCTATCAGGGAATATTCAAGCAACAAAAGCACGAACTCAACAAAGTGCGCCATTGTATCCCATTTTGCTACAAATAGGTGGCAACTTGCATAAATCCAAAATGGACGCCAAGGTCACGTGATCTATTTTATGTCCAAAGTGGGTTCATATAGGTAGCTCCCGTGTACCTTACTGTTGGACATCGTATAATTGGGTTGAAAATTAGAAAACAAACAACACACCCATTCATACCCACACAAAATGTACATATACAGGCAAATAGCCACTAATCCAAGATGGCCGCCAATGTCACGTGACCTTGGTGGGCGTGTCCACGGTGGCATTCGACAGGGTATACCTATGTCTATATACATGTGAAGTTTCAACTAATTATATTAGAAACTGCTTGAGATATAATGTATTAACCACATATACCTGAAATACATGGATATATGTACAGGATGCGTGGCACTGGGGGGTAAGTCTGTGGTGGCGGGTGGCAGCGAAAGAGTTAATCCACACAAAATAAGAGATAAGTTAACAGCAATGTCAAAATTCAGTTATCCCGAACCGGCAAAAAAAATCCCGAACTGGGAAAAATGGGTAGGGTCATTTCAGAACCAAATACATTTTTTTTGCCGAAGCTCGATCTGAAAATCATTTTAAATACTGCAGAGTATATGTTTCTTATGTCTTGGAACAACGTATGACCATGCAAATCAACCGAGAATTTTTTGTGCAGCGAGAATGCGATCAGTTATCCCGAACTGGGAAAGTGACTGTATTGAAGTTAGGTGACTTGAAATTTATGTCGTTGATGTCGCTATTCTGAAGTCATGTAAGCAAAATATATCAGTTAAAAATCCGAAATATATATTAACTATATTAACCTACCTTTGAACAAACATATGTATTCCTTGTAATCCTGTCGATATTGAAGTCTGATCCAACGTAAACATCGTTCTTTGTTAGTTTTCGGCTTCGGAAATGCCCAAAATATCACCATTGGTTTACTGTTAGAATCTGGCTCCAAATTTTGTATATAATGACTGTCACTATTACAAGATGAATACGCACACGTAGGCATCTTTAAAATCTCGGAAAGAAGTTATATTATCGTGTTAAACAGCGTTTTAAAAGGAGTGTAAATGCGTCATCCGAGACGTTCTTTTGTTTTGCAATGCAACGCCCTTGAACTTCGTTCGCTGTAACGCGATTGGTCAGTTAGCGGTAACTGACCAATCAGTCAATAATTTGAGATTCGTCAATTAGATCTCCATTATAAGGGAGGGAGGCCATTTATATCTCTGTTTTTATAAAAATCTGGAAAACATACTCCACAAAAAAAAATCGTTTTCATTGTTTTTACGTCTTAACTGTCGTATAAAACCATCAGATCCTATTTTCTTATTAACTAGTAATGGTATGAATATGTAAGTTCTTCTTTTATAACAATTGTGATATAAATGATTTTCATGCAAAGGCTTTGACAGATATCATGTATATTTCCAGAGATAGATAGTTTTTAGTTCAACCGCCGAAGGCATTGTTTGTACCTGGATTAATATTTCATTCTGTCCCAGCCTGGTTCAAACATTCTAACTAACAATTGTTGTACAATTCTTTTTAGGGACATCAAGGCTGGGAACATCCTGATTGGTGATGACGGAACTACCTATATAGCAGGTATGAACTTCTTGTCCCGATACCACCACTACAAGTATATATACATGTATACTAATACACTTGTAGTGGTGTTATTGCACCAGGTGACCTGTTTATGAACCTCTGAATCCTATGTACCAACTTTTAACCCTATTCATACTGAACGGATTATCCCACTCAGTTATCAAATTATACATCGGAATAGTCTATTATTCATTTGGAGGGGTGTACATTTAATAAAAGCAGGCAAAAGAGAGATAAGCAGATAATACTAGAGCAGAAAATGATTCATATTCATTGTGGGAAATGTTCAGATAATAAGTCTACAAACGACCTCGTTTGTTGAACTTATTATCTGAACATTTCCTGAGGGAACTACTCGTCAATGTGAGGGTTAAACCCTTTGGTCTGGCACAATAATTTGACTGAAATTGAGAACTTACTGAACTAGTTATATCACTAATTTCAGGAAATATTATATATCTGGGAGCTTTTTATACCCCTTACAACAAAGATGTGGGTAGTGTATATACTCACATCAGCTTTTCTGTCCATCTGTCAGCTGCTCAAGCCATCCATCCGTGGACACAACTTTGTCCAAGATTCTATTCCTACATTTTCTGGTAATTTGTTTTTTTAACTTGGTACATATGTTAACCACCATGGGAACCTGTGCTCCTGCAAAATATGAACTTTTTAGTGGTTATCCATGGGTTATCCCCCATTATTTGACTTAGAAATTTTTGACAACATACATAATTTTGTTCGAGCGTTTACTCCTATATTTCATGGTTAATTGTTTGGAATCTTGGCACATATATTTACCACTGTGGGAATCTGCACCTGCGATTATGAGGTCGTTTCTTTTAGTAGACTTATCCCACATTTTTACTTAGAAATATATTACGACATGCATGACAACTGTCCAAAAATGCTTCTATCAATTAATATTGATTTTATATCAAATATTTCTTGTTTAATAAAATAATCAAGTGGGATATATTTCATTACTATTTTTAGATAGAGTTATGACACATTTCAGCATGCTGCGCTCCAAACAAACGTGAGCCATAAAATGTCCCAAATTGGTTGAATGTATATTATATAATAAATTTAAAATATAATCAATATTAATTGATGGAACCATTTCCGGACAGGGGTTTTTGATTGATTTATTATTTTATATCTGGGAACTATATAAAACTTGTTATAGAAAGAGATAGACTATCTTTAAGGGAGCTTGTGCAGCTGCAATTATGTGATTAGATCGATTCATTATGCCCCCGTAAAAAGTTATGGATGGGTATATAGGAAACAGCTTATCCGACCGTCCGTCCGTCTGGAGACTCAATGTTGTCCATGCTTTTATTCCTACATTTTCTTGTAAATTTTTTAAAATCTTGGTCAATTTTTTAAAATCTTGGCACCGGTATTTAGTACCATGGGAACCATTGCACCTGCGATTATGAGATCCGTCTGACTTTTTTTGTGGTGTTATTCCCTTTTCGACTTTAAAAATATTCGCAACATATAGAGGACTGGCTGCCATGGGGGTATCCTTAGTCTCATTGTGACAGCCAACTTCTAGTTTGAACAGAGTTGTTTTTTTTAATACAAGTATGTTAATATGGTTTCCCTTAAAGGCACGGATGACCTTCACGGTGGGTATGCTGTTAAAATAGTCACACCCATTTAAACTGCCATAAACAGAAAGAATATTAAAATATAGACATATTTTGTTCTAAAACCAATCATAGATATTACGTAAATAGTATGTTATTGTCAAGTTCGTGTGCTGTGTTATGTAAACAAAAGCCAGGTTCTGTAACATTTTTGGCTTTTGTTTACATAACAACATGTACGATCTTGTCAATAACATACTATTTATGCGATATTTATGATTGGTGTAAGAAAAAAATTTGTCAAAATATAATATTCTTTCTGTTTATGGCGGTTTTAACAGATGTGACCATTTTATCAACAATACCCACCATGAAGGCAATCCGTGCCATTAATGTAGCCATATTAACTGCAGGGTTATATTTTTTCCCACTGTGAAAGTACCACCTCTTGTTTGTATATGTTTACACTTTGGCTTTTTTATTCTTTTTGGTTGTTTTTTTCGTTCTTTTTCCTTGTTAAATGTTTTGGTTAGCAAACTCAACAACTTAATAGTAGAGAAAACACTCGTATATCTGGGAATACATGGAAGAAAATCATAGTTCTTTGCATATGTAAATACTGCTTTTGATTTTGACAGATTTTGGTGTAAGTGCATGGTTATCTTCTGGAAAAGATATGACGCGAGACGCTGTTCGGCACACGTTTGTAGGAACTCCATGCTGGATGGCACCAGAGGTTATGGAACAGGTTAGATCTGTTTTATTATTCCACACCCATTGATGTGAGACACATGTTTTCAAAGGGAATTCCAGCCGTGGAATACATATTATTGTACACCTCTTGTGGAATGCAAGCCAGAACTATTCTTGTTGATGTTGTCGCCAAGAAAGATGACATACATTACATGTCAAAGATGGTGACAGTCACGTTTTGAACTTATCTGAAATAACAGTGTAGAATAAATACAGAACACAACTTGCATCATAATCTCAAATTTTTTAATGAATTTGTTGCAGATAGTGCTGGGCAGTTTCCCGATTAATCGACAATACCCGGTTAAAATTTTAATATCATCAGTAATATCGTCTAAACTAAAATAATCGTAATATCGTTGGCAATCAGTGGGTGCCAGCCAATCATAAGCGTATACAAACAAATAGTTTAACTCAAGCCTAAATCGAGTTATTTAAGTTTTAAATTCCAACTAAATCCTGTGTCCTGATTTTTTTCAATATTCAATCATCATAGTAAACAACGTTTAGAATGACTAACGAAATTAGGGGAATATGAAAACCCAGAATACTTCCCCTTTCGCTCACAATATTACACAAACCCTCCGACTTCCCTGCGTAATATTTATTACAAGAGAATTCACCAAAATGAATCGACGACTGATCAGGTGATAGATCGATATGAAAGTCAGTTATGCCACGCCTCTTCCTTCAGTACAATGATGCACATGCACCGTCAATCAAAATAATAAATGGGCGAAGATACCGCCCTCTTCTCGTCTAGAAGAAAACACTCACTGCGATTGGTTAAAACCAATTTTATAGAATTAGGGCTTCAAACCCGCCCAAAAATACATGGTGTCCTTGCTTGGCCGAATTCCAAAAGTTAAGTAATATGTGTGTTTGGACTTCGCTAAAAGACTGAACCTCGTCAAATTTGTCTTGACGGTAAACCACATTTCCATTTGTCAAGCGACGCAAGTGTCATCGGGAATAACATATATATATACTCAACATAGTTGAACATACCGAGTTAAAAAAGGATACTATAGTATAGAACTCTTTTAGTTTTGGCATAGACGAGATAATGGTTTTATTAATTACCGGTATATACCAGAATTTGTCAAGTCACCGGAACGAAATTGTCCGAATAGCGGAATTTAACCAGTGAATTTACTTTTCATTCCGAATATCGATCGAGCATGAGGTTGTCACTGGTTGAGTGGTTGTATATGTTATTCCCGACGTCAACTTGTCAAAATTAATGACAATGATGTGATTCTAGCGAGCAGTGAGAAATTGTTTTCAGTTTCTAGTATCTGTTTTTAAAAAACCGCGATTATATCGTTAACCGCGGTTTTAATTTCCAAAAATCGCGGTTTTTATTTTCGTTAATATCGTCCAGCCCTAGTTGCAGATGGCGCATAGTTACATTTCACTTGAGCTACGCTCTCGCAAAATCTATCATTGCGCTAAACTGCAACTCATTCGATAAAAGATTCTTGATTGAGATGCGCACTGTGTTTTGTCCATAAATTCCACTCCGTTTAATGTGAAGTACATTTATTCAGTGGATTCATCACCATTGAATACATAATATGATAATATGCAAGGCATATAGAATGACCCTTTATGATGTTATGGGAAAGAATCTTACGAATGATCGTGTGACTAGTTTAAACCTTTATATGTATATGCCTATTTAGCCCTAATGCATGGTAACAATGTGAATGTTTTATTAATCCTGTATACTGCATTGGATTCAAGTATACTTAAATATACCTATAGTTTGTCCGTCCAAGCAGATACCTCCAACACCAGTTGATGAATCTCAATGAAATTTGGTATGGATGTTCACTACTATGAGGGCAATCAATTGAGTGGTCAATTGTTTTATTGAGTGTTCAATCATTTTCTGTTTTCCGTTTTCCGTTCTAGAGTTATTCATCTTTGTAGATTTGGAAGTGTTTGTTTTTTGTCCGTATCTCCACCACCGGTTGATGGGTATCAATGACATTTGGTATGGATGTTTACTATTATGATGGCAATCAATTGAGTGTTCAATCGTTTGTTCATGTTTTCCATTCTATTATATATATCAGTTATTTATCTTTGTTTGTATGAAAATGTTGGGATTTTTTCCCCATCCAATACTTTGTCGGTTCGAATTTGCCACAGTGGGGTTATGTCTGTACCGCCAGTGCAATCTCTTGTTTTATGATAGTTATAATATCAATGAAAACCAAGTCTATGGTTGGGCTTACTTGATACAATCATCTATTGTATTTTCGGAACTTTTGTCTGTGTGTATGTATGTATGTGTGTTATAGACTCGAAAACTGCTTGACTGATCCGACTCAGATTTGGTATGTAGGCCTAATTTGATCCCGGGAACAATATGGCAGGTCCAATTTCATGTTTCAACCGTGTCCTTGACCTTAGCCTCGCTCATATATGCTCATATAGGCATGTTCCTGGACCAATCAAACAATAGTTTTTTTTCTTTCTCCTAATACTTTTCAACGTTGTTTGCTCAATATTGTTCAACATGGTCACTCTGCTTTACATCACCTGTTCACACAACCTGTTTTTATATGCCACGGATGGAATGGACAAAAAACGTTGTTGTCTATAATGAGGCATTGAATTAGGCAATCATTTCAAACTTACAATTCCCTATCAGACTCAATTTTGCAATGTCCACAAACAAGTCCAGATAAGAGCTCTTTCCATCAATGTATCACATTATTATAATCAATAAATTTGAAAAATGATCAAGGAAATATGGTTTATACAAAAATCAGACTTGGCACTGAAAGGGTTAAACGAATGCGCATAGATTTGTGGTCATAACACCTGTTCCTGATTAGTTCACACAGTTTTCTAAACAAAGTGAGCAATTCATATTTTAATAAACACGATTATTTTCTTAAATGTTTTCTAGGTGACAGGCTATGACTACAAGGCTGATATTTGGAGCCTTGGTATTACTGCAATCGAACTAGCAACGGGTACTGCTCCTTATCACAAGTACCCACCAATGAAGGTAAGTAAAGACAAATGACATCAGTAGAAACTAGCTCCGTATCACAAGTACCCACCAATGAAGGTAAGTAAAGACAAATCACAGTGATAGAAACTACTGGTGCAATAATGTGGAATTTCATGATTTAGAGGACATGAAATTTGGGGTGAACAGATTTTTTGTTTGACTCCTGTTCACACAAATAAAAATGTCGGGGGCCCGATTTTCTACTCACATAGCACAAATAGGGTGAACGAAAATTCATTGGGATTGGGAATTTCAACTCATTTGCCGGCCCTGTAGCAGTACTAATGTTCTAAGTGTAGGGCCCTGCAAATTGGATATTCAGCAACTGAATTGAATCTGGTGTCTGATGCCGACATCGAAGCTTCGCAGGGCCCTATCTAAGCATCCGACCAAACAGTCGATAACACGTGTATTTACTTAAGAAATGACTTGCAGATCGATTGTGGTCATTGGATTTTAACCGGCAGAGTAATTAACCGGCAGAGTGTTGACTTCGTTTAATTTCTCTGCCAGTCAAAATCAATGACCCCCATTTGAACTGCAAGTCATTCCTTATAATCCAATATCAGTACATTTTAATAGAACATTAATCATTTGAACAACTTTTCAAAACTACCTAAACAATTATAAGTAGCATATTGTTCTAATTCCAACACAGTCTCCCTCACATGCACATGATCGGATTGAAGTGATGTATATATAGGTGTTTCTGATGTTCATCAATCAATAACTGAATTGTCAGTTAGTGGTTTATGTACATCGGAAATGTTCAATGTAAACCGTAGCACTAAATGTGTGAATGTAGAGCGTGTGTTATTATTTACTAGTATGTGTGACGCTTATGTATGATATCCGATAACCATTTATTAGTACCATAGTGAATGTTTAGACAATAAGATCAATAACCGACCATTTCCCACCAATGAATAGGATTCCTTCTGCACTTTCTATTGTCTGTCGTCTGCTCATATTACCTGAACATCACTCCAGATGAATAATAGACCCTTCCAATGTATGCTTTTATGACTGAGTGGGAGAATCCATTGAGTATAGAGAGGGTGTTAATATATCTTTTTGTTTTAAAAAGTTGCATTCAATCACTATTTCCTCCATCACGCGGGTCATGATCACGCGGGTAAGATGTTACTCTTTCCGATGCATATAGCATGATGATTTGATTTGTATGGTAAAATCGATTCAAAGCGACAAAACATCCCACCACTGGATCTGGGTATAATGTCTGCCATTGAATGATATACACAAGGGACTTCGACGTAAATCCAGAATTATCCCAACCGATTTCACTAGTTATTTACGTCAAAGGAAACTTGGACTACATTCCTGCATATATGACTCCTTCCAGGTTTTAATGCTGACTCTGCAAAATGATCCTCCTAGTCTTGAAGCTGGAACTGATGATAAGGATCAGTATAAGATATACAGCAAAGTATTCCGTAAAATGATTAGCGAATGCCTGAAGAAGGATCCAGAAAAGAGGTGGGTACAAGATTTTATCTTGAATATATACATAACCGTTGTGTTTGACACTAAATCCATTAGGCCATTAGATTCTCCTGATTTGGGCACACCAGGAGAGACAAGCATGGACCAACCAGGCCCTGTGGGAGAGAATTTTCAAATTTTACGTAAAAATAGCTAATTCCTTGTATCTAAGGGTTCATTGTCTGCCCCAAAAACATACAAAAATGATCTTAATTACTTGGCTGTTAAAGGCCCACTTAATTTTCGAACCCCCAGATCACAGTATATAAAATATATGCCATATTGTATACCATTTGAAAGAGGAAGCTCCAAAACATTGTATTTTCAACTTATCCGGTGTAATAAACTGTGAACATGTTGTTTTTGTTGAGAAACCAATGTGTGTTCTGTGCTCAAGTTTCTTCATAAAGTCTATTATTTTCAATGGAAGGGGAATAACGCCATATATTTTTCATTGAAAATAAATTATAGTTTGAATTTTGTTGCATTCTGGGAGCCACAAAGTGGGAAATGTTTTTATGTTTCAGCTATTTTCTATTACTCTATGGGCAGTTGAATGGTTCCAAATGTTGATGAATTATAGTATTATACTCATATTTTATGGCATAGATTATTATTATTAAAACCGTATATCAAGGCACTATAAAAAATAATAATCGGTGACTCAAGAATTAAGTGGTCCTTTAAGTTTTTGAAATTCAAAGAGTGAAAATATCTTTGTTTTCTTGAAGCAAGGAATTATTACTTATGATATAGATCTCACACTTACTCAACTATCTTACTGATGATATTGATCCAGTAGACTCTAGTACAGTCAAGCCTTGAAATAGGGTGTCTGTCATTTGCAGAATGAGGTCCCCAGAGGGTGAATTTAGTGATGCTACCCCGCATAGTGGGCTAGCATCACCAAATTCACCCTCTGGGGACCTCATTCTGCTTACACCTCAGCAGAATGAGGTTCACAGAGGGTGAATTTGGTGATGCTAGCCCGCTATGCGGGGGTAGCATCACTAAATTCACCCTCTGGGGACCTCATTCTGCAAATGACAGACACCCTATTTCAAGGCTTGAGTACAGTAGTTATAGATGAATCTAGTTTGAGGTGCCAATTTTGATTTGGCCTGAGGTTGAATACTGAGTCAAGGAATATAACAGAAATTGTCAAAATTCATGACTAATGTTGTTGCTAAATTGGGATTTTCTGTTATTACACACGACACACAGGCGGTTTCTATTTCATTATTTGGTTCATCCACATCCGTATCAAGTTGACAACATCATCTGGTGCATTTTCCATTAGAATAAAAATGTCTACATTTTTTCCTGTTCTTCTGGCCATTGGGCGGAATCATCTTGTTTTTTGCTCTCTGGTGTGTAACTAGATGCGTTTTTATTATGAAAATTGCCTGTTGTACATGGTTAAACTCTTGTACTCATTATTTTTCAACATTAAAGATTTGAATTTAAAGATTTGTGAATGAGGTTCTAACACCAAGAATATGTTTATCAGTTAGGTTTTTAAATCCCCTAAAACAGGGAAATGAAAATACAAACCTGTGATCATGACGTCACAATGTTCCCAGTCCAGTTATCAGTGTTAGTTAATAGTAACTTGCCATTCGCGAACAATCAAGAATGCATATTTGACTACAACTACAAATGCCAGGCTGCCAAGGAGAAGATATATTTTACAAATATGTGATACTTTGCCACATTGTCTATTTCTAATAAGCATTCATACGGTAAAAAATAGATCGTTGCCTTTGTTAGCTCAGCTTACTTTGTAAGTTTGAGCTATTGCCATGGGTTGGCGTCTGTCGTCTGTGTGTCTGTCAACAATTTCCTTTTGTGCGGGCTACAGGTCATACCTTTGGTCTGATCTTTATGAAATTTATTTCATGAATGTTGACATTGACATGTAGATGGGAATGAGTCATTTTGGGGTCATTCGGCCAAAAAACATGCCGCCATCTTGGATTTCAAAATTAAATCCATTGGCGCAGGCTACAGGTCGTACTGTTCGTCTGATCATCATGAAATTTCTCATGGATGTTAATATTCACATGTAGATGGGAACGAGTGATTTTGGGGTCGTTCGACCAAAAAACATGGCCGCCAGCAGCCATCTTGGATTTTACTCTTTGCATGACTAAATCCTTTGGCATGGGCTACAGGTCGTACCTTAATGAAATTTGTCATGAATGTTGACATTGACATGTAGATGGGAAACGAGTCATTTTGGGGTCATTCTGCCAAAAACATGGCCGCCAGCAGCCATCATATGTTATGAATAAATTCCGCCGTTTACTTGTTGGCGCACCCCCATCAGATGGGGTAGAATCCTACAATGTACTATATTATACAAACACATGTATTTTATATCGTAACGTCACTCTCTACATGCGAAGCCACAGTAGACCTGAAATCAGCCTTTGACCTGCGCACAGTGGACCTCAAACTTGGATGAGCCTTTGATCTGTGTTGCCGCACACGTAAGCGTACACGCCGGCGTTGCTGAAACGTCCCATTACTGCGTCACACAATCGAATGCTACAATGTACTATATATGCACACAGTTATGTAGATTGTAGAGAGATAACTCTATTACGCCATCACCTGAAATGTCTATCAACTTACGCCCCGAAGGGGGAAATTAGACAGGAATTTTTCCATTAACCTGTGGATCGTTGCCCACAGTAGGGTTCTTTAACGTGCACACATGGTTGTACACGGGACAGCCATTAACGTCCCGACCCGATAGGACGGCGTGATCAAACCAGTGTCATCCCTGTACATGACACCGGGCGGGAGAGGATTACCGCTTCACGACACCTCAGCGAGGCCTTCACGTTACTTTATATAGGAACTCTCGGAGCTCCCGACTTTTGTTTTGTTGAGGATCGGGGTGAATCGATCCGGGGTCCAAGCGAAACCTCTGGCCTGTAGTCGAACACGCTAACCACTCGGCCATCCAAACATTTTGAATATCTGGCAGGTCAAAAGTGGCAGAGATAAGGGTTTATTACTTTTGCTTCCAACGAGTTAACTTAGACTCCTAAACACATCCTCTGAAATCACTTAAACGTTTGATCTCACAGTGAGAGGTCCTTCGGTGAATAGGGACAGAGTTATGAGATTTAAAACTACTCCTCCCCACCCCAAATACTTTAACCCATCTTAAGACAGATTATTTGAGCTTTTGATTTCAAGTTGGATACTGATAAATGGATTCCTGTGATCATATCCTTGCCAAATTATCAGTTATAGCTAATCGCCTATCGCCAAGGTATGGGTCAAACATCTGCCTCTCGTTTCCAAAATATGTTAAAAAACATGGCCGCCAGCAGCCATCTTGGTTTTGAAATTTTAATCCATCGGCACACCCTGCAGTCCGCATTTATTTGAGAATTGTTTTTAAAATTTACAGGCATGTTTAGGATAGGCTTGCCACGATTATTCAATTAACTCTTTCACTTCCACTCACCACCACAGTCGGATTCACCACTGCCAAGCATACAATACATGTATACAAGCATTATGGGTGTATATAAGTAACATATAGGGTATCTCAAGTATCGCTTGGAATAATGTGTTGAAAGTTCATATGTGACTAGACATAGGCATCGCAAGTTTATAGCCACTCACGCCACCACCATAGAGGTCACGTGACCTTGGCGGCCATCTTAGTTTACACACTAATGGCTGTATTTGATGCCTATTCATGTGTATAATGGTCTATATGGGTCCTATCGAAGCATAAGTTGAACTTATGGCATAACATTGCCAGAAATTGGTCATTCTCAACATTTATTTCTGACGTTAGTTGTCATCTTTTATGGAGTGACCCATACCCATACAAACTGTGCTATATATACCCATATTTGAATAGGTCACGTGACCATGGTGATTACCATGAACTTATGCATGAGTGGTCACATATACAATGTACATACATGTACATGTATAGGTGCGGGTAATTCATTAATATTTCAATATATTGTAAATGTCTAACTTATGTTGTTTGACCATATAGACATATTGATATGTTGGAGCCACATTGGCCACCTCAAATTGGTCACGTGACCTTGGTGGCCATCTTGGATCTACATATAACACCAGTATGGCCATATGTTTTTGGTATTTTCCGACTTCATTATGTTATAAGCATTTGGTAGGTTGCTGTATTTGAGGTTCCATTTTATATTATTGGTAAATATGTAATAGTTAGAGATACACACGTGACCTATGAAAAGACCACATGACCATGACATCACCAAGTGCCCTTATATAACGGTTCGCGTTATATAGTCCTATATACAGATACTGCCTCTTATCTGCGCTATCTCACAACTTATAAAACGTCATGTATGTGCCCATCACTGGAACTCATATGCGTCATGTTCACTGAACGGCCATATTTACACCACATGTACCCGTCCTGCTGGCAGCATGTACCCGATTTCTACTCAAGTCGCTATCGGTAGTGTATGGGTAATTCGAGTGTAGTCGCGATCGGCAGTGAAAGAGTTAATCAACTAACCTTCGGCAGGTGCGGTAGTCTACTGTTATTTACTTTTGTCGACTAATCGCCCAAGGGGGGGGGGGGGGGGGGGGGGAGGGGGGGGGGGGGGGGGGGGGGGGGGGGGGGGGGGGGGGGGGGGTGGTATGGTTCTCTATGTAAACAGTACAATGCACGAATGCCATGCCTGGAAGTAAAAGTTAACAGTGTATGTAGCACAATTTACCACCCGACGACAGCCTGTTATCTCGCCGCTTCTGATGGGGTTCGTTTGTCTTTGATGTCGCAACCGATGTTTGGCGGTCATCTTCAAAGAATTCAGTGTGCGACATGTTCTCACAGTCGTGGCGGACCAGCGGCTGCCTTTGATGTTGTGTTATGGCTTTGCCATTGTTTATAAATTATGTTTAACTGTGAATATATGTTCGTATGGATTGTTTATTATCGATCGTTATATTCAAAATGGGCGACATGCATCGGAATGCATCTATGTTTCATTGTTCAAATTTCCATACTGTAAAATGGTCACCATTATTCACAAAGTCACTAAGTTAGCGGGACATGGAATGTTCAAAGTTACTAGACAGTTAATCAGTAACAAGTTTATGTCATCACTTATTAGTGCTACATACATTACATTCTCCAAGGTGGTAACGTATATAAACTATTAATTTGCTTCATTAACTTTTGTAACTTTTTATTGAAAATGTCTAGGTTATACAACCCCACAAAATCACAAATAGCTGGCATTGTCCACCTATAGGCCTACAGGACCATCCCCACCCTCCTCCCCTGCCCCCTTAGTTCTTCAAATGGCTACCAAAACACTAAAATATGCATTGAAATATATTTTATTTAATTTCTCGCAGTCAGATAGTAGACAGAGTGTAGACCTTAGTTCGATTCCAAAGCTAGATATGTCAGTGCGTTTTGTTTTGTTTTTTTCGAATATTTCCTGTCAAATTCTCAAACGACTGCCTCAAAAATTCTTGTTTTTTTTTTTAAACCACTTTTTTATATAATTGTATCATATCAGGGTTGCCAATAGGTACTGTTACCGGTACCGGAACCGGTGGTAGTCAGGAATTAAATTAGTACCGGTTCTGATGTCGAGTACCGACGGTTCTCGGTACTGATTGTTGATTTCTATTAATATACAGTACCTCTTAACGAATATAAAGGGTTAATTAAGCAGCTCAACATAACGCCAAACACAACTGTGATGGGTTAACGTGATATCATCAGCACATTCAAACATCAAAGGCACAGTATGCCGCACTATGACAACTTGTCACGAAATTGACAGAATGCATGCATTGTGTGGGCGCTTGTGATAACTGTATTTCTTTGATGCGGCCCGAATTTGTGATATAAAGTTAATGTCACAGACACAGAGTGTCTTTTAAAAATCTTCCCTTTGCGACTTGCCGAAAACCGCTGCAGACAACAACTTAATTGTAAATGTCGTTGCAATTTTTATTTTCGTTGTTTGACTAAACATCGAACTTAACGAATAATTGATGATGGAACCCCACAAAACCAAAGTTATTTGCAGTATAAAAGTCCACTCAATGAGTACCGACACCGACCCGGTTTGCGGTACTGAACATCAGTACGGAATCGGTACCGAAAGTTGTTGGTACCGTCGGTACTTTGGCAACCCTGTATCATATATACATTGCTATCCCAAAACAGACTTGATCATGCCATGCAAGCCTGGAAATATGGTGTCTGACATTTGCAGAATGAGGTTATCAGGGGTGAATTTAGTGACGCTATCACCTATGGTGGGCTAGCATCACTAAATTCACCCTCTGGGAACCAATTCTGCTAAAACCTCAACTGCTATGGGTGACCTATGATCAGATTGAAGTTCCCTAGTTGAAGTTGGTGATGTTCACCCATTAGTCACCTCGATTATACATTTTATCTTTTGGGGAAATAGAAACTGAACAGAAGGAAAAAAGTAAATAAAAAAAATGTTAATTTGAGACTATAGATAATTCCCAGAAGATGAGGACTAGGGAGAATGAGGTCCCCAGAGGGTGAATTTGGTGATGCTAGCCCACTATGCGGGGTAACATTACTAAATTCACCCTCTGGGGTCCCATTCCACCAGTACAAAACCTGGCATCTTTTTTATGTTGTGACAGGGAAGTGTATAATATTGAACAAACAGTGCAGTTAATATATTATAGTTAGTACATGTTCCTTAACAATGTAATTAACTGTAGATGAACTTCCCAACTCGAAATTGGATGATTTAAGTGACTTTATGAGCGAATTTGCGTTGTGTCACTTACAATTATTGAATTTATCCCGGGTAATTAATTCAATGTTTATTGTGATAAGTCACAAAAAACATGCAATCTTGAGCTTGGACCACTCCCTAATGTGAAGTAGATTATTGAGGGACAAGCATTAACAAAGATATGTATTCCCTGCCTTATTTGTTCAATGTTATAAAGTTCCCTGTCAGAACTGGTCAGAACAACAAAAAGTTCCCAGGTTTGGTACTGATGGAATATGATCTGTACCGTAGAGAGCTTTCCGATGAATGCAACAAGCCATATTTCCGATTAAATCCTGAAAAATTACCCATAAATTCTGCTGTGGTTAAGGAGTCAGTTATTTAGGGCATTACTGCAGAGTAGAGATTCATGGCATGGTCTGCAAATAGAGGTTTTTTGAAACTTTGTAACTCTCCTTGAATCTTGTCCTAAATTTTGTCTAATGATTGTAGATCTATTGTGAATGTTGTACAGAGCATCAGTCGCATAGACTAATCAGTAGTCTCATGTCATGTAGACAAAAATGCGTATTGACAAATCGTCGTGTGCAAGAGTTGGCTTTGAAGAATAGTTGTAGAACCTGAGAATCTGAGCTCAAATTAGGCCCCAATCAATTTTAAATACTCCACTTAATATTGGGAAAGTCAGGACAAAGTGCAGATGTAAGACAACATGATTTACTTGTACTTATATATAATGCCACAACATAGATATTTGACAACAAAACATTAGAAACAAATAGATATGTAATAGAAAATGTATGTAATCTCCAGTGAATAATATGAGTGCTTCATTCAAAACTCTGTATTTGTTCAATTCCTAACTGTAACATCAAACTGCATAAGACATGCCCAACTCACTGATTTGTCGTGCCAACATTCTGAGTTCATTGACTATTGGTGGCAGATCAGCTGTAAGGTGCATAGTGAATGGAGCTTTCCACAGAGGCCACACCCCACAGTGGTATAGTACTGCCCACTGGTAATAAGAATTCATACATATAAATATTGTCTGTTACCCGAGATTGTCTTCCGAAGTGAACATATCAGCAATTTTTATCTTTTCAACAGTTTAATTAAAACAAATTATGTAACTGATCTGCTGTTGAACGAAAAAATATTGTTTGTTTTTTAAATTTTGTTTAAGTTTTTAATTTTCTTTTTAGATTTTTAGATTGAAACTTAAATTATTTTTAATAAATTTTGTTATTTTGTTTAAATTAAATTAAAAAAAATTTGATTTCCTTTTTAGATTTTTTAGATTGAAACTTCTTGCTAAAAAAATAAAAATTTTGAAAAACAAATTAAATAATTTTTTTAGTTGTTTAAAAATTTTAACTAAAAAAATAAGGCTGTTAAAACATCTGCCGGGTTACCCCAATGCACCACACCATATTTTGTTGAAATCGGCCCAAGGGCTCTGGAAGAAAAATTGCGAACAGAACAACAGAAGACAGATTCCTGAACTCTTTAATATATATAACCAGAGAACACACATTCATTTAGCCATTAAATGTGAAAACTATGACAAGCGTCATGTTAAATGAAAAACATTGTTATAATCACGAATAAATGTTCACCCATTAGTCACCTCAATTATTCATTTTATCTTCTGCAAATTAGGGGAAATAGGTCCTTTTCACGTTTTTTTTTTGCTTGACTGCCAAACTAACTTAGGGGATCATCAGATAACATTTTCTGTATAATCACTGATTATGACAACAATATCACCTGTGACATATTTACAATAATCTGTATAGATATAAAAGAGTAGGATCTGTCTGTCTGTCTGTCTGGTCAATTTCAACCATATTTGGTGTGGTGACTTGGGGTTAACCTGGCAGAGGTTCTGACGGTGTTATTTTTTTTTTAATTTTGATTAAAAAATTTTTTAATTAAAATATTAATTTTTTTTTTTTTAAATAAGCTCAACTATGGGCCTATATTAGAATCAAATAAGTCTAATATGAACCTATTCACGCGAGGATATTTTGCAGCAGATATGTACGCTCTTTATGGATGTGTTTTCACTGTTGGCCCATGCCATCCAATGGAATAACAGGTACAAGTTCCACTATGGGCTTATTCCAGATTCAAATAAGTCCAATATGATCCAATGCCAATGCATGAGGATATATTGAATAATAAATATCAAAATAAATATCTATATACATAAAAGGGTAGGATCTGCGCGAAGTGCACACAGGGGATGCAGGCCCCTCGACGCTGAATAAAGACTCCCCAAAGGGAGCCTGCTTCAGCTAGTAATACAAAACATGAGATACATGTATTATATATGCTGTTAAAATGAGAACAGGATTAAATTATCATGAACAGAGTTACAACCATGAGAAGGATTTCATTAATCTTCATGCCTCTATATAGTGTGTCTGACATTTGCAGAATGAGGTCCTCAGAAGGTGAATTTAAGTGATGCTACCCCACATAGTGGGCTATCATCACCAAATTACCTTCTTCTGTTTCGGCCTCATCTTCTGGAATCTATAGTATCTATATTCTCAAATTAACATTTTTGTCAATTACTTTTTTCCCTTCTGTTCTGTTTCTATATCCCCTAATTTGCAGAAAATAAAATGAATAATCAAGGTGGCTAATGTGTGAACATCACCAACTTCAACTGGGGGACTTCAATCTGATCCTAGGTCTCCCATAGCAGTTGAGGCCTGAGCAGAGGTTCCCAGTTGAGGCCTGAGCAGAGGTTCACAGAGGATTAATTTAGTGACGCTATCCTGCCATTGTCACTAATTCTCATTCTGCAAATGTCAGAAACACTATATCCAGAATTGTTTATCTTTATAGGCAAGCCTTGAAATATTGTGTCTGTCATTTGCAGAATGAGGTCCCCAGAGGGTGAATTTGGTAGCATCACTAAATTCAACCTCTGGGGACCTCATTCTGCAAATGACAGACACCCTATTTCAAGGCTTGTTTATAGGCCTTGAAAACCTGGAATAGCCTCAAATTTGACCAATCTAAATTTGTTCTATTCCAGGAAATTTCTTGAATTACCCTTTCTTGACGGGATCTTTAACGTGCTGGTGCAGCATTAAAGAACCTGTGCCAGTGCATTCTCTTGTATATGTGAGTTTCCCATAGGGAGCCTCGCATATATGCATGTAAGAGAATGCACTGGTCTACAAGGTCAAACTAATAATGTTAGGCCAGGATATTCTCTTATATATGTGAGGCTCCCTATGGGGGACTCACATATATAATAGAATGCATTGGCACAGGGTTTTTCGCAAAACGTCAGATCAAATTCAAAGTGATTTTGTAAGAAAGTATTATATTATTCATAGCAATAACTGACATTGTATGATAGAAGACGTTGTCGTCACGGCAGAGAAAATGATAAAAATTACATAGAAACTAATCAATTGGTTCCAAGAATTACTTTAAATAATTCACTAGAGATTACTCTATTTATTACACTCCTGCATCAATTTGGTTCGCCAAATATGATTAAAACACCCAGAATTAATGCATGAAAGTCCTGATGTGGAGAAAGATCAACCATTGAAAATTCAGTCTAGATCAGTAAGCGATGTAAACGTCAATGACATCACGAGAAATGACACGACATTAATGGCATGGAAATTGCGCATAGGAGTGTAATAAATTTATATAATCTCCCCTCTCAAGAAATCCTAAGAATGCATTTATCGATGCCTTAATTGACCCATTTGATAAAAAACAGCTCATTGTAATCTACTGACCGCATCCGCATATCCACAATTCACATGTTTGTACTTTATATATCACATCACAACTGATCGATGAACAGTGAATGAATTATATTATTAAATGGAAACAAACGTTTATATATGAATGTACAGACTTACATGTAACAAGACAAAACCTAGATAAAATCAAATTATTATATTAATATAACTATTGAACAGGGACGGCAGTTATACAACCCTCTTGGTTATGCTGTCCCCGATAGCTCATTGCATGTTGAAGGTACTCAATCTGATTAGACGCTCCTATATTACTATTTCTTTGGCTTTGGGGGTAAAAAATATTTGATTCGAGTCGAGGAACCCACCCATCAAAGCTCAGAGTGATCAGATATCGATTTTTGAAGTTTGTTCATTTTTGGAGATGTGGGCCACTACCTCGTGCTCAAACAGACAAATTACGGGTGTAAGATGGATAACTCTAAAATCAAGTGGTTATTATTGTTAATAGTAACCACTTGATTTTCGAGTTATCCATCTTACACCCGGGATTTGTCTGTTTGAGCACGAGGTAGTGGCCCACATATCCAAAAATTAACAAACTTCAAAAATCAATATCTGATCACTCTGAGCTTTGATGAGTGGGTTCCTCGACTCGAATCAAATATTTTTTACCCCCAAAGAAATAGTAATTTAGTAGTGTCTAATCAGATTGAGTACCTTTAATTTTATTCGATAAAAATAATACAATCTATGAATGAGTTATGAATAAAAAATCATAGTCATCATCATATTTAAAAAAAATGTGAATATTGCCGATTTCCAGTAATCGTTAGCGAAGGGAGGATGACCTGATTAAGGAACCAGCCTGGAGGTTTCAAATTAGGAGAAGTCACTTCTCCCTGTTTGTTATTGGGGAGAAGTCACATCTCCCTGTTTGGTTATTAGGGAGAAGTGGACTGTTATCAGATAGAAGTCACATCTCCCTGTTTGTTATTAGGGATAAGTGGACTGTTATCAGAGAGAAGTCACATGTCCCTGTTTGTTATTAGGGATAAGTGGACTGTTATCAGGGAGAAGTCACATCTCCCTGTTGGTTATTAGGGAGAAGTGGACTGTTATCAGGGAGAAGTCACATCTCCCTGTTTGTTATTAGGGATAAGTGGACTGTTATCAGGGAGAAGTCACATCTCCCTGTTTGTTATTAGGGATAAGTGGACTGTTATCAGGGAGAAGTCACATCTCCCCATTGGTTATTAGGGATAAGTGGACTGTTATCAGAGAGAAGTCACATCTCCCTTTTTGTTATTAGGGATAAGTGGACTGTTATCAGGGAGAAGTCACATCTCCCTGTTTGGTTATTAGGGATAAGTGGACTGTTATCAGGGAGAAGTCACATCTCCCTGTTTGTTATTAGGGATAAGTGGACTGTAATCAGAGAGAAGTCACATCTCCCTGTTTGTTATTAGGGATAAGTGGACTGTTATCAGGGAGAAGTCACATCTCCCTGTTTGTTATTAGGGAGAAGTGGACTGTTATCAGGGAGAAGTCACATCTCCCTGTTTGTTATTAGGGATAAGTGGACTGTTATCAGGGAGAAGTCACATCTCCCTGTTTGTTATTAGGGATAAGTGGACTGTTATCAGGGAGAAGTCACATCTCCCTGTTTGTTATTAGGGATAAGTGGACTGTTATCAGAGAGAAGTCACATCTCCCTGTTTGTTATTAGGGATAAGTGGACTGTTATCAGATAGAAGTCACATCTCCCTGTTTGTTATTAGGGATAAGTGGACTGTTATCAGGGAGAAGTCACATCTCCCTGTTTGTTATTAGGGATAAGTGGACTTATCAGGGAGAAGTCACATCTCCCTGTTTGTTATTAGGGATAAGTGGACTGTTATCAGGGAGAAGTCACATCTCCCCGTTTGTTATTAGGGAGAAGTGGACTTATCAGGGAGAAGTCACATCTCCCTGTTTGTTATTAGGGATAAGTGGACTTATCAGGGAGAAGTCACATCTCCCTGTTTGTTATTAGGGATAAGTGGACTTTTATCAGGGAGAAGTCACATCTCCCTGTTTGTTATTAGGGATAAGTGGACTGTTATCAGGGAGAAGTCACATCTCCCTGTTTGTTATTAGGGATAAGTGGACTGTTATCAGAGAGAAGTCACATCTCCCTGTTTGTTATTAGGGATAAGTGGACTGTTATCAGGGAGAAGTCACATCTCCCTGTTTGGTTATTAGGGAGAAGTGGACTGTTATCAGGGAGAAGTAATAATGGCTGATTTTCAATTTACACCCCAACATCACCCTTCTATTATCCAATAAGTATTAAAAAATATCAACATGAATGAGTATTGATTCATCTACAGTAATGCTCTAAATAATCAACTCATTAAACACAGCAGAATTATGGGTAACTTTTCAGGATTTAGTCGGAAATATGACTTGTTGCCATTCATTGGAAAGCTCTCGGTGAGAGCTTTCTGATGAATGACAACAAGCCATATTTCCGACTAAATCCTGAAAAGTTACCTATAATTCTGCTGTGGTTAAGGAGTAGATTATTTAGAGCATTACTGTACATTATCTTCTATTGAAACCACAATGCAGTAAATTTTATCACAAAAAAGTACACAGTTCTAGCTGCTAACAATCATTGTTTTGATAAGTATAAGAATGCGTGACTTTTGATAAATTGTTATTCATACTCAGGCCAGCGACTCCTCATTACCAATTAACCCTTCCATGACTGGAACTTCCTGAAGTTTTGCGAAAACCCTGTGCCAATATGTGACCCGCCATATCAAATCCAGTCGGAAGTCGTGATTTTTTTACCCTGTGCCAATGCATTCTCTTATATATGCGAGTCGACCACAGGTCGCCTCGCATATATAAGAGAATGCATTGGCCTAACAATTTTTTATCATTTTTTTTAAATAAATGTTTCTGACAATTTTTAGGACATAAAATAAAAAACATCCATTACCCTGCAGGGAGCCCCACACATATATAGAAGCATATAGAAGAGTGTCGTCTGCTCATGTTTGTCTGGGGCTCTGTATGGGTGAAATTATAAAATTGTTAAAGAATACAAGAAA
Organism: Siphonodentalium dalli; assembly: GCA_032622095.1. Lineage (NCBI taxonomy): Eukaryota > Metazoa > Mollusca > Scaphopoda > Gadilida > Siphonodentaliidae > Siphonodentalium > Siphonodentalium dalli. Next base: position 94,636,725 of record CP136068.1, read on the forward strand.
AAATTATTAAAATTGTAAAAAATTGTTAGGCCAATGCATTCTCTTATATATGCGAGGTGACCTATGGTTGACTCGCATATATAAGAGAATGCGTTGGCACAGGGTAAAAAAATCCCGACTTACGACTGGTTTTGATATGGCGGGTCACATATATTCTCTTATATAGGGAGCCACACATACATGTATATAAGAGAATACATGGCCTAACAATATTTACCTTGATCTTGTTAGCTAGTGCTTTCACTTATATATGCGAGGCTCCCTATGGGAGACTCGCATATATATATAGAGGATATCTAATGAGTCGCAATTCCATACATAATTTATTAACCGATCTTTAGCGAGGCTCGAATCAAATTTAGTGGACGAGGTTAATAAAGTTTGTATAGAATTGCGACGAATGTGAGATCCTTTTTATCACATAATCACATTTTAGCAAGGAATGCCTGTGGTTAAAACAAATTAATATTGATTTCATTATCACTTCCAAAGAGGAAGTAAAGACATCTTTAAGAAAAAATATAGTTCCATTTTAAATGTGTCTTTTCAAGTTAACAAAATTGTTCAACCACCCTTATCACCCATATTTATCTCAGTCAACACTAAATAAACCAATACAAATTGAATATCATAATTATAATCTAATTAACATAACAATAAAGTTTCGACATTGACATCGACATAATTCTCATACGTCACTGCGCGTGATGATATTACACGTGTGTCTTACCAAAAAATATGAGACCGTTTTTTAGGGGCTAATTATGTGATATAAGAGAATTCACTGGCACATTATTTTTAATGCTGCACCAGCACAGCTCCCATCATGAAAGGGATAACAGATTAGGGTTTCATTGAGATCTGATGATAATTTGAGAGGTGATTGCTGACTATCAGCTTGAAACTTTTTGGCCAAAAAATAATAAAATAAAAAATTTATTTGACCATATTCCAAATAATTGGCCTTTAGCCAATTTGACCAGTGACAACGTGACCCTGAACAGTATGCATATTTAAAAACAGCACATTTGAAGTGTATTTACTGATTATAATGGTATACCTACTCATTATATATTATATATATGTATTATAAATGGCCTCTTGTACTGCATAATTCTTATTTTATCACAAAACGATGAAATTAGAGATTACATTGATTTTCAGTATTTATTACTTATCTGTGATAACAGTCAATTGTGCACTAATAATCTAATAGGGAGAAGTGACCTCTCCCGATAAGTGACCTCTCCCGATAAGTGACCTCTCCCGATAAGTGACCTCTCCCAAGAAGTGACCTCTCCCAAGAAGTAACCTCTCCCGATAAGTGACCTCTCCCGATAAGTGACCTCTCCCAAGAAGTGACCTCTCCCGATAAGTGACCTCTCCCAAGAAGTGACCTCTCCCGATAAGTGACCTCTCCCGATAAGTGACCTCTCCCAAGAAGTGACCTCTCCCAAGAAGTAACCTCTCCCGATAAGTGACCTCTCCCGATAAGTGACCTCTCCCGATAAGTGAAACTCCCAATTTCTATACTGGCCCCTGTCCTTCTACATTTGTATCATCTATACTCTGCTTATCTTAACTGAACATCCCTCCAGTTGAATAATGAGACCACAACAATGGATACTTGTATAAGTGAATGGGAGAATCAGCATTGAAGATCCTGTGCCAGTGCATTCTCTTATAAATATGAGTCTCACATAGGGAGCCTCACATATACATGTATAAGAGAATGCACTGTCTTACAAGGTCAATGTAGGCCTAAATATTGTTAGGCCAATGTATTCTCTTATTTATGCGAGGCGCCCATAGGGAGCCTCACATATATAAGAGAATGCACTGGCTTACAAGGTCAATGTAGGCCTAAATATTGTTAAGTCAATGTATTCTCTTATATATGTGAGGCGCCATATGGGCGACTCGCATATATAAGAGAATGCATTGGCACAGCAGGGTTCTGCAAAAGTTTCAGGAAGCTGCAATCATAGAAGTGTTAAGATGACTTGAAGCATCTGAGAAAGGCTGTTTTCATACCTTGTTTGAATTTTTCGACTGTTAGTGCGTAGACAATTGGGTTGACAGCAGAGTTGGTTATCCATAGATAGGCTAGCAGAAACCTATAATGCTGGCTAATTAAAGCTTCATCATCAATAATAAGGAATATGTCATATGGTAGAAAGGTGGCCGTTAACAGAACAAATAAAATCACAATAGTTTTAAGTTTCTCTCCTCCACTTCTCCTTGCAGCAGGTAAATATTCTGCTGGAACATTCTCATCCGGAGCATTAACGAGTTGAATACTTGGTTTTATGGATACCTGAACCTGCTGCTGCTTTATTTTTGTCAAAAGAAATAGAAATATTGGTGCTGCTATACAATATATTATTAGAAGATATACAGCTGCAAAGAAGGGCCCTCTTCCTTCCGGCTCGTATACTCTGAAAAACGAGCATATATTTGGTGAAACAAAATCTTCACTTCTCATCCATAGTATGGGTGGTATACTGCCAACTGTGCTTGAAAACACCCATATAGCAGCGCTATAAATTAGATTCCTCTTCAATGTAAATAACTGCTTGAATTCGTGAGGTTTCAATATAGCAGCAATTCGCTCTATGCATATTAATATAATGTGAATTATTGATGAAGAGAATGCGGTGAATACAAACTGTAGCATTGCTGAACATACCATGGGTTTTCTGAATAAATCTGGATGAGTGAATAATAAAGGACATATCGTTGATGCTAATCCAAAGCCCAAGTCACTGAGAGCAAGGCTAGTGACTACCAACAAATGAGGATTTTTGCGGAGAACTTTGTTAGTCAACACCACAGCCACAACGAATAGATTAGAAATGATTGTCCATGCTGTAATAACTTCCATTACAATTACCACAACTATTGGAACTTCAGGCAGATCAGATTGGTTGCCTTCCAAAATAGAGTTGCTGTTCCTCGCTATAACATTCCAGTTTGTGTTGAGTGAAATGTTGGTGTCATCCATATTGGAATTCCTTCAATGAAATTTTCCTCAAGCTATCCACCTTCTATATATTAACGTTATAATAATGTCACTTCATCAATTGAAATTGTCCAAATATCCACGGTCTGGGATTTTTCACGAATAAAAATTAAATTAACCTAATTGAACATGTGAGCCATACCGCATGCTTAAACTGGTTACTTGACCAGTGGGGACCACCCTTGTCATAGCGCTACGACTCATAATAAGTATGAACTGCTGTGAGTAGACCATTTAAATATCAGGAAATTGTAGGACACAGGAAGTTGATTATCTGGTTTTGAATTTGTAATGAGGTTCCCAGAGAGTGAATTTTGTGATGTCGGGGACCTCATTCTGCAAATGGGTCATTTCACAATCAGGTTGAGCATTTCAGTTTTCTCACTCTAATGAAAGTTGTTGCCATGCCTGTAGATTTATAGGACAGCTACTTTCGTCTTACCGATGTGTACATTTAGCTGAACATTTTAAATGGTCATGTTATAGATAATAAATAGAACATGAATGTCTTTTGCCCTGTCAAACAACAAAATCCAGTAAAATTGCTTTCTCAAAAATTGCAATGCAGAACTCACATATGAGATAAAGAAATTATGCACTGTGAATTTAAAAATATTATGTTGCTTTTAAGACTAGAAATCACCAACTGATTCAAAAATAACCAAATAATAATCGAGTAACACTTGTTTGATTGTACAGACAATTAATGTCCAAAATTAGCTTTTTATGATGTCCACCCCGAAACGGGGTACAGTTGTGTAAGATATATACTGTTCATGTGGACAACAATTGTCTTAGTATAGCAAAGAGTAACCCTTCTTGCTGATAAAAATGTGACAATAATTCAGATCTTTCCCAATGTATGTTTTAGTCCATGGAACTAATATGTCAAACAGAATGTCCACTCCGAAACACACTCTGAAACATGCTTTGCATCATGAAATTTATTAAGAAAATCTATACTTTTACTACATCTGTATCCAGATAGTGGGGGTATTCACACATTCATTACATCTTTACTCACCATAAAGGATCATGGAGCTCCCTAGCCACTTAAATTCAACAATAATGCAAAATGTCCACTCCGAAACATATGCATATAATTGGGTTAAAAATAAACGATTTCAAGAATATTGAAGGAAATAAAGTACATATTTACTGTATGTGCTCCAGTTGACTTGTCTACTATATATTTTGAGAACTATTATATATGTGTGTATAAATATATATATATATGTGTGTATATACTTTATAGAATCGAAAACGGCTGCACCGATCGAGACCAAACTTCCCATCTAAGGTTAAAAACCCACGGGAATGGTTGTCGCGCCGTTTTGGAGAAGCTCCGAGCACCCGTTCTCCACACCCAGTCACAAAAAACGGCAATGTGGGGTTAATCGCGTTGATAGTTAAAAGAGCGTTCGTATCCGCAGTGTCGTTGATAAAGAGCGTATGCGTGTAATGTGATTCTTACGTCTGGGTCCACACGTGAGCGTGACTGTATCCAGACATGAGCGTGTTGTGTGATTCTTACGTACTTAGGGCTTCCTAGGAATGGGGGAGATTTTCATCTGGTCAGTTTTTCCGCCCGAGGTGATCTTCACCTTGAAACGGGTACCCACAAATGATATATATGTGTGTGTCCTTTATAGACTCGAACCGATTGAGCTCAAACTTGCTACCTACGGGAAGTGTCATGGACAGGTTAAATTGTGACCCCGACCTGACCTTGACCTTGAAAAATGATCAATTCAAGGTCAAATCGGGTAAAACTGGCGGATTTCGACGAAATTTTACACCTACATTTGTAGGTGCAGCATACGTGTCTCGGAAGCTGTTGCAATTGCTTTTTCGAACAAAGCCATGAGACGAACCACGCCAGTGGCGGGCTAACCTGCTAGTCTATACTATATATTTTGAGACTTCGTATGTATGTGTGTGTGTGTGTGTGTACTTCATAGAATCCAAAACGCGTGTAAAGATTGAGCTCAAACTTCCTATGTAAGTGTCAAATTCCACCGACACGACCGTGGTCGCGGTTTAGAGAAGCTCAGAGCACCCATTCTCCAATCTCAAATCACCGCAAAGGCACGGCGTGGGTTAATCAAGTGATTATTTAATGAGCGTTTGTTTTTGACGCATCTCTATAAAGAGCGTCTGTTTGCCATTCAACGTTATTTGCATCTGCAGAGAGATATACGGAACATACATTAAATTTAAAAAACATTTGTTTCTGACCAACCCTGCGAGCACGGATGGCGCGCTTTGTTTTTACAGTATATGGTTATATACCGAAATCATCCCAGATAATCACGAATATAGCATCAGATTTCTCCCCAGATATACCGTTATAAAGCTACTGGAATCTGCCAATCTACGGGAAATTCCAGGGAATGCCGATTGAGCTCAAACTTGCTACCCACGGGAAGTGTCATATATATGAGTGTGTCCTTTATAGACTCGAACCGATTGAGCTCAAACTTGCTAAATAAGAAAATAGCCCCCAAGCCGTAAATATCAACAACAACGATATTACTAAATACACGTTTTCGGCAATGTGAGAGTTTTCGGGGAGCCGTGATGCCAACAACAACGACCCGAAGCCCTGAATGCCAACAACAGATTCAATGCAATGTTATCTATTATGCACAGAGATTTCACGACATTACGACGGGTACGGCAGACTCAAAATATTATGCAGACAGATTTCCCGACGGGAAGCGTTTGTTTTAAATTCAATGCAATGTTATCGTAGAGAGATTTCACAAAACAAAGAATGCGTTGTCTGTCGTTCCTAGGAAAGGGGGATTTCTACGGGTAAATTTTTCCGCCAGAAACAACAAAATTAATTAAAACAATTTACAATTTAATTAAAACAATTTAAAATTAAAAAAAATTAACAATAAAAAAACAATTCAGAAACAAAATATATTAAATTTAAAAAACATTAAATTCATATTCAAAAATGTCATGTTTCTGAAACAAAGCCATGGGACGAATGCCACCAGTGGCGGGCTAACCTGCTAGTATAATATAAAATCAATCAAGGAAACTTGGAAATATTTTGACATTTGGAGCAACTGTTTGAAAATTGGGTAATTTTGAAGGTACAGTTTTTTTTAATTGGTGACAAAATTAATTTAAGAACATTTGATATTGCAATGAAATGGCTATTTCATGTATTTTACTCAGACCATTTTCCAACTTTGCATCAGCCACTGACAGCTAGTGTGTAGAATGCTTAATATAGAGTCATGGGTTCAGAAATCGTACCTACTCAAGGGTAATATGGCATATTTTTCATCAACTATGACTTATGAGTCTGAAAAATTGAATATGAACAAATAATTTTGAAAAAACTGATTTGTGGTTTGTCAGTTAGTGAGAAAATATGCTCAACTTGATTGTGAAATGACCCAAATGACAGACACCCTATTTGCAGGCTTGCAATTTACATTGACACCATATTGTTGGGCCATCCTAAATATAACTTTGTATAATCATACATGACGACATGTTATTTCCTACTATATAAATGCCAAGTATTTATGTGTGTGTCTCTCACCCTATTGGAGCATCCTACTCAATGTAAACAACATGGTAATTATAATAAAAATGAATTTATGACTCCAGTCATAAATTAATTTTCATTATAATTACCAAGCTATTGAAGTAGGATAGTGTTCCATGCAAACAAACAAAACTATTGCCTAGCCTGAAAAGTACAATCCCAGATAATCAGTCCCCGCCCCCTCAGAATTAATTATCAGGTAACTAGATGTTTATCTTGCAACCTTAACAGTAAGGCTGAAATGAGTCCCATAATGACTTGTTAGCATATGAATTTGGGCAATCATTGATAGACAGTATAATATATCACCTATTTTATTCATCACTCTCCAGGTAATGTCAATTTGTCACAGTAACAGCCAATTATTTTATTTTTGTGTTTGATTTAATTAATGATGGTCCCCACATCTGTACTAATTGGAACTAATTGGAACTAATAATAATACTCGGAAGAAAACATCTGATACTGTTGTTTGAGGACCCGATGTGCCGCCTGCACCCCTAATGAGCATGGTCAAACCAGAGTATCGGAGTGTCATAAAGTCAGCATCTTGTCAACAATACTTTATTTATTTTTTTAATATCTCTTCCTGGGCTATGATTCCAACAACAACAACAACAACAACATAACTTTTATAAAACCTGATTCCAATACTACAAACAGCTTTTTAGTCAAGTATTTTTTATCATAACTCAACTTATAGTTTGACGATGGTCGGTTGGCAGGTGGCCATAAAGCTAGATAACAGAGCCATTTATTGATGGATTCTGACAATTTTTGCATTTCCGAGGTGGTTATGTCGCAAATACATGTACCATCATCACATTTGGGGCTAGATGATGTTGTCATCTTGTCGCAGGGTTTGATCCGACATGGGCAAAATTTGATCTAAATATTTGTTGACCTAAGTAATTCAGAGCTTGGCATAGATTATAACCAATATGGTAACCTGTGATTCAAATTTTCCCCCAATTTTTTTTGGAAAAATTGGCCACTAGCAGCCAAGTTGGATTTCACATTGAAATTCATTGGCACACTCTGCAGCCCATATTTGTTTTGAAAATTTACAGTCATATTTAGGATCAACTCTCGATATGAGCTTTTGAATTTGAACAATTTTCGTTAAGAAACATGATGGCTGCAGGCGAACATGTTTAATTTTACTCTGAATGACTAAATCCTTCGCACACCTTACAGGCCACAACCCTCATCTGACAGTCACCAATCTTTGTATGGATTTTCGAGGTGACCATTAGATAGGTGGAATCCAATTTTTTTCCTGAAATTCCTATAAAAATATGGTAGCCAGCTGCATCTTTGATTCACCATTTCAATCCATATTTGCATCATCAATTCAATCACTTCATTGTACATGTATCACTTTTAACGTCCCTTGTTATTAACCCTTTCAGTGCCAGGGGCCGATCTCATCGGCCCTAATTTACGGTCTGTAATATCGGCCCTAAAAAAAAAAATTTGATTTTTTTTTTTTTAGATTTAAAAAAAAAAATTAAAATTGTACAAAAATTGTAAAAAATAATAACAAATGATGAAAAATTGTTAGGCCAATGCATTCTCTTATATATGCGAGGCGACCTATGGTTGACTCGCATATATAAGAGAATACATTGGCACAGGGTATATGGGTTGATACAAAAATCGGACCTGGCACTCAAAGGGTTAATCCTCCCATTAACTGCAATGCATAACATTTTCCAAATTCTCCCCTCTCCAAGTTGAGCTACAGTGTCATTGACACTTTCATTCTGGTTCAAATTTAATCAGCTGTTGCTTTAAAATTGCACCTGTAGGTCAACTTGAAGTTTTTATTTAGTTTCATGTTAAAGGCCCATTTAATTTTCTAGTCACTGATTATCTTTTTAATAGTGACTTGATATATGTTTTTAATAACAATCTATGACATAAAATATGATTAAAATACTATAATTCATCATCATTTGGAATGTCAGAAGGTGTCCATAGACAGGGTTTCGCTAGGGGGTAGGGGAATGGGGCCGGTAGCCGTCAAGGGGAAAAATCCAGGTAAAAGTAGCCTGTTTTAGCACTGGTTGAACTACTTTCATTTTATCGGCCAATAGAATCGTGTGAGAGTAGAAATGGCAGATTGTTTTGTTCAATTTCTGCCCAAGTGCCAAGCTATCAAACTTTATACATGTACCTGTAACTTTAAAACTAGTAAATTTATTAGATATAAATTAATTTACGAAGTACAGAACACCAGTAATTTGGATCCCGAGTTAAACGTGCTTGTTAATGTTAAAAGACTCACTGTGGAAGACCCAGCAGATATTACGGATGCATAACGTATCGGAATATATTTTAGCAGCTGCAGTGTAAATATAGAAGGCTGATTACATATCTGGCCGATGAGTATTCTTTGTGGGCAGTGGTAAGATGCCTTGATGCGCGGTGCGGCTACTCCCACATTTCTCTCTCGCTCTATTACAAAGTGAACAGTATATTTTGCGGTATAAAACATGACAGGTACGATTAAAATACTGCTCTTTTGCATAACATAACCGGGTACTAACCGCAACGTAACTAACCAGCCTCAAAGACATAGCTTCTAGCGATGTCAGTTACGATCACTTCCTGTTTCAATTTTCTGTATTACAACGCGTTTAGAGTGTGTACACTCACAAGATATAAAATAAATTCACCTTTTAAAATTCCTTAGTACTATTCCAACAAAATTCAGAAGTTTTAAACATCTTTATACCTTTATAGACATGCAGTATGTCCTGGGGTATGGCAGGAGGGGAAAACTTGGCGAGGGGAAGTGGGCCGTCAAGGGGACCCCCTGCCGGTATAGCGGAAACCCTGCCATAGAGCAATGGAAAATAGCTGAAATCATAGAAACATTTCCCCTGTCTTGCTTCCAGAATGCAACAGAATTAAATCTGAGCTATAGAGTTATTCCCCTTCCATTGAAAATAAAGACTTTGCAGTACAATCGAGATGAAACTTAAGCACAAAAACACGTTTATACCTCAACAACAACAATGTTCACAATTAATGGACCTATCCATAGGCACCGCCCCAATTTCAATTATAGCCAATGAGCCGATAGCTCAAACCCTGAAGCGACATACGCCTGCATAGTAATATGAATCGCACCACAAGCGGCTGCCTAGATACCATAGTAAGCTATAGGGAAATTACAAACACGAGAGCAAAATATGTCTTAAAAAGCTACAATGGTGTTGAAATGTGCATGGGGAACATGTCCGGTTGATGAACGATATTTATACAAATATCCCGGAGTGTTTTTAGTTCGGTTTCCTAAACCAGGACGTACTAAAGACAGCATATAATCAACGGGGTATCTTCGAGTTGTTTAAATTTTTCTATCTCCTGACACAACACTTTTGAAATTCTGTAAATAAATAGAAGCTCATTTAGTATTTAATTTGTTGAACAGATATGTCCATGAGTAATATATATGTTGTGTTACTTTATGAAAACATTTTATCACCTTGCCATAATGTTATAACTTGCCATAGGGGGAATGGGAAGTTAGCAAATCAAACCATAACACCTCAGCTAGGGGCTCGATTACTAAATACCAACAGCCTCTTAAATGTTCACACTTCCTATACTGAATGGGGAATGTTGTTTCACAATGCTTTGTCGGTATGATAAAGGTGATGACAGGAAGTATGATACTATTAATTTCACTGTGTGCTTGCATAAATACTAATCACTGGTAATAAAATTGAACAATGACAACAAATGGGTCATTAATGATACTTGAATAAACTGGTTGTATTTTCGTTTGTCTTGGGACATGCCATTGTTGAGGAACACTTGTGCAACTAAGATGTTTGGGAGCAGATGGAATGTTGTGTAACTTCAAACCCTGAAGTGTTTTATCAATCCAATAACATGAGAGCACATTCCAACTAACCTAAAATAAAAGAGACAGAGATATCCACTGTAACATTCTGTAATAACAAAATAAATAAGGATGAATTTTACCTATAATCGGAGGACATGTTCATGTGAGTATTAATTCTATACTTTTCGGAAATACTTGCACGTGCACTAATATTATTCAAAAAATCATCAATGCATGTTAAATTTGTCTATTGCGTTGTTCATTGACTACATTTACACTAGCATTGGTTAACTTCACTGGTTCTAATGTCATGAATATATCCCTGGGTATAACAATTAAGCCCCTTTTCTTGTGCCCTTTTTGATAATTTATCAATGATGGGTAAATAACAAACATTGATATCGTCTGGAACATTTAAAAGCGAACTTGAAACACAAGATCCGTTCTCATCGGAAGCCATTTCAGCACTGAAGATATAGCGAAATTGAGATGGCTTGTGGTGCGTAGTAACAGTAACCATGCAGACTACAGGTGGGCGGGACGTACGGATAGGTCCATTACATCGGATAAGTTGATAATACAATGTTTGGAGCTTCCTCTTTGAAATGGTATAATATTGCATATATTTTATATAATGTGTTCTGGGGGTTCAAAAATTAAGTGGGCCTTTAAGAAAGAAGAATGTGCGTTCTTCCGTTTCTGATTACAGAATTTCAATGAATACAAATGGCTCGGGGCCTGATTATCATGTTTGAAGTTGCATTTTTTATGACTTCAATGCGTCTTTCTAGGACATATATAAATGTTCGTCAAAAGTTATTTCATCTATTTATGGACCTATTTCAATGTTGAGAAAAATTCAAAAGCAAATATTATGAAATGTATTTTGGCGCGCAAATCGCCATATGGCTTTAAAACTGCATATGCCCATTTATTATTTTATAATTTAAATCTAAATATTCCTATTGTTTCAGGCCGACAGCGAAGCAGCTTCTAAAACATGAGTTCTTCAAGAAAGCACGAGTTAGTAAAACTTACATCTTCTATGTATTAAAAGCCAGTTGTTGATGAACACTGCCTGTGAATGTTGTTTACAGTTTAAAATATTTGCTGTGCTATAGATATTATATTTTATAATATCATTTAACTGATTCTGATCTATTTAATTCAATCGTTCAGATCTGATCATCATAAAAATGGTATCTTTTCCATTCAAAGAATTTCAATTTTTTTTAGACCTGAGAATAATTAGATCGAACCTGAATCCATGGGATGATTTGATGATCAGATGGTGGCTCTTAACCCTTTCAGTGCCAAGTCCGATTTTTGTATCAACCCATATTTACTTGATCATTTTTCAAATGTATTGATTATAATAATGTGATAAATTGATGGAAAGAGCTCTAAGAGCTCTTTCCATCAATGTATCACATTATTATAATCAATAAATTTGAAAAATGATCAAGGAAATATGGGTTGATAAAAAAATCAGACTTGGCACTGAAAGGGTTAAAAGAAGCAGTTTTTCATGCATTATTTTGAAGGATTTTCTGAGAGTCTTCATGATGCCTAGATTTGTTATGAATAATGTTGTCAATTTGCAAGCATGTTTTTTTTTTATTTCTGTGTTTTAAAAGCGGAAACTTAGCAGAAAATTTTGAACAATTTGATATCAAATCAATTGTGGCATCTTTAAAACCAATATTTTATGATTATACATTTATTGCATGGTTTCGAGGTTGACATGAGGATTTATCAACCCAAGAAAGTTAATATTCACCGAGGCTGCAGGCCGAGGTGAATATTAACTTCCAAGGGTTGATCAATCCTCATATCAACCTCGAAACCATGCAATAAGTGTTTTATTATATGATCCACCAATGGTATCAAGCCCATTAGGCCTGAACCACCTTACTGACCCATATATATAAATCATAAAATGCACAACAATGTTTTTCAACAAGACAAAAGTTAATAAACAGTATGATGAAAAATATTACCAAATGTCACTACATTTTCATGAACATACTTCATATTAATAACTCATGATGTCGCGTGATCTTGTTATTAACCCATCTGGCCTATTTATAGAACAACCAGGTAGATATCGTGATTTATCAACTTCTTTTGACCATCATTTAGTATGGGACTTTTAGAAGAAAGTTTATGATCATATAATAATGATATTTAGCCTGTATTATATAAGGATTAACTGTCATGTGGACTGTTTTTATGGAGATGTAACCGTGAGGTAAGTGGACATAACTTGTGTAAAACCTGAAGGGTTTTATATACAAGTTATGACCACTTACCTCACGGTTACATCTCCATAAAAATAGTCCGAATGACAGTTAATCCTTATATTTATATATATTTATATACATTTAGCGAAAAAGCCACTTTTGTAAATGTATTTAAATCGAAAAGTGTATCGTGACAAAAACAGCCCAAAATACCCAATAGCACCCTTGGCAAAAGTTAATAGGAACAATTTCTCTTCATATTGAAACCCGATGATGTATTAAGTCAATCCTGCGCGAGTCCAAATGCGGCCAAAACATTACGCGTTCGTCTTTCCAAACCCAATGACGTATCGATGGTGTTATGAGCTTGGTGTTATGAGGCGTTGCGCATTCACAGAGAAATAAATGCAACTAGCCATGTGGGCGCCAACCAATCAGAATGCTGGATTTAGTGATGACAACACTTAGTATGTAAATATACCAATTTGTGGCATGGAAATATACTGTTTTGTTAAGTTTTGTGGATTAACCCTTTCATTAATGGAGCTTAATGAAATTTTGTGAAAACCTGTGCCCAATGCATTATCTTATATATGCGAGTCTCTCATATGGAGCTTCGCATATATAAGAGATTACATCGACCTAACAATATTTACATTGACCTTGTAAGCCAATGTATTCTCTTATATAAACGAGGCACCCTGTGGGAGACTCTCATAGATATGGGAATGCACTGGCATAGGATCTTTAATGCTGCACCAGCGCAGTTCCCATCATGAAAGGGTCAAAGCAGTAACCAAAATACATACACTCTCATTCGTGCATACTGGGGGCTAAAGAACAATGCTACATCCGTCATGATCGAAACAACCATATAGTACAGGTCATGTTTCTATTTTTAAAGGATAAGCAGTTCTTACTCAAAGGTCCACTTCAAGAAGGAACTCCAATGAAACCACAAAAGGTCAGTACAATCTTAATGTGACACTTCAAAAAATGGATGGATAATAGACCCTTCCAATGTATACTTTTATGACTGAGTGGGAGAATCAATTTAGTATAAAAGGGTTAAACTGCTTCCAAGCCTTGAAATAGTGTGTCTGTCATTTGCAGAATGAGGTCCCCAGAGGGTGAATTTAGTGATGCTACCCCGCATAGCGGGCTAGCATCACCAAATTCACCATTTGAGGACCTCATTCTGCTTACACCTCAGCAGAATGAGGTTCCCAGAGGGTGAATTTGGTGATGCTAGCCCACTATGCGGGGTAGCATCACTAAATTCACCCTCTGGGGACCTCATTCTGCAAATGACAGATACACTATTTCAAGGCTTGACTGGCTAGTACTCCAGCCATACTGGTGTTTTACAGAAAATTTAATAAAATTCAATGAAAATTATAGATACTGAGAGTAGGGACCTGCGAATATTCAAGATTCGATTCGATGTCGATATCGGTCACCCGATTCGAGATCGACACCGAATCGGTCCGCTGATTCGGATATTTTCGAATCGGTGTTACTTTGGTGTAGTCTCTAGATTTGCGTCTAGATAACACATGCCAAATGACCTGAACACACAAAAATTTAAGCACAAGGTTTCCATGTTAATGTTAGCCAACGTAGCTAAGTTTGAATGTATGCCGTTAAGAAAAGACGTGCATTATGCAACAGGGTTCCCGCGGGTCCTTGAAAACCCTTGAATACCCTTGAATTTAAAAATCATTGTTAAAGGGCCCTTGAAACACTTGAATTACAGTACCAGCCCTTGAAAACCCTTGAATGTGAACCTAATATATAAACACAAGATAGAAGGTATACACCAGGTTATAACGCAATGCGAACGCACGATGTCAACTCACATAGAAACATACAGAACACAGTGACCTAACGACCTTTGACCAACTGACATTGAATGTAAATAGTGGCTATTACGCGCTATGAATTTCACACTGTTTACAGTAGTAACAATCGATCGAGTAATTATGTATTGCTCATTGTGATTGGTCAATGACTATCCCCTCCAGCTATTGACAAATCAAACTGCGCGTAACATATTTGAAGTCGGCTGAAAAAACAGCGTGTTACCAATGCTCGAAATAGAAATATGACAGGAGGGAAATGCAAATTCAATAATAAATGGCTCTCAAATCAAGAGTATTCTGCGTGACTACGCGCAGTAGCCGACAACAAACACAAGGCAAGGTGCTTATTCTGTCAAACTTTATTGATGAAATCTATACTATATAGCTCAAATTAACAATGGTAATTGAAGATGGTGGTTTTTATGTTTACCCATACCATAGTATGGTAAACATAGTGTCGTTGCCCGGATTGACCACTCGTCGTTCGTCCGTCCGTCTGTCCGTCCGTCTGTCTGTCCGTCCGTAGACACTTTACGTGTAATGCGATAACTCAAACATTTTTTACTTGATCAAAACCAAATTTTGTATATGGGGTTTTCAGCCCAAAATACAGATCGAGTTCGAATATGGGTTTGATCCGACTTTTTTTGACAGAGTTATGGCCCTTTTTCGACTTAGAATTCACGCATTCTGCCATAACTCAAACATTTTTTATCTGATCGGAACCAAATTTGGTATGTGAGTTTCTCGGCCCAAAATACAGATCGAGTTCGAATATGGGTTTGATCCGACTTTTTATTACGGAGTTATGGCCCTTTTTCGACTTAGAATTAATTAATTCTGCCGTAACTCAAACATTTTTTATCTGATCGGAACCAAATTTGGTATGTGAGTTTCTCGACCCAAAATACAGATCGAGTTCGAATATGGGTTTGATCGGAGTTTTTTTTACGGAGTTATGGCCCTTTTTCGACTTAGAATTCATGAATTCTGCCATAACTCAAACATTTTTTATCTGATTGGAACCAAATTGGGTGTATGAGTTTCTCAGACCAACATACAGATTGATTTCGAATATGGGTTTGATCGGATTTTTTTTAATGGTGTTAAGGTCCTTTGACATATGATTCACACATACATGTACTTTGATAAATCAACCATTTTTCATCTGATAGGAACCAAATTTGGTATGTGAGTTTCTCAACTCAAAATACAGAACGAGTTTGAATATGGGTTAGATCCAATTTGTTATACCAGAGATATGGCCCTTTTTAAACTAAGAATTATCCAGATTATAACCCAAGTAACTTACAATTAATGAATACCTGCTTCTCTGTGAGCAAGATAAAAGACAATATAGTTTATTGCTTTGAGAGTTATTTATAGCCCTCATATGTTAGGTCTGTATAAGAGACACAGTGAATTATTGGATAAATTGATTTAGCTATCTTTTTAACCACAACTTAGCCAGGTGAATTTATTTAACTAGACCAATGGAGCTCTCTAAGTCCTTGGATGATGGGACTACATTGGATCAAACAGGGCAGAGATAGGTGATTTAACCCCTTTTACCCATTCCATGTCTTTTAACCTTTTCCATTAAATAAATAATTAAATTATTTTGATATCTCACATGGCAATTTGCAACAACATGAATAGAACTGCTCACACTATGATAGTGGTGACAGGCTCTAGAGTTTAGATGTTATATTAACCCTTCTATATTGACTCATACATTCCAATAATTTGTGTTATTACTGGTTATTATGTACATTTGTCATATACTACTTTAGATCATAACAGTATACTCTATAATTCAACATTAAAAGATTATGATTCTGATCTTAACAATTTACTATCGCCAAGGGATGGGTTAAACATCTGCCGATCGTGATCGGCCTCTCGTTGTATTGATGACTTTCCAACCAGAACCATTTCTAAACATGGGACTCTATCACATAGAGACAGAACGCAACACGCATCCTATTCGAGAATCTTTTATCGAATGAGTTGTGGGCAGTGCAAGATATATTTCACGATAGCGGAGATAGAGTGAATTATGAATATGTGCCTTCCGCAAAGAGTTTGATAAAAGATTGTAGATTATGATGCAAGTTGTGTTTTGTATTAATTTCACACCCTTGTGTGGATAAGTTTAATTCAAACCATGACTGTGCCTACCATTGATTTTAAAACTACCTTTACTGTGATTTATGGCTAATGAAAAACCAGTAATTAGATGTGCAGCACCTAAGAGGATTGTTAACATTATGGCTTGTGTTCCTCTTGATGTATACAACAATATGTATTCAATGGTTGTTATCCATTGAATACATGTGTCTCATGCCCACATGTTGAATAAATACTGTTAACACAGCACCCTACTTTTTCCAGGTTACAGGCTTTCCGCCCCGCAGGTTCTTGAAAACCCTTGAATTTTTAGCATATAACTCCTTGAAAACCCTTGAATTTTGACCCCGAATACTCCTTGAAAACCCTTGAATTTCATATGAAAATAGCTGCAAGAACCCTGTGCAAATTATGTGCTTTGATCGCAACCTGTGACTGATCAATCGGCGCATATATTTGTAATCTGTATCGACGCTATGTAAATTATCTACACTGTGCGTGATCGCTAAATGTGGAACTCAATTGATTACATACGTTTAGAACTTCTGATATCCAATTCAGATTACATGAATAAAATTCAATGTCAGCCACCGTTATGAGCGACAAAACGTAGATTGGAATGAACAGAAACGGTGATAAACCTTAGAACAGTCGGTCTATTATGTTCCATTTGGATGGACCATCTTAAATGTGACCAGTTATCTGCGATACTGCAGCATAATTCCTATAAATTTCCTACTTTAAGTTTCTGTTTCCCGGGAAATCGAGCGCGTTGCACCAAGTTTCGATCCGTTGAATCTTGTTGATAACATTTAATACCCGATTCGATTCAAAATCTCAGATTCGCAGGTCCCTAACTGAGAGGTAAGTGAGCAGCAGTTTCCACCACTTTCCATCCTACAATTTTTGTCTCCCAAAAAATGTTTTGGAACTATATAAATCACCGGTGTCTGTTTGTGCGTCTATTGCAGAATTGTAGATGTTTGCCGGATGATATTTTTGTCCCAGAATTTTTTTTTTCGGGGGACTATTAAAATACCCGGTGCGTGCGTATGGAAATGGTTTCCGGATGATAACTTTAGTTTCGGTTATTAGATCAAAAGCAAATTTCATAGGTGAGTTTATCATCAGACCAAAATACAGGTCAAGTTCGATTATGGGTACAATCCGCCCATTTTTGCTAGAGTTATGGCCCTTTTTGTCCGCCGACCCAACGGGTTCGGATGACTATTATAATCAGCACGTTCGTTCGTCCGTCCGTCCATCATCCGTCCGTCCGAGGTTTCCGGATGATAATTTTTGTTAGAGTGAACCAAATTAAATTAAATTTGGTATGTGGGTTTACTAGCAGAAAAGACAGGTCAAGTTCAAATTCTGGTTCCGTCCGCCAATTTTCACCAGAGTTATGCCCCTTTTTCGACTTAGAATTTGACCGTCTGTTAACATTTTTGGTTTCCGACCGATAACTCCAGTTTGGATTATTTGATCTAAACCAAAGTTGGTATGTGTCTTTCTCCCAGCAAAACACAGGTCAAGTTCGAATTCGGGTTCCGCCGGCCAATTTTCACCAGAGTTATGTCCCTTTTTTACTTAGAATTTTTCCCAATTTGAGGTTTCTGGATGATAACTTTAGTAAATGTGTACTGAATGAAATTAAATTTGGTATGTAGGTTTACTAGCACTAAAGACAGGTTTTTATGCGCAAACAACGGTCGTATCAAGCCGACGCTTAGAGGCGGACATGAGGTCTACTGACCTTTTTTTTACTTAGAATCTTGTAATTTTCTGGTTTCTGGATGATAACTTGAGTTTGTGTGATCATATCTGAACCAAATTTGGTATGTGAGTTTATCAGCCCTATATACAGGTCAAGTTCGAATATGGGTTTGCTCCGCCCATTTTTGCGAGAGTTGTGGCCAGTTTTCGACTTGGAATCCTGTCAATTTCTGGTTTCCGGATGATAACTTCAGTTAGTGTGATCATATCTGAACCAAATTTGGAATGTGTGTTTATCAGCTCGAACTACAGGTCAAATTCGAATATGGGTACAATCCGCCCATTTTTGCTAGAGTTATGTCCCTTTTTGTCCGCCGACCCAATGGGTTCGGAGGACTATTATAATCAGCACGTCCGTCCGTCCGTGCGTGCGTCCGAGGTTTCCGGATGATAACTTTAGTTAGAGTGAACCAAATTAAATTTGGTATGTGGGTTTACTAGCAGAAAAGACAGGTCAAGTTCAAATTCTGGTTCTGTCCGCCAATTTTCACCAGAGTTATGCCCCTTTTTTTACTTAGAAAACCCCTGAAAGTTGGCTTCCGGATGATAACTTTAGTAGAGTTAATCGGATTGAAACCAAATTTGGTATATTACTTTCTCCCAGCAAAACACAGGTCAAGTTCAAACTTGGGTTCAGCCCGACCATTTTTGGCAGAGTTATGCCCCTTTTTCGACATAGAAAATTCAGTTTTTCTTCTGTTTTTTTGGTTTCTGGATGATAACTTGATTTTGGATTGTTTATATGCAAAACCCATTTTTTTGTGGATTATTTATCTCGAAATACAGCTCAAGTTCGAATTTCGGTTTAATCCGATAATTTTTGCGAGAGTTATGGCCCTTTTTTGTCCGCCGACCCGACATATAAAACCCCAAAAGTTGGTGTCCGGATGATAACTTTAGTAGAATTAATCAGATTTAATCCAAATTTGGTATGTGTCATTCTCCCAGCAAAACGACATCTTCTCAAGTACCATTGGGGCCGAAAGGGTTCATATTTGATATGAAGGGTCCTTGGGTGACTAGGATTCAGGTTTGTTCAAATGAGGTCACTGGGTCAAATGTGGGTGGAGCCAGGGATATAACTAAAAAAAAATTTTTTTTAGATTGAACTCTTTGCTCAATTAAACAAAAATGTTAATTGCCCATTGGTGCTTCTAAAATCCCTGTTATCAAACACTTGCTTTAAATATAGTATAGTCACAATACAATACACCTTGTGTATCTGCTAGAATTTTATCTCTTACCTGCTCTTACAGTGAAAATAATACAGGTCAGCATACCAGTCTGCTCTGTTGATGATATTTATCCACATGTCAAATCTGACAAGTATAGTATCAACAAGCACACAGCTCTCTCTGGCCAGAGAGGTTTTGGTTAATAATTTTGAAATTGAAAGTCACTTGTATTTCCAGGAGCCTTCAGTCTCTACTCATATAAACTACTACTGGTATAGGGATTTGACCATATATGAATGGTTCTGTAGTTTGTGTGGATCATCTTTTGCTGATTGAGACTGTTTCTAATAGAGACAGCTTTATAAATTTAAGAATCAGCCACTCATTCCAAAAACTTTAACCCCCTCCATAACTTCATAAGACAAACTATTTGAGTTGTTGAGTTCAAGTTTGGTGCTGATATATAGGTTCCCATGATTATAGTTTCAAGCTCACCTGAGGCCAAGTCTCTGGTGGAACTACCGGGTATAGTCATCACTCCTTGTCCATCATCCGTCCATCCATCCGTCCATCAACAATTCTTTAAACATCTTCTACAGACCCATAAGACCGAATGGGTTCATATTTGGTGTGGATGTTTCCTAGGTGACTCATTCAGATTTGATAAAATGAGGTCACCAAGTCAAATAGTTGTGAAGCCAGGGCCATAACTCTTTCCCTCCATAGTATTTCTTAAAACAACTTCTTCTCAAGAACCATTGGGCCTATTAAGCTTATATTTGGTATGGAGGTTCCTTGGTTTACTGGTGTTCAGATTTGTTAAAATGTGGTCACTGGAGCAGAGCCAGGGTCAATATCTTTAACTAATTACGTTACAACAACATACTGACTATTGTCGTCTTCAGAGTCCCAGTTTTCTCCGTCTTTACAGCCTGGTGAGCGACCCACAGTCATTGACTGTCTTGTTACTATAAATAGTACAAATCTGCCCACCCTGGCCACAACATCAAACATTCTTTCCAATTTCATGCTCAAATCTAAGTTTATAGAAATCTTTAATTTCTCTGACCCCGGCTCTGTTACTAGTACCATGTAAGTACATATGACTGTATATAATGCAGGACAGTAGTATGTTATAACTCGACTTTGAGGAAAAACCTGTTTCATAAATTTTCCAATTCCAATATTTTGTAGTCATCCAAGTTCTAATAATCATACATCTGAAAAACAAATAATTAAAAATTACTCTCCAATAGAATAAATTTCATTTAACAACACACTATATAGATTTATTTTGCGAGATATCACATTACCAGTGATAGTATCCTTAAAAATACGTCAATATTTCAACCTGACATTATGTCAGATAGTTTCAAAGCAGAGCCTAACAACCTATAAAATTGGCGTCTGACAATTGTCAGTGTCAGACCACTTATTTGGAGCTTTGTCTTTCCAGGTAAAACGCGTTCCAGGATCTTCCGGTCGACTACATAAGACTCAAGACGGTGCATGGGAGTGGTCTGATGAGGATTTTGATGGGAATTCTGAAGAAGGTAAAGCTGCTGTATCATGTGGCAGGGTGAGTTATTTTACTATTTAATGTGACGAATCAATAGTTTGAATACGGACGCAACCAAGGTTTCCAGGAATTTCAAATCATGCAATGTTATATGTGACCCGCCATATCAAATCCTGTCGTAAGTCGGGATTTTTTTACCCTCTGCCAATGCATTCTCTTATATATGCAAGTCGACCATAGGTCGCCTCGCATATATAAGAGAATGCATTGGCCTAACAATTTTTTATCATTTTTTTTAAATAAATGTTTCTCACAATTTTTAGGACATAAAATAAAAAACATCCATTACCATGCAGGGAGTCCCACACATATATAGAAGCATATAGAAGAGTGTCGTCTGCTCATGTTTGTCTGGGGCTCTGTATGGGTGAAATTATAAAATTGTTAAAGAATACAAAAAAAAATTATATGGCGGGTCACATATTGCTACACTCAGCACACCTCTTTGACAGTGTCCACTTCTAGGGCCCTGTGAATTGATTTGATTTAGTGTGATTCAAAAATCCTTATTTTCCACCAGTTTTTACAGTCCCCAATGTTTTTTTGCATGAAGAGACGTCACCATACTAACCAATGGCACATGCAGATAACACTGTCGCAAATTATCTATAAATAGATCACCATATCTCTCTGTATGAATGACGTTTAGTCCACTCGCTTTTTGGGGATCTAGGAATGCATGTGACATGGGAGTTATATGCAAGATAATCTAGCTATTCTCATCAGTCTCTGTTCCGTATACTGCCAAAGGTCAAGGACTTCAGAATGACACAACATAGCAGATTTCAGTACACTATACGGATGCTAATAAGGTTTGCCGCATGTAAAAGTTCAAAAGCACTTTGTACAGTTACTCACATCCATCACTCTATCACTTTCACATCAGTCACTTTTTATTGATAATGAAAATGAGTTTCATGCATTTTCTAGCTTACTCTGCAAGTTATTGCAGATGATATATTGCACAAGAATTCATTAATATGGTTAGATATTTAGAATGTTTTTCTCCTCGAGTGAGAAGTGGAGGATTATTTTTACGAGGTGCTAGCTGAGTGAAAATAATCCTCTCATCTCACGAGAGGATTATTTTCATTCGGCTAGCGCCTCTTAAATATAATCCTCCGCTTCTCACTCGAGGAGAAAAACCGTACACAAGTCAGAACACTTAACTATTGTCTATACCATATTCCAAGGAATTTAGAGCTATCTTCGATTACCTTTAGTTATTACATCTTCAACAGAAAGCTATCTATATTTCTAATTGTGGATAAACTGGAGAATCATAGAAAATAACAGTTCCTTCAATTGTTATGGGTCACTCCTGCTGTTTTGCTTGTTAGGTACCCAATCCGATCAGAGGGTCCCCATATCATCAAGATACAACAACAACAACATTTCTTCAAATTGCGCTTTTGTTATTAGAATCGATTAATTGCAACAAAATAATGCTAACTACTGTCAACTATGGTATCAAATTTCCCAAAACGTGTTATTTGTTCAACGGAATATTGCCGTATTATCACTTGAATATTCACGAAATTTGACCGTATTACCACTTGTTTTTAGAGTTATAAATCTTCATCCGCAGTTTTGACCAAGACCATCCGTTTGATGTCGTGTTTCTGGGCCACAAACGATTGAAATAACAAACTTCAAAAATCGATCTCTGATCACTCTGAGATTTGATGGGTGGGTTCCTTGACTCGAATCAAATATTTTTTACCCCCGAACCCAAAGAAATAGTAATTTAGGAGTGTTTGATCGTATTGAGTACCTTTTAAAATAATTTTTTTGCGATGCATGCATAATTATTTTTATCACATATCTTAAAAGTCACCTTGAATATCTCTCTTCTCATTTCAGTCTCCTAGAGTTTCGGTAAGTGCTATTCACTCTTATGTCACACTAACACTGATTTATTAACCCCACTGATAAGTGATGTGTGGTTTTTAAATTTCATTTCAGTTTTGGTTTCAGTATGGTTTTCTACAAAAAACAGGTTTCGGTTATGGTTTTACTCAGTACACCAATCGGCAATGACTATATGCATAGAACAGATGATATAATAAATGTATATGACATAATATTTACGACCATTTTCCATTGATTTGTATAGTCTATGTGGCAATATGTGCCATTATCGCTCATATGACACCTAAATGTTCCCAATTGAAACTACTAATAGTGCAAATAGCAGCTGACAAAAGCGTGCACTAACCACACGTCTTGTCAAAGTGATGTTAAGCGACCAGCGATGTTGGTTAATTTAAACCGTTGGAATAGGTTTTATAGAATATATCGGTTGTGGTTTGGTTTTAAAATAAAACTGAAAGGAAGCCGAGAAACTGTAAATCGCACATCACTACCGCTGTTCTTCATATTCAGCTCAGTATTTTTACAGTGGATATATACAAAGCCTGTATATAGTGTGTCTAACATTTGCAGAATGAGGTCCCCAGAGGGTGAATTTAGTGATGCTATCCTGCACAGCGAAAGGGAAAAAGCAACTAAAAACATTGTTAATTCGAGACTATAGACACTTTCCAGAAGATGAGGCCTAAGCAGAATGAGCTCCCCAGAGGGTGAATTGCTGATGCTAGCCCACTGTGTGTGAATATCAACATTGTTTTTCTGACAATTCCACATTTTATCCTCAGAAAAATTGGCTAATGGAGGTTCTGACAATGCAGCCAAAATGTCAAAGCGATTTAATTAAGTTTTTCTCAGCTTTATGTGTATATACTGTGTAACCATAACAGAAAATAACGGTTGCTCCTTATAATTACAATTTTTACATTTCGCTGAAAAATATCAATCTGAAAACGTGTTGTGCGTTGGAAATATCATTCAATATTTGTACCTTTTTAAGTGACATACATTACAATGATGTTGCATGTTGTCATGATGAAATTTCTATGCTTAACATTCACTTTTGCCTAAATGCAATTATCCTATTTAAATACCTTAGAAACTAATGCAAGATTCTATGTAGGAAATGGTGGGATTAGTACCAGGCTGTACAGTAATGCCCTAAATAATCGACTCCTTAACCACAGCATAATTATGGGTAATTTTTCAGGATTTGGTCGGAAATATGGCTTGTTGCCATTCATAGGAAAGCTCTCAGTGAGTGCTTTCCGATGAATGGCAACAAGCCATATTTCCGACTAAATCCAGAAAAAATACCCATATAATTCAGCTGTGGTTAAGAAATCGAATACTTCGGGCATTGCACTATGTAGGAATGGTGGGATTAGTGCTAGGGGGTATTTTGGTATACCGATTATAATTGGTAAGAATTCTATTACCACCACCGTATGTTTTTTAATTGGTACACCGAAGTCGCGGTATTATCGCAGGTTGCATGGATATGTTAAAAGTTAAAACCATATATCACTTCTTGACGATGCTTCATTGATTATAGGCCAGGCTAAGTTGGCTACTTCTTCTCTGTAGGATCAGTTTGTGTTAAGTGTCTTGGTTTTGTCAATCATATTCAGATTACATGTGACTAATCTCCATGATTCATGTTGATATTGAATTTGAAAACAATATACTTGTACGTCTAATAAATAGCACATGTTTATTTTGCTTGAGATCGTTCCCTCATTCAGACCTATATGAAATGTCTTGTATGATTTTGGCAGGAAATTGCTGCACGCTCTAGATTATTAGATTGACCCAATTTTGGTGTGGCATTTATATTATTGCCAAAGTCTGCCTTTACTTCATGCTTGATGAATCCATGATTATTGCATGATCTTGTATCCATGCATGATTCTCAAACACATGATTATAGATACTTTTGGAATTTGAATACATTGCAAATGACCTTGTTTTTCGACACTGAAATATATTTCCACATTACATTATAGGTTTATCTGTTTACAATGATGATAGACCTGGTTCATTTTCCATGAAATTGGATGTAGTTACAGAATATTTGTGGAAATAATCGGTATTAAATACGGTATACTGCAGTGTGATAATATAATTACTGCAGTATTTTTATCGGCTAATACCGCCCAGCGCTAGATGGGATCTAACTAATTTCATTTCATTTGGCCAGACGGGAAGTGACTATAGGGATGCTGAGGATGCTCCGTCTGAAGGAACATTGAAATCTTCATCGACTGAGAACGTTCCAAATGCCTCCTCCAGCTCAGAGCCTGAAGTTCCCGCAAAACAAGAGAGCGTTCCAGACCAAACAGAGAGTGGCGCTTCACAGGTATGTGATAATGTGTGATATGATTTGAAGCTCTCATAGTTATTCAGGGTTCATTCACACTAGACTGGAATCCTGGAAAGTCATGGAATTGTGAAATTGAGATTCCAGGCCTGGAAATTGGCACCTTTTTAGGGTAGTGTGGAAAAAATTGAGAAATAACCCCAGTCCCCATCCCCCCCCCCCCCCCCTAAGAGTTATGACCCTTAGAGTTAAAATGAACTCACTAAATCCGACAGAATATATGCAGAAAATGTATGAATTTGAGCCATGGATTAGTGCAAAATACACTCATGTGCTCTATGAACGATAAAAATAACATGGTAATTATAATGAAACTGAATTACTGACTCCAGTCATAAATCAGTTTTGTTATAATTACCATGTTGTTTGCATTGTTCATAGAGCGCATGAGTGTATTTTGCACTAATGCATGACTCAAGTTCATTCATTTGTTGCATGTATTCTGTTGAGTATAAAAGGAGATGGTCCCATTAATGGCCAGATTTAGGGTAAAGTACCCCTTTAATATGCTCATGATTTAGTTTGGAGAATAATATCTGCAAGCAACAAGTTTTATCCATTCATTTCATATTTTATGTTATTGCCTTTAGAGTGAGAATTAAATTTGTCCCTCTATCTCCATCTTTGATCGGATATGAACAAGCCTGCAAATAGTGTGTCATTTGCAGGGTGGCTTTAGCGATGCTATCTAACACAGCGGTTAGCATCAGCAAATTCACCCTCTGGGGACCTCATTCTGCTTATGCCTTTTCTTCTGGGAAGTATCTATAGTCTCAAATTAACATTGTTTTTAGTTACTTTTTCCCTTCTGAGAAGTTTCTATATCCCCTAATTTGCAGAAGATAAAATGCAAAATCGAGGTGACCAACAAACATACTAACTTCAACTGGGGAACATCAATCTGATCCTAGGTCTCCCATAGCAATTGAGGCCTAGCAGAATGAGGTTCCCAGAGGGTGAATTTGGTGATGCTAGCCCACTGTATGGGATAGCATCACTAAATTCACCCTCTGGGGACCTCATTCTGCAAATGACAGACACACTAATTGCAGACTTGGATGTGAATGATCTATGGTATATTGATGAACCACAATAGGATGAATGATATATCCACATACAATATGCATCCTAACTCACATTTTCTAATTTTATTTGCAGGACAAGCAAGCACCATCAATTTATTTAGTATTACGATTAAGGTAAGCTAGCTGTCAGAACTAACTAATTTACCTTGATATAAGTGACGATGGGAAATGTTTTTTATTTTAATATTTTATTTTAAAAAAATAAACATAGGAATTACTTATTCACATACCGGCAGACCTGTTAAGTTTTGAAAATGTCAATCCATGAGATTTTTGCGGTAGGTATGCCCAATTTTGTTCATATTCCAAAAATCATTTTTATGATGAAGATTACATAGTTTTTATGAGTTTCTATTTCTGTTTATTTTATAAATATATATACCTAAATAAAATGGTAATGAATGTCCTATTAGTAATTGTAATAGAGCTGATGTGAGTGGGAGGTACCACCATTTATGAAGAGAAAGCAGCAGACACTTCGTATAAACTAAGTGAAAATACTCAGAATTCCACCGGATACAACCGGATATGCGTGAAAACAAAAGTACAAAATCGGAATAAATTGACTCATCTTACTGTTTAATCCCCAAAAGAAATGCACACTTTCCACCATTTATTAACAAAATTAAGAAGCAGAAACTTCGTTTAAAATAAGTAAAAACGAACCCAAGTTACAAAGGTCACAACCAGACATGTATGCGTTCCACCAGATATGGCCGGATATACAATCGGACATAAGTTAAACCGAAAGTACAAAATGGACTCGTCTATACAGTTTTACCCGCAAATGAAATGAACACATCCGTTCGCATGGTTTGTGACTTAGTAGTTATTTAAGTCGCATTATTAAATCTATTGTTTATACTTTTACGACAGCTCGCATGGCTACGAAGGGGTGTGAACATTAATTAGTCTCAATTAGTACTGAATAATGATGAATATGAAATTACTCTTGATGTTACCGACGGCAACAGTACATCTGCACAATGCAGGAGAATTGGGTGGTATTCCGTGTTTTGGAGGTTTTGTCCATAGCAATCCGTGAGTCTCACGGACAATCCGTGAAACTTAACAGCTCTGCATACCGGTAAAGATAATAGGATGGGATAACTCACACAAAAAATCATTCACATACCTTTCACATGCTGTGTGGTGTGTTACATATATATCTTCTGTTTGGGCTGCAAACGAATGGATACGTTGATGATCCTGTGTAAAGTTCCTATTTCGATAGAATATATTTTGGAAATAAATCATTTAATATTCAATTTGTGATTTCACGAATACAGCCAGCAATTTGAAATTAGATTTGATGAATATTTATTACACATATATTACTAATAGGACCCACTTAATCCATGAAGACTCCCTCCTCCATATTCTGTATCTCTCGTGTGCTATTAGAACTCTTACAATGGGAAATTGATTCAGAAATTAGAAACCATGATATATATCACATGCAGTTTGTAAGTAAGCCTTGAAATAGTGTGCCTGTCATTTGCAGAATGAGGTCCCCAGAGGGTGAATTTAGTGATGCTACCCCGCATAGTGGGCTAGCATCACCAAATTCACCCTCTGGGGACCTCATTCTGCTTACACCTCAGCAGAATGAGGTTCCCAGAGGGTGAATTTGGTGATGCTAGCCTGCTATGCGGGGTAGCATCACTAAATTCACCCTCTAGGGACCTCATTCTGCAAATGACAGACACCCTATTTCAAGGCTTGTTTGTAAGTAACCTAATGTGGAAATTCCATTTTGATACTGTGTTTGTTTTAACTGTACACAATACAGTAAAACCTCTCCAAACCAAACGCCATCCAGACCGACCATTTGACCATTTTAGAGAAGTGTTCAGTTTATAGTAATTGTATCACAATCTGATTGGAATGTACCCATTATCAGATCGGTACAAAAGACAACAGTATGAGAACATAGGTCACTAATATGCACTTGCGTGTGTTTGATCATTGCGGACTAAAATGTTGTCCGGTGTTTGGCATAAAGAGGTTATGGATTACATAGGTAATAATTAATGACAATGCACTTGGCTTAATTCGGGACCAACAAATATGTTTGGTGTAGAGAGGGGATCCAGTTTATAGAGGGTTTGGAGAGGGGTTCTACTGTAATGGGAATAGTTTTGGGATCATATGCTCATACCAGAAAAACTGAAGTCTGACTTTATTTGTCTCCCGAAAAAAAATTGTTTTTCAGGGAATTAGAGGAATTGCCTTCATCGGCCTATGTGAGCATGTCTAACTGACTTCATTCTCCATTGTGTGTATGTGTATATAAAATTTAGGCTGAGTTGGGTGTACTCGAATTGACTTGTGGGAAATAGTAATTGTTTATAGCTGACAATAGTGACTTCTGGCTTTGCTACAGTTAAAGATTCTTTTAAATCTGTTGGTGCAGCATTAAAGATCATGTACCAGTGCATTCTCATATATATGCTAGTCTCCCAGAGGGTTTTTGCTAAATTTCAGGAATCTCCAGTAATGGAAGGGTTAATATATCGCCTCTATATAGGTTTATGTCAATAAAATGTGGTTATTTTAATTATAATTTTAATGCGTGTCATAATAAATTATTTTTACGATAGTGACTTGATCTGATTGATGTGTAATCCGCTATATATTTTTCCCGTCCATTTCAGGAATGAGAAGAAAGAATTGAATGATATTAAATTTGATTTTACACCTGGACAAGGTAATTTTTCTGTGTACCTACTCGTTCCTGCTATGTTATCATTTTCCCTGACCTGTTATTATATGCCCATTCGGAAAATTTATTGGGTTATGATATTATTCTGTCTGTGAGCATTTTAGTTTCCATCAATTAACTTTAACAATTTAAACCGATTTTCTGTTATATAGTGTAAAGTTATTATACAATGTTGTGTACAGAATGTGTTTTTCTGATACGAGTCCAGGTTGTGGTGAAATGTCATATTGGACAGCTTCGAGTGGAATATGACTTTTCACCACAACCTGGATGAGTTTTGATCCTCAGAAAGCATTTGAAAATTGGAACAGTTGACACGGATGTGAAAAAAACTCAATGCGGAAGTGAAATGTCTGCCTAAATCCACCGGAGCAATTTCACTGATTTACTTTGCCAATAGAGTTATTACGCTTTCATTAGAATTACTTTGTGACGACACCCAGAGTCTCGATAACTTTTATAAAAGTCATATTGGACTCGACTTTCGGGACTCCTGTGATGTCAGGCACAGCTATTTGGCACAGTAGACCCCACCACCCCAAAGACACATATATAAGACAAGGTAACTATCTATCAGATGACCCAAATTCCCCCCACCTGGTGTTGTCGAGCTGCAGCTAAAATATTTTTAAAAATTGTATTCAAACTAAACACACATTTTGTCCCCCAAGGACTATAGTTCATTTTGGAATATCACCCGACTCGAACAGTTGATTGTATCAAATGTTACATGCAACAGAACAGTAAAAACGGCAAAACATGCGTAAAAGTGTGCATAACATGACATAACTATTTAGCCACAGCTTGATAACGACAGGTGGTGGGAATTTGGGTCATCTGATAGATAGTTACTTTGTCTTATATATATATGTCTCTGTGTGTTGGGTCTATTGTGCCAATTACCTATGATGTCAGGTAGTATTCTTTACATTTTCGGAGTCCATTATGACTTTTTCCCAGATTATTATGTGTCGGCTTTTGTCCAATCAGATATAGTGTTAGTAAAGGGATGGATAATGATATAAAGTATGCCCATATAGAAATATATATCAAGTTAAAAAAGATTCCAACCTCACATGCCAATTTTCACTGCACTATTATACAATTTAAAGCAGCCAATCGAGTATATTGTGCTACATATTTGTGTAGTTGTTGTGTTTTATTTTTACTGTTTCAGTGCTTGTCATCAACCATTGGCATCAGAATAATTTGAATGTAACTCTAGGGGTCAGGGTCATAATCTGACCACAGGGTCACTTCGGGGGAATCAATATTTCTGGTGTATTGTTTTATAGTATGATTTGTGTGATCGCAGTCTGAAGATACCCGAAAAGTGATCACCATATCTCTGGAAGCTTTCAATTTCTGATCAAGTGTTGAAATTGTGTGGTTTGCAAGCCTGCAAATAGTGTGTTTCTCATTTGCACCAATTCACCCTATGCGAACCTCATTCTGCTTAGGCCTCAACTGCTATGGGAGACCTAGGATCAGATTGAATTTCCCCAGTTAATGTTGGGTATGCTCATCCATTAGTCGCCTTGATTATGCATTTTATCTTCTGCTAATTAGGGGATATAGAAACTTCCCATAAGGGAAAAAGTAACTAACAACAATGTTAATTTGAAATTATAGATACTTCCCAGAAGATGAGGTCTAAGCTGAATGAGGTCCCCAGAGGGTGAATTTGGCGATGCTATCCTACTGTGCGGGATAGCATCACTAAATTCACCCTCTGGGGACCTCATACTGCAAATTACAGAGACTCTATTTGCAAGCTTGTTGGTTTAACTGTTGTAGCCTGATCAATCATTTAGTGATGTATCTTTTTTCAGACACGGCTGACAGCGTATCTCGAGAACTCGTTGAGGCTGGTCTTGTTGACGGCAGAGACACGATAGTTGGTGAGACCCCTGGCATTAATTAACCCTTCTATACTAAAGCATCATTGATGAGTAGTTATCACATTGGATCTGTACTTTTATTAATCTGTCATCTGCTTTTATCACCTCAGAATCCTTCCAAATGAATAATAGCAATCACCAAGGGTGCTTATACCTAAGGCAGGTGAATGATATCATATAATTTTTTCTATATCCATCAGTGATTTTTCAAGATAGCGGGTATAGATTTTGGAGAAATTGTCACGTGACTTCCAGTTAGCAACCCTGTGGAGATTGCAAAAAAATGCGGAATTGGAAATGAAGCATCGCGATAAAAATGAAAAGTAACAACTTCACAACTTACGAAGAATTCACATGTGATTTAAGTCTATTAATTTCATTTAGACCAATTTCGTTGGTCAGCTTAATGAAAACGAAAAATGAAGAAGTCATGACGATAATCAAGACAAGATATTTACAATCCACAACACGTCTTGTCAATTTGGCATGTCGTCACGGTCGTGACCACTGCATGATGTTAGATAAATTATTCTTAGCGTTATGTCGCCGAAAAAAAGGCAAATTTGAGGCACATCATGTGTGGTTGCTTCACTACGTGTCACGTACGATTCATATTAGATCATACCAATGTACACTTTTTAACTGACTGGGAGAATCCATTTAGTAAAGAAAGGGTTAAGGAATAACCTTCATTACGTGCGCTCGCGCAACAGTATGGCGGTCAGTCAGATTCGTAGGTTGGTGTCACCCTACCGATTTCACTCCATGACGTCACCCTTACGCAGTACATGCCGGCGACGTTACGAAGTAGATTATAGAGTTGATGCCCTTGGCACTGACTTCCGTTACTAGCTCGTTGCTATATATACAAACCAACGATGTGGCTTTTGTCGAAAATTGGCAGTCAGTACATTCGCCCTGTACTTTCAGAAAATACAAAACACCACAACGTTATACCCCACCAATGTCAGTGTCTCGATATCATTTGATCAAATTTCTTGACATGAAACCGCGACAGACAAGGCGTGAAATACATCGCATTGAGTAAACAATTTCCCATTGTTTCAATTCAACTTCAAGATCGCGGTAAAATCAAAACCGCAATTTGTAAGTGGTAAACATCTGAAAAAGACATCAGGTACATGCAGAAACTAATTGTTGTGCATATTTATTTCTATTTGAGGTGGAAATTTTTCCGCCGTCGCCCATTAACTAAATTTGCCACAGTATATTCGCCATGTACCTTTCCGAAATCACAAAACACCACACTGTTATCCCCTAAATAAAATTATTGAAGATTGTAATTGTCTTTTTTTGCTAACATTAAATTAAATTAAATTAAATAAATTAAGTAAAATACAGTGAAATTATTTTTTTATTATTTTTTATTACATTTTTGCGCACGTTGGCATCTCTCTGAGTGCATTCTCACACCGACCATTCGAAAACGCGCATCTGTGTTGCCAACCGCACTTCTACGACGATACAACCGCGCATCTCTAGTTTTATGTTGCAATTTCTGGTCACGAAAAACAGAAAAATACGGTTATCAATTAATTTTGACAGAATGGAACGGTTGGTATAGTAGAAGTTACATTCGCTCAAAACCTCGATATTTGCCGGGTTGAATTCGATACAATTGTGTATATTTCGTTAAAACATTGAGGTTGAAATAGGTGCAGAAACAGCCCGGGGTCCTAATTTTGGCACATAGTTTTTTACAATGTATCGGCATTTAGCAACACGATTGAGTATTTTCTCGTCGATTTTTTCGGATTCCTTTAGCCAAATGTTCCTGCAATCACCTTGCGTTGAAATTTGGGTTCATCCTGTAGCCAATGTCCATAAAATGAGTCGATTTCGGAAGTGGGTATATCGAAAAATATACGACAGTGCTTCTTTGTGACCAACAACCAACCATCTATGTTGCCGAATTCCTGTCTGATTATAACTAAAGTAAATATCGCGTGTATATGTGTCCGAATCGATGTCCAGAGGAGACTATTTCGTTTCCTGAACTAGATGTAGTCAAATTCGTCTCGACTCGTGCTCAACTGACACATTCGACAAATTATGTTAGTAAAATCAGCTGGTAAACGAGTCCCATATGCAATTGAATGTTGTAGCATGATATACTGGATAATCAGCTGGTTGTCCAGTGCAGATGGGGTCGCATGCATGGTTGTAGGAACGTTTTGTAAAGGACTCTGCTATCATTGAACAGATTTTCTTAGCCAGATTTATTTGCGTGAAAGAATACGCGTTTAACACGTCATATCGGCGTTATATTGGAAAACAATAGGTAGGGCCTATGATTTATTTATACACATCACATATTATTCCTTAGTAACGCCCATCAATCAACGGCTATACTGGTGATGGATACACACATATGTTAAGTGCATCAAACATGTGCATCGTCTAAATTATCATGAATATTGTCATTAATAACCTCACGCATGTGAGATATTCCTTGGTGACGCCCACCAGCGGTCACACAGATGCGATATATGTAAAAAACAATTCTGCATCCAAACATGTGTATAATGTGGTATTCTAATTAGTCTATGCATGCATATTATTGGATTACCATAATAATCTCACACATGTGAGATATTGCTTAGTGACGACCATCATCGATCACACGGGTGCGATCTATGTAACTTCGTTCTGTGTATCCATTTAATGTATAATTTGTTTCATAAATAGTCTACATTACGAGTTATACCTTCAGCACTCGAGAACACGAGTACTATGTCTACATTGTATATACAATTATACATCATTCGCATGTGATCATTATATCGTCATATGACTATATTTATACATTGAGTGCATGTGCTTGTGATTTGATCTTTTGATTTATGTACAATCCTGCCCATTATTTTCCAAACATGCTTCTCCGTCGAGTGTCAATTCCAGCTTTGTCCACTTAATAGGCCGCCACACGTGTCCTCTCTTTCTCTTTCTGAAAAAAAAATACAAGGTAAGATATCGTGTAATTCAATAACATGTCAATTCAAAACATCGTCACAGCTACATCTAAATGTATGCTATTTTGTGGTAGATATATCTCACACGTAAACGGCCTCAGCTTATAGGTGCCGACATTCACCCAACAATCATGTCAGCAAACCAATCTGATGAAACAATCCAAGAGCTATGTCCATATAACAAGCTTGTTTGTGAAAAGTTATTGACTTTGGGTTGACTGAAATGTTAAAGGATATTTATGCTAGCACGCTTATGCACAGTGGGTAATAAAAAGTGTTTAATATATATGAATCATCTCGCCTTGAGATAAGACAAAATACGACGATATGTGGTTTAACGAAATATGAAAACTGTAATATATATATTAATTGTATCGAAAGATTATTTTTCTGCAAAATCTGTGGCAGATGTAAGTATAGCGTAGACAAAAAATTATTACCGAGATTATCATAGCACTTACATGTACCGATTAAACCCAGAACAGCGAGCACTGGCTATGTCACAATCGAACGGATTGATGTCATGATACCGCTTGGTTCACGCTAGGTTTTGGTGGAAAAAGATTATGTGTTGATGACAAATGTTACCAGGCTGAGCAAATGAAATCGAAAATATATAAGAGAGTATTGTCCATTATGTTGCGTTGATTAAAATAAAACGTTCTTGCTTATGTTACATCCATATGGCCGCACTTGTCGCCATGTCGATATACCAAGCTTGTTTGTGGAGTGATTGACTTTGGGTTGACTAAAATTTTAACTGACAGCTATACTAGCACGCTTATACATTGTGGGTAATAAAACGTTCTTAATATATGAATCATCTCACCATAAGATAAGAAATATTACGACTATATGTGGTTTAACGAAATGTGAATACCGTAATATATATTAATTGTATCGGAAGATTATTTTTTTGCGAATTCGGTGGCGGAAGTATGTATAGCGTAGACCAAATAGTATTACCGAGATTACGAGATTATCATAGCACTTACATGTAGACCGGTTAAATCCAGAACAGCGACCACTGCATGGCTACGTCACAATCGAACGGATTGATGTCAAGACACCGCTTGGTTCACGCTAGGTTTTGGTGTAAAAATATTATGTGTTGATGACAAATGTTACCGGCTGAGCAAATGAAACCAGTATAAATCCACGATGGATTAAAATGGTAAGATATATAAAATTACTCAATACAAAACGTGAACCATTTGAGGGACGGCCACATTATACAGCGTGTGCATGGTGCGCGCTTATATGTGTGCCCGTATCAATATATAACGGTATGAGACGAAACATGCCAATTACAGGTTGTTTATAACAGTTTGTAATGCTTTTTGACATTGAAATGCTTATTATTGATCGATCATAAAAGGTTTACAGCATGCCATGAATTTCTATTCTGACTAACACCCGTATATATAAATCATATTCCACCAGTACAAGATATGGGAATTTTTTGAAGTTTTGACTGGAGCATTATAAACTCGAAAATATAACGCCGGGAATATATTTCTTAGTTATTACCTGTTCCTTAATTATGTAATTCACTCTGCGCGAAGGTCGCAACTCTAAATTTAGCGATTTCAGTGACTTTGTGAGAGTGTTTGCTTTGCGTTGCTTACAGTTAAGGAATTTCTCCTCGATAATAAATTCAATGTTTATTACGATATTGGCTCACAAAAGTTACAGAAAAGCATGCAATCTCAACCTGATACCACCCCAAATATGCAACAGATTATTGAGGAACAGGTATTAACAAAGACAAGAACCAGCGACCCATCACCTTTGACTCGGATGAACTACAGTAACCCGACAGGTAATCGTCTGCCAATCTGTGAACACAGTATTTAATTATAGAATACATGCAATCCATTCCATATCGTGGGCATTTGTAAACACTGATATATTCTTATTGCCTCCTTTTGAGGAGAGAGATAGTTAGTACATGGTTATTTACAAATACATTGCACATAAATCAAAAGATCAAATCACAAGCACATGCACTCAATGTATAAATATAGTCATATGACGATATAATGATCACATGCGATTGATGTATAATTGTATATACAATGTAGACATAGTACTCGTGTTCTCGAGTGCTGAAGGTATAACTCGTAATGTAGACTATTTATGAAACAAATTATACATTAAATGGATACGCAGAACGAAGTTACATAGATCGCACCCGTGTGATCGATGATGGTCGTCACTAAGCAATATCTCACATGCGTGAGATTATTATGGGAATCCAATAATATGAATGCATAGACTAATTAGAATACCACATTATACACATGTTTGGATGCAGAATTTTTTTTACATATATCGCATCCGTGTGACTGCTGGTGGGCGTCACCAAGGAATATCTCACATGCGTGAGGTTATTAATGACAATATTCGCTATGTATATTATGCTTCGATAATTTAGACGATGCACATGTTTGATGCACTAAACAGATGTGTGTATCCATCACCAGTATAGCCGTTGATTGGCGGGCGTTACTAAGGAATAATATGTGATGTGTATAAATAAATCATAGGCCCTACCTATTGTTTTCCAATATAACGCTGATGTGACGTGTTAAACGCGTATTCTTTCACGCAAATAAATCTGACTAAGAAAATCTGTTCAATGATAGCAGAGTCCTTTACAAAACGTTCCTACAACCATGCATGCGACCCCATCTGCACTGGACAACCAGCTGATTATCCAGTATATCATGCTACAACATTCAATTGCATATGGGACTCGTTTACCAGCTGATTTGACTAACATAATTTGTCGAATGTGTCAGTTGAGCATGAGTCGAGACGAATTTGACTACATCTAGTTCAGGAAACGAAATAGTCTCCTCTGGACATCGATTCGGACACATATACACGCGATATTTACTTTAGTTATAATCAGACAGGAATTCGGCAACATAGATGGTTGGTTGTTGGTCACAAAGAAGCACTGTCGTATATTTTTTGATATACCCACTTCCGAAATCGACTCATTTTATGGACATTGGCTACAGGATGAACCCAAATTTCAACGCAAGGTGATTGCAGGAACATTTGACTAAAGGAATCCGAAAAAATCGACGAGAAAATACTCAATCGTGTTGCTAAATGCCGATACATTGTGAAAAAATATGTGCCAAAATTAGGACCCCCGGGCTGTTTCTGCAGCCTATTTCTACCTCAATGCTTTAACGAAATATACACAATTGTATCGAATTCAACCCGGCAAATATCGAGGTTTTGAGCGAATGTAACTTCTACTATACCAACCGTTCCATTCTGTCAAAATTAATTGATAACCGTATTTTTCTGTTTTTCGTGACCAGAAATTGCAACATAAAACTAGAGATGCGCGGTTGTATCGTCGTAGAAGCGCGGTTGGCAACACAGATGCGCGTTTTCGAATGGTCGGTGTGATTCTAGTTCCCTAATGTAATTCACTTAGGAAAGTGGTGACACCTCCCTCCCCCCCACCCATCTTTGGAAAAATATTCAACATTTGGAAATTTTACACCACATATAGGTTGAATTTGTTCTCATTGTTTGATTTTCCAACCAGTAATTTAGTGGGGAATACAGTATTGCCCTAAATAATCAACTCCTTAACCACAACAGAATTATGGGTAACTTTTCAGGATTTAGTCGGAAATATGGCTTGTTGCCATTCGTTGGAAAGCTCTCACTGAGAGCTTTCCGATGATTGGCAACAAGCCATATTTCCGACTAAATCCCATAAAAGTTACCCATAATTCTGCTGTGGTTAAGGAGTTGATTATTTAGGGCATTACTGTATGTTGTTTTCCCAAAATGTTTGACTGAAATTGCCATCAGTGGAAAATTTTCCAACCTTTGGGAGGTGTCAGGTTGGATATTTCCAACAGTTGGATAGTTTGAGGTACCAGTCAAGCCTTGAAATAGGGTGTCTGTCATTTGCAGAATGAGGTCCCCAGAGGGTGAATTTAGTGATGCTACCCCGCATAGTGGGCTAGCATCACCAAATTCACCCTCTGGGAACCTCATTCTGCTGAGGTGTAAGCAGAATGAGGTCCCCAGAGGGTGAATTTGGTGATGCTAGCCCACTATGCGGGGTAGCATCACTAAATTCACCATCTGGGGACCTCATTCTGCAAATGACAGACACCCTATTTCAAGGCTTGGTACCAGTTGGAAAGTTCGAACCCAAGGTGTGGTGGTGCAAAATGTATTTCACGAACATAGATGTTTGGGGGTGGAATGGGGGGGCAATTGGAAATTTCTAGGTGGACATCCTCTCTCACATCCTAAAGTAATGCCCTAAATTATCAACTCCTTAACCTTTCATCGGAAAGCTGTCAGTGAGAGCTTTCCGATGAATGGCAACAAGCCATATTTCCGACTAAATCCTGAAAAATTACCCATAATTCTGCTTTGGTTAAGGAGTCGATTATTTAGGGCATTTCTGTATAAACAGATTTCGGCCGATATCCAAAGGTAAAGTTTGTACCAGTTCTGTAATTATACCTGAAATGAAGATTATCCATTAAAATTACATCTTGGTAAATTATATCAATCTAATACTGCATTTTCAGATGTAAATATCATTGAATATTTAATGACAAAATGCTATAGAAAATGAAGTTGGTGTAATTGTATGTGTGAAATCCATCGATAGTGTTTCTATTTGTCAAGTTTGTAAATTTTATATTTTGAAGTGACTGCTCACTAATCAAACTTATTATTTTATATGTACACCAGGGATATTTAACCCTTTCATGGTGGGAGTTGAACTGGTGCAGCATTAAAGACACTGTGCCAGTGCATTCTCTTATATATGCGAGTCTCCCATATTGTTGGGCCAGTGTATTCTCTTATATATGCAAGGCTATCTATGGGAGACTCGCATATATAAGAGAATGCATTGTCACAGGGCTTTCGCATAATATGCAATAGTATCTTTTTTGGGCTTTTAATTTGGAATATTATTAAATATTAAATATTGAGTCTTTATTCCTGACTAAATTAACATTCAAAATATAAATCAAGTCATTGACTGTCGATACTGGTGTACATATAAAATAATAAGTTTGAGTAGTGAGCAGTCACTTCAATATATAATTTTTTTTTAGCTATTTCTTATTTATGATTTTAGATCTAGTTGCTTCAAAAATAAGCAAAAAAATTATTTTACTTTAAAATTGCATCCCCAATACCCCTGATTGGTGTTACATTTCTATTTGGGCATTCAGTCCTTAATTAGTGCTGTTTTTGATTAATCATCGACACTGCGGTAACCAACAGCATCTTACACCACCCACATTATTTTCTTCACGGTATATCAGCAGTTCAATAATATTGTGACAGGTACGACTGATAACCAAACAAACATTCTCACGTAAACGCTCTATCTCCGTTTGAATATAATGTCTCTGTTGTGTACCGTCTATCAAAGCAAATTGTGTCCAAGAGTACTTTACAATACACAGACTGCCATTTTTTTTTCAATTCCCACCCAATTTAATGATGACATGAAATGAAAGTGAAAGTACCATGTGCATACAGTACTGGAATATTCCGTTGCAATAATTGTCCAGGACTTTCTGGTAAACATGATTACTGTTTCCTTTCATTTAGATAAATAACTATTTATATGGCACATTGATTTCAAATACAAACTTATTTGTAAGTGGAATAGTTTGACTGAAATATCGTATTTAGAAACCCATTAGTGGTTCGGTCTATTTTTCTCGAAAGTCAACACCCCTTGCTGAAAATGGAACGCCAGCAAACAGGTACTGGAGATACTGACCAGTGAATCCAGAATGTCGTACACGCTGTGTTAGAAAATAGGAATTACTTGATGAAAGATTCATTTTTAGTCAAGTTTTTGAAAAGTCGAGTTTTCTTTGGCGAGGTCGGTAGGTGGGTGGGTGTCTGGATGGGCGCGACCATCAGCAAAATAACTCAAACAAACGTCAACCGATTTAATTGATATTTGGTATATGGGTCTGTTGTCACAATATCTAGCTCAATTTTGATTGTTCACAACCTTTAGAGTGATAACTCAAACAAACGTAAACCGATTTAATTTATGATTGGTATGGGTCTGTTGCAACAATATCTAGCTCGAGTTTGAAAACCAGCTTTGTCCAATCTTTTATATGAGAGTTATGGGCCTTAGTTTATCTATTTTTAGCGATTTTGGTCGTTCGCTAGCTCATACAAACTTTGACCAATTCATACGATATTTGGTATATGAGTCTAAGATCACCTCTTGGTGGGTGCTATCGAATTTGAATGATTTTCCATGAAAAACATGGCCGTCGGCAGCCATCTTGGATTTTAGTCTTTGCATCACTAATCGTTTAGCACACCCTACAGAGCATATCCCTCATTCGATCATCACCAAACTTCATATGGATCCTCGGGTTGACCTCTAGATGGATGCTTACCATTTTTTCCGAATTCTGTTAAAAAACATGGCTGCCAGCGGCCATCTTGGATTTTACATATAATAAATACATTTTAATTAGCATAATAATAACATTGATCGGTATCATTATGCTAAACTCTTACGTCACTGAGGGTGCCGATAATAAATGTACGCTAAACTCTTACATCACTGAGGGTGCCGATAATAAATGTACGCTAAACTCTTACATCACTGAGGGTGCCGATAATAAATGTGTGTCTCACTAAAAAATATTAGGCTTGGTTTTGGGGATAATTATGTGATAAAATAATCTTCGAAATGACTATTTGATTCTGATCATCTCTTTTGTTTCAGTTGCCGCTAACTTACAGAAGATAATCGATAGTAAGAGTGAAGTTAAGAATCTAACATTTGCCTTGGTAAGTTAACACTTTCTATGCTAAATACTCATAGATGAGTAATTCTCGCAGGAAATGTTCAGATAAGTTCAACAAACGACCATTTCCCTCAAAAGAACACAAATTATTCAGCACTTGTGTTACCTATTTATCTTCTAATTTTTTTCTGTGAACATCCCTCCACGTGAATAATAGATCATTCCAATATTTACTTTTATAACTAGGTGGGAGAATCCATTCAGTATATAAGGCTTAATCCTCGTGACAGACATCGGGTCATAATATTAACAATTTTATCCACTGCAAGTCTGTTAAAAAGAAAATATTTCAATTACATGTGCCTTTATCGCTAACTATAAGAGAATGTAAACCCATATCCCCATGAATCCCGAATAGTAGTTTTAGCGAGAATGTTAGACTGAAATGGTCATTAGTTGTAAATCGACTCTTTTCCCCCCCCCCCCCCCCATGACATATATCATACAGCCAATACTAGACAATGGGCCAGGAAAATTAACATATAGCGTAATCTGTGGGTCAGTATTATTATACCCGCCTTTTTAAAAATAAATAGTACCCCTTTTTTAGTCGAGTTTTTTTCCAAAACTCGACTTATAGTTTGATGAGGGACGGTGGGCAGCGGACGGGCGGGTGGGCGGGCGGGCGGCGTGTTTTGCTTATAACTCAACCGTTTATTGACGGATTAAAAATTGGTGTGTGAGTACATATCCATGCTCGTAAGCTGCAGACAGAAAATCGGGTTCGTCCGCACATTTATTACAGAGTTATGGCCCTTTGAATTTTCAGCTCGTTAGCGCGATAACTTCAACAAACGTTATCCGATTTGATTGAAATTTGGTGTATAGGTGTCTCCCAAGAATATCTCGGATGATTTCGAAAACCGGCCTCGTCCGATAAAATTTGATAGAGTTATGGCCCTTAATTAGTCATTTTTCACGAATTTTCAGCTCGTTAGCGCGATAACTTCAACAAACGTTATCCGATTTGATTGAAATTTGGTATATATGTGTCTCCCAAGAATATCTCGGATGAGTTCGAAAACCGGCCTCGTCCGATAAAATTTGATAGAGTTATGGCCCTTAATTAGTCATTTTTCACGAATTTTCAGCTCGTTAGCGCGATAACTTCAACAAACGTTATCCGATTTGATTGAAATTTGGTATATAGGTGTCTCCCAAGAATATCTCGGATGAGTTCGAAAACCGGCCTCGTCCGATAAAATTTGATAGAGTTATGGCCCTTAATTAGTCATTTTTCACGAATTTTCAGCTCGTTAGCGCGATAACTTCAACAAACGTTATCCGATTTGATTGAAATTTGGCATATAGGTGTCTCCCAAGAATATCTCGGATGAGTTCGAAAACCGGACTCGTCCGATAAAATTTGATAGAGTTATGGCCCTTAATTGGTCATTTTTCACGAATTTTCAGCTCGTTAGCGCGATAACTTCAACAAACGTTATCCGATTTGATTGAAATTTGGTATATAGGTGTCTCCCAAGAATATCTCGGTCGAGTTCGAAAACCGGCCAGGTCCGATAAAATTTGATCGAGTTATGGCCCTTAATTAGTCATTTTTCATGAATTTTTGGCTCGTTAGCGCGATAACTTCAACAAACGTCCTCCAATTTGTTTAAAATTTGGAATAGACATACTTGCCAAGAATATTTCGGACGAGTTCGAAAACCAGCCTGGCCCGATAAAATTTGATGGAGTTATGGCCCTTAATTAGTCATTTTTCGATTTTACCTATTAATTAGTCTACCGATACTGATGCACACCAATTGGCGGTAGCCACCGGCGGTAAGCCACCGAAAACGAGACACAGCATCTCTGATGCCACCTCTTGTTTTTTTTTTAAATGGGGAGTATACTGTTCAGCATCTGTCTGTGCATGCGTGTCTGTCATTTGCAGAATGAGGTTCCCAGAGGGTGAATTTAGTGATGCTACCCCGCATAGCGGGCTAGCATTACCAAATTCACCCTCTGGGAACATTCTGCTGAGATGTAAGCAGAATGAGGTCCCCAGAGGGTGAATTTGGTGATGCTAGCCCGCTATGCGGGGTAGCATCACTAAATTCACCCTCTGGGGACCTCATTCTGCAAATGACAGGCACACTATTTTAAGGCTTGCGTGGGGGCTTCCATACATCTGTCCGATGTCTGTTCAGGTCATAACTTGAACAGTGATGCTCAGATTTTCTTGAAATTTGGTATGGATGTTCATTACTATGACGACGTTCAAGAGTTATTCATCTTTGTTTATCTGGAAATTTATTTCCTTACTTTTCCACTTTCATGTCTAATGTGCCTGGACTATATATGTATGCCCACACTAGATGGTATGCCACATGGGTGTATGGGGCTTGGATTG
The DNA here is from genome assembly GCA_032622095.1 of Siphonodentalium dalli. Classification (NCBI taxonomy): domain Eukaryota; kingdom Metazoa; phylum Mollusca; class Scaphopoda; order Gadilida; family Siphonodentaliidae; genus Siphonodentalium; species Siphonodentalium dalli. The sequence goes on from CP136068.1 coordinate 94,680,111, forward strand.
AAGGTATGGCCTTGAATTCTATGAGGGGACGTTTAAGGTACATCTTGTGCCTTGTCAACTTTTGCCATGAAGGCTTAGAATTTTCAGATGTGTTGGGATGGGCAGCAATTATATATTTATTAGTCAAGTTTTTTTCCAAAACTCGACTTATAGTTTGATGGCGGACGGGCGGGCGGCCTGTTTTGCTTATAACTCAACCGTTTATTGACGGATTAAAAAAATTATGGCGTGTGAGTACATATCCATGCACGTAAGCTGCAGACAAAAAATCGGGTTCGTCCGCACATTTATTACAGAGTTATGGCCCTTTGCCATTTTTCACTGATTTTAGGCTCGTTAGCGCAACAACTTCAACAAACGTTATCTGATTCGATTGAAATTTGGGATATAGGTGTCTCCCAAGAATATCTCGGACGAGTTCGAAAACCGGCCTCGTCCGATAAAATTTGATAGAGTTATGGCCCTTAATTAGTCATTTTTCACGAATTTTCAGCTCGTTAGCGCGATAACTTCAACAAACGTTATCCGATTTGATTGAAATTTGGTATATATGTGTCTCCCAAGAATATCTCGGATGAGTTCGAAAACCGGCCTCGTCCGATAAAATTTGAAAGAGTTATGGCCCTTAATTAGTCATTTTTCACGAATTTTCAGCTCGTTAGCGCGATAACTTCAACAAACGTTATCCGATTTGATTGAAATTTGGTATATAGGTGTCTCCCAAGAATATCTCGGATGAGTTCGAAAACCGGCCTCGTCCGATAAAATTTGATAGAGTTATGGCCCTTAATTAGTCATTTTTCACGAATTTTCAGCTCGTTAGCGCGATAACTTCAACAAACGTTATCCGATTTGATTGAAATTTGGCATATAGGTGTCTCCCAAGAATATCTCGGATGAGTTCGAAAACCGGACTCGTCCGATAAAATTTGATAGAGTTATGGCCCTTAATTGGTCATTTTTCACGAATTTTCAGCTCGTTAGCGCGATAACTTCAACAAACGTTATCCGATTTGATTGAAATTTGGTATATAGGTGTCTCCCAAGAATATCTCGGTCGAGTTCGAAAACCGGCCAGGTCCGATAAAATTTGATCGAGTTATGGCCCTTAATTAGTCATTTTTCATGAATTTTTGGCTCGTTAGCGCGATAACTTCAACAAACGTCCTCCAATTTGTTTAAAATTTGGAATAGACATACTTGCCAAGAATATTTCGGACGAGTTCGAAAACCAGCCTGGCCCGATAAAATTTGATGGAGTTATGGCCCTTAATTAGTCATTTTTCGATTTTACCTATTAATTAGTCTACCGATACTGATGCACACCAATTGGCGGTAGCCACCGGCGGTAAGCCACCGAAAACGAGACACAGCATCTCTGATGCCACCTCTTGTTTTTTTTTTAAATGGGGAGTATACTGTTCAGCATCTGTCTGTGCATGCGTGTCTGTCATTTGCAGAATGAGGTTCCCAGAGGGTGAATTTAGTGATGCTACCCCGCATAGCGGGCTAGCATTACCAAATTCACCCTCTGGGAACATTCTGCTGAGATGTAAGCAGAATGAGGTCCCCAGAGGGTGAATTTGGTGATGCTAGCCCGCTATGCGGGGTAGCATCACTAAATTCACCCTCTGGGGACCTCATTCTGCAAATGACAGGCACACTATTTTAAGGCTTGCGTGGGGGCTTCCATACATCTGTCCGATGTCTGTTCAGGTCATAACTTGAACAGTGATGCTCAGATTTTCTTGAAATTTGGTATGGATGTTCATTACTATGACGACGTTCAAGAGTTATTCATCTTTGTTTATCTGGAAATTTATTTCCTTACTTTTCCACTTTCATGTCTAATGTGCCTGGACTATATATGTATGCCCACACTAGATGGTATGCCACATGGGTGTATGGGGCTTGGATTGAAGGTATGGCCTTGAATTCTATGAGGGGACGTTTAAGGTACATCTTGTGCCTTGTCAACTTTTGCCATGAAGGCTTAGAATTTTCAGATGTGTTGGGATGGGCAGCAATTATATATTTATTAGTCAAGTTTTTTTCCAAAACTCGACTTATAGTTTGATGGCGGACGGGGCGGGCGGCCTGTTTTGCTTATAACTCAACCGTTTATTGACGGATTAAAAAAATTATGGCGTGTGAGTACATATCCATGCACGTAAGCTGCAGACAAAAAATCGGGTTCGTCCGCACATTTATTACAGAGTTATGGCCCTTTGCCATTTTTCACTGATTTTAGGCTCGTTAGCGCAACAACTTCAACAAACGTTATCTGATTCGATTGAAATTTGGGATATAGGTGTCTCCCAAGAATATCTCGGACGAGTTCGAAAACCGGCCTGGTCCGATAAAATTTGATAGAGTTATGGCCCTTAATTAGTCATTTTTCTCGAATTTTCAGCTCGTTAGCGCGATAACTTCAACAAACGTTATCCGATTTGATTGAAATTTGGTATATATGTGTCTCCCAAGAATATCTCGGATGAGTTCGAAAACCGGCCTGGTCCGATAAAATTTGAAAGAGTTATGGCCCTTAATTAGTCATTTTTCACGAATTTTCAGCTCGTTAGCGCGATAACTTCAACAAACGTTATCCAATTTGATTGAAATTTGGTATATAGGTGTCTCCCAAGAATATCTCGGATGAGTTCGAAAACCGCCTGGTCCGATAAAATTTGATAGAGTTATGGCCCTTAATTAGTCATTTTTCACGAATTTTCAGCTCGTTAGCGCGATAACTTCAACAAACGTTATCCGATTTGATTGAAATTTGGTATATAGGTGTCTCCCAAGAATATCTCGGGACGAGTTCGAAAACCGGGCCTGGTTCGATAAAATTTGATAGAGTTATGGCCCTTAATTAGTCATTTTTCACGAATTTTCAGCTCGTTAGCGTGATAACTTCAACAAACGTTATCCGATTTGATTGAAATTTGTTGTATAGGTGTCTCCCAAGAATATCTCGGTCGAGTTCGAAAACCGGCCAGGTCCGATAAAATTTGATAGAGTTATGGCCCTTAATTAGTCATTTTTTCACAAATTTTCAGCTCGTTAGCGCGATAATTTAACAAACATCATCCTATTTGATTGAAATTTTGATATATAGGTGTCTCCCAAGAATACCTCGGACGAGTTAGAATACCGGCCTGGTCCCGATAAAATTTGATAGAGTTATGGTCCTTAAGTAGTCATTTTGTACGAATTTTGAGCTTGTTAGCGCGATAACTTCAACAAACGTCATCCGATTCAACTAAAATTTGGTATATAAGTGTCTTCCAATAATATCCTGGACGAGTTCGAAAACCAGCCTGGCCCAATAAAATTTCATAGAGTTATGGCCCTTAATTAGTCATTTTTCGTGAATTTTTTGCTTGTTAGCGCGATAACTTCAACAAACGTCCTCCGATTTGTTTAAAATTTGGAATAGACGTACTTGCCAAGAATATTTCGGACGAGTTCGAAAACCAGCCTGGCCCGATAAAATTTGATAGAGTTATGGCCCTTAATTAGTCATTTTTCTCGAATTTTCACCTCGTTAGCGCGATAACTTCAACAAACGTTATCCAATTAGATTGAAATTTGGTATATAGGTGTCTCCCAAGAATATCTCGGATGAGTTCGAAAACCGGCCTGGTCCGATAAAATTTGATAGAGTTATGGCCCTTAATTAGTCATTTTTCATGAATTTTTGGCTCGTTAGCGCGATAACTTCAACAAACGTTATCCGATTTGATTGAAATTTGGTATATAGGTGTCTCCCAAGAATATCTCGGACGAGTTCGAAAACCGGCCTGGTTCGATAAAATTTGATAGAGTTATGGCCCTTAATTAGTCATTTTTCACGAATTTTCAGCTCGTTAGCGTGATAACTTCAACAAACGTTATCCGATTTGATTGAAATTTGTTGTATAGGTGTCTCCCAAGAATATCTCGGTCGAGTTCGAAAACCGGCCAGGTCCGATAAAATTTGATAGAGTTATGGCCCTTAATTAGTCATTTTTTCACAAATTTTCAGCTCGTTAGCGCGATAATTTAACAAACATCATCCTATTTGATTGAATTTTGATATATAGGTGTCTCCCAAGAATACCTCGGACGAGTTAGAATACCGGCCTGGTCCGATAAAATTTGATAGAGTTATGGTCCTTAAGTAGTCATTTTGTACGAATTTTGAGCTTGTTAGCGCGATAACTTCAACAAACGTCATCCGATTCAACTAAAATTTGGTATATAAGTGTCTTCCAATAATATCCTGGACGAGTTCGAAAACCAGCCTGGCCCAATAAAATTTGATAGAGTTATGGCCCTTAATTAGTCATTTTTCGTGAATTTTTTGCTCGTTAGCGCGATAACTTCAACAAACGTCCTCCGATTTGTTTAAAATTTGGAATAGACGTACTTGCCAAGAATATTTCGGACGAGTTCGAAAACCAGCCTGGCCCGATAAAATTTGATAGAGTTATGGCCCTTAATTAGTCATTTTTCGATTTTACCTATTAATTAGTCTACAGATTCTGATGCACACCAATTGGCGGTAGCCACCAGCGGTAGCCACCGGCGGTAAGCCACCGAAAATGAGACACAGCATCTCTGATGCCACCTCTTGTTTATATATGGCCAGTCATAAAGAGTAAGAGGCGCAGACTTTTGTGGGATAAGGCTTTCCCTGAGATAAAAACTGTTTTGTTTACATGGCTTTATTGTTCTTCTTTTCAGAATTCTTCTTCAAGCTGTCCCAAAGAACTTCCAGATGATAAATTGTTAAAAGGATTTGCCCAGTTATCAATCAACGAATCCATCAGTTAGGATTAATGGATATTAGGAGAAAATTTTAACTAAATGTATTGGCAAATTATTATTAATTTCTTAAATCTATTGATAGTGCTATCCCGGTTATTTAAATCAGAAGATTAGGCCACACAGTTAACTATCTGTTTCTCATACACTTTTTTCTTCATAACTACACTAATGCCCTAAGTTAAGGAGTCGATAATTTAGGGCATTACTGTAGCAGGCAGGCATTGTATTTATGTGTTGCCCTTATAAACCTAGCAGGCAGGTTTTTATTTCCACTTTTAATGACCACTGTTAATGCAGTTTTAATGTAACAGTCTGTTGTACAACCCAAGTATATAAAGTTTAACCCTTTGGTGAGTAGAATGACATATATGTCGCTGTACGGTTTGCGATGTGGAACGACATATATGTCATTTCAGGAAGTGTCATTTTTATGTAGACATAACTTCAATTAATCATCTGATTTATAAATGAATTGTATAGGAGATATTTTGATTAATATAATGTCCCAATGTATAAGTGCAATAGATTATAATAGCATGCGTAAACAGAAAAAAATACACATGAATTAAAATGAATTATTGGACCCTTTTGACCCGAATTTGTTAATAATTATTGCTATGACATTAACGTTGAACTCACGCATGACATCATGTATATGACGTTATAAATACTTTCCAAAAGGTTAAACAAAACAAAAAGAAAACTTCAATATTTTCAGAAATAACAATGAGAAACATCATGTACAAGCTGAACTGTGTCCAGCTAAGTTTATAGTCAACAGTGGACAGAGATTGTGGACATCGCGTTGTGAAGCCGTGTGGCTTGGATGATTTATAAAATTTTTTATTTCACCGGGCCATAATTTTATGAGGGGATGGTGTCTGAGAAACAGAGCGTTAATTTTGTTTGGCGTTACATCTGACCATTATCTTAATCAGACCTGGTATTTATCTGTAGTGCAATCTTTTGCCCACCAGGGTTCACGCTGCCGCTTACCAATTTAACCAATTGCAAAAATAATTCACACGTGGTGAAGTTTTGGCGAGTTCTCATTCCCACATTAAAAAGTAGAAACAACTTATTTAGAAATTAATTTGGCAATATTTTCATTTGGCAAAAGTAAATTTTAGCCAACGTTGACACTGCTGCGTGCCTAATATTTCTATGGGAGTGCAATTTTTTGCACCTCTGAGAATCCAGCTGACTATCTTATTCGTATTTAAATTTTCGCAGTATTATTTTTCACTCAGTTATACACGTTCTTAATATTTGTGCACCCTGATGTGTGAATTAAAAGCTGAAAAAATATTTCCATAAAAATCATGAATCTGATGGCATTCATGCAGTTACAGTTCTTACTCGATCCTGGATGTAAATCTAAAGACCACCACGATATGAATGTACATCACACAGAAGACTATCAGTTATTTAGTTGTACACATATATCATTCTGCTGCACTTGGTCCGATAATAAGTGTGAAATTTCAATAGTTATGGGCATCACTGACATAAAATCGAAAAATTAAAGTTACCTCAACAACCGTCTATATATAGACTACTGACTTTTGAAATGATATTTCATATTTTACATGTATAACAGTTACAAGTCTGCAAATAGTGTGTCTGTCCTTTGCAGAATGAGGTCCCCAGAGGGTGAATTTGGTGATGCTATCCCACTCAGCGGTCTAGCATCACCAAGTTAATCCACTGGGAACCTCATTCTGATTAGGTCTCAACTGATATGGGAGACCTAGGATCAGGATGAAGTTCCCCAGTTGAAGTTGGAGATGATGTTCACCCTTTTTGTCTTCTGCAAAAATAGGGGATATAGAAACTTCTCAGAAGAAAAAAAGTAGCTAATGTTAATTTGAGAATATAGATACTTCCCAGAAGATGAGGTCCCCAGAGGTAGAATTTAGTGATGCTAGCTCGCTGTGCAGGTTAGAATCACTAAATTCACTCTATGGGGACCTTGTTCTGAAAATGACATGCAGACTTGAACTGTTAATATAAAAGCCCCTTTAATGTTTCCTGTTTTTTCGCTAAATTCTTTGGGTCATACTGTTTTTTACTCAGTTCTAAATTCATCTACCGATGGGTGCAAGAAATATACTACTGCTTGAATCTAAATACAGTTATAAAGGTATACCAGTGTAGAAAATCCCCCCAAAAATGCATAGCAGGCTAGCATCACCAAATTCACCCTCTGGGTATATAGGGGATATAAATAGTTTCCAGAAGGGAAAAAGTAACGAAAAACAATGTTAATTTGAAATACAGATACTTCAGAAGATCAGGCCAAAGCAGAATGAGGTCCACAGAGGGCAAATTTAGAGATGCTAGCCCACTGTGGGATAGCGTAATTAAATTCACCCTCTGAGAACCTCATTCTGCAAATGACAGACACACTATTTTCAGGCTTGATACCATGTGGACGATTTCCGACTTACCTTTTCGATATAGCACTGAAGCGTGTTTTGTTTGTTATAATTTGCCATAAGTTTATGCAGTCTCAATTGTGTCGGTATGAACTATAGAACTGTGGTTGCCGAAAATGGCTGGCCCCAAATTATGTATACATAAGAATTCATTAAATATTACAATGTTGAGATAATCTTGATAATGCGAACAGTTGTTCTGATGGCATTTGTGACACAACGTTTCTGTTTTTTGAATATCATGTGATAACCACTTAAAAGCTATAATTGATATGTCATTTCGGGTTTTTAAATGATAAATTAACATGAAGGAAGGAGGGTGTGTCCCCCACCCCCACCATCTTTTGGTATGCTGGATTCATACCCCGCTGTTAGCCAGTGTTCAGGATCCATACTCCAATCTAAAATGGTATTCAGGATTCATATAAAAGGCTGGTATGCAATTTTGGTGGGGACAAATTGTGGTATTTGACGGCTAGAATGGGCCTTTGTACAGTAATGCCCTAAATAATTGACTCCTTAACCATAGCTGAATTATGGGTAATTTTTCACGATTCAGTCGGAAATATGGCTTGTTGCCATTCATCGGAAAGCACTCACTGACAGCTTTCCGATGAATGGCAACAAGCCATATTTCGAACTGAATCCTGTAAAAAGTCGATTATTTAGGGCATTACTGTAGCCCTTTTTTGGGTCTTGTTCCATTAGTCGGGTGCTAGTTTGCCCATGACAGGCATTCACAGATAAACTGTGTCGCATCCTGTCATCATTGTGTGCTATCAGAACTTGTACTCTTAATGTGGTACAGTTTGTCAGATTATTATTTAGAAAAGTGATGCAATTAGATTTTATAGTGTGAAATCTATCCTTCATAACATACTTTCTTAACTGGTATACAGTATTCACCCTCCCTCTGTTAACTGGCATTCCATTTTCTCACCCCCCCCCCCCATTTTGTTATCTGGCAATCTGTATTCACCCCCCTCCTTTGTTAACTGGCAATCCATATTCACTCCTTTTGTTAACTGGCATTCCGTATTCACTCCCCTTTGTTAACTGGTAATCCGTATTCACCCCCATTTGTTAACTGGAAATCCTAATCCCCCCTTTGTTAGCTGGTAATCTGTATTCACCCCCCCCCCCCCTTTGTTAACTGGCAATCCATATTCACTTCCCTTTGTTAACTGGTAATCCGTATTCACCCCCCTCTGTTAACTGGCATTCCGTTTTCATCCCCCTCTTTTAACTGGTGTTCATGCGGGAGGGGTTGACACCCTCCTGAAGTAACTGAGAGGTCATGCTTGAAAATGTGTAGCTGAGTTATCTGATATTTCATTTATTCTTTCATTCCTTGACATATAAAAACATAATTAGTCCAACATAATGTTTGAAACCATAACTCTTTCGTGACGGGAGTGGCACTGGTGTAGCATTAAAGATCCTGTGCCAGTGCATTCTCTTATGTATTTAGAAGAGAATGCACTCGCTTACGATGTCAAGGTAAATACTGTTAGGCCAATGTATTCTCTTATATTCAATATTATTAAATGTACTATTGACAAGAGAAAGTTCCAACTCATATATTGAAGTTGTATGGTCGGGTAAAAAAATATTAAAGGCATGGATGGCCTTTGTTATATAGGTTATAATTTAGAAATAACAGTTACCAAATCATGAAAATTTTCTCAAGAATATACTAATAGTACAGTATATGATACATATAGTATGAAATCAATATTATATACAGCATGTAAAGAGTGTATGATGAGCAAAACTCTCAACACAGTGGCATTTTTTTGGAAGACTGATGCACAGTGACCCATTCAACACCAAATTCTTGAGTGGCGAGGATTAGCGAGCGCTATATCGATATGTTGTAAACAAGATGGTGTCAATTTTAACCGAAGTTAACTTATAGTGGGGTCTCCCTGGTGTGGAGAGTGTTTTGCATATCGCACACTCATTACTCACTACTGTATCATAATATGGCTTTTGTTTATTAACAAGGCGTACGATCTTGAAAATAACATGCTATTTTTGCAATATTTATCATTTGTATAAGATATACAAAATATGTCTATATTTTAATATTTTTTCTGTTTAACGGATGGTACCTTTTTAACAGAAATAACTATCACGAAGGCCATTCGAATCTTTCATACAATAGGTTCCCAATTCTGAATATTATCCCTTTCTTTACTAAATACTCATTGATGATTTGTAACCTTGTAATGTTCAGATAATAAGTTCAACAACGATCAACTTATTATCAGAACAGTTGCCTCCAATAAATAAGACTCATTCTAGACTTGTATTATCTACCACCTGCTTATTTTCCTGTAACCCCCTTATAAACGAATAATAGACCATTCCAGTATATACTTTTATAACTGAGTGGGAGTATCCATTTTGTATAGAAAGGGTTCAGCAATTGTTTCTTTGGTGGAGGTCTGTTTTTGAACAATATATGTGTTTGCAATTATATAGTTTTTGTATGAAGGTGGTGAAATGTGCCAAATTGTTTAATGCAAAAAATTCACTTTCTGAAAATATTTTTTTTCTTGTAATTTTTTCGGAGAGATCCTGTCAAACACTGGAAAATCTATTAGTGCTCTAACGTGAATGCGGGCAAGGATTATCAGAGATGAATAGCTACCTCAAAAGTTGTGAATAAGTTCAGCCTCCAACAAAACAAAAAGTAGTTCACATTCTGTAATCACTTGAATGCCGTACTTTCTCAAATCCGGTTCTCAGTAGTTTTCACTGCCAAAAAGGCAGGAAACAAGCAGGAAAACAAACTGAAAACAAGAAATATTATCTTGGAGTATACCCAGAAAATTTTCTTATAGAAAATTAATTTCTTATAGAAATTCAAATTATAACTAGGAGAATTTTTTACTTACAATTTTTTAAGAAAGGATCCATTATTTTTTTATCATGATTTCTGGATGGTAAGAAGTAATTTCTTAAATTTCTTAATTGTAAGAAATAATTTTGTAAATCCTAGAAAGTCATATATGCCCGTTCTCATTGTACAGTTACATATCTACACTACCGACTTTCAAAACATAATGGGAGTGTATTTCAAAGTAATTTAACGTTTTCTTCATGTAACGAAGCAGACCAGATATTCAGGCATAGCATTATTGATAGAAATAAACCATATATCGCATGATATGAGAAAAGTGTCGCACAAAAATGCACCTCTACAAAATTTCTATTCGAACACTGGAAGAAATGTCAGTACCGATTAGTCCTCTTTGGTACAAGTTCCATATGTCACATGTTGGACACAAAACTTCTAAACAAAGTGACTGTGTTGGCAAAACGGTCATATGTCACATGTTGGACACAAAACTTCTAAACAAAGTGACTGTTGGCAAAACGGTCATGCGAATCATGTTGCTCTCATTGGCAATGGCAACACACATTACAAGTTACAATTACTTCTGGTTGAAGCTAAATGTAGCTAATATAGAAAGCGTCGGTAGCCCTGTTACAGTAATGTCCTAAATAATGGACTCCTTAACCTCAGCAGAATTATGGGTAATTTTTCAGGCCATATTTCTGACTAAATCCTGAAAAATTACCCATAATTCTGCTGTGGTTAAGGAGTCCATTATATAGGGCATTACTGTACATCTGGGAAATTATCAAACAGTTTTATCCTCAAAGGTACTCAATCCGATCAGACGTCCCCATATCATCAAGATATAACAACAACAAAATTTCTTCAAAATACACTTTAGTTATCAAAATCGATTAATTGCAACAAAATAATGTGAACTATTGGCTGTATTACCACTTGATTTTAGTGTTATCCATCTTCATCCTCAATTTGACGTTTTTTTTCTGGGCCACAAATAATTGCACATCTCGAGAAATAACAGACTTCAATATCGATATCTGATCACTCTGAGCTTTGATAGGTGGGTTCCTCGACTCAAATCTAATATTTTTTTACCCCCCCCAAGCCAAAGAGATAGTAATTTAGGTGCGTTAATTCGGATAATGGATCTTTTAAGAGTGTGGATGATTGGCTGGTAGTGGTGGCATTCCTGTGAAAGTGCATGTTGAATGTTTGACTTCCAGTTTACAGATCAATAAGTGCAAAGTTGCCTTTGTTATGATTTAATATGCGAGTGTTATAACTGTACCATTGGTGTTATATTCAACCTAGATACATGAATGTTAAATATGGAAGATTAATATAAAACTACCACAGTAACTCGTCTTTTGTTTTCATATGACCATTTTAAAATGTGACGTATTGTTTTTGGTCTGTCTAGCCACCCGTTCATTTTTATTTCCGCATGATTACTTAATAATAATAATGTATAGCATTTGTAAAGCGCCTTTCCCATGAGGCCCAAAGCGCTCAAAGTTTTACAATTATTACCCTGATGAGCCTGAACATTCAGTAACCATCTACTGCTCCCCGGGGACAGGGGGAGGTACAGCCGGGAGTATGCGAGGATACCATATGGCTAGCATACTGACAAGATCTTTCACTGCTCATTATCAGGTACCCTTGTAATGCATGGGTGGTGCAAAGCAGACACAGTATGAGCGACCTTGCTCAAGGGTCACAACTTGGCGCGAGATTCAAACAGTGTACAATCCAACAATTGCACATCGCTCAAGTCGGCCAAGCCACTGCTGTGTGGAAACTCATAACAGACCACCAGCCAGCCGCGAACTCGCCTCGCTGTGTTGACAGCGAAGACAAGTCCAACGCGCTAACCACTGGACCACGGAACTTTAGTTCTACTACAGTAATGCCCTAAATAATCGACTCCTTAACCAGAGCAGAATTATGGGTAACTTTTCATGATTTAGTCGGAAATATGGCTTGTTGCCATTCGCCGGAAAGCTCTCACTGAGAGCCTTCCGTTGCCATTCACCGGAAAGCTCTCACTGAGAGCTTTCTGATGAATGGCAACAAGCCATATTTCCAACTAAATCCTGAAAAGTTACCCATAATTCTGCTCTGATTAAGGAGTCGATTTTTTAGGGCATTACTGTAACTAAATTTGATAACCGAATTGGTGTTGCTTTAGATCACCACCATGGCGTGTGGCTCAAAATATAAGCTGTGTTTGATTTGTCAAATGATTTTTGCCAGAGTTATGGGCCCTGTCAACTTAGAATGGTTATGATAGCTTTTGAGTATAAATTTAAATAAGCCACTATAGTCCAGGAGATATTGGTCGATCCTTGCACCCCACCAGGGTTCCACTTCACCCCACTAAATTTCTTCCTTAGCCCTTTGAACCCTGTCGCCCTACCACGACCGACACCCTGACCCTGGGCTCCTCGTGGGATTTTCCTTTAAATTTTATAGTGTCTTGTTGGATGATGTTGGTTATGGTTAATTTGTGACACAGGTATGAAAGGTCCCCCCATTGATCACTGATCATTATAAAATCGGAAGACTTTGCCACGCGCCAGCGTCTTGGTAACGGTTGCTAGGCAACTACCCCGAATTGACTGGAAAAGGCAATTATAGCATGGTATGTCATAACTCAATGCCAGTGATTGTGTTTTTGATGACGATAATACCCTAATGTGAAATTTGAGATATATCCGACAAGAATTTAAGAGAGATCGAATGAAATTAATTATTTAAGGTAGCAACGGTTGCTAATCAAGTACCACAAATGAACGGATGACACCACTGCACTAACCATTAAGTGGTAGTGTTCCCTTAATTTATACAATATCTAGTCGCATAATGCTGTATATGTTCAATGGTGGCACCTGTTTGAAACTGTGCATACATATGTATGTTATGCATGGACCATTCTATGATCATTAAAATATAAGGACACTTTGCCACCCAATCTCTCCTTAGTAACGGTTACCAGACAACTACCCGGCATTAGCAAGAAACTGCAATTATGATGCAGCTATATATATATGTCCTATATATAACACCACATTTCGTTTAAAACGCATGTTTTTGTCATTTACAACCTATGTTCTGCGCATGCGCATATATTCCTACCCGATACTATAGCGGGTAGACATTCCATATACACACCCTGACCACCGCCGATGTCTATGGGGCCATTTAAACATATATTAGTGGGTATGTCGTGCATAAGTACGCTATAAACCATTTATTTCGCATTTCGCTGCTCTGCGCATGCGCCAAGAAATCAACTTGATATGCGATCGAGGCCCTTCACCATATAAATATAATTTGAACAGGCTTTTTATATTTGATATATTAGAGTTTAGACGTCGAATTGTTATTGAATCGCATAGCTATAAACTATAAACACGTGGCGGTCGTTATAATGGCCGGTTCAGCGGCCGGAATATGGAGGTTCACGCAGCGGCCGGTATTCCGGCCGCTGGGGTTCAAAGGGTTAATGTCTCCTCTAATATATTTTTTTTGTTAAGAAGAAAAAAAGTGGCTGCAGACTCCAGGCAAGATGGCATCCATCATGGTGGCCATTTTGTTTATGCACCAGGTCGCTTTGATCACGTTTATAATAAATATAATATCGCATGTGGTTTTATTTTCAACTCGATTCGTTATGTTAATATACAGCACTTTAATAACAAAATGAGTCACAGTTTGCTACCTTTTCGGAACAACAGAGAATAATGTTCAGGATATATGCGAAAAAACTTTTTAAAACAAATTTGGTTGCCATTTTGCAAGCCATCTTGAGTAATTTTGTCTTAAAACACCTCAGTGTGATGTATTTAAGACAGATCGAAACAATAAACACATTTGATACCAAATATAGTTTCATTTAACTTGAAAACAAATTTCAAACCTGAAATGTGAATTTTTGCCGATTTTGATGTCAAGTTTATGATAGAAAAATCCAAAATTTCTGGTAATATCATTGGTTAAAATAGTGACAATTAACCAAAGTGCATCAGAAATGTTATTATTCAATGTATATAAGACGGGAATAGCCAATTTTGTTCATTAACCACAACTTACAAGCGATTGCATGCCATGCTGGGGCAATATCTATCATTTTCCATATTTTGGCAGCCATTTTGAGCCAAAGTGACAAATTTGGTTCCATTGAGTTGGAATATTCATAAGAAGTGGTATGCTTCACTTACATTTCACATTTCTGTCAATTCCTTGTTTAAAGACATGCACCAAATTGGTGCCGTTTTGAGTCAGAGATGAGTGAGGGCCCCTAACTTTGATAAGAATGCATTTAGTCGCCGATATCCGTCAAGATTACATGTAGTCATCTCCATGATATGTGGAGTCTAATTGTGTTGTTTAAGATGCCAAAAGTGGTACCGCTAGAGTCGGGGAGGGGCGAGACACCAAATTGATAAACATATTTTTAGCGCTGATTTCCACCTAACTGATATATATTATCTCCATGATAGGAGGAATCTAATCATTTGATTTAAAGACACCAATTTTTTTAATATGACCCTACTATTCGTATATAGTCGGTGATGGGGAGGGGCGATTGATAAGAATGTTATAGTCGCCGATTTCCACCAATGTTATATAATATCAGAGTTGTGGAGTCACGAGTTATCTCCATGGTATGAGGAATCTAATAATTTAAAGAAACCAATATGACCCTATATTCGAGCCAGTGATGGGGGGGGGGGGGCATAACAAGTGCATGAACACAATTATCTCAACGTTTTCGCCCAACTTCTATAATCCTCATCTATATGTACATGGAATGTAATGGTGTGGGATTAAAGGCGTTGTCGTATGGAGGCCATGAAATGGGGGCACCATAATGCCGAGATAAAATATTTACCTCTAATTATTACCAAAATTATTTATGTAGGCATCCCCGTGAGTCTAAAGGTGTGGTTTAAAGTTGGCAGAGTGATGCCAGGGCCATGTACCTACGCCATAATTTCCTCTAAAGTTCAACATTCGTTTTTTTTCTTCCATATTTACCTAAGATATCAGCAATCTATATATTTGACTATTGAGCTCACAATAACTTAACTCATCGCTGAAATTTCAATAAATTACAGACAAAATCGTTTCAAAGAGATTTCACAACCTGGACAAATGGTGACCCAATTAAGTAACTTGAACACTTATATATTCTCAAATATACATATAAGTTGCATACTCCATATCAGTTGGGTTGGTCGGGGCACGATACAAGTTATTAATACGGGATAATCTTTGGCGTTGATAAATAATGCACCTTTATTATCGCTACAATTTGTTAAAGGGGTACTATACTCAAATGTTGTTGTTGGTTTCGATATTCTCTGCTTCGCAGAATAAGGTAACCAGATTTCCATTATTTGAAAGTCTGTATAGGTACGAAGTAATGTTACAGATGCCATATTTGCTGGAATGCCAAAATACAAATTGTCATAGTCGAGTGATTTGTGTACAGTTTTCAAGCAAATATATCAAATAAATGTTATATTATATACATATTATAGTCCCATATACTCTTTTAAGTTATTGTATAGTCAGTGAGTGCCTTCAGTAAACGCCCCATGTTTTTTACACGATCATGCGTTGCCCAATCCTCTATCCGTCAATTAATTTGACTACGTCTTGTACAACAGAAATTCGTAATTTAATTTATGGCTCCAGCCATAAGTTGAATTTACATTATAGTATATTAAACTGCAAGTTTACGGAATACATTATCGACTCAAATTATTTATTGTTCTATATATTATCGATATTAGATCGTTGTTATTGCCGGGAATTTATTAAAAAATGGCGTGCAGTACCCCTTTAACCAAATAGTCCTATAACAAAGCTTGGTTCCTTTTTAACCCGGGATATGCCGGACAAGCGTGCTACGGTATAATGGTGTCCCTATAAAGTACGCATACACCCCGAAAGTGAAAAAAGCTATTTTCTCGCGAAACGGTGTCAAGTATAAACAAAGCGCGGAATTTGATTGCTGTTGTCAGAGCCCGACTGAATAGCATCCACATTGAAATATACTTATAGCCTTTAACGGGAAGCCAAAGTCATTTTTGAGTTGACAGTAACTTGACGCAGTAGATGTTTTCAAAAGGGCCCGAGCCACTTGTTGTGGTCATGCAGTGCATCGATTTTACAAATAAACTATTCTTAGTACCGTGCCGACATTCCTGAGCTGTCCGTTCTTCCAGTTCCCGATACTTGAACTTTTCGATGGCCATCGATCGTGTTGATTCATCTGGAAATGTCTTCCCAAATGTTCATGTTTGTATAATAAAATGTGATATCTCTGTGGAGTCAGAATCTGATGGGATTCAATTTAATATTCCGGGGATCCCATGAATAAACTATGTATACGTTTCTGAAGGCAAACTTATATTACGCCATCGGGTGTACACTCCCACGAATAAACTATATATACGTTACTGAAGGCAACTTTTATTATGCCCTCGGGTGTATACTATATGTACAAATTCTAGATACCTATGGTTTGCTGGGCGTTTTATTTATAGATTATGTTTTTGTCTTTTTTGGGACGCATTAAAAGTTGTAGTGCTACACCGAGTCCGGTTGTTTTTGGACGAATTAAAAGTTGTAGTGCGACCCCGAATCGGTAAAAGTTGGACTTCCTGTAAAAAGGACTGTGTGGCAGCTTCCACACAATGACTGTGTGGAGGCATTATCTGAACATAAATGTGTACATAATACACACATATGTGTGTATCACCCAATATCCACACATATATGTGTACATCACCACACATATTTGTGTGTGACGTCGGTTTTTTAAATTTCACGTGGTGGTCACGCGCGCGTCGTTGTTTCGTACAAGCTCACAGGCTGCCGTAAAGTGTACACATGGAGTCTTGTTGATTGTGGTGGATATCGAAATTCGATATATTGGGCGGTCTCTTCGATTATTTCTATAGTTAAAGGAATACAGTCCTGAAAAAAACAATATTATTTTCTTTCAATATACCGATAATATATATATAAAATGTCCATTGGGCGCATATAATCTAATATTCGGCCGCCAATCGTTATTTTTATAACGATTAAAAACAATTCCGAAGTTAGCCGAAGATTTTGTTGTAGCCCGATCACGTGATTGTCACATGTAAACAGAAGCATAGCACGTGATCGATCACGTGGTAACTCATTGACAACGCATAGATACGCGACGGCGGTATTTTAAGTTTGCATGTAGTCGATCGCGGCCTTTGAAGATTGTCGCGTTATCACACTGCGAATGCAAAACTTCGCCGAAAACATCGCCTTTCTCGTAATTAAATGTCTTTATCGTGTTATTATTACTATTATTATATGTATCGCGATGTGTTGCTACTATAAAGCCATGCCCGTATATTATTCAGTTTTGCGCGCATTTATCTATATAAACGCGTGCTCGTGTTTATATATATTTTTTCGTTACCGGAATAGTCCAAGTTATATTATATATGCATATCAAGATTGCATATATACGCGAAGACTTGCACAGTTATTAGGCAATTATCATCTCGTAAACATTCCAGATGCCATTATTTAGTCGTGTGTCAATAAAGAGCGTTTCGTTTTTATTTATCGTAACGCGGTAAAACAACACAAAATTGGTTTATTGCTGTCGGATTTAATCAATTATAATCAAGTCATTCATTACCAATATGATATGATAAGTTCATTTTTCCTTGGTTATGAATCATGTATATATTTGGGCAATATGGTGTTTATATATATTTCGGAATATTGCTTCCCCCACCCCAAAACAATCTAGCCGACTGTCACTGATGGAAATTCACTGCATCTATGCATGGTTATTGGCCTATAAAATTAGCACTCTAGCGATGCGGTCAATTGAATATCCAGGTCATAAATCGACCTCTATTACGCATAACAATAGGGTTATAAAATATATAAATGTTCGCCGTGGTTCGTTTAAACATCCAATCATATATAACACTTTTTGAAGGAGGGATAATAATCCGGTTTAATATGGAATCACATATTCAAGTGCTCTTTATTCGCAATATATCGTAATAGTGAACGCTCTTTATTGCGTCAAGGTAAAGGGACTCGACTTAGAACAGTTGTTCTTGTGATTGTTTACTGATTACAACAATACAGGTCAATACATGTACATGAACTTCCGATATGCATGCTTTATATATCCTTCCAACATTGTCTTTCCAATTTCCGCTTTATTAAACTCTTTTTATTCCTACCATATTAGGAAAACTCTTAACATGGAACGCTCTTTATTGAGCCATGGTGAAGGAAATGGGGACTCGACTTAGAATAGTTGTCATCGTGAATAATTCATCAACATGCTCCCCACTTTAAATGCAATTGTATGTATTCGTAACCATGACTGACTCGTCAAATTAAACGCTCTTTAGTTGGTATATGTAATCGGTTTCTGATTTTGCGCAACTGGTTTCCCACATAAATCCTGCCAAATGTCACGTAAGCGAACATCGTTTGGAAATGAATACAGCATCAAAAGACAGTTAAAAATCTATCAGTTTTTATTAAGAAGATCCTAGAAATATTCAGGTCCGCCTGAGGCTTATTACCACCCGCCTGACATATTGAAACAACCGAATACCGCCCAACATTTCTATATTCTATTATTATGCCATATATAATATATACATGTATACCTGTACTGAAATATATTGTATATTATACCCATATATATATGTAATGTCTAAATTTGACGATCAGAATAAACTAATTGAATTGATATGCCTAACTGAGAGTCACTAGAATGAATGAATGATTGTAAATACGGGACACTCGGGGCATATATACGGAAAATTAAAACAACATCGCGAACACGCACCCGAATAAAGTTCACATGCCGGCTCGTGTTTTTATAAGCTTTATACGAAAGTGTTATCTACCCCGCTCAATCGTCCCTCTATATTTTTTGTCAAAACAATACCGTAACTTTCCAAACAGCACTTAAGACAAATCACAAGTGAAGATAACTCACCGCGCAATGACAATTCACCATGTGTACACAATGCTATTGATATGCCCCGCAGTAATTCCATTACACTCACGCGCTGATGTCGATTCCGGATTTTCCATCGCCATATAGGTAGACATAATTAACTCCGACTCCGATTCCCTGTTTTTAATTAGTTTACCTCGCTTGACGTCATACGAGGTTTTGCGACGGAGATAGCCGACAACCGGTGGTGGTATTATTTATTTATTTCTCGGCTTATTTATTACGCGATTTTAATGGGACTTGGATCATTGTGATCACAATAGGGGTGGCTTTCCGATAGAGTTTTGTTGTTTCATGAGGATAGTAATCCTTTAAAGTATTATTAGCATTTGGATTAAGTGACGTACATGGTGAAGAGTTATCGTTTATACTATAAAAAAGGGGGAGGTGGGGGTCAAGATTGTGCTTAATGGGGCAGCGATCTGGCGATATAGATAAAGTAAAATATATTTATAAAATGTCCGAACATTCATTATGTGAAGCTATAATGAGTAGTACATGTATATATTTAGCATGTTTCAAAAACTATATTCCTTTCTGAAAATGCGCTCTTTAATGTATGAATTATAATACTGTTATAGATGTACATACACTGTAAATAATATTCCCACAATGGCATGTTATAAACAAAATAACTTCTCTGCTTACAGATTAAATGGTGATATCATGGCGGTTACGCGGTGCGACGTCGATGTAAATAACAAGATACGGACATGACTGCCTTGGCAACGACGCAGATAAACTCTAGTCAACCAACCAAGAACCACGGTGGAACGTATGAGTTAGACACAAATTCCACAATCAATGATTTTGGTATACATATGATGATGTCGTGTGCTGTAATTTGGTTTCTGTGCAAGAGGCGATTACTTCTATTCTTCGTGAACTCGAGATTTCTCCCCAGAAATTGCACCGATATATATACATTCAAAAAGACTATCCTCTTTGGAGCCCTTAATTTTCTTGTATAGTTCAAGGGATCTCAGAAAGCTTCAGTTAGTTTTAGAGCTTGTTCTTCTACACACGTGAGGGTGAGTCTGATGTAAGACAGCCAACCAATATAGCAATATACATATATATATGTATAAATAGCAGAGACTGACTTTCGAATTGTTCCAATACATTCAAGTTGGAGGAAAATTCTAGTTATTGATGTGAAACCCATTGATGGAACTGAAACATGCACGCTTATAGTTCAAAATTTCTTTGAAATCTCGTCAGATGACCAAAATATTATGTGAATGTGTTAAACGGCTGTTTTGTTTTGTGTCGTTGTATTATTGAAATTAAAGACTATAGCTATACTATATCATTCGACAATCACGATTTCTGCTGTGTACACAAAAGAAGGCCGCGGACCCCCGGGATATGCATGTTTGCTGTTTGATAAGTTAATATTCGAAAACGTCCAGCGCCGCACGTCAAGCATCAGTAGACTATAGCATTTCATATGTATGGCAGGACAAAATACGTCCAACGATAGCCGAACTATATGTATGGCCAATAGATATCGGTGTAAACACTCTTCGTTGAATATGATTTTTTGTGTGCAGGATTAGCAGCCTATTGTTTGGATCGACCACACAAATTTGTACACATGTAATTAACATATATGTGTTGTCTTGCCCAACAGCATTGTGTACAAGAACAATACAAATAGTGTAATGGCGGTGAACACTATTGTTTGGATCAACCACACAAATGTGTACGCATGTGATTAACACATATTTGTAGTCTCGCCCAACAACATTGTGTACAATCACAATACAAATAGTGTAATGGCGGTGAACACTATTGTTTGGATCAACCACGCAAATGTGTACGCATGTGATTAACACATATGTGTAGTCTCGCCCAACAACATTGTGTACAATAACAATACAATCTTGTGTGGTAGCGGTGAACATATTGTTTCCTTAGTGCAAACATATTTGTGTCCATTCAACGAACAAATAAATGTGCTGGACCCAAACATCTTTGTGTGTGTCAACTACACAACTATGTAGGTCAGTTACCACACATAAACTGTTCATCTGCATCCACACAATCTTGTGCGCAACTTAGCACACATTTAATGTGTGCCTACAAAGAACAAGTTGTTTGGTCGATCCACACAGTTTGTTCGCCACCGCCACACAACATATGTGTGATCATTTGCCACACAATTTACCACACAATGTTGTGCTCGATCAAATGGCTACACAAACTGTGTGATAACTGTGTGGTTCTACCACACAGTCGTTTTAAGAGTGTATACGTTCCTGAAGGCAACTTTTATTATGCCCTCGGGTGTATACTAATGTACAAATTCTAGATACCTATGGTTTGCTGGGCGTTTTATTTATAGATTATGTTTTTGTCTTTTTTGGGACGCATTAAAAGTTGTAGTGCTACACCGAGTCCGGTTGTTTTTGGACGAATTAAAAGTTGTAGTGCGACCCCGAATCGGTAAAAGTTGGACTTCCTTTACAAAATATCAAGTATTTGATAGATAACTAAATCGTTTCAGATGTGAGATTGGAAACCTGAGTGATTTCTGAAGTTTGTTAGGAAATTATTCTGTTATTTCGACAGCGTTCCTTTACAAAATATCAAGACTTTAATAGAGAAATATGCCATTCTCAGAGGTAGGGTTGGACACCTGCGTGATTTCTGATGTTTGTAAGCTAATTATCCCGTGATATTGATAGCACTCCTTTATACAAAATATCAAGACTATAATTTCGAAATATACTATTCTCCACGGTTTGTTAGGGAATTATCCCGTGACATTGATAGCACTCCTTTATACAAAATATCAAGACTTTAATAGAGAAAATTTGTATTCTCCACGTTGAGTTTGGACACCTGAGTGATTTCTGAAGTTTGTAAGGGAATTATCCCGTTATTTTGTCAGCGTTCCTTTACAAAATATCAGGTATTTGATAGATAAATAAATCATTTCAGAGGTGAGGTTGGAAACCTGAGTGATTTTTTAAGTTTGTAAGGAAATTATTCTGTTATTTTGACAGCGTTCCTTTACAAAATATCAAGACTTTAATAGAGAAATATGCCATTTTCAGAGGAAGGGTTGACGTTGGACACCTGAGTGATTTCTGAAGTTTGTAAGCTAATTATCCTGTGATATTGATAGCACTCCTTTATACAAAATATCAAGACTATAATTTCGAAATATACTATTCTCCACGGTGAGGTTAGACACCTGAGTGATTTCTGAAGTTTGTAAGGGAATTATCCAGTTATTTTGTCAGCGTTCCTTTACAATATATCAGGTATTTGATAGATAAATCATTTCCGAGGTGAGGTTGGAAACCTGAGTGATTTCTGAAGTTTGTAAGGAAATTATTCTGTTATTTTTACAGCGTTCCTTTACAAAATATCAAGACTTTAATAGAGAAATATGCCATTTTCAGAAGTAGAGTTGGACACCTGAGTGATTTCTGAAGTTTGTAAGCTAATTATCCCGTGATATTGATAGCACTCCTTTATACAAAATATCAAGACTTTAATTTCGAAATATACTATTCTCCACGGTGAGGTTGGACACCTGAGTGATTTCTGAAGTTTGTAAGGGAATTATCCCGTTATTTTGTCAGCGTTCCTTTACAAAATATCAGGTATTTGATAGATAAATCATTTCCGAGGTGAGGTTGGAAACCTGAGTGATTTCTGAAGTTTGTAAGGAAATTATTCTGTTATTTCAACAGCGTTCCTTTACAAAATATCAAGACTTTAATAGAGAAATATATCATTTTCAGAGGTGAGGTTGGACACCTGAGTGATTTCTGAAGTTTGTAAGGTAATTATCCCGAGATATTATCAATAACGTTCCTTAAAATATTAAGATTTTAATAGAGAAATATACCATTTTTCGAGGTGAGACAGGACACCTGAGTGATTTATGAAATTTTGAAAAAGAAAATTATTCCGTAATTTTGACAGCTTTCTCATATAATATATCAATACTTTAATAGAGAAATATATCATTTTCAGAGGCATCGTGCTTAAAATGTAGTCACCAAGCAATTCCATATGTTCATGTATGCCACATTAATATATTTATATATTGATGTATGTTAATTCCAATAAAAAATTTAAAAAAAAAAATATATATATATATTTATATATATATATCCAGTCTACCTATAAATGATAATGAAGTTTGAGTGCTCGTCATACTATATGAACTTGTGAGGCGAAATGGAAAAAATACTTGGAAGTTAACAATTTAATATAAATTCACAGCTCCATATTGGAGGCAATAAAATAATTATCGTTCAAACATCTCTTAGTATAAGTATATAACCCATATTGATTGTTTTGTTCTACTCTTTCCTTATACACACAGCGCCTATCACAGGTCATAAGATCTTAGCCCAATAATATACTGAGGTCGTCCACCGAGTCAGCAGTGCATAGGTCTGGTAGGTGGTTTGTGAGGGATTGGTGCGTAATGTTAGTGGAAAAAAAGGTCAAATTTTTCGGCTGCCATTTTGGCGGCCATCTTGGACGGGGAGTTCCAATTTTGCCCTAAAAAGGTGGCATTATATGTTAGCTTTACAAAAAAATGTAAGGATTTGTATACATATGACATTTTCTCACTATAACTTGCATCAAACTGACTTAGTGAGTTGTATTAAAAACGGCGGCCATGTTGGATGCCATCTTGTCTGGTGACCAGAAATAAAGCACAAACATACATACGAACAAAATATAAAAAATGGCACCTTTGTACGCGCTGTCGTGATACTACACTCTACTAAAGGGTATCACGTAACTGTACATACACTGTCACTTCGATCGATCTGATGCATTTACACCAGCCTTTCTTTGTTTGGAGATGTCTACGTTACTCCAGAGGCGTTCGATGTATGTCATATTGAAAACGTCGTCGCGTGTTTACCTGCCAAGCGTGTCAAACAAAATCGCATTTATTATTTAAGAAATTGTTTTTGTGTAGCACAAACACGTATATATGGACGGCAGAGGGTTTTAACGGTCCTTTCAAAGGCGACAGCGGATTTTTTTGTATTGAGTTTTTCATATAAAACCAGCTTCATGCAGTATAATATACTTTGTCCTTGGCGTTCTCTGGTCAAAAGAGCACACACCTTCGTCGCGGTGACGTCAACTATGCCGACGTCTATCCCCGTATCTTTCTTATGTTTATGTATTGGAGTATACCCAGGTTAGTCTTACCCATACGTCTATATATAACAGAGTATAGGATGTCTGTCTGTTTGTTCGCGAATTTTTTACCAGACAGATTTCAAAAAAATATGGTTTGCTGACACGGGGTACCCTGGCGGATGTTATAGCAGCGTTCGTTTTTTAAATTTTGATCGGGGGGGGGGGGGGGGGTCGTGAGAAAATTTACACATACACGGCCCAAAAAAAACAATACAGCCCTTTTGCTATCCACCCACCCTTTTTGTGCAAAAAAAATAAAAAATTCCGCCTGATTTTTTTGGACCCACCCCCTAAAATAAGAAAAAAATCATTTTAAATCTATTCAAGACCAAATCAAACAGAATCAAAGGTAAGTTTTAAATTGATCCGTTTCTGGCAGATTCCAAGTCTTCAAACAAATGAAAAACTATCAACGGTTATGATGTTGTTTTCGACATTGAAAAATACATTTTGAAATAAAAAGTGTTTTATTCTACAGCATGCACAGATATTGTGAGGTAATATTTATAGTGCCAATAAGCCAACATTGTGTTTAATTTTTACATAAATAGTCCAGTTACTAATTAATGACTTCTTCACTGTTGTTCCCAAAAAGGTGCCACCAACCATCATATCAGAACACCTTATAGCCATACCTGAAATGACAGTTATATAAGTATCACTCTTTGGAGCCAAATAATCAGGCTGGCATGTTTATTTTTTAATTTGAGGTATTTTGTTTGCCAGCACTCTGCAGCACTAGTATTATTTGGTCATTAGACATGCCAGAGTGAAAATGCCAGCACTATCAGGCACTATTCAATATAAATTTGAGGTGAAATGCAAACCAGCACTCCTATTCAGTCATCACTTTTATTGGCACCAGAGAGTGCTTTATCTTATACCTACATATGTTCTTAAGTGTTGGTTAAGGTCATAATCTATGTTAGAACACATCTATTAGTGAAAACAACTTAAAACAATGTCCATAATGTGGGTTGAAAACAATTTGCACAAACAATTTTTTTCAGGCCTCTGAGATGCACCCACCCCGCCCGGTATAGGTATGTTTTTGGATCTCCCCTGTATTACTTATATCTTATACCTATACCCTGTTCCTAAGTGTCTGTAAAGGCCATAACCTGCCTTAGAACACAATTATTAATGATTATATTTGAAAACAACTTAAAACAAGGGCAAAAATGTGAATAGAAAAAATTTTGCACAAACTCATTTTTTCGGGCCTCTTCGGACCCACCCACCCCGGCCCTGTTTGATAAAACTTTTGTTTGGGGATGTCTACGTTACTCCAGAGGCGTTCGATGTATGTCATATTGAAAACGTCGTCGCGTGTTTACCTGCCAAGCGTGTCAAACAAAATCGCATTTATTATTTAAGAAACTGTTTTTGTGTAGCACAAACACGTATATATGGACGGCAGAGGGTTTTAACGGTCCTTTCAAAGGCGACAGCGGATTTTTTTGTATTGAGTTTTTCATATAAAACCAGCTTCATGCAGTATAATATACTTTGTCCTTGGCGTTCTCTGGTCAAAAGAGCACACACCTTCGTCGCGGTGACGTCAACAATGCCGACGTCTATCCCCGTATCTTTCTTATGTTTATGTATTGGAGTATACCCAGGTTAGTCTTACCCATACGTCTATATATAACAGAGTATAGGATATGTCTGTCTGTTTGTTCGCGAATTTTTTACCAGACCCTGGACAGATTAAAAAAAAATTTGGTTTGCTGACACGGGGTATACCCTGACGGATGTTATAGCAGCGTTCGTTTTTTACATTTTGATCGGGGGTGGGGGGGGTCGTGAGAAAATTTACACATACAGGGCCCAAAAACAAAAAATACAGCCCTTTTGCTATCCACCCACCCTTTTTGTGCAAATTTTTTTAATTTTTTTCCACCTGATTTTTTTGGACCCACCCCCTAAAATAAGAAAAAAAATCATTTTAAATCTATTCAAGACCAAATCAAACAGAATCAAAGGTAAGTTTTAAATTGGTCCGTTTCTGGCAGATTCCAAGTGTTCAAACAATTGAAAAACTATCAACGGTTATGATGTTGTTTTCGACATTGAAAAATACATTTTGAAATAAAAAGTGTGTTATTCTACAGCATGCACAGATATTGTGAGGTAATATTTATAGTGCCAATAAGCCAACATTGTGTTTAATTTTTACATAAATAGTCCAGTTACTAATTAATGACTTCTTCACTGTTGTTCCCAAAAAGGTGCCACCAACCATCATATCAGAACACCTTATAGCCATACCTGAAATGACAGTTATATAAGTATCACTCTTTGGAGCCAAATAATCAGGCTGGCGTGTTTATTTTTTAATTTGAGGTATTTTGTTTGCCAGCACTCTGCAGCACTAGTATTATTTGGTCATTAGACATGCCAGAGTGAAAATGCCAGCACTATCAGGCACTATTCAATATAAATTTGAGGTGAAATGCAAACCAGCACTCCTATTCAGTCATCACTTTTATTGGCACCAGAGAGTGCTTTATCTTATACCTACATATGTTCTTAAGTGTTGGTTAAGGTCATAATCTATGTTAGAACACATCTATTAGTGAAAACAACTTAAAACAATGTCCATAATGTGGGTTGAAAACAATTTGCACAAACAATTTTTTTCAGGCCTCTGAGATGCACCCACCCCGCCCGGTATAGGTATGTTTTTGGATCTCCCCTGTATTACTTATATCTTATACCTATACCCTGTTCCTAAGTGTCTGTAAAGGCCATAACCTGCCTTAGAACACAATTATTAATGATTATATTTGAAAACAACTTAAAACAAGGGCAAAAATGTGAATAGAAAAAAATTTGCACAAACTCATTTTTTCGGGCCTCTTCGGACCCACCCACCCCGGCCCTGTTTGATAAAACTTTTGTGCGACCCCCCCCCCCCCGTTTTGATATAAAAAAAACATCTGAGTCAATAGACATTATTTCAAAACCGACGGTTGTGTTTTCAATATTTAATAACGGATATTTCACTTTCCAAATTAATTGCCAAGTTGACCTTCATTAGTCATTGTTTACCCAAAATATAATGATAAACAAATACAGATGCAATGTACATCGTTTGTGTTCCAATATAAATCAATTCCAAAGCAGTATTAAAATGAAATGTTAAATATTTGTTTTCGGATTATTAGTTGTCAATT
This sequence comes from Siphonodentalium dalli, assembly GCA_032622095.1. Classification (NCBI taxonomy): domain Eukaryota; kingdom Metazoa; phylum Mollusca; class Scaphopoda; order Gadilida; family Siphonodentaliidae; genus Siphonodentalium; species Siphonodentalium dalli. The sequence goes on from CP136068.1 coordinate 94,707,660, forward strand.
TCGTGAGCATCTTCTAAAATATTTATTTCCGAAACAATAAGTAATCCAGAAATTAATATCGGACATTTTCAAATTATATATACATAATGTGGTTTCTAATAGTCAGTGATGCGGAATCAATGTTGTATTTAGCAATAGAGAAAAGCAATATATATATGTCGCGCAAATTCACTAGATTGCGTTTAAAGATTTAACACGCCTAAATTACTATATCTTCGCCTTCAGGGGTAAACAATATTTGAATTAAGTTGAGGAACTACACTCGCTCATCGACCAAACTACAAAGAAAAAAGTTATTATATTACTTTTTCGGCAAATATGATATCGTGATTTGCATTGTTGTGAGTTTTTATTACTAATAGACAAATTTGGATAACTAAATAGTCTTTTGGTGAAATTCCGTTGTTGTTGTTGTTGTTGTTGTTGTTGTTATTATTGTTGTTGTTGTTGTTGTTGTAACAGGGTGGTACCGGTATAATCAAATCTGATTGTGTAGTTTTAATATAATGTAGAATGACAGAAGTTCATTAATTTCTCAGAGCTCGATGGCTCATTTTCGAGAGTCTTCAGTCGCCATGGAGTTCATTCATTGGCTTGTTTCCCAGAACTCGGCGGCTCATTTTCGAGATTCCGGCTTTCTTACTTCGAAAAAAGAAAAGAATTTAAAGTGAAATTAGACATTAGCAAACATAAGTATAAGTAGGCCTATAAGAATTAAAATTATGTTGAATTGAAAAACCGGTATATCGGGTGCGAAAGGAGGGGCGATGAACTGCTATACGGAAATCACCGAGGTTTGCCGAGCGTGCTATATATGCATTGACACAATTCCTTTCAGGTCGCTTCCCATTTTCAACTGGCCAACAACCAACTTGCGATCACGATTTCTCATCCCAAACCATCATAGAGACGATCATTACAGAGACTAGATGTTATTATCGTCTCGATAGAGATATATACAGCAATGCCAAAACAACGTGCGAGAATGCAGGAACCCATATCGTATTCCTAGAAACACAAGAGGAGTCCACACAGCTTGGGGATATGCTACGTACGTTTATAATTTTAAGAACCACGAAATAACATTTCGAGGGAATACGGTTGGGGGGGGGGGGGGGCAATGCTGTTTTTTTAGTGATATTTTTGTCACTTGAGGTAACATTTATTCCACGAGGAGAGGACTTTAAAAAAGCATTTTGCTTGTTGTCCAATCCTCTTCATAAATCTATATATTCTACATGTATATTATGTTTATGTCAAATGTTGATTTTTTTAAATAAATATTGTTTACACCAATGCTTTTTCCGGCACAAAGTGGGTATGTGGTCATGCAAGCTAGGGCTTCCTAAAGCATATTTCCGCAATTCACAATCCCCCCCCCCCCCATATATACAGTTCCCATTTAATGCCAAAATATATCTTTTTCTGCCACACGGACATAACCCCCAGTGCCAAGCATTCTGGATGTATAAATACAAGTATTTTATGTATATATGGGTAATGCAATGGCTATCAGGTAATTTTTTTTATATATATGGGAACAATTTTGATGTTTATTTTCCACTCATCGATCGTATCCCACCAAAAGTGAATTCGTCAACGGTATCAGGAGTAGCATGACCTTGACTGACCTTTCTTCTACATTTTCAGCGCACACCAGCACTCTATATAAAATAAACCGAACCCCTTTCGCAATGCGCAAAACAATAGAATTACATCCCTATTATACCAGATGCACTCCCGAATTCGCATAATTGCGTTTTGGCAGCGACTGGGTAACTCGCATTTATGCGAGATTGGCAGTGAAAGAGTTAAAGGTACTCAATCCGATAAAACTCCTCTCAATTACTATTTCAATGGCTTCCGGGGTCAAAAATATTTGATTCGAGTCGAGGAAGTCGCCCATCAAAGCTCAGAATTGTTAGATATCGATTTTAGAAATCTATTATTTTTCATTATCGGGAATACTTTCTGGCCCAGAACTCAGTCAAAATTGCGTCATTATTACCACTTGATTTTAGAGTTATCCATCCTCACATGTCTGTTTGAATAGATTTTGGTGTACACATCCCGAGCAGATTACGACAGTTGAAGGTAATAATTAGTACTCATCTCGAGTAAATAACAAATTTCAAAAATCAATATCTAATAACTCTGAGCTTTGTTTTATGGGTTCCTCGACTCGAATCAAATATTTTTTACCCCCAAAGCAAAAGAAATAGTAATATAGGACCCTCTGATCGGATTGTTGTTGTTGGAATCTGTTGAGATGGGGACCCTCTGTACCTTTAAAGGTACTCAATCCGAACAGAGGGTCCCCATCTCAACAGATTCCAACAACAACAATCCGATCAGAGGGTCCTATATTACTATTTCTTTTAAACAGAGATTTGCGGGGGGGGGGGAATTCACTTTAAACAGCTGTATATGAATTTCTGTGCATACTATTAGTCATGGATGTTAACATTGACATGTAAATAGGAACAAGTCATTTTGGGGTCATTCGGTCCAAAAAAACATGGCTACCAGCAGCCATCTTGGATTTCAAAATTCAATCCATTAGCATGGGCTACAGGCTATACTGTTTGTCTGATCATCATGAAATTTGTCATTTATGTTAATATTGACATATAGATGTGTTTTAAGCCAAACTCATTGCAAAAACAGTCAAAAAGACTTGCAGGAAAAATATTTTTGAGTTGCGGAAAAAAAATTTGTTGGTTCTATCGACCACCCACCCACCCCGGCATACATGCCCGGAAAAACCTTTTTCCACCCCTCCCCTGTGTGTTAGTGAAAAATACGCCCTTGCGCTCTATGAGCGACGTAAACAACATGGTAATTATAATGAAAAAATTAGTCTATGGCTCCAGTCATTAATTCATTTAAAAAAAAATTGTGCATATATTTTGTTGAGTATAATAGGAGATGGTCACATAAAATGGCCGGATTTAGTGTACAGAACCCCTTTAAGGAAATATATGTGACCCGCCATATCAAATCCAGTCGTAAGTCGGGATTTTTTTACCCTGTGCCAATGCATTCTCTTATATATGCGAGTCGACCATATGTCGCCTCGCATAATAAATTTTTCTTGTATTCTTTAACAATTTTATAATTTCACACACACAGAGCCCCAGACAAACATGAGCAGACGACACTCTTCTATATGCTTCTATGTATGTGTGGGCTCCCTGCAGGGTAATGGATGTTTTTTTATTTCATGTCCTAAAAATTGTAAGAAACATTTATTTAAAAAATATTATAAAAAATTGTTAGGCCAATGCATTCTCTTATATATGCGAGGCGACATATGGTCGACTCGCATATATAAGAGAATGCATTGGCACAGGGTAAACAAAATCCCGACTTACGACTGGATTTGATATGGCGGGTCATATATCTTGCATTACATGATGGTGTAGTCAAATAGTTTGCATAAAGCCTATGGCTTGTTGCCTAATCCCATTTTTCTTCAAAATTTGTATCTACTGTAATTATTTATCTGAATGTCCATAGAGGGGAAAATAAATACTGTTTAAACTAAACAATATTTGATTCGAGTCGATGAACCCACTCGTCAAAGCTCATAGTGATCAGATATCGATTTTTGACATCTGTTATTTCTCGAGATATGTATTTTTTTCCGCCTGTAAAATATTCTTCAAACCGACCAAATTGCGGATGAAGATGGATAACTCTAAAATTAAATGGTAATATGGCCATATTTCGTTGAACAACATGTTGATCAATAACACGTTTTGGGAACATTTATACCATAGTTGACAGCATTATTATTTTAGGTTAGCATTATTTTGTTGTAATTAATCGATTCTGATTAAACTAAAGAGTATTTTGAAGAAATGTTATTGTTCTTGTTGTAACTTGATGACATGTGGACCGTCTGATCGGATTGAGTACCTTTAAATTTAATTGATATTAAAAATATTGACAATCCTCAAATTTATTAATGTCATGTCAAATTCAACTTGTAAACTAATAAATTTCAGCATCACCATGATGATGTTGAACTAAATACACTACACTTGTAAAGCACTACCAGTAACATCTTTTTTCATTAAAATATATGGGTATTTATTCTCACTTAGAATTCAGTACTTAAAGGTACACGATTCGATGGTCCCCGTATCATCAGATTCCAACAACAACAACAACAACAACAACGCAATAATAATAACAACAACATCAACAAATCCAATAACAAATCGTCAAATGTTGCTTTAGCTATCAGAATCGATTAATTACCAAGAAATAATGCCAACCACAGTGACTGTCAACTCTCGTATTAAATTTTCCACACAAAAAAAAAACGTGTTATATATGAACGCAAATTTCTTTTCTTCGCAAAATGTTTGTTTTCGTTGTACTAGGGGTGAGTGTCCAAACATGTTCGGAAAAAATAGCAAAACACGCAAACAACCAGGCAAAAAAGTACAGTAATGCCCAAAGTAATTGACCACTTAACCACAGCAGAATTATGGGTAATTTTTCAGGATTTAGTCGGAAATATGGCTTGTTGCCATTCATCGGAAAGCTCTCGGCGAGAGCTTTCCGATGAATGGCAACAAGCCATAATTCTGCTGTGGTTAAGTGGTCAATTACTTTGGGCGTTACTGTATCATACTGAAAAGAATTTCCGACACACTCCTGCATGGTGCCTGGTCAAATAAAACTATAGTGCGTTAACATGCATGGAAAAATGCAAAATGTGATTCAATGAAGGAAAACTAATTTCATTTCTAAAAAAAAACTACCGGCCAAACAAAGCCACCTTGTGCGGGAACGTGTGGCCTATATAGCGGCACTTTGTTTATAAATAGGCAGGCATACATTGTACCCTTATAAAAAAGCACCTCGTTAAACCAGTCCTCATAATTTGCTACGACAATCAGCAATGCCGAAGCCATTTCCTGAAGCAAACTGGGGCACGATAAAGGGATGCCGTATAGTGGATTGCCGAAGCCAAACAATCTGAATTAAGAAGGCTGTTAAACCACGATACATATGTACCATGGTATTTTGGCCCAAACCGCGGTAATACCAAGGTTTACCACAGTAAACAGTGGTACACAACAAACAAAAACATGGTGCACGCCTGAGGTAAAAAAAACATACACCACGGTAATACATGGTTTTGTTTGTTATGTACCACGGTTTAATGTGTAAACCTTGGTAATACGGTGGTATTTGGGCCAAAATCCCATGGCAAACCATGGTAAATTTATCTTGGTTTACCGTGGTGCTTTTTAAAAATCAGGGATCTTGTTTGTATAGTGCACCAAACATGGCAATTCAAGCATCGACAGACAATCGTTATAGCTATAATTATGTCATATATGGCCGAAATGGCCATGGACAAATTTGACTTCATTTAATTTCTGAAATAATTTGTACTTGAATTCACGTACCTTTTGACCCACATTTAGAACTCACCACAATAATATGTTTGGACAACAGGGTTCTATATGGCAATATCAATCATTTTTTGAATTTATCGAAGAAAAAAGTACTTTTTGTTAATAGTGTCTCTTTGTCCCAACTTAGGAACTGTTTAGCTAAATCAGCAGGACCCCACCACCATAGTGGAACAAGTAAGCAGTTCTGCATACATATTTATGATGCATTTCGTTTCGTTTTATTACCTTTAGACAATTCCGTGAAGACGATATGGCTCGGGCTGGAAAAAATAAACGGAAACTGGTTGTGGACAGGTCAAGGTAAAACGAAAGTAGCGGCCGATCTTCGGTGGGGTAGTGATCCAAATAACGAGGGCGTATTATCACACGCCCGTACGACCAACATACAATCGGGTGTCGTTTGGGATTGGATGCCAGAATCGAGTATTATATATGTTGTGTGCGAATGGGGTCCTGGCGAAATATTGACAAGTACCGCGACGGAAGTTACATTGAGCACAAGTACCACCACAGAAGAAACATTGACAACTACCACCACCGAAACAACATTGACAACTACCACCACCGAAACAACATTGACAACTACCACCACAGAAACAACATTGACAACTATCACCACCGAAACAACATTGACAACTACCGCCACCGAAACAACATCGACAACTACCGCAGCCGAAACAACATTGACAACTACCACCACCGAAACAACATTGACAACTACCACCACCGAAACAACACTGACAACTACCGCCACCGAAACAGCATTGACAACTACCGCCACCGAAACAACATTGACAGCAAGTATCGCCACCGAAACAACAGTGACAACTACCGCCACCGAAACAACATCTACCCCGACCGATATAACATTGACAACAAGTACCATCACTGAAGAAACATTGACAACAGTTACTTCCGCCACCGAGGAAACATCAATAGCAAGTACCACGACGGAAAAAGCATTGACAAGTACAACCACCGAAGAAACATTGACAACTACCGCAATCGAAACAACATTGACAGCAAGTACCGCCACCGAGACAACATTGACGACTACCGCCACCGAAACAACATTGACAATATCTACCCCGGCCGACACAATATTGACAGCAAGTACCACCACAGAAGAATCATTGGCAGCAAGTACCACCAGCGAGGAAGCACTGATAACAAGTACCGCCACTGGGGGAACGTTGCCAATAAGTACCGCCACTGAAGAAACATTGCCAACAGGTATCATCACTGAAGAAATATTAACAACAGATACCGTCACAGAAGAAACATTGGCATCAAGTACCACCACCGAGGAAGCGTTGACAACAAGTGTCGTCACCGAAGAAACATTGGCAACAAGTACCACCACCGATGAAGCGTTGACAACAAGTGTCGTCACCGAAGAAACATTGGCAACAAGTACCACCACCGATGAAGCGTTGACAACAAGTGTCGTCACCGAACAAACATTGGCAACAAGTACCACCACCGATGAAGCGTTGACAACAAGTGTCGTCACCGACGAAACATTGGCATCAAGTACCACCACCGATGAAGCGTTGACAACAAGTGTCGTCATCGAAGAAACATTGGCAACAAGTACCACCACCGATGAAGCGTTGACAACAAGTGTCGTCACCGACGAAACATTGGCATCAAGTACCACCACCGATGAAGCGTTGACAACAAGTGTCGTCACCGAAGAAACATTGGCAACAAGTACCACCACCGATGAAGCGTTGACAACAAGTGTCGTCACCGACGAAACATTGGCATCAAGTACCACCACCGACGAAGCGTTGACAACAAGTGTCGTAACCGAAGAAACATTGGCAACAAGAACCACCACGGAAGAAACATTGACATCATCTACCGTGGCCGCCACTGTGGACACAACATTGACAACAAGTGCCGCAACAGAAGACACACCAAGTACCGCCACTGAAGTAGCATTGGCAGCAAGTACCGCTACTGAGGAAGCGTTGACAACATCTACCGCGGCCGAATCAACGTCGATCGCAACTCGACCCGCGAACATTCTAGCTACGACAAACGAGGTTTCACCAGAGGCAGTGACTACGACCCCCAACATCGTCTCAGATACTACCGGGAGCAAAGCTGCTACCAGAAGTTACATAACTACCGCGGTAGAAGACAGCAACACCGCCACCTTCAGCGACACAAGAAACACTACCACCAGCACAAATAGCACCACCATAGACAGAAGCCGCGCGACCACCTTGAGCAACACCACATGCAGTACCAGCAACACACAAGCACCAACGACCGTAACACGATATGCCCTGGAAAATGTCAGAGAGCAAAAACACACCAAGCTACAGCAGCTTCGGTGTTCCAACCGTTCCAGATAATTAAAAAAAATTCGACATCTCACTATATGCGGAAGAAGTATTCGGTTTATGAAGAACGTCCAACTGCCAAGGTGATGGGCATCGTATCATTGATCTTACTGGTCGGGATATTTTCATTTTTCTTGATAACTGACATCGCATGGTATATATTTCTGTCGGAAAGTCAAACAGTAAAATAAGTATCGTGTGCCTTGTTTTAATAATTTCTGTATTTTATTACCCCCCCCCCCCCCCCCCCCGTAGGAGGTTCGGGGCATATAGCCGAGGACTCCGTCTGTTTGTCTGTCCGAACATATCACCTTGTAACTCGGATGTTAACGATCGGATTTTGTTCTCCTTTGGCGTGCATGTTGGATACCCACATACTACGGACTTCGTACATTAAGTTTTAACAGAGTTACGTCCCTTGTTGACTTGTAAATGTCCGTCCATCCGGTCGTCCGTCTGAACATATCACCTTGTAACTCGTGTGTTAATTATCGGATTTTGTTCTGCTTTGGCCTTGTGATAACACAGACTGGGTGGGGTGACACCCTTTGGCCTTCTGATAACATAGACTGGGTGGGGGTGATACCCTTTGGCCTTGTGATAACACAGACTGGGTGGGGTGATACCCTTTGGCCTTCTGATAACACAGACTGGGTGGGGTGATACCCCTTGGCCTTGTGATAACACAGACTGGGTGGGGGTGATACCATTTGGCCTTGTGATAACACAGACTGGGTGGGGGTGATACCCTTTGGCCTTCTGATAACACAGACTGGGTGGGGATGATACCCACATATTACGGGTTTCGTACATTGATTTTTACCAGAGATACGGGCCTTTTTTTACTTGGGAATTTGTGTCAGTCCGAACATATCTCCTTGTAACTCGGGTGTATATTATCGGATTTTATCACATGATTAGCGCTATTTTCCTATGTAATATTCGAGCGTAATAGACACGTGTAATATCGTCGCGTGCAATGACGTCACGCTACTCTTTGCGACAAAGTTCGCTGGCTGCAGTTAATTATTGTTCTTTTCGATAAAATTTTAGCCATTATATGATCATGTGATAAAAAGTATCTCAAACTCGTTCTATTTTATACGTAATTTATCAACCTCGTCCACTAAATTCTATTTGAGCCTCGGTAAACCTCGGCTCAAATCGAATTTAGTGAACTCGGTTGATAAATTCCGTATAAAATAGTAACTCGTTTGAGATCCTCTATTTGTTGTCCTTTTATGTGGTGATAGCACAAAGGTGTGGTGATAGTACATCTCGGAGAAAAGGATACCGACTTACTACAGATTTCGTCCATTCAGTTATACCAAACTTACGGCCCTTGTTTGACTTGAAATTTTTGAAGCCATTGTTTGACTTGGGAATTTGCTAATTTTGTATCCTTGCGAACATTGCAGCTTGTAACTTGGGCATGGATCATTAGATTTGGTTGTGTTTTGGTGTATTGACAGCCCGGTTAAGCGGAAATGATACTGACTTCTTGGGTTTCAAAAATAGAAAAGGTTGTCTATCCATACAAATATTTAGTAAATATGTTACCAACTCTCTATATACTCAACGCCGGGGGCATGTAAGTATACACGAAACCACACACCCCCTCCATTCTCCATATGCATTATGGATTAGGGTTATGGTACGAGTTAGAGTTAGGGCTAGGTTTAGGGTTAGGGCTAGGTTATAGTTAGGGTTAGGGCTAGGGTTAGGGTATTCTTACATGAAGGTGATACCTACGCTTGGCGTTGCACTTGTCCTAAGGGAACTAATTACTCGTCTGTCACGCCTGTGAGCATAGAAGGAGTCAATAGAGAATCAAATATTATATGGGGCGCCATTCAATTTATTACCTATTTTGTTATATCAATAATTTATTTTGTGATATCACAATATCGAATATATGATATCATAAAATTGTAAGCATTTAGTGATATCACATACTCAATTTAATGATCATACATTAATTTTTTAATACCACTTATTCGAAATTTTATGTCATATATTAATTTTGTGATATCAATAATTCGGATGATAAGACTATTGATATCACTAAATGCATTTAGTGATATCATAACATATTTATTGATGTCATAAAATAAATTTATTATATCACATAATCGAAATATTGATATCACTAAATGCTTTCTATTTTCTGATATCATATGTTCGATTTTATAATATCTTAAATTAATTTTATGATATCACTAATTCTAGTTAGTGGTATCATATATTCATTTTGTGATATCAATAAATACTAGTTATTTTATGATATCACATATTCGATTTTATGATATCACTAAATTCACGGGGCGCCGTTCTTGAACGGTTCTTCTATTTATTACCTATTTAATTATATCAATAATTCGTTTTATGATATCACTAAATGAATATATAATATCACAAAATCGAATATATTATATCATTGAATATTTTATGATATAAAAAAATTATTTTTATCATATATTCCATTTTGTGATATCATATAATATATTCATTTGGTGATATCATAAAATGAATTATTGATGTCACAAAATAGAAGAACGGTATACCCCATAATATTCAGTGGGATTCGGATATACTTGTAAGAGGTGATATGTACAGCATCCATATCCCGTTGTCAAAGATAGTGTATCTCTGCCCCAAGCTGCAAAACAGAGTTCCGTCCCCTCTCTATGCTACATGTCTGACCGCTGCATTTTTTTATTGAAATGTTTTGTCAGTTACAATTCACTCTGGCTTGATCTAGACAATTTTCAAATGAATATGGACAGTTCAGTTTCTCGGAACAATGCAGAATAAACTGTAACCTGCAAAAGTCTCACATAAAATAATGAGTGATTTCCTCTCTTAAATGCGTGTGTGCTGTGACAGCGGTAATCCTGCGTAGCGGGGGACTGAACACTGCATGGAGCTTGTCTCTACTTGGCAAATAGTATATGAATTTCGGGGCATATCATACTATAGCTATTTGTCTAATATATAAAATTATAAATATCTATAAAATTATTATAAATTTAGAATTTCTTGTCACATTCTCGGGATAGTTTGGGTGGCTATTTGTAACCCGCCATATCAAATCCAGTCGGAAGTCGGGATTTTTTTACCCTGTGCCAATTCATTCTCTTATATATGCGAGTCGACCATATGTCGCCTCGCATATATAAGAGAATGCATTGGCTTAACAATTTTTTATCATGTTTTTTAAATAGATGTTTCTTACAATTTTTAGGACATAAAATAAAAAAACATCCATTAACATGCAAGGAGCCCCACACATATATAGAAGCACATAGAAGAGTGTCGTCTGCATGCTCATGTTTGTCTGGGGCTCTGTATGTGTGAAATTATAAAATTGTTAAAGAATACAAGAACAAATTATTAAAATTGTAAAATATTGTTAGGCCAATGCATTCTCTTATATATGCGAGGCGACCTATGGTCGACTCGCATATATAAGAGAATGCATTGGCACAGGGTAAAAAAAATCCCGACTTCCGACTGGATTTGATATGGCGGGTCACATTTTATTTTTAGAACGGAAGTCTCGATGGAGAACTCTATCAAGAACCTCAATCAAGGCAAATTTCATTTCAACTATAGGAGATTTCACCGCGAACAACGTACGCCCAGCTGTATCAGAAATAAACTACATTATTGTGCCTTTAATAAAATATATAGACAAATAAAATACACTTAGTCGATTTATTTACACGAAATTATACATGCGGCGCAAGCTGCAAAACAGAGTTCAGTCCCCTCGCTATGCTTTGTCTGAACGCTGCCGGCATTTGTATTTTCTTGATTAAAGGTACTCAATCCGTAAAGAGGGTCCCCATCTCAACAGATTCCAACAACAACAATCCGATCAGAGGGTCCTATATTACTATTTCTTTGGCTTTTGGGGTAAAAAATATTTGATTCGAGTCGAGGAACCCATCAAACAAAGCTCAGAGTTATTAGATATTGATTTTTGAAATTTATTAATTGCTCTAGATGAGTACTAATAACTGCCGTCAATTTGGTAACCTGCTCGAGATTTTACGCCAAAACTCTATTCAAACAGACAAGGATGGATAACTCTATAATCAAGTGGTAATAATAACGAAATTTTGACTGTCTTCTGGGCCAGAAAGAATTCCCGATAATGAAAAATAATAGATTTCTAAAATCGATATCTAACAAATCTGAGCTTTGATGGGTGACTTCCTCGACTCGAATCAAATATTTTTGACCCCCGAAGCCATTGAAATAGTAATTGAGAGGAGTTCTATCGGATTGAGTACCTTTAAACTTTGGGCTAAGAAGGAGTTTTAGGTCACATGTCCAAAGCCAAATCCCCCATGTCCAGGTATCTCAAATAATGTGGACTATTTCCAGTTGATTGCTCCATGCTTGTGCGGACTTGACTGCATACCAACATTTAAATTGTTTTCATTTGGCTGAAATATTTATGGCTGCTTTATTCTTCATTGTAATATAGGGTTATAGATGATGTTATATCATGCAATTACATTATTCAATTCAACTTTACGACACAAATGAAGCTTCCTCTCATATAGAGCCAAGATAATAAGCTATTTGGTGATTGAACTGTTACACATGTGTGAAACTATTAGTTAGTTTATAGCAGTTCTTGGTACCTAAAAGGTCAAAAAAGATATATTTCCAACCTCTCAAATGTGTTAATCTCTATAGTTTTTGTCTCATTTAATAGTTGTTCAGATTCTATACAAAGAAGGTTAGGTGAGGATATATGTGCATGAAATTCAAGATTTTTCAACGGATAGATCCCGATAAATTCTTTGTTGAAAATCTCTTTGAATTTTTGGCTGTATTTATATTCAAACGTGCGTCTGACCCTTAACTACCGCCTTTAAGTGGGTTATAAGGGTTAACCATCACTGGATTCGGGTACGGAAGGGGGGGGTGTGCGTGGTGACCCTCTCAATATTAACATTCAATGTTATGTATAGCCATGCATGATGGGCCGGAATTATATTCATTTTACATCCTGAGTGTGTGTGTGTGTGTGGGGGGGGGGGGGGGGGGTATGAGCTGGGTGACTGAAATACGTGACACGCTCGTATTTGACATTTTTTTTATTCCCTCATTTCGTCTTTCGTCTTCTTCCCAGTAAGACCTTGGGTACCCTCGATGCGCTGGGCCACTGGAAAGCATTGCGAGCCTCTGACACCAATACTGGCATTCGCATTGGACTGAAAAATAAAATGAATTAATAAAATTCGATCGTGCATAATCATTCCTTGCACCCGGACATGCATACTGTACATGCGTTGCGGTTAGATGTAAATTTCACTCAAACAGACAAGCTAGTGGGGGTGGCATTAAGATAATATAAGATACGTTTTAATGGTCTTTAAGTTTAAGACACACATTTGTGTATGACAACCTATACATGTATAGATAACAAAAACAGGAATACATGGTATATATGTGATATACATGTGACAAGTGACAGATTAACACAGATTGTAAAGATATAGAAATTAGAATATCAAATTATTTGAGTTATTACTGGACATTGGTCATCTACGGAAGGATGTGTTGTACCATGTGGTACATCACCACCACCGTAGCTGACCAATGCCCAGCAAGAGTATGGCGTTTATATAGGGTATGAGCCTGTAAAGGAGTTGTCCGGCACTAACAGGTGACCAAAAACCATCGGGCATAAGAAGACAGTCCTAAGACCATTTATTTCCATTATGGTCCCCAATGGATTCAGGCCACAGGTGAGACCGGACCACACCGTACGCTTCCTACCATCACAAACTACTGGTTTTAAAATATATTATGTTATAGTTAACCAATGAGATGTAAACGGGAAATTAAAGTCACGATAGGTGACAGTGAGCTGAACGGCACATATTTTCCACTAGAGTTAAAAAACACTGGAGAGATATATCGATTAAAATAGGTGAGAGGGTGTCTTTGACTACTGTGTAGGTTTAGTGGCTATGTGGTGATGATAAGGCTAGCACCAACTTATCGTAGTGTACCATGGACAGTAAGGTGATGTTATTCCCTTCGACCTGGATGGCACCGTTCGATCACGTACTACGACACCACAGTCAAAGGCTACCCTCACCCTAGACATTCAATAAAAGTTATATACAAAGCAAACTCTCCTAAGTGCATCATGAAACTACACAATCGCCTACTTTGTTAATAGTACTTATAGATAGAACTTTCAGATTTTTTATATCTATTAAAATACTCTGATTGAATAGCCTTGGTCCATACTGTGTTGTTACCTTTGGGATCAATTTGGTTAGAAAAATCATTCCAGAGTACTATTCCTGTATAACAGAAACTGTCCGAGCCAAAAAGACCTACATGAGGGATTGTGATTTTTTGTTGCCCTGATCTTAATTCATAGCTACAGTAAGAGCTAAGTCTGGTAACGTGTTCAGAGAGATATTTTGGAGCCTTTGAGTCCACAATCTTCTTCATTAGCAACAGCTTTCTTTGGTTAACCCGCTGTTCAAGAGTTAAAGGTACTCAATCCGTACAGAGGGTCCCCATCTCAACAGATTCCAACAACAACAATCCGATCAGAGGGTCCTATATTACTATTTCTTTGGCTTTGGGGGTAAACAATATTTTATTCGAGTCGAGGAACCCATCAAACAAAGCTCAGAGTTATTAGATATTGATTTTTGAAATTTGTTATTAACTCGAGATGAGTACTAATAACTGCCGTAATCTGCTCTGGATGTGTACTCCAAATCTATTCAAACAGACAAGGATGGATAACTCTAAAATCAAGTGGTAATTTTAACGCAATTTTGACTGAGTTCTGGGCCAGATAGTATTCCCGATAATGAAAAATAATAGATTTATAAAATCGATATCTAACAAATCTGAGCTTTGATGTGTGACTTCCTCGACTCGAATCAAATATTTTTGACCCCCCGAAGCCATTGAAATAGTAATTGAGAGGAGTTTTATCGGATTGAGTACCTTTAACATATTCATTTTTAGATGTTTCTTGTACCCCACAGTTGCTCGGTTATGCAGCCCAAGACAAAAAAAACAAAACAAAAAACAAACAAAGATCGCAGCGTTTATAGAGGGCGATAATTTGTTTATATGTACACCGATTATATAGCTTGGAATTTGAATATAACAGACTGTTCTATTTATTGGAAAATGTGGCCAATGTGCAAAAACAAATCGTTTTGTCGTACAAATCTGGCAAGTGTGCATGTGATAACCATTCAGACAACCTATACGCTGTAGACATTTTTCAATGTGTATATCTCGTTTGTACAATGGCATCCAGTCCATGTAGCTCAATATGCCCACTTTTCCTCGAAAAAATAGGGCCAACACAGGCCAACATGCATGTCATATGCAGAACTTATGGCCGTTTGTAGCACCGTTATGATATGCATATAGCACAAAAACAATGCATATGCGGAACTTGTTTAAATCTTTTAATATTTGGGACAAGCCCGCATTTCGCATCAGAATTTTCAAAGAATACACGTTTGTCAAAGAACTCTATAATATTTCAGCAAGGATTGCTTCATTCGCTGTGCCTGTCATCGGTGTTAACATAGAAAAAGACAGCGTTGTTTATTGAAAAAAAACTTACGCTAACCAGGAGCGATTCTGGTGAAAGCTGTTTTCCCGCCGCGGTCAGCCACAGTTACGTGTGCGAGGAGTGGTAATGAAATATAACATTTTTTTTATTTAGAAATTTGGTCAGTTGCATTCATTCTGGCTCGATCTAGTCAATTTTTTAAAAGAATATGGACAATTCGATTTCTTAGAATAATGCAGAATGAATTGTAACGCGCAAAGTATTAAATTTTTTTTAAATTGAAGATTTCCACACATTCTGTTTACGTGATGGCAGTGGTCAGGCCAGAGTAACAGGGGACTGCATGAACTGCATTATTAAGGGGGATGCCAAGTGAATGAGGTGACCAATTTTGACCACTCCATGAAAATCACCGCAGCAAAAAGTTATATATGAAGCAGTATATAGCATTAAACAGTTACTGGTGCTTGGGCTTAGTAAATTGCCATTTTTTTGCTATAATTTTGTATTGAGATATTTTTTCTGGAATTACAAAAAAACAAAAACTTTTTACCTATAGTTTTGAATAATGAATATAAAATTAAAAAATACATCAATTTTCTAATGAAACTAATTCCAAGCCAACCCACCATATACATATGTATTGTTTTCAGTATACCACACAGTCACATCTAGAAATATTTGCAAACTTTTGCTGTGGAGATTTGCATGGAAATGCAAATTCAAAATTGGTTACATGACCTCCTCCTTAATTGCAGTTTTTCGTTCTCGGTCTTGTGTTCTTATATGAGCGAGATCACTGAGTTGCGACCATATTGGATTCATCCCGCCCTGCTACAGGTCCAAGTTCTGGATGTACATTCCATATATGGAACTTTTGAATATTCATGATTCCATATATGGAGCTTTTGAATATTCATGAATTCCTTATATGGAATCATGGATATATAAAAGTTTCATACTAGTATATGGAATGCACCCCCAGGAATTTGACCTGTAGCCCTTAAACCGGGAACAGGGGTGGGTGAAACAATATGGCCGCAACTCAGTTATCTCGCTTATTATATACTCACTTCAGACTTCTAAGTTTCGTCCTGGCTTCAATGATAACTGGTAGAGATGAGCCGGAACAGCGATCGGGAGGGCGATATTGTAGGTGTGAGAAGCTCACGAGTGGAGATATCTCCGAGGCATCGGTCTGCAGACTACACCCGGTTAGCATGGTCTTGTTCCTCTTGTACTCGTCCAGCCTCTGGTCGTATATGGACTTGTTTATAGTGAGGTCATAACATGTATAATCCAGGGTATTGGACGATGTCCATTTTCTCCTTTCCTGCCATCGATCTGATGTCGGGAATATCTGCATAAAAGTAAGGCTACGTTCACAAATCGGCATATTCGTCGCTAAATGTGAGTCTGATCAAGTATAATGATGATGAAGTGTTAAGGATGCATGGCATCTCTCACAATTCCTACAAGTTCTATATATACTATAGTTCCCTGGGTATACAATAATAAATATAACACCCATGTCTGAAACGCTTCTACCAATTAATATTGATTTTTAATTATTAATTATTAAACATACAATCAATTTGGGACATTTTTTCGGCTCGCATTCGATCGGAGCGTATTATGCGGGATATCTGTATCTAAAAAAAATAAATAAAAATAGTAGCGAAAAAAAAAGGCCACTTGATTATCGCATTATATAAGAAAATATCGATATAAAATCAATATTAATTGATAGAAGCGTTTCCGCCGTTCCGGGCAGGTGTATAGATTGACGATCAGATTAAAGTCTTTAATAAAGATGCATTATCCGAATTAACGCTCCTAAATTACTATTTTTTTGGTTTCAAGTGTGAAAAATATTTGATTCGAGTCGAGGAACCCACACATCAAAGCTCAGAGTGATCATATATAGATTTTTGAAGTTTGTTATTTCTCGAAATGTGCAATTATTTGTGGACCAGAAAAACGAAGTCAAACAGACGGGCTCGGACAAAATTGCGGATGAAGATGGATAACTCTAAAATGAAGTGGTAATACGGCCAATTTCGTGATATTCAAGTGATAATACGGCCATATTTCGTTGATCAAAATGTTGATAAATAACACGTTTTTGGGAAATTTGATACCATAGTTGACAGTGGTTAGCATTATTTTGTTGCAATTAATCGATTCTGACAACTAAAGCGTATTTTGAAGAAATGTTGTTGTTGTTGCATGTTGTTGTATCTTGATGAAATGGGAACCGTCTGATCGGATTGAGTACCTTTAATCGCTACACAGTATATATTTTTTCTCAATGCTCTATTGCTTGCATGAATAAGTATTTTTTTGCGGCAGATGGTTCGAATTTCCCAATACAGTTGGAAAACTACATGCACGTAGAGGTGCCAGTTAGAACATTTACCAACCCAAAATTAAGGGAATGCAGAGGAAATCACTGAGCTGTGTTTGTCTGGTTGAAATTTACACCGGGTGCAGTTCTAGTTGGACATCCCAACAATTAAAGTGAGTAATTCGTACCTCTGCAGGTGATGGTGGTCGACAGACGCGTAGCCGCGCCATGGGCGGTGGAACTGTGCTGAAATCATGCCAGTAGCTCGAATTCTTGCTACATTCGTCGTTAGACTCGTTACCAAGAGCAAAGTGTGTCCGTTGAGGCTTCGTCTTCCCCGCCATATTTGTTTGACGTATTATCCTTGGAGATCTTTTCTGTGACGTACGTATGAAAACGCAGTACGAGAAAACCAGGGACGTGGTATACCATGCTGCACGGTGTTTGCGGGTCTGCACACCCCTTAACTGTCTGAAGCAATGTTCAACAGTTGGAAATTTAGACCGAATACATAGGATGAATATATATAGGTGCCAAAGTTTGTTCTGATGTTTATTTGTTCAACCTGTAGTGAATAATATATCGGTTAAGGGAGAATCACCTATATTTGCGAATGTCTGTCTGTCTGTCTGTCTGTCTGTCTGTCTGTCTGTCTGTCTGTGTTCTATAGAAATTCACAGGGGACCATCTAGATGATGCCAAAGGGTTCTACTAGGAGTAGCTTTTTACGAGAAAGATAATGGTCGGGGTTAGAATTTTCTAAAGTGACGCCGTTGTTGTCAGGGGCAGAAAAGGGGGAGGGGCAGAAAAAAAAATTGTCGCCGATTGCCACCAAACTTATATATAATAATCCCCATGATATGAGGAATCTAATGGTGTGGTTTAAATATGGCAAAAGTCGCGCCGTTCGCGTCAGGGGTGCCCGGAAGGGGGAGGGCAGATTTTTTTTCTGTCGCCGATTTCCACCAAACTTATATATAACGGTGTGGTTTAAAAGTGGCGCCGTTCGAGTCAGGGATGCACGGAAGGGGAGAGGGGCACAAAAATTGAAAAACTAATTTTAGCGCCGATCTCCACCAAATTGATATATATTCTTCTCCATTATACAGGCAATCAAATTGTGCGCTTTAACAACGCCAAATTGTTGTCTTTTGGTTGAGAGATTGGGAGGGGGTGGGCACTAAATTTGATAATAATTGGTTTAGTCGCCGATTGCCACCACACTTATACAAAATCATCCCCATCTAAGGAGTCTAATGGTGTTGATGCTTATATCTGTCAAATGTGGCCTCATTCGAGTCAGGGTTGCATTGAAAGGGACAGGGGCACCAAAATTGATGCACAATTTTTTTGCGCCAATTTCCACCAAATTGATACACGTTCTTATCCAAGATACGAGGAATCTAATCGTGTGATTTAAAGACGCCATAATGGTGCTGCATGTTTGTTTGACAGATGGGGGTGTGGATTGGCACCAAATTTGATAAAAAAATTGTTTAGTCGCCGATTATTACCAAACTTATAAACAATCATCTCCATGATACCAGGAGTATAATCGTGTGGTTTAAGGATGTCATAAGTTGGGCCATTCGAGTCAGTGGTGTATATAGATGAGAGGGACACAACAAATTATATCTATATGTTTAGTGCCGATTTCCACCAGATTGATACATATTCTTCTCTGTGATACGAGGAATCTTATCGTGTCGTTTAGATTCACCAAATTTGTGCCCTATGGGTGAGAGATATGGGGACCTTAAATTTGATACGAATTTGTATACTCGCCAATTTTTTCACCAATTTCATATATATGCATCTCTAATCTCTAATGAGTCTTAGTGTGTGCAGCTTGAGACTGAAATAGGGACGGGAGGGGCACCAAGACTGATACAAAATATTTTTAGTACTAATTACCATCAAATTCAGACACGTTCTTCTCAAATGATACAATAAATAAAATCGTGCTGTCTGTCTTTCTGTCTGTCTGTGTGCGTTCTATATATAACTTCACGCGGTACAATCGAGATGGCACCAAGGCGTTCTGAGAGGGGTAAATGTTTACAAGGAAGATAACGATGCGGGTAAAAAAATTCTAAAATGACGCTGTTGGTGTCAGGGGAAGGAAAGGGGGAGGTCGGCAAAATTAAAAATATATCGTGAAATAGTTTTGTCGCCGATTTCCACCAAACGAATACATAATCACCTTCGCAATATAGCGTTGTTCATGTCAACGTTGCATCAACAATTGATTTAATAAACTATTTTAGCCCAGATTTCCACCAAATTGATATATTATTCTTCTCTATGATACGAGGAATATCATTGTGTGATTTAAAGACGTCAAATTGCTGTCGGTTGGGTGAGAGATATGGGTCATAATTATTCTCAGAATTTGTTTAGTTGCTGATTACCACCAAACATATATATACTCATCGCCAGTATATGATGCATCCATGAGTCTAATGGGAGTGGTTTAAATATGTCAAAAGAGGCAAACGCTGGTACAAATTTATTTGGCACCAATTTCCACCGAATTTATACACGTTTTTCTCTAATGTTATACCATGAATTAAATCACATTTGGTGTCGTTTGCGTCGCGGATGGAGAGCGGATATGCACTATCATTGATAAGATTGATATTCGCCTTTATCCACATATAAGTTATATACAATCACCCAGGCCATCTCCATATCATGTTAAGTAGTTTTGGACGTTCACATTTCACAATCCCGACATATGGTGACCCACTTAAGTCACTTTATCTTATTAACTGTCATATTTATATGGGAATAGCAATCAGGGCATTCACAAAATGAGCTAGCAAAAAGAGATACATAGAAGAAGCATTAAACGTATATTTATCATTCTATTGAAGAGATACATATAGTCGTGCAAACTGAGAGACCCCGAACCGTCAGAGGATTGCATATATATTATAACAAAATTGAGTCTGTTCCATTCAATACAGTTTCCACAAAAAAGTTACAATTTGTCAAGAGATATGGAAGGCCTGTTCAAAAATAGTGGTCACAGTGTGCAATCAAATATAGTTTCTTCTGGTATACAAGAAAATGCAGTTAGTAGCATAAGACTTTTCGGGATCCTCCCAATACTGCACATCTGACAAGGGTTTTATAACAGACTCCTCGACTGACATAAACAACTCAAAATCTCGCTCTGTGCCTGGCACATGTAGCTAATATTTATGCGCATCAACATTTCGTTTAAACTGAGAATATTTAGCCAATATATAGCACCATGAACAGAGGAGCCCCTGGAAATTTCTTTGAAACATCTGTATCTTCATGGAGATAGCCAGGTGTCCTCGAAAACTTAGTCCAACCCACTAAATTGATTGATATACATCTCAATATTTAAAACCCAATTATCATCTTTTATCGAACTAATGTGTTTATGATGTTCATGTATCATATTATAACGTCTAATGTATACGCAGTTATAAATAAATACGTACTTCATTATTGTTGGAACGGATTAA
This sequence comes from Siphonodentalium dalli, assembly GCA_032622095.1. NCBI lineage: Eukaryota > Metazoa > Mollusca > Scaphopoda > Gadilida > Siphonodentaliidae > Siphonodentalium > Siphonodentalium dalli. The sequence continues at coordinate 94,728,884 of CP136068.1, forward strand.
TCGCGACAAACAGAATGACAATTGACAAGGTGAGCCACTACTTATATCCCATGACTGTAATAATCATGTTTTATGATGCTATTTGAGTATACAATTTATGAGAAAACGTATAACACTTTTAAGCAAGAGCGTTCTCTATCCCCAACAAATATCCACAGCATACAGAGGGTTTCTCATCGCATTAACCCGGGAAACGCCGGGTAACCCTGCTAGTGGTATAATAAATACAAGTTCGTGCATGGTGCGTATATATATCAGTTTGCGAAAATACGTTCGCAGTGGCAGAGGTTGTGTCGTCAGCCGTTTTAAAGTTTGAAATATGATATATATGGTGCAATCTACCTATTTAATACTTAATCTAAAGTTGTCACCCTGGAATGATAGGCTACAGTACATGTTTCCGGCACTTAATGCGTTAAAGGGTGTGTCGAGCGTTTCACATCCGATTCCGCATTTTCGCAACAACCAGATATTGCGTGTTCATTTCCGGTTACATGTTTGTGCAAATGCCTGGCGAAATTGCTGCAAATGAATGTTCACTGATTGATTCCCATTTCACATCAGGAGAATAATTCATATTTCTTTATGAGTGACCATGAATTGAATATCAGACGATCGTATGTTAATTTGTTTTAAGCAGACCTTATATTAGCACGATTATTATTATTATGACGATGTTTCTTTTTGATTTATGATTTAGTGAACGTTCAGATGACCATAATGATTCATCATTCTAAGTTCAATCGTAACTGAACGTTCAGACGACCACGATTCAATCGTATGTGGAAAGATTTCCGTCATAGGAAGTAACCGGTAGTTGGACTGTGCATGCTCACGTCAATATTGCAAGTAAAAAAAATAATATCAAGCACTGTTTGAATTCAGATGCGAAATCGTGACATATCCTTGGCTACCTCCACATGCGACGTAATCGCAGTTGTGCGTATGTAAATGATCATAGGGTAGTCAATCACGTGCTTACGAACAATCCGCGATATCATCATCTACGATGACATTGCAATCGTGTGAACAAACTAGTGCTGGGCAATATGACGATACATACGCATTATCGGTACCGGTACTGTGAAGTGATATGGGCTGCAGTATCACGCCGAGTTGACGATGTCAGATCGCCGTATCAAACGAGCTGCCACAGGCAGCGAGTTTGATGCGGCGATCTGACATCTTCATTGAGACGTGATACTGCAGCCCATATCACTTCACTGTACCGATAAAGCGTTTAAACTTTATTATATGACACATTTTTGGTTCATCCCATGTCACAAATGGCAAAACTACTTCGTTACGGCATCCCATGTCATCACCCGGGCAAAAGTACTCCATTGAACATTGCCAGTCATCACCCGAAAGTCCCAATTTAAGGCCAAGGTCGAGGAACTATTTTTTGTTGAATTTGGGGGTGATTCGCACAAACGCGTAATAAAACAAAACAAATTTTTCGTAATAAGTCTTAACATTTTAATTTTCGAACAAAAACAATAGAACAGATCCGTTTACGCTTCAAACGAACAGACCTCAGTCCTTCCCAGGAGACGGGAGTGATTGCTCTCGCACCCGTATGCACTCGTAATTTTCAATTCACGGGTGCTGAAATTCGCACCCGTCCCTCTTTGCAAAATACTAATGGAGACTATAATTGTAGGTTCAATATTGAATTATTTTAAGGTTTATTTAGATCCTTTACCATCTCAGTTCAACTGTGGCATATTAAGGTGTAACTCTACATACCGGTAGGTCTATTCCACAATGACTTTTTGTTTGAGCAAAAACCCAACTTTCAATTATAGTATGGGTGCCATATTACACCCGTCTTCTGCATTACGGGAGCAAATAAATGCTCTCACTGTGTTTTCCTCATGGGAAGGACTGAGACCTGATATTAGTTCCCAACTTCCGGTGACCTAATTTCACGGGATACTGATACGGAATTCAAAGGATACTGATATGGAATTCATTGAATACCGATACGGCTCACGACCAGACAAGCGTTTTCCGACTGCTCGGAATTTATCACCAAACAATAGTGGTATTTGTAAGGGATTAGTGGTAGTCATATAATAAATGTGTGTATCGTGTATAGCCAGTTTTAAATTTGATATCATCAATAATATTGTCTGAAACAAAAATACCGTAATACCGTCCAAGTTGTAACATTCTCCATGTATGCTGAAACCCATCATATAGTCCCAACAAACAGGGAAGTTAGAGTGAGTATTATTGTCCCAAACGTCCCGGAAACATGTGGTCAAAATAGTTTTAAAACATCGGAGCACATGCTCATAGACTCCAGATATAACCCACACACCCCTAAAGCATACCAACGGTTACAATTAAGGTATAGCTCGCTGAACGTTACGTAAAATGTTGCACCTGTAAGACATAAAACTGCATATACATGCGCTGTTGTGATATCATCGGGTGCAAAATAGACTGCGCATGTGCCAGAAGTTAGGAAGCTTGCTGCATCCAGCTATTTCAAAATCTCCCTTTAGTATTTATGACCGTCACTTTGTCAGGAACTCACGTGAACATTACTTCAATGCTGAAGTTTACTTGCCTGTCATTAGGCTGTCAACATCAATAAATATATAAATGATAAATATGCATTTTTTTATAATTTATGATGACAAGCAGCTGTGAAAGTTCACATTCCAACACATTGAAATAGGCAAATCCTCGATGTCTAAGAAAATAGATTGATAATTCTGTGTGGGATTTTTATGTGTACCCATACCATAGTATGGTACACATTAGTCCAAAATTGACTATACATTGAATCTTTAGTATCCTGTAGATTTTCGACTAGGTGCACATAGTGTTGACGTCTGGATTGACCACTCGTCGTTCGTCTGTCCGTAGACACTTTACGCATAATACGATAACTCAAACATATTCTATCCGATCGGAACCAAATTTTGTATATGGGTTTCTTAGGCCAAAATACAGATCAAGTTCAAATATGGGTTTCATCCGAGTTTTTTTCTACAGAGTTATGGCCCTTTTTTTACTTAGAATTTGGGTATTCTGTCATAACTCAAAAAAATTATCTGATCGGAACCAAATTTTGTATGTGAGTTTCTCCACCAAAATTACAGTTCGAGTTAGAATATGGGTTTGATCAGTTTATTTTAACGGAGTTATGGCCCTTTGACATAGAATTCATGCATGCTTCGATAAATCAACCAGTTTTCATCTGATAGGAACCAAATTTGGTATGTGAGTTTCTCAACTCAAAATACAGATCAAATTTGAATATGGGTTAGATCCTATTTGTTATACCAGAGTTATGGCCCTTTTTTAACTAAGAATTGAACAGATTTGAGATTTTTATGCTTACAATATAACCATAGCAGCTTACAATTAATTACCTGTGATATCAGTTTAGCTCTAAGAGAGACACGAGATAAACCTGTATTATTGAATTAGAGTTATTTTTAGCCATCATATGTTCAGCACAGCAGTGAAAGGTGTAATCCATTCATGAATCAATGGACTCTCCCATTCAGTTCTAAAAGTATAAATTGGAATAGTCTACTGTTCATTTGTAGGCAGACAGAGAGAACCCCATTTAGTAGCACTATTTTATCAAGTTACACAGTCCTATAATATGATATCTGATGCTCACTGTATTGCACATATAAAATGACTTTAATAGCCATCTGTTGTTTATTGCATTTCCATGATGTGTGGACAGTGTTGGCCCAGGGTTTATCAACTCCCACATAGCTCTCTGGTTTAGTCTATCAATGCAGTATTCAAGTGACATACCTTGTACAGTCCCCTAATTTTATAGAGTTAAAATTGTTAACCCTGGTCACCAATTTTATGCTTTTGTATATTTTTCATGTAATCATTCTCCTATTATATCCCCTTGTAGTTAAAATGAACCCTTCTCAACATTCCTGATATTTTAGCAGAAAAACCTATCATCTAATATATCTCATTTTATTGAGATGTATGTAAATTTGGTATGTGAGTTTCTCAGCCCAAAATACAGATCTATACAGTTCGAATTTGGGTTTGATCCATTTTTATGTGTACCCATACCATGTATGGTGCACATAATGCCGACGTCGACACTTGCTATCCAATTCGATTACTCTAGTATTTATTATCGGATCCTGTTCAAATTTTATGTGCATGTTTATGACACACTCCTCACCTGTAAAGTTTTTGGTATCGATTTTGCTCGGTTTAGAAATGATTAACACTTTCCATCCATACCTGGTCATGTTCTATCCGATGCCATAACTCATGTATTTTTTGTCCGATTGTGTTCATATTTTATACGCAGGTTTATGATGACACATGGCTCACCTGTATATTTTTTGGTATCGATTGGTTGATCGGTTTAGAAAATAATAAACCCTGCACACAAATGCTATCTGATGCATCTAAGTCAAACAATTTTCTTATGATCTACCTCATATTTCTTACCTAGGTCTTTCTTAGCACGTTCTTTATCTGTATGTATTTTGGTATTGTTTTGTTAACCCTTTCCACTCTTGTTTTTAAAATAAAATTCATCCAAGCTGTGATGACTTAAATATTTTTCATCTGATCAGCACCAAATTTGGTACATATGGTCCTCACCACAAAATACAGATCAAGTTCAAATTTGGGTTTGATCTGATATATTTTAACAGAGTTATGGCCATTTATAATTCAAGTAACTGATAATGTAATTAATAGCTGTTGTTTGCCACTGTGAGATTTGAAGAGAAGTTCTCATGACACAGAGCCTGTCTTCTTGGTTTTATTTATTTTTAGCTGTATACTAGATTGAGTTAGATAGATAGTACATGGTCAGCCTTGGTGGCTAGCAGACTTTGTTTTAATATCAAATCTGTCAAAAATATAATTAAAGGTACTCAACCCGATAAAACTCCTCTCAATTACTATTTCAATGGCTTCGGGGGTCAAAAATATTTGATTCGAGTCGAGGAAGTCACCCATCAAAGCTCAGATTTGTTAGATATCGATTTTAGAAATCTATTATTTTTCATTATCGGGAATTCTTTCTGGCCCAGAAGATAGTAAAAAATTCGTTATTATTACCCACTTGATTATAGAGTTATCCATCCTTGTCTGTTTGAATAGAATTTTGGCGTAAAATCTCGAGCATGTTACCAAATTGACGGCAGTTATAAGTACTCATCTCGAGAACATAAGAATTTTCAAAAATCAATATCTAATGACTCTGAGCTTTGTTTGATGGGTTCCTCGACTCGAATCAAATATTTTTTACCCCCAAAGCCAAAGAAATAGTAATATAGGACCCTCTGATCGGATTGTTGTTGTTGGAATCTGTTGAGATGGGGACCCTCTTTACGGGTTGAGTACCTTTAATGGATGGCTCTCTATTCTGTTCTGTACAATATTAAGTTAACCCCTTTGTTGAAACTGGTTCATAGTTAATGTACACTCAATAAGAAACCTATTCCAAAAGTACAAATTGGAATAGTCCATTGTTTATTGTATGGATGTTTTACAGACATTGTTGTTTGTAGACATTGTTGTTTACACACACTGTAACTTAGAAATAAATTAACCCACCCATTCTATAGTTCCATCATATGATGTCATTGAACATTGTTAACCCTCTCCGCACATCATATGGTCTTCTGATGTTTTTCATCTGGTCATTCTCCTATTCTTTGTCCAGGTTGATGGTGATCCACTTTTCCCTTGCATGGATTTTGGGATTAAAATTAACCCATTCCATAGACACACGATTTCCGATAGGCATATATTAAATTATCTCTTTCACCTTGAACCAGGTTCAGTAAGTTTTCTATAAGCCACCAATTGAATATTCATCATCAGATGAAATATCTTATTTTGAAATTCACTCAATTGCACAAGCCTTGAAATAGGGTGTCTGTCATTTGCAGAATGAGGTCCCCAGAGGGTGCATTTAGTGATGCTATCCTGCATAGCGGGCTAGCATCACCAAATTAGAATGAGGTTCCCAGAGGGTGAATTTGGTGATGCTAGCCTGCTATGCGGGGTAGCATAACTAAATTCACCCTCTGGGGACCTCATTCTGCAAATGACAGACACCCTATTTCAAGGCTTGCAATTGCATTTGGGCTGCAGAATAATAATAATGGTGCTGGTATTCTTGAAACTACTTATTGGTCAAATATTTCTCACCCGATAACTTTTATAATCTCATCCAGGTTAATCGTGACACATTCTTCACCTGTATAGATTTTGGTATTGATTGAATGGTTTTGAAAATATTTACCCCACATTTAATAATATTCTGTTGTTTGCAGACATTGTATCTTTCCAATGATCAGCTTAGACTAAAATTAACCATAGATATACTGTATGCAATCCAATGTTATGACTCTAATATTTTCAATCTGACCATTCTCATATCTCACCTTAAGTTATCTGCAGGGTTTCCACCAGGGGGAAATTAATGAGTCCGTATTGGGGAAACACATAACGCGACGGGACGACCATGGTTCGTCCCGTCGTGGGGAAAATTTTGTTATTTGACACTGAAAACTAGCAATTTCCTTGCACCTAAGAGTCCCACAAAGCAACCCAAAGCTACGTATATATTACGCAAGTCAATCATTTCCTTGGGTGCTTTAATTCTGTTGATGGTGTCCAGATAATCAATCAATTAGTTACGCACGTAAGACTGCCGTCTGATTGAAGACTATATATTAATGAACAAGCTACGAGTTAGTGCTTACAAATTTATACAATAAGATTCCGACAGGTATAATGAATCTAAACATTACAAAGCATCTATGCATTGACCAATAATAGATAGCAAGGAGAATTGAATAAAGTATTTCCTATAATTTCAAGCAGCTTCTGTGAAAATGAAACTGACAGCTAGGATATACGCTGTCAATCGTAAAACTATTTGTGCGCTGTGACGTCATACTGCAGGGTTTGTCTGCAGGAGATATTTATAGCGGCGGAATACGAATGGTAGCGACATCTTTCACTCGGAATGCGTAGCTTGTTCAATAGTCTCTATTAGTCCATAAACTGACGACCGCAATTGCTTATTATGCGTATATTGCCATGCATAGTCAACAAAATCCCAAAGTGATTTATTTCACAATAATACGGAACCTGTCCCGAAATCAGTCTTTATAGTGGGAATTCATAGTGACAAGTTAACAACACCATTCATTTGATCCATATTACATACATGGAGGATAAAGACAAACACATAGCCCCTCCCCAATATGGAGATAAAGTCAAAGTACATTAAGTAATAGTTGCGTTGTCCCGCCTGGGTCCCCAAGCACAATCAACGACGCACATGTTCACATTTCCCGCCAAAATTATATTTTATAACACGCTGGCTAAAACTCTGTTATGTACCTCATGGACTCTGCAGAGGGACCCATTAATTATGTACTGTACGATAGCACGGGATCTCGGAGAAGGAGTAGTTTCATCCATGAAAATCCCGTGCATAAAAATGTCCCGACTAAGAAATTCGGCATTCTTTAATCAAATTATGTAATCGTAGGATATCACGGGATTTTTGAGCATGAGTAGTTTCATCCCGTGCAGAAAAATATGCATACTCAACAGTCCGGCATTCTTTGATGTTACCGCGACATGTATTACGCTGTATCTAACGTCGCTATTTGACCTGCATTTCACCAGTATTCTGTTTAACTCCCGTTGCAACCGAATTTTTTTTACGACATATTGCGACTGACATTTGGTATATGTATGAACCAAACAGATAATCTGCGAGGGGAATGAGGCCGTCCTACGGACGCTGAGCCATACTAACGGAAACCCTGATCTGATAATTCTGCATTAAAATATTTTATATCCAACCATTATCAATCATATTTAATATCCAGGTCTATACACCCCTCACTTGTATAGATGTTCAAGTATTGATTGGTCTCTAATTTCAATGGTCCCATAACTTTTTAGTATGTAGCTAACACAACAATATATAAATGTTATGACTCAGGTTCCAATGTAAGAAGTAGATAAATAGAGTTATTATGATGTTATGTACTTAATTTCGTAACTATTATATCTTTAACAGCTACATGGTGTATCTGTCTGACTATCGTTGGGGGCTTATTTAGCTTTATCACTCTATAACACATACATGTATCTGTGTTGGAGTGACCTAATAGGTTGAAATTGAATGCCATATCCATGGTCATATTGCGTTTATGTGAGCAAGTTGCCCAATAAGTCTGATTCCACTGATTCCACTTGGCTGTTAGATGATGCCATGAATCTCTACTCTGGCTAACGCCAAGATCATATGCCACCAGTACAAAACCTGGGAACCTTTTGATGTTCTGACCAATTCTCCCCGGAGCTACATGTATATAACATTGAACAAACAAGGCAGGGAATATATCTCTTTGTTAATACTTGGTCTGCAATAATCTTCTGCACAGTAGGGGGTGGTCCCAGCTTGAGATTGCATGCTTTTCTGTGATTTTTGGGAGCCAATATCGCAATAAACATTGAATTAATTAATCAAGTGAAATGCCATAATTGTAAGCGACGCAAAGCAAAATTGCTCAGAAGTCACTTAGATCATGCAATTTCGAGTTGGGACCTTCACCTACAGTGAAGTACATTATTAAAAAACAGGTAATAACTAAGAAATATATTTCCGGCATTATTTTTCGACTTTATAAGGTTCCCTGTCAAAACTTCAAAAAGTTTTCATGTTTTGTACTGGTGGAATATGATCTCCATGGGCATTAGAGATTTATCGCATTACCTAGTTGGCTGTGGGAGGAGCTTACTGATATTTTTCTAAGGTGCATGTCGACTTTGACACTCATAAGATGACTGGCAGATGCATTGGGTCATTGGGTTATGACCGGCAGAGTAAATAAAGTGTGTGAATCCCTTTATTCACACAAACTTTGTTTAAATACTCTGCTGGTCATAACACAATGACCCCAATGCATCTTCCGGTCATTTATTATAATCATATACTAGTACCGGTATATTCATTAGTGTCATTGCAAATAAAACTGGACATTTCCTGAAATATATCTATGTTTTTTGCCAGCATCAATAGAGTTAATTCATATCGCAACGCAAATGAGCCCAAAACATGTATACATGTTCACATACAAGCATAAACAAACCGGCGTCATACCGGCTGACTGGAAAATCTCATGGAGTTGAAAGTGCGCCCATTTTAACAAGAAGCGACAACCATGTGTTTTGATTGAAGATGCATGAGTGGTTCATTCCTTTTTATGAAGTGGCGAGTCTGGCGACTTCTGTTATTGCCCGATGAACATTGGAAATGTTCGTGTAACCATATTGCGATTTGGACTGATTCTTATAGAAGCTAATTTTGTGAATGCAGAGGGTGTGTGATTATCATAAAATGCACCAAAGAATTTTGTCTATATTCCATGGTATGCCACGAGGATGAACTGAATAAAGATTACATAACCATTAACAATATATTTTTGGCTAGCAGGAACGATTTGTGTATGTTGAAAATTTGTATTTTGATGGAATAACAAGGATCGAAGCACTGCGCTGGTGCTGTTTTACAGAAAGCCATTTAATTTATAACAATACTAATCTGCCCATATATGGTCTATTGTACATCCACCCATAATTGAACCATGTGGCCACTTTTATTCAATGGATTTTTAAACCATGCATCATTTTATTTTTAGCTCAACTTCTTGACGAAGTCAAGTTCAAGCTATCGCCATGAGTTGGCATCCGTCGTTCGTCCATCTGTCTTTGTGGCCATCCATCAACAATTTCCGTTAGCACACCCTACATGTTTACACAGTGTTCGCGCTGTCGGTAACCAAATTAGCCAATGGCTAATCTTTTTCGAATTTGGCTAATAAAAAATTCATTTGGCTAAACTTTTGGCTAAACTTTTTTTGAACCCAAATGGAGACTGAAAGCATGGAGCCAGAAAGCTAATAAATAAAAGTGCTCAATAGATTGACATTCAAGACGAAGTTACATGTAGGTGACGAATGTATTTCATTATTTTCGTATTTATGAAATATCGTACAAAGGGAAACCCGATCGACAACTCTATCAACCAAGCGATCACAAAGTGATATGCAATCATCTTTAGTTTTCACAAGACGGACATTCAAAGATGCATGGACATTAAACCGTGGTTGAATTATGACTATGTGAAGAAAGCAATGTTTTGTAAAGTGCATTGACGCCGGTATATAAGCAATTTGTTCGTAACATGTGCAGGCTGTTTTAATCTGGAGAAAGATTACGTCACTCTGCACGAAGCAGCAAAAGGTCATTATTAATTTTTACATTTAATCCCCTAATCCCCATTCGACCAATTGTTTGTCTGGTCACTCACGGCGCGCCTGCACAATGCACGTTTATGATGACATTGTATTTATGACGGTCGAGGTTTATGAGCACCAAGTGTAAGACAATAGCTTTTAAAATCAGCCAAATGTGAATCACGACAGATATTTTGTGGCTATTTGTCGTCAATACCAATACAGTCAAAATAATATGCATGCTTTTATGACAGATTGTAATTTGATAATGGCGTAACAATATTAAGTTATTAATACATTTTTAATAAATGATATATATAAAAATACTTCTAGTTCATCAAAATTATTTAAATTATTGTGTATTTTACCTTTGTCTGTTAGATTTTACATTTTAGTCATTAATTGTGAACCGACCAGAAAACGATGATTTAATTTGGCCAAATTGTTTTTTAATTTGGCCAAAAAACATTTGGCTAAAGTTTTTTTCATTTGGCTAATAAAATTTTCATTTGGCTAAACTTTTGGCTAAAGTTTTTTTCGGTCCAGCGCGAACACTGTGTTGACATCTCTCTTCCGATCGTCCCCAACTTCATATGGATGTTCGGGCTGAACTCTAGATCGGAGCCATTGATTTTTTCCAAAATTCGTTAAAAAATATTGCCGACAGCAGCCATCTCGGATTTCAAATTTGAATCCATCGGCACACCCTGCATTTATTGGAGAATTCTTTTGAAAATTTACAGGCATGTTTAAGTTCACCTCTAGATGGGAGCTATCAAATTTAAACTATTTTTGATGAAAAACATGGTTGCCGGCAGCCATCTTTGATTTTACTCTTTGCATGGCAAAATCCATTGGCACACCCTACAGTACACATCCCTGATCCGATCATCACCAAACCTGATATGGACTTTCGGTGGTGACCTTTAGATGGGAGCCATCAAATTTTTACGAATTTGGTTAAAAAACATGGCCACCAGCAGTCATCTTGGATTTTACTCTTTGTATGACTAAATCATTCACGTCACAGAAGATCTCATAGCAAGGCAAAAAATGCCAAAAACAGGCCTCAGATTGACTCTCAGAGAATTAACACGCAAAATGTTTTCCTAACATTGGGAGTGGGGGGGGGGGGGGGGGGGGGCATATGAAATATACTGGAGGTATGAATCTCGATGATATTAAAATATATACAGATTAAGTGTGTTTATTGTAGCGGTTAATAATGAGTTGTCGTTCCACGAGTATAATGGTAAATAATTAGTTCAGAGTATATCACTTGATTATGTAATACTGTACTCGAGATTTACACACACATGCAGTCAGAGCAAATCAATGTTAAGCTAGTGTTTGCAAAGAGGTTTATTAGTCCAAGTTTCCTTGGACCTAAATCAGTGAGTGATATCAGTGGAGAAAAATGCTAGTTTATCCAAGACCCATTCATGTAGCATTCTATGTCCGGCTTATATTGCAAAGAGTGACATCATATGGTCATAATAGTATATTATAATCTACTTGTAACTTTCATGTTAAATTACGCATAGAATATTCCGCATTTTTAGGCCTAACCTCGATTTACATTTAAAACAGACACAAAGTATGCTGAGGAATAAATGGCTTACCTTCGGCTATCCACAGCGTAGATCATGTCATGAATCTCTACTCCCATAGAGACCATATTCCATTCGCTCAAAACTCGGAAACTTATTGAAGTTTTGACAGGGAACATTATAAACTCGAAAAATATTATGCGGGCAGTGTATTTCTTTGTTAATACAGGACCTGTTGCTTAATATTAAATAAGCAAAATAACTGTAACGCTAGTTTGGTTTGGTTGATAATATGTGGTCGAGCGGTCTATTTGTATATCTATATCAACCCAACTGCGTTATATATTTCTCTGTTCAAATCTGGATCATGTCCTGGTAGCCTTGGGTCTCCAGGTCTCTGGTGATGTGTTTATATGGCCCAGGGTACTAACGACTCGTAACAATGAGTACAAGTTCACGATCTGATTTATTCATTCATAGTGATCACAATTATCCAGAAAGCAACATTCATAATGGTGATTAAATGTCTATAATTATGAATGATATGAAATTATCAATTCTCTAATCTCATACTATAGCCAATGACTGGCTTAAATACCAGGTAATTATCCATTCAATGTACTGCAACTGTTATGCTTGAAAACCCCTTGAAATGATACTTTCAGTCTTTCCCAATCCTGGGTCATAAAATATCTCTTTAATAATTATAAATAATTATTATTCTCCATGATTCTTTTATCATTTATGGCATTGGATCGGGTTTAGCACCGATCTTGTTATGGTATCCTGTACGTTGCAAATTACCTTTATTATATAAAGTGAAAATAGTATTGAGTAAACGAGCGATAATTCTGTAGACTATTCCAGTTAGACGTTTGAATGTGATCTGACCGTTGGGTTGGGTCGCATTGGCTTAAATACCAAGGCGACCCTTTCCCAGAATGCAACGTAAAGCGACCCCATAACACGACCCGACAAACACGACCCAGTAAAAGCGACCCCATAAAGGCGACCCGATGGCCGGAAACCGATAAACTATTGACATGCTTCCATAGCAACCACGTGCTTTTAAGAATGGCCTTGACCGGAAGAAGCATGTCACCAGCAACCCGCAACCAGTGTTGATTTTTCTGAAGTCAGTACTGCCTTCGCGGTTGTGATTTTCTGTTCATTGCACTGAATAATGTCCAGTCCATAACAATTTCAATATCAGAGTCATTATTTGGAACATATAAACTTCCATCATCGCAACAAATTGATGATGCAGTTATGTTTTATACGATGTAAAACCATTATGGCCGAGTTTAATATGCATATGTGTCTTCAGAAACAACTGAGAACTGAAACTGTCATCAGATTCAAGACTATTACGAAAATATGTTTGTCAGTTTTGAATTCGCGCAGATAGGTGCACGAATTTAAAGTGCGCGAATTCAAAACTGAGTGAAAAATAGTACTGTGCGAATTTAAATACGAGTAAGGTAGGTGCTGGGTGAGGGGGGGGGGGGGGGGTTGGGGGGGAGTGGTTGGGAGATGTCCAGGCCTGGACATCTTTACCAGGCCCTAAACCTGGACTCAAACAACTTTTTCTCAAAAATTAATATCCCTCCATTTCATGACAATCAAAATAAGCAATAAAATCATGAGGAGTTTTTGCCATGTTGGTAACACATTCACTGCCGACTCCCATTCAATTACATGCAAAAAGTATGAGATAACTTGTGTTAACAAAAATTACTTGATATAAATTTATTCTCAAAAACAATTTTTTTCAGCATTTCAGGCCATACTAATGCCTATGAAGTGAAAATAAGATATCCGGGTGGGGGTGGGGTGGGATTGTGGTGGTTAGGGAGATGAATTGGTACACCGGTACATGTAGCTGTAGAATTTTAAATGATTACTTTGTTATTGTATTATCTCTTTGATCAGAATAATTATATATCGCTTTTATACTTGTTAGCTGGTACATGTACATCTAGATGTAACTATTATAGCTACCAATGAGATTTGCCACTGACCTATTCACAAGGCATGCTAAAAAAGAAACAGTCATCCCCTAATTGTGTGTTAGCGAAGTATCACATGTCTAGTCTATAAATGCATTCAACAGATTTAATCACTGCTCATTCCAGTCAGGCATATATACAACATAAATCAGATTTATTGACAAATTTATGTGCAATTTAATTGTTATGGGGCAGTTCTTGCACAAATTGTACTCTGGTTCTATACTCATAAATTGGTCCCCAACCGCCAAATCGCCATCAGGCGAAAGGTTGACATTGGAAATAAACATCATGGCCAAACAAATGTTTCCATCTCAGGAGACACCAATTGATAGATTATGAATCAATATTCCATTGGAATTGTTCACATAGCAAAGCTTGGACTTAATCACTGCAAGCTGGTTCAATACCCAACACATTACTGTATAGTGTACCCAAGCCTGAGGTTAGTGTGCCTGTCATTTGAAAAATTAGGTCCACAGAGGGTGAATTTAGTGATGCTATCCCACATAGCAGGATAGCATCACTAAATTCACCCTCTGGGGACCTCATTCTGTTACATAGGTTCTATTTCTTTTTTGTTTAGTTTAACTATATCCCCAAATTGGCAGACATCATATTGCATAATCGAGGTTCCCAATGGGTGTACATCACAATATTCACCATTTGGGAACTTCAATCTGAGTCTATGTCTCCCACAGCAGATGAGGGTATGCAGAATAAGGTCCCCAGAGGGTGAATTTGGTGATGCTAGCCTGCTATGCGGGATAGCATCACTAAATTCACCTTCTGGAGACCTCATTCTGCAAATGACAGGCACACTAAACTCAAGCTTGAGTGTACCGGGATGTCGCTGGTCACGTACATCTAGGTCCAGTTAGTCATCATGTCATGAATCTCTACTCTGGCTATGCCAGTTGAGATCATACTCCACCAGTTCAAAACCTGGGATCTTTTTGATGTTTTGACAGGGCATTTTATAATATTGAAAAAACAGTGCAGGTACAGTAATGCCCTAAATAATCGACTCCTTAACCACAGTGGAATTATGGATAATTTTTCAGGATTTAGTCGGAAATATGGCTTGTTGCCATTCATCGGAAAGCTCTCACTGAGCATTGATGGGTGGGTTCCTCGACTCAAATAAAATATTATTTCTTTTACCTCCCAAGCCAAAGAGATAGTAATTTAGGTGCGTTAATTCGGATAATGGATCTTTTAAGAGTATGGATGATTGGCTGGTAGTGGTGGCATTCCTGTGAAAGTGCATGTTGAATGTTTGACTTCCAGTTTACAGATCAATAAGTGCAAAATTGCCTTTGTTATGATTTAATATGCGAGTGAGATCGTCTGATCGGATTGAGTACCTTTAAGGATAAAACTGTTTGATAATTTCCTAGATGTACAGTAATGCCCTAAATAATGGACTCCTTAACCACAGCAGAATTATGGGTAATTTGGGTATGGGTAATATCTCCAATTTGCCCGAAAATTGCCCAAATTTTGAGCTTTCAAAATGTTTTGGGAGGGGGCTGTTGGCCCCCCCCCCCCTTGCCCTATACAGCTATGCTGAGATCTTCCCCCATTGGCTATATGGGTCACCCAATCCCTAGTGGAAACCCTGTGTATACACACACCTGTTCTCTAGGGCTTTGAACTTCAAAATTCAAGATTTTATTGAAGACAATATCAAGATAATGATGTCTGACATACAATACAAGATAGAATCAAATAGACACATAACAGCACTGGATACCACATTCTGATTAATTATCTATACATGTATATACCGCAGAAGGGCTTTAACCCTTTCAGTGCCAGGTCCGATTTTTTGTATCAACCCATATACCCTGTGCCAATGCATTCTCTTATATATGCGAGTCGACCATAGGTCGCCACGCATATATAAGAGAATGCATTGGCCTAACAATTTTTCATCATTTGTTATTATTTTTTACAATTTTAATAATTTTTTTTTATTAGCTCACCTGAGACGAAGTCTCCGGTGGAGCTATAGTCATCACTCCTCGTCCGTCGTCCGTCCATCCGTCCGTCCATCCGTCCATCCGTCCGTCCATCCGTCCGTCCGTCAACAATTCTTTGAACATCTTCTCCTCTGGAACCGTAAGACCAAATGGGTTCATATTTGGTGTGGATGTTCCCTAGGTGACTCTCATTCCGATTTGTTAAAATGAGGTCACTGGGTCAAATAGTTGCGAAGCCAGGGCCATAACTCTGTAATTCTTACAACAACTTCTTCTCAAATTTCATTGGTCCGAATGGGTTCATATTTGGTACAAAGGGTCTTTGGGGGACTGTTATTCAGAGTTGTTCAAATGAGGTCACTGGGTCGAATGTGGGCAGAGCCAGTGACATAACTAAAAAAAAAAAAGCATGTTATAAAATTTGAAAAAGTGACACCATTATAACATCTGCAGATTTATGAAACTTTAATCTTTAATCTTCTGAAATTACAGAAATATTCCATTACCCATCCCCCTCCCACATGGCCCAGATGCACCCCCACTCTGCAGTGGCCTACACCCAACCAACATCCCTTCCAATGGATATCATTTCCAGCTTCCAACATTAATACCTGTTCTATTAAAGTTGCAGATATCTCTTTGTGGATAGACAGAGAGAAACACAGGTCATTAATCAAGGAATACAATGTCACTGACAGCTTGTATAAACATACTGCTAGCAATTTAAACAAACTGCCTGAATTTAGTGTGTCTGACATTTGCAGGTCAGAGAATCATTAATAAGAGGTACAATCTATCATGTATTGTTCAACATGGCAAATAGGAGGTCTGTCATTTGCAGAATGAGGTCCCCAGAGGGTGAATTTAGTGATGCTATCCCACACAGTTGTTAGTTACATTTCGCTTCTAGGAAGTTTCTATATCCCCTAATTTGCAGAATATAAAATTCATAATTGAGGTGCTGTCCAATGGGTGAACATCAACTTCAACTGGGGAACTTCAATCTTATCCTAGGTCTGCCATAGCAGTTGAGGGCCTTAGCAGAATGAGGTCCCCAGAGGGTGAATTTAGTGATGCTAGCCCACTGTGCAGGATAGCGTCACTAAAGTCACCCTCTGGGGGACCTCATTCCGCAAATGACAGACACACTATCACACTATTTCAAGGCTTGATTGTATAATACATTGTGTTGCTTGAGGCCAGGCACATACAATGTAGGAATAGGTTTGCTCCTTTGGTGATTGTGGTTCAGATTTGTTCTATCAGGGTCACCAGGTCAAGTAGGTGCAAGGCCAGCTACATTACTCTTTCTCTACATAGTAATTCATGATGTGTCTTCTATGCAATAATCAAATGGCCTATTTTGCTTATATTTGGTATGAAATTACCTTTGTGAAAATGGGATCACAAAGTCAAATAAGGGCAGAGCCAGAGACTATTTCACTACATAGTAATTCTTAAAATATGTTTGCAAGAACTGGTTGGCTTATTTAGCATGGAATGTTCTTCCTTGACTGCAATTCAGATTTTTTTTAAATGGGGTCACTTGGTCAAATAGGGGCCAAACGAAGAACAGTTTCCCTCTTAATATGCTTCCTTCACAAGGACCATCAGGTCTATTTTACTGATATTTATCATATGTATGAAGGGTTCTTTGGTGTCTGGGATTTAAATTTATTCAGATGGGGTCACCAGGTTAAATAGGGTGGGACCAGGGACATAACTATATGTCTCTATAGTAATTCTTAAAATGTCTTCTCAAGAGAGGTTGGACTATTTAGCTTACATATAGTATGGAGCAATCAGGAGGATCCTTAAGTGACTGAGATTCAGATTTGTTAAAATGAGGTCAATTTGTCAAGAAATGGTGGGGCTATGGGGAGTTAACACTTTTGTGTCTAATAAAATCATTGAAATGCCAAATTCATTAAAACATCTACCTTGGAACCACCTGACTGATTAATCTGACTTACATGTATTGTGTTTTGGATCCATGGATAATTGGGCTTCAAACATGTCTAAATGGTTTTGGAAAAAGGCGCTTGTGAGATTGGAAATTTCCAACAATTGAGAAAGTTTGAGGTGTCAGTTGTGAAATTCCAACCTAAGACTTGGGAGTCTGTATACCGGTCAAAGGGGACTTGTTGAGCTGGAGGAGGAGGGGGTGATCAGTAGTATACAGTTGGTAATTTCAAGGTGGATTTTCACCAATCTACATATACATGTATGTGAAATCTCTCTAGCCACATATCCTGTTTAGAGCTATTTCTTTTAAAGTAATTATGAAAAGTTCTGACTGTTGTAGTCTCCAGAGTCCCAGTCTTATCAGTCTTTGTAGTCTGGTGAGCGACCCCACAGTCATTGACTGTCTTGTATTCTTTAATAGACTTATTTTGTAGGTTTAGGGCCAGGGAATCTTACGTTTTTCATGGGCATCAAAATTATTACTATGAATACTTGGTGATAGTTTTGAGTTATAACATGCCCCTAAGGTTTTATCCAGTTTGTTTTTATGTTTACCCATACCATAGTATGGTAAACATAGTGTCGTTGTCCGGATTGACCACTCGTCGTTCGTCCGTCTGTCTGTCTGTCTGTCCGTAGACACTTTACGAGTAATGCGATAACTCAAACATTTTTTATACGATCGGAACCAAATTTTTTATATGGGTTTCTCAGCCCAAAATACAGATCAAGTTCGAATATGGGTTAGATCCGATTAATTTTAATAGAGTTATGACCCTTTTTCGAGAAAAAAAATCCAAATAAAAATTCGATTTTTTTTAGATTTAGCTGCTTGCTAAATTTAGCATATACAAATATTAAATTTTGTTTGAACTTTAATAACAATAGAAAAAAATTTAAATAATAAAAACAAAATTGACACTTTCATTTATTTTAGTTTTATACGATTAATTAGGTGTGATATCCTGTTTTGAAAATATGAAGATTTAATTGCAATAGTTTCATGTAATATAATGATATCAATAAATTACCATGTGATCATCCAACATCCAGAGTATATGAAAGGATATTTTATAGATGTTGTCATTCCAAGTGAAATCTGTTATGAAATGAGTGATGACATATGATACAGAGCTCTGGTGGGTCAAGATAAACAACACTGGTGGCTGGCTGTTTGTTTATTCTAACTGTCAAATTGATTAATGGCAGCATAAGACTGGTGTTTTTACTATTCTTGAAATTTCATTACAGGGTGAGATAAGGGCCCCCCTCACCTATATAAGCAGTGTTCGCGCTGGACCGGAAAAAAACTTTAGCCAAATGAAAATGAAAAAATGAAGAAAAAAAACTATGGCCAAATTAAATCATCGTTTTCTGGTCGGTTCACAATTAATGACTAAAACGTCAAATCTAACAGACACAGGTAAAATATACAATAATTTAACTAATTTTGAATAACTAGAAATATTTTTATATATATAATTTATTAAAAATTTATTAATCTTTATGTGAAAGAGTGATTTGGGGGGGGGGGGGCTAACCCGGGATTGTCCTTCTTAATATCATTAATATTTTTTTATCAATATGTTTTATATCAATATCTTTTTTTAAATCATTAAACATTAATTATCCTTGCGAAAATATTTAAGTGACATCTGGAAACTAATAACTTAATATTGTTACGCCATTATCACATTACAATCTGTCATAAAAGCATGCATATTATTTTGAATGTATCGGTATTGACGACAAATAGCCACAAAATATCTGTCGTGATTCACATTTGGCTGATTAAGATATTGTCTTACTCTTGGTGCTCATAAACCTTGACCGTCATAAATACAATGTCATCATAAACATGCATTGTGCAGGAGTCCCGTGAGTGACCAGACAGACAATGGGGGATTAGCGGATTACATGTAAAATAATGATTTTTTGCTGTTTCGTGCAGAGTGACGGGTTTCCCTTTGTACTGCATGTCCGCGATCGGGTTTCCCTTTGTACAGTCGGCGATATATTCCTACTTATACGATGTTTTCGGACTAGATCGTTCACATCACAGAATTGAAAACCTACTTGCCAAAAATTCATGCTTTCAGTCTCCATTTGGGATCAAAAAATGTTGAGCCAAAAGTTTAGCCAAATGAAATTTTTATTAGCCAAATTCGAAAAATATTAGCCATTGGCTAATTTGGCTACCGACAGCGCGAACACTGTATATAAGTGTCTTCTAAATTCCATTAATTTGCTTCAAAAATAATTAACCCTTTCCAAGGTTTCCATAGACACATGCTATAATGTGTACATGGACTCTTCCTCATATCTCTTAATATCTATTGGGTATCTTTGCACACTATTCACTTCTATCAATTTTGGTATTGACTGATTAATTGATTTTTGAAAAATATATTAACCCTTCAGACACGTGCTTTCAATTTGGAATTAAAATAACAGCTGATAGCCAATATGATTTATCTATGCAATGGGAAACAGGCAGATAAATATACATGACTATTGTAAGTGATGACTTGTTTTGAAAATCAATATGGTAGATGTTAGTATTTCCAGGAACCTTATTTTCCCATTTGTTCATATTTTCATAGTTGATTGAATTTTAGGGGCCACAGAGCACTTAGAAGATTAACATTGAAGGTTGTGTCTTTTAGTGTCCAAGCTACTTGTAAAACATTGTAATGTTTGAAACCCCTTTAATTGAGGGTTAACTTACTTACTTTTATATGAACAATTTAGTGGTCATAGGGGCCAGCATCCTCATCATATTATGTCTGTATAACATTATATAGATAATACTTTTGAATTGTATAAACTACATATATTATTGAAAACCATACACCCCTGTTATGAAGCACTTAATCTTATTTAATACACAGGTCAGATCTGATCTTATATCTGTCCATGTTTGATAAACAAATAACAGGGGAGAAGGGGGGCGGGGTAATTAAAGTACCATTCAAATATGAGATGGAATCCCCTACATGTATGTCGTTCTAAGCAGTCTGGCTTGTCAACAAATTATAATTTCTCTTCAGAAGTGAATAAATTTTGAATATCTGGCATGTCAAAAGTGGCAAACATAGGGATTTATCACTTTTTCTTCCAATGAGTTAACTTAAACTCCTAAACATGTCCCCCAAAATCACTAAACCATTGGATCTCACAGTGAGAGGTCCTTGGGTGAATAGGGACAGAGTTATGAGATTTAAAACTACTCCTCTTCACCCCAAATACCTTAACCCTTTCTTAAGACAAATTATTTGAGCTTTTGATTTCAAGTTGGGTACTGATATATGGATTAATTCCTGTGATCATATCTTTGACAAATTATCAGTTATGGCTAATCGCTATTGCCAAGGTATGGGTTAAACATCTGCCGATCGTGATCGGCCTCTCGTTAAATTCGCTATAGCATGCTTAAACATACCCAAAAAAGTTGAACCCAAAAAAATCTAAAAAAAAAAGATTTTTGAACCGATTTTACAGACCGTAAATTAGGGTCGATGAGATCGGCCCCTGGCACTGAAAGGGTTAAGGCAAGCCTGGAGAAATATAAAATATAAATTTTTGAAAAAAAAATAAGCCAACAGTGGAGGCTTTGTGGTGAGTTATGAATATCTTATGATGCATGTGAAAGGTAAGAATCAATGGCCCAACGATCTCACACGCATAACTAGTATGCTGGAAACACAAACCACTGATGTGTAGTTTCATTGTTACCTTATTCACTATAACACAAATGAAATCCCACAAATAAAATAAGACCCATAAGGCCAGTTTAGGCCACATAAAGTTGATGTTTTGGTTCTCAGGCAATTTTCTAAAATGCATGCCGGTGGGTTTTTAGCTCAACTTTACTTTGTAAAGTTTGAGCTATTGCCATGGCGTTGTCGTCCATCATCCGTGTGTGCGTGATTTGTCAACAATTTCCTTTAGCATGGGCTACAGGTCGTACCTTTGGTCTGATCATTATAAAATTTGTCATAGCTGTTGACATTGACATGTAGATGGGAACGAGTCATTTTGGGGTCATTCGGACTGAGAGCTTTCCGATGAATGGCAACAAGCCATATTTCCGACTAAATCCTAAAAAGTTACCAATAATTCTGCTGTAGTTAAGGAGTCAATTATTTAGGGCATTACTGTATCTCATGGTCCCCCTGATATTGACTTATGGTATAAAATGAGAGAGACAGCTTCATGTAAATAAAGTGTATTCTCTGTACTTAACCACATCTAACTAGTCCATGATTATCAACATATAAGAGTATTTATACATAGGAGGTTAGTGACATGTCACAAACATATAGCCTGAGAGAATAATTAACAATATTAGGTGAACCAGATAATAACACATAGTAGCTAATTAATATGATTAATGGGAAACAGTTAAAGATAGGAAAGTACTGAAGTACATCAGTAGAAATGCCTGAGGGTAACCTGGGTAACATTATCCCTATCACACTCCCTTCTCCACCAAGGGTAACCAAAGAATGTTGGGAATGAATCGGTCATCTACATGTAAGCAGGCCTTAAAATCCATTAAATTTTGCGAGAATCAAAACATAGCGTTTCTACAGGGAATCAAGACATTTTACGAGAATCAAAATGAGAATCATGATTCTGATTCTCGTAGGATTATAAGGCCTGGTAAGTGCTGCAGGGTTCTGATGAACTGACTCAAAGACGCCTTGTAGAGACTATAACAGTATTTAACGTAGAAGCTGGTGTTCCTAGGATTTCACATTTATATAACAAATGTAGAACAGAGTCTCTTGTGCAGAGGTTCCTTGAGTAAGTGTACTTAGATTACCCAACGTTAATAATAAGAAACAATATAAATACACTAAACAGATCAGAGCATCAAGGTAATTACTATAGCTTCAGGCTATAATAATGTGGTTATGTTGGCTGCCTGATATAGTTTAACCCTTTGAGTGCCAGGTCCGATTTTTTGTATCAACCCATATACCCTGTGCCAATGCATTCTCTTATATATGCGAGTCGACCATAGGTCGCCTCGCATATATAAGAGAATGCATTGGCCTAACAATTTTTCATTATTTTTTACAATTTTAATAATTTTTTCTTATATTCTTTAACAGGCTTATTTTGTAGGTTTAGGGCCAGGGAATCTTACGTTTTTCATGGGCATCAAAATTATTACTATGAATACTTGGTGATTGTTTTGAGTTATAACATGCCCCTAAGGTTTTATCCAGTTTGTTTTTAAATTCGCTATAGCATGCTTAAGCATACCCAAAAATTTTTTTTTTAGGGCCAATTTTACAGACCGTAAATTAGGGCCGATGAGATCGGCCCCTGGCACTGAAAGGGTTAAGTTGATATATAGGACATTAATTAGATTAATAGTTAAGATAATGTGATAGTTGGACAACATGCCCTATCAGCATTGATGAATGTTTCACAGCTTGCATGGTCACACACGGTATTGTCAACTGATTAAGAATGGACCCTGTAATAGCACCTTATCATCATTGGTTTGCTAAGTGAGGCTGGGTGACTTCTGGTAAATAATTATCCAAACATACATCGGCAAACAGATGCTGATTAGCTACATTTATGCACTAAATAATCCACTCCTTAACCACAGCAGAATTATGGGTAACTTTTCAGGATTTAGTCCGAAATATGAGAGTTTTCTGATGAATGGCAACAAGCTATATATCTGACTAAATCCTGATAAATTACCCATAATTCGGTGTGGTCGATTATTTAGGGCATTACTGTATTTATGAGTGTAAGGCATTTGTGACCCAACCATCTCTTGACCCATTTTATTCTCTCTGTTGTAGTAAGTTTCTTATAACCATATTTTGACACACACACCCCCCCCCCCCCTCCCTAGAAACACAATTTTTTTCTTTTTTTTCGGATGAATATTAGAATTTTCACCGCTTACTGTCTGTTTCCTATCAACTACAGTAATTCCCTAAGTAATCGAACCCTTAGCCACAGCAGAATTATGGGTAACTTTTCAGGATTTAGTCGGAAATATGGCTTGTTGCCATTCATCGGAAAGCTACCCATAATTCTGCTGTGGTTAAGGGGTCGATTACTTAGGGCATTACTGTACCTATTACAGGTTGGTGTATGTGATTAGCTCAGTTTGACATGGCAGTGATTGCTTATGCAATGTGTCCATGCATCTTATGTTTGGAGTGACATTGTCCCCAGATGATGAATTTGGTGATGCTAACCCACTGTGCTGGGTAGCGTCACTAAATTCACCCTCTAGGAATCTCATTCTGCAAATATCCAGCACCATATTTTCATGCCTGTTTATTAGGAAGTTGATACAAGTAATTACAGTAATGATCTAAATAATCGACTCCTTAACCACAGCAGAATTATGGGTAACTTTTCAGGATTTAGTCGGAATTATGGCTTGTTGAATGGCAACAAGCCATATTTCCGACTAAATCCTGAAAAGTTACCCATAATTCTGCTCTGGTTAAGGAGTCGATTATTTAGAGCATTACTATATACTAATTATCAACCCAACAATGTCGATATTACGACCTCGGTGAACAATGACTTGCAAGGGTTGAAAATTCACTAAATTCACCCTCTGGGGACCTCATTCTGCTTAGGCCTCATCTTCTCGGGGAGGCTTCTTTATTATCAAATTTCTATAGAAACTTCTTCACATAGATTCTATTTCTTTTTTAGTTTAGTTTCTCTATATCCCCAAATTGGCAGATGACACATTGCATCACCGAGGTTCCCGATGAGTTTTCATCATAATATTCACCATTTGGGAACTTCAATATGAGTTTTGTCTCCCATAGCAAATGAGGTCCCCAGATGGTGAATTTGGTGATGCTAGCCCGCTATGTGTGATAGTGTCATTAAAGTCACCCTCTGAGGACCTCATTATGCAAATGAAAGACACACTAAACTCAGACGACACTATTTCAAGGCTTGCTGAATTGTTTATTCTACAGATGAGGTGATATGAGAAGAGATAGAGGAGCTAAGGTGTCAAACACAGAAGGACTATGTTGCTGCGAGTATGAGAATGAGATCGGAGATCGCTCACATATATTACAATGCTGCTGTGATTGTGAAGCAGTGGATGAAACCTGTGATAGGTCAGTACCCAGCCTTATTAGCTCAACTTTACTTTGTAAAGTTTGAGCTATTGCCATGGCTTTGTCGTCCGTCGTCTGTGTGTGCGTGTATGCGTAAGGCGTCAACAATAGAGGCTACAGGTCGTACCTTTGATCGGATCATTATGAAATTTATCATAGCTGTTGACATCAACATTTGTACCGGAATGATTCATTTTGGGGTCATTCGGACAAAAAACATGGCCGCCAGTGGCCATCTTAGATTTCAAAATTCAATCCATTAGCACGGGCTACAGGCCGTACTGTTCGTCTGATCGTCATGAAATTTGTCATGGATGTTAATATTGACATGTAGATGGGAACGAGTAATTTTGGGGTTATTCGGCCAAAAAACATGGCCGCCAGCAGCCATCTTCGATTTTACTCTTTGCATGACTAAATCCTTTAGCACGGGCTACAGGTCGTACCTTTGGTCAGATCATCATAAAATTTGTCATAGATGTTAACAATGACATGTAGATGGGAACGAGTCATTTTTGGGTTATTCGGGTAAAAAACATGGCCGCCAGCAACCATCTTGGATTTTACTCTTTGTATGACTAAATCCTTTAGCACGGGCTACAGGTCGTACCTTTAGTCTGATAATCATGAAATTTGTCATGGCTGTTGAAATTGGAATGAAGATGGGAACGAGTCATTTTGGGGTCATTCGGACAAAAAACATGGACGCCAGTGGCCATCTTTGTTTTCAAAATTCAATCCATTAGCACGGGCCACAGGTCGCATTGTTCGTCTGATCATCATGAAATTTGTCATGGATGTTAATATTGACATGTAGATTGGAACGAGTCATTTTGGGGTCATTCGGACATAAAACATGGCCGCCAGCAGCCGTCTTGGATTTTACTCTTTGCATGACTAAATCCTTTAGCACGGGCTACAGGTCGTACCTTTGGTCAGATCATCATAAAATTTGTCATGGATGTTAACAATGACATGTAGATGGGAACTAGTCATTTTTGGGTTATTCGGGCAAAAAACATGGCCACCAGCAGCCATCTTGGATTTTACTCTTTGTATGACTAAATCCTTTAGCACGGGCTACAGGTCGTACCTTTAGTCTGATCATCATGAAATTTGTCATGGCTGTTGAAATTGGAATGTAGATGGGAACGAGTCATTTTGGGGTCATTCGGACAAAAAACATGGCCGCCAGTGGCCATCCTTGATTTCAAAATTCAATCCATTAGCACGGACCACAGGTCGTACTGTTTATCTGATCATCATGAAATTTGTCATGGATGTTAACAATGACATGTAGATGGGAACGAGTCATTTTGGGGTCATTCAGCCAAAAAACATGGCCGCCAGCAGCCACCTTGGATTTTACTCTTTGTATGACTAAATCCTTTAGCACGGGCTACAGGTCGTACCTTTAGTCTGATCATCATAAAATTTGTCATGGATGTTAATATTGTCATGTAGATGGGAACGAGTCATTTTGGGGGTCAATCGGCCAAAAAACATGGCGCCAGCAGCCATCTTGGATTTTACTCTTTGCATGACTAAATCCTTTAGCACGGGCTACAGGTCATACCTTTAGTCTGATCATCATGAAATTTGTCATGGATGTTAACAATAACATGTAGATGGGAACGAATCATTTTGGGGTCATTAGGGCAAAAAACATGGCCGCCAGCAGCCATCTTGGATTTTACTCTGTGTGTGACTAAATTCTTTACTGCTCATTTTTACACTCCATTTTAATCTCTCTATTCATTGCTTATCACAAAAAAAATACCTTCTTTACAAAGTTGAGCTACAGTGTCATTGACACTTTCATTAACCCTTCCATGACTGGAGCTTCCTGAAATATTGCGAAAACCCGTGCCAATGCATTCTCTTATATATGGGAGCCTCGCTTATATAAGATAATACATTGGCTTAACAATATTAACTTGGACCATGTAAGCCAGTGCATTTTCGTATATATGCGAGGCTCCCTATGGGAGACTCGCATATATAACAGAATGCACTGGCACAGGATCTTTAATGCTGCACCAGCACAGCTCACATATATTACAATGCTGCTGTGATTGTGAAGCAGTCGATGCAACCTGTGATAGGTCAGTACCCAGCCTTGTTAACCCTTCCATGACTGGAGCTTCCTGAAATATTGCGAAAACCCTGTGCCAATGCATTCTCTTATATATGCGAGTCTCCCCACAGGGAGCCTGGCATATATAAGATAATACATTGGCCTAACACTAGTTACCTTTACCATGTACATGTAAGCCAGTGCATTTTCTTATATATGTGAGACTCCCTATGGGATACTCGCATATACATGTACATGTATAAGAGAATGCACTGGCACAGGATCTTTAATGCTGCACCAGCACAGCTCACATATGTTGCATTGCTGCTGTGATCATGAAGCAGGGGATGAATCCTGTGATAGGTCAGTAACCAGCCATGATTGGAGCTTCCTAAAATTCTGTGCCAATACATTCTGTTATATATGCAAGTCTCCCATAGGAGTGTTAAGGCATTGCATTAATGACACCAGGAAATAAGATGCATATGTAACTTCCTACTGCTTGTCATTGTAAATAAAAACAAGGCCAAAAAAATTTAATGTTTGGTTCGGTTTATCAGTCAGAATCAAATAGTGTCGTTGGGTAGTCTTAAATGTTTTTGATAAATGTTTTATATGCCCATTTGAAAAAAAATGGTTGTTTTATTTAATCAGTCTGTCCGTCTGTCCATCTGTCTGTCCATCTGTTAACATTTTGATTTTAACATTTTACATTAGTTACAGTCCTTTCTCTAATTTGCAGAAGATGAAATGCATAATCTAGATGCCAACTTCAACAGGGGAACTTCAATCTGATCCTAGGTCTACTATAGCAATTGAGGCCTTATTAAGCAGAATGAGGTTCCCAGAGGGTGAATTTGGTGTCACTAGCCCACTGTGGGGACACACTATTTCAAGAAATAAATCCGTTCCATTTCCCTCCCCCTCCATCATCTCCCCCTCCATCTTCATCTTCTCCTGAATTCTCTTATTTTTAATACCCAAAATGTCCCAGAATCCATGAAATATCTGAATTGTCTATCTACTCTCCGGTCCCGACATTAATGTAAAATCCCAGGATGATTTATATGCTAATTTAGTGAGCTACTGTTATTTCCCCCGACAACTAGCAAAATTTCTTTTTGATGCTTTTATGCGAAGAAAACGATTCATATACAGGTAAATTATACACCAAAGTGACCAAACGTATCAACATATAAGAATACAAAATATATAAACCTGAATATCTCCAAATTGTGTAAGATTAAAATGAAATTCTCTACTTTATATTCTCTTTATATCATCACTGAGGATAGTCCACATGTGTTGGACCAAACCATGTACATACTTATACTATTATTATAAAGCATGACATATAGGCCCTATGGGCAGGGTGCTAATTGTAATTGAAATATATATATATATATATTAATGATTTATGTATGGCACATGTCACGTTAATAAATGGTTATCTCTCTCTCTCTCTATATATACATTTTACAGGGGACCTTGATAATACATGGGGAGAATGACACCCGAAAAGCCATGTGCTTACTGTTGTTCTTACTTTCTACCAGATATATAACATACAGGGGCGCCGGAAGCATCCAATGGCAGGGGGCAGAGCCTACAAAAAGGGCATTTTTCTGCAAAAAAGGGCATTTTCTCAGCAAACTCGGGGAAAATAACAATAAATTCATTGTGGCAAAAATCCCTATTTTAATGGTATTTGTCGGTTTTTATGGCCGTTTTGTGATAAAATTGACAAAAAATTAATATTCCTTGTGAAATTGGTGGTATTTGGACCAAAAAAGTAACATTTTGCTATAAAAAACACGAGATTAAACACACAAAAAGCATTTTCTGTCTCCAGAAAAAGGGCAAGTCCTGCCCCCGCTCGCCCCCCCCCTTGGTTAAGGGCAGGGGGGTCAGCTGCCCCCCTCTGCCCCACTCTTCCGGCGCCCCTGATAACATGACTATATCCATTATAACAATTCCTTTTATGTATTTCAATGTTAAATGTGTTTTATGTAGCATTATTATTTATTCGGTGGATTATTAAACAATGTTTAAACCAAGGCTTGTTTGTCTGGCTATTTCAGATGTATAACCTGCCGTCCGGTGCCAGGACAAACTAGGATGAAGATGATAAATACCATTCAGGACCGAATACGGATTCCAGGTCTATCTGGTCAGGGTGCCTTTAAACTACACCCAGATGTATTGGGCCCGCTCATAGCTGTTCCGATATGTCTGTTACTGGCCACGATCAATGCTGCCTTCACCGTCATTATCTTCCTCACTATGCCCGTTCTGATGCTTTTCATGTATCGACAATGGCGGAACCATTACATCGGCAAAAGAAACCGATTTTTCTACACATGGGGACTATCTTCTGTTATCTTCAACTTCCTGGTGTTTGCGCTCTACGTTGTTCCATTGCGAGCTATTTTCTTATGGGAACTATTAACAGTATTAACTGTGTTTTGGCTTATGTTTAGGTTTATGTTTTTGACAAAGAAAAATGTGGGCAGGTTGAAGTCTTCTAACGCAAAGAACTCTAATCCGAGAAGGCTGTATAGTGAAGGAAATCATCCGAGAGATGAACCACATTACGTTGAAATTGATGACAGTGAATCCAAGCCACATAATGATATAACATATGCAGATGATACCAATTCTCAACAGTCCAAAGAGGCCTTCTACAAGCAACTCAACAAGTCACATGTCTCGACAAGGATGGAAAAAGATGTTACATGGATAGATTCTAGGCCTATGAAAGGTCAGTATTGGTCCCACCTTTGATAACTCTTTACTTGTTGATGAGTAGTTACTTGATTATCATTTATTAATTTGCAGGGTTTACGCTGGCCAAACAATTTATTTGGCCAATTTTTTTGCCATTTCTGACTTTGTCAATTCTTCAGAAACTTTGGGCAAATTGAATTTTTTTTTTTTTAAATTGGTGTAACGTTATAATATTGTTAATTATTAATAAGCTTGTGCATGTGCTCTCATGTCATTAATAATAATTGTAATTTCACTCGACGTCTCTTAGGCACCCGAGATTAACTACAGTAATGCAGAATTATGGGTAACTTTTCAGGATTTAGTCGGAAATATGGCTTCTTGCTATTCATCGGAAAGCTCTCGAGGAGAGCTTTCCAATTAATGGCAACAGCCATATTTCCGACTAAATCCTGAAAAGTTACCCATAATTCGGCTGTGATTAACCCTTATTCCAACGTATCGTCTTTTGACGTCTTTTGTTGTAGCGTCCGTATCGTCTTTTGACGTCTTTTGTTGTAGCGTCCGTATCGTCTTTTGACGTCTTTAATTTTTGCATTTTCAACACTCGGATTTGAGACTCGAATAAAGAGTAATAATGACGATTTACATTGATTGTGTTTTGTTCTGCTGATTGTTAAGATCATGAAGGGCACATATTAAATCCTTTCTCCCTTTGCTAGGCTTTAGATTTGCAAAATGTTTACTTAGAATACTGTTTTGGCCGACAAAATGAAAACAAACGAAATAGAAACACGTGGTTTCGACGAAAGTTGTTGTCAGAGACGCTTTCTT
Organism: Siphonodentalium dalli; assembly: GCA_032622095.1. Taxonomy (NCBI): domain Eukaryota; kingdom Metazoa; phylum Mollusca; class Scaphopoda; order Gadilida; family Siphonodentaliidae; genus Siphonodentalium; species Siphonodentalium dalli. Next base: position 94,759,453 of record CP136068.1, read on the forward strand.
GTTGATTGCGTCATGCGTGGCCGCGAGGGTATAATCTATGTAAAATATGACAACTTGAAATTGATATTTATATTGGATTATGTATTATTTCTTAAGTGGTGATTTTATATTTCCAAATAGTGCAATATGAACATTTTTCCCAGCCGTAATTAAATCGGCCACAGCTAAGCAAAATATCAGCGTGACAGTTGCGGAACTGGCCATTGGGATGTTTTTCCTGTCGAGTTCCATTATGATTGTCACTTCACCCGTGAAAAAAGATTTTTATAATAATATTTTTTTTAATGGACTAACATCATAATGAAGGCACGTATTTCCACCTTGCCTTCCTAAATATTAAAAAATGTTGACATAGAGTATGTTCTCAGTCTCGTATTGGCTGACGAAATGAAAACAAACGAAACAGAAACACGTGGTTCACTGGTAGCGAATTTTTGACGAAGACGAAATTTGATCAATATTTAATGTAGGCCTGAACTCCACAAACCAAATGTTGTGAAACATATTCATTAAGTGTCACAATTGTTGTTTAATTTGAGAACTCGAACATTGCAATTCCAAATTGATGACTCAAAGTGGATCTTTCTGCTTTTATTGCACAACTCTGCGAAATCAGGTTATGTCGGAGCATCGGAATATTATTTCCGGTTGTAATGTAACTACGGACGCGGCCGTTGTTGTGCTATCGGCGGGATTCTGAACACATAATTAAAACTTTTTAAAATATATTATCTACAAATGTATAATAAATTGATGAGATATTACTTTTATATGTCCATCTGTTCAAGATTTCAAATATACCGCGCAAAAGACCATCGACCCTGATCGATCGAGAAAGAAATCAATAAAAAAAAAGTAAATATCTCCTGGTTTGACATCAAGTCAGCCCAATGCGGGTGCTTCTAAATAAAGGCGAGTTTACAGTTGACATGCAGATATCTCAAATTCATCTTGGGAAACTTCTTTGCGTGTATGCATATACCGTATAATTAACGAGTATAAAGTAATACCGCAATGTACTTATATCAACGCAATGTCGATAAAACAAAGAATATCACAAGCGACACATTCGAGCACCTGCTGGTGAAGTCTCAAGTTAGCCCACTGCCATTTCGAACAATTCGCGCTCGTTTTCTGTCATCTAATTAGCATCAATGGGGAAACTCCACCCCTAAACTTGAGCCAATGAAATCAGTTCAAACTTCTAATCATTGATGTCATTGGTTGTCAATGAAAACATTCTTAGAATCAACAAAAAGTGACCTTTGAACATGTGGTTTTTGCACGAAAATTTACAAACTTTCACAAAGCAACGTGACGTAATTGCTAATAATTTGCGCTTTTATCGGAAGTCTTTTTACGACTTTTGTCAAATCATGGTTTATATGATTAATGCACATCAAATATAAAGACATTTGGTTTAATTATTTTATTTATAATACGCATTTTTGTTTTCAAAAATCATGAATTATTTTTTTTTCAATCAGGACACGAATCCGTGGGTAAACAAACTTAAAGGACATACTCGCATAGGCATGCCGTAAATTTGCATAAAATGCCATTTTTGACTCACATGTGTGATAAAATGAAGATAAACGGTTGTTTATGTGCACATATTTAGTTCGTCTATTGGTTTATGTTTCCATTATCGTATTCACAGATGACACTTAAGTGAAAGCATGTTTGTTGTTGCATATCGGATGATACACATGGCACACATACCTGTGGCCAGTGTGGGGAAACACCCAATGATATTATAACGTCAAATTCCTGTTGGCTAACGTAATTACCTTCATACCTGGTGACGTTGGCTATATGATGTGGTTTAACTACATGTGCTGTTGGGAAAAGGGTTAAGGAGTCGATTACTTAGGGCATTACTGTAGAATAAATTAATCATTCATTCATACAGATGGCGTATTAGTTACATGGTGTGACGCCTGTGATATGAAGAAACCAGCCAGATCTGGACATTGTCCATACTGTGAGGCTTGCATCAATGTCAGAGATCATCACTGTGTATGGTAAGCTGCCTATTGTTATATCCCCCCCTAACAAATCTACAGGATTGCATTTCACACCTAATCAAGAAGTTTATAACTGTTAAAATTGTCCTAAAATCATGATTATAAATATAATCCATTTTATGATCAAGTAATCGCTTTAAATAGATTGGGGGGTTTCCCCTAGTTACGACGACGTTTTTATGCTAAGTAGGAAATGTTATACCTTTAATGCATTAAGAGTTTTCATCCTCAGTTTAAAGGCCCACTTTATTTATAAACAACCCCCAGATCACCATTATATAAAATATATGCCATATTATATACCATTTGATAGAGGAAGCTCCAAAACATTGTATTATCAACTTATCTGGTGTAATAAACTGTGAACATGTTGTTTTTGTTGAGGTACCGACATGTTTTTTATGCTTAAGTTTCCCGAAGTCTATTATTTTCAATGGAAGGGGAATAACTGTAACACATAATTTATCTCCTCTCCAAGTTGAGCTACGGTGTAATTGACATTTCATTTAGTGGAGTTATCCCCCTTTTTTTACTCAAAAATTTTCGCAACATCCATAATTTTGTCTGCACTTGTATTCCTACATTCCTACTAATGTTTTTAAAACTTGGCACATATATTTAACTCTTTCAGTGCCAAGCCTATTTCATTGGTTCAGTGCCATAGAAAATGATAAAGTTAAGGGAGATAACTCATATATTTTCAAGGGAGATAATTCTTCCCAATTATCCACTTTTTCCTACATTTTAACATTATATTGGGAACTAAAGTGTAAGCATAGTGTTATTATCATAGTATAAGTTATCTTAATGTGTAAGATATATATATATTGTGATGTTCCAGGATGTATATTAATGACAGTAACCTTGATTCATATAGCATGGCATGTATTTCTGAAGTCGATAGCATGGCATGAATTTCAGAAGTCGATAGCCTGGCATGTATTTCAGAAGTTGATAGTATAGTCTATTTCAATGTCGTAATGACTGATGAGCTCTTACTTTTTGCATGTAATTGAATAGGCGTTGGCAGTCAACATGTTAATATGGCTACACTTTAACCCTTCCATGACTGTACAGTAATGCCCTAAGTAATCGACTCCATAAATCCTGAAAAGTTACCCATAATTCTGCTGTGGTTATGGAGTTGATTACTTAGGGCATTACTGTAGCTTCCTGATATTTTATGAAAACCCTGTACCAATGCATTCTCTTATATATGGGAGACTCACACATATAATAGAATACCCTTGCACAGGATTTCAATGCTGCACCAGTGCAGCTCTCGTCATGAAAGGGTTTTAGCCCAATTGCACTGTGGGGTATCTTCAGTTCCACTGGGAGTCCACCTCCAATTGCCGCTGCATTGGTCAAATTTGCATGTTTATGTTGACCAGGGTACCCAGGATATCGAACAAGCCTGAGTTTAGTGTGCCTGTCATTTACAGAATGAGGTCCCCAGAGGGTGAATTTATTTGACTTATGGGAGAGGAGGTACTCATAAGTGAGTCAGCACTTGTCCTCCAATCCCATTTCCTACATGTGTTATTGAAATTAGACAAATAAATATGTTTAAACTATTCACCCTCTGGGGACCTCATTCTGCTTATTCCTCATCTTCTCTGGAAAGTTTGTTTATTATCAAATTTCTTTAGAAACTTCTTCACATAGATTCTATTTCTTTTTTAGTTTAGTTTCTCTATATCCTCAAATTAGCAGACAGCACATTGCATAATTGAGGTTCCCAATGGGTGTACATCACAATATTGAATTCACCATTTGGGAACATTCTGAGTCTATGTCATAATGGGATAGCATCACTAAATTCACCCTCTGGGGACCTCAGTCTGCAAATGACAGGCAGACTAAACTCAGCCTTGATCTCAAAGCTCTAATTTGATTACTCAGAATTACCAAAATTTTGCCCAATACATGTAGACCTGAAGTCATAGTCTTACATATGTGGCCCGCCATATCAAATCCAGTCGTAATTCGGGATTTTTTTACCCTGTGCCAATGCATTCTCTTATATATGCGAGTCGACCATAGGTCGCCTCGCATATATAAGATAATGCATTGGCCTAACAATTTTTTACAATTTTAATAATTTTTTCTTGTATTCTTTAACAATTTTATAATTTCACCCATACAGAGCCCCAGTCAAACATGAGCAGACGACACTCTTCTATATGCTTCTATATATGTGTGGGGCTCCCTGCAGGGTAATGGATGTTTTTTATTTTATGTCCTAAAAATTGTAAGAAACATTTATTTAAAAAAAATGATCAAAAATTGTTAGGCCAATGCATTCTCTTATATATGCGAGGCGACCTATGGTCGACTCGCATATATAAGAGAATGCATTGGCACAGGGTAAAAAAAATCCCGACTTACGACTGGATTTGATATGGCGGGTCACATATGTCGTCTACTTCAATTCAATCACAAATCGGGGTTTAAAATTTATATTACTTATTTTGACTCAATGAAAAAAAGCAGTGGGCTATCATCATCAAATTCACCCTCTGGGGACCTCATTCTGCTTAGGCCTCATCTGGGAAATATCTGTCGTCTCAAATTAACATTGTTTTTAGTTACTTTTTCCCTTCTGTTCAGTTTCGATATTCCCTAATGTGCAGAAGATAAAATGCATAATCGAGGTGACTGATGTGTGAACATCACCGACTTTAACTGTGGATCTTCAATCTGATCATAGGTCTCTCTTAGCAGTTGAGGCCTAAGCAGAATGAGGCTATGCCGTTCTGTATACAGGTTTGTTGTGCGCTCTGCTGCCGTTATGCGTCGTCTCTACATTCACATTATCGTCATGTTACTTCTTTTCTACTAATACCATGGCGTAAAGTAGGAGTGTACATAGGAATGACGCTATGTGTGGTGTGCAGGATAACATATCTAAATTCACCCTCTGGTGACCTCTTTCTGTAAATGTTAGACACACTCTTACCTCCAGATGGAGCTATCAAATATTTCTGAATTTTGTTAAATAACATGGCCATCAGCGGCCATCTGGTATTTCATATTTAAACTAAATATATGGAGAAATGTTTTGAAATTTTATAGGCATGTTTAGGATCACCTCTAGACGGGGACTAATAAATTTGAACGATTCCTTTGTCACACCCTATAACCATAATTTCCTATCCGATTGATCTCAAACTCGAGAGTTTTACCTCCAATATTATAAAAAAAAACATTTAAAGACATATTATTATGTACTTGTTCTGGTGCATTAAACTGATCAGTTAGTATCCAGGGCAGGGAAGAATCCCGAGATAATTTGGGGACACCTGTTTCCAGCAGAGGATACATTTATTCCCATATAACTTAATAAGGCTTCTGCGCCGAACCAACGCAGATACATTTACATATACATGTATTATAAATATGACATAATATTTCTGATTTAAAAATTAAACATCCAAATAAAGGCTCTATTGCAACTGCAGATTTATGTATTTGCATAGCATTTTGTTGAATTGCCTTGGAAACTTCAGGTTGACTCAATACAATCCACAAGGAATTTGGGGACATTTTGGCTTCTCGAGTTTGGGCGCCCATACCTGTAACAGGTATCAAAACAGCCCTGGAAATTTCCCTGATCCAGGCGCTATATCAACTGAAGGAATGTAGCACTCTACTAACATTGCCGAAAAACTGAAGCAAATTGACCTTTCCACTCCATAGTAAACATCGTCTGAACTACGCCCAATTGTAAATATTTACTCCTCGATTCGGGGCGCATCTATTGGCGATAAACTAACGATAATGATTTCGCCATCGAGAGTCACTGCATTTAATTAATATATAAGAATGACGGTGTGTATTGTCAATTTGGATATAATATTTGTAAAAATTACTACTTTGAACAAAAGTATTCTCCATTTATATTTGATCACCAAAGATTCACCATACCGGAGTGTTTCACATCACTTTGAACTATGCGCATTCCATTTCGTTCCATTTCCTGTAATGTATGATATTATCCCTTCATGGTGAGCTACAGTGTCACCGACACTTTCATATTTTTTAGCTTGGCCTGCAAAAATGGTGTCAATGGGTTCGTAAAACAACTAATTAATTTTGTTTTTCTCTCTTCCTGCCCTTTCTCCAGAGTTAGGAACCTACGTCACTAATCTCTAAACTGCAGCTTCAAATGTTACGAGTGAAAGGGATTATATGCATTTTACGAACATTTGTTAAATTGGTTAGGTGTGTTTGATGTTCAAATTCGAGGCACTAGCGAGACCTATTTTTCTTGTAAATTTCACTTATAAATATGAGTTTTTAACGATTAACCCTTTGAGTGCCAGGTCCGATTTTTGTATCAACCCATATACCCTGTGCCAATGCATTCTCTTATATATGCGAGTCGACCATAGGTCGCCTCGCATATATAAGAGAATGCATTGGCTTAACATTTTTTTTTTTTTTTTTTTTTTTTTTACAATTTTTTACAATTTTAATATATTTTAATATATTCTTTAACAGACTTATTTTGTAGGTTTAGGGCCGATAATATCGGCCCCTGCCACTCAAAGGGTTAATGATTTTTTAATGTGAATTTTAACAGCTCATGTACTTAGTTTATCCCATCAAACGTTTATATATGTTTTAACCATTTTCATGACTGGAGCTTTCTGAAATTTTGAGAAAACCCTGTACCAATGCATAGGGAGCTTTGCATATACATGTATAAGAGAATACATTGGCCAAACAATATCTACCTTGACCTTGTAAGCCAGTGCATTCTCTTATATTTTCGAGGCTTCCTATGGGAGACCCGCAAATATAAGAACAGCCTAAATTATCTTGGGTCTGTCTCAATAAAACCATACAAATATGGATATCATTGGAACCGGCTCCTTGACCACATTGTGATAGTTACAGTTATGCCCTGTGCCAATGCATTCTCTTATATATGCGAGTCGACCATAGGTCGCCTCGCATATATAAGAGAATGCATTGGCCTAAAAAAAATCTTTTTTTAACACTTTTTACCATTTTTTCTTACATTCTTTAACAATTTTATAATTTTTAATGTGTTAAGCCAATGCATTCTCTTATATATGCGAGGCGACCTATGGTCGACTCGCATATATAAGAGAATGCATTGGCACAGGGCCCTTCTGTTGGGTAAAGGGTTAATGCTGCAGCTCCTGTCATGAAAGGGTTATACAAATTTTAAAACAAAACCTTTGGGCTAGAGACATAATTGGTGACAGGTTCCTGGCCCTGTATCTGTAGTAATATAAAGAGAGTCTAACAGAACAGATCACTGATTAACATGCATTGAAATAGTGTGTCTGTTATTTGCAGAATGAGGTCCGCAGAGGGTGAAATTGGTGATGCTATCGCGCACAGCATCTAGCGTTGGCAAGTTCACTCTCTGGGAACCTCATTCTGCTGAGTCCTCAACTTCTATGGGAGACCTAGGATCAGATTGAAGTTCCTCAGTTGAAGATGGTGATGTTCACCCATTAGTCACCTCGATTATACATGTTGTCTTCAGCAAATTAGGGGATATAGAAACTGAACAGAAGGGAAAAAGTAACTAATAATGTTAATTTCAGACTATAGATACTTCCTAAGCAGAATGAGGTCCCCAAATGGTGAATTTAGTGATATTAGTGATGCTAGTCTGTTATGTGGGGGTAACATCAGTAAATTCACCCTCTGGGGACCTCATTCTGCAAATGACAGACACACTATTTCAAGGCTTAGTGATTAACAGAATAATTCTTTCACCTCATCTACATGTAGGTCCCACTAGTATATGTGTGGTACATGTGGTACGTATTCTATTACAAGGATGACGGTTTTACAAACCTTTTTGATTGTTCACATTCACCCACTGTGTGTTTCTTATGTCCCTTTAAAGGTACACTTTGAATTGGGCACATATGATAAATCATGAAATCAATATCAAGAAGAATTTTAAAAAAATAGATAGATTTAGTTCCTATATTCATTTTCAATAACCCTCTAGTTCATGTAATGCATGCAATGCGATGTCACATGTTGAAATCAGTGTTATGTAAACATCAACTTTTATGTTACATTGCTGGTTCTTTGTAGACCAATGGCACTTTCAGATAATATGATTGAATCATGAAGGTGAACATTAGAAAAAGATGAAAGCATTGAAAATATTCAGAAAAGAGCAAATGTTCAACTGCGCATAGAAACCATCGACACCCGGAAATCAAACTTTTAAACCCTGTGCCAATGAATTCTCTTATATATACGAGGCGCCTCGCATATATAAGAGATTGCATTGTCCTAACAAATATTATATATTTTATATTATTTTTTATAATGTGTTAAAAAATGTAAGAAAAAATAATTTAAAAACTTGCCTTGATACACAAATCAGGTTACCTCTCCTTCTGCATGGATCGATCACAAATCATCATTGTCATTCGGGGGTTTGTTGACAGGACTGCAATAGTTGTTATTTACATGACAATGTCCTCAACATGCAAAATATCATTATTGGACAATTATTAATGAAAATCGGAACAAAAACCATCTTATGTACCAGTATTTTAGCTCAAATTGACAAATTCAACTTTGTGCTATTGCCATGGGTTGACATCTGTCGTCCGTCTGTGTGTGTTTGTGGGCGTGCATCCGTCAATAATTTCCTTTGGCACACCTTACAGGCCACATCCCTCATCCGATTGTCGCCAAACTTCATATGGAACTTCGTTGTGACGGAGTCATAATTATTTCCGAAATAAAAAAAAAAACATGGCCACCAGATGCCATTTCACATTTAAATTCTCGGCAAACCCTGCAGCCCACATTTATTGGAGAATTGGTTTGAAAATTTACAGACATATTTTATTTTAGGATCACCTCTAGATGGGAGCTATCAATTTGAATGATTTTCAATGAAAACATGGCCTCTGTATGACTAAATTGTACACCCTGCAGACTACATTCCTCATCCAATCATCATCAAACTTAATATGGATCTTCGAGGTGACCACTAAATCTGACGTATCGATTTTATCCAAATTTTGTTAAAAAACATTGTCGCCACCGGCCATCTTGGATTTTACTCTTTGCTTGACTGATTCATTCAGCACACTGTACAGGCCACATCCCTCATCTGGTTTTCAACAAACTTCTTACGGTACTTTAGGGTGACACACTAGATGGCAGGTGTAAATTGTTTCCAAAATAATAAAAAAAACATGGCTGCTAGCGGCCATAATCGATTTTACATTTGAATTCCTTGGCATACCCTGCAGCCCACAAAAACTTGGCTGCCGGCAGCCATCTTGGAATTTATTCTTTGCATCAATAAATACTTCAGCCAACATTTTTCATTCAATTTGTTAGTGTTAATCCTCATTACTGTTTTATTATACCCCCTTTAAAAAAAAAAAAAAGGGGGGTATACTGTTTTTTACCTGTCCGTCCGTCCGTTCGTGCGTCCGTCCGTCCGATGTCTGTTCATGTCATAACTTGAACAGTAGTGCTCAGATCTCAATGAAAGTTTGTATGGTTGTTCATTACTATGAGGACATTCAATAGAGGGTTACAACGTTTTGTTCGGATTTTCCATTCTAGAGTTAATCATCTTTGTTTATCTTGAAATGTTGGATTTATTGGTCTGTCTGGTGTCTGTTCATGTCATAACTTCAACAGTTGTGCTGGGATCTCAATGAAATTTGGTGTGGATGTTCACTACTATGAGGACATTAAAAAGAGGGTTCCAACGTTTTGTTCGGATTTTCCATTCTGGAGTTATTCATCTTTGTTTATCTGGAAATATTGGATTTTTGATCTGTCTGGAACAGTTGTGCTGGGATCTCAATGAAATTTGGTCTGGATGTTCACTACTATGAGGACATTAAAAAGAGGGTTCCATTGTTTTGTTCGGATTTTCCATTCTAGAGTTATACATCTTTGTTTATCTGGAAATGTTGGCTTTTTGGTCCGTCTGGTGTCTCTTCATGTCGTAACTTCAACAGTTGTGCTGGGATCTCAATGAAATTTGGTATGGATGTTCACTACTATGAGGACATTCAATAGAGGGTTCCATTGTTCTGTTCTGCATTTCCATTCTAGAGTTATTCATCTTTGTTTATCTGGAAATGTTGGTTGTTTGGTCCATCCAATTTCTGTTCAGCTCATAACTTGAACAGTAATGCTCGGATCTCAATGAAATTTTGTATGGATGTTCAACACTATGAGGACATTTAATGGCCCATTCAAATGTTTGTTTTGTTTTTATTGTTCTATAGTTACTCATCTTTGTTTATATGAAAATGCTGGTGTTGGGTCCATCTGTCTGAGTATAGCCCTCATAAGTTATAGATATGCCCACACGAGGCGGTATGCCTCAAGGGGGTATGCACCGGACGACAGTCCATCTCTTGTTGCATTTGGTGGTCCCATGTTTGAAAGTGCACTGCCATGAATGTCTTTTGTTACACGTTAAGATGTATCACCTAATCAATTAGCAGATGATCATACTATAAATTTTATTCTCATGTTGCTCCCGTTACAAAATCAAATTTGGGTATCTGAAATAGATCTCTGATTTTGAGGTAAAAAATACTTTAGCCAAATGAAATTTTGTTCGGCCCATTTTCCAAAAAAAATTGGCCTGTCACAACGTGAACCCTGCCAAGCCTGCAAATAGCGTGTCTGTCATTTGCAGAATGAGGTCCCCAAAGGGTGAATTTAGTGATGTTATCCCGCACAGCAGGCTAGCATCACCAAATTCACCCTCTGGAGACCTCATTCTGCTTAGGCCTCATCTTCTGTGAAGTATCTATTGTATCAAATTAACATTGGTTTTAGTTACTTTTTCCCTTCTGGTAAGTTTCTATATCTCCTAATTTGCAGAAGATAAAATTCATAATCGAGGTGCCCAATGGGTGAACATCACCAACGTCAACTTGGAACTTCATTCTGATCCTAGGTCTACCATAGCAGTTGATGGCCTAAGCAGAATGAGGTCCCAAGAGGGTGAATTTAGTGATGCTAGCCCACTTTGCGGGATAGCGTCACTAAATTCACCCTCTGGGGACCTCATTCTGGAAATGACAGACACGCTATTTGCAGGCTTGAACCCTGCTCAGGTTGACCTCTGATATTACTTAAAACATTTCAACTTTCCACATTCCTAATAGCCAGGTCAGGCACAACCTGAATTCAACTATTATTCAGTAATGCCCTAAATAATCGACTCCTTAACCACAGCAGAATTATGGGTAATTTTTCAGGATTTGGTTGGAAATATGGCTTGTTGCCATTCACCAGAAAGCTCTCAGTGAGAGCTTAGAGCTTTCCGATGAATGGCAACAAGCTATATTTCCGACTAAATCCTGAAAAATTGCCCATAATTCTGCTGTGGTTAAGGAGTCGGTTATTTAGGGCATTACTGTATATTCAACTATAATAGGTAAATATGAATTTTTGTGAATTCGATACAAGAGGCATAACCCAACATCTTTTTTCACAAAGTAAATAAAAACAGTGTCATGTTTAAATCGGTACCATGTTTGTTTATGTGAAGAAATATCATGTCTCGATCCGTGTGGAAAATTAGTTATGATGGTGCATGATGAGGAAGTCAACTAACATTCAATTGGTCTGAATTTTGTCATGAATTGCCGATTGAGTTACCATGGTAATGTCATTTAGAAAGGCAACCTAGTGTCATTATTAACCAAAATAGGCCAGCGCAAAAGGTTGCAGAACAAATTTTATCGGGAGACTTAAAATTTGCTGTAATGTCGCTACGAGTATAATTTGGCTGTGCACTGGGATGTGTGATCCCATAGTTTCCACAAAAAAACAGGAACATGGAGGATTTAGCACTGTCAAATTCAACTATAATAGATAAATATGACTATAATAGTTGAATTCAGGATGTGACTGACCTGATAGCTCCATTGACTAATGCATGGTATTATCCCTTCTCCAAGTTGAGCTACAGTGGCATTGACACTTTCATTTACTTATTATACCCCCTTTTTTTTTAAAAGGGGGGTATACTGTTTTGCACCTGTCCGTCTGTCCGTCCGTGCATCCGCCCGTCCGTCCGTACGTCCGTCCGATGTCTGTTCATGTCATAACTTGAACAATAGTGCTCGGATCTCAATGAAATTAGGTATGGATGTTCACTACTATGAGGACATTAAAAAGAGGGTTCCATCGTTTTGTTCGGATTTTCCATTCTAGAGTTATTCATCTTTGTTTATCTGGAAATGTTGGATTTTTGGTCCGTCTGGTGTCTGTTCATGTCATAACATGAACAGTAGTGCTCGGCTCTGAATGAAATTTGGTATGGATGTTCACTACTATGAGGGGGCATTCAATAGAGGGTTCCATCGGTTTGTTCGGATTTTCCATTCTAGAGTTATTCATCTTTGTTTATCTGGAAATGTTGGCTTTTTGGTCTGTCTGGTGTCTGTTCATGTCGTAACTTCAACAGTTGTGCTGGGATCTCAATGAAATTTGGTATGGATGTGCACTACTATGAGGACATTAAACAGAGGGTTCCATCGTTTTGTTCGGATTTTCCATTCTAGAGTTATACATCTTTGTTTATCTGGTAATGTTGGCTTTTGGTCCGTCTGGTGTCTGTTCATTTCATAACATGAACAGTTGTGCTGGGATCTCAATGAAATTTGGTATGGATGTTCACCACTGTGAGGACATTCAATAGAGGGTTCCATTGTTATACCCCCACTTTCGAAGAAAATGGGGGGTATACTGGATTGACTGCGTCTGTCCGTCCGTCCATCCATCTGTCCGTCCATCACGCTTTCTCCGTCCGTTTGTCCGTCCTTCCGTCCGTCCGACCTCATAGCTCGAACAACTATGAACCGATTTCAATAATTTTTTGTATGCAATCTCCTTAGGACGGTCTCTCCGCATGATGCTAATTGCGGTTCGGTCCGAGTTTTTTTTTTTCAAGTTACGCATCTTTTTCGACTTATTTTGACTTATTCTGTCTGACTTAATAACTTTGGCAAATATGAACCGATTTGAATAATTTTTTCTGTACAAGTTTCTTGTGACACCATATCGATATTATTAGTCCGAATTTTTCTTTAAAGTTACAAATCTTTTTGGTTGAGTTTACGGATAATGCGGGTTGAATTTGCCACGGTGGGGGTATGCTAGCACTCGAGTGCACACCTCTTGTTCTGTTTGGCTTTTCCATTCTAGAGTTATTCAAGTTTGTTTATCTGGACATGTTGGCTGTTTGGTCCATCCGATGTCTGTTCAGGTCATAACTTGAACAGTAGTGCTCAGATCTCAATGAAATTGTGTATGGATGTTCACCACTATGAGGACATTTAATGGCACATTCAACTGTTTTTTTTGTTGTTTTTTTTGTGCTATAGTTATTCATCTTCGTTTATATGAAAATGCTGATTTTTGGGTCCATCTGTCTGAGTATAGCAGTCATAAGTTATAGATATGCCCACACTAGGCGGTATGCCACTAGGGGGTATGTACCGGACGACAGTCCATCTCTTGTTGCATTAAATTTTTGTTTGCTATTTATTTAACCTATATTTTTTATTTCCATTTTGTTTACTGATTTTGCAAACTTTAAAAGATTAGATATTAGATCCCTCATCAGATTGTCACCAAACTTAATACATAGCTTTGAACTGAGAATAAAGAACTGATATAAACCTTTGGACATAGTTGAATATTAGGTCATATGTTCATAGCTAAATTATACTGAGCTGACCAGCTTCATGTATCTCTTAATACTGTACAGTAATGTCCTAAATAATTGACTCCTTAACCACAGCAGAATTATGGGTAATTTTTCAGGATTTAGTCAGAAATATGGCTTGTTGCCATTCAACGGAAAGCTTTCATTGAGAGCTTTCCGATGAATGGCAACAAGCCATATTTCCGACTAAATCCTGAAAAATTTCCCATAATTCTGCTGTGGTTAAGGAGTCGATTATTTAGGGCATTACTGTAGCTTATTTCCAGTAGATTGCTCCCTGCTTGGTGAGTGGACAAGCCTGCATACTAACATTTGTATTCATCGGACTGATTCTTCATTGTAACAGTTCTTGAAAATGGCTGCTCACATTATTTTCTACCATATTATAACTATACACTATTCTAAAAACACTATACATGTATACCATAAATGCCACTTTTTCTTTACTGCAAAATTTATGTTTAAATTTTTGTCAGTTTTCTATTGCATGATGTTATTATACCTCCCCTCTCTAGCTGAACTTACTAAGTCAGATAAGCATTTAATATATAATAGCTTTATACACCTCAGCAGAATGATGTCCCCAGTGGGTGAATTTGGTGATGCTAGCCCGCTATGTGGGGTAGCATCACTAAATTCACCCTCTGGGGACCTCATTCTGCAAATGACAGACACCCTATTTCAAGGCTTGATAGCTGGTCAATATCAACACTTTCTGCTACAGTCCTTCCTCAGTGATGATAGCCTATATTTTCTAACTTTATTTTGTTTTCTTGAAATAATCATGTATGAAATAATCATAGCTATTGCTATGGTTTGGCATCCTGTCATCTGTGTGTCTGTGCATGTGTCCGTTATCCATCAACATTTTACTTTAGCACACCCTACAGGTCACATCTCTCATCCGATTGTCACTAAACTTCATATGGATGTTCGGGGTGACCTCTAGATGGGAGGCATTGATTTTTTTTCAAAATTTGTTTTTAAAAAAACAAGGCTCTGGCAGCCATCATGGACTTAAAATTTGAATCCATCAGCCCGCATTTATTGGAGAATTGTTTTGAAAGTTTACAGGCATGTTTAGGATCACCTCTAGATGGCAGCTATCGAATTTGAAAAATTTTCGATGAAAAAACATGGCCATCGGCAGCCTTCGATTTTAATCTTTGCATGCCTAAATACTTTGGCACACCCTAAAGACCAAATCCTCATCCGATCATTACCCAACTTCATATGGATTATCATGTTGACCTCTTAATGGGGCCATCAAATTTTTCTGATTTTCGTTAAAAAACATCGCTGTCAGTGGCCATCTTGGATTTTACTCTTTGCGTGTCTAAATCCTTTGTTACACCCTACAGGCCACCTCCCTCATCTGATCATCCGAAATTCGTTAAAAAACGTAGCCGCCAGCAACCATCGGCATACTTAGCAGCCCGCATTTATATGAGAATTATTTTGAAATTTTACAGGCATGTTTAGGATCACCACTAGATGGGAGATATCAAATTTTAACAATTGTCTATGATAAACATGGCCTGGGAGCCATCATGGAAATTACTCTGCATGATTAAATCCTTTGGCACGCCCTACATATCACATCCCTGATCTGATCATCACCAACTTCATATGGATCTTTTGATTGACCAATAGATGGGAGCCATCAAATGTTTTCCTGGAAAACATGGCTGCCAGCGGCCATCTTAGATTTTACTCTTTGTGTATGACTAAATCCTTCAGCACACCCTACAGGACACCTTCCTCATCTGATCATCTTTAAACATCATATGGATCTTCGGGATGCCCACTAGATGGGAGTCATCAAATTTTCCATTTTTTTTTTGGAAAAACATGGCCACCAGGTGCCATGTTGGATTTTACTCTTCACATGACTAAATAACTTATTTGTATAGGGCAAGATTTGATGACGTCACACAACACGTGTTCCTAGCAGTGGTAGGCAGTGTCTACCAGATGTTCTTTGTTTACACTGAAGTGCGGTCAATATATGCGTGTTTAAAAAATATGTATGAACAACAAAGAAAGATAAACGGCAAAAACAAAATATGGGAATAGTTGTTATGTTAATGGGTGTTCCAATTTTTCATGTTTATATTTCTGTTTGATAAATATAACAACTTATATGTTCAGATTAAGGTAGATTGTTTATATCAAAGACATGTGTATATGATACGCGGAATAATTGTAATCGACAAATTCATGAAATACTATCATCAGAATAAAACATCTATGGAGTTGAATGACTACTTCAGCTTTTGTTTATATTTTCAATTTGATCGCTAAATGGTTGTGACAATTAAAAAACTTCCCCGAGTTCGGTGCAATTCTCAACACGACTTATATCATTTTCACTAGCGCCGATGTAAATTCTTATATATACATATATACACCTGGCTGTGTTTATTTTATTTCTCTTTCGTTTGAATGTATTTGTCTAGAAATTTATTATTTTGTACTCTCGTTTCTAAATAGCATGCATGGGGCGCAAGGATATTCACCCGATGGTAAAGATGGGCGAGGCAGTGTTTTTTCTTGTGTATGGCACAACTCAGCTAATAGAATATTTGAAACCTTTGAAACAAGTTGTTAAAAGATACGGGCTGCGTTGATGGGGGTATCCTGTTGAAATATTCACCTCCATCAAAAATCGCCATAAACAGAAAGAATAGTAAAATATAGACAGATTTTGTTCTAAAAAACAATCAGAAATATGGAATAAACAGTATGTTATTGTCAATTTCCCCCTTTGTTTTGTAAACAAAGACAAAAAACGTTACGTTTCCTGGCTTTTGTTTAGATCTGGATATGGTAAACATAAAGAGCGTTTTTTACTGTTTTCCTGATATGGAAATAATAAAGAGCGTTAATATCATTTTTTGTATGATAAACCAATATAATTGCGCTGTGTTATGTAAACAGAAACACAACTTCTGTAACACGAGCAGGCACTTGTTTACGTACACCATCGTACGTCTTGACGACGATATACTATTTACGTGCTGATTAATTATGTTTGGCATATGAACAAAACTATGTATATTTTAATATTCCTTCTGTTGATGATGATTTGAACAAATGTGAATATTTCTGCAACGTACGCCGCCCGTGCCTTTACATGGTAGAAAAAGACACACTCATGTTTCAAAAAATGTTTCTTGCACACGAATCAATAAAGAGCGTTTGCCGTTACTATGTTCAGAATTTCGTAGGAACAAAGAGCGTTTATCTCAGTTATGTTTCAAAAGAAATGGACAATATGTGACTTGGTAATACGTTTTTATCGACGTCTTATCTCGCCTTTGAAATTAAATATACGGACGTCGCATGTCCAAACGGTCCTTAACTGGTGCATATACCTAGTAAATAAAGAACATTGGGTACTAATTTCCGCTCGTATGTGAGCCATGTTCCTTGATTTTATAAATTCATATATTTTGCTCGTTACAATGTCAGTCAATCAACATCTATACCTAATGGGACAATTCACAAACTGCATGATAAGCTAACAGAGAGACCAAATTACAATTGCATTCATCGCTGCACGTGTTATTGATATAAAATGAATATGCATGGTGGACACAATTGGAACCAAATACTTGAACTTGGTGATGCATTTTATATATCGCGCGTGTGTGTGTGCGCTAGTAGTATTTTTTTTATAGCGCCCTAAAAAGTATACCCCCCCCCCCCCCCCCCCCCCCCCCCAGATTTCCCCAGACGTAAAACCAGTTATTTGGAATTTGTTGCAAATTCACATGACTAATCTAGTAAAATGTATATATTTTTATGAAGCTAAGACATAATGACACTATTTTGGGCCAAAATTGAAACTCACCATCCAAGATGGCCACCAAAATGGCCGCCGGAAGTTGTAAATATGGCATTTTTTCTCAAATATCTTCTAGATCAGTTCATGCTGTTTGGAACTGGTTGAGTAATATGACTTTATTTTGTATTTTGTATATTAACTGATCATTGGAGCAATTAAACATGCAATTATTGGGGTCCTATCCGCTTGTGATCCCTCAAAAATTCGATTTTATAGAACGCGGTATAAAATTTTACAAAAAATCACAACTGGGATTCTAGTCATATTTCAACAAGAAATGAACAGAAGGTTGCAATTAAGTGAGGCATACCATTACTTATGAATATTCCAACTCACTGGAACCAAAATTCTTACTTTGGCTCAAAATGGCTGCCAAAATGGCCGCCAAAATATGGAAAATGATAAATATTGCCCTAGGGTGCCCTGCAATCGCTTACAAGTTGTGGTTGATGTACAAAATTCGCTATTATGCCTTCTATACATTGAATACTAACATGTCTGCTGCACCATGGTTAATTGTTACTGTTGCCACCACTGACATCACCAAAAATATTGGACTTTTCTCTCAAAAACTTTACATAAATATCGGCAAAAATTAACTTTTCAGGTTTGGATCATTTTATTTTTGGATTAAAAGGTGTTTATTGTATTGGTTTATCTTGAATGTGTCACACTATGGTGTTTATAGACCAAATTGCTCAAGATGGCTTCCAAAATGGCAACCAAATTGGTAAAAAAAATTTTTTTTACATATATCATTATAATATTATATATATAACATTATTCTCTGCGTTATCCGAAAATGTACCAAATTGTGACTGACTTGGTTATTATACGTGATAGGTAATTAACTGAGAACTAAATGTTCTATTATGGTTGTCCCAGTTCCGTATGGGGCATGACAAATTCATTTTAAAGTATGGCAATTTGCGGAGAACCTCTTTTGTGATTCTGACCATATTATTGAAAGAAAATGGGCAGAACTTTGAGACGGAACTGAGATGAAACATAATATATGGCTCTTCTGGTCAATTATGATAAACCAATATCAACTGGATACAGGATTGATGCCAAGATGGTAGACATGGAGTTACTCTATGATCAGAGGTGAGGTGAATAGGTATACATGGAGTTAGTGTATGTCATGAATGATGTGAATATGTATACAATGAGTGACTATATGGTTATGCTTGTGTTGTCCATAGTGATATTTATAGGTATACAGGGAGAGGTCATGGTCAGGTGTGGGGTGTATCGGTATGCATGGAGTCACTGTATGGTGTATGGTTGTGTCTATCCCGTACGGGTGCATCCAGTGTGCCTGTATGGACATTGGTGTGGTGTATGGATATAGCTACATGGTCATCTATGTATTGATTATGTATATATGGAGTGACTGTAAGGTCATGGGTGGGATGTACATGTGTTTTCTGTATGATCATGGATGGGGTGTGTGAATAAATAGTGAGTGATGTTATGGTTACGGGTAATGTGTGGTATACATGGAATGACTGTACTGTCATGATTGAAGTCTATATGCATACCTGGAGTAAGCTGGGTGGACATTATCGTGTGGGTATATAGGAAGTGTCCTTGTAGTAATGGATGGGATGTATATGTATATATATCGTGGATGTATTATCATTGGTGGGTGTGTAGGGATTAGCTGTATGATCATGGATGGCGTGTATGATTATACAGTGCATTGCTGAATTGTCATGTGTGAGGTGTATATGCAAGTATGGATGGTATGAGTGGTCGTGTGTGCGGGATTTTGTATATCTGGAAGGACTGAATGGCCAGTGGTGAGGTGCATATGTATACCTGGAGTGAATTTATGGTCTAGGGTGAGCTTCATATGTATATATCGAGTGGTTATATGACTGTGTGTGGAATATGTATACAGGTAGTGACTGTATGGTCAATGGTGTGATGAGTAGGTATACAAGGAGTGACTGTATGATCATCAATGTAATGAATATATATGCAGGAAGTGACTAAATTGTCAGGTGTGTGAGTATACCTGGTGTTCCTGCTTGGCAACTCGTGGCGGTATGGTCATGTGTAGGTTATGCGGATATACAATCGTGTTTCTATATGGTCATGGGCGAGGTGTATGTGCATATGCTCACATGGAGTGACTATACTGACATGGCTGGGGTGTATTAGTATATCTTTCGTGGCTATTCGGCTATGGTGTGACAAATAAGGATACAGTGAGTGATATGGCCAATGGTGAGGTGAATATGTATACCATACACATTACCCCTGACCATAAAATCACTCACTATTTATCCACACACCCCATTCGTGAGCATACAGAAACACATGTACATCCCATCCATGACCTTACAGTCACTCCATATATATATAATCAATACATAGATGACCATGTAGGTACATCCATACACCACATCAATGTCCATACAGGCACACAAGGTGCACCCGTACATGATACACACAACCATACACCATGCAGTCACACCATTCATACCGATTCACCCCACACATGACCATGACCTCTCCCTGTATACCCATACATCTCACTATGGACAACACACTCATAACCATATAGTCACTCATTGTATAAATATTCACATCATTCATGACATACATTAACTCCATGTATACCTATTCACCTCACATGGAGTAACTCCCTGGCTACCATCTTGGCAACCATCCTGTATCCAGTTGATATTGGTTTATCACAATGGACCAGAAGAGCCACATATTATGGTTCATCTCAGTTCCGTCTCAAAGTTCTGCCCATTTCCTTTCAATAATATGGTCAGAATCACAAAAGAGGTTCTCCGCAAATTTACATACTTTAAAATGAATTTGTCATGCCCCATTCGGAACTGGGACAATCATAATAGAACATTTAGTTGTCAGTTAATTACCTAACACGTATAATAACCAAGTGAGTCACAATTTGCTACATTTTCGGATAACGCAGAGAATAATGTTATATATATATAATGTTATAATGATATATGTTAAAAAATAACTTTTACCAATTTGATTGCCATTTTGGAAGCCATTTTGAGCAATTTGGTCTATAAACACCGTAGTGTGACACATTTAAGATAGACCAATGCAATAAACACCTTTCAATCTAAAGATAGTTACATATTACTAGAAAAAATGATCCAAACCTGAAAGTTAATTTTTGATGTCAGTGGCGATAACAGAAACAACTAGAATGCACTCACTGGAGCTGCCTATACTTGCGCCCATCACGCATTTGGCATGTTTTGTGGTGTCTTGCTAACAACAGTTTGAACCACGGGTGCTGGCCCCTCGTTTGAGAGATCCATAGAAAAAATATGGATATCAAATTTCAATTAATCCAACGCTGAAGTATTTGTGTATACGGACAGAATATCTCTGTTATCTCCAGTTGATATATTACACTAATGGTGGTCTTAGTACGAGTTGTTTGACAATATAGACATCGCTGATATGAAGGGTGTTTTGACGATTGGTTGCCGATGATGCTATATATTATACATGTATACCAATGGGTTAAATTACTAGTTTGACTAGAATGATTACCGGCACAATTAAATAAAAGACAAGTTAGTCTTTGATTAAACGTGTATAAATGTCAAGATGCCTATTAGCGACTGATCTATACAGTCATCGGGAACATATCATCATAATGTATATTGCGTTGAGAATGAGAAATCTTGTTTTCCCAGTTAATAAATAAGGCATTTTAATAATCCATGTTTCCACATTCACATTTTCAGTGTAATTGTTTCTCAATTGAACCATGCGCTCGACTGTTTGCCCGGACATGGTTCATAAATATGAGGGTGACGACCCCCCTCCCCCTGGCATCCGGCATCCGGCTTTAAATGGACCCCGGCATCCAGAATACGCCATAACAGAGAGGCGGCATCCGGAATACTATTTGATTAAATTTATTGAAAACAGACTCGGGAACGAAGTGAATGTTGGCATGAGGTATTGGAATTAGTCTCCGTATTGACTAGTAATGATTTGATTTAGCAGCTTTACGGAAAGATTAAACTTTTTACTAAATGTATGATCTCATATCATACATATATATATACGCCCTGTCTAACTTACTCGCGGCCATATTGGATCCACCAGGTCCGGTTCCGTGGTTTTAGTGCTACAGTTCAAAGTTTTGGAGTAGCATTTCCATATTTGACATAAATGGAAGTTATGAATATTCAAAAGCTCCATATATGGAAATGCTACTCCAGAACTTTGATCTGTAGCAATAAAACAACCGTGCCTGCATGGAAGAATATCTGATACCATGGAACCGGAGCTGCATGCATGGTGGAGCTAATATGGCCGCGAGTTAATGACATGATATGGCGTGTTGGGTGGGGGTGAAAGGCATAGACCATGTTCCAAATGACAGGAGTGGTATAATATACTGAATGAGGAGAAGTTGAAGTGGCATACGTGCGGAAACCACCTATATAGCCAATCTTGGGTGACCGTTCATGGTCGTACACGGTAGTATTGAACACCAGGGACACGCAAATAGAAAACTAACATCTTTTTAATATTTAATATTTCAAATTAAAGGTACTCAATCAAAGGGTCTCCATATCATCACATTCCAACAAAAACGACAACATGTTTTGAAATGCCGCTTCAGTTATCATAATCTAATAATTGCCCAAATATATAATGAAAAGCACAATCAACTATAGTATAAAATTCCACCAAACCCTGCAAAACCTGTTATTTATCAACATTTTGTTCAACGAAATTTTGCCGGTTTGTCAAATATCTAACACAAAATGCCACTTGATTTTACCCGCAATTTGGTCAATGAAATTCTTCTCGTTGACTGTCTATTGGGCCACTCTGAGCGGTGATGGATGGGTTCCTCGACTCGAATCAAATATGTTTTACAATTAAGCATGCAGTGACTGCGTAATCTGACGTCTGCGTGGTAAGGATGGGGTCTCGACGTGATATATATGAACGTTGTGAAGTCAGTTACATAATTGTACATTGACGCACACATCAGCCGTGCTCTTTAATATGAAAGCAGTGATCACAATCGACTAGTCCACGCAATCGTGTATATATACACCTTCCCAAGAAACAACCAACACGCATTTCCTAATGAATAAACAACTCCTGGCATGTCAGGCACGAAGTCTATTGAAGCTGTCGAGCATTCCACAAATACACGGATCACATGTGAGATACTGCTTTGAGCTTACGATATATACATGTATGTTTAAAAAATACGATTTTTTCACGCCTATTTTGGAGCACAAACCACCAAGTGACTTTATTTGATAAATGAAGGTCTGTTGTTGAAAGTTTTAGGTGGGATATGTGTTCAATTCTAGCCAGGGTTGGGGCGATTACATTCCAATGTAATTGATTACGATTACAATTACTTTTGATTTACATGATTACGATTATTGATTAAATATTTTTCAAATGTAATTGATTACGATTACATTACTTTAGTAAAATGTAACTGATTACTTTGGATTACATCTGATTACAATGTTTAGTTTCCAACCATTTTGATCCCATAAGAATAACTAATGAAATAAATCAAATTAAAATATCAAATGTTATTTAATAACTATATAATACGTAAACAAGGAACGACTGAACAAATAAAACAACCAAGCAATAAGCACATAAACGTTTTTAATTAATTTGTGATGTTTTGTCATGGAGTTGTGCAGCAACATATTGAGAATAGACCATGTTTTATGTGTATTTATTTAATTTTATTAAGTATAGTTTTCATTTCGCTCGAATCCAAAATATCATCGAGTGAAATGTTAATACGCTCGTATATGCTTAGCTGCTAATTTGTATACGAAGCATTTATATAAATGACCCAAATTGCACAAGTAAGCCCAAGATAGAGTTAAAACGAACTTAATTACAAACTATATACCGGTACACGGCCTGGCTAAATCGACAAGGACTCACTTTATCGTTCATATTGCATCAATGTGAAATGACAACTGTGGACAAAATGAAATTAAAACATGTGTCCACAAGACACCATAAACAATCCCCCGATCCAAATTCAGTTGACCGCCGTCAATTTTGATGGGGTTTGTGGTGACTGTTTAATGTGTCTTGGGGGGGGGGGTAAATTACAGCACCCTTTGTTTGACCTTAATATATAAAGGAACCGAGAAATGGAATGGGTCACCTACATGAACCGCTCTGCGTGGGCGGCTGCCATGTTCGAATAAGGAATGGAAGTCACGTGGTTCGTATAAGTTTAATAAAAGCTGAAAAATGCGACTTTTTGAAAAAACAGTGGCGGCCATTTTGAAAAAAAAGTGGCGTCCATATTGAAAAAAAGTGGCGGCCATTTTGAATCAGTCAACCATTATGATTGGTTTGTTGGGGGAACAATCAGTCTTCGCAGTTCACATTGACCATTCATGTCAAATTTAATGCTTTGCGTCACAATAAAGTGAACGATTCTGTTACTACCGTTGATACATAATTACATGTATGAGAAGGCAGTGTAACTCACCAAAATTGATCATGAGTGGTGTAAATTCAACATAATTGATATTTCGTTGTTTTCACTTTGTTATTTTCACGTATCCTTCCAAATAATAGTCATCGTATTTCCCGGACAGAACCGATTAAATTGGGAGAGAACCGACTCGATCGGGAGAGAACCGATCGAGATATCACAATTCGCAGTTTTCGTCGTTGTTATTACTCGCACAATAGGATTTTCATTATGACTACGTTATTTGGGACCATAGATTATGAGGGGAATGGAAAAACGAATCGAATTATCACCTAGATGGCTCAAAAATTGCGTTTTAACTGTCAAAAACTCACGAAAATGTATAATTTGGATCCGTCACAAATCAGTCAAGAACCATCACAAATCGGCAATAGAACGACTTCCGATGTAACAGTTCCTACACAGTGGGTGACCATTTCAGTCCATAAATTTGGCCGAAATTATTTAAATTATCTAAATATGCAGGTTTTTCTTTGAAAACAATTTTGGCGATATCACGTACACGGGGGTGATCCAACTGGAACACAAACCATTTGCTAATTGTTATCTCAATACATCCAAAATAGCGTACAAAAGCCTCAATAGAGTATTTAAGACCATCAAGTGTGTTCCATCCCATCCAATTGGTTTACGAAACCACGAGACACTCGCTGGTTGGTTTGAGATATTCGATGATGGTTTTGTACACTAGTTGGGACACTCATAGGTTGGGTTGTGGGACATTTTGCATGGGATGGATTTAGACACCAGTTGTTTTAGACACTTCTGATTCTGATGGTTTGAGGTAATCGTCGTGATACATGGGACACCCATTTGGATGGTTATGAACAGTCATTAAATGGCGTGGGACACCCAGTGGATGGTTTGGGGTTCTCAATTGATGGTTTGAGACGCTCGTTGAGTTGTTTGGGATGTTTTGGAATACTCATTTGAGCGGGGTTGGACACCATTTGGATGATTTGGGACACTAGTGGGGTTGATTTGGGATACATATTGGGCGTTTCGAGACTCTAGTTGGCTGATTTGTGACACCAATCTATGAACTTTTTGTTTGGTATAGCATATTAACTAAGATGTTGGATTGAGACACTCGTTGCGTGGATTTACACTCTTTGGGTGGTTTGGGACCCTTGGTAAGTGGGATTGGACACTCATTGGATATATTTGGATAATATTTATGTTGCTTTTTACACTCATCTGATGCATATATAAATTATAGTATAGCTTTGTGCAAATAGAAGTGATTTGCTTTTCAGAAATTGTGTATTGTTGATCAGTGATTCCTGGATCACTATTCATATTATAAAAATCAGCTACGTACTCATAAGTGCAAATATAGTCATTATGGGAGGGGGCGTGGGGTCTCTGGAGGAATACGGAACCTAGAAAATCTGATTTATTTGAACATTCCTGGGGTGTAACACATTTGAGGCATCAAACCTTTCGTACGCGATTGTGTAAATAAAACCCAGCAGGCTCTCGGTTAATAGCCAGTTATGTTGGAAGGGCCACGATAGAAGGTTTATCAATCTAAACCTCCCCATTATATGAAAATGTCATAGTGTATATTTGTATCTTTCTTCTGCTCATATTACCTGAAAATCCCTCAGAATTAATATAATACACCCTTACACCAGTTTTTTTATAATTGAATGTCATTATTCCATTTAGTATAAAGAAAGGGCTAAATAATTCATCTCACATGGAGATACTTCGAATTGCGTAATGTCCATGATATACCTGGATATACAGGGTATTATGCTTATCCGTGCATGCTTGACGAGTGTTTCTATCATATGGAAATTAAGGGAGGGGAAAATGACGCTTCGTTGGTGCAGGTAATATATGCGTACATAACAAAGAACAAATCGAGTACATGAGACATTGCGATTTAATGACCGTTTCATGCATAACATCGAGATGTCGAGCTATCATGCAGGTGTTTTATGGGCTGAAACGTGGGAAACTCGATCATGAACCCCACGTATCTATTAATTGTATGATGCTGCAATACTCGCTATATCTATATTTGCGAATGTTGGAAGAACCCGTTGTAAACTTGATGAAAACTCGAACCTAACATGGGGTGCAAATAGAAATTACTGGAAGGGGTGCATTTAGAAACTATAGGTGAACACCCCTAACAGGGACCTCCAGCCACGTCCCTGCTAACTCGTGAGTTACACTGATTTAACACATCATAGCCTATACTATTAATGACATCAGAACATATATGAAACACAAACAAACATACATGCTTTCACTCTTGCGCATGCACCCACACCCTAAAGATGATCCATGTGCCGGTCTGTCCGAATTATAATTGGGATATTTTCAAGCAGAAACGGTCAAAATGTGAAGCATATCATTCGCATCTTTGACATCCCAGCTCTGGTTTGGCGACATTTCATCGCATGATCGATCTGCGGCTTTGATACCCGAAGTTATGATGGGTACCCACACTTGGACTTAGCTAGTATTTTTGCGAACCGCTCTGCAGGTTGGACAATTTTATGGTTAATTAAACATATATTTTTCTATTGATACACACATTATCCGCCATCTACGACTGATAATTATGGTTCAAACGAACCACCTAACGTCAGAATGTGTCTACTATTTATGATAAAAGCGGAAATGAGTCGGAATTTCTATTAAAGTTATCGGGTGAGAGCAAGCTGTGGTCGCTATCTCATTGAGGGGATATTCCGCTTTGCGAAGTTATGTTTTAATAGTGGATATCACCCCATTTAAAGGTACTCAATCCGAACAGAGGGTCCCCATCTCAACAGATTCCAACAACAACAATCCGATCAAAGGGTCATATATTACTATTTCTTTGGCTTTGGGGGTAAAAAATATTTGATTCGAGTCGAGGAACCCATCAAACAAAGCTCAGAGTTATTAGATATTGATTTTTGAAATTTGTTATTTGCTCGAGATGAGTACTAATAATTGCCTTCAACTGCCGTAATCTGCTCGGGATGTGTACACCAAAATCTATTCAAACAGACAAGGATGTATAACTCTAAAATCAAGTGGTAATAATAACGCAATTTTGACTGAGTTCTGGGCCAGAAAGTATTCCCGATAATGAAAAATAATAGATTTCTAAAATCGATATCTAACAAATCTGAGCTTTGATGGGTGACTTCATCGACTTGAATCAAATATTTTTGACCCCCGAAGCCATTGAAATAGTAATTGAGAGGAGTTTTATCGGATTGAGTACCTTTAAGGACAAGGAGGTCGATATAATTTTCCTCCATTTACCATCACTCTGAAGTCTGAAGTTAGCGGACGTAATTTCGTTGTGTTTTTGCTGTTTAACCATTCGGCAAACCTCGTCAGATTCCGTCATCCTTGGCCGGCCGAGGTCACAGGTCGAGGAGTTCTGAATAGCTGTTTAACGTCAAGAAAAATTATCAATGGAAGCATCCGGCATCCGATATATGTGCCGGACGTCATCCGGCGTATGGTGGTCTGGCATCTGGAATACGCCATAACAGACCCCGCATCCGGCGTACGAAAAGGGGGGTCGTCACCCTCAAATATGCACCAGGATTTTTCGGAACTGTTTTGAACTTCGAAGAAAGTTTCCAGAAATATGTTCGCACCTCACTGTCTCTGCGAAAAAAAAACTGATTCCGCACGCTTTTAGACTTGATCTCAACTCATTTCCCTAGTTTCAAGTTACATAAAATAGGATTCTAATGGGCCGTACTATTGCCCACTTTTATTTTCCATGCAGGGTATATATATAATATATTTATAATATAAAACACGAAGCTGTTGGCAGACGGATCGGTTTAGCCTGCCCGTGTAATACGAGTCTCAGCTGTCTGGACATCGACGCAATCATGTCTGGTGTTTTGCGCGCCATGTGACGTCCTGGTGTGCGTTGTGACGTCATGGCGTCGTTATCGGTTTCCAGAAAGAAATCTTTCAATATTGTTCTTTTATGAACGATTTATTACCAAAATAAAACCAGATAACAATGCAATTTAAGTATATATGTGGATTTAATTTACAATTGGTGCAACCGTTTCATATTAGCGCATGTGCATTCTTTACATTATGTACTTCCGGTATGACGTAATATATTCGCGGAAGGACAAATAAACAGACAAATAAACGGACCGAAAACATTACTTGCATCCAGTATAGACTGGCGCAAGTAATTAACCATGGTGCAGCAGACATGTTAGTATTCAATGTATAGAAGGAAGAATAGCCAATTTTTACGTCTGCCTACCAGCAGCCAACACACGTGGTCGCTGTGACGTCATTGTTTGTATACAAAATTCTCCCCTATTCTGGCATGCTGTTATATAAATTTAAAACACAAAAGCAGCAAAGTATTGTTAAGTGATTAAGAATGGACGCCGTAATAGTGGCTGCTAGTAATGGGCCTTGTTTTGATAAATAAGCATGTGTGATTTCTGGTAAATAGTTATCTAAGCTGGTGCGAACAACTACTTATATACTTATTTTTTATATTGGCCGTAGCTGTCTTTGTAATTGAATTTTTCATGATTGTGATTGTGTAGCTCTTCCTATAACAAGTGTTTTATAGTTTCCTGGGTATTTAATATGAATCAAAGATCCCTGTCACGAAACGCTTCCATCACTGAGCCCTTTCATGACCGGAGATGCACGTGCAGCATTAAAGCTCCTATGCCCGTGCATTCTCTTATATATGCGAGTCTCCCGTGGGAAGCCTTGCATATACAAGGGAGTGCACTTGCTTACAAGGTCAAGGTAAATATTATTAGGCCAATGCATTCTCTTATATATGAGAGGCTCCCTATGGGAGTCTCACATATATAAGAGAATGCATTGGCATAGGGTTTTCGCAAAATTTCCGTAAGCTCAAGTCGCTGGTGATAATTGGTTCTCACTAAACTTGCATGAGAATATGGTGCTGACATTTGCAGAATGAGGTCCCCAGAGGGTTAATTTAGTGAGCTACCCGACACAATGGTCTAGCATCACCAAATTATTCATCTAGGGACATCATTCTGCATGGCCTCATCCTCTATGGGAGACCTAGCCTCAGATTTGTTCCCAGATGTTGAAGATGGTGATGTGTGCCCATTGGGCACCTCGATTATGCATTGTGTCTTTTGTCAATTTGGGGATATAGAGAAACTAATGCCCTAATTAATCGACTCCTTTAACCACATCAGAATTATGGGTAACTTTTCAGGATTTAGTCGGAAATATGGCTTGTTGCCATTCATCGGAAAGCTCTCCCTGAGAGCTTTCCGATGAATGGCAACAAGCCATATTTCCGAAAAGTTACCCATAATTCTGCTTTGGTTAAGAGGTCGATTAATTAGAGCATTACTGTAAGTAATAAAAAGAAACTTTCTAAAGAAGTTTCTAAAGAAACTACATTGTAAATAACTTGTTAATTTGATAGTAAAGAATATTTTCAGAGTAGATGAGGCCTAAGGAGAATTAGGTCCTCAGAAGGTGAATTTAGTGATGCTAGCCTGCTGTGCGGAGTACTAAATTCAACTTCTGCGACCTCATTCTGCAAATGTCCGGCACCATATTCTGAGAAGTTATCAAATATGGCCATTGTCCAATTTGACCTAGATGTGGAGAATGCCATTTAGTGATATAAAAGGTTTATTATATGGCCTATATAAATGAAACAATTCATTAACATTGAACTTTTTTTTTATGACCGTCACTATTATAAAACCTAAACGTGTCTAATATAATGACAATTACCGATATCTCCTAAGACATAATCACATAACGTTTCTCGATATCGTACTTGGGATAAAGAATGACTCGAGAACACTACTTGTGTTATATTTTTGATTGAATTACAGTCCTAAGTCAATAATAAGTGACAATTAAAGACTGAGTATTTTCATTTTGGCTTTAGTTTGCATATTATTGCATGCCCATCATTGGTTTATTTTTGCAAAATACAGCAAACTACAAAATATCCCACTGGGAATGGGGTCCATTTTCGGCCCCTGTTGTTACATTAAGAAATATCCTGTAAGGTTAAAAAAAAAAACTTGTCAGTTTCTGATTTCTCTAGCAAAAAAACCAGGTAGGTAGGTAAGATTTTTTTTTTTTTTTATTCAAATCCATCCTGATCCATCTAAATAAAATTTTGTAGCATCTATAATGCACCATATTCTAAAAAAAAAAAAACGGATAAAAGTTGGTATTCTCAATAGCTTTATATCCAGTTGCTGAAGTTTCTGACAGAAAAATAGCTTTATATCTGACAATATACCCAAATCTTTATATAAATAATGATACCAGGTGATTATAAATTGAGTATTTAGAGTTCACCGCATCATTGCAGTGGCTATCCCATAGCAGCATGATGTGTTTATAAAGCATGAGTTTCCTGTATGTGAACAATATACAACCTGCTACCAGTATAAAAATCCCCACCCACCCATAAATACTCAATGTTTGCATCCATACTAGTGTTACACCTTTTAATGCCTACCTGTCACTCAAATTTAACTACAGAATGTTGAGAAATTCTATGAAACATTCACTTGTCATGTATGTCCAAACTCAATTAAATCCTATTAACCAACACCCAACAAACCGGCCAAAACCGGCCAAATAAAGCTTCAACAGCCTAAAATATCTTCGGTCTGTCTCAATAGAACCATACAAATATGGATATCATTGGAACCGGTTCATTGACCCCATTGTGATGGTTACAGTTATGCCCTGTGCCAATGTATTCTCTTATATATGCGAGTCGACCATAGGTCGCCTCGCATATATAAGAGAATGCATTGGCCTAAAAAAAATCTTTTTTTAACACTTTTTACCATTTTTTCTTACATTCTTTAACAATTTTATAATTTTTAATGTGTTAAGCCAATGCATTCTCTTATATATGCGAGGCGACCTATGGTCGACTCGCATATATAAGAGAATGCATTGGCACAGGGCCCTTCTGTTGGGTAAAGGGTTAACCAACACCCCTTGTTCTCTTCACTGACACATTAAATTGAGTTAATAGACGTACCATAATGGACTTTAATGTTCCCTATTTTCGAGGTAGTCCGTTCTGGCAATGTCAATTCGTTGTGGATTAACCTTGGTTTGATGTGTTTTGTGAGCATGATTTTCACAGTTAATTAGGCTAATGACTCATTTAATTAAATTAATGACTGCAACTAATAGAAAATGGAAGATGATTTTGCATATTTGGACAGGGAATTATTCCAGGTCGCACCAAAATTTCCAGGTAGGACGGGAAACCGGAAACACATAAGTTTTTTTTTTAGGCCTAATTGGTATTTCACAAGCAGTGATTTATTTTTGCGGCCATCACAGTACATTTGTTGGGGCTTCAATGACTTGAGCATCCTGATTTTTTGCAAAAAAACCTTTGCCAATATATTTTCTTATATTTGAGTCTCACATGTGGAGCCTCCCATATATAAGAGAATGCAATTGCCTAACAATATCTATGAACAGAGTTTGTTTTTTACGGAGTTAAGGCCCTTCTTCGACTTAGTATACACGCATGCTGCAATAACTCAAAAAAATTTATCTGGCTGAAACCAAATTTGGTATGTGGGTTTCTCAGCCCAAAATAAAGATAGAAGTCGAATTTGTGTTTTATGCGATTTTTTAAACGGAGTTATGGCTTATGGATTGTAGCATCCAAGCTGAAAATAGCTAATCACTATTGCCAAGGTATGGGTTAAACATTTGCCGATCGTGATTGGCCTCTCGTTATAGTGTCCTTGTATGATGGCTGGATAAATTAACAACTAAGCTCTACTCTTGGTTGATTTTATCTAGCAAGCATACAGCGATATCGAAAGTACTATCGTTTGTTTACTTCCTGGTTTGGCAGAGGGAGGCAATCTGTCGGAAGTAAGAACACAAATAAAAATCATTTTACTGGTCAGAACGTTTAATTTCCCCCTCCTCCTCCCCATCTCCTCCTATATTGTTTTGTTTCTTTGTCTGATTTCTTAGTTTCCATTGTAATGCCTCAATGTTATTGAGTGCCATTGTCCATTTTGTGTGCCTATTGTCAGCTTTAACCCTTTCAGTGCCAGGGGCCGATCTCATTGGCCCTAATTTACGGTCTGTAAAATCGGCCCTAAAAAAATAAAAAACCTTCTTCTTTTTTTTTTAGATTTAAATTTTTTTATTAAAATTGTAAAAAATAATAACAAATGATGAAAAATTGTTAGGCCAATGCATTCTCTTATATATGCGAGGCGACCTATGGTCGACTCGCATATATAAGAGAATGCATTGGCACAGGGTATATGGGTTGATACAAAAATCGGACCTGGCACTCAAAGGGTTAATGTGGGGCAGTTGTTTGCCCACAACGTGTTCATGTTTATTAGTTAAAGCCAACCTTTGATCGTATCATGTTGTTTCTTTGTTTTTATAGTATGTATGCTGGCTGGATGAACATAGACCAACATAGTTTTGTGAACATGTTAATGTTATTGCACTCGTTTGTCGTGACGTGAGGTTCTCATTTTACCATCGCGTCACAACAAACTTGTGCAATAACGTTAACCAGTTCACACACTTGTTCTATTGATTTGGCACAGGGTTTTCGCAGAATTTCAGGAAGCTTTGGTTTAACCCTTTGGAGAGTATATGCAACATCATATACATGACGTCATGAGTAAATTTAACGTCAACATAATAGCAATAATTATTAACAAGTTCGGGTCAAAAGGCCCAATAATTCGTTTTAATTTATGTGCATTTTTTGTTAACGTGTGTTATTTTAATCGATTGCACTTATACATTTGGGACACTATATTAATCAAAATAACTCATATACAAATCATTTATAAATCAGATGATTTATTGAAGTTATGTCTACATAAAATAACACTTCCTGAAACGACATATATGTCGTTCTACTCCTCAACCGATTGATGACATATATGTTGTTCTACTCGCCAAAGGGTTAAAGACACCAAATTTATGCCGTTCGAGTCAGATGGTGGTTGAGAGGGGCACCAATTGATAAATAGTATTTTTTGTTGCTGATTTCCATAAAATTTATATATAATCATCTCCATACGTGTGATTTAAAGACGCTAAATTGGTGATGGTCGAGTCAGGGATGGGGTAGGGGAGGGGCACCAACATTGATCAACAAATTTTATTTTATCATGTCTGGTCACACACTTGATGACTGACATTGCAAATATTTACAAACCTTTAACCCTTTCTATACTAAATGGATTCTCCCATTCAGTTATAAAAGTATTCAATGGATCAGTCTATTATTCATTTGGAGAGATTCATTTGGAGCAGATGACAGATAAATAAAAGTGCAGAAGGAGCCCTATGTATCGAGGGAAATCTTTATATAATAAGTTCAACAAACTTCATGTGGACCTTTATTGATCTTATTATCTAAACATTTCCTGTGGGATAACTGCTGATCAATGATGATTTAGTATACATTGTAGAAATGGTTAATCTGCAAATCTCATTCTTGGTTGAACTTCAATAAATTATTTAATTTTCTTTTCAGGCTCGACGTATGTATTGGCTCAAATAATCACAGATCATTCATCATCTCTCTGGTGTTATTTATATTCTGTGGATTCTATAGCGCTCAACTCACACTCACATCAATCTGTGCACCAGATATGTTCGACGACTGGTTCCTTTATCCAAAAGACTGTCGTTATATCTATAACGAATTTGCGTAAGTTATTGTATTGCTGAGGTCTGTTTTTCTACATTGTCAGTAAACTTCCAACCCACATATCACCCCTGGTTAATTAGTCCTGCTGAATTGCTCTGATGTTGGTGGGGGGAAATGATGCTGCTAAGACAAAGTACCATTATTTTATATAAAATTGTCATTTTGGCAGCCAATTTAAACAAGCCTTGAAATAGTTTGTCTCTCATTTGCAGAATGAGGTCCCCAGAGGGTGAATTTAGTGATGCTACCCTGCACACCGGGCTAGCATAACTAAATTCACCTTCTGGGGACCTCATTCTCCTTAGGCCTCAACTTCTGGGATATATGATCAGGAGAGCTAAAAACAATGTTAATTCGAGACTATAGATATATGATATATCTATAGTCTCGAATTAACATTGTTTTTAGCTCCCCTGAGGCGAAGTCTCCAGTGGAGCTATAGTCTTCACTCCTCATATGCTGTCCATTCGTCCGTCCATCAACAATCTTCTCCAGAATCATAAGACCAAATGGGTTCATATTTGATGTGGATATTCCCTGGGTGACTCACATTCAGATTTCGTAAAATGAGGTCACCAAGTCAGATAGTTGCGAAGCCAGGGCCATAACTCTTTCCCTCTTTAGTAATTCTTGAAATGTCTTCTTCTTAAGAACCATAAGACCGAATGGGTTCATCTTTGGTGTGGATGTTCCCTAGGTGACTCGCATTCAGATTTGTTAAAATGAGGTCACCAAGTCTAATAGTTGCAAAGCCAGGGCCATAACTCTTTCCCTCCATAGTAATTCTTAAAATGACTTCTTCTCAAGAACCATCAGGCCTATTTAGCTCATATTTGGGATGGAGAGTCCATCGGTGACTGGAGTTCAGATTTGTTAAAATGGGGCCACTGGGTCATATGTGGGGCAGAGCCAGGGACATAACTCCAAAAATGTCTGTTAGACATTCCTTCCATCCATCCGTCTGTTGGGATGTCTTTCCGTCCGCCTATCAACAATTGTTTTCTTCTCCAGATTCATATTAAAGACTGAATGGGTTTATATATTTTGGTGTGGATGTTCCCTAGGTGACTCACATTCAGATTTGTTCAAATAAGTTCACAAGTCAAATAGGTGCGAAGGCAAGGCCATAACTCTTTCCCTCCATAGTAACTCTTAACAATTTCTTCTCAAGAACCATCAGGCTATTCAGCTTATATTTGGAATGGAGGGTCGATCCTTGTGTGACTGGGGTTTGTTCAAATGGGGTCATTTTTGAGGAAAATTGATTCACTTCAACTTTTAAAATCTACCGTTTGAAATTACTAGATGGATGGATCTCATTGATAGAGATTCACATTTGTTCAAACAGAAAAGAAGAGACTGTATCTATGCTGTTGAATTCAAGTACGGTAGTGGTGTAATAATATATAGATTCCTAAGCTGACTGGGTGGGGGCATTGTTCGAGGCAATGAGGAGGGAGTGTATGGGGGAGGTGTTTGGACTGTTTTGACCCCCCCCCCCCCACTTTGTTAAAAAATGCTCAACAGTTGGGAATTTCATGCCTGATACATCAACATTAGTTGTAGATTAGATTTTCACACACAAAAATTCATGTAGGTTAGAAATGTTCTCATAGTTTGATTTGATTTTCCAACCAGTTATTTTTAGACAAACATTTAAACTGTTGGACAGAAATGGCCACAAATTTTAACTTTATGGGGGATGGATATCAGGTTGGTAATTTCCAAAAGTTAGAGAGCTTAAAGTACCAGTTGTAAAATGACAACCTAAGAGGAATGTGCAAAAGTAATTTTGTGAACATAGGACTGTGGTCTGGTTGTCTTTTTAAAAAAAGGGTAACGGGTTGGAGATTTGTCAGTGGTGTGCAATTATAAATTTCAAGTTGAAGACCCCTGCTCATCTGAGAACCTCCAGCTATGTCCATGTTTAGAACTACATGTCTTAAGTGATTTTGACAAGTACTGACTTTTGTAGTCTTTAGAGTCCCAGTCTTCTCATTCTTTACAGTCAAGTGGGCGACCCTACAGTCATTGACTGTCTTGTTAGTTATGTTTTCCCTTCTGTTCAGTTTCTATATCCCCTAACTTGTAGAAGATAAAATGCATAATTGAGGTGACTAATGGTGAACATCAACATTTTCAACTGGGGAATTTTAATCTGATCCTAAAGTATCCCATAGCAGTTGATGCCTAAGCAGAATGAGGTTCCCAGAGGGTGAATTTGGTGATGCTAGCCCATCGTGTGGGATGGATTCACTAAATTCACCCTCTGGTCTAAGGACCTCATTCTGCAAATGACAGACACACTATATCCAGACTTGAATTTAACCCTTTACCCAACAGAACGGCCCTGTGCCAATGCATTCTCTTATATATGCGAGTCGACCATAGGTCGCCTCGCATATATAAGAGAATGCATTGGCTTAACACATTAAAAATTATAAAATTGTTAAAGAATGTAAGAAAAAATGGTAAAAAAAGATTTTTTTTAGGCCAATGCATTCTCTTATATATGCGAGGCGACCTATGGTCGACTCGCATATATAAGAGAATGCATTGGCACAGGGCATAACTGTAACTATCACACTGTGGTCAATGAGCCGGTTCCAATGATATCCATATGTGTATGGTTCTATTGAGACAGACCCAAGATAATTTAGGCTGTTGAAGCTTTATTTGGCCGGTTGTGGCCGGTTTGTTGGGTAAAGGGTTAATCACTATAAACTTTCAAAAACATAAATACTTTAAAATATTTTAACCCTGAGGTTCATGAAGGGAGCTGCTTTGGTGCAGCATTAAAGATCATGTGAGGTCCCCAGAGGGTGAATTTAGTAATGCTAGCCCGCTATGTGAGATAGCATCACTAAATTCACCCTCTGGGGATCTCATTCTGCAAATGAAAGGCACACTAAAGTCAGTCTTCTATGTTTGCGAGAATCATAGCTGATTCTCATGTTTCACTTTGCGGGAATCATTTGCGAGAATAGATTCTGATTTACGTACAAATTTTGAGCCCTGCATTTAGTGAAGAAAGGGCTAAAAATATTTATATCTCATTTCAGGTTCACCATCAGTTTCGTTGCTGCAGTGTACAGTATTCTGGGGACTATATTCATGTGTTTCATTCTTTTATTTCAATGTTTTCTCATCAGCCAAAACATCACATCACAAGAACTTCACCAAGCATGGATACGTAAGAAGGTTAAATATGGAATTATAGTCATGGACAATGTCCATAACAATGGATGGTTCCGCAACTGGGCGGAGTTCTTTTTAAGCAAAAATCATCGTGCTTCGACAAAAATTCCAATTTAGGTTGTTTGCTATTTGTATGAAATATTTTTCAAATGCTTGCTTAATATTTACAACATGATATAATTATTTTGCCATGTTTAGGACTGTTCCACAGTGTATTGGGCATGTATCAGTGATATTCAGAGTTTGAGCTTTCACATATTTTATACCAGCAAGCACAAATCTGAACATATCTGAAGTCCCTTCCGGTTCTGCATCTAATGCCTAATTATAATTAGTAAATTCACTGAGGCTTTCATATGGCACATGTTAACCCTTTCTATTCAAAATGGATTCTCCCATTCAGTTATAAAAGTATACATTGGGATGGTCTATTATTCATCTGGAGGGGTGTTCAGGATGACAGACAGATAAGAAAATTTCAGAAGGGGTCCTATTAATGTTCAGATAGTAAGTTCAACAAATGCCCTATATTATGTTGTCGTGTATTGATGGTAACACGGTGTGACGTTGACCGCTTGGCGCAGCGACGAGGTTTAACATAATTATGCTCCAAGCCGTCAATGTCACACCATGTTACCGTCAGTCCACTTATATAACGTATATGTTCTGCCGACAGTCCTGGTCATTCTTAGAATCGTCCTCGCCATAATGTTGTTCAACGTAAATGACGTCATGAAAAAAGCAGGTCAGCGAGAGATGATGAAATGGTTGTCTTGGTTTCCCTTATGTTGACAGCTCGAGAAGTAAATATATTGCACGGCTCTCTGATCAATCAACGACGCAGTTTCTTACTGGATACGGAACACATTGTCGTTTGTTGAACTTATTATCTAAACATTTCCTAAGGGAAAACTACTCCTCAATGAGTATCTAAAATAGTATAGAAAGGGTTTAAAAGCAACAGATTGAAAGCGTCAAATGCAAGGATATTTTATTCTGCCCCCATGTGAGCATGATGGGTAAGACTTGAGACATATTCCAGCATGGAGTCAAGCAACGACCACAATAGTCACTGTCTGAAGTGGAAGTCTTCTGAAAGTAGGAGGAGTAATAAATCAACGCTGTAGCCTGAAATTAGATCTCTTTTGTCATGATATGATTCTAGCTGTTGAAAGTGACAATAAACCCCAATTAGGTAACTAATTAGTGCATTTTTGTAATTTGACATAGCGTGTTGTGCATTTACTCAGTGGTTCTCATCCTTTTTGACTATGCAGAATGGTGGAGATACCAGAAATCGATCAACCAGAAATCGATCAATAATGTAAAGGCTGTTGGAGTTTACATTGTTGTCACTTCAAATTCCCTTCTGAGTGAAACTATTTTATCGCCTTAAAGGTACTCAATCCGATTTGATGGTCCCCATATAATCAGATTCCAACAACAAAAACAACAACATTTTTAGAAACGCCGCTTCAGTTATGAAAATTTATTAATTGCCCAAAAATAATGCTAACCACAGACAATCAACTATAGTTTTAAATTGCCTGAAACGTGTTATTTATCAACATGTTGTTCTATGAAATTTGGCCTTATTATCAGCAGAAAGCCTCTTGATTTTAGAGTTATCCATCTTCATCCGAAATTTGGTCCGTGAACGTCGGCTCGTCGACTTCACTGGGCCATTAGTAATTCCCGATGGTGAAAAATAATAGATTTCTAAAATTGATATCTAGTAACTCTGAGCTTTTCCTCGACTCGAATCAGATATTTTTTACCCCCCGAATCCAAATAAATAGTAATTGAGGGGCGCTTAATCAGATTATACAGTAATGCTCTAAGTAATCGACTTCTTAACCACAGCATAATTATGGGTAACTTTTCAGGATTTAGTCGGAAATATGGCTTGTTGCCATTCATCGGAAAGCTCTCAGAGAGAGCTTTCTGATGAATGGCAACAAGCCATAAAGACTACATCTTTAAATGGTAGGTGTATTTACGGTGAAGTGATGCACTATGCTGGGGTGCACATCGAATAAACTGGATCAAAGCAGGTACTTTAATTAAATTTTGTATCAAAATTGCCAGCACACAACATAATTCTATCATATATAATAAATAAAATGTATTGACTCTCGTTGTTAAAATCATTCTCGTTTATTTATTGGCAATTTGTTTCGGACAAATAACAGACTCTTTGTTTACATATTTGTGTGGTTCATATGTCAGTAAGGGTACATCCATTGTTATTGATTGTTTGAAATAATAGTTTATAATATTAATAATAATAATAATGCTTATATAGCGTTTATCTCCCTAACAGAAGGGACCCGAAGCGCTTCACATTATTACCCCAGCTATTGAATAATGCTGAGTCTTATGTCTGCTGCCATTTTACAGGCACTTGCAGTAATGCCCTAAGTAAACGACCCCTTAACCACAGCAGAATTGTGGGTAACTTTTCAGGAATTAGTTGGAAATATGGCTTGTTGCCATTCATCGGAAAGCTCTCCCAAAGTTACCCATAATTCTGCTGTGGTTAAGGGGTCGATTACTTAGGGCATTGCTGTAACTAGAAAGGCTTACGCTTACCCAACAACCGGGTCCCTATTTCCCGTCTAGATACGATGAAGAGAGCAAGTAGACGTGATCTTGCCCAAGGGTCACAACTAGGCGTGAGATTTGAACAGCGTACGACCCGACAGCCACACGTCGTTAATCCCATCAAGGCACTGTTGTGTGAACACAATAGTCCACTTGCCGGCTGCAAATTCATCTATTATGTGTTGACAATGAAGACAAGTCTGACATGCTACCCACTAGACCACGGAGCTCCACAAGTTTAGTTAACCCTTTCACAATGGGAGCTTCGCTGTTGCAGCATTAAAGATCCTGTGCCAGTGCCTTCTCCTATATATGCGAGTCGCCCATAGGGAGCCTTGCATATATAAGAGAAAGCACTGGCTTACATGGTCAAGGTAAATATTGTTAGCCAATGGGAGACTCACATAT
The DNA here is from genome assembly GCA_032622095.1 of Siphonodentalium dalli. Lineage (NCBI taxonomy): Eukaryota > Metazoa > Mollusca > Scaphopoda > Gadilida > Siphonodentaliidae > Siphonodentalium > Siphonodentalium dalli. The sequence continues at coordinate 94,799,506 of CP136068.1, forward strand.
ATAAGAGAATGCATTGGCACAGGGTATTCAAAACAATTTGGGAAACTCCAGTCATAGAAGGGTTAAGGATGCATTCTTCAAATGGGTGTAGTGGCTGAGTCGTAAAATAATCAGTTTGCAGTAGTAAAATAAGCACATATTAAATATGTCTTTAAACAGTAATGAAATAGTGTGTCTGACATTTGCAGAAAGAGATTCCCAGAGGGTGAATTTAGTGATACTATCCTGCATAGCAGGCCAGCATCACCAATTTCACCCTCTGCTTAGGCCTCAACTGTTATGGGAGATCTAGGATCAGATTGAAGTTCCCCAGTTGAAGTTCACTCATTAGTCACTTTGATTATGCATTTTATCTTCTGCAAATTAGGGGACACTATATCCAGACTTGGGTATTACCACCCGCATTGATATCTCCAATACCTATACATTAAATTTTATATTATTTTTCGCCCCCCCCCCCCCCCCCCCCCACCCCCACTTGACAGTGAGTGAACTGAGTTATAATCATCACTGTAAAACTAATCGGAAGCAAGGCTTGAAATAGTGTCTGTCATTTGTATGGCGGGCTAGCATCACAAATTCACCCTCTGGGAACCTAATTCTGCTAAGGCCTGCTTTGAGACTATATATACTTCCCAGAAGATGAGGGTGAAGCAGAATGAGGTCACCAGAGGGTTAATTTAGTGCTTCTACCCCGGTTATTGTTATAATTGAATTTGAATTAATATATTGTATTGATAGTTAATGTAATGAACATTTTATCTCGACTTAACTATTCATTGGTATACTCCAGCATTTGTTGATAATTACCACCCCAGACTTTGTTGGTACAACCTTCATAACATTCTCCAAAAGGGGAACCGCAATGAGTGGTTTTATTTCAACAAACATATTGCTCATGAACATATTTCGAAGGGATATGATATTCTTTGTTGTACACAACCAGAAATATAGGACCACAATAAAAATTGTGCTTTTACAGTATATTGCGGTTGGTATGTTCAGTCAAATCTGTACCCACTGTTTAATTAACCCTTTCAGTGCCAAGTCCGATTTTTGTATCAACCCATATTTCCTTGATCATTTTTCAAATTTATTGATTATAATTATGTGATACATTGATAGAAAGAGCTCTTAGAGCGGTCGGAACCTTCAACATCAACGCAACACAGTTGTGGATTTTATCGATAGCATGCTGAACAAAGCATAGCGATCTAGCATCACTAAATTCACCCTCTGGGAACTTCAAAGAGTAGATCTCTTAGGAAATTTTCAGGTAATAAATTTAGAGCTCTTAGAGCTCTTTCCATCAATGTATCACATTATTATAATCAATAAATTTGAAAAATGATCAAGGAAATATGGGTTGATACAAAAATCGGACTTGGCACTGAAAGGGTTAATAGCAGTTCATGCAAATATCAACATTTCTTTATAGTCATGGTGTTAGAGTGTTTGCTTTAATTTGTTAAAGGATAATATTACCGGTGTAGCTTTCTCAGTCGTTATTGGCCAATCCCATTCCCCTGGTATGGTGACCCATCTGTACCAATTTGCCTGCATAAGGAACGCTCTGTATTGCTCATATTTGCATCTGAGATCAACGACATCTATCTCATGACACTCTACGGGTCAATTTATCCCTGTGTTTCAATTTTTTCAAAATTAATTATTAATGCACTTTTAAGACATCTGTTGTCAACGGGACCTATCTAATAAGATTCACTGGTTCAAATTACCCGTATGTACAAATTTTCAGCCCGTTTTTGTATAAACAATCAGTAGATAAAAGCCAATTGTGGCAGCCTTTCAAGTTTGACACTGTGTGTCACCAGTAGTCCCTCATATGATGTCAAATGAAGGAAGATTAACGATTCAGACTGAATTGGCATAACTTCAGTTATGGGCGGCCTATCACAAAAGTCTTTTCGACAACGTGCTCAGTGGATTAGCGGGCATCGATAATGACTGAGAAAAGCTACACCGATGATATCCTTTAATGCCTGCAACAAATCTCATGTTTACAAGGTCATTGAAATCATCTATTGTATGCTTGGCACATGTTTTACAAAATTGAATGATAAATATATTTTATTGAGAATAAGATTTTAGTTGTAATGACATGAATGTGTATGAAGTCTATTAGGCCACAAAATACGGTGCTGGTCATTTGCAGAATGAAGGTTCCCAGAGGGTGAATTTAGTGACGCTACCCCACACAGCGGGCTAGCATCACTAGATTCATCCTCTGGGGACCTCATTTTGCATGGCCTCATCTGCTATAGGAGAGCAAGACACAGATTTAATTTCCCAGTGGGTGAAGATGGTGATGTGCACCCATTGGGCCCCTCTATTATGCATTGTGTCGTCTGCCAATATGTGGATTTAGAGAAACTAAACTAAAAAAATTAAAATAATCTTTCTAAAGAAACTAACAAACTTTTCAATTTATTAATAAAGATACTTTTCAAAGCAGATGAAGCCTAAGCAGAATGAGGTACCCCAGATGGTGAATTTAGTGATGCGAGACCGCTGTGCAGTGTAGCGTCACTAAATTCACCCTCTTGGGACCTCATTATGCAAATGACCAGCACCATATTTTGAGGCATGGAGTCTATTTTATTGAGTATGGCTGATGGGGTCATTGTCACAAGGCTACGATCATAGTCGATTCATGGTCAGCTTTTCAAATCGGGCACAAATGTCAGCTTTTCATCTGCGGTCACCTACACTGTCAGCTTTTCATATTTTTGAGTAGATTGACACTAGTTTTCCTTATTCTAAACATGGGAAAAAGAAAACAACTACAGAATTATAGAGATTTGTTCAGTACAAGTTAATAATCGATGTTGCATATTAATTTCAGAATGCAAAAAAACTATCCCGTTGTATTAACCTTTCCCAAATTTTATTCATAGAATAATGTAAGATGCTACAATATTATCACAAATGATATTGACGTTTTAGTTGTTATCCACTGCATATCACCTGACGAAACAACAAGAAATCCTGACTACGAAAGTGAGACACATTGAGAAGCTAACTACAATTGTGAGCGGTTTGAATAGCTGATTATGAATGTGATGGGGACCTTGTGACAATGACCACATCAGCTTGAGAACGTTGAAGAATTGTGTGTGTGTGTGTGATCAGTCACTTTAAAAATAAAGACATTACCTGTGTACAGTAATGCCCTAAGTAATTGATTCTTTAACCACAGCAGAATTATGGGTAACTTTTCAGGATTTAGTCGGAAATATGGCTTGTTGCCATTCATTGGAAAGCTCTCTCATAATTCTGCTGTGGTTAAAGAGTTGATTACTTAGGACATTACTGTATCTTCATGATGTGTCTTTGTGTGATTGGATGTCCGTATCAGTTGACAACATAATAATCGTTTTTAGGTCCACACACACAAGTCTGAATTTAGTGTGTCTGTCATTTGCTGAATGAAGTCCCCAGAGGGTGAATTTAGTGGGCTAGCATCACCAATTTCACCTTCTTGGGACCTCATCTGCTAAGGGAGACATAGACTCAGATTAAAGTTCCCAAATGGTGATTATTATGATGTACACCCATTGGGAATATCTATTATGCAATGTGTCATCTGCCAATTTGGGGATATAGAGAAAGTAAACTAAAACAGAAATAGAATCTTAAGTTTCTATAGAAATTTGATCAAGAAGAAACTTTTCAGAGAAGATAAGGCCTGAGCAGAATGAGGTCCCAGAGGGGGAATTTAATGATACTAGCCCGCTGTGCGGGATAGTTACTAAATTCACCCTCTGGGGACCTCATAGTGCAAATGACAGGCACACTAAACTCAGACTTGGAACAAATGGACTTTAAACTTATGTATTAATTGAATATTAGTTTTTCTAACATACAAAATTATGTATTTCTTCCTATCAAGCTTTATATAGATTCCTGGGTATAAAATAATATATATATATATATTGAGGACACCTGTCCAGAAAAGCTATTAATATCAATTTTATTTGAATATTCCTCAATATAATTCTACCTTCTGGGACAGAAAAAGGGGTTATTTTTATAACAGATATCTCGCTGAAACATTGAGAGTGTACTCAAGTTGGAGAACTCTATCCTGTTAGCACACCTGAAATCAAGGAAAATATTATTTCAGTTGAGAGATTTCACCGTGAATTATGCTCAACTTCATCAGAAATAAACCACTCTATTATTCCTTTTAAATAGACAAATAATGTACCCAATTTCATGACTGGATATGAAATAGTGAATGTTTTGCTAGGCGATTGTTCAGATAAGTTTGACAAATGGCAAGCTTGCAGATATCAAAATTATGCGTAACCTATTTTTCATTTGCCTAGTTTGTGCTTAGGTAACCCATAGGTTAGCAGAAGTGTTAAACCAACAGTTATAATCACTACAACTCGTATTATTGACTACAGATGGGCAACTCATTGAAACTAAAAAATTTGAATGTCACATTTTAGGACTCGATTGAGAAATAATTAAGGTAAGAATCGATTATCGCGAGACCTACATAAAACTTTGGCGTGACCTGTTTTTCATTTACGGCATTTTCATTTAAGGTGAAATGAACGGTCGTTCACCTCAAATTTGCAGGCCTGAATGTCATTAGACTTCATAATAATTCAAAAATAGCCGCAAGATGTCTCACATTTAAAGGCCCATTTAATTTTCATACAGTAATGCCCGAAGTAATCGACCCCTTAACCACAGCAGAATTATGGGTAATTTTTTCAGGATTTTGTCAGAAATATGGCTTGTTGCCATTCATGAATGGCAACAAGCCATATTTCCGACTAAATCCTGAAAAGTTACCCATAATTCTGCTGTGGTTAAGGGGTCGATTACTTCGGGCATTACTGTACACCAATTTTTTTTATAGTGCCTTGATATATGGTTTTAATAACAATCTATGACATAAAATATGGGAACGTCTGTGTATCAGAAGGTACCCATAGAAAATAGCTGAAATCATAGAAACATTTTCCCCTTGGGCTAGCATCACCAACCTCACCCTCTGGGGACCTTCTTCTGCTTTGGGCCTGATCTTCTGGAAAGTATCTTTTGTCTCAAATTAACATTAGTTTCTATATCCCATAAATTGCAGAAGATAAATTGCATAATCAAGATGACTAATGGGTGAACATCACCAACTTCAATCTGATCCTAGGTCTCCCATAACAATTGAGGCCTACGCAGAATGAGGTCCCCAGAGATGAATTTGGTGATGCTAGCCCACTGTGTGGGATAGTGTCACTAAATTCACCCTCTGGGGACCTCATTCAACAAATGTCCAGCACCATATCTTGAGGCCTGATAGATAGTAACGATACTAACAACCAGTGTTTTTAAATTATCTGAACATTTCCTATGGGATAACTACTCGTCGATGATGCTTTAGTATCAAAGGGTTTGACTAGTGCAAGCACATGTTTATTATTGTTAAATATAATACGAGAGCCAATAGTGCACATTTATTTAAAAGTACTTAATCCGATTCGATGGTCCCCACATAATCAGATTCCAACAACATTTTATGCCACTTCAGTTATCAATCGATTAATTGCCCAAAAATAATGCTAACCACAGTCAACTATAGTATAAATTTCCCATAACCTGTTATTTATCAACATTTTGTTCAACGAAATTTGGCCGTCTTCTCGTTGACTTTATACCAGGCCATTAAAAAGTACTGATGGTGAAAAATAATAGATTTCAAAAATCGATATCTGATGACTCTGAGCTTTGATGGGTGGGTTCCTTGACTCAATTCAAATATCTGTTACCCCCGAAGCCAAATAAATAGTCATATGCGAGCGTTAATTCAGATTGTGCACCTTGAAAAGCGACACCCTTGGTTTAAAAAAAAAAACAATCCACAAAAATGAATCTAATCGAACTATAACCATTTCATGACGGGAGCTGTGCTGGTGCAGCATTAAAGATGTTGTGCCAGTGCATTCTCTTATACATGCGAGTCTCTCATTGGGAGCCTCACATATATAAGAGAATGCACTGGCTTAGAAGGTCAAGGTAAATATTGATAGGCCATTGTATACTCTTATATATGCAAGGCTCGCTATGAGAGACTCGCATATAAAAGAGAATGCATTGGCACAGTGTTTTTGCAAAATTTCAGGAAGCTCCAGTCGTTAAAGGGTTAAATTAACCAATGAGTCCACTAGATCACAATATACTAGCTTTCCTGTTCTGCGTTTTTATCAGGATTAAGTTTTATTTTTCCTGTGTAAGTCTGTGTAATTAGTTTGGTTTGAGTGTTTTGAACAAGGTACGTGTAACAGATTCCTCATTGTTGTATTTCGAATGTCTATAAATATATTATAGATATATATTTTTATTAAATTATGCACAAAAAAACTTGCCATTTTGTTATACTTTTGATGGCTTGAATCACCCTATTGTGACCTTGCCACTTCCTATGCTGTATTGACAGGGCTGGGGCATGTTCAGTATGTATATATATGCTGCACAAATAAATGTGAATGCATCTGATTGGTTTATTTCTGAACTTTTGACTTCAGTGGAATATGTCAATATCAGATGAGATTCAGATACCCATTTTGAGCAATTGTTGTATGTTGCAATATTGATCGTGTTGTAAAATTCAATCTTTTGCCAACAAAATGGGTATCTAACATAATTGAGGCATGCAAAGTCAAATTCCTGTATCTTAGCCCGCAAGTTATTTGAAACAGGCTCTTTATTTTACCACAGTCCACACCAAGAAGAGCTTTGCATGGGATGCTCTTTATTTTCAATGCATTTTTAGCTCAACTTTACAATTAGTCCGGGAGCTAATAGGGGTACCATTGCACCCCCCCTGGGACTTAACTTCACCCCACTCATTTTGTTCCTTATTATGTCCTTCAACTTTTAAGCAATGTTAACAAGAAAAAAAAGTGGCATTTTAGACTCCAGACAAGATGGCGTCCATCATGGCCGCCGTTTTTCGGACCAGACCCTAAGTCAGTTTTATGCAAATTATAGCGGGAAAATCTTGTAAAATGTATGCAAATGTATATATTTTCGTGAAGCTGAGACATAATGACACTTTTTTGGGCCAAAATTGAAACTCACCATCCAAGATGGCCGCCAAAATGGCCACCGGAAGTTGAAAATATAACATTTTTTCACAAATATCTTCTAGATCAATTCATGCTGTTTGGAACTGGTTGAGTAATGCAACTTTATTTTGTGTTTTATATATTAACTGATCATTGGAGCAACGAAATATGCAACTATTGGGGTCCTAACCCCTTCCGATCCCTCAAAAATTCGATTTTACAGAATGCGGTATAAAATTTCACAAAAAAATCACAATTGGGATGCTAGTCATATTTCAACAAGAAATGAACAGAACTTTGTAATGTAAGTGAGACATATCATTAACTATTAATATTCCAAATCACTGGAACCAAAATTCTTATTTTGGCTCAAAATGGCTGCCAAAATATGGAAAATGGTAAATATTACACCAGCGTGTCCTGCAATCGCTTACAAGTTGTGGTTGATGAATAAAATTGGCTATTCTGCATTCTATACATTGAATACTAACATGTCTGATGCACCATGGTTAATTGCTACTATTGTCATCCCTGACATCGTCAAAAATATTAGACTTTTTTCTCAAAAACTTGACATAAATATTGGCAAAAATTCACTTTTCAGGTTTGGACCATTTTTTCAGGTAAAATATAACTATCTTTGGATTGAAAGGTGTTTATTGTTTTGGTCTATCTTAAATGTGTCACACTACGGTGTTTATAGACTAAATTGCTCAAGATGGCTTCCAAAATGGCAACCAAATTTGTAGAATGTTAATTTTTTACATATATCCCGAACATTCTCTGCATTATCCGAAAAGGTAGCATATTGTGACTCACTTGGTTATTATACATGTTAGTTAATTAACTGACAACTACATGTTCTATTCTGGTTGTCTCAGTTCCGTATGGGCCATGAAAATTCATTTTAAAGTATGCAATTTTGCCGAGAACCTCTTTTGTGATTTTGGCCACATTTATTGAAAGGAAATGGGCAGAACTTTGATACAGAACTGAGATGGACCATAATCTTTGGCTATTCTGGTCCATTATGATAAAAAAATGTCAACAGGATACAGGATGCCAAGATCATAGCCAGGGAGTTACTCTATGATCATATGTGAGGTGAATAGGTATACAGGGAGTTATTGTATGTCATGACTGATGTGAGTAGGTATACAATGAGTGACCATATGGTTATGAGTGGGTTGTCCATAGTAAGATGCATCAAGGTATACAAGGAGAGGTCATGGTCAGGTGTGAGGTCAATCGGTATGCATGGAGTGACTCTATGGTGTATGATTGTGTATATTCAGTACGGGTGCAACCGGTGTACCTGTATGGTCATTGGTGTGGTGTATGGATATAGCTACATGGTCATCTATGTGTTGATTATGTATATATGGAGTGGCTGTAATGTCATGGGTGGTATGTGCATATGTTGTCTGTATGATCATGGATGGGGTGTGTGGGTAAATAGGGAGTGATTTTATGGTTACGGATAATGTGTACAGGTATACATGGAATGACTGTACGGTCATGATTGAATATGAATACCTGGATTAAGCTGGGTGGACATTATCGAGGATGTGGGTATATAGGGAGTGTCCGTGTGGTAATGGTGGGATGTATATTTATATATCTCGTGGATGTATTATCATTTGTGGGTGTATAAGGCTTAGTTGTATTATCATGGATGGCGTGTATGCTTATGCAGTGAATTGCTGAATTGTCATGTGTGAGGTGAAAATGCAAGTATGGAGTGTTTGAGTGGTCGTGTTTGTGGTTTTTTTGTATATGTGGAAGGGCTGAATGGCCATTAGTGAGGTTTACATGTATACCTGGAGTGAATCTATAGTCTAGGGTGGGCTGCATATGTATATCGAGTGGTTATATGACTATGTGTGTTGAATAGGTATACAAGTAGTGACTGTATGGTTAATGGTGAGATGAGTACATTTAGGTATACAAGTAGTGACTGTATGGTCACAAATGTAATGAACATCTGTACAGGGGGTGACTAAATGGTCATATGTCAGGCGTATGAGTATACCTGGTGTTCCTGTTTGGTGACTCGTGGCGGTATGGTCATGTGTAGGTTATACCAGTATACACACGTGTTGCTTTATTGTCATGGGCGAGGGATACGAGTATATAGCGAGTGGCTATTTGGCCATGGATGAGGTGCATATGCATACATGGAGTGACTATACTGACATGGCTGGGGTGTATTAGTATATCTTGAGTGGCTATTCGGCTATGGTGTGACAAATAGGGATACAGGGAGTGACATGGACAATGTTGAGGTGAATATGTATACAAGGATTCACCATGATCATGTATGAATGTTTTGAATAGGTACACACGGTGTGACTATATGGCCATAGGTCAGATGAAGGAGTATACCAGGTGACATGGGTGAGGGTATGTGTATGAAGCGAGTGGCTATATGGCCATTGGTGAGGTGCATATGTGTACCGGAATGACTTTATGGTCATTGTTGTGGTGTTGATGTAGATATTGATTGTCTATTTGACCATGCGTTTGGAGAATAGGTATACAGGGGGTGACCTTATGGCCAATGGTGAGATGAATGGGTATACAAGGAGTGACTATATGGTTATGGGTCATGTTTAGGAGTATACCCGGTGTGCCTGCATTGTGACGCATGGCTGTATGGTCATCCGTGGTCATGTGTCAGGTGTACATGTATACAGTGGGTCACTATAGTGTTATGTCTGTGGTGTTTATGTAATGACTGTGTGCTAATGGGTGGCTATCACTTTCCACGCTTAACGCCCCCATCTACATAAACATCATCAAGATGGAGAACTCTCTGACATGACCTCTCTATTGATTAACATACCCTTGAGTTATTGTGGAAAGCGATAGCTACCCATGATACACATGTACAACCCACCCATTACCCAAATCACTCCATATGTACATAAACACCACACAAATGACAACATAGTAACCCACTTTATACACGTACACCTGATCATGCAGCCATACTTGGTTATACCCGTACATACCACAAATGACGATACACAACGAGTCACCATGCATGAACACCAGGTATACACATACACCCGACACATGGCCAAAAAGTCACTCTATGTATACATATTCACTACATTCACGATCATAGTCACTCGTTGTATACATATTCACCTCACCGTGGACCATACAGCCACTACATGTATACCTATTCGCCATACACATGCCCATAGAGTCAATCCAGGTATACATATGCACAATACCAATGGTGAGCCCTTCCAGATATACCAATACCCGCGCATACGACCACTCATAAGTTCCATATTTGCCACTCATAAGTTATATACACGCCATCCATGATCATATATCTACTCCCCATACACCACCAATGATAACACATCCACAACATATATAAATATATGTCCCACCGTCACCAACAGGGGACTCCCTATATACCCACACATCATTCATGACCATACAATAACTCCCTGTATACCTATTATCCTCATCTATGATCATAGAGTAACTCCCTGGCTGCCATCTTGGCTTCCACCCTGTATCCAGTTGATAAATTTGTATCATAGTGGGCCTGAATACCCACATATCATGATGGTTCATCTCAGTTCCGTCTCAAAGTTCTGCCCATTTCCTTTCAACAATATGGCCAGAATCACAAAAGAGGTTCTCCGCAAAATTCCATACTGCAACTTTAAAATGAATTTGTCATGCCCCATACGGAACTTGGACAAATATAATAGAACGTATTTGTCAGTTAATTAACTATTACGTAAAATAACCAAGTGAGTCACAATTTGATATCTTTTTCGGATAACGGGATATGTTATTAACTTAACTTTTAACTTTTTACAAATTTGGTTGCCATTTTGGAAGCCATCTTGAGCATTTTAGTCTTTAAACACCACAATGTGACACACTTAAGATAGACCAAAACAATAAACACCTTTGATACCAAAGATAGTTGCATTTTACTTGAACAAATGGTCGAACCCTGAAAAGTGAATATTTATGTCAAGTTTGTGAGAGAAAAATCCCATATCTCTGGTGATGTCAGTGGTGACAATAGTAAAAATGATCCATGGTGCATCAGACATGTTAGTGTGCAATGTATAGAATACAGATTAGCCAATTGCATACATCAACCACAACTTGTAAGCGATTGCAGGACACCCTATGGCAATATTTACCATTTTCCATATTTTGGCGGCCATTTTCGCAGCCATTTTGAGCCAAGGTAAGATTTTTGGTTCCAGAGAGTTGGAATATTCATAGGTAATGATATGCCTCACTTACATTACAACGTTCTTTTCATTTCTTGTTGAAATATGACTAGAATCCCAATTGTGATTTTTTGTAAAATTTTGTACTGCGTTCTGTAAAATCAAATTTTTGAGGGATCAGAAGGGGCTAGGACCCCACCAGTTGCACATTTAATTGCTCCAATGATCAATTAATATACAAAACACTAAATAAAGTCATATTACTCAACCAGTTCCAAATAGCATGAATTGATCTAGAAGATATTTGTGAAAAAATGTCATATTTTCAACTTCCGGCGACCATTTTGGCGACCATCTTGGATGGTGAGTTTCAATTTTAGCCCAAAAAAGTGTCATTATGTCTTAGCTTCACGAAAATATATACATTTGTATACATTTTACAAGATTTTCCCGCTATAATTTGCATAAAACTGACCTAGGGTCTTGTCTGAAAAACGGCGGCCACGATGGACGCCATCTTGTCTGGAGTCTAAAAGGCCACTTTTTTTTCTTGTTAACATTGCTTAAAAGTTGAAGGACATAATAAGGAACAAAATGAATGGGGTGAAGTTAAGTCCCAGGGGGGGTGCAAGGGTACCCCTATTAGCTCCCGGACTAAATGTGCGCTCATGCATTGACAATTTCCCTACGTGCCTCATCTGATCTTCATATAAATTTTTCTGAATTTCTATGAAAACATGGCCGCCCTACATGCATGCATGCATCAACAATTTCCTTTGGCATGCCCTACAGGCCGCATCTCTCATCACATATTCACCAAACTTCATATGTGGCTGTAGGGTGACCTATAAATGTATTCTGCTGACCGCTTTTAGTGATTAGATCATGAATTCCAGCGTGACGGAATCACCAAATTTTACGGAATTTCACTTTTCTGTGGCCTATAAAATCTAAAATTATGACCAGTAGGGTACCGCTTAAAATAAAAAAAACATTGTACATACTATACTAAGTTGTTTGATTATATACAACTGTGTGTGTATTTAAGTATCATCTCACTCTGGGTCAAATTGTGTCCGTGACGGAATCACCAAAAAAGTGCCATCAATATGAGGGTAGGTCCGTACTATTGAAGAACCCTGCTCATTCAGCCAAGCTGACCTGGAAAAAGTTCCCAATTAGTAAAGTAGATATATTATACTTGCAGAAAAAAGCCGCATTGTCACACACTTGTGTGTATATTACTAGTTAACTTGGTTTGTTCGCCGTGACGGAATCACACAACGGGCGTGACGGAATCACCGTGCGATTTTTTTATGTATAGTTTTTTGTGTAACAAGTGCGGACATTGTCATAAAAGCATAAAACTTGGCACATGTGTATATTAGGTCCCACATATTATTTTCAGATATGGGGGCAATCACGAAAATACTTTCCATGGCAACGGTTGCTATGCGACTGTTTTTACCTTAGACACGGGTTGTTGGTAGGGGTTAAACCGTCATTTTACTAAAATATATGTGCAAAAAGGGGATACTATGGTAATTGAGGCAGATTGTGATATGGGAAATGTGACAAAAATAACATTTCCACACATGCCTCACTATTAACCTAGAATGACCCTTGAGCTGCTTGAAAATGATATTTTGGTTCATTTGACCTTATTTGGCAAAATATGAAAATATGCGTTGACTGCGCATGCGCGCATCATTGATCCTCAGTCACACACTATCTGGTGTTTAAATACAGAAGAAGCAACAACATTCCCCGACAAGAAAACCATAGTCAGAAATGGTAACGCCACCAAGATCATATTATTAGCCATAAATATAAATCATAATATAAAATATATTGGTTACATGAATGGACCGCCTCAGAATTCCGTTAAGATAAGTAATTCTTCAAATTATTACAATGAACTACGGCTTATAAATTACTGCAGGTTTCTCATTCGCCACACCAGAATGCTTCTAAATGCGGATCAAAGCTAAGAGTGCGTGGCACAGCCATTGTTCATAGACATTTTACAGATAGCGAGAATGATGCATGCTGGGAACGAAAGCATCCACAGCAAAGCCATGTGCTTACGGAGGCATGCGTTTATTATAGGGGATTTATGGTGGGCCTATAAAACTAATTATAACTTTGTTATCTGTCATAGTTTATGCGTGAAATTTTAAACATATATACCTGGACATCTACCCCTTCCAGAATGTTGAAAAACATTTTCAGTTGCTCATCGTATTTTTATAGACGAAATAGTCCGAAATTCCAGAAAATTGCGCTAACTGCTCAATGTTTTAATGTGTTACAAAACGTCTGATAAAAATAGTTCTATCGGGAATATTCACACCATTTTTTTTCAGAGAACATAGTGTAAATATAGTCCTATCGGGATATCGTAAAGGAGATTAATTAAACCACTCAGACTGCCGAAACTGACGACATTAAATTCGCTTTTTCGTGTCCCACGGAAATGAAACTTGTCTGTCCATTGATCACGTTATTTATTTGACATAGTATTTTTTTCTTCTGTTGTATTTGAACACTTGTTGCACGCGCAGGCTGCACGATCATAATAACTTCAACCGATAAGCGCCGACTGATACCCGCGCAACAGTTTGTCTCAAATAAATTGTTATCAAAACGCAGGTTTATGGCCGCGGACATAAGCCGATTAAGTGTAATGTAATTTATCCATGAACTTGACTGAAAAATTGTGATTCTATCACCATTAGCCACGAAAATGGGACCTCTAAACAGGCAAGTTTGATTTTCGGGGGACACGAACAAGCGAATTTATTGTCGGCAGTTTCGGCAGTCTGAGGGTTAATTAATCCCGAATTAAACGGAACTACTTTACGATAGTCCGATAGGACTATGTTTACTCTATGCATGTTCTCTGAAAAAATAGTGTGAATATTCCAGATAGAACTCTTTTTATCAGACGTTGTGTAACACCTTAAAACATTGAGCAGTTATAGCGCAAACCGAAATGTGTTGTCTTGCAAGATATCCCACCGCTTTAGCTAAATTTACCTTCCTACAATATCCATAAAGAGGATCATATATTATATACCCACGGTTTTAATTATAGAATATAAAATATATTGGTTTCGCGAATGACCAACTCAGAATTCCGTTAAAATAACAATAACAACCAGCACCTATAACGAACCGTTTTACTGGACTTGGCCTACTGGTCGCGTAGTTCCGACTTTTAAATAAACGGAATTTCCAACTCTATAAATAAAAGCCCCACAATGCATTCGCCCTGTCCACCACGCAATATCAAAATCTCAGCAGCTAGATACACCACAGGTGGCGTAATAAATGCTCTTTATTATTTCCATATCAGGAATACAGTAACAAACAAGACAGCAGTAAAATAAATGGGGACAAAAAGTTAGTGTAATCATGTATGAAATTTCCAACTGTTAAAATTCTTTATAACAGTTGTGACTCCCACCCCCTCAAAATACCTCCATCATTCGATCCCCGTCCCCATCATAATGGGGACAATAATTACTAGTTGGGATACCAGGCAATGGTAACCATGTATTTTAACCTTTATGTTGTAGTGTAATAATGTATGAAATTTCCAACTACATGTGCATTAACTTTTTTTTACAAAAGTTGTGAATCATACACACTCAAAATCTAACTTCCACCCCCACCCCACTACACTGTCCCTTCCACTTAAAAACATTCTGGAGATCAAGTTGGCCACAGGTGTTCAGTTATTATACCCCACGTGTCTTGGACTGTTGCCAAATTCACAGTGCTCCATTAGAGGGCCTGCTTGGACTGTTGCCAAATTCACAATGTTAACTGCAGAGAGGTTGTATGTTATTGGAGACGTTCTATGACAATAGGCTGGCCTAATTAACGAACCATGCACAGCTAAATACACACAAGCAACTTTTAATCTTCAAATAGATACAATTGTCGGCCTCCAAAATTCAATATACGTTCTTATATACAAACAAACATTGAACTCATACCATTGTTTCACTTAACCAAAATAGCGAATTTCCCCAAAAGAACGCATATAGACTGCGCATGCGCAATTATATTAAAATACCCACAATACACTTCACGAGGCTCTCAATGGGTTATAATATTTGTTTTCCAAATTTGTTTTATCTTCAACTAAAAACAAATAGTCTATCGAAATAACTTTCAAATTAATATTACACGTTTCTATAAATAAGCAAATTAGTATATATAAACAAAGCGTATTTCATTAATATTTGACTACAAAAAATACTCGGAACACAACTGTAAATAAACTAACTTGAGACTCTCAGTCACTCACACCGTCACAGTCTCAGTCTCACTATCGAGCTGACACTCAGAACAGCATCCGAAGCCGGAAATTTGGAAATTCGCCATTTTTCTTCAAACAATTTTATTCTTTACAAAATACAAATTATCGGGTTAACATAAAACCATTCAAAAATTGAAACAAACTTAAATAATAAATAAATTAAACCATAAACTCTTACCATAATTACAGAAAATAAAAGATGGCCGTTACTACAAAAAAAACAGACATGCGCACTCCAATTAAAATTACCCATAATTCAGTTCACTACACCAGGGGCTCCCAACAGGTTATACAATATTTTCAGGCTATCAGATTATTTATATTTTCGACTTTAAGTTTACAATTTGAGCCTGTCCTCACTCTATCGATACGATTTATCATAAACATATTATACACCAGTGGCGTTAACTTTACAACTTCGGCATCTACGTGATTATATCGGTACGATTCAGTAAGGTACAAACAATCTCCATAAAATACCCACAATTCAGTTCACTACATGCAGGGGCTCCCAATAGGTTATTCCCATTTATTATGGGCTCCCAATAGGTTATACAATATTTTCAGGCTATCAGATTATTTATATTTTCAACAACATATTATTACACCGGTGACTTTAAGTTTACAATTTGAGCCTGTCCTGACTCTATCGATAGGATTTATCATATTTTCATAAACGTATTATACACCGCTCGCGTTAACTTTACAATTTCGGCATCTACGTGATTATATCGGTACGATTGAGTAAGGTACAAACAATCTCCAAGAATACATTCGCCCTGTACTCCATGCGATATAAAAAAACCAAATGCTAGAAACACCACACTAGGTGGCGTAATGACATGCTAATGATGCAAATACCCATTATCGGTATCCATGGCCGCCTTTTCGTGGAATTCATGAGATCAGATTTGGTCAACAATTTGTGACGTCATGTTTGTGTTACATTCTTCATGTTATTGGGATGTAAAACGGGTGATCCAATTGGCAGTTGACCGACCAAACAGGTTTTAGTGTAACACAGATGGGCTATGTAAATATTATTCGCGATGTTTTTGTATATATAGTTTTCAAAATTTCTCAACCACGAACAGCCCGGTGTGTCATGTTCTCTTGCCGTAGCCGTTTGCATTTGTCTGGAGTTAGACTGCTAGATGTTCGAATTTATGCAATTGTTCAGGTAAAAATATCTGAATGGTCTCATACCGGGAATATATATGAACCATGGTTTATGAATATATATAGGATATTAGGCCACGGGTGGAAACGGAATTATGCAAAAACATGTATTTGGTCTGGACATCTGATTCAAGGGGGAGGGGGGTGCAAATGAAATTACGCAAAACATGTATTTGGTCTGATTCTGATTCAAGGGGGGGGGGGGGTGCAGTTGGAATTTCCAAGGTGGACTGTGGACACACCCCGAACAGATGGGCCGGTATTATATTTATTTCCCGGGCCGGATTTTTGGCCCAGTCCGCCTCTGCATATGCCGACCACATACAGTAAATAAGCAGTGCGATTTTTATCTGTCATCATAACCACAAAGATGTTCCGTTGTTGCAAGTGCGGTAGCGAAGTTAGACCACTCCAGCATGCTCTTCAGTGCTTCCTGTGGCACAATTATCACAACTATCCAATCTATCTCCTGACAACTCTTAGAGAGAGACAGAGGGGGGGGGGGGGGGAGAGAAACCAAAAGACACAAAAGAAAACCAACTTAAATAAGACATTATCCCTTGGGGCAAGCTGGCCCGGGGCGAGCTGGCCCAGGTCGACTGGGGCGAGTGGGCCCTGGGGCGAGTGGGCCCGTTTCCATTCATATGTCCTTTGTGTCTGTACTCTCACCTGCCAGATAGTGAAGAAGTGCATTTTAGGCTAAAATTAATATTAGTGAAGCTGCCAAATAATATAAACTTTAGACATGATAACCAAAACTTATTGCATGATCCAATGCTCTTATTGGAATACTGTGTTAACCCTTTCAGTGCCAGGGGCCGATCTCATCGGCCCTAATTTACTGTCTGTAAAATCGGCCCTGAACAAAATAAAAAAATTTTTTTTTTTTTTTTTTTTAGATTTTGTTTTGTTCTGTTTTTGGTTGAATTGCTTAAGCATGCTTTAGTGAATTTAAAAACAAACTGGATAAAACCTTATGGGCATGTTATAACTCAAAACTATCACCAAGTATTCATAGTAATAATGTTGATGCCCATGAAAAACGTAAGATTCCCTGGCACTAAACCTACAAAATAAGTCTGTTAAAGAATATAAGAAAAAATTATTAAAATTGTAAAAAATTATAACAAATGATGAAAAATTGTTAGGCCAATGCATTCTCTTATATATGCGAGGTGACCTATGGTCGACTCGCATATATAAGAGAATGCATTGGCACAGGGTATATGGGTTGATATAAAAATCGGACCTGCCACTCAAAGGGTTAACGCACCAAATTACTGGTGTTTCGTACATTTTTGTGCATTACCAAAAGTTTCAAAAATTAAAAATAAATAAAAGTCAAATACCGACTCATTGTTGATTGTTAACTGTGTAAAATGTAAATTTTTTAATAGCTTTGAAGGGTTACAGTTTAGTGAAGGCATGTAATTTTAGTAAAAAATAAACGAGGTTGCAGTGGCGATGCTGGCATACCCCCAAGGTGGCAAATTTGAAACAAAGATAAATAACTCTAGAATGGAAAACATGAATAAAACGATTGATTGCCATCATAGTAGTGAACATCCATACCATTGATATCCGTCAACCGGTGGTGGAGATATCTGCTCGGTCAGACAAAAAAAAACATTTCCAGATAAACAAAGATGAATAACTCTAGAATGGAAAATACGGAAAAAAAACAATTGAACACACGGTTGAATGCCCTCATAGTAGTGAACATCCATACTAAATTTCATTCAGAACCGACAACCGGTGTTTGAGATAACTTCCCGGATGGACTGACAGATGGACATACGAAAAACGGATTGTACAATATCCGGACGGACGCTGAGATGCCCCGAATCTAGTATACCCCCCATTCTTTTCGAGAGCGAGGCTATAATAAAAGTGATATTGCTATTTTGAGCAGGTGAGAGTATATTCCCGAAGTCTTTGTAACCACACATCCGTTCTCTATGTAACCACACATCAGTTATCTGTGTAACCGCACATCAGTTCTCTGTGTAACCGCACATAAGTTCTCTATGTAACAACACATAAGTTCTCTATGTAACCACACATAAGTTCTCTATGTAACAACACATCAGTTCTCTATGTAACCACACATCCGTTCTTTATGTAACCACACATCCGTTCTCTGTCATTGCTCCACTCTTTCTGGTGTGATTCATACTTATCGAGTCCATATCCTCCAAACAGGCCTCAAAATATGGTGCTGGTCATTTGTAGAATGAGGTCCACAGAGGGTGAATTTAGTGACGCTATCCCCACAGCAGGCTGGCATCACCAAATTCATCATCTGCGGACCTCATTATGTACATGTATGGCCTCTTCTGTTATTGGAGACCTAGACACAGATTTAAGTTCCCAGACTGTCCCAGATGGTAATAATGGTGATATGCACCCATTGGGCACCTCGATTATGCATTGTTCCATCTGCCAATTATAAAGATACTTTCCAGAGAAGATGAGGTCTAAGCAGAATGAGGTCCCCAGAGGATGAATTTAGTGATGCGAGTCCACTGAACAGGGTAGCGTCAGTAAATTCACCCTCTAGGGACCTCATTCTGCAAATATCCAGAACCATATTTTGATGCGTATCTCCAAATGGATGAATCAGTAAACCCACACTGTCATTCATAGGTTTTTATTGTGTCTGTATATTCCCCATCAGGTGAATCAAACACTTTCACAGGTGGTGTATTAACAGGTCCTTTAAACGAGTATTTCTCTAAACTAGGATCTGGCTGAAACAAAAAATAAATTTGCATATTATCAATTCAATTCTTTTTTCTCTGAGTTAATTACAACATGGGTATTAGATGTCCCCATGACAAGACTTGAAATATTTTGGCACAAAGTATGGCCAAATTAAGCTTTCCTTTGGTCGATGGCCGATTTGCCCATTAACCCGTTCTATACTAAATGGATTTTCCCACTCAGTTATATAAGTATACATTGGAATGGTCTAATATTCAGCTGGAGGGGTAACAAATACAGAAGGAGTCCTAGTTATTGGAGGGACATGTTCAATAAGTTTAACTGGAGGTGGGCATATACCAGGTGGGACTAAGGTATACCCCCAATACTACTAGGATGGACCTGTACCAGGTGGGACTAAGGTATATCCACCATACAACTAGAGATGGGCCTGTACCAGGTGGGACTAAGGTATACCCCCAATACTACTAGGATGGACCTGTACCAGGTGGGACTAAGGTATACCCCCAATACTACTAGGATGGACCTGTACCAGGTGGGACTAAGGTATACCCCCAATACTACTAGGATGGACCTGTACCAGGTGGGACTAAGGTATACCCCCAATACTACTAGAGATGGGCCTGTACCAGGTGGGACTAAGGTATACCCCCAATACTACTAGAGATGGGCCTGTACCAGGTGGTACTAAGGTATATCCCCCATACAACTAGAGATGGGCCTGTACCAGGTGGGACTAAGGTATACCCCCAATACTACTAGATATGGGCCTGTACCAGGTGGGACTAAGGTATACCCCCAATACTACTAGAGATGGACCTGTACCAGGTGGGACTAAGGTATACCCCCAATACTACTAGGATGGACCTGTACCAGGTGGGACTAAGGTATACCCCCCATACAACTAGAGATGGACCTGTATCAGGTGGGACTAAGGTATACCCCCAATACTACTAGGATGGACCTGTACCAGGTGGGACTAAGGTATACCCCCAATACAACTAGATATGGGCCTGTACCAGGTGGGACTAAGGTATATCCCACATACAACTAGAGATCGACCTGTACCAGGTGGGACTAATGTATACTCCCAATACTACTAGGATGGACCTGTACCAGGTGGGACTAAGGTATACCCCCAATACTACTAGGATGGACCTGTACCAGGTGGGACTAAGGTATACCCCCCATACAACTAGAGATGGACCTGTATCAGGTGGGACTAAGGTATACCCCCAATACTACTAGGATGGACCTGTACCAGGTGGGACTAAGGTATACCCCCAATACAACTAGAGATCGACCTGTACCAGGTTGGACTAAGGTATACCCCCAATACTACTAGATATGGGCCTGTACCAGGTGGGACTAAGGTATACCCCCAATACTACTAGAGATGGACCTGTACCAGGTGGGACTAAGGTATACCCCCAATACTACTAGGATGGACCTGTACCAGGTGGGACTAAGGTATACCCCCCATACAACTAGAGATGGACCTGTATCAGGTGGGACTAAGGTATACCCCCAATACTACTAGGATGGACCTGTACCAGGTGGGACTAAGGTATACCCCCCATACAACTAGAGATGGACCTGTATCAGGTGGGACTAAGGTATACCCCCAATACAACTAGATATGGGCCTGTACCAGGTGGGACTAAGGTATACCCCCAATACTACTAGATATGGGCCTGTACCAGGTGGGACTAAGGTATACCCCCAATACTACTAGAGATGGACCTGTACCAGGTGGGACTAAGGTATACCCCCAATACTACTAGGATGGACCTGTACCAGGTGGGACTAAGGTATACCCCCCATACAACTAGAGATGGACCTGTATCAGGTGGGACTAAGGTATACCCCCAATACTACTAGGATGGACCTGTACCAGGTGGGACTAAGGTATACCCCCAATACAACTAGATATGGGCCTGTACCAGGTGGGACTAAGGTATATCCCACATACAACTAGAGATCGACCTGTACCAGGTGGGACTAATGTATACTCCCAATACTACTAGGATGGACCTGTACCAGGTGGGACTAAGGTATACCCCCAATACAACTAGATATGGGCCTGTACCAGGTGAGACTAAGGTATACCCCCAATACAACTAGATATGGGCCTGTACCAGGTGAGACTAAGGTATACCCCCAATACAACTAGATATGGGCCTGTACCAGGTGGGACTAAGGTATACCCCCAATACAACTAGAGATGGGCCTGTACCAGGTGGGACTAAGATATACCATCCATACAACTAGAGGTGGGCCTGCACCAGGTGGGACTAAGGAACACTCCCCCATATTCAACATGTTATTCCAATCAAGTAGCCATTACCGTAATGGGCACTGAAATTATGTCAACAAGTAAAATATTATTGTGAAAAAGACTAATTTCCAAATTGCAGATGGGGTCAGCTTCTCATATTTTTTAATCTTTATACAAGATTTCTGTTTTAAAACAATTGACTGGAAAATATAGGAATAAAAGCTTGGACAAAATTATTCATTTTTTGAAAATTTTCTAAGTCTAAAAATGGGGATAACTCATTGGTAGCCTGTAGGGTATGGCGAAGGATTTAGTCATGCAAACAGTAAATTCCAAGATGGCCACTTGTGGCCATGTTTTTCAACTAAATTCAGAAACATTTAGTGGTAAGTCAGAAGATCCATAGGAAGTTTTGTGACGATCAGATGAGGGAATAAATATATAAAGTCAGATTCGGCTCCCATACATCGCAATGGTAGAAACTCCACACATGTGTAGGTGTGGTACTTTGGCAACTTATGGCGTACTATACACAAATTTATCTGGAAATGTATATGCTTGGTGTGTCAAAACATCGAAAAACAAAACTATTGAACTGTTGGGCATATATTCCCACAATCTACAAACATAAAAACTTCACCAAAATTTCGAAATCTCTATAATATATTCTCACAAGAGATACAACCTATACCTGGAAGTATTTCCACATCACAGTGGCTGATTATGAAATGTAAACACCATGACAAGCAAATCACGTCATTAATCACCAACTCCAATAGAGTAGGGATATCAATTTCCCATCATTAAAGTTACAGAGGGCACAATGCCCACCCCATGCTGATTCTGGCATGCAACTGTCTGAACAAGATTAAAACAGTTCCTTCCAGACCACATGTGCTCTGGGTATATAGCATATAGGAAAACTGATATACTTCACACTCAATGTGTCAGCCCTAGTAAAGCGCTGGTGTAAAGACAGGTCAAGCCATTCTAGGTTGCATATATTTGCAAATACATAACAATTTCTACATCTAAAATTCAACAAATGGGAATAAACTATGCTGGTTTAAACTATGACTGTCACATTACTAACTCATTTGACTCAAAGTGCAAAACTTGGGTGTGATACGACCGACTGCTCTAATGAAATAAGCAGCACGATGGAATCTATAAATTCCGAGCTCAGAATACTCATTAAAGTGGCATATCATATGCCGAATTATAAAATTGGCACATATCGTGCATGCCCAAAATTATTGGGTGCTTCTGGCCTAGAAAAATCAGGCCAACTACATTTAAAATAGGCATACTATGCCGATCTAAATTATCACGCGTTTCCATATTGGTAGCCATCTTAGCATTTTGAATCCTGATTGGCTACTCATACCCACAAAAAAACATTGATTTCAATCAATGATGTGTATTGGTGCCGAATTGGCGTTTTGTCGAGTGGGTTTTCGTGAATAACTACATATTTGCCATTTTCATTATTATTGGCGACCATGTTGGACGCCATCTTGAATTCTGTATTTTCCCCAAAGCGGATTTTAGCGGATTTTGGATATGTTATACACGAGGTTCTCCCGCATCGAATGACAACAAAACCGCTTCTTTACCAATTCCTTCTGTGTCTAACCCTCTGACGACCATTCTAAATATCTGCAATTTTCCATATTTTGACCGCCATTTTGGCATCCATTTTAAGACAAAGCGCCAATTTGGGTTTCATTGAATTGGAGTATTTATAGATAATGGTATGCCCAACTTACATTGTACAGTTCTGTCCCTTTCTTGTTGATATATGACTGAAATCCCAATGGCGATTTTTGTGGAATTTTATACCGCGTTCTGTAAAATCAAATTTTTTGAGGGTGTAGATGAGTCTGGGACCCAATTTATGGTATCTTTCATTGCTCCAATGCTGAATTAACATGAATATGACAAATCAATGCCGCCAGTCTGAACCATTGTCAAACAACAGGAATTGATCTTTAAGATATTAGGCAAAAATTTCAAATTTTCGAGTTTAGGCCGCCATTTTGGCAGCCATCTGGGGCGAGGGGTTCCATGTTTTCTATAGATATGTGGCATAATACTTTACCTTCGCAAAAATGTTTACATTTGTATAAATGTGGCAACATTTGTTCTCATTATGTCGAATTAATCTCAGTCAGGATCTCTTTTGACTAAATGCGGCCATGTTGGACGCCATCTTGGATCCTGGATTTTGCCCAAAGCGGATTTTAGCGGATTTTGGATATGTTGTAGCAGAGATTCTCCCGCGTTGAATGACACCGAGATCGCTTCTTTACCAATTTCTTCTGGGTCAACCCCTTTTTTTGCGTACCACGACCACACTACTCTGGTCGTTCTTCGAAAACAGTGGGATTTTTCCTACCTACATTCGCGTATTCCCAAGTTCCAGAAGAGGAACACAGTCAGCGCGTGTAAATATATATGCAGATGACATCAAACCTCTTCACCAGGATGGCTTTTGGCCCAGAAACATCATCGCGAGACCGTGGCGATCTGACCCACCAGCGCGCAACCATGATGGAAACACAGAACATGGAGCTTAGTGTTATGACATGTAATTGTACAGGATTTGTGACTTCTCAGCTTTATCTCTGTAACATTTTGCAAACATTTAAGTATGATGTTATTGGAATATCGGAGCATTGGCTCAACGAAGGAAATATACCCGCCCTCACGGACATTCATTCTCTTTACACATGCAGCTGTGGTAAAACCAGGAAGGACCATCACAACATGTAAAGGCGCAACACTTACAAAGGGTGGCGTAGCCTTAATTGTTAAAAACTATATGCTCAGGAAATGCATTGCGCTAGATATCCCCCACGACTGGTGTGTTGGAATCCAATTCATAATTTCGCCGTCAAAAAAACTCAGTATCGTGCAAGTGTATATGCCTAGTACTAATCACCGTGACGATGAATTCCTAAAATGTTTGGATTCTCTCATTGACCAGTACTATCTTCTGAAGCAGAATGGTCCTGCCATCCTCATTAGCTTTCAAGAAAACATTCTTCCCGAGCACGATTAATGTCTGGAATGTCTTGTCAGACGAAATAAAAGGTAAAACATATGACACTTTTAAATCTACAATTGTCCCAAAGACCAAGATTCCGTTACACGTTCATCTCGGCGACCGTAAGATTAATATCATACATTGTCGAATCAGGAACAATTGTAGCGACCTGAATTATGATAAACTTACTAACCACATCGCTGATAACGCCATGTGCGCCTGTGGAAACCCTGTTGAAGATGCCGAACACTTTTTTATGCATTGCCCCTTTTATATTCATCATCGCACGGATTTGGTACAAACGTTAAGATCATTTGGTGTATTATCATATGAAGTTCTTATCAAAGGAGATATTACCCTAACACATAATGAGAACAATTAATTATAGAAGCAGCTCTGACATTTATCAAATTGTCTGGCAGGTTTGCAACTTGTTCCGAATGACCTCACGTTAATCCACTAATACGATTGACCGGCCCCTTGCCATGTCCCCACACACCGCGCCTATTACCGTAACACAATCGACCCCCCTATATAGTTGTTCTCGAAGCGTGAGAACATCCAATTTCTATTAATAACCCTCCTATAGTCAAGCCCCATTCAAATATTCCCTAATATGTATAAAAACCCTGCCATCGTCATGCCCGTCATACCAAACCTATTTATAAATATTACTCTGTTTACATATGTTTGAATTTATATTTGATGTAGGGAGCGGAGGTCCAGCTAAGTTTCCAGAACTTGTCCTCCAATCCCTAATAATAATGTATTAATATATCCATTATACATGACAATAAATATGTTTAAATCAAATCCTCATGGGAGACTTCAATGTCCACCTTGGAGACGCTCGTGGCGATAACATTCCAGTTGGACACAAATTACGACTCACAGCTATGGAAAGGTTTATAGAGAGCGCACGAATGTGGTCTACCTCTTGTTCCTCGCTGTGCTCCGGTCCACGATTCACGTTCTTCTCGTATGCATCTGTAGCCAAACCTACTACAATTGACCACATTCTGGTCCCGGAAGATATCGAATATTGCTTCATAGAGTGTGCTATTGTGGATGATGTTCCGACCAACGTGTCTAACCATTTGCCTGTGACGTGTGTTTTTTCGATTGAAGTCAATCTAGACAACCAGAACCTTGGCTATAACAGAACAGTTTATAGATGGAAACAAGCGGATATTCCGTACTACCAGACAATTCTTACACACAAATGTTTGGAACTATCGACACTCCCGACTGCCGACATTGCTGACATTGATTCTCTGTATGACATGATCGTGTTATCACTTCTCGGTGCTTCGGATTGTGCTGTTGGTGAACGCAAATTCTGCAAACACACGAAACCGTACTGGAATTCCGACTTGTCCAATCTACACCAGGGAGTGAAAATAGCTTGAAACTTGTGGATAGCTTCCGACAGGCGGCACTCAACGCTTTCAGCGGAGTACGTTTCATATAGAGATGCAAAACGACGTTTTCGCAGAGCGTTGCGTATATCCGTTCGTAATCAAGAGCAAAAATTTCTACATGCTGTCGAGATAGCTGCAAACGAAGACATTGCTAAATTTTGGAAGATGACTCAACATAAACCTCGCACGCAAACGGTCGCCCACAGCATGGTATTCGACGCAGGGGTCTGCCAATACCCTGAAGAAATTCTATCGGGCTGGAGAAATTATTTTGAAAATCTGTACACACCCGGAATACACCATGACGTTGACTTTGAACAAACTGTCAACAACACTCTCAAATCGATTATGGACAGCTCTCACGGGTCATATTCTTCCACAATATTCTGTGAACATATTAACCTTTCTGAAATCGTTGCCTGTATAAAGACACTGAAGCGAAACAAAGCTACAGGAATGGATTCAATTGCTAACGAACATTTGCTGCTTGCTCCTGAATCATTTATATGTGTTATCTGTACGCTATACAACTCAATTCTAGACCCAGAATGGATCCCAATGAAGATGAAATCAGGAATCATCGTGCCTCTCTACAAAGGGGAACCAAAACCTAAGAATAATCCAGACAGTTACCGAGCCATAACACTTCTCTAAACCATCTACAAACTCTTCGAATCAGTTCTTCTAGCAAGATTTCTCAAAAACTCTAAACTAGTCAATTTTCCACACGCTTTACAATTTGGGTTTCAAAAGAACGTAGGTTGTAATATGACTTCTTTTGTTGTCCAAGAGTCCATAACCTATGCACACGACAACGGATCGAAAGCCTACGTTTGCTTCCTTGACTCGGCCAAAGCTTTTGATCGAGTGTGGCATAACGGACTTCTCACAAAGCTGTTCGACATTGGTTTCACAGGAAAAATTCTGCGGATCGTTCAAAACATGCACTATGATTGCACCAGCTGTGTCTATCACAATGGACAGTTATCAAATTCTCTGCAAATTCGTCAAGGAACAAGGCAGGGGGCTGTGACATCCCATTTCTTTTACCTGGTATTCATCAATGAATTACTTATCAAATTGGAACAATCAAACCAGGGCTTACACATCGGTGGTGTAAACTGCACATCTCCTACCACTGCTGATGATATATGCGTCATATCTCTCCACAAGTCCGGACTCGATCGACTTCTGGATATATGTTACCACTACAGCACACAATGGCGTTTCCAGTTTTCCATTACGAAAAGTGCAGTTGTCGTCTTCAACGAATCTAAACGTCAACAGCGAGTGTGGTTTATCGGAGACGAAGCTATCCAGGAATCAACGAGCTGTCGTCATCTCGGAATTGAGCAAAGTAAATCCAAAGACAACACTAACCGAGCAGCAAACGCTTCTAACGTTGGCTCAGAACTTATCTGCGACTCTCGTGACAACATTGTCCTTGTAATTGAGAGAGCGTTTCTAACCTGTGTAAAGCACATGCAAGGCCTACCATCAAGAGCTAGCACCTGTCTTTCTCTCAGTCTCCTGTGTATTTTACCTATAAAGCATCAGATCCACGTGCGGAAACTTCTCTTTTTCTGCGACCTTATTCATCTTCCACCGTCACGCGATACCCCATTACGTATATTTCTCAATAAATTCTACCTTAGCAACTTGTTTCACGTTGATACGTCTGGATTTGTCAGAGACATTTGTGAAATTCTGAAGGAGTATAACCTCTCCTCTTACCTAGATAACTTTGTGCAGTCTGGATTCTTCCCAACTAAAACTGTTTGGAAACAGTTGGTAAAATCGGTTGTGAGATCTGTGTTCAGCGAATCCTGGAAAACAACGGTACTATCAGACGATTGTCTCGCACCTTGCAGGGATGTGCATAACAACCCGTTGTCAGTTTGGTCTATCTGGCGGCTGCTTGCCGACAATGCTGACAAAAAGTACAGCCTGAAACACCTCGTCAAGCTCCTCAACAGGACTATCTACGACAACGACATGAACTGTGATATTTGTGGCCGTTGTTTCCAAAACGAAATTGAACACATCACCAACTCATGTAACTCAGATTCCATGCAAAGGTTGCGTTATGTCTATTGGTGTGACATAATCAACCAGTTTGACCTACATGTGTTCGCCTTCTTAGACGGTCTAGAATTCCACAAACTTAACGCGATTCTTCTCGGCAACATTGGCACGTGTCTTCCTTTCGACAATGACACATGGGCACAGCTAATTATATTATCTTCCACGTTTTTGAACTATGGCTCACAACTCATACGTATGCGCAAATGACTGGTCATGGACAAACACACTCGCTACACGACGGATCATGCAGCTGAACGTAAAAATGTGCACCTTACTCAGAACATATTTTAAATATATATATATTCCCGCAACACTCATTGATTGACCAACTATGCACTCCCGAGCATTCAAACAAAAGATTAGTCTACTTATAAGCGTTACCGATATACGCTTTCACACCAAGTTTTCTTACAACAAGCAAATGCAGGGACGTATCGACATAAAATGCGGGGAGGCGACACATCATACCAAATATTTAAATGTTGATAATCCAAATCAGTTTGTAATGCCGAGTACGCCATACTAGAACTTAAGTGGTTGATTACATTGAATTTCATTAAATGTTAAGAATTTGAAAGTCAAAATGCGGAAATTGAAGATCGTTTTACACAGGCAACGACTACTATATATTTACAGTAAATAAACCTCATTCGATAACTTACGTTGGTCAAGAACTGCTTGTAAATCCAACTTCGAATGGAATAAATAAATCCGATAAGCAGCAATGCGAAAACGGCTCCTCGAAAGAATTTCTAATATTTTTTATTCCAATATTAACGGAAAATATCAGTTGGATCATCGGCCGGATCGTCATTTACCTCCGGGCGCTTGTGATGTTTATTTCGCTTATAAAACGGACGCCAAGCTGATAACATAATTATAACTATGTAATATCCATTTAGATATCGTCGACACAGAATGTTTAGAAAATTACTTCGTTCGTCTTCGCCGGACGAAAATAGCACACCAGTACAGATGCAGAATCAGTTTTGACAATAAGTCAAACATTACTTATCTAGAATGCTAAGTCCAACTTTAAGTCCCCCTTTCCAATGGAGAAAAATTAGCAAACAAGTGCAACGTACACCGGGTAGTATTTTGTGAAGTGCGCATACTGTAACTGAGTTATACTCAGCCTGTGATACTGGCAAATTCACTCTTCTCACCCATGCTGATATGGAAATGAGTAGCTAATTGGGGATATTCATTTATGCGCCCGACAACGTGTTAATTAATTAGATTAAAGCCTGGGGTAAGCTAATCGCCGACAAAGACAATATCATGCTCGGGGCTCGCGAAGCGGGTAATAAATAGAGTATATAAATTTTATTTTTCAAAATGTGTATTTTTACACAATCAATTAACATGATTTGCTTCTCAGAAAGTTTCTGGTATCTGGTTTCTGACATCTTGAACCACCATACGGTCAGAAATGTTCTAAGTAAGATAGACACCTTGGTGATATTGGATATGCGGGAGAAACAACCCGGTTTCGGGCCTACGGCCCTCAACGGTGTTGTTTCTCCCGCATATCCAATACCAACTCGGTGTCATCTATAACTTAGATGCTGCAGTTTTTGTTAGAGACATGCTTATATGACTTTCAAATGTGAATGACCTCATAGCTGCTGAGGGGAAGTATCACCAAAAATGTCTCAAAAAGTTCAACCGTAGCTCGTCCAAGATAAAAGAAAATTCGTCAGCGGGTCTAGACAGAGCTCTCCAATGGTTAATTGATGATTTGCGGGTTGCAGCTCAACAGTCTAAAGTCCTGGAGTTCTCAACCGTTTATGAAAGATACTGTGAGTTGGCGGAGACGGCGGGTAGTGAAATCCAGTCTTCATTTGTCAGCAGTAGGTCATTCCTTAAAGAGAAGCTCGAGCTCGCAGTCAAGTCTGAATATGAGTTCATATGAGACCTATGGTCCCGGGAGTTGGTTCCGCCAATAAAAGAGGGGAGGGGTTTGACCAAATTCCAAGCTCCTGTGCATGTATATAGACTCACATAGGATATCAAAACGGCAATGAATATAGAATGGAAAACCGGGGCACTATTCTTAGATGTATAGAAACTGAAAAGCGTCCGACGGTCCGATTCAGTATGGCACAATGTACTTAGATATAAATTAAGACCTATGGTCCCGGGAGTTGGTTCCGCCAATAAAAGAGGGGAGGGTTTGACCAAATTCCAAGCTCCTGTGCATGTATATAGACTCACATAGGATATCAAAACGGCAATGAATATAGAATGGAAAACCGGGGCACTATTCTTAGATGTATAGAAACTGAAAAGCGTCCGACGGTCCGATTCAGTATGGCACAATGTACTTAGGTATAAATTAAGAAAGACGACAGACCTCCCCTAAAAATGGTTACACTCATATCACCATTTCTCACACACAGAACTATAAAAGTAAAAATAAATGACGAAATGTCAGAAAGAGACACACACATATCACGCAATCTAACGAATAATAACTGTAAAAGTTTAAACAATGTGATCAAAATAGAGACTGATTGGAAAATATTGAAATTACCTGATTTTGACGGACAGACTTCTTGACATAATAACTGATCAACAGAGAGAGACAAGAAAACCATAGTCAGAAATGCTAACGCCACCAAGATCGTATTATTAGCCATAAATATAAATAATAATACAATTATTCTATAAACTAGCTTTCAAATTTTATGCGGGAAATTTGCGTACTTCCATATTTCAAGTTTTCCCGTTTCTCGTGGCATACATTACTTTCATCAAACTGTCTTCTTTATTACACAAGCTGATTCACCCGGGCTGTTTCCCATCTGCTTTCCGGTGAAAGGTGCGATTTGACCTTCAATTGACTATTTCGAAAGTCAAGGTCAGGTCAGGGTCATGATTTGTCCAGTCCAAAACACCCCCACCCGTAGAAAACTACCCATAGGTATCAAATTTCGTCGAAATCCGTCCGTTTTACCCAACTTGACCTTTAATTAACAATTTTGAAGGTCAAGGTAAGGTCAGAGTCATGATTTGACCCGTCCATAACACCCCCCCCCCCCCGACAAAAGTACCCATAGGTATCAAATTTCGTCGAAATCTATCCGTTTTATCCGAGTTGACCTTTGATTGGCCATATTGAAGGTCAAGGTCAGGCCGAGGTCACGATTTGACCCGTTCAAAACTCTCCTCGGACCAAAGTATCCCTAGGTATCAAATTTCGCCGAAATTTGTCCGTTTTACCCAAATTGACCTTGCATTGACAGTTTTAAAGGTCAAGGTCAGGTCGGGGTCACGATTTGACCCGTTCAAAACACTTCCCGGACACAAATACCCATAAGTATCAAATTACGTTGAAATCTATGGAAAGCCGAGGAGGACATGTTGGTTGCTAATTGCTTGATATACGACGCGGTATTTTGAAGGTGTTTCAAACTAGGAGATAGAAGTATTCTGCCTTTCAAATGGTGATGAATTATAGTAGTTTATTCAAATTTTATGGCATAAATTGTTATTAAAACCGTATATACTATAAAAAATTAATGACTCGAAAATTAAGTGGGCCTTTAAACAAAGTCACAATTGCATTTAGGCTCATCTCATACTCGTCCATTCAGCGATATTCTACTGCGCAGTTTGTTATAGCCTCCAGTATTTATTGAGCGTTATACCCCCAACTGTTATAATTCGCCTTTAGCAGGCGTACTCTTGCCTCAGATTATTGAGATATTAGGTCACACATAATCACATTAAATCGCATCGTAACATAGCAATTGTGTGGGCTCCTTGGCGTGAATATGTAATGAGAAATAAGGTCATACGTAATGACATTAAACTCAAGAAAACCCTCGAAAACAAAACAAAATCACATTTAATGTTTTACGTTATTTCCTTCATAAAAAGAATCTTCGTGATAATGAACCCTCTCGTTACTTTAGAATATAGAATTAACCTTAAAATAAAAAACATCTTTGGAACACAGAACCTTCGGAATAACGAACCTTCGGATTGGTGAACCTTCGGAATAGCGAACATTCAGAGAAATTTCGGAATAGTGGACCTTCGGGATAGTGAACCTTCGGAATAGAGACATGCCCCCCAATATTCATATTATATGCCCAGAGTTCAAAGGTATGGACCCATAAAATTCTAAACTTGGCCCTTAAAATATTGAACTCCAAATTGGAGCACACACAGAACACCACTTAAGTCAACTGAACCTATGTCATGTCCCAATGCGGGAGGGTCCATATATACCACAACATTCATAGTATATGCCAAGAATTCAAAGGTATGGGCCCACGTAATGACATAAAATCTCAAGAAAACCAGCGAAAACAAAACAAAATCACATTTAATGTTCTAAGTTAAGTTATTTCCTCCTGTATCTGTATCGGTGTGCGCGCATGATCAGTTCGGATGTGAGCGCACACTCCATATAAAGAATCTTTGTGAAAATGAACCCTCTCAAATTAGTCTCAATACTTTAAAATATAGAATTAACCTAAAAATAACAAAAACCTTCGGAATAGAGAACCTTCGGAATAGCGGACCTTCGGGATAGCAAACCTTCATAATAGAAGCATGTCCCCACAATTACACCGGTGACGTAAACACATGTGCCAATCTTAGTTGTACTCTCGTAATTATCGGTACGATGAAACGGTGACGGAATCTGACGAGGTTTGCCGAATGTACAATCACCCAGTGAATTATCGATCGACCATGCGATATCAAAAAACCAAAAGCTAGAAACACCACACTACGATGGGGTAATAAGATTTGCCATATATGGCTCCGGTAATTTCATTTTGGCCAATGCTGCTAAAAATAATATGTTCGCTACGAAAGACAACTACCTGACTTTTTTAGTCTGCCGGTTCAAAGCCCGGATAAAAGCTGATGGGAGTTTAAAAAAAATTGTTTTATAATATCTAATTTATCACGTAACTATGGCTATATTAATCCGATACCGCGCAGTAAGTTTTCTGGAAACAACTGCGCAGTAAGCTTTTCTCGAAACAATGCGCGGAAGATATATAGCGCAGTAAGCTTTTCTCGAAACAGTGCGCGGTAGATTCTACCACTCACTATATATCTAATAAAACGGTAAAATGACCTTGCAAATTCGTAACTGAAGACCTTCTACTACTATATTTCTTTAAAATACATGTTTTAAATCAACTCCCCGTGCATAATAACTGTTCTGTTTGTACCGTGCACTTCCGCGCACTTCTGCGCAGTTCCGCGCACTGTTTCGATGTACCCTTTTATATGGGTGATAATTTAATTTTGTTTTTGAACAAGAATCTATGGAAAGATTTCAATAGTTGTCAATACATATAGTATATATGACTGTAGATGCATATTATCATCCACTGTCGTAGTTGCTGTTTGGTTACATTTATGTATTCCTTATCCCATGCAATAATACAGTAAACCGCAAGATGAGGCGAATACATGGAATATGACTATATAAATACATCCAAGTAGTATACATATACCTTCTCAAGGTGAGACGATGAAAACTTATTTGAGTTGAAGAAAATGAAGCATTGCATATGTTACCTTCGCACGATAGCTTCACATATATAGAATTATATATGTAAAGAGAGGCTTCGCAAAATTAACACGAAATATGAACAAAGGCGAATCTTCAGAAATAACAATAAATAAAGAAGTTTATAAACGCGTATGTAGCTGCCATCAACACAAATTGAAATATCTCGATGGTTATTATGTGTAAAGTTATCAAACGTGCAGTGAAATATAAATACGGACAATGGACATCTAGCGCATAATGAACTACTATACATATAAGAATTACGAGTAGCTTATGGTGTAGTCGTATGTGTTTCGTACGGTCTAAACACATTTTCACAGAAGTGACGACTGCGAGTCAATTTGGGAGAAAATAGTGCCGTTCATTGCGTTCAATCTTCTTGCCACACACTGTATTGTGATACATGTATAGTTATGTTTGTATTTAATTGTGTTGTTTACATGCCAAATATTGTCAGTTGTACATGCAAAGCTCGCGTGCCCATATACGTCATATTCTTGGTAACTACGGATATTGAAAATCGACAACTGATAGAAAGAACACATATTCTAGTGATGTACCTGTAGCACCCTATTCATAATTCATATGTGCAGTAGGTTATTATGCGTAAGCTGTCAAGTACCAACACAGCAAATGATACCTTACGGTAGGCATGCATGGTAATGCATTGCGCTAAATAACGAAATGTTCCTAGAAAATCCGGTGAAAAACGAAAACAATTTGTAACACCAGATAGCTATGATGGCACAGGATCATGGTTATATTACCAAGCAAATTTGTGCCAAAATAAATGGATGGGAAATTGATGACAAGGGCCATTATCTAGGCGCATCCTTGAGAGGATTGGCTTAAGGAATACTCGGCGACCTGCTCCCAGGACGAGAACAAGACTACAACGTTCTTGTTGCTGTGATAGAAGGCCGATTTGCTGCCAAAAACCAGACTGACTTGTATATGGTACAATTGCGTGAACGACGATAAAGGGCAGGCGAGAGCCTCCATGAAATGGGACAGAGCATCCGACGTCTGGCCAATATGGCATATCATACTGCATCACATGAATTGAGAGACACCTTGGCAAAGGACCAATTCATTGGTGGGTTGTATGATCCAGATATACGGCTCAGGGTAAAACAAGCACGACCGGGCTCTCTTGATGAGAGCGTAAGACATGCAGTTGAATTAGAGGCTTTTTCTAAGTCTGAAAAACATAGGGCTAAAGATTATGCTAGGGCAGTAAATGAAGCAGACCAAACACAAAGCAAAACTATAGATAAAAAGATAATATATGAAATGAAGCCCCAAACCGATTCTAATAGGAAAACTCAGGATAGCTCACATCCATCCCAGGCATCACAGTCCATCATTGAGATGAAAGAGATAAAACAAATGTTGACTGATGTGCAGATGAGTAATGGAGAGATTAAACAAAGAATGACAAACTTGGAGAACCAAAACAAGGAGAAAAAGAGTAACACAAATGAGTCCTGGAGGACTGTCGTGACGATAGACAATGGAGACAGAATTATAATGATAGTCCTGATTATAACACAAACAAATACAAAGAATGCACCAGATGTAGAACTTCTCATAATACACGCGACATGTCATGTGTCCTAATGCATATCGTGGTAGGGGAGACAAGCAGTACACAAGTGGATATCGTAACTCCAAGGAGTTTGTTAGATACAGCTCTTCTGAAGAAGGAGGCCCGTATTTAGATTGCAATCTCTATGGGCAGCCAGTGAGGTTTCTGATTGATACTGGAGCAACAGTTTCCATGCTCTCAAATAAACTGTATGACTACTTATCGGAAGATAAACCCAAACTGGATACACATCTATATGGTGATTTGGAGACAATAATTTTATGGAATCAAAATAGATTACCGTGGTGCAGCAGAATGTGAGATAGTGGTCGAAGATGATACTATCAAACAGCGCATGATAGTGGTTGACATAAGCCTAGACGGAATTCTTGGCCTAAATGCTATAAGAAAGCATCATATTATTGTGGACCAAAACATATTATTATATGCGATAATTTTTTTTATTGTTACATAAATGATGTAGCACACGAGCTGTAGATCATTGAGTCCAACGAAACGAATAAGGCATACCGAGTTGTATCTTCTGACTCATCCGAAACTCTACCAGAGATAGAATCTTCTCGTCACTTGTCAGAGCACATCAACACAAATTCCCCAGAAGGAATTGGAATTCTTGAAACTGATGATCACGAGCCCACTTATACCGCGATAAGCAGCACGGATAAGGCACCAGCTATGGGAGAGAACACAGATATTGGCAGAATATGCCATGTGACTCCTGGAAATTCACAAATGCTCAAAAAGCTTACCGAACCTATTATGGGTCTCCATGATCACATGGCAATACAGCAGTAGTTTCTGCTACCATACAATGGGGATGAGTTCCAAAGAACTGAACCAAAACCACCCTATCTTGAAGGGCAACCAAATGCACAGGAGAAATATATTCTTCCTGACACATTGACAGACATACATGGTCAGAGAAATTCGACATGTAATGATCAAGGCCTTGGATATATTACGGCATCTGTTCCTCGTCATATTCCAAAGTGGAATAGACACCGCAAGCAGCGGAGACGGAAATGAACCAGAAAGCACGGTGGTAAACCCAAGAAATATGGTCCAACCCAGAAACGGCGCCATGGGTACTCCAATGGAGATTCAAGGACGATAGATAGAATTAAAGAGCATCGCAAGGTTGATGACAAGGCTGGATTTGATGGATGTGACCAAGAAGGTCGTGACGCATCAAAACCCCAAATAGTGTGCCAAGGTCCACCTAGGGCAAAATCGTGGATGATGACTCCCAGATAGGAGAGCCACAGAAAAACAGTGTATATAATGTTTGTACAGTATTGTTGATGTAAAAAAAAATATTATATTATATGATTAAAGGGAAGTGGCAGCCCTTGGGGCAACATCGAGTCCCAGGTGGCTGGAGGTTCATTCCAAACACGACCCCTTGGCTCAACTTGCAGGGTTGAGCCATGACTAGATGTGGCGAGATCACGAGCTCACCGTAATGGCTGTGCAATCTCGTGGGTAGTTCATGCCCGTTGGACCTTAAAAACCCTCCAGGTGTATCGAAGAAGAGTAGGCTATGCGCCCGCATTGGAGAACATTTCTGCACCTATATGCAAACAAACTTTGGCTTCCACCGGTTCCAGGGTGCAGATGACCTACGATATGTAAAGGAAGTCGTACCAACAACCCTTTTGGGAAAAGTAACGGTGTGGTCACCGCAGCTGAAGAATTTAACAAAAGTTCACTAAGCACAGGTTCGTCGATTGACATAAAGATTGGACACCTCTCTGATATACATTTGGCAATGTTGACACAAAACGTCTAAACTGTTGTTTGACGGTGTACGTGTAGGCGGAATGGTCATGTGAGTCAGGTGATTAAAATTTCGTTGGCAATGACAACACACGTTACAAGTTACATGTACGTGTGGCCGAACCTGGCTATTAACAATCACTAAACCTCCCAATACGTATAATCTTATACAACTGTGAAGCTATAATATGTAATGTAATTTCTTCAATTCAAGTAACTATCAAACGCCTCAGCTTGATAAGGTATGTGTATGATGCATATAATTCCGTGTTTGTCTCATCTTGCAATGTATTGTATTATTGGGATGAGGGGTGCAATAACGTAACCAAACAAATGCGACAGAAGATGATACAATCCGACAACATTCATATACATTCATATACATTCAGCATATTGTCGTATGTGGTATATATATCAGAACTTTTCTAGACTATGTACGATATTCCTGGTCAAAACAATATTGATCTATCACCCATTAAATGAGGCAAAAAAAATGAAAAATTGCGCTGTTTTGTCTATTTTTACAATAAATAAAAAAAAATCTTCGTTATATCAGAGAAATCGTAACACTATCATAGTAATTATCTAGAGGTATGTAGACTACAATATTT
This sequence comes from Siphonodentalium dalli, assembly GCA_032622095.1. NCBI lineage: Eukaryota > Metazoa > Mollusca > Scaphopoda > Gadilida > Siphonodentaliidae > Siphonodentalium > Siphonodentalium dalli. Next base: position 94,837,430 of record CP136068.1, read on the forward strand.
TAGCGCAAAATGTTCGCGTTTCTATACTTTTATTTCTCATTTTGCCTCATTTTACAAAAACAGGGATTTTTGCTGAATTTTGGCTCTCAATCCTCTAAAAATCATCTTTTGCATCATTTGTATATTTCACACCGGGTCCTATCCGCTGCGGAATGTCACAACCTTCAAACTGTTGTATTTTACAAGCCTGTGTGTGGTCCCGATGGACTAAACTTTCTGAAATCGGTTCCGTCCGCTCCACTACTAACCCTGACTCAAACAACTTTTTCTTGGAAGAAGCTAATTTCTCGCTGTTACATTACTAATTTAAGGCAAAATATGCGATAAAACCATAAGATGTAGATGCTGGGTGGGGGGATATCCAAGTCTGTACTTTTGAAAAATTCTGGCAGTGACCTGGACATCTTTCCCCCACCCCAAACCCTGACTCTAAAAACCTTTTCTCTGTTAATTTCTCGCCGTTTCATGACTATATAAAACAAAACAAGCGATAAAACCATAAGATGATTTTTTTGTCATGTAGGTGCTGGGTGGTGGGGAGGGGGGAGATATCCTGACCTGGACATTTCCCCACCCCCCCCCCCCCCCACCCCAAACCCTGGCTCTAAACACTTTTTCTCAGAAGAAGTTAATTTCTCGCTGTTTCATGATATATAAAGCAAAATAAGCAATAAAACCATACAATGATTTTTTTGACATGTGGGGGGAGGGCAGATATCCTGACCTGGACGTCCAATCTTCCCCCCACACCAAACCCTGACTAAAAATTTTTTTTTTTCTCAGAAGAAGTTAATTTCTCACTGTTTCATGAACATATAAAGCAAAACGAGCGATAAAACCATAAGAAGATTTTTTTGTCATGTAGGCGCTTGGTGGGAGGGAGGGATAATCTGACCTGGACATTTTCCCCGACCACCCCAAACCCTGACTCAAACAACTATTTCATGGAAGAAGTTAATTTCTCGCCGTTTCATGACTATATAAAGCAAAACGAGCGATAAAACCATAAGATGATATTTTTTTTGTCATGTAGGTGCTGGGTGGGGGTGGGGGAGATATGCTGACCTGGACATCTCCCCCCCCCCCCACTCCAAACCCTGACTCTAAAAACTTTTTCTCTGAAGTTAATTTCTCGCTGTTTCATGACTATATAAAGCAAAATAAGGAATAAAAACAATACAATGATTTTTAGCTCAACTTTACTTTGTAAAGTTTGAGCTATTGCCATGGCTTTGTCGTCCGTCTTCCGTGTGTGTGCATGTGTGTGCGTGTGGCCATCTTGGATTTCAAAATTCAATTCATTAGCACGGGCTACAGGTCGTACTGTTCATCTGATCATCATGAAATTTGTCATGGATGTTAATATTGACATGTAGATGGGAACGAGTAATTTTGGGGTCATTCGGCCAAAAAACATGGCCACCAGCAGCCATGTTGGATTTTACTCTTTGCATGACTAAATCCTTTGGCACGGGCTACGGGTCGTACCTTTGGTCGGATCATCATAAAATTTGTCATGGATGTTAACAATGACATGTAGATGGGAACGAGTCATTTTGGGGTCATTTGGCCAAAAAACATGGCCACCAGCAGCCATGTTGGATTTTACTCTTTGCATGACTAAATCCTTTGGCACGGGCTACGGGTCGTACCTTTGGTCGGATCATCATAAAATTTGTCATGGATGTTAACAATGACATGTAGATGGGAACGAGTCATTTTGGGGTCATTCGGCCAAAAAACATGACCGCCAGCAGCCATCTTGGAGTTTACTCTTTGTATGACTAAATCCTTTAGCACGGGCTACAGGTCGTACCTTTAATCTAAACATCATGAAATTTGTCATGGCTGTTGAAATTGAAATGTAGATGGGAACAAGTCATTTTGGGGTATTTCGGACAAAAAACATGGCTGCCAGCCGTCATCTTTGATTTTAAAATTCAATCCATTAGCACGGGATACAGGTTGTACTGTTCATCTGATCATCATGAAATTTGTCATGGATGTTAATATTGACATGTAGATGGGAATGAGTAATTTTGGGGTCATTGAGCCAAAAACATGGCCGCCGGCAGCCATCTTGGATTTTACTCTTTGCATAACTAAATCCTTTGGCACGGGCTACAGGTCGTACCTTTAGTCGGATCTTCATAAAATTTGTCATGGATGTTAACAATGACATGTAGATGGGAACGAGTCTTTTTGGGGTCATTCGGCCAAAACATATGACCGCAAGCAGCCATCTTGGATTTTACTCTTTGTGTGACTAAATCTTTTAGCACGGGCTACAGGTCGTACCTTTAGTCTAAACATCATGAAATTTGTCATGGCTGTTAAAATTGGAATGTAGATGGGAACGAGTCATTTTGGGGTCATGCGGACAAAAATGAAAGTGTCAATGACACTGTAGCTCAACTTGGAAAGGGAATAATTTCATCTGTTAAAGTCAATGGAGTGATTAGGAATGTGGAAAGTTGAAAGGCCTAGTTATGCAAAGAGTAAAATCTAAGATGGCCGCTGGCAGCCATGTTTTTTGCCAAATGACCCCAAAAAGACTCGTTCCCATTTACATGTCATTATTAACATCCAGTACAAATTTCATGATGAACTGACAAATGATACGACCTATAGCCTGTGTCAAATGATTTAGTCATGCAAAGAGTAAAATCCAAGATGGCTGCTGGCAGCCATGTTTTTTGGGCAAATGACTCCAAAATGAAAAATTCCCATCTACATGTCATTGTTAACATCCGTATCAAATTTCATGAAGATCTGACCAAAGCTACGACCTGTAGGCCGCGCCAAAGGATTTAGTCATGCAAAGATATAATCCAAGATGGCTTCTGATGGCCATTTTTTTGGCCGAATGACCCCAAAATGACTCGTTCCCATCTACATGTCAATATTAACATCCATGACAAATTTCATGATGATCAGACGAGCAGTATGAACTGTAGCCCGCGCCAATGGATTGAATTTTGAAATCCAAAATGGCCGCTGGTGGCCATGTTTTTTTTCCGAATGACCCCAAAATAACTCGTTCCCATCTACATGACAATTTCAACATTCATGACAAATTTCATAATGATCAGACCAAAGGTACGACCTGTAGCCCGTGCTAATGGATTGAATTTTGAAATCCAAGATGGCCGCTGGCGGCCATGTTGTTTGTCCGAATGACCCTAAAATGACTCGTTCCCATCTACATTCCAATTTCAACAGCCATGACAAATTTGATGATAATCAGACTAAAGGTACGACCTGTAGCCATGCTGAAGGATTTAGTCATACAAAGAGTAAAATCCAAAACATGTCATTGTTAACATCCATGAAAAAAATTATGATGATCCGACCAAAGGTACGACCTGTCGGCCGTGCCAAAGAATTTAGATATGCAAAGAGTAAAATCTATCATGGCTGCCAGTTGCCATGTTTTTCGGCCGAACAACCCCAAAATTACTCATTCCCATCTACATGTCATTATTAATATCCATGACAAATTTCACGATGATCGGACGAAAAGTACGACCTGTAGCCCGTGCTAATGGATTGAATATTCAAATCCAAGATGGCCACTGGCAGCCATGTTTTTCCCGAATGAACCCAAAATGACTCGTTCCCATGATCCCATCTACATTTCAATGTCAACAGCTATGACACATTTTATGATGATCCGACCAAGGGTACGACCTGTAGGCCGTACCAAAGAATTTAGTCATGCAAAGAGTAAATCTAAGATGGCTGCCGGCAGCCATGTTTTTTCGCCGAATGACCCCAAAATTAGTCGTTCCCATCTACATGTCAATGTTAACATTCATGACAAATTTCATGATGATCAGACAAAAGGTACGACCTGTAGCCCGTGCTAATGGATTGAATTTTGAAATCCAAAATGGCCACTGGCTGCCATGTTGTTTGTCCGAATGACCCGAAAATGACTCGTTCCCATCTACATTCCAATTTCAACAGCCATGGCAAATTTCATGGTGATCAGACTAAAGGTACGACATGTAGCCCGTGCTAAAGGATTTAGTCATACAAAGAGTAAAATCCAAAATGGCTGCTGGCGGCCATGTTTTTTTGCCGAATGACCCCAATATTACTTGTTTCCCATCTACATGTCATTGTTAACATTTTATGATGATCCGACCAAAGGTACGACCTGTAGGTCGTGCCAAAGAATTGAGTCATGCAAAGAGTAAATCTAAGATGGCTGCCGGCGGCCATGTTTTTTGGCCGAATGACCCCAAAATTACTCGTACCCATCTACATGACAATGTTAATATTCAAGACAAATTTCATGATGATCAGACCAAAGGTACGACCTGTAGCCCGTGCTAATGGATTGAATTTTGAAATCCAAGATGGCCGCTGGTGGCCATGTTGTTTGTCCGAATGACCCCAAACTGACTCGTTCCCATCTACATTCAAATTTCAACAGCCATGACAAATTTCATGATGATCAGACTAAAGGTACGATCTGTAGCCCGTGCTAAAGGATTTAGTCATACAAAGAGTAAAATCCAAGATGGCTGCTGCGGCCATGTTAAGATAGACAGATTTGACGCTCCAGAAAGCAGTAACCATCTGTCAGGCAAGCGAAACTGCCGACATCCGGATTAAATGATGAGTGCACCAAGGTCATCTTGGTATCTAAAAGTGTCGACATCGTGCTATAGATGTGTTCTATTGGCCTAAAATGAATGGCGATATCGAATTTGAAGTATCCAATTGTGCCACCTGTCAAAAATATCGCTATCAACAGCAACGTGAGCCAATGGTTGCTCATGATGTGCCAAATTCTCCTTGGAGCAAAGTTGGCGTTGACCTTTTCCAATTGAATCTGATTGAATGGGAAAGATTATGTGATCGTGATAGATTATTATTCTAATTTTCCAGAAATTGCGATGTTAAACAACATGACATCGCAATCAGTGATTACACAAAGGAAGTCAATCTTCTCGACACGACATGGAATACCCGAAATTGTGATGTCAGATTCGGGATCCCAATTCACGTCAGCCGAATTTAAACAGTTCGCGATGGATTATGAGTTCGAAGTCAACGTTTCATCTCCATATAATCATCAATCGAACGGGAAAGCATAAAAGGGTGTGCAAATCGTAAAGAGGTTACTAAAGAAGGCAATGGACACCAACACCGACCCTTATCTGGCATTACTGGCATGCAGAACAGCCCCGCTGGAATGTGGACTTTCCCCAGCTGAACTACTAAATGGTAGGAAGTTACGTACAACACTTCCAAACCTCAAACCAGTAATTACTGATCCGAAGCCGAAACAATCTAATATTAACAGTCGTCAGAAATCGAACTATGATAAACATTCTAAGGAACTAAAATGTCTGGAAAATGCTGACACTGTTCGATTATCTAAACCAGCTGGCAAATGGAACATTAAGGCAACTGTTGTTGATAAATTGTCAGACAGACGCTATCGCATACTATCCGAAGCAGGCCGCTACTTTGTGCGCAATCGCAGAGATTTGTTGTACACAAAAGAACAGTTTTCTTATCAGCCAGACACGGTCTTGACCAATACAAGTCCGGTACCAGATGCTGACGGCGTGTCCCACAGTGCCAATGACATACCACCTGTCAGTCATGAACAATCAAATAATTACCACACCCTTCACTTCAGATATTATAGGACTTCAGGTGTGTGATATCAAAGACTACTTTGGCAATAATATTATTTATTGAGATAAAATCTCCAATAATAGCGAGTTTGCGATTTCAAACGGGTACGGGTACCGGTACGGGTACTGGTAGCTACCCGTACCGGTACACGTTTTGAAATCGCAAACTGTTTTACGGGTAGAATTAAGCATATTGACGGGTAGTGTATGGTGAGCCAATTGCAGCACAATATATATGATGTAGAGAAATTGTTATCCGCTTCGCTTTCTTGGCCGACGTTATACTTGTTGTTATGGTTATATGATGGACATCTGCGTGGATAATGGATTGCATTAACCAGGGACGAGGCGAAAGTGGAAGGGGTTTGCGTCTTTCTTTGACTCATTTTGGTAACATTTTCAATAATTAGCTTTCATAAGTAATTTCCCAGACCGTTCGAGTGTCGTCTAGAACAGATGGAATTTTCTGACTGAGAAAATATGTTATGATAGCACAAATATACAATTACGCTAATTTAATAATCCAACCATTATTCGGTGTAAAATGTGTTGGTTTAGACCCAGGGTCCAAGAATGTCCTACATGCATGCACTTTTAGTCAGATATAAGACCCTTATATTAGTTGGGGAATATTTAGTCATATAACTGGTAATGGGTTGGAATCTTTCGAAGGGTCGGGCAAGGGAATATTCATCCCAAGAACTTGGATATTTGTCTGGGTCTAAACCCGGATGTAGGTAGAACAAGAGCTACACTGGGCGTGCAAAATACCCCCTCTCTTGGGTCGGCGGAAACCGGTAAAAAAGGGGCATAACTCTGGTAAAAATTGGCGGACGGAACTCAAATTTGAACTTGGCCTGTGTTTTGGTGGGAGAAAGTAATATACCAAATTATCATTGAATCCGATAAGCTCTAGTAAAGTTATCATCCGGAAAACAAATTTCAGGGATTTTCTAAGTCAAATTACGTCAAATAAGGGGCATAACGCCGGTGAAAATTGGTGGACGGAACCCAAATTCGAACTTGAGCTGTCTTTTCTCCTAATAAACCCACATACCAAATTTGATTGAAATCGGTTCACTCTAACTAACTCTGCCAGAACCCAAGTTCGAACTTGACCTGTGTTTTGGTGGGAGAAAGTAATATACCAAATTTGGATTCATTCCGATAAACTATATTAAAGTTATCATCCGGACAACAAATTTCAAGGATTTTCTAAGTCAAAAAACGTCAAATAAGGGGCATAATTCCGGTGAAAATTGGCGGGCGGAACCCAAATTCGAACTTGAACTTACTTTTCGGCTCATAAACCCACATACCAAATTTTATTGAATTTGGTTCACTCTAACTAAAGTTATCATCCGGAAACCAGGTTAACGGACGGACGCCCGGACGGACAGACCAATACTATAATGCGGCCGTTTTTTAAAAACGGGCGTATAAAAATCAAACTTGTTAAATATAAAGGGTGTTTAATGGTACACTATTCATTATATGGTTCGAATAAAGAGCGTTTGCTTCACGTCTATGCGAAACAAAGAAAACAGCTAAAAGTCGATCTGATGACGGTAAGATTGTGCCGACTATGAGGTGTGTATATCAGTATTTGGTGTCACTATCGGCCACTACAATATACAACAGTCTTGGGGTTCAAATGCGCCATGTCCGTTCAAAAGTCAAATATCTATATTAAAATGAGAAATCAGTCACCACCACATAAGGTACAATAACTGAACGGTTGTATTCAATCGTGTAACACATTCACGGTGTACTTATGCACAAAGGGTCGATAGGGGACGTGGGGTGTATCGAGAGGATGGGGTGTATCACCCCAACTTTTGTCAACAGTTGGATATTGCATATACCTAACACACCAAAACATACGTTGAAATTATTCTGTCATTCAGTTTGATTTTCCAAAAATGTATTAGTGCGGTTTTTTTTTTTAGTTTTAGACCAACATTTGCAAATATTCCGACTTTTGGTAGAAAAACATTCGGGCTATATGGTCAACAGCAGGTTGGAAATATCCAACAAATGTAAAGCTTGAGGAAAGTCAATAATTTATCAATTTTCATGTTCAGATTTCAAAACGTTCTCACACCAGACCGAACCATGATCGACCCGGTATGCCCTGGTCTAACCACATGCAGTGGCTCGTCAATACTGATCATTGATTTGTGAAAAACAAACCAGGGCGTGAATTTGCCTGGTGTTAGACCACTAGATGTTATGATTTTGCAATTTCCAGGTTCATATCTACAAAACTGTTCTCGTACTGCATGGTCGGCAAGGTGGAACCCCCCACCACAGGACTTCTGCAACAAGAATACTGATCCATTTAGAACAGTCCACAATAATATTCAGGACAGTGAAGGATCAGTTGCATGGGGGGAATCAGAGCCCAACGGCGTGTACAATTTGAATTACGCACAAACCTCTGTTTGGTGTGGTTTAAGGGGGTGTATAGTTGGGAATTTGAAGGTGGACACACCTTCTCAACGCGGAGACCCCCTATAATTACGTCCCTGTGTCGAGACTGCGTATAGCACCGCCAACTCACTCTCTTAATCATAACATGTCGAGAATCCCGGGGTTAGCCCCCCCCCCCCAAATCACATTCCCAAAAAATAACATGTCATTACTTGAGTGAAGACAGTTGTCAGTAAACAAATCGGCGTTCCATAGTTATCTTAGTGTTAGAAGCCGCCTCGATACTTTGAACATAAAACATGGCTTACATGACAAATGTATCAATGAGATTTGGCAATTAAATCGTGCAATAAATAGATTAATGCATAGCTGACTGTTATTTCGTAGAACTAATGTACTTTTGAGTGAGAAAACTTTAGCGAAAGACTACCAGTCAACGGAATACATCTACCCGTTCCAAATCCCTATCGCTTTATGTGCTGCATTCAAAGTACGCAAATGACCGTGACGATTTTCACCGATCTACCTGGATCTACCGGTACCCGTACCCGTCCGACGGGTATCGCAAACTCGCTAATAACATATGCATAAATATGAATACTTACACTCTCCTTACTCTCACTGTTGCACATACACTCATCCATATACCCATGAATTATGAATAATAATGCCTCCCGCAGTTTAATATATATAGGGATGGGAGGGTGTGGACATTTTTTTGCCAATGTTGACAATTCGAAATGTCGAGTCGATATTAATTAGATTTGGGCGCGAAACGCATTTATATGGATCAAGGTATTGTGGGAAATATTCATGAATCTTGAGTACTAGTTAATTATGACCTTTGACACAAGTATCAATGTCAAAGGTCAAAATTAAGGTATATAGAATACAGGGGCATATCCAATGATTGTTTCAGGCCTAGTAATTACATATTTTGATTGCCAAAATAGCCCACTGGCTCCGCCACTTTAGCCACCCGTTCAGGTCGTGTTATTCAGAGACCAAAGAGATATATTCAACAATTTTAGGGTGAAAGTAAGGGGTGACGCCAGTGGGGGGCACGGGGGGGGGCTACAGCCCCCTTGTCGGGGAGCTCTAGCCCCCTCGTCGGGGAGGACTTGTCGGGGATTTTCTATATGTAAGTCGGTTGTGTGTATAAGATGAAGTAATCATTTACATACTGTCAGTGTGGGAAAGTGTCAGAGAGAGAACATACAGCGGAATATATCCCACACAAAATATTCATGGCACATGTTCCCATTAAATCCGGGGGTATTCCCCTGTATTGTTACACCATCAGCGTTTTAGTGGTAATGAAAATCTATTGAAACATGTGTGCTTCATAATTGCTGGCTACTCTGGCATTAGTCACAATGGCCATATTGGTCTATATAGAACCATTGAGTACCTTCAGTATGGCCATGCACATGTTAGCTATATCCCCGACAGTGAAACACCATGCTGGCACTTGCAACTAATGAAATTAGAAATTAGAACTGACACAGAAGACAAGTGGCCTCCCTAGAATATAGGAATTTTCACAACAATTCGTGGGTTTTAATCTTCGAGTTATCTCATCTGCTAATTATGGCTGATGTATTGCTAAACAGCTAAGAGACTATAATTACTTCAATATGGTTTTGTTCATTGGTTCGCCACACACACTATGTGCGCTCATTTCACATACCAACAGGCAATATGGTGTAATTTAATGTAGCCCCCCTGTCGGGGATTTTCTGGTGCCACCCCTGGTGGAAATGTAATGATAATGTACATTATAGTGTATGACATGGGCAGAGTTAAAACACTCCTCGCTCACGAGTGATACAGAACACGTGTGCCACAGGGCCACTCGGCAGTTGTAAAATACTTAGATAGATTAAAGACGTATTTACTATAGTAACTCACACTCTCTCTCAAAACAATACAGGTATAATGCAGGTCGGTTCCCATGTATTGTATACGGGCCATACGGCATAAAAGGTATTATACGTGACTTAAATTTGGATATTGAAACAATAAGTGTCAAACTGTAAATAGAAAGTGGAGGATGTCTTCAGAGTGGACACCCCCCCCCCCCCGGTACGGGAGATTCACATAATTTCCATGCGATATAATAATAATTATGCTTGCAAGATTAATAAATACCACACTCAGTCAGTATTCAGCTGGTCAGGCATGTGGTCAGGTATCCATCTTAAATTGTATTCAGGGTTTCAATAATAGGCTGGTGCGCCACTTTGATAACGACATATTGTACTATTTGATGGCTAGAATTGTGGCCGGGTCTCGTTCTGTTAATCGGGAAAACCTGTCGATGCAACGATCGAGTTTATTAACAAAGCAGTATCGTTTTGCTAAAAAGTTGAAGAGTCCCCCATCCGCAATCCAAAGATTAATGGAGGTTAACGGATGACATTTTAACATGCAGTTACATTTAAAATCTCTGATGTTAAAATTTATGGATGGGTGTAAAGCCGGCCGCATACGTCGCAACAATGTTGCACAACATTGTTGTACAACATTGTTGCGACGTGTGCGGTACCGGGTTTTTTGTTGCACGCAACAATTTTTTGTTGTGCAACATTGTTGGGAACGATCAAATTATTTTGATTGTGTTGCTTGTTGCAGCCAATGGATGGACAGCGTTCTATTTTTAGTCTATGACGTACAGCGTCAAATCTCAAGGTGACGAGAAACATGGCGGCTCCCACCTCGAAATTAATTACAGTCGATATTTTGAACTAACATTGAAAACTGAAGCATGCTTTCGAACAAAATAGGCGCAGACATTGAGAAACGATATAGTTTGACCGAGCGGAGTGGTTTCTCGGTTCAAAATGTGATTTTATTTTATTCACCAGCACATGGCATTCTGAGGGTGAAAATGATTCTCCTGACAATTCACTGTCTTAAGTTCAGTTCTCCAGTACTGCACTGACTACTGCATAATATAGGTCTTGGTGAATACATTTTCTATCCAATGGTGTTCCAATTCCCATGTCTTGACAATATTGTAATTTGTCCAAACTACACTGTCTATATACAGCTTGTACAGGTCTGAAAATTAAAACTGATTGAACCACCGGCACTGATTCATCGATTGATCTATAATATTAATAGCCAAACTTGACTATAAATTATTTGCCTGTTCCTATTTACACGTAGAATTGATGGATGTTTACCGTGAAAATTTATAGTTAAATTATACCAATTGAGAAATAACATTAAAAAATATTTTACAGAGCGAAACATCTGTTATGCAAATGTACCACTCTCTCGGGCTACTGGCCCCACAGGTTCTAACCATTAAGTTGAAATTCTTGGAAACACGTTGATGAAATTTAGTATACAACTATATACAAGTTGACACAATCAGGTGGCCATGGAGAAAAGTATAATAACATAACTTCTCCCTAATGCGTTCGAATCAAGAGTCTCTAGTCAAGTCTCCTCAATCCCCGGCTGAACTAGTATATATGAAAATCTGGGAGCCACACCCAACCACGTGTAACAATCTTATCCGTACACGTACTGGCCTGTCCAACAGGTTAAGATTTAATACAATGGCTAGGTATTGACTTCCAAATTAACCTTATATACGCCGGGTAACATTGAATGTGTTACATAACTCTCATCACCTTTTTCAAGATTTTTGTCCTAAGACAAAAAACTTGATAATTCCGTGATGGGAGATCCAAACTATCCCATTTGGAATATACATGTAACACAATAAAACATAAGTTTTTAACACAGGAATGTCATACTCTGAATCGTCGATAACAGGAATTGTTCCAAACAGAGGAATGTCATAATCCTGGAATATTAGCTTCTGATTCCGTGTTGGGAGTTAATAGTGGCCTCCGTTGGTCCTGGCTCCGTTCCGAATACTAAGAGGATCCAGATCCAGCGATGGAGAACGTCGATCCCATCGTCATAGCTATGTTCAAATAATCGCCTTGTGTCGGTACGAAAATTGGAATGAATTTCAATTTGACCTTGAATTCGGGCGACATTTGATAAAGGATCAATATCCAGAATTTGACTTCCTGTGGAGGGTTATATTTGCCTTGTTTCGATATGAAAGATGAATCAAGTTCAACTCGATCTTGAATTTGGGCATAAATTGGTCAACATAGTACTGTCTAGTGGAAAGGACTTCATATACGTTGTGTAAGAACTGAAATGAATTATCTGGGTAATGTCATTAGCGCGTTACATCATGCTTATACGTGTAGAACACGATTTCAACCTTGAAAATGACCATGTAACCGATTATCATTGTAATTGGGGCATAAAGGCCCTCCTATACCAGCATGTACAATTGCTCTTGTACAAATGCTCTAAAACATTAAATTTCCCAATTTGTTGGCATTGGCGTGTGGAATCACGCACTTCGTGTAAAAATCTCTCTTTCATTGCCGTGAAAATGCTGATACGTGTAACTCCACGTGTTTAACGAAATCCCCTTTTGAGCAGACTAAACATCTTAGTTGAGCTTGAAGGCTGTATACGGGCATATACGAATGCTCTACAGCATAAAATGTTCCCAATGTGTTGGCATTGGCATGTGGAATCACGCACTTCATGTAAAAATCACTATTTCATTGCCGTGAAAATGCCGATAGAACATAACCTAACAATTATCATGTAACATAAACAACTCCCACACCAATATACATTTCATATAAATGCCATAGATTATATATATATATATATATAATTATTTCTTGTGAAACAACTGAATAAAATGTACAAGCAATGAGACAATTTGCTTGGCTTATTGGTTCACATACTAATAACTATTGGTCCTTATAGGAATAACATATAATTCCCATCTATACTAAAATCCTCATATGTTCTTTCAATAAACAATTCAATAGTTCACTATACAAACTTTATTTTCCTGACATCAGCTAACTCTTTAAACGTATTTCCAGTTCATCCTCATATGTCCCTTTAAAATTAAAATCTTCAGACAACGACTAACTTATTTTTGCATGACCTCAGACAACTCTTAAACGAAATGCGTAAGCTAGTCCTCAGTCACATGTCCCTTAAACTAAAATCAATAGTTCGGTCACAATACAAATTTTATTTTGCTAATCTCAGTCAACTGTTAAAGGTACTCAATCCGATAAAACTCCTCTCAATTACTATTTCAATGGCTTCGGGGGTCAAACATATTTGATTCGAGTCGAGGAAGCCACCCATCAAAGCTCAGATTTTTTAGATATCGATTTTAGAAATCTATTATTTTTCATTATCGGGAATACTTTCTGGCCCAGAACACAGTCAAAATTGCGTTATTATTACCACTTGATTTTAGAGTTATCCATCCTTGTCTGTTTGAATAGTGTTTTGGTGTACACATCTCGAGCATATTACGAAGTTGAAGGCAATTATTAGTACTCATCTCGAGAAAATAACAAATTTCAAAAATCAATATCTAATAACTCTGAGCTTTGTTTGATGGGTTCCTCGACTCGAATCAAATATGTTTTACCCTAAAAGCCAAAGAAATAGTAATATAGGACCCTCTGATCGGATTGTTGTTGGAATCTGTTGAGATGGGGACCCTCTGATCGGATTGAGTATCTTTAAACCAAATGTGTAAGCTAATTTCTAATTCATATGTTCCCTGTTCCTCGTAAGATATGAATTCTCGATATGGTGAATGATACTTAATTTATGTGATATGTATGAAATTTTACAAAGCAGTCAGCTTTTCAAATACATCCACAACACGCATGGACATTCATTTAAATTGTTCGCCTGAGCGACTCCACTCGGGTGCAACATAATTGACTTAGCCTTGTATCGTCTCCAGTGCGGTCAATGGAAAATCCACCATTGTCCCGGTTGAACAGTTTTGGCCAGTTTGCATAATTAATATCCTGGGGGCACAGTTTCATTTCTATTGAAGACGAAGTACGTTTTGGCTAAACGAGGGTCTCGATGTATCATTCAGGAATTTTGACCAAACCAATTTGTATGTATTTCAGTAATTGCCTCATTTTTTCATTTGAGTTTGATGGGCTATGCTACCAGTTGTGAATTTTCTGTGGGACGGATATATTTCTCAATGATAATGTTTTCAACATAGCTATTGTTCAAAATGTGTCTTTAAACAGTATATCTTCCATGGAATTCATAGGATTATCTGGATAAAATTCATGTTCTTTTCTGCGATAAATCCTTAAAGGTAAGATTTTATTTTCTATTTTTGTTTTGTTCCGGGAAATTTTGTGCCGCCAACAAACATTTTAGACATACCGGTGGTTCGTCCGTTTGATTGTGACTCAAAGACACTCAAAACATTCCCGGAACCGATTTAATTATGGCACCATCAGTTTTCTGTGCATTCTTTCTTTTTTTGGTTGTATATACCTGATATATATCTATACATATATATTTTTTCACATTTCAACCTAATCCAGGCGTGTCGTAACACAAAATACCACTGACCATCCGTAAAGATGTTTTTGTGAAACATTGGAACCATTTGGCTAAATGGAACAGTCCTAAACCATACTTCAAACTTCAAGTGACTATAATGTCTTTAATTTTAATTTTTTCAAATTACTTCAACTAATTTCTTTTATTTAAAGATATATCTCGCTGGACGCAACCAGTTTCTTGACAAACTGTCATAAATAACTAATGTTTTCAAATAGATCATCCGAGGCACAATAAAACTATATAATTGACCGACAGAACAGCTTTAACAAAAATTGAACCCACAATTCGTTCAAACCCAGAACTCACTAAATCATACTGATTAACTTGAAAACATCCTAAAATCATCAGTAGTTTTAATACCTATATCACCTGCATAAGGTGTAATAATTTAGACCAGCGTACATGTAACTAATAATACCTCGAAAAACAAACAATCTTTATTTCAAATCGACGCAACGATTTATGAAACAACAATTTGACATAGAAAACTCTGACACAACAGTAATTTTCAAGCATACCTAATATAGAAAAATTGACGCCACAATTTAAACTATAACTGTGTTTTCCCTGAACAACTTTTTGCTTTACTCGCATATTATTCAATTAAAAACTAATGTAGTCGTCAGATTACTCGATGTGAGAATTTTTTCTTCTTCACAATATCTCTACCATACATAATTTAATAATTCACTGGGAGTCATTCTCGTGTAGATTGTCACATCAATCTTATCCAATTCTTGGATACCATAGCGCTGGACACATAATTTTATCCCAATGATTATTTCTTCTAGCTGATAACATTTTTCAATTTTAATAATTTCGGCCAATTTGCACAAAAATTTAGACCTGCGTACATGTAACTAATAATACCTCGAAAATAAAAACCAATCTTTATTTCAACTTCCATTGATAAACTCATATTTTGACAATCTGTTTTAACTTTCTTCTCAACGGGAACAACTAGACTTTATCTATATGGATTGCTTCCTTTAAATCTACAAATTACTTCAAAGCTAACCAATTTCCACAGAACAAGCGACAGGGTGTCCCGGAAACATAACAATGGTCAATTTACACACAAATTTAGACTAGCTATCATTAATTTAAATGTGACACAACAATTTTTAAACCATGGTAACTCGACTCATGAAGAGTTTAGCCAATTTACACAAAAACAAGACCAGATCTCATTTATTTCCAATCGACGCAACGATTGATGAAACAACAACAACTTGAAATAAACATACTGGCACAAAAGTAGTTTCTAAGTATACCTTATATAAAATAATTGATGGAACAATTTTAAACTATAGTTAAATCTACTTATAAAGAGTTGTGAACCAAGCCAAATAATTGCAAATTGACTCATACCTTTTATTCCTTCCTTCCTTCATTCATTTTTTCCGTGACCACCTGTCCAATAATTCCAAGAAATGTCCTGCTAACTCGGCACCACAACGACCTGTACCACTCTCTCGGGCTACTGGTCCCACAGGTTCTAACCATTAAGTTGGAAACACGTTGATGAAATTTATTATACAACTATATACAAGTTGACACAATCAGGTGGCCACGGAGAAAAGTATAATAACATAACTTCTCCCTAATGCGTTCGAATCAAGAGTCTCTAGTCAAGTCTCCTCAATCCCCGGCTGAACTAGTATATATGAAAATCTGGGAGCCACACCCAACCACGTGTAACAATCTTATCCGTACACGTACTGGCCTGTCCAACAGGTTAAGATTTAATACAATCTTTATAGGATCACTAACCCGCAACGGAATAGCTCAGGCGATTCAATTTCGGGTCAGTTTCCCACGCATAAATTATGGACATATATGGCTAGGTATTGACTTCCAAATTAACCTTATATACGCCGGGTAACATTGAAAGTGTTACACAAAGATGAAAGATCCATCAGTCGATTATTGACCGATCGGGCTATTGTCGATCAATATGCCCTGTCTGGCTGTCTCTGACTCAAGCGAGTCTGATTCAAGCGAGTCATGTCCATATTGGAACTACCATGCCCGGTTCTGTGGTTTTGGTACTATGGGTCAGGAGTTCTGGAGTGGTATTTCTCTGTGTGGAAGTCATGAGTTATTTATGACTTCCACATATGGAAATGCTGCTCAAGAATGTTGATCTGAGCCCTATATAGAGCCACACAACCGGAGTTGGATGAATCTCTGAAACCAACGGTCAGAGCTAGATGAATCCAATATCGCCACGACTCAGTGATCCCGCTTATTGTTGATTCACCCAGACCTGTACAATTTTCAAAATGTGGGTGTGTCATTCCCTTGGACAGGAAGTTAATTGACCAAGACATAGAACTGAAAATAACAATATATTCAACACAGGAGTTGGCTATCACTAAAGCGGCTGGTAAATACAATTACATCATATTTTGAACCTAATAACCTGTTCCGCTTGGTCATGTATCATTGGTTGAAGCCTGCGCTGATTTAAAAAAAAGTTAATATGAACGAAGGTTCCAAATCAAGGTCCAAGACTTACACGCTCCTTCCAAAATTCCCATTAATAATTAAAGGACATGAGATTTAGTTATAAACACTTGTAAGAGTAATTCTGTCCAAATAAAAAAACAAGGTCCATGTTTGGCGTACTGTATGCTATATTATGCCCTCACCCACCATGGAGTTTTACTGATATATAAATCCATATAATTTAATAATGGAGATATAATAATAACTCCTGATATCCCTCCCCAATAACACAGGAGGTACAAAATAACCAAATTATATATGGCCTGGAGGTTCAATGATAACTCCATATAACCTATCCTATGAAAAAGTACTAAATTGGTCAAAATCGGTTCAGCGTATATATATATATATATATATATATATATATATATACATATATATATATAACGGGCGTTAGCTAGGACCAGGGTAGACATTCGCGGCAAAATCGAGCCTGTTGCATGCTTTCCGCATCTATCAACTTGGGGAAAAACCCAGAGCTGAAATTAGTATGCAGCAAACACGTGACTTGGTGACGTTTTATCACGTGACTTGTTGTACAACAAATTCGCCGTGTGCGGTTAGTCACAACATTTTTGCATAACATTTGTTGTGTCATTTTGTTGTAGCATGTGCGGACGCTTACAACAATGTTGTATGAACCATACAACAATGTTGTGCAACAATGTTGCGACGTGTGCGCCCGGCTGTATAGCGCAATACAACACAGATTGAGCATGTTTACTGTATTATTATGCCACATGGTGGTGTATCTAGTTTCGGTGATTTTGATATTGTGTGGTGGACTGGATGAATGTATTCTTGGAGATTTTTTTTGTACCTTACTCAATCGTACCAATAGAATCACGTATATGCTGAAATTGTAAAGTTAATGGCACCGGTGTATAATATGTTTTTGAAAATATGATAAATCGTATCCATAGGGTCAGGACAGGCTGAAATTGTAAACTTAAAGTCACCGGTGTAATAATATGTTGTTGAAAATATAAATAATCTGATAGCCTGAAAATAATATATCACCCATTGGGAGCCCCTGGTGTATTCTTGGAGATTTTTATTTGTACCTTAATCAATTGTACCGATAGAATCACGTAGATGCTTAAATTGTAAAGTTAACTTCACCGGTGTATAATATGTTTTGAAAATGTGATAAATCGTATCGATAGAGTCAGGACAGGCTGAAATTGTAAACTTAAAGTCACTTGTTGTTGAAAATATAAATAATTTGATAGACTGAAAATAATGTGTAACCCATTGAGAACCCCTGGTGTAGTGAAGTGAATTGTGGGTAGTTTCATTGTGATTCTCCGCCATCTTTATTTTCTGGAATTATCACCTAGATTTCTCCACTCGATTCTCTTAAAATGCACCCGAATCGGTCAAATTATTTTGATAATTCTATCTAAATACATCTTAGCTACTATATGGATCTGCTGTCCCGGTCGAAAAGGGTTTAGTTTGACCAAAATGGCAATTGACAAAAGCCTGTTTACAAAATGCGTCTACCCGATGACCCGTCCACGGTCCACGCTGTAGTGTAAATTTATTATCGAAAACAAATTCAATTTCTTCCATCTAAAACATAATTACGAGCTGAACTCTGTCATTTTAAGAATATATAAGTATTACACAAATACACACCAAATTTCAGCTCAAATTTTTTTTAAATGATAGTTTTATAGACATAAATCGATTTTAATGGGAAATCCTGTGTTAAATTTTATCATCGAAAAAAATCATTTCTTCGATCTAAAAAATAATTACGTGCTGTACCCTGTCATTTTAGGAATATATAAGTATCCCACGCACACACACCAAGTGTGAGCTAAAAAATTTGAAAAATAAGAGATTTATCGACATAAATCGATTTGTATATGGCAGATGCCAATTGCCTTGTTAAATAAATTTTAGGGCCCTGCAAATGTTTTCTGAGCTGTTCCATATTGGGCACTAGAGTTCATAGTTGACCGTTATATCTGATAATTGTGCGACAGTACAGTCGCGTTACTTTATACGTCAACATTAGTCATTATCACCCGACAAATTTATTTCGGTCTATCATATCAACCCCTATTTTCTCCCGCGTAGCCTGACTAAGTGTCAACATTGGTCTTTATCGCTCCACTAATTTGTATCGTTTCATCGGTATGAATTCCATATCCAATTATCCACATATAACCAACCCAACCTCTAATCCCGGTCCAATTTATTTAATTTTTTCATCGCTATTGTCACGTTATTTAATATTTTATTGCGTGATACTTGTACTTATATGTCTATGGTATTACTATAGTATACCGTATACGTATATTAATTGCTATTCCTTTCTATATAATCCTGGTGCCATCTATAGAGATAGAGATAATTTCATACCCCCCCCCCAATTTTATGTCATTGCTGCTTTAGTACAGTCGCGATACATTACATGGCAACATCGCTCCACTAATTTATGTCAGTTCATCGGTACGAACCCCTTTTTCTCCGAGTCCATATAACGTACCAACCCAACATCTTATAGAAGTCCATAAATGACTATTCTGGCACAATATAGAGATGACTAAGATTCTGACACCCCCTATTTTATAGCCTTGTTGCAATGTTCAGTAGAGTTGAGATGCATAATATGTCAACATTGGTCATTATCGCTCTATAAATTTATATCGGTTCAACCCTTAGTTCCCTGTATCGCCCACCCCTCCATGAATTTATCTTTTCATTTGTATTATAGTCTCGTTACGTACACATTTTATCTCTTGTAACTTTTCGCTTCAATGCGTCAAGTTCCGCTGCAGAGAATACAAAACTGACAACATTTTGAAATGTAAGCAGGCTTCAAACTCATCTTATCCAAGAAAAACTCTGGTTACATAAGAAATTTGTGTATAAGGTGTACGCGCATTTGTTGCGTTAAAAACCAAAGGTCCCAAGTCAAGGTCCAAATCCCCAACACACTGTTGTGAGGTTTAACTCCATCTACATACAGTAATGTCCAAAGTAATTGATCACTTAACCACAGCAAAATTATGGGTATTTTTTCATGATTTTAAATCCTGAAAAATTACCCATAATTATGCTGTGGTTAAGTGGTCAATTACTTTGGGCATTACTGTAACCAATATAAGGATTTGCGGTTTAATGATAACTCAATCCTCATACAGTAATGTTCAAAGTAATTGACCACTTAAACACAGCAGAATAATGGGTAATTTATCAGGATTTTAAATGCTAAAAAAATACCCATAATTTTGCTGTGGTTAAGTGGTCAATTACTTTGGGCATAACTGTAACCAATATAAGGATTTGAGGTTTAATGATAACTCAATCCTCATACAGTAATGTTCAAAGTAATTGACCACTTAAACACAGCAGAATTATTGGTAATTTTTCTGGATTTTAAATCCTGAAAAATTACCAATAATTCTGATGTGGTTAAGTGGTCAATTACTTTGGGCATTACTGTAACCAATATAAGGATGTGAGGTTTAATGAGAACTCCATCCACATAACTAATAAATATGTGTGAAAATTAAAACAAAATAAATTCCATGATGGCGTCCAATATGGACTGCCTAATTCTGCTCCAAAACATGTATATTGAACATATGGATGTTTATTGGGGGAAACCGATTATTTCAAAGATATTTTCATTAACTGGGATTCAAAACCCGACTTACGGGAGCGTGCTTAGCGCGCGACTGTATCTTAAGCATATGTGCATATTTAATAAGCCAACAATTGGAATCCCAACAGAGAAGATTGGCGTGGGTCCCTTGTGCGATCTGTCCATCGAAAACTATTTAGACATCTCAAGACACGTAAGACCCAATAACTTAGTATACAGAATAGATACATCTATTGCCTGAGTGACTAATATTTATATCTGTTACAATGAGGTCAAATAGTTGCGAAGCCAGCACCACAATTCTTTCCCTCCATCGTAAATCTTAAAACAACTTCTAAAGAATTATTAATTTACCTTATATTTGGTATGGAGCGTCCTTGGTTTACTGGAGTTCAGATTTGTTAACATCACGTCACCAAGTTAATTACTTGCGAAGCCACAGCCATAACTATTTCCCTCCATAGTAATTCTCAAAACAACTTCTTAACCAAAAAGAAAATTAAATGAGAAAATTAACTTTTACTACTTGCTAAATTTTATCTTTTAATTATTTCATTTAAATTTTAGTATTTACAGTATACTAAGTCCAAGTCTTTATAATCAGTCGTTTACTTGCTTTGTTCCGTCCTGTAAAAGCCAGCTTTGGTCACTAGGACGTAACAACTACAGATACAGACAGAGACAGATACAGACAGTAATAATTTGAAGGATTACTTGTTTAAACGCAATTGTTATCAAAATATTTTATGTATTTTTTATAATTTCTATTTATATGTAATACTATAATCTTGGTGGCGTTACCATTTCTGACTATGGTTTTCTTGTAATGACACAGTGTACATGTGCACGGAAGTGAACGCTGGTTTGCAGTAATCAGTAACAAAAAAACCATTGTCAGATATGGTAACGCCACCAAGATCATATTATTAGCCATAAATATAAATTATAATATAATTATAATATAAAATATTATTCATTAGTTAGCGCTAATATAGGCGCTAACTAATGAATAATATTATTTGATTGACTTGTTAAATATATAACTGATAGAACAGACCTCTATTATGATGATCGTGTCGTTATTTGTTTAAAATATGTATCAATTAATATATACGCACCCGTTCCCTCATTAAAATCTACATATATCGCCAATTTTATGGGATCTCCGCGAATTCGGGGACTTCCGCAAAGTGATCTCCGCAAATAGGGCCCTACTGCAAATCGTCGCACCCAATGCAATTTGTTAACAAATACGATTGACATGCGTTTTAACGAGGTGAGCTTTAATTAAATGAAAGAAGCAATGCTACATAAATTAGACTATTTGTCATGGACTCAGCCAATGTGCCATATATCTGTGTCAACTAAGGTCGCTTTGCGTGGTAAAAGTGAAAAGTGAAAGTGGAAATTCGGAAAATCCTATTGAAAATGAAAGTAGCCTACAATTTTGGGAATTCCGCGGCAGATTCAGAGAATATATACTATTGCAAGTGAATGTACGATTCCTGGAATTCTATCAGATATCGCGACTCTGCTCGTTTTCGTGATCATAGGTTATATGTAGGGCCTATCTGACCACGAAAACGAGTCGAGTCACGATACATCCATCGGTACAAACACATTGTGTATACGATACAATTTTGACTTGATAACCAGAAAATAAAAGATAGCGGTTACTCCAACAGAACAGGCATGCGCACTCCAATTAAAATTATCCATAATTCACTTCACTACACCAGGGGCTTCCGATGGGTTATACATTATTTTCAGGCTATCAGATTATTTATATTTTCAACAACATATTATTTCACCGGTGACTTTAAGTTTACAATTTCATCCTGTCCTGACCCTATCGATACGATTGAGTCATATTTTCAAAATCATATTATACACCGGTGGCGTTAACTTTACAATTTCAGCATCTACGTGATTCTATCGGTACGATTTAGTAAGGTACAACAAAAAAATCTCCCACAATGCATTCGCCCAGTCGACAGAGAATAGATTAACCCCACAGAATATCAAAATCTCCGAAACAACTTACACCACATGTGGCGTAATAATTGGTGACATCACAAAATCAGTTATAGTCTATATACGACCCAAAGCGTCCAGCTTTGGTTCGTTATAAAAAATCCTTCCTTCCTTCGACCGTGAACGAGTGGATCAAGCGTCCTAAATATGTAACTGCAGTTGACAAGCTGCAAGATTTCAAAGAAAACTTGAATATTGTCGATCCAGGCACGAAACCACCCAATTACTTTGAATTAGGAAACCGGAAAAGTATCATTCTATTCTGTAGGATACGTAACTTATGCAGCGATCTTCGTTTAGACATGTACGAAAACTATATTGCCGACAGTCCAAATTGTAAGTCCGGATACGCATACGAAAGTAGTATGCACTTCTTTCTCTTCTGTCCATTATATGACGAGCAGAGACATGAACTTTACTGTCAACCGGAGAAACATAATTTCCGAATATCAAACTGGAACCAACTGCTATGGGGAATTCCTGATGAAACCTTTCAAAGAAACACACAATTATTTCGCATTGTTCAGTCTTACATAGCAGCAGACTGCTGTGACAACACGCTTTAATCAGAATTAATTGCTCGATAATATACCTTAAGATATATACAGCAACATAAGTATAAGGATTAGACATCCTACCCGTCCTCATATCAGGAAACCACTTAGTCCACACTCTTACCATTATAACTTCTTTATTTCTTGTATCGGGAGAGGGAGCACCTGTGTCTGTAAATTGTATCCCAATCCCTTTGTAAATTGAATTATCGACAATACAATGTGTTTGAAGCAGGGAGTTTGGAAGCCGGAGATTCCAAGATGGAGCCACCCCCACTAAAAAACAGGCTTCATCCGTGTCTCTGGTAGTGCCAAACAGTATACCTGTAAAGTAATGTTGAATAAATATACTAACCTCAGGTTAAATTATGTATACCCCGAGACTGTGTTGATTGCCCAGTATCAACCTGAATTGGTGTTATTCTGCGTCTCTATTGGATATCAGAATGTTGTCATCGGCAGCAGAAGTTCACATCTCACAATTAGATCACAGTTGTGTATACCTGGATAAGTGGATATGAATTCGTATTCCTGTAAGTTATACCGACATCGAACGTGTGATCACACAACCGATAGCATTGTTATACGAAGAACGCTCCCAGTGCATGTTTTTAAGATTGTATTTCTCGGAAAACAATATTTAACTGTTATATAACCCTCAAGTCCATTCACGACTGGAAGGTGACGTGCATGTTTGCACATTATACTTGCTTATCTGCATTGGCTCGTACCACCATTGTCCACCGATATCGCCGAAGTTTACTTCGAGCAAGCACATGCCATGAGTCATGGGTGTCTTCGCTGAACGTATGGCCTATATAAATATTTATATAATTCCTCCATGCACTAAGATATACAGAAACTAAATCTAACATAATCACATTGAAATATACAAGAAAACCATAGTCAGAAATGGTAACACCACCAAGATCATATTATTAGCCATAAATATAAATTATAATATAGTTATAATATAAAATATTATGCATTAGTTAGCGCTAATATAGGCGCTAACTAATGAATAATATTATTTGATTGACTTGTTAAATAACATTTAATAAATATTCATCTTATTCACAACTTTAAGGAGTCCTTCTGGCACACGAGAATATTTATCGCCGTTTGATTTGCACCAAGTGAACTCGGGGCATATATAATTGATAGAACAGACCTCTATTATGCCGATCGTGTCGTTATTTGTTTAAAATACATATCAATTGACATATACGCACCCGTTCCTCATTAAAATATACATATATCGCCCATTTTAGGGGAACTCCGCGAATTCGGGGACTTCCGCAAAGTGATCTCCGCAAATAGGGACCTACTGCAAAACGTCGCACCCAATGCAATTTGTAAACAAATACGATTGACATGCGTTTTAACGAGGTGAGCTTTAATTAAATGAAAGAAGCAATGCTACATAAACTATTTGCCATGGACTCAGCCAGTGTGCCATATATATGTGTCAACTAAGGTCGTTTTGCGTGGTAAAAGTGAAAAGTGAAAGTGGAAATTCGGAAAACCTATTGAAAATGAAAGTAGCCTTAATTTTGGGAATTCCGCGGCAGATTACAGTGAATCTATACTATTGAAAGTGAATGTACGATTCCTCGAATTCTATCAGACATCGCGACTCTGCTCGTTTTCGTGATCATAGGTTATATAGGGCCTATATGACCACGAAAACGAGTCGAGTCGCGATACACCCATCGGTACAAACACATTGTGTATACGATTCAATTTGGCTTGATCACCGTACTATTTTGGCTTCAAAATATTTAATTATACGGCCGATGACCTTTGAGTTCATTTAACCTTGAGTACATTTAACCTGTGACCGTTCGCTGCGCATGGCTGATGCCATTTGAGTTCATTTAACCTGAGTACATTTAACCTGTGACCTTTCACTGTACATCGCCTTGATAGTTAGTCAGCCGCTGTCATATCGATATCGATTCCCGCCCGTGTGGGCGGCTGGAAGCCAATTACTTCTCGACTTTTCGGTAATTAGAAAGTTAAAGATGGCGGTTACTCCAAGTCTCCAACAGAACAGACATGCGCACTCCAATTAAAATTACCCATAATTCACTTCACTACACCAGGGGCTCCCAATGGGTTATACATTATTTTCAGGCTATCAGATTATTTATATTTTCAACAACATATTATTACACCGGTGAATTTAAGTTTACAATTTCAGCCTGTCCTGACTCTATCGATACGATTGAGTCATATTTTCAAAAACATATTATACACCGGTGGCGTTAACTTTGCAAATTCAGCATCTACGTGATTCTATCGGTACGATTGAGTAAAATAATGTGTAACCCATTGAGAACCCCTGGTGTAGTGAAGTGAATTGTGGATAGTTTCATTGTGATTCTCCGCCATCTTTATTTTCTGGAATTATCACCTAGATTTCTCCACTCGATTCTCTTAAAATGCACCCGAATCGGTCAAATTCTTATGATAATTCTATCTAAATACATCTTAGCTACTATTCGGATCTGCTGTCCCGATCGAAAAGGGTTTAATTTGACCAAAATGGCAATTGACAAAAGCCTGTTCACAAAATGCGTCTACTCGATGACCCGTCCACGGTGACGGTCCACGCTGTTGTGTAAATTTATTATCGAAAACAAATTCAATTTCTTCCATCTAAAACATAATTACGCGCTAAACTCTGTCATTTTAAGAATATATAAGTATTACACACATGCACACCAAATTTCAGCTCAAAATTTTGAAAAATGACAGTTTTATAGACATAAATCGTTTTTAATGGGAAATCCTGTGTTAAATTTTATCATTTCTTGCTGTACCCTGTCATTTTAGGAATATATAAGTATCCCACGCACACACACCAAGTGTGAGCTAAAATTTTGAAAAATAAGAGATTTATCGACATAAATCGAGTTGTATTTTGTATATGGCAGATGCCAATTGCCTTGTTAAACTTAAATAAATTTTAGGGCCCTGCAATTTGCAGTGCAAATGTTTTCTGAGTTGTTCCATATTGGGCACTAGAGTCCATATTTGACCGTTATATCTGATAATTGTGCGACAGTACAGTCGCGTTACTTTATACGTCAACATTGGTCATTATGACCCGACACATTTATTTCGGCCTATCGTATCAACCCCTATTTTGTCCCGCGTAGCCTAACTAAGTGTCAAAATTGGTCTTTATCGCTCCACTAATTTGTATCGTTTCAACGGTGTGAATTCCATATCCAATTAACCACATATAACCAACCAAACCTCTAATCCCGGTCCAATTTATTTAATTTTTTCATCGCTATAGTCACGTTACTTAATATTTTATCGCGTGATAATTGTACTTATATGTCTATGGTATTACTATAGTATACCGTATACGTATATCAATTGCTATTTCTTTCTATATAATTCTGGTGCCATCTATAGAAATAGAGATTATTTCATTTTATGTCATTGCTGCTTTAGTACAGTCGCGATACATTACATGGCAACATCGCTCCACTAATTTATGTCAGTGCATCGGTACGAACCCCCTTTTTCTCCGAGTCCATATAACGTACCAACCCAACATCTTATAGAAGTCCATAAATTACTATTCTGGCACTATATAAGAGATGACTAAGATTCTGACACCCCCTATTTTATAGCCTTGTTGCAATGTTCAGTAGAGTTGAGATGCATAATATGTCAACATTGGTCATTATCGCTCTATAAATTTATATCGGTTCAACCCTTAGTTCCCTGTATCGCCCACCCCTCCCTGAATTTATTTTTTTCATTTGTATTATAGTCTCGTTACGTACACATTTTATCTCTTGTAACTTTTGCTTCAATGCGTCGAGTTCCGCTGCAGAGAATACAAAACTGACAACATTTTGAAATGTAAGCAGGCTTCAAACTCATCTTATACAAGAAAAACTCTGGTCACATAAGAAATTTGTGTATAAGGTGTACGCGCATTTGTTGCGTTAAAAACCAAAGGTCCCAAGTCAAGGTCCAAATCCCCAACACACTGTTGTGGGGTTTAACTCCATCTACATACAGTAATGTCCAAAGTAATTGATCACTTAACCACAGCAAAATTAAGGGTCTTCCCTCTACTGGAAATAATTAATAACAAACACCCAATTATGTTTGGAAACAAGCCACGACGAGCGACTGTCCCGTGTATTGCTTTGGTTGCACACTGATAGACCTGGTCACGTTGAACCAATACGTACGGCCCCAGTAACGACGGCGTCCCCACCGGCCAGAAAAAAAACCGCCATTCTGATTTTATATTTTTTTGATGGCGGAAATCTGTAACCAGAGCCTGTGTGAAGCCCGTCTACAGGGTGAAATGCTGGTCCTCATCTCCATATTCATGTGTATATTCATATTGGCATGGACCCCAATCTTTGACAAACAATAATATAATTTACTTTCTATTATACCCGGTATTGAATCTTGAACAACTTGTAAATGACATAGTCTTGAACAGACAAATGAATTCAGGTTCTGAGATTAGTTATAATTTCTTATTGGACTATTCGTGAATACAAATATGACAATTTGCTTGAGTTCACTTCCGTGTGAAAACTTGTCTTTCCATGAATATATATATATATAGCCCCTGCTATCTTGAATAATCCTTGTGAAAGAAAAGTTTGGGGCCAACATGACATGAATACACGTTTAATCACATCTTAAATGCATATCAATGAAATCCTCACAATATATAATTCTGTAATAAACCTCTGAATTTGGCATGAGAACTTTCTATGCACTTTTGACCCGATAATCTATAGATTTTTCTAAACGCCTCTTTCGATTTTGACAAAACATCTTATACCATGCAACATTACCCCACATTACTATTATATTGTATACTGTGCGTCCAAATGACGCTCTGACATGTTTGACGTTTGTCGAGTCTTGACAAATTGAATATTTGATTTTGTTAACATTCTTCAGCTTATATTCGACAAAAATTTCTAACAAAATTTTTGTTAGGAAGTTCACAGGTCGAACGCCATGCTAGAAATGAATCTCATTCCTGAACACGTGACCCGCTTTGTTACAGCTAAGCCCCATTGGCTGTTACCTCGTCACGTGTTCATAAACAACCATAATTGTGTTCGTTTGGCTTCAAATAGTATAATTGCGGTTGAGAGAATTCTGGAACAGACTATAGTCGGAACGGCGGAAGAAGTGTAACTCTTCCACGTCCTTTCTTGGAGTTTCCATGCGGGAACGACAAACAATTTATTCGAGTTGAACATTTTCTTAATTATTGACTGTTCTCCCACGTGTGGAGCGGCTGCGATGTGCCTCAGACATCGACAGAATCAGGATTCAACTATCAGTGTTTGTACATTATTGGAGTTGATTGACGAAGTTTGTTAAAATGGGTACATTAATTTGTCGATTTGACAAGTTCTTGAGTCCCGAGTTCGTGACGTCACATCGTCGTCTGACTTCAAGTTCAAGGATGGTATCGGGGCGATCAGCCCATTCGATGATGCAGACATTGATAGTGGTGTTGTTATAAAGGACAAACACATGTAATCTGCTGGTGCTGCTAATTATTCTGATGTTGAGTGAAGTGACTGCACGGGTATTCCTACTACTACTAGTAATACCGATATCTCAGAATCAGCCGGCACTCGCATTCACAGACATTGAGTCATTGGACGAGCACATGATTGCGCAGCTCAAAGGAAATTAGGCCCAGCAGCCAGCAGAAACAGGAGCGTGAAAACAATTAAGTTGGAGCAGAAACTATCCAAAAACAAGAGAGAGTACAAATACAGAGGTGTGCATACTACATGTAAAAAAATTCAAAAGATATAGAAATTTCTGTTTAAGTGATTTTACTTTAGAAATTTGATATTGATTAATTGTGAAATCTTGAATCTCTGAATACGAGAAACCAGAAACTTTCTTCACTTGGTCTTGCAGCTAATAATGATGTGTTGGCTCAACATAATGAATTGAATTTCGATCATAATATTAATAATGATAGATTTGGGAGTTCAGTCTTCTATCAATGTGTTGACGATTACACATGGTATTGTTTGTCTTATCAACGAATCATTGTTTGCAGTCTGGCCCTCACCGCGCACTGGTTCAGGGGCAGACTATAACAGTCGAGCACATATGTGCCACATGTTGGCGACAGCACAAGGGGAAGAAGCCTCACCCAGAGTCTTCTTGTCCGAATCATGCTAAATCATGCTTTGGCAGTTTAAATCACAACGGTAGAACCAACAGAAAAAGAAAGAAAAAAATGTCACGACCACACTAATTTCACACTAATAAAATAGGTTCACACTAAGATAATAAATTCATACAAATATGACTATTTTCCTACTAATTATTTTACTATGATTATCATTTTCACACGAATAAGGACAATGTTCACAATAATATGACAATTCTACACTACTAGTAACATTACAATTTCACACTATTATCTATTCATATGATAATTTTCACATTACTAATACTAGTAATATAATTAAAATTATTCCATTAATATGATAATGGTATAACATAAAAGCTTTGGTCTAACTACGTGTAATAAAACAAAAATTTGGGAATAATTTTCACACTAGTTATATAATAACTTCACACTAATATATAATAATTTTACACTAATATAATAATTTCACACGATCTGATAAGTACTGATATTTTCACTATATGATAAATTAACACTATTGACTGATAATTTCACACTATTGACTATGATAATTACACTATTGACTATTTTAATTTCACACTTAGTATTGACAATGATAATTTCACACTATTGACTTAGTATAATTACACAATTGACTATGATAATTACACAACTGACTATGATAATTTACTATTGATATGACAATACACTATTAACTATATAATTTCACACTATTGACTGATAATTACACTATTGACTATGATAATTTCACACGATTGACTATGATAATTACACTATTGACTATGATAATTACACAATATTGATTGATAAGGCCAGAGAAAAAAGATACTATGTTTCCGTACATCGACCGACCCTAAAAATAACCCGCCGACCCTAAACTTTTTATTGATATTTTGAGAAAAAGTCAAAATTTTCGCAATTTTAATTTCCTGAGAGTGGATCTCCTGCCTGCTTTATGTCTTGTTTGGGACTTATGGAACACTATCAACAGACATGGTGGGTGTGTATCTGTATATATACATGTAAAGAGGTTATCACTGCATATATTAGGGGTATACATGTAGCTACTGTTTCCAAAAACCAGGCATGCTCGGTGGGCGTACTGGCTACCCCCAGACAATGGGATGTAATCGTCACAATACATGTACGGTATAATGGCGGTATTATTGGTAAAATTCTTATAAAAAGTTAGTGACATCAATTTTGTACCAAGTTTATAGCCAAATTTATGAAAATGTGGTATGTGAATAATAAAAAACATACGTAAGCATGAAGTAAGTTTGATTTTTTATCAATCTTAATGTATATTTCCACTGTGTTGATCAAGTAATACTTTCCCCATGGCACGGGTTGGCATTTTATGTCACTTTGGTTGAGGTAGTTCAATATTTCTGCAGCTGTATAAAAAATATCAAAATAAAATAAAATAAAAAAAATTCCCTACCTACCTACCCTAATTTTTTCGCTATGTTACCGGAAACATACAATCTTTTTTCTTTGGCCTAATTGACTATTGATTGTTAACACCAAATACTATTTTCACACAAATACTATTTTCACAACAAATACTATTTTCACACCAAATACTATTTTCACACCAAAACTATGTTCACATCAAATTCCATTTTCATATGAAATATGGTTTGTATGCCAATTGTTTTTTCACACTTTTTTGACAATTTTCACACTTGCATGACAATTTTAACATTTTTGACAATTTCACACTAACTCGACAACTTCCATACTAATTTGACATTCTCACACTAATATGACAAATTTACATTATTAATATGACAATCATTATTAATATGACATTTCACACTAATATAACATTTCTCACTAATATGACAATTCTGACTAATATGACAATGTTATTATTGTTATAAGTTATAACATAACACTACAGCTACAAGATCGAAATACATTAACAAATTCCATTGGGCTAACTACCGGTACGTGTTATTAAATATTTTTTTGGGGAATAAAAGTAGGCGACTTGTCAAGAGACATAAGAGAAATTCAAGCCTTGTGTCTGTCAATCTGGATATGCTAAAATATATGGTGACTTGTGTATTATGGTTTATATATTATACATTGTATATTATATGTGTGTTATTTTGATGAGATGTGGATACTGGTCCAGTTATTTTCATTTCAGGTTGCTTGTTGTCACGTCTTCAGGGTCCATCGTCGCTCTGGGACGCGGTTTGCAGTTAGGGGGCCTCAGTTCCTATACCTCCGACTCTAACTCGGCAAGCAACTTGACATAGGAATATGGCTTCATCTGATCCGAATCTTCCTTCTTGGCGGCCTACGGCTTGGCGGGCATTCCATAGTTTTGACTCACGGATGCCGGCAGCCACTTCCCTTTTTCACACCACACATTTCCGTGCCACACTCTGCAGGGGAAATTTTGTTTCACCTATAGAAGGTGGCATATAATTGGTAGGTGGCTGTCGGTGCCCGTATACATGTTGTATATTAATTATGATTCAAATGTTTCTTTATGATTATGCATGGAAGCTTCAAGAATAAATAATTCCACTATATATCTAGTTTTCTCTCAGCTGCAATTGTGTTCGTTTGGCTTCAAACAGTATAATTGCGGTTGAGAGAATTCTGGAACAGACTATAGTTGGAACGGCGGAAGAAGGGTAACTCTTCCACGTCCTTTCTTGGAGTTTCCATGCGGGAACGACAAACAATTTATTCGAGTTGAACATTTTCTTAATTATTGACCCACCCGCCACTCCCATTACATTTTTGTTTAATTAATATAGGCGGGCATTCCATAGTTTTGACTCACGGATGCCGGCAGCCACTTCCCTTTTTCACACCACACATTGCTGTGCCACACTCTGCAGGGGAAATTTTGTTTCACCTATAGAAGGTGGCATATAATTGGTATGTGGCTGTCGGTGCCCGTATACATGTTGTATATTAATTATGATTCAAATGTTTCTTTATGATTATGAATGGAAGCTTCAAGAATAAATAATTCCACTATATATCTAGTTTTCTCTCAGCTGCAATTACACCCAATCGCGGAAACCCGTCGTTTCCCGCGCTGTCTAATTATGTTAACCCGTATCCCCAAGACAAATGTTTTTCTCTATTACTACGAAACGCGAAAAACTATTAGTCTTCCCTCTACTGGAAATAATTAATAACAAACACCCAATTATGTTTGGAAACAAGCCACGACGAGCGACTCTAGATTATGTCCTAAAAGCACAGAAGAAAAAACACAACATGCCACCCTGTTGATAACATGATTTCTTATATCTGCTATATTTCCCATAAACGTTCAATTTGAACTATATTGGGTCGTACCGATACACAGGCGTAACTGCCGTTTGTGGTTTGCTGCGCCATCTGCAGTGGCGTCCCCAGCATCGACCATTAACACTAGCCGTGCCTGCATGTGGCAATACCACGAGCGTAGCCTGCTCTACCGTTATAGCCTCCAGTGGCTGTTTAATTCCCCCGTTCGGTAAACGATGCTTTCTACTACCCTTGTGTAATTCTTAGCTTAATATATAAACATACAACTTTCGCCCGAATAAAGCAAACAACAAGTGTACAAATATACAATACTCATTTGTGGTCAGGCCCTCATATATACAAATATCTATGTAAATTACGTGTGTCCATCGAACAAGTATGCTACATATACATACTCCTTTCACAATAATGACTTGCGATCACGATCGCCCATGCATCTCCCGAACAGCGAGATATATTTCACACCATAGAATACTGTCCGACGTAAATATCAGTAACGATTCAGCCATTTTGTCTGTCAAACAGCCTGTGTTGAAATCCGCAGACCGCTGTCTTGCTGTTTGTTCCGTATTGGCGAGCCTAAAATAAAGATATAATCATGAACCTGTTGTCATAAAATATCGTAACATACCATGTGTCAAATATCATGGCCGCCATTGAAAATCTCATGGGATTCTCGCAAAAAACAACAACATTGTTTCCTCCCTCGGTTCTTATGAATACCAAAACCAATTATATACATATATATATATATTTGAATGTATCGCCCCCTTTAATAGCGAATATATAATTTCTGGCAAAAACAATTCGCTGTACATCCATTGTCTTCAATACCAATGTGCCATATGCCCTATATTCGGAAATAATTTCGTTTATGCAAAACGATTCAGTTCATGGAGGACCCGTCGTCAACCAAAATACCAACATAAAACACACCCATTGCATAGTTTTTGCGAATGTGGATGCTTATATTATCCCAATCGGGAATCTGGGTTTCGCATTTATTATCAGCAAGTCATTTTAGCTGCTTTCCCGCCAGTTCTCGATCGACATATTTGTATCTCGATTGTGCATCAAGGCCACGCAAGTGGAATCAAGTCACCACAGTCTGTGACCATCGACCGATCGCTCGTCCACTCCATGGACGAAACCCACAACCGATGTGGTAAACGTCAGTATATACCTCCGTGGTGTATCCTGGACTGACCGAGTCTTGACTGTTCAACGACATGAACTTTCAAAAATATCCACTCATCGCACGAATCCGAACGTGCTTTATATATACGCCATTGACAATTCATGCGCGATGCAGGTTACGCTTTTTTTTCTTCTTTTTTTTTTAACCACCGATTCATATATGCCATTTATTGGTAAAAAGTTTACCATCGTTCTGCCTTGTCTCTCTTATACGCGTGCATATTAGCCAAACCTTCGCGCTTCTCGTTGAAAGTATATCGGTACCCACCTCCGCGGTATAACCTGAACTAACCAAGTCCTGACCATGTACATGAAAATTTTTCTGTCCGAAATGTCAACCCGTATGTGGCTTCTGTGCTCTCGATTACCGATGTATCAGTATATACGCCACCGCGTTATAACCTGGACTGACTTAAGTCCTGAATTCAAACGACCCTCATCCATTCCGCGGATGAAAACCACAACAACCGATGTTGGAGGTATCACTATACACCTCCGTGGTGTAACATGGACTGACCAAGTCCTGACTGTTCGTAGACTTGTACTTTTAAAGACGGTTTTAACTCGTCGCGGTTTACGCGCTCTCGATACAGTGAATCCGAACTTGCTTTGTATACCATATATATGCATGGCCGATGCGGGTAACGCATTGTGAATCAAAACTACCGATTCAAATAAGCCGTTTATTACACACATAAAAACATCAGTGCGCACCAACGCGGTGTAACATGATTCAACCAACTCCTTGTGGATCGCGGACATGAATTTGTTCTGTCTGGAATGTAAACCCGTCCGCGGCTTCTGCGCTCGCGGGCACCGACGTATATCGGTATATGTATACGCGCAACCGCTGCGTAACCTGGACTGACTATAAGTCCTGACTTCAAAACCAACCGCTCATCCATTCCGTGGACGAAAACCCCAACAATCAGTGTTGGAAGCATCATTATACACCTCCGTGGTGTAACCTTGTCAGTTACATTTCCGTTGTGTAACCTGGATTGACCAAGTCCAGACTGTTCAATGACATGTATATATAGACATGAACGTTTTCTGTCCGAAATGTCAACCCGTCAGGATCCAATATGCCATTTATTGCTCACGAATACCGACGAATCCGAACTGTTTGTATATATACGTGTATGGCGGTTATACTGCTTTGATCCTGCATGTATAGTATATGCATGCATGTAATTCCCTTTGAATCAAACAACCAATTCCAATATGTTATTTATTGGTAGGCCCATATATGCTTAGTATCTGTCACGCCTATATATATAGCGCCCGCACATTTGAGAAATATTCGCTTCTTTTTTAGAAGCATCGTTACATACCACCGCATTTGGACTATGAACTATAACCCAAGTTCCGACTGTTCATAGACATGAACTTTTTCTGTCCAAAATGTCAACCCGTCCGCGGATTCTGCGCTCGCGGATACCGGCGGATCCAATATGCCATGTATTGCTCACGAATACCGACGAATCCGAACTGTTTGGATATATACGTGTATGGCGGTTGTACTGCTTTGAACTTGTAGTCCATGGAATTTATTGCGGTTCGGATTATCCCAGTAATATTTTGGAATATATAATTCGCGTAAGTTTTTCAGCTCTTGGCATATGATCATAAAATCTATTTTTTTCAACTGGCAATTTATGGTTTGATGTTCGTATTTTCAGTAAGAAGTTAGATAAATGGGCTGGCAATTATACTAGATATCGATTCATTTTAATCGAGTTCTTTATGTTGCTGTAGAATATAGCTCTGGTAGATGAGGACGACATCAGACGGTCGAAAAGATTACGTTCATAATTTTCAATCAGTTTACTTTTGATGTATATTAAAGGGGTACTGTACCCCAATTTCAATAAATTCCCGGTGACAATAGCGATCTAATATCAATAGTATATTTTAAAATAACTAATTTGAGTCGACGATGTCTACTGAAAACGTTCCGGTTAACAGGCTATCACAAAAGTAAAATTGAATTATTTAATATAAATTAATTTATGGCTGGAGTCATAAAATGGAGTATTATGCCAGTACGAGTTACCGTTCTTGAAATCGTATCTGTTGCGTGTCTTTTATCGACGGCCGTTCGCGAACATTATTGAGTTGCAAACAAAACATCAAACATGTTACCTGCAAAAGAAAGGCCGCTATAACCGATTCGGAAAAAAAAGAGAAAGAAACAAGAGTCATAAAGCGTCAAGTATTTTTATAGGGAGTGAGATTGTTCGATGGAAGAGATTGAAGACATCAATTGAAGCTGTGAACAATGAACTTCCGGTTCTTCCTGCGACCTGAGTATTCTCCGGTGAAGATCAAAAACATGGCGCGTACTTTGAAATCGTAATATATTCGTTTCCAAGATCAATATTTTCTTCGGTAAATTAGGTTTATACGAAACTCATATAACACGAACACAATCTAACTTGAAAGTTATTTCAATGGAAGTAAATAAAAAAAATGTCTATCCCTGTGTACAGTACCCCTTTAACGCTGTTTTGCTTAGCGATGACTGACTTGACCAAATGTGGTCCATGTTTACTTCGTGAAGGATCCCTTCCACAAATCTAATCCATTTGATCTTGTCTTGCAATACGATATCGTCTTCATGCACATTTCAATAAAAGAAATATGTTCTTTGCTAGTTCTGACCCATCATGACTCACTAGCTTTGACCAATACAATAGTGCTCTATATTTTATTTCTATTAAATCAGAACAGAGGATCCCCATCTCAACAGATTCCAACAACAACAATCCGATCAGAGGGTCCTATATTACTATTTCTTTGGCTTTGGGGGTAAAAAATATTTGATTGGAGTCGAGGAACCCATCAAACAAAGCTCAGAGTTATTAGATATTGATTTTTGAAATTTGTTATGTTCTCGAGATGAGTACTAATAATTGCCGTCAATTTCGTATCCTGCTCGAGATTTGTACACCAAAACTCTATTCAAACAAGGATGGATAACTCTAAAATCAAGTGGTAATTTTAACGCAATTTTGACTGAGATCTGGGCCAGAAAGTATTCCCGATAATTAAAAATAATAGATTTCTAAAATTGATATCTAACAAATCTGAGCTTTGATGGGTGACTTCCTCGACTCGAATCAAATATTTTTGACCCCCGAAGCCATTGAAATAGTAATTGAGAGGAGTTTTATCGGATTGAGTACCTTTAATGTTCACTTCAAGTTTCCAAGCTTCAGCGTAATCTGCGAAGGCTGAAAGTGCGCGATTCATATTATCCTCTGAATCTGATAAAATGACAGTGTCATCCGCATATAATAGGCACAGTATATCGACGTAACATCCTAAATGCTCAAAATATTTTTCGTTTATAAAATTCAGATTTTCTATAACACAATCATTCAAAAAGCACTGTAAATCGTTCACGAATAGTGAAAATAAGAAAGGTGACATTGTTTCACCTTGAAATAAACCTACCTTGCTGACGAAAAAGGCTGACTGTGAGTTACATATCTGAGTTTATATCTGATCTCAGCAATTTGAGCCATAGCGCATCTCTCCAAGGAGTGGCTTTTGTGAAATCCGGTTTGTGACTTACTAATTAAATCAATATCCTCTGCAAATGAGGTCAATCGGCTATTTAAAACGGAGGTAAACAGTTTTGCTAAACAGCTCAAAAGTGTGATACCTCGGTAAGAGTAGTCTGGCATATTTGGATCACCCGACCCCTTATAAATGGGCTGTATTAGACCAACTGCCCAATCTTGGGGAAATAATCCACTATTTAGGATCAGGTTGAAAAGACGAACGTATATGGGCATCATCTCATTTACTGAAGCCTTAATATATTCGTTAATTATTTGATCAGTACCTCCGGCCTTGCGGTTTTTCAGCTTCCCTATGGCACTATAAATTTCTTCCTCGGATATGGGGTTATTTAGATATGACTCGTAGTTCTCGTCGAACTCCATATCTACAATGTCACACATATCAGAGTCGTCTATTTTATCATTTAGCGTCTTAAAATATTCTCCAAAGGTTTCAATATTTATTTTTGTTTTCCTCTTTTTGTGCTGCTTATCAGCGCACATTGAGTCGAGTTTGTCCCAGAAAGACTTCCCCGAATTCTTACATAGTTCCCTGAGCTCGGCTATTTCAGACTCACGTGATTGTTTTATTTTTTTATCCATCACTTGTCTGTATTTTACACTGGCGTCTTTCAAAATTGCCTTGTTATAATCAGATTTGTTCAAATCGTATTGATGCTTGATACCATTGAAGTAATTTCTTGCTTCTCGACATTCATTATCGAACCAAGATTTGTTCTGGTGCACCTTTTCCCGCTTATTAGATTTCGACCGATAGGTTCCCAGTGTGCGATTGGCCGCTGACTTCAATGAACGTACTACATGTCCACAAAGTGCGTCGACTCTGACTGGGTGACATTGGCGTCCCTCTCTAAAGTGTCGAACACACAAAGAATATCATTAATCATATTGCGGGCAATATTGCTAGAGAAATATGTCCCCATCTGTGTGTCCCACCGTTTTATTCTGGCATCAATGTGTGCCGATATGGGTATGTCATCAGCATCGCTTTCTCGATACACTATTGGTGTCTTTAAATTCAAAACCAGATGTAACGCACCATGTATATCGGAGAATAGGGGACAGTGGTCATCGACTCGAAAGTTTTCTACCATACTGAAGAGACGCTTAGTTCCCAGCGCGTAGTCTATCACTGTACGGTCTGAGGAAGTAAACTTCCCCACATTTCTGTCTTCACCACATCTTCCGTTCATAGTAATTAAGTTCATGGATTTACACATTGCTATTAGTTTGTATCCATATGCACTCACCTTACCTTTGTCCTGCGATACTCTATTGGCGTGGGTCCCTTGTGCGATCTGTCCATCGAAAGCTATTTAGACA
Organism: Siphonodentalium dalli; assembly: GCA_032622095.1. NCBI lineage: Eukaryota > Metazoa > Mollusca > Scaphopoda > Gadilida > Siphonodentaliidae > Siphonodentalium > Siphonodentalium dalli. The sequence continues at coordinate 94,876,288 of CP136068.1, forward strand.
TCTCAAGACACATAAGACCCAATAACTTAATATACAGAATAGATACATCTATTGCATGAGTGACTAATATTTATATTTGTTACAATGAGGTCAAATAGTTGCGAAGCCAGCACCACAATTCTTTCCCTCCATAGTAAATCTTAAAACAACTTCTAAAGAATTATTAATTTACCTTATATTTGGTATGGAGCGTCCTTGGTTTACTGGAGTTCAGATTTGTTAACATCACGTCACCAAGTTAATTATTTGCGAAGCCACAGCCATAACTATTTCCCTCCATAGTAATTCTCAAAACAACTTCTTAAGAACAATTGACCCGGTCAGTCGCGTAATTATTGGAAGAGCCACGGTCAATCATTTTTTTTAAACCAAATGTTACATTTAAATTATTTCTTTATTTAACCAAAAAAAAAATTAAATGAGAAAATTAACTTTTACTACTTGCTAAATTTTATCTTTTAATTATTTCATTTAAATTTTAGTATTTTCAGTATACTAAGTCCAAGTCTTTATAATCTGTTGAGTGACCGACCCCACAGTAGTTTACATGCTTTGTTAGTAATAATTTGGAGGATTACTTGTTTAAACGCAATTGTTATCAAAATATTTTATGTATTTTTTATAATTTCTATTTATATGTAATACTATAATCTTGGTGGCGTTACCATTTCTGACTATGGTTTTCTTGTCTTGAATGTGTGTGTGTTGACATTTTTGACTACCTGTAAATAATTTAACAGTCTGTCCAGAATCTCCGTTACTAATATTATAGGAAAGACAATCGCAATGTATAGAACTGGACTGTTTTTTTTTGTCGGTTGTGGGGTTAGAAAATGTGATCCAATCCCTATTACCGATTTTTAAATTAACTTTTAAAGTGACTCGCACACTTTACTCCTCAAATAAAACCTAGTGATTTGTTGATTGCGTAGCGTTCCAGTGATATAAATGGGTCGATAAATAAGTTTAGTTCCTGTATAGGCCCGTTATATACCTCGAATCAATGCTATTGAAATCTCAGCATTCACACTACCTGAGTGAGAAACAATTAAGGTAGTCCATTCAGGGAGATATTTGTCGACCTTTGCACACACCATGACTGAACTTTGACATGCATCGAATTTCTCTTTGATGGCCAATATAGTTAATATATAATTATGCATATACTGACAAAACTCAATTGTGTCTGTATGTCCGGGCAATGAGCGACCAAACGCATCGATTGAACCCTGTGAGCTGAAAATTTCATGGTTAAGCACTGCTGACGTCAGATGTCGTAAAAGATCACAAATTAATTATATACGCAAAATGGTTCTAATCTGGTCGTTGAAAATTGGTTCTAATGCTGAGTGTCATGGGACATGTGCCGTTGACACTTGACAACCTACAGGGGCAATAATAACACATATGAACAATAAAGAGCGTCCATCACCACATCATATGTAGGAGAAATATTGGTATACAGGGGTCACCTTACAAGGGGAATATCGCAGGGTGTGTGCATTTAATTGATCTCAAATGACTTAAGAGGTGCTAATATTTAACAATAAAGAGCGTTTATTGTCAACTTTTTTCTGGAGAGCGTCATGCAGTAGCCGATGTCACTCAGGTGACCAACTTACACATTATTTACCCTAGCAATGGATGGTGCCCCAGCTAGTTAGCCTAATATACCACCATTATAAATTATAATTGCCTCATATCATCAAACATGGTATTACGAACTAAATAAAACGTTCCACTGGAAGGATGTGCTATCAACTAAGATTATCGAAAGATCCAACCATGCAAATCGACTGATCCATTTCATAGAACACAAGGGTTTGAACTATGAATGCATAAGTGTAAATATTTATCTTGCATGCAATTTGTTCATAACAATGACACCAATTTTGATATAAAATTTATGAGAATAACATATTTTGGCATGTTTCTTTGTTATTCCGGTCTAAGTGCCTTAGTTAAGTGGGTCACATTACTTTAAATGCCCTTGTGCTATTTACGAGTTTTCATTCCACAAGACTGTCAATCAAAGGTTGTAGTACTTGGGTTTTATCCACTGCAATCAGTAATTCATTAATAACATTCAGGAGAATTAATTTTGCTAAAAGGGGTACTGTTCGCTAAAGCCGGAAATTTATGGGACCATCTCCTATTATACTCAACAGAATATATGCAATAAAATAAATTAATGAATTTGAGCCATGGGTGAGGGCAAAATACACTAAATTGCTCTACGAACAATGTGTTAACATCATGGTCATTACATAATAATAGATGGTCCCATAAATGTTCGGATTTAGTGTACAGTACCCCTTAATCCTAACTCATTTATGATTTATATGTAAACATAAATCAATTAAATTATTATTACCTTATCATCAATGACATGATTTTATTGTTTGATCAGGGTAAGGTGCACATATGACACATCAAGAGCATCCAAACAGGTCACTAAATGGTTAAAGAAGGTCTATGTGACAATCTTTGACCATTTTGTGACCATTTTGGATAAACTATCTCTTTCTGTCAACACTTTCTATAAAACGGCATTTCTATTAAACCTGTTTTGAAGGCTCACTGTGGTTACAAGACAAACACATTAAAGGTACTCAATCCGATAAAACTCCTCTCAATTACTATTTCAATGGCTTCGGGGGTCAAAAATATTTGATTCGAGTCGAGGAAGTCACCCATCAAAGCTCAGATTTGTTAGATATCAATTTTAGAAATCTATTATTTTTCATTATCGGGAATACTTTCTGGCCCAGATCTCAGTCAAAATTGCGTTATTATTACAACTTGATTTTAGAGTTATCCATCCTTGTCTGTTTGAATAGAGTTTTGGTGTACAAATCTCGAGCAGGATACGAAATTGACGGCAATTATTAGTACTCATCTCGAGAACATAGCAAATTTCAAAAATCAATATCTAATAACTCTGAGCTTTGTTTGATGGGTTCCTCGACTCGAATCAAATATTTTTTACCCCCAACGCCAAAGAAATAGTAATATAGGACCCTCTGATCGGATTGTTGTTGTTGGAATCTGTTGAGATGGGGACCCTCTGTTCGGATTGAGTACCTTTAAAGTTATAAGTTTTTGAGAAACATTTCCTGTCGGTTCACAGTTAACCATTTGCGGTGGGTCATTAATAAAATATTTATCAATCTCAGCTTTTTGACTATTTATGTCAGTTCGTTTAGATCTATTCTTTACATTCCTCTACTTCACTGGTTTCCCTGTGGTACATACAGTCAAAGACTTGGAACTTGATAGGAGTCTTCTAATGTGGGGAAGAGAAATAAATGAACATAGAAAGGATTTAGATCTTCTCTTACATCGTCATATGACCGTAACTGTTGAAAGTGACATAAAAGCCCAATTAATCAGCTAACTCACTTCATTGTTTAATTATTTTATTATTCCATTTTAGTCGACTATTTACCCATCTTCAAAAGATGAGGCAAAAACTCTGAAAATGTTCATACCAATTCTTCAGATAATTCAAAGTGATCAGTACTCTCCATGCAGATTCGAAGTGAATTGTGGAGAGGTTAACATGCTGAATATACTGAAATTTTATGACTATATATTATTCAGGTTAAAAGATCAACAAATATGTATGCTCAAACTTAGTATCTGAACATTCCCTACAGATTAATGAATGAGTCCTCTGCACTTGGGTATACTTCTAGATTTTTTATGAGTTAAGGTCAAATTAAGTGTAGTCAATGGGAGGCTGGGAGTACAAATAGAGGTAGGAGTGATTTTGAAAACTTGTCAGTCTGATGGTGTTTCTCTTGCAACTGTAACGTTGAGGGATCGTTACATTCAAAATGGTATATGCCTGCTTGAACGCCTGTGTAATGGTAGAGTGCTGCTCACTAATAATTAATGATAGTGCTGGTGATCTTTGAATCCGGTACCAGAAATCCCTTGACGATGAATCTCTCTATTTATGTTGGCAGGCTTTATTATGTATTATCCAGTATTACATCCTTCCCATGAGGTCCAATATGAGATACAATCTGAGGTTTAATCAAGTCAATAATTTATTGCCATAAGATACCACATTAATATGTCGTCAAAGTCCAGCGATTGATGTTTTAAAAGTATCCCGAAAATAGGCAATAAATTAGCCGTAAATTCGGACTCAGATACTTCCAAGTATTTACATGAAATGTAATAGTTTGATAAATTAAACTGATCAAATTAATTAACTGCTGCAGTCTCTTACCTCTCTTTCAAGCCTGTTCAAGCAGGAAATTTTATGAACTCCAGATCACATAGCTACCGAAGTAACAGAATCAAGGAGGGTGGCACAGACATCTAAATTGGGTGGTAATTTATAATCTGGTCTGTTTAGCTGTGTGGTCTGACATACACTTGACCAGCTGATGTAAGTATCAGGTCACACTACTTACAATATATTGTATAGTGTGAGGAACTTGACATAAGATCTCAGTTAATGCTTACTTTATTATCAAATATACATGTGACATGGTTGAAAATATAAATGAGAAAAACATATATGTATAATTTGTGCTTAAAAGCACAAAAGGTGTTTGCAGATGGTATATGAGGAAAATACTAACATTTATAAAACCATTTTCACCCAGCTGCATCTCCAAGAAAAATGCATTTACTTTGTTCTTATTATCTTTATAAATAATTATTGGATAATAAGAATTCAAATGTTAAATCAATTATTATAAAAAAAACATCACGGATACAACACTAAAATTTAGCCTAGCTCAGATTTAATGTTTGTACATACACATATAAAAGGTCAGATCATTGAAAAATGTTAAATAAGACAGATATTCAATCAATATATTTCAATTGAATTTCATTTACCATCACTGATTGTTGAAATGACAGGCACTGTAACAGTAATTTTCCCATAAGAATGGTCTCAAGAAGCAACATTTCGTTATTGCGAACATTTTCAATGATTTTCCAGATGTACCCGCTGCCACAGATATTTTGCCAAAAAAGAAAATTAATAAAAATATATAAAGGTAAGAATCCAGGCTGATAGTGAAAATAGGAGGTCAAAATTCATCCTCACAAAAGCAAATGTTTTTATCAAATTGATCTGGAATTCTAGCATTATGTGCCCAAGTAATCATATTTTTGGCTAAAATTTAGCTTTCCGTCATACTTTAAACAAGTGAGCATAGAAAATCATTCGAAGTTGTCAATATAATTTATTTTTGGTACCCGAAACATCCGTCTAATGAAAAATCAAAAAATCAAATAATCCAACCCCTAAATCACAAATCGAGTTTAATAACGATTTACGTCCTTTTTTTCGTCAGTATTATAGATTTCTTTTCGCGTGAGCACTGTCGGATACCCGTTTAGGTTCGGACATTCCAAGATGGCGGCGCCAACTAAATAAGTTAAACTGTAATTGTATATATTGTCTCCAAGCAGCAATCAACGACATCTTTCGGTGATACACCTTGAAACAGTTATGTAGGAATTTGTATGCCCAACACATAACAGGCATGTGAATTGTTGTATTTGGCGTGTCAAGTCGTCATAATTTTTCGAAATTTTATCGAGGCGGCGAAATGTTCGCTTTTTCGTATTTTTCTGGTACTGGGCTCATGCATCCGCAAATTTATGTATTGTTGTGGATAGATTAGGTCACCACACATCTTCGGAATGCAAAACCGGCGATATTTTTATTGTCTAACTACGAAAAACGACCTTTGAAATTTTCAAAATGTTCAGGTTCGGATTCGCAACATTCGCGATGATTTTGTTCAGGTTCAGACACAATTTTCGTTCAGGTTCGGACAAATTTGGTTCAGGTTCGGACAATTTTAGTTCAGGTTCGGACGCATCAAATTCTCGATCTTATTGTGCGTGTTATTAACGAACATGCACTGTTAATTTGTTATATCTCAATATGGCAGCTGAAATTTCCAAATATAGGTGGTAAATTATCCGAATTAATGGGATAAAAGCCACAGTTGAATATTCTCGAGCAATGTCTACTATAAACCAGCTAGTGGGAATTATTACATTTTACATATGAGCAACAGTGTATTATACTTATCTTCTGAAAGATCGGGGATACATGGATATTTAACACCTGGTTCTCGATTTTGAACCCCGAGGTGGAGCAAAGAGGTTTCAAAAAGAGACATCCGGGTATTAAATCTCCTAGTATCCCACGATGTTGGCGGAGCTAACGATTTTGTCCCACATCAATAGCTAACATGTGGTGTGCTTTTTATAGGTTATCAGATAAATTCACACCAATCAGCACCAATAAGAATAATTCAGTAGCAGACCTATCGATCCTGTTTTAGGTGACGTCAATTAAGCTCAGCGCGCTAGAACAATATCACGATTGGTGAAACTGCTAGTTCAAGGGTAATTCATAACCACAATGTTTCACGTACTTTTATACGCCCACTGTCAATAGTTACGGGACATGGTGCATGACTTAAACGTGACGTTGTTGTCAGTCAGATTGTTAGTTACAACCGGGTGTGGGGACAATCGCTGTTTGTTATATGTTTCCCTAGGAAATAGCTGTAATTTTAAATGACATACGATGCGCTCTCTTTCGTCAGGACCTTGGCATGGATAATAATTTTCAAACGTTATCTCACTGCTTAAAAAATCTCACTGTTTAAAAAATGGTACACAATTATTGACGCGTGTATTATCAATGGAACTACGCGAAATTCCACGGAAGACTGAAAATAGTTTATTACTGCGATAAGTTCTAAAGAAAAACAAATTATCCCGTTTTATTACGTGTGCAGTTATTTGTTAACTAGCAGGGTTACCCGGCGTTGCCCAGGTTAATGTATGCTGTGGATATTTGTTGGGAATAGAGAATGCTCTTGCTTAAAGTGTTATACGTTTTCTCATAAATTGTATATTCAAATAGCATCACAAAACATGATTATTACAGTTATGGAATATAAGTAGTGGCTCACCTTGCCAATTGTCATTCTGTTTATCACGATTAATCCGTTCCACCAATAATGAAGTATTTATTTATTTACAACTGCGTATACATTAGACATTATAATATGATACATGAACATCATAAACACATTAGTTCGATAAAAGATGATAATTGGGTTTTACATATTGAGATGTATCAATCAATTTAGTGGGTTGGACTAAGATCTCGAGGACACCTGGCTATCATATCTCCACGAATATACAGATGTTTCAAAGAAATTTCCAGGTGCTCCTCTGTTCATGGTGCTATATATTGGCTAAATATTCTCAGTTTAAACGAAATGTTGCTGCGCACATATATCAGCTACATGTGCCAGGCACAGAGCGAGATTTTGAGTTGTTTATGTCAGTCGATGAGTCTGTTCTAAAACCCTTGTCAGATGTCAGTATTGGTAGGATCATGAAAAGTCTTGTGCTACTAACTGCATTTTCTTGTATATCAGAAGAAATTATATTTGACTGCACACTGTGACCACTATTTTTGAACAGGTCTTTTTGTGGAAACTGTATTGAATGGAACAGACTAAATTTTGTTATTATATATATGCAATCCTCTGCAAGGTCTCTCAGTTTGCACGAATATATGTATCTCTTCAATAGAATGATAAATATACGTTTAATGCTTCTTCTAGTTATCTCTTTTTGCTAGCTCATTGTGTGAATGCCTTGATTGCCATTCCCATATAAATATGACTGTTAAGAAGATATAATTATTCAAGTGACTTATGTGGGTCACCATATGTCGGGATTGTGAAATGTGAACGCCCAACTACTTAAAATGATATGGAGATGGCATGGTGACTGTATATAACTTATATGTGGATATCGGCGAATAGCAATCTTATCAATAATAGTGCATATCCGCTCGCTATCCGTGACGCAAACGACACCAAATGTGATTTAATTCATGGTATATCATTAGAGAAAAACGTGTATGAATTTGGTGGAATTCGGTTTATTAAATCAATTGTTGATGCAACGCTGACTCGAACAACGCCATATTGCGAAGGTGATTATGTATTCGTTTGGTGGAAATCAGCGACAAAACTATTTCCCCTCCACCAACAGCGTCATTTTAGAAAATTTTAACCCGCACCATTATCTTCCTTGTAAAAGGTTACCCCTCTTAGAACGCCTTGGTTCCATCTTGATTGTACCGCGTGAAGTTATATATAGAACGCACACAGACAGACAAAAAGACAGACAGCACGATTTTATTTCTTGTATCATTTGAGAAGAACGTGTCTGAATTTGATGGTAATTGGTACTAAAAATATTTTTTATCAGTTTTGGTGACCCTCCCGTCCCTATTTCGGACTCAAGCTGCACACACTAAGACTCATTATAGATTAGAGATGCATATATATATGAAATTGGTGAAAATTGGCGAGTATACAAATTCGTATCAAATTTAAGGTCCCCATATCTCTCGCCCATAGGGCACCAATTTGGTGTATCTAAGCCACACGATAAGATTCCTTGTATCACGGAGAAGAATATGTATCAATCTGGTGGAAATCGGCACTAAACATATAGATATAATTTTTTGTGTCCCTCTCATCTCTATACACCACTGACTCGAATGGCCCCACTTGTGACATCTTTAAACCACACGATTACACTCCTGATCTGATATCATGGAGATCATTGTTTATAAGTTTTGTGATAATCAGCGACTAAACAATTTTTTTTATCAAAGTTGGTGCCAATCCCTCCCCTCTCCATCTCTCACCAAAACAGCACCACTATGGCGTCTTTAAATCACGATTAGATTCCTCGTATCATGGATAAGATCGTGTATCAATTTGGTGGAAATTGGCGCTAAAAAATTGTGCATCAATTTTGGTGCCCCTGTCCCTTTCAATGCAACCCTGACTCGAATGAGGCCACATTTGACAGATAAAAGTCACACCATTAGACTCCTCATACCATGGGGATGATTTTGTATAAGTGTGGTGGCAATCGGCGACTTATTGTCAAATTTAGTGCCCACCCCCTCCCAATCTCATCCAAAAACAACAATTTGGCGTTGTTAAATCGCACAATTAGATTCCTTGTATCATGAAGAAGAATATATATATAAATTTGGTGGAAATCGTCGCTAAATTTAGTTTTATAAATTTTGGTGCCCCTCTCCCCTTCCGTTCATCCCCGACTCAAACGGCGCCACTTTTGACATATTTAAACCACACCGTTGGATTCTTCATATCATGGGGATGATATGTAAGTTTCGTGGCAATCGGCGACAGAAAAAAAATTCTGCCCCCCCCTTCCGGGCACCCCTGACGCGAACGGCGCGACTTTTGCCATATTTAAACCACGCCATTAGATTCCTCATATTATGGGATGATTATATATAAGTTTGGTGGCAATCGGCGACAATTTTGTTTGCTGCCCCTCCCCTTTTCTGCCCCTGACAACAACGGCGTCACTTTAGAAAATTCTAACCCCGACCATTATCTTTCTCGTAAAAAGCTACTCCTAGTAGATCCATTTGGCATCATCTAGATGGTCCCCTGTGCATTTCTATAGAACACAGACAGACAGACAGACATTCGCAAATATAGATATAGATTAGGTTTCTGTTTGTACTATTTAACCATTGGGTAGGCACTATTCTCTTAAGCGCATGAATGAAATTTTCCACCAAAATTTAGAGAAGTTGGCTTAATTTGCCAACGGAACAGCTGATATTGTTTGCATAAGTTTCGCTACTTCGGCGTCTAAATTCTTGTTTAATAAATACTTGTAGTTTTGCAGAATTGCTTACCATAAGCATAACATAAAGAGAACACATATGGTTTCTCGAATAATATATTCCTGAAATATCGCCGTTCGTGAAGATTCGCATATTGCAGGTATTATTCGGCAAACCATATATATACGTATTCTCTATATTCGCATAGTGCTGAATAGAACGCAACATGTTCGGGCTCTAATTAATAGTCCTGCGTAATAGTCGTGTGACAAATGGTTAACTTGTAACTGGATTCAACATTTAGAAATGAGGTAAAACACATTGAAAAGAATATGTTCCGTGTGAATACCCAAATATATCATCCAATTATTGATACCAAATATATATTGTCTATCTATCAGCAAGTATTTATGGGCAAACTGTGGGAACAGCTATATAATCACATTCATCGTATAAGAAGGCTAACAAAATAGAATTAATGTTCGTGGCTCGTTTCTGCGCTTTGTGTCTGGGAATATATTGTTAATAGAGACTGGGCGGTAAATACATAATTACATGGCTTGTTGAGGGGGGATCGCCTCGGGGGATACGAGCCTCTACCTGGGCATACCACACAGTATCCCCTCAAAAGCCGTGTAACTTATGTTATGGACAGCTATCTGCTCATCTACGTGCGGCGACCTTCGTGGCATCGTATGTGGATGTGGGGGGGGGGGAATCACGTGATCGCATACATCTCACACGCATAAAATAAGAAAGTCCGCCCAAATTATTCACGAGTGGACTAAAACCATGCCTCGTGTTCCCCATTTATCGTTTCTTTTACGAATGGAAGAAAATCAAACGCACAACAACGCAATAAGAACGCGACTGTACCTCGGCGTGTCATTTTTATGCGAAGTTTTTAATGCGTCCGAACCTGAACCAAATTTGTCCGAACCTGAACGAAAATTGTGTCTGAACCTGAACAAAATCATCGCGAATGTTGCGAATCCGAACCTGAACATTTTGAAATTTTCAAAGGTCGTATTTCGGAGTTAGACAATAAAAATATCGCCGGTTTTGCATTCCGAAGATGTGTGGTGACCTAATCTACCCACAACAATACATAAATTTGCGGATGCATGAGCACAGGGCCAGAAAAATACGAAAAAGCGAACATTTCGCCGCCTCGATAAAATTTCGAAAAATTATGACGACTTGACACGCCAAATACAACAATTCACATGCCTGTTATGCAAAAGGCGTGTTATGTATGTGTTGGACATACAAATTCCTACATAACTGTTTCAAGGTGTCAACAATTTCCTCTAGCACATCCTTCATCCAATCATCACCAAACTTCATATGTATCTTCGTGATGACCTCTAGATGGGAGTCTCCTATTTTGACCGACATTTTTTCAAAAACTTGTTAAAACCAGTCATTTAGAATTTCAAATATGAATCCATTAACACAATTTGCAACCCGCATTTATTGTTGAACAGTTTTGAAAATTTACGGGTATGTTTAGATATATTTAACTCTAGATGGGAGCTATCAAATTTTAATGAATTTAATGAAAAACATGGCCTCTGGAAGCCATCCTAGATTTTACTCTTTGCATGGCTGAATCCTTTGGCACACCCTGTAGACCACACATGGTATGTCGATGAATTCAAATGTGGAACACAAGATGGCCATCAGAATGGTTCCAATATAGAGATAACCATAATGAAACATGAAGTTTGATGATGATGACTAGGCCTGTAGGTAATGCCAAATGATTAATGGTAGACCTTGGTCAAATTAAAAGATGGCCCTGGTGCATGGCCAGGTTTTCCAGCAAAATTGGAAAAATGTGATAACTCTCATTAGTGGTCGCCAAGAATATCCACATGCAGTTTGGTGATGATCGGATTAGGGATGTGGCATGTAGGTTGTGCCAAGGATTTAGTCATATAAAGAGGAAGTCTGTATTTTCAACAAATTCAGGTGATATTTGTTCAAGTTCGAAAAAGTAATGACCCCTTTTTACTTAAAATTTTGTAACTATCATTCTTTTTTATATTCTTCAGTTTGTATTATTGTTTCTAAAACCCTATGTTTTTTATCATGCAGCAACACAATTATTTAAAACTGCCTGTGATAATTTCACGATTCATCTGATCCCCAACTGTCTTCTACTTTCTCACCCCTCTCTCCATCGTGCTATCACTAATATTTTCTTCTCTCCTTTTCCCCCATCCCGAACTCAAATTTAGTTATATTTTATTACCATTCTCCAAAAACCATTATTTCAATCCCCTCCCGTCTGATTGATACCCCTCCTTCACTTATTATGGAAGGGGCATGTCGCCAAAGAGGAGGAGTCTTCATATAAGCCCTTGAGCTTTGCATATATGTGTCATCTATTATGTAATTTGTTTGGATTTGGAAATAAAAATATGTTTGCATTAAACCCAATGTTCTAAAAAGCATTGTTGAAACAAACGTTGCATTTAATTCAAGACGAATCTAAATGATTTCTTAAAATGGCATAAAGTGTTCATGAGGGTTTTGGTCAAACCGGCTGAAATATGAAGATATATATCAATTCTGAAACGTAAAATTTTGTGAAAAAATGTGGCTTTTGACAAAATTATTGTTAACATTCTGAGGAATGGAAATTATTGGTTTTATATCGCTATTTCGTAGGTATTTGACACATGATTCTTTAGGTGGTATTTTGCTCTGAACTTGTCTGACAGAAATCAGGTCCAGTCACCCACCAAAGCTCAGATTTGTTAGATATCGATTTTAGAAATCTATTATTTTTCATTATCGGGAATACTATCTGGCCCAGAACTCGTTAAAATTACCACTTGATTTTAGAGTTATCCATCCTTGTCTGTTTGAATAGATTTGGAGTACACATCCAGAGCAGATTACTGCAGTTATTAGTACTCATCTCGAGTTAATAACAAATTTCAAAAATCAATATCTAATAACTCTGAGCTTTGTTTGATGGGTTTCTCGACTCGAATCAAATATTTTTTACCCCCAAAGCCAAAGAAATAGTAATATAGGACCCTCTGATCGGATTGTTGTTGTTGGAATCTGTTGAGACGGGGACCCTCTTTACGGATTGAGTACCTTTAAGTTCATAATTACAAAATAATTAGCAAGTTTTTGGCTGGCCACGGGGGTCACGATGGACCAGGACACATGCTTGCTGACTGATGGCCATTTCAGTCAAAATGTTGGACCAAAAGTAAGAAAATATTAAAAAACAACAAATTCCCCAATAATTCATTGTTGGAAAATCAAATTACAAGAACAATTTCAACCCATCGTTGATGTGAAATTTGCACACGTCCATGCATAGTAGCGGGTATATCCAAAACGGAATAAATGTTTATTTAGTGCGTCTACTCGCATTTAATTTGAAACAAATGTCGCACTTTCGTTGACTCGAATTCATATACCACCAAATTACGCCATGCTCGTTGGTGTTTTCCAGTTTCAGTTGGAATTCCCTCATTAGCATATCATTATGCAGCTCGTTTGCATTTCTTCGATATAAATTTGAGTCAACGGTGATGCAACGTTTGTTTCAAACACGGATCTCAGACGCATCAGCAATTAAATTCGTGTTGACTACACGCATTCTTCGTCGGTAGTGCATCTACTCGCATTTATTTGAAACAAACGTCGCATTTTTGTATACTCGAATTAAAATAATTGAATTCGAGTCGTCGGTAGTGCGATGTTTGTTCCAAGGGTAAGCCTCGAAAACTGTCATATGAAGTTAATTCACACATGTTTCTTCAACATATTACACCAATATACAAGTGTTGTAGTCCACTCATTTGTCATATTCTTTCTTCCCATTCTTAATAGCCCGTCTTTTCCAGCACCATTTCACATTTGTAAGACTTGTAGGTAATTTTTCTATATGTCCCTGGAAGACAAAAAGAAATACATGTACTCTCTTTTACATCAAACCTGATCTACATTGTTCATATAACATGTTTGGTATTTACCACGTGGAAGGGTCATCTGGCGATTTCGACTGGGGGAAATAGTAATCTAGATAAAAGCCAAACGTAGGGTGTACCGACTCCTAGTGGGCAGGTAGATCTTATCCAAATATCGGCACTCTAGTGGGTTTTACGCAATTCATGGGCATAACATTTTTAGCTTAAAGGTACTCAATCCGATCAGGCCCTCATAAATTACTATTGTTATGGTTTCGGGGATAAAAATTAATTGATTCGAGTCGAGGAACCTACCTATCAACGCTCAGAGTGATCAGATATCAATTTTTGAAATTTTGTTATTTCTATTTTTCTGGCCCAGAAACACGCAGTCAAAATGATGGTATCAGTCAAAATTGCGTTATTAATACAGTTGATTTTAGAGTTATCCATCTTGGTCTGTTTGAATAAGGTGTTTCTGTGTAAATTATTAGTACACATCTCAAGAAAATTACAAACTTAGGGGCAATTATTAGTACACATCTCGAGAACATTACCAACTTCAAAAATCAATATCTAATAATTCTGAGATTTGATGGATGGGTACCTCGACTGGATTCAAATATTTTTTACTCCTGCAACCAGCTGAAACCAAAGAAATAGTAAGTTAAGGATGCTTAATCGGATTGAGTACCTTTAACTTGATGATCAAGTTTGAGCTATAACCATGGGTTGGCAGCCGACGTTCATCCATCTGTGTGCCACTGAGTGTCCATCAACAATTTTTTTTAGCACACCCTACAGGTCATATCTCTCATTGATTGTCAACAAACTGCATCTACGGGGCATAGATAGGATCAACTTTAGATGAATAAAAGGTCAGCCAACCACAGTGTGCCCCGAAAACGTGGCAAGTCGTTGCCGCTTTGTTAAAGAAATTAAAAGTAGAAAAAGGTTAATAACTCCGTAAAAAAAATAATAACTTTCCGTCATCTATATACATGTTGCACATCTCCAAATGTGGGTAACAATACTCCGAATTTTCAAATATCTATAATCAAAACTGTAGGAGGAGTTGATTACACCACGAAGATACCCTCATACAGAAAATTATAAAAAAAATGTTGAATGTTGCATATCTTCAATATATGGGCAACAATATTCTGAAGTTTAAATCTCTAGTATGAAAACTGTAGGAGGAGTTGATTACACCACGAAGGTACTCAAAAGTGTGACGTACAGATGGACGGACGGAGCCCATTTCTACAGTCTCCCGAAAATTAATTTTTCGGGGGAGAAAAACATGGCCACCAGCAGCCATCTTTGATTCTACTCTTTGCATGACTAAATCCTTTTGCACACCCTATAGGCCACATTTAACATCCGAACTATATATGGATATTCGGGGTGAACTGTAGATGGGAGCTATTTTTTTTCTCTGAATTTGTTTTTAAATATGGCCACAGCAGCCATCTTGGAGTTAAAATTTGAATCCCTTGGCACACCCTGTAACCAGCATTTATTGGAGAATTGTCTTAAAAATGAATAGGCAAAAACATTTTCGCTAGCAACCATTTTAGATTTTACTCTTTGCATGACTAAACCCTTTGGCACACTCAACAGATCACAGTCAGCACATCAGTCCCATTGATTATTGACAATTTATTATTATACATAATAAAAGGTCAGCAGACCACAGTGTCCCCCGAAGACGTGGCAAGTCAACGCCGCTTTTTTAAAGAAATTAAAAAAAATGTTGAAATTGAAAGTCGAAAAGGGTTGATAACTCCAGAAAAAAAAAAAATTCCATCATCAATATACATGTTGCACATCTCCAATATGTGGGTAACAATACTCGGAAGTTAAAAATATCTACGATCAAAACTGTAGGAGGAGTTGATTACACCATGAAGGTACCCTCATACAGAACATTATAAGTCGAAAAGGGTTAATAACTCTGTCAAAAATAATTTTTCCGTCATCTATATACATGCTGCACATCTTCAATATATGGGCAACAATATTCTGGAGTTTCAAATCTCTTGGATGAAAACTGTAGGAGGAGTTGATTACACCATGAAGGTACTCAAAAGTGTGACGGACGGACGGACGGACGGAGCCCATTTTTATGGTCCCCCAAAAATATTTTTTTTCTGGGGACAACAATATCTTTTCAAGGTCAATAAATGCATATTTTATAGAATATTGAATAACAAAGACAGCTGCTTTTCCCTTTGGCAGTCTGTGGCGACGTAGCTTTCATTCTATTTGCAATCTACTTTTCTATTGTATTTATTCCCATTACATTCTTCTTCACATAAAACCTATCTTTGAACAAACATTTTTAATACGTTCCCAAAAGGATAGTTTTTGATGAATTAAACTTTGAATCCGATGACATTGTTACTGAAATGGTAAACATGGAAAGGGAGACAATGTGTCGATAAAGGCCCAAAACTGAGGCAAAAATCAATGGCCCAAACCCATATTTGAACTTGACCTATATCTTGGTATGACTGAGCCACTTTCAATGGCTCCCATCTAGAGATCACACCGTAGATCCATATGAAGTTTGGTGACAATCAGATGAGGGATGTGACCTGTAGGGTGTAATAAAGGAAGTTGTTGATGGATGTACGGACGGATGATGGACACCAACCCATAACAATAGCTCAAACTTTGCTTGAGCTAAGTCAAGGTGAGTTAAAAAGAGCATCAAATATATGCCTGTGCAAATTTCAACAAAGGGCCATAACTCTGGTGAAAATTGGTTGGCGGAACCAAAATTTGAAATTGACCTGTATTTTGTAAAGTATACTAAACTCAC
Organism: Siphonodentalium dalli; assembly: GCA_032622095.1. Taxonomy (NCBI): domain Eukaryota; kingdom Metazoa; phylum Mollusca; class Scaphopoda; order Gadilida; family Siphonodentaliidae; genus Siphonodentalium; species Siphonodentalium dalli. The sequence continues at coordinate 94,892,750 of CP136068.1, forward strand.
ATACCAAATTAATTCACTTCGTTTCTTTCCGACTTACTAAAGCTATCATCCAGAAATGATAAAAACAAAAGGGCATACCAACATATGGGTAGATATGTAGTGCAGCGGCCAAACGCCAAAAGTGGTCGGGTACCCCTACCCACGGTAGAACAAGTTGAAACCAACTTTTTTTAAAGGAGAATTGTATACTGTTGGCGAAAATGATAGTGAAAAATAACGGAATTGGTGGTGGCTATTTTCAAATCGACGATGAACGATACCCACCAGTGACTTTTTCCAGAAATTAACGATTTTGGTAAAGTGAGTCCTGCGGCGATGTCCTACGTTATTTGCCCACATTGTTGGTGTTAAAATTACTACAGCATACCATATCTGTACCTGATATGCAAAAAGTTTTGGTTACTTTAGATTTTCCTGCCATTTGGAGCCCAAACGCTCTTTTTCACAAAAATAATATTTTTCAAACATTATCATTCAAACGGATATTGCAATAATACTGAAATATTTAGTCCATATGGTGTAGTAGTTATCTGGCAATCATATGAAGAAAGAAATTAACAGAAAATTTGAACGGTTTGCGAGATACTGGATTTTAGCTACCCCTCCCCCAAACACGTTTTTGGTCGAAAAAATACACATTTTTGATAACGACATTACAAACATTTTCTAATTGATCTGAATGGGACCCAATATGAATCTTGTACTGAAAGTTTTGTCCAGAGATACCGTTTAATTGATTACAGATGTGTTCAGGCTTTCAGACCCCCAGTTACAACAACAATTATTTTATTGATAACAGGTAATTTTGCATGCATTAACATCGATGTTAAGTACTAAAACCTTTGTTATAAACAACACGTGACCAACTATATAATTCATATGGCTCAGTAGTTATCTGGACATCACAAGTAGAAAGAATTTGACAGAAATTGTGAAAGGTTTTCCAGATATTGGAATTAAGTACCGCTCCCCCGGACGCAAGTTGGTAGAAAAAATACATATTTATCATCACGACAACACAGACCTTTCTAAATGATTATAATGGGCATCTAATCATGATTCGTGTAATGCAAACCTGATCCGTAGACACCGCGAGCGTGGTTATAGATGTCCTCAGGTTTCCAAACTCCCAGTTACAACAACAAGACATTTTTATTTATAACATGTAATTTTATATTAACACATATCGACTTTGAGGAACTAAAGTATTTGTTCTAAACAACACATAATATAGACTAACATAATCATACAGAACAAAATCATTGTTGCTTCCATAGTGATCGTTAGGGTCCCTCTAAATCGACCAAATTATAGAAGCAATGGATATTGTATTTTATATCTCATAAACTAGTTTGACCAAGGTGGAAGCGTTAGTTCAAATAGGTTCTATGTTTTGAGCCCCCCCCCCTGCCCTATTAGAAGTCTTGAACACACCGCGAACTGAAAGAATATGATCTCAATATCAAGAATCATGTAACTACAAAGGACAGTTACATAAGGAAATACACAATGTTTATGGATGGGTTTGTTTACAAAACGAGGCTGATTGGTAAATATGAAGGGCGAATTTTCTATTTTTTCGAGAACTCTCTACCCGATTTAAAGGCTTGAACACAATACGAAATGAAGCTATATGCTCTCTATATTAACTGAGAGTGTGACTGGAATGTAGTACTATCAGAGAATACATAATGTGTATGGCTGGGTTGTGCCTGTGTTGCTGTACACAAAGTGGCTGCTAAATAAGAAAGACGAATTTGCTATGTGTTGAGGACCCCCTACACAATAGAAGTGTTAAAGTTGAACAAACCACGAACTGAAATGATTGCTGTAAATATTGACTGAGGATGTGGGCAAAGGATAGTAATATCGGGACATACATAATGTTGATGGATGGGTTGGTTGGTTCCGGAAAGCCTTTAGCACTTTACAAAAGTTGGATGGCAAACGCCAAAGTCGGATAATTTGTGTTTTGTGGGACCCCTTTATAAGCTCATTTAAACTCTTGAACACACCATGCGCCGAATCAATATGCTTTTATTATTAACTCTCAGTGTGAACGAAAGGTAGTGCTTCAGGGAATATACAATTTATATGGGTAGTTTGGTTCCCAAAATCCTAGGGTACTTTACAAAAGGCGGCTGGCAAATACCAAAGCTGAATATTTTCTTTGAGCACCCTACCCCCAATTAAAGTCTTAAAGTTAAGACTTAAACATACCAATGGATGGATATGTTCTCAATATTAACTGATGTGTGGACAAATGGTAGGTATTCAGGAAATATACATCTTCAGTGGGGGTTGGTTTCCGAATGTCTGGGACACTTTACAAAAAGTGTCTAGCAAAGAGAATGCGAATTCTCAGTTTTGGGTACCCATAACCCTTCTAAACTCTTTAGCGCACACTTAACCGAATATATATGCTCTCAATATTAACTGAGTGTGTGAACGAAAGGTAGTGCTGTCATGTATTATGTACAATTTGTATGGATGGTTTGGTTCCCGAAATCCTGGAGCACTTTACAAAAGGCAGCTGGCAAATACGAAATGTGATTTTGTTTAGGCCACACTACCCCATTTGAAGTCTTGAACACACAATGAACCGAAATGATATGCTCCCAATGTTAACTGAGTGTGTAGAGAAATGGACGCTATATCAAGAGTATAGTATATCAGGGTCTTGAATGTCTGGGTCACTTTACAAAAAGCTGTTGGCGAAAGAGAAAGGCGAATACTCATTGTTTTGGAGGACCCCATTAACCCATTTAATATCTTGATCACAGCATGAACTGAAGTTATATTCTCTCATACTTAGCTGAGTGTGTGATCGAAAGGTATTGCTATCATGGGATTATTAATTGATAGGGGTGATTTGGTTCCCCCGAAATCCTGGAACACTTAACAAAAAGCGGCTGGCAAACACGAAAAGCGAATTTTCTATGTTTTGAGGACCCCACTATCTCACTTGAAGTCTTAAACAAATGATATGCTCTCAATGTTAACTGAAGTTGTGGACAAATGCGAGTATTATCTGGAAATACGAATCTGTTATGGATGAGATGGTTGCCGAAAGTCTATGGCACTTTACAGCAAGCGGCCGGCAAACGAAAGGGCTAAATTTCACTGTCTCCTGGGACTCCTATCCCTATTTGAAGTCTTGAACACACCACTACCACAAGGCATATACTATCAATATCACCCGAGATTGTGGCCGAATGACTGTTCTGTCAGAAAAGATGTAATGCTCTCGCGAGCCCACCGTTCGCGAGAACACCGTGGCACATTACACAAAGCAGGTGACAAACGATGAAGGCGAATTTTAAGGGACCCTACCCCATGTAAACCATATAAACCTACCACGAACTGAATGGATGTGCCCTCAATGTCAAACGACGATCTGGACAAATGGCTATGCTATCAAGAAATACACAATTGTTATAGATGGGTTGGTACCCGACAGTCAGGGACACTTTACAAAAAGCGACTGGAAAATAAATAATGCGATTTTTCAATGTTTGTATTACCACCTTCCCATTTTGAAGACTAGATCACACCACGAACTGGAACGATATCATCATTGACTGAGTGTATGGACAATGGGGAGTTAGTTGTACAGGGACGTACACAGTGAAAATAGATGGATTGGGTTCAGAAAGCATGAACACTTAACGAAACGTGGCTGGAAAATAAGAAAGGCCAAATTTTGAGGACCCCTACTTTATTTGAAGTCTTGGAAGACACCACATGGTGAAATGATATGACCTCAATATTAACTGAGGGCTTGACCAAAGGTTAGTTTTTATCAGGATATACATATGTGTTGGTTCCCGAAAGTCTGCACCATGTGGCACTCCACAACTAGCGGCTGGCAAATATTCACTGTTTTATGTACCCCTACCATATTTGAAGTCTTGAACACATCATGTACTGAAAGGATTATGATTTTAATATCAACATATATTGTGGCCGAAACTATGCGATATATAAGGCTGTATTGGTTTCCGACAGCATGTGACACTTCACAAAAAGCGGCTGGCAAATAACAAAAATTCAATGTTAACTGTTTATGTGACAATTACGCTATTTTAAGTCATGAAAACTCGATGGACATGCTCCCAGTTTTAACTGAGTCTGTGGACATAGGGTAGTTCTATCAGGAGGTAAACAATTTATCTAGGAGAGCACCCGATACGCATAGCATATCAATATATACATAAGGTATGTGTGGTTAAAATACGCCACATATATATAGGTTATTTGAGTGGATCAGACTTATGTCATGCTCAATACGCTAAGTAAATATTCTTATTGAGCGTCCTATACATTCTAAACCGGGCGGTCCGGACCGCCATCTTGGATCGTATGATCGTCGCTTCACAAGTTTGACTGCTTCTAATGTCGTTGTATTGCAAAGTTTCACTATCGTTTTGGTCTAGTTTTGAAAATATGAATAATATTTATTTATATTAAATCCCAATTCGCAGTTATCTCAGTTTCCCCCTAAATATCAACAGAGAATGTGTGATAAGACTGACATACGCAGTTATATATACTTATTTCAGCTTCCAGTGTGATACAGCCTATTGCATAGTCAGTGGCGTGTATACATGTGAGAGGGCAACGTACTGGTCAATATATATAGATTTTGTTTAAGTTCAACTTGACTTGTCAAGTTTGAGCTATTGCCATGGGTTCATATCCGTCGGCTGTTTGTTCGTCAACAATTTCCACTGCATATATATATATATATGGACTACAGGTCACACCTTTGATCGGATCATTATGAAATTTGTCATGGTTGTTGACATTGACAAGTAGATGAGAAATGAGTCATTTTGGGGTAAATCGAAAAAAAAACATGGCCAATTAACAGCCGTCATCTTGGATTTCACAATTCAATCCAATGGCACAGGCTACAGCCAGGCCGTATATACTATTTGTCTGATGATAATGAAATTTGTCATGGATGTTGACATTGCGGGGCCATGAAGATGAGAACAAGTCATTTTGGCGTCAATCGGCAAAAGAGCATGAATGCCGTCGGCCATCTTGGTTTTCAGTATTAAACAATGTAAATACATAAGCACGGGCTACAGGCCGTACCATTGGGTTGATGATTATGAAATGGCTGATTACATTTACATGTAGATGTGAACGAGTCGTTTTGGGGTCATTCGACAAAAAAACATGGCGGCCAGCGGCCATCTTGGTTTTCAAAATTCAATCCATTAGCACAGACTACAGGCCTGAGTGTTCGTCTGATCATGAAATTTGTCGTGCATGTTAATATTGACATGTAGATGGGAACGAGTCATTTTGGGGTCATTCGACCATAAAACATTGCCGCTGGTGGATTTTGCTCTTTGTATGGCTAAATCCTTTGGCACAGACTACAGGTCGTAACATTACAACCGGCTGTTACAGTATTAATTTTCACACAAAATTCGTGCGGAATAGAAAATGTAAAAATAATAGCGCCGCTAGGCTTTAGGGAGTGCGCGAGAGGGGTCGTGTAGACCCTTCTCGCAGGTGGGGGCCCGAAAATTTTGAAAATGTAGAAGCTTGAGAAGCATTCTCAGCATATTTCTGAGTAGCATTTTGCGAATGTTAATTAGACCAAAATTAAAGCAATATTAGTCCGGGAGCTGATAGGGTACCCCTGCACCCCCCGTGATTCAACTTCACCCACTAATTTTCTTCTTTATTAGTCCCTCAATTTTAAAGCAATGTTAGTACGAAACAAAACGTGTCTGTACAATCTGTAAAAATCCCCCCCTGCATGACTATCCATTTTGTCTTATTAATAGCCACATAACTATCAAAATGTAAGCATGGACGGACAGATGGTTGGACGGATTAATGGTCAGAGCAATAACATAAAACATCCCGTTTTTATATATAAACTATATAAACTAAATGACATAATACACGGCAACACTATATGCTCCAACCGAGAGACTTTAATATCTACTTGTTTCTGTAACATTACGAGAGTTAGAACTGCATTATTTTATAATATACAACACTAAATGAACATATTACACATATAACAATTATGACTGCCTGGACTTATGTTGTCTTTGAATACCTTATTATTTTACCTTTAAACCATTTTAGATCGATAGTATTTATTTACTTTTACCACTTACTGACATACCACAACTTTATGATTAATATTAGATTGAATATTAATATAAATTGTACTTACCATTTCGGAATGATTTGAGCTTTTATTATTTAAACATATATTTTATGGGCACATATTTTAGCGTGCTTCCTCCCCAAGGATATTTACGGGAAGAAGGTACCATTCTAAATCCCGGGGATTATAATTAGATTATTAAAACTTATTTAGAACTGGGCTTGTTTACTTTTTAAATGGGATTTAATTACCAAGTATAGAGCATGGACTACACAGAGTGGCGGGAAAGATATTAAAGGTACATACTAACCTAAGTATATGGGTTTTAACCCCGCCACATTATAAACACACCAACCCCAGATTTTCATGGTGTCGAGAATTGTTTTGAAAAATAATTTTAATTTCTCATATAATCATAATGGACTGCTTGGTATCTGTCAAAGCATATTGTGTTTATTACCGCTTTATATACAAAGACAATCATGCATTAAAGGGGTACTGTACGCCATTTTCAATAAATTCCCGGTGATAACAACGATCTATTATCGATACTATATAGAAATATAAGTAATTTGAGTCGAAGGTGTATTCTGTAAACGCTCAGGTTAATAGGCTATCTTAAAATTTAATAATTTAAAAGTTAATAATTTAATATAAATTGATTTTATGGCTCCAGCCATAAAATGGCGTCTCTTAAAATTCGAATTTCCGTGTACAAAACGTAGTCAAATTATAATTGAGGGATATTGGATTAGGAAAACAATTGCACACACGATCGTTTGAAACATTATGCTTATACGGGGAGAAAACCCAAGCCACTCATTGACTAGTGACGGTACACTAACGTAAATGAGTATATGGGATTACTAACCATATAATATAATGTTTATTTGATTCATTTGGTTGAAAACTTTACAAAAATTACTCGACAACGACAATTTGTATTTTTGCATTCCGGTAAATTTGCCATCCGTAACAATACTTCGTACTCAACAAACTTTCAAAAAATGGAAAAGTTGTTACATTATTCTCCGACTCGGGGATTATAGAAACCAACAACAACATCTTGGGTACAGTACCCCTTTAAGAGACGAAAAATCATAAGAATGTCAAAATTATATAAAAAAATTATATTTCAAGCTTGCCTATACCATACTGGCCCCAATTTTTCTGACATGTAACTTGACCCAAACCTAAATTTCTTTGGTCCTAGATTCTTGTTTTATACATTAGTTTGAAATTCACCTTAATTAGCTCAAGAGTTTGTTGCAATGAGTATGCAGGAAGCTGAGTAATTTGTTGCACGCTTTCCGCAAACAATTATATCTGCTGCGAAAACGTTTATCATGATAATTAGTTTGCGGCAAATGTACCGCAAAATTGCCGCGACCTAATTTGGATGGTAAAAGTTTGCAACAAACTTTTACCATGCAAATTAGGTCGCGGCAACTGTGCAGCAAATTTGCGGAACGTTTGCCGCAAACCTAATTTGCATGACAAAAGTTCGCAGCTGGAAGGTTTGCGGCTAATTTGCGAGAAGGCTTTGCGGCAAATGTTTGCAGCAAACATGTTTTTTTGATAAGGATAGCTGTCAGTGTGTATAATAGGCCTATGCATACTCACAGGTCACCAGAACAAAAATTTACCCCACCACAATAGTACTTAATCCAATAGAAAGGTAATGGTATCCAACTTGGCCCGGCCTAATTTGTTATCATTTTTACAAAGTCCACAATCAGGTTCAAAATACACAAGAATAATTTGGATACCATTACCTTTCTATACGATTAAGTACTATTGGGAATTTGGGAGTGGGGTCAATTTTTGTTCTGGGGACCTGGGTGCATAATAACATTATAGTTAGAAATTACCATACGAGATATGGATGTTGCAAGGAAACAACGATGGTCGACCAATGGGCTTGTGTGGTAACATTTCGCAACCTGCTTTAGCTGGGCAAGTACTATCTAATAGCAACATTTCTTCCTTCTTCTTATACAATACAATGGGTTGATTTATGTCAGCGGAAGATTCAAAATATTGTTCCATAAATTAGTGCAAATTACCACACGTGTCCAAACTGTGCGTGGTAAGGACAATTATGCTGAGGCACTCGTTGAAATTATATATTTTCGTGCGCTGCCATGACAATTAGGTTCAAACAAAACCCTGTATTTTTATGTTACTAGTATATGGAACTTTTGTAATGATAAAAAGCTCTTTAAATATTCGCCCATGTGTGGTACATCGCATTGGGTCTTGGGATGCCCCGTATTATGTGTCGATATTGTTGTATACCAACCATCATGTGCAAATAAAACGGTTTCGCTTTCTCGAGTGTAACCTTGGAAACCCATCATCTTTTGTCGAATGTAATATTTTACATTTATAAAAATACTAGTATATATATAGTTTATACTGTGTTATATTGTGTTATTTTCTAGAATATGCTATCATGTGACTTACTATTTCCACTAAAACAAGATACAATTTACGTATTTTTGATAAATTCTAGCTCATTATAAACTATAGTTAATCTATAGTTTTAAAATATAAAAGACTATACCATTGACAAAAGAGTGTGGGGTTTTCATGGTTACTCATGTTAGTTAAAGTGCTAGTTAAGACAACAAACAAGGGAAAATCTCAAACATTGGACATTCAAAAACTATTTGTAGGATGATCTGATGCATCTCATATAGAGGAGCGGCCAAATCCGAAAAGGGCCTTAGTTTTCGAGATACCCCTACCCTCGGTAGAACAAGTTGAAACCAACTTTTTCTGAAAGGTAAATATATATCATTTATGAAAATGATTCTTGGCCTTGCCGGAATTGGTGGCAGCTATGTATGGCAAAACTATTTGTGAAGGTACCCTACCGAATAATAAGCCTGTTTTCAGCGGTTGGCCAGCTATACACAATTGGTTAAAAGTTAATACATCACTAAAAACAGAATGTTCTATTTGTTATTATGGGGTACATGGTGATACTAGATCGGAGCGTTGTTATTTTTTCTGGTTTGTTTGAGATTTCACGACGTCATGGTGGAGAATGTACCGTTATGCGTCAAAACATCATGACGATTCAGAGAAACTGTCGCCCGTCAACTCTGTACAAACTAGCACGCTCGATTGAGCTTATCTTATCATATATGTTTGGAAAGAATGGAGAATTTTCTACCCTACAAATTTAGCAATTATAGGCAAAAACTTAACCCTCCCCCAATGTCATAAAATGTTAAATATAGCCATCGCCGGGGATTGGATCCCAGAATGATAGAATAGAGCGTAGTATTTCCTTTTACTTAGTGTAGAACACACATAACAAGTGTAAAATGCAAATTTCCAACCATATTCACTATTAGATAAGTATCAAACTCCAAGATGGCGTCCAATATGGCATTCAGTTTTTATTTTAAGACTTAGTGAAGCGACATACGAAAAATCCTGAAAAGGAACGTCCCAAGTGGTAAAATGTATATTATTTTAATGACCATATAGAATAGTATTTCATATGAAACATTAGTTTCACCAATAATACATCTTATCAATTGGAAAAATAAAAGTAAAAATTTTATTCCACCGTTCAATGTCATAAAATTCGAACCAAAGTTGTCGCTTGGGATTGGAACCACGAATGATCGCATAATGCGCAGTATTTTGTTTTATTAAATGTAGAATACACATGCAAATTGGCCAGAATAATTGCCATCCAAATTTGTTATTAAAAGAGTATCAGAATCGAAGATGGCGTTCAATATGGCGGCCAATTTTAAATTCAAGACTTAGTGAACGGACATACGACAAATTCAGAAAAGAAATGTCCCCAGTGGTATATTATATATAATTATACTGACTACATAGAACATTTCATATCAAACATTAGATTCAGCATTGATCTTTATTATCAATTGATGAAATAATTAGACAAAAACTTGATCACCCCTACAGTCATAAACTTCCACACAAATGGGCCACTGTGGATTGTAGTACAGGCCAAAAAGAAATGAGCATACATTTTGGATTTCATTTGTGCTGAATACGATAAAGAAACAAACAGTTTGAAGTCACACCCACTATTGCGCCATAATGGCGGCCAATATGGCATTTAAGTTTAATGTCCACACTTTGTAAACAACTAGTACGATATGCGGGCAAATAAACGTCTCATGTGTTATTAGTTATGTGTATGTTTCCATTATTACATGGCAATTTATTGTTTGCGTGATGACGGAGACCAAAATGTGGTGGTCAACTATAGAAACAAAAAATCAGACGAGCTTTGTCATGTCTCGAATTTATAACACTTCGTGAAAACAAATACGGGAAATCAGGACAAATGACGTCTCCAGTTGTATATATATTGTGTCGATTCATCACATTCATTTCATTACAATAGTCATATGAAGTAGTAGTTCTGTTATCAACATATCTTTTAATTTGCGAAATAATAAACACAAAACTCAACATTCCTCATGTCGAAAGTTAAAACAATGTGCACAAAGGTATCTCTGAGAATCCTAACCAAGAATAAAACAACAAATGTGCAGTTGTAGATGTCATTTAGTGTTCACATGTATTTTTTTTACTATTATTGTTTATTGTTTTATTATGAATTGTATTGTTAGCATATTGGTGTTTATACAAATAAATCGTATCGTATCGTTTAGTGCGACATAATTATGTTAGAACCACACTCGCTATAAGATGGATCTCAAAACACAAGATGGCATCCCATAATTTAGATGTCATTTCAATTTTGCGAAGAAGTACAACAGCCAGAAAAAAGACTTCCTTTTGTGATGCTTTGCGCTGGATTTGTTGTTGAAGTGCCAGTTGTTTTCAACAACCGTTCAAATGGTTTGCTCTGGTGCCGATAGTCGATACGTTAACTTTTCAATAATACTATTTTGGAATAGAATAACATTAACATATATGTTATCTTCATAAAGATGAGCAACATTTGCTTTTATCAATCATAAAAATTACATGGCTCTGATGGCTTACCATTCAATTAAAGGTACTCAACCCGTAAAGATGGTCCCCATCTCAACAGATTCCAACAACAACAATCCGATCAGAGGGTCCTATATTACTATTTCTTTGGCTCTGGGGGTAAAAAATATTTGATTCGAGTCGAGGAACCCATCAAACAAAGCTCAGAGTTATTAGATATTGATTTTTCAAATTTGTTATGTTCTCGAGATGAGTACTAATAACTGCCGTAATCTGCTCTGGATGTGTACTCCAAATCTATTCAAACAGACAAGGATGAATAACTCTAAAATCAAGTGGTAATTTTAACGCAATTTTGACTGAGTTCTGGGCCAGATAGTATTCCCGATAATGAAAAATAATAGATTTCTAAAATCGATATCTAACAAATCTGAGCTTTGATGGGTGACTTCCTCGACTCGAATCAAATATTTTTGACCCCCGAAGCCATTGAAATAGTAATTGAGAGGAGTTTTATCGGGTTGAGTACCTTTAACGTTCAGTGACTAAAGGTTAAACATGACTCCAGTGACGAGATGTTTATAGAGACAGATGGATCTTAGAAATACAATTATTATTCCCATATTTTCATTTAATGAGTCATACAATGTGATTCTATGCATTCACAGCAATGGGCACTTGAGCATGGCATGTCCAGGTTTTCTTGAGAAACAAAAATGACTATTCTGGGTGAACAAGAACACAACACTATACACCAGTGATTTTTAGTTGATTACATCACATTGACTTACACTCAGTTACGTGTATCCCCATAACACACCAGATCGACGACGAAGTTGTTATAAATCCCGATCAGTAACACTGATATGAGTTCCATGTTAAGTGAAAACAACTTTCGAATATCTACCAGTTTGGGCGTAGGTGGCTTATGTATGGACTGAGTATATTGCTTCCGCGGTAAGATCGGTGCTGTCTTTCCGCCACGCATAAGAATACAATGTATGTCGTGATATGGCCTAGTCGCCATAGACCAAACCGTAAACACAATTTGGATATCTATATATCAAGACTAATGACGAGTGTCTATTGTGAATTGCCTTATGCCTGTCGCCATTTCAATTGTGTTAATAGCCTACATATTTTCATTACTTACCATTTTATCCATTTCAAATGCCACCAGACTCAAAAGAACCGTGGATAAAACAAACGTTTTAGTGACATTCTGGTTTGCTTGTGAGTTGCGTGATTATGATTATAATCTAACCGCAATCATAAATGCAACACCAATGTGCATGTTCAATGGAGATTATCGCACTATAACCTATGTATCAATAAAATGTATTAGCATGAGAGATTGCTATACATGTATAGTCAGGACTCACGTCCCTAAGAACTAATACAGATATGATATCCGCCGGAGATATAGAAGATTGAATTTTAATTAGTCTTGGCCGGAAACTCAATATCTTCTGTTTGTAACATATATGAATCCGATTGACATTCACAACCATTTAACTCACAAATTAGTCGGGACTAAAATATCAATGTACGGAAAAACATGCACATCAAGCAACATATGGCGAGAACAACTTATATTCATAGGTATGCGGTGTTGCTTTCTTGTTTGACGCGGAGCCGAAACTCGAACGATTATACAAAGCAGCAACCTCTCGATTACTAGTTGAAGTAATGTCCAGAAATGTTGATTGTTATTTAAAATTATTATGTTTATTATATGCAGACGATACTGTCTTGTTGACAGATAATGAAGGCGAAATGAATCGGGCACTTCATGCGTTTGAGGATTATGCAGATTCATGGAAGCTCGAAATGAACACCAAAAAAACTAAAGTTATAATATTTTGTAAAAAACAGAATTTGTTTTTACCTGAATTCAGATATAAAGGTTGTCGACTTGAAACCGTTAAAGAATTTTCTTACCTTGGAGTAAGATTCTTTTACAATGGTCGGTTCTGTCGATCAATGAAACGAACTATAAATATAGCTATTAAGGCCATGTTTGGGCTTTTTGATCGTACAAGAAAACTAAATTTACCAATTGACCTCATGTTAAAGCTTTTATAAACCATTGTACGCTGATTGCATTATATGGACATTGTGGTCCCATGTTATGTCATTAAAGAGCATTTTGTGTGTGCGATGATGAATTTCGTGTATCGTTAATAGGTATTTACTATGATGTGTGAACTTTGATTGCTCGTGGACTCATATCCAACTTTGGCAAAACCAGAGATCGATCAGATATCTTATTTACTGGATTTCAAAATGTATGCCATTTTTGTTTTTTGCGTTACTGCATAAAACAACAGATGGTGATTCTGTTATTTAATGTTTCATGTGGCCAAAACTGTTGCAAGGCTCTCTGAAAATGTTGGTGAAAATTCAAAAGGACATGTTAAGGAGGACTGCACATTCAAGACTATCACAATATATTAATGATAGCAATATGATAGTATTGAACATTACAACATCACTTCGTACCGCATAGAGTGCATGATTATTTGTAACGGTCAATGACCATCCTCTATTATTACCAGTTGTCTACATATTGTTTATTCTTTACTTACTTAACGTCCCAAAATGACATCAAATGTGTCAAACAATAGTCAAATGTGCATTGGAGATAAATACACGATACACGATTAGGCAAATTAAACTATTTAAGTCATTCTCGGAATTTCACTAAGTGTTTTTTTATTTTTGGTAGGTTTGTCTTTCTCCAAATATTTGATATAAAGTTCCTGATAATTGTTAAACAAAACAACCTAAACATTCAACAAATTCAAATTTCTATCCAGTATTAATCCTGGGGTGTGACATTTGGATCCTGATGTAGGATACCACCAAACCAATGGAAAGACACGGCTTACTCGCCCTTACGGAGCTGATCGACCAATTATGGAAGTTAATTTGAGACAATCACGTCAAAGCTTTATCTGAAAAAAATGTTGTCTTACCACCATCACTCAAACACAACATATCGACGTCTAATATAAACACACAATCTAAACAATATATCGCTTCAAACTGCCGTATGATACATTTTGACCGACTTCCGTATTCATTGTTCGCAGCGTGTTGGCATTAAAATTAGCCGTCATATTGGGCGTCATCTTGGATTTTGGTTGTCTACTAAGACCAGATGTGGATGCAAATTTTACATTTTATGTTTCTTCGTTGTATTCAACACAAAGTAATTCCGAACGATTTGCTTAATTCTTTGCATTCTGGACTATAGTCCAGTGCCGCCATTATGTGGACGTTTGTGACTGGGTGTTGATTACGTTTTTGTTTACTAATTCTCCAACTGATAAGATAGACTAACGGTGAAACTACTGTACCCTTCAATGATATACAATATGCCACAGGGGACGTTCCATTTTAGTTCGTGTGTATGTGCGTTCGCTAAGTGGTACAATTAAAATTGGACGCCATATTGGACGCCATTTTGTTGTATCATACTCTTCTAATAGTGAATATGGATGGAAATTCATACCTGTCACTTCGTATGTGTGTTGTACATTAAATAAAACAACATACTGCGCATAATGCTATCACTCGTGGTTCCAATCCCAGTCGATAACTTTATTTCGAATTTTATGACATTGGATGGAGGGATACAGTTCTACCTATTAGCTTACCAATTGAAAAGATGTATTAATGGTCAAATTAATGTTTGATATGAAATGTTATTCTATGTAGTCACTACAATAATATAGATTTTACCACTGGAGACTTTCCTTTTCGGGATTTTTCGTATGTCGCTCCACAGAGTCTTAAAATAAAAACTGAAGGCCATATTGGATTTTGATACTCTTCTAATGGTGAATATGGTTGGAAATTCGAATTTTACATTTGTTATGTGTGTTCTACACGAAATAAAAGGAAATACTACGCACTATTCTATCATTCTGGGATCCAATCCCAGGCGATGGCTATACTCAGCTTTTTATGACATTGGGGGAGGGGTAAGTTTTTTCCAATTAATTACAATATTTGTAGGGATAGGGTAATAAAATTAATATCGTCGGGTAGAAAATACTCCATTCTTTCCAAAAATATATGGCAAGATGAGCTCAATCCAGCGTGCTAGTTTTGTACAGAGTTGACGGGCGACAATTTCTCTGAATCGTCATGATTTTTTGACGCATAACGTTACATTCTCTACCATGACGTCGTGAAATCTCAAACAAACCAGAACAAATAAGAACGTTCCCATCTAGTATCACCATGTACCACATAATAACAAATAAAACGTTCTGTTTTTTTGTGATGTGCTTAACTTTTAACCAATTGTGTATAGCTGCCCATATAAAAATGTACCATGGTAAACCTAGATATTACCAAGGTTTTACCAAGGTAAATCAATATATACCTCGGTAAACCAAGTATTACCTCGGTAAACCAAGTATTACCTCGGTAAACCAATATCTACCTAGGTGATACCATGGTAATATGTGATTTACCTTGGTAAGTTTACCAAGATATACCGAGGTAAACCAATATATACCTAGGTAAGTCAAGATATACCTTGGTAAGTCAAAATATACCTTGGTAAGTCAAAATATACCTCGGTAAGTCAAAATATACCTTGGTATATCTCGGTATATCTGGACTTACCTCGGTATATATATTAACTTACATTGGTATACCTCGGTAAGTCCAAATATACCTTGGTATATCTCGGTATATCTGGACTTACCTCGGTATATATATTAACTTACATAGGTATACCTCGGTAAGTCAAAATATACCTTGGTATATCTCAATATTTCTGGACTTACCTCGGTATATATATTAACTTACATAGCTATATTTTACATTTGACTATATATGCTTCCACAGTATAATACCATATAACAAGGTACCGTAGGCCTACTCTATTATGAGTATTTAACACAGCATACTACCATAGTAAACTTTCCAGGTACTCCAGTTATCACGGTCAGACTGCTGCCACAGTATTTTCCCCATATATAGTGTAGAATGCCATTGTGAAATTACCACCTATACTATGTTCTACCATGATAAAAGTAACGTCAATGTGGTCTCATGAAGTCATCTTAGTTACTGAGTTTTCACCAGAATTCTACCATGGTAATTTTCCACTTATTGTGGTCTACCATGGTAAAAGTTACTTTAATAATGTGTTTACTTTAATAATGTGTTTGTAAACAGGTAAATGTTCATGTATTGTGTGGTGAAGGTAAAATGTCTCCCTTTGTTTGTTTACCGTGGTAGGCCTAGCTAATACAGTTTCCCAATTAATAATTGTTAATATTACTCTAATTTAATCCAGAAAAAAGAGTACACGAGTTCAAAACATAAACGAAACGAACCGCGCATAAATTACTGTCCGAAATCGCCATTACGCAATCACGAAAATAAAAAAAAATGATATTTCATGAATTATATAACTAGTTGGTTGGTTGATTATTTAATGTGTGTCATGTATACATTATATGATACTAATATGAACTGCTTTAAACATGTTCGTTTTTAATTGTCCGTTTCGCTAATTCTCAGTTATCGATCGACGACCTCCACTCTTCACTTCCGTCAGTTCCAATGTTTTTGGCGGTATAAATTTTCATTTTGTTTTCGAAGCTAGTAACGAATCATTCTCCTCGTTATGTCGAAGGACAAACTTAAACATTATAAACGATACTTGGAGGACCCACTGAGTGAGAATATTCCAAAAAGCACAACTAGACGCTGGATGTGTGAGGCTGATCGTTTCGATTCGACTGCAACTGCAAGTGGAACTTCAACTTGTGAACACACAGTGACAGTGAAACTGCCGGCCACAATTCTCAAAGTGAAAGTGTCTCAAATACAGTGTCAAATGACTCAGACTTAATTTTTTGCAACACCTAATGAAATGGAACAAGTTGAACATAATGATAATGAACAAGTTCAACTAAACATGCTAAATGATCAACAAGAAACACAGGATTCAATGGTTCCGCGACCGTCAGTTCCGCAGTCAGATATTGAATATGAGCTTCAAGTTGAAGAATATATCGACTCAGAGGAAGTATGTTTGGAGATTGGTGATAATGTGATATTTCAAGACTACGGATTTGCTAACGATGGAAATGAATCAGTCCAAATCGAACTTGAACAACTTCAAGCCAGTGACGATGAGCGGGGAATAATCGACATGAACTAGAATTAGAATATTAAACAAAAATTTCTCAATTATACTAATTTATATCATTGTGGTGAATGTCGGTTTTGGAGGACTTGGCTTATGTTAACTTTCATGTCTGTACGAACAGAGACCAACTGCGTCAATGTAAACAGAACAGCTACAGTGTGTCAGTAATACAGTATGCCGTAATTCGTGACCCAGTGTTGTGACTAGAGTGGACAAAGCGGACTGCTCACAGAGTTCTACTCAGCACGCAATGTGTGTGAACTGTGACGCGGTCGGCTGACCAGGAGAACAATAACATTAGAACTCGGCTATCGATCACGGTCGGATGTGGAGTTGTGGACGTATTTCTAACATCACAGTTCCATCATGGAGACACTAAAAGACATTGACGGTGATATTGTTACCATCTTATATACCTTCATACAATTAAACATCTCATTATTTTAAACACATCGTTGTCACTTCGATACGTTTACCCCAAATGAATACCATTAGAACTTTGGTCCATCGCAACTAGAAATCATTATAGGCAAAGTTCTAACATCATTGATCAATTCCCCCAAAACTGGCGAGCAATATTACATCACAGATGCTTAGTACCAGTACTAGATATTATAGATGTGTGTATATGTGTTCAATTAAATTAAATGATCGATGTACGTATCTACCAGGGTAGATTCCAATATTTATTTACCATTTTACCTATTAATTATCATGGTACTTTCAACTGACATACCGGTAGCCTAGTACTTATTCATTGGTAAATCGATACTGCGTCAAATTTCCTTGGTGGATTTTTACCATTCTAGATTCACATATACATGTAAACTCTGGTATAAATACATGTATACCTTGATATATTCAACTTTTTTACTAGGTACTCCAGAAAATACCACGGTTAAAGAACCTGGGTAAACTGTTGAAATACCTCACTATTTTGCCACAGTGAATATAGCGTGGTAAATTTTACTAAGGTGTTCTACCAAGGTCAAATACCTTGGTAGAACATCTTGGTAAAATTTATCATGCTAAATTCACCGTGGTAAAAATACAGTAGTATTCCAACAATTTACCGAGGTTCTTTTTTTTACCATGGTATTTTCACCATGGTAAAGTTTTACCGTGATTTTTTCACCTTGGTAAAATTTACCGACGTGATCAATTGACCAGGGTAAAAAACCATGGTAAAATTTACCTCGGTAAATACCTTGGTAACTTTTTACCTTGGTAAAGAACTAAAATTTACCTTGGTAAAATTTACCGACGTGATCAATTGACCGTGGTACAAATACCATGGTAAAATTTACCTTGGTAAATACCTTGGTACATTTTTATATGGGTGGCCAACCGCTGAAAACAGGCTAATTTTTCGGAAGGGTACCTCCACAAATAGTCTTACCATACATAGCTGCCACCAATTCCGGCAAGGCCAAGAATCATTTCCATAAATGATATATATTTACCTTCCAGAAAAGGTTGGTTTCAACTTGTTCTACCGAGGGTAGGGGTATCCGACCATTTTTGGCGTTTGGCCGCTCCTCTAATATCTTGACTGTGACATTTGACCATTTTAATAAACATTTGTTAGCACAAGTAACAATATTGGCTGTGGAAATGTAAAAATATACATTTGTGGCATGTGAAAATTAAGTTAGAAACGTGTAATATGATGCTAACCGCCCGTAAAAGGCATTTTACAGGGTGTAATCGAAAGTTTACCGGGAGTTCAATACAAATAAAAAAAAAAATACTGGGCATTCAATGCTTTTTTTGTCAAGATTTTACCGGGAGTTAAATTCTGTTGGAGCACCACGCTTTGAAATCTGGCTCGTATGTCGAGAAAACACAGAAAACAGGGGACAAACGCAAAGCGTGGCTTTCAATGGGTATAAGGCATCCAAAACATGTCTTTGTTATAAAATAGGACATCGTATAGTTTGAAAAATGTGCTTTTGATTTGCAAGCGTGACGTGTAATTTAGCACGAAAATAGGAAGTTTAACCTTGATTTACGAGAGAACTAGACACGACACTGAAAAAACAAGACAGTCAATGACTGTGGGGTCGCTCACCAGACTGCAAAGACTGATAAGACTGGGACTCTGGAGACCACAAGTCAGAACTTTTCATAATCACTGTAAAAGAAGTAGATCTAAACAGGATATGTGGCCAAATTACCAACTGTACACTACTGACCTCACCCCCAACAAGTCCCCTCCCGACTGGACTCCAGACTCCCAAGTCTTATTAGGTTGGAATTACACAATTGACATCTCAAACTTTCCCAATCTCCAATTTCCAATTTCCAATCTCACAAGCGCCTTTTTATAATAAAACCATTTAGACATGTTTAAAGCCCAATTATCCATGGACCCAAAACATACTAAATATCAATAAAATAGACCTGAAGGAAGCATATTAAGAGGGAAACTGTCCTTCGCTTGGCCCCTATTTTTCCATGTTACCCCATTAAAAATATCTGTATTGCAGTCAAACAAGAACATTCCATGCTAAATAAGCCAACTAGTTCTTGGCTCTTCCAAACATATTTTAAGAATTACTATGTTGTGAAATAGTTATGTCTCTGGCAATGCCCTTATTCGACTTTGTGATGAATTTCATACCAAATATAAGCAAAATAGGCCATTTTATTCTTGCATAGAAGACGTATCATGAATTACTATGGAGAGAAAGAGTAATGTAGCTGGCCTTGCACCTACTTGACCTGGTGACCCTGATTAAACAAATCTGAATCACACATCACCAAAGGAGCCTCAATATTAAATGTGAGCTAAATAGAGCTGGTGGTTCTTTCAAATAAAAGAACACTTTTCAAGTTTGCCAAATATGTTCTGGTGAAGTGGTGGATGTGGGAGAGTTAAATGTCCTGTTGAAAGATTTGAACAATACATATGATAGATTGATGTTGTAATTGGGAATTAATGACCTCTAGCAGATCTCCAGGAAATGTTTATAAAAATGTCAGATTTCACTTGCAATTTTTCATATTTTTTGGAGTTATGTCCCTGCCCACATTTGACCCAGTGACCTCATTTGAACAAATCTGAATGTGAGTCACCTAGGCAATATCCACACCAAATATGAACCCATACAGTCTTATGGTTCCAGAGGAGAAGTTTAATGAATTGTTGACGGACGAGGAGTGATGACTATAGCTCCACCGGAGACTTCGTCTCATGTGAGCCAAAAACTACTGAAATTATAGAATGACTCCCCCCCCCCTTTGGATCCCAGAATGCAACAGAATTCAAACTTTTTTAATGGAAGGGTAGAACTCCATCTTTAATATATAGAGTTATTCCCCCTGCATTGAAAATAATATTGCTTTTTACTGCAATCTAGATGACAAAACTTATGATGGCAACTAAATAAAAACAACATGTCCACAGTTTATTATACCGGATAAGTAGATAATACAATGTTTTGGAGCTTCCTCTTTCAAATGGTATATAAAATGGCATATATTTTATATAATGTAATCTGGGGGTTAAAAAATTAAGAAGTTTATTATTTTATATTCATTTTAGTCTAAATAATTAATTTTGAGAAAACAAATTACATCTCATTGAACAAATCTGTTAATTCCACCCCCTCAACCCATGGGGACATCCCTGCAAGAATGGGACATCTGTGATTTATTTGGATGCTTTTCTACATTTGCCTAGGAATATTTCCTTAACCTTGAAAGCCAGTGCATCTCTTAGGTGAGGCTACCTATGGGACACTCGCGGGGGAGGCCATTTGCTGGAATAGCGTCACATCAGCTTTATAAAACGAAAAACAAGCGGTAGTCAATTCGGGGGCATTAGAACCAAGAACGCTCTTCAGCGACAAACCAGAATCCAACAAGCGGGTTGTAGGGGAGGGCATACTGCCCTACCAAATCTTCCCAGGAATCATCCCAAAGTCCAAACCTAGTCAATTCGAATGGGAGGGATAGAAAATGAATTATTGCCTGAAGTCACCAACGGAAGAACATTGACTGAGTTATGGAAAAGGATTATAATCAAAGTGGTCAGGATCGAGCAATGAACAACGGTAACAGTTGAAAATGTTACTCTTTATAGAAATTTGTAATCGTTGACCGATTTTATGATCGATCTGCCGCAGGTACAGTATCGTGCAGAAAGAGTTGTCTTACAAGTTACATGTGTATTTCAAACTGTTTAATTACCTGTACAATGCTACATGTGTGCCATATTGCTATTCACTATTCTAGTACAGACCATATCTGTTTGGGACAGGGATGCTGATATTGATATCCATATGGAATTATGTTTCTTCAATTTTTTAGTTTATATAGGCCCAAATAAATATACCATAAGATGGACTCAATCATTGACAGTTAAAATTGGATGGAAGTAAAGAAGTGTTGGGTATTTGCACTAAGTAAGCGCAATTGCTTTACGCTTAAAGGGGTACTGTACGCCATTTTCAATAAATTCCCGGTGATAACAACGATCTATTATCGATACTATATAGAAATATAAGTAATTTGAGTCGAAGATGTATTCTGTAAACGCTCAGGTTAATAGGCTATCTTAAAATTTAATAATTTAAAAGTTAATAATTTAATATAAATTGATTTTATGGCTCCAGCCATAAAATGGCGTCTCTTAAAATTGGAATTTCCGTGTACAAAACGTAATCAAATTATAATTGAGGGATACTGGATTAATAAAACAATTGCACACACGATCGGTTGAAACATTATGCTTATACGGGAGAAAACCCAAGCCACTCATTGACTAGTGACCATACACTAACTTAAATGAGTATATGGGACTGCTAAGCATATAATATAATGTTTATTTGATTCATTTGGTTGAAAACTGTACAAAAATTACTCGACAACGACAATTTGTATTTTTGCATTCCGGTAAATTTGCCATCCGTAACAATACTTCGTACTCAACAGACTTTCAAAAAATGGAAAAGTTGTTACCTTATTCTCCGACTCGGGGATTATGGAAACCAACAACAACATCTTGGGTACAGTACCCCTTTAAGAGAAAATATTTGTATGCAAATAAATAATAAATGTAAAAAAGACTCCCATGCGATTTGCTCTAAACTCAAATTAACTCAGGCCATAAAACATCACTCAAACATAGGTGAGGACTCCAACCAGATCCCATACCAAGATGGATATTCAGACTGAGGAAACCAGTTGGAGTTAGGTACATGTATTTGCTTAAGCATAATTCATTTCAATTACGCTTAAGTGTAAATGAAATCCGCTTAAGCGTAAATGATTTACGCTTAAAGGTACGGTTGGCCTTGGCGGTGGGTATCCTGTGAAAATATCTCCACCCGTCAAAAACCGCCACAAACAGAAAGAACATCAAAATGTAGATAGACTTTGTCCGTATACAAATAAGAAATATCGCACAAACAGTATGTTATGGTCATATGTTTGACCAGTGTTATGTAAACAAAAGCATAAAAAAGTTACTTTTCTGGTGTTTGTTTATATTATGATGGTAAACATAAAGAGCGTTCTTTGTTGGTGAATACCTGATATGGAACTAATAAAGAGCGTTAATGCCATTTGTGTGTGATTAGCCAGTAGCATTGTGCTGTCTTCTGTAACACAATCAGGCTCTTGTTTAGATAAAATATAGTAGGTCTTTATGATAACATGCTGTTTACGCGATGGTCATGGTATATATGAACAGAACTGTATGCGTTTTAATGTTTTTTCTGTTTACGGTGTTTGGAACAAATATGAATATTTTCGACAATTAAGGCCGCACGTGCCTTTAAGTGCAATTAGCTAATATAAAATGTGAAAATGGCTTCCCATAAGTTAATGCAATTCAAAATGTTACCATGGGCGCATGATAATATACTATGAGATGGACTCAATCATTCACAATCAGAGGGGAGTAAGGGACAGACTTGTGTAACAGTGCAATGTGCCTGTGCATGGAGTTGCGGTGCAGTTACACATATATAAGTTTTATTTTAATGCCGGTGAGCTACATATGATTACAAGATATGTCCCCAAAAGAAGTCAATAATTATGAAACTTATCTCCATATGATAATGACTTCCTGTATATGGGAGGCCCTTTTCACATTTGTTATTTATTTCACTTAAGCTCAAATATTTGTGCTTAAGCATAAATCATTTGCGCTTAAGCGCAAGTATATGTCTATCAATATATTTGCGCTCAATCGCAAATACCTAACACTCCCTTACTTCCCTCTGATTGTGAATGATAAGAGTCCATCTCATAGTATATTATCATGGACCCATAGTAGTAGCCCTATATATTACTGAAACATTGAAGAAAAAACATTTCCATATGCATATATCAGCATCTCTGTCCCTGGTGTCCCAAGAATTGGTGCCTCACTCCCAGAGCTCTAGTATATTTTATTAAAGGGACATCTCCTACACAGATATAAACCATTTCCATGGCCATAAATATGGAATTCGGGGTTACTGGGGACTCGCTTCCCTCATATGGTGTACTTATTGAATTGAAATTGGGGAAAAACCCCAATTTTCATATTATCAGCATCCCTGTCCCCAAGAATTTGTGTCTCCATCCCAGAGATCTAGTATATTTTATAAAAGAGATATATCCTGCACATATCTCTACCATTTCCATGGTCATAAAAGAGATATTGGGGTTACTGGGGGGTTGCTTCCCTCATATGGTGGGTCTGTGCCATTTAAAATTAATTCAGGGGGGTGATATCAATGCATATTAATTTTTATTTGCGCAAATGATTTACACTGAAGCGCAAATGATAGATGTTATTTTGCAAAATATTTGCGCTTGACCATAAATAATAAATGTGAAATGGGCCTCCCATACATGAAACACCTTATCTATATGCTATAGCGCGCATATCCTATAGGTCTGGGTGAACCACCGATCAATCAATAATAGCCCGATCGGGCTAAAATAGACCAATCGGGATAAAATAGACCGATCGTTCTTTCACAGCCAGCATGAATCTTGGATAAAGGGAGTAGGCCTACTCTAAATTGTTCTTTCAAGTGAAATGGGCCTCCCATACATGAAACGCCTTATCTATATGCTATAGCGCGCATATCCTACAGGTCTGTGTGAACCACCGATCAATCAATAATAGCCCGATCGGGCTAAAATAGATCGATCGGGCTAAAATAGACCGATCGGGCTAAAATAGACCGATCGGTCTTTCACAGCCAGCATGAATCTTGGATAAAGGGAGTAGGCCTACTCTAAATTGTTCTTTCAAGTTACAACCATTTTTTTGTAATTCTTATTTATTTTGAAACTAATGAAAGACAAGGTATAATTTTTTGCTGGTAATATTCATTATAAATTTGAACAAATCTTCAAGCAAACAAAATTTCAATATTCAAGAAATCTCTTACAACAGTGACCACTGTGTCAGGAAGACCAATCGATCTAGTCACAGTTACTGGACATAAAGTCCCAAAAATAAGGTTTTAATCGAGTTTAGAAATCAGTATTCTTATATAACGAAGAATACCGATTTCTAAACTGGATTAAAACCTTATTTTTTGGACTTTATGTCCAGTAACTGTGATCTAGTTCAGCACGATTGTTCTATTGTGATTTATAGTTGTATTTGAGATTGCTGTAAACACATAGGATTAAATTTCATTCACACACCTCTTTCTTTCTTAGCCAGGATAAAATAAAAGTTAATTACTTTATAATGACTGGACACACAGCTGTGAGAACTGTGAGAAGTAAGGCTGGCCAGTTCCTGGCATGTCATAACTACAGTGTAAGGCAAGGATTTAAAACAAGGATTTAAATTAATTTTTGTTTGTTTGAAGAGTTATGTCCCTGGGCCCTGGCTCTGCCCCTATTTGACCCAGTGACCCCATTTGAACAAATCTGAACCCCAGTCACCCACGGACTCTCCATACCAATTATAAGCTAAATCGGTCAAATGGTTCAAAAGAAGAAGTCATTCTAAGAATTACTATGGAGAAATAGAGTTATGGCCCTGGTTTCTCAACTAATTAACCTGGTGATCTTATTTGAACAAATCTGATATGTGAGTCACCTAGGGAACATCCACACCAAATATGAACCCATTCGGCCTTATAGTTCTGGAAAAGAAGTCATTGTAAGAATTACTATGAAGGAATAGTTGTGGCCCTGCTTTCTCAACTAATTGACCTGATGACCTCATTTGAACAAATCTGAATTTGATTTACCTAGGAAACATCCACACCAAATATGAACCCATTCCGTCTTACAGTTTTGGTGGAGAAGATGATTCTTGACGGATGGACGGACAGACGGACGAGGAGTAATGACAAAGCCTGCACTATGTGGATATCCTTTCCACAATGCTGGTCTACGGGCATACCAAAGGATATCCAAATTGGACCATCAATAATTGAGCTGTTGTGTGAAATGTTTGTTACGGGTGGAAGGATAGATGGGGGTTTCCACTATATACCCTGAATCTTCCATCGGAGAGTCGGGGGCACAATAATGATGGTATTCACTCAACAAGGTATCCTCTATTTAATATATTGTTTACATATATTTTCTGATAGCGACAAATCAAAATCTTCTGGAACACAAAGCTTTGTTACTTATAAATCTTGTTGCTTCGACATTCATCAGACCTCTGATTTTTGTAAAGGGTATGTTTGATAAAGGAAGCCCTCTATGTTCATATACGCAAAGCATCCATTTGACCTAATCCGAAGACATGTAAACCAGATAACTCCTACCCACGATTCTGGGCATGAAGTCTGTCCCAGAAGAATAATGGGACTCGGTCCAAAACACAGACATATTATGCGCTTATTTCAGTTAATAAAGGTCTATCTGTCTGGAAACACTTCTATCAATAAATATTGATTTTATATCGATACTTTCATATAGAAAGTGTCAATGACACTGTAGCTCAACTTGGAAAGGGAATAAATTCATGTGTTACAGTCAATTGAGTGATTAGGAATGCGGAAAGTTGAAAGGCCTAGTTATGCAAAGAGTAAAAATCCAAGATGGCTGCTGGTGGCCATATTTTTTGGCCGAATGACCCCCAAATTACTCGTTCCCATCTACATGTCATTGTTAACAATCATGACAAATTTCATGATGATCAGACCAAAGCTACGACCTGTAGCCTGTGCCAAAGGATTTAGTCATGCAAAGTGTCAAATCCAAGATGGCTGCTGGTGGCCATGTTTTTGGCTGAATGATCACAAAATGACTCGTTCCCATCTACATGTCAATATTAACATAAATGACAAATTTCATGATGATCAGACGAACAGTATGACCTTTAGCCTGTGCTATTGGATTGAATTTTGAAATCCAATATGGCCACCGACAGCCATGTTTTTTGGCCGAATTATCCCAAAATGACTCGTTCCCATCTACATGTCAATGTCAACAGCCATGACAAATTTCATAATTATCTGACCAAAGGTACGACCTGTAGCCCGCACTAAAGGAAATTGTTGACGAATCACGCACACACACACACACGGATGGCGGATACCAAGTCATGGCAACAGCTCAAACTTTACAAAGTAAAGTTGAGCTAATAATGCGTTAATCAAGTTGGACATATATGCATTACTATTTTAAGTATTTTAGATATGAGCTATTCTGCATGCTATGTTCTGAACTAATGCGAGCCATAAAATGTCCCAAAATTCAAAATAAAATCAATATTAATTGATAGAAGCGTTTCCGGACAGGGGCCTTTGATTCGTATTTATTATTTTTTACTCAGGAAACTATATAAAACTTGTTATTGGAAGAGATAGACCATCTTTGATGAATGGAGCATTGAACTAATATTGCCAAAATCCATCCATACCTATTGTACCATTTCGGAAAGCAGTGTTTGAACTACTAGCACACAAATGTAAATATTTGCTCCTTTATTCAGGACGAACGATATACATATGGCAATGATTCAATCAAAAAATTTCACTGCATGGAATTCATTTATAATTATGACATTGTTCTACGCCTATTTTGATATAAATATTTATGAAAATAACTAATTTTGGCATGATTATTTACAGTTCCATTCTGATCAACTCAGCATAGTGTTCCACATCACTTTAATCATAAATCAATATTGTAAACTGATGCATGGGTGGTAAACTAAAATAGTACTTTGTTGCTTCTGTGAATTAATAATGCAAAGGCCTACATGATATTAAACTTAAATTATAATTCATTCCTACACAGAGCAACTATTGAACATTCTCATTGAATATCCATGTAACGTAATAAGAGCAATTTGAGTAAATATAAATATATATACAATACACCAAGGTGAATATCTTTTGTATACACATGATCACCATGTATTACTGGTAGAAAATAATGGCATGAAGGGAGTCATAAATTCATTTTCATTATAATTATGTTGTTTAAAGTGGGCGTGAGTCTATTTTGAACTGATCAATGGCTCAAATTCAAAATAATGGGAGTCATTAATTCATTTTCATTATAATTACCATGTTGTTTGGATCATTCATAGAGCACACAAGTGTATCTTGCACTAATCCATGGCTCAAACTCATTCATTTGTTGCACATATTCTGTTGAGTATGAAAGGAGATGGTCCCATAAATGACGGGATTTAGTGATTCTAGCCCACTGTGTAATAGCGTCACTAAATTCACCCTCTGGGGACATCAGGCTTGATTGCAATTGAATAAGTGAGTCTTACTGGAGTGGCAGTGTCTGAGAGCCATAGATAATTATCATAGCCATAGACAATTATGTGTATGACATAGGGTCCTGCGAATTGGAGATTTTGATCGAATCGAATATCGAATCAAATTCTGGAAATCGAATCGAATATCGAATCGAATCATATCTCTGTGTTGCATTCTCAATTGGGCATGTTTTGTCAACGATTAGACGATTTGTGAAACGTTCTATCAATTACATGCACGAAGTTCCATCATAACTTATGTGGCGATGAACCGTCGTTTGCAATACTATTAACTTCAAATGATAATTGTCGAGAAAAAAAGGCAGATTTAAAAACAAAGTCCATGCTGCCGTCACGACGATTAATATATAACCACTAAACGGATTATCAGAACTAAAATCACGCGACATTTGTACAGTTTGCATGTACATGCAAATTTGCAAATCAACATTCGGAATCACCCGCTGTTATAAACTTGAAGATGCAACAACAGTCGCAGGGTAGCCTGATTATGTAGTGCTGGATGCTTCCTGGACAGATGATTCCATAGATGGGTCATTGTCCCGGATGCCTGCGATTTATACACCAAGTTGCATTCATCTCACGTGTAATTCCCTGCACTACCTGCAGCTTTATCATGTTTAAAATAAACATGAATAACGACGACATTTTGTCAAGTGTCAAAGAACTCTCCGAAATTGAAAGTAAACTTCAAAAGAAAACACCGCCAAAATGCACTTTTCGATGCCGGGAACATGTGTTGTTTAAATTCTCAGCTATACTACATAATGCAGAATCTGAGAAGGATAGACGGCGGATAACGGTAGCGGTTGCTCAGTCTCATAGCTATTATTATTCACGCGTGTTGTCGGTCCATCAGTGATCTCCGAGCTTTTGGCTACCATGTTCAAAGCTAGAATTCAGGCGTATTTAGTAGTCCTATAGTGGCTAATTGCTGGCTATACTTATATTTAATATATGTAATCGCGACATACAATAAGAATTATAAGGTGCATATATACATCGTTGTCTGTAATTAAATGGCACAAAAACAGCTAAGATCGACATGTGAACTTGTCCGTAAACAGCCTACTTTTCCATCAGTGTATATTCGAAATTTCGAGTTGACAATTTCGACTCGAATTCGAATCGAATATCGAATATTCGCAGGACCTTAGTATGACAGCCATCAGGTATAACGGGAAAAAGCAATTAAGGCTTATTTCTGCTGCTGTCCGCAGGGTCGGGTCTGCCAGTCACGGAGCTGATAGATGTTAAATCGTAGCATATTAAATCCAGTATTTAATTATAGGTAAAATTCACTAAAAAATAAAATAGTACTTGTGCAATATACATTGGTTTGCAGAAGATGCGGAACTGTTCAGAATCTGTACATTGGTCTACAGTGGAGCTAAGTGGAGCTAAAATCATATTTAACTACATGTATGTGTCAATGCCCAAACAAAGCAGTCATATATTTGTTCCCCAGGGAAGTCTGTGGGTTCTGTGAGGTTTCAGCCGCTTTATAAATGATGTTATGGTGACAGGGTTGGCGCTGGACGAAAATTTTCTCTTGCCAAAATTTTTGCCAAATGAAATTATTTTTTGCCAAATTAAAAACAAAATTGCCAAATTTAATTGAGAATATAATTGGGGAAATTATCTTGTTTTTATCTTTGCTAAAAACTAACCACAGACACAGGTAAAATGAGCTAATAGAAAAGCAAGTTAATATCAAAGTAGCAATAAATATCTAAGCGACACCTGCCTGGAAATTGCGTTTAATGTTGCTACACAGTCATCAGGCATACATATTATTTCGCCTTGTATTACTGCTGAAATCAACAAGCCATAAATTAATCCATCGTCATTCACAATCAGCTGATGAGCTAGTTAATTGTCTTATACTCGCTGGTAATATAACGCTGACATCATAAATATGTGTTATATAATGTCGCCATTAATAAGCATTGTCACAATGACTACATGCATCCATAATCCAAACGGACAAAGGGAGGATTAACTGTCAAAACAAATTAATATCTACATTGAGATCATGTTACAAAGTACTTACAACAGCCTCAATGACAAATTTACAGACATTTCTTTTTTCCGACTCACATTTCAACCACGGTCGATTAGCTGTTTGATAAAAGTTTGATTATGACAGAAAGATGGCCATTTTGTGAAAACTAAAGAAGATTACATATAACTGTCGACACAACACTGCTGACTGCGCTACAATGATTTTTTTTGGTTTGCCATTGTATTGTCTGTACACGTAACGAATAACCCATGTTCGATGATGTTTTAGGACTAGAAAATTCACATTCCATAATTAAAATTTCACTTGCCAAAATTTTTGCCAAATGAAAATATTTTTTGCAAGCGGCAGAGCGAACCCTGTATGGCGCGCGCCAACTTATCACTGTGTATCATGCATAATGCTACACTAATAATCACTTACTTTATCACAGAAACCAAAGACATCCCTAAGGATAAAATAGATATTTAGGCAATTGACTTATCTATCTATACTATATATTTTGAGACTTCGTATATATGTGTGTGTGTACTTCATAGAATCCAAAACGCGTGTAAAGATTGAGCTCAAACTTCCTATGTAAGTGTCAAATCCCACCGTGGTCGCGGTTTAGAAAAGCTCAGAGCACCCGTTCTCCAATCTCAAATCATCGCAAAGGCACGGCGGGGGTTAATCAAGTGATTATTTAATGAGCGTTTGTTTTTGACGCATCTCTATAAAGAGCGTCTGTTTGCCATTCAACGTTATTTGCATCTGCAGAGAGATATACGGAACATACATTAAATTTAAAAAACATTTGTTTCTGACCAACCCTGCGAGCACGGATGGCGCGCTTTGTTTTTACAGTATATAGTTATATACCGAAATCATCCCAGATATTCACGAATATAGCATCAGATTTCTCCCCAGATATATCGTTATAAAGCTACTGGAATCTGCCAATCTACGGGAAATTCTAGGGAATGCCGATTGAGCTCATGCAAACTTGCTACCCACGGGAAGTGTCATATATATGAGTGTGTCCTTTATAGACTCGAACCGATTGAGCTCAAACTTGCTAAATAAGAAAATAGCCCCCAAGCCGTAAATATCAACAACAACGATATTGCTACCTACGGGGAGCAACGTTATTAGCATCTGCAGAATTATGCCGAGAGAAAGTGCTTTCCTATTTTTAGAACGCAACACATGTTTACGTCGCGTTGGTGATTGAGGTTCACAACGGGGTTAATTGACTGTCCGCTCTTTGCGACGATGAGGTTCACGGCGGGGACTATTGACCAACACTCACAATTTCGTCTTTTGCATCAGATACCAACACCTCGACCGATCGGGACGAAACTTGGTACGTGAGTGTAGTTTGACCAGGTGGTCGTCGCTGTCGTATTGGCGAGCCCGTGCGACGCCCGTGCAGCGCATGCGCAGACGAGATATCGGAAACGGGTGGAGCTATCGACTTGAAATTTGGTATGTGAATGTATCTTGCGCCGGGTACAAATTTTATCGGGTCGCCGAGCCCGTGCGACGCCAGCTTCGCGCATGCGCAGACCAGATCTCGGAAACGGGTGGAGCTACCGGGTACAAATTTTTCTTATTGAAACGCGTGGAGCTAAAAATTAAAAATATATATATAAAAAAATGTCATGTTTCGGACAAGCCGCCGGTGGCGGGCTAACCTGCTAGTCTCCTATATATTTTGAGACTTCCGTATATAAATATATGTGTGTCTATATATATACTTTATAGAATCGAAAAGGGTTGCACCGATCGACACCAAACTTCCTATCTGAGGGTAAAAACCCACGGGAATGGTCGTCGCAGCGTTTTGGAGAAGCTCAGCGCACCCATTCTCCACTCTCAGTCCCAAAAAACGGCACTTCGGGGTTAATAGCATTGATAGTTAAAGAGCGTTCATATCCGCAGTGTCATTGATAAAGTTCTTCCATATTTGGGTTCGTTAACTGGTTAACGCTCTTTATTCCCTTCGGTTTTCGCATACGGTTTTGTTTACGTTATCTGGAACTCGCTTCTAGGAACGGGGGAGATTTTGTATATTGACGTGGCAAAATTAGACCCCCCACAGCATCCCCACCGCAATTTTAATTCACATTCCCCAACACCTAGCAGGGACAAATATCTATTAGCCAGCATCAAGGTGAGTCTTGTGACGTATTAATTCAAATGCTTTCGATCAAACAATATTCTCTGTCACACTCATATTTCGTCATCTCTACGAATCCACTGCAATCGACCTATTTTTAGAACGCAACACATGGTACCAAAATTACGTCGCGTTGGTAATGGGGGTGCACGGCGGGATTAATTTAAATATGTCATGTTGGTAACAATATCTAGCCGAGAATTCCTCAGACCTACAGACGAATGCGACCAGAAAATTTCAAGATTGGTCACTTGACCTCCCCATGAATATCTTCTGGGAAATTCCAGGGAATGTGTGCCCATTATCGGGCCATTGTGTGTGTCGCGGTAGCGCAATTTTAACACTTTCGAGGTAAATACACGTGGTTGTGAATTTATGGGGCCATCTCCTATTATAACCAGAATATGAACTTGAGCAAGGGATTATAATGAAAATGAGTATTTTGCACTCAATTCATTCATTTGTTGCATATATTGTTGAGTATAATAAAAGATGGTCCCATAAATGGGTGAATTTGGTGTACAGTCCCCCTTTAAGACTAAAGTGGACTAGCATCACCAAATTATTCCTCTGGGTACCTCATTCTGCATGGCCTCATCTGTTGTGGTAGACATAGACACATATTTAAGATCCCAGATGGTGAAGATGGTGATGTGCACCCATTTGGCACCTCGATTATGTATTGTGCCATCTGCCAATTATAAAGGGGATATAAAGAAACTAAATTTGAAAAGAAAAGGAAACTTTCTACCGAAGTTTCTAAAGAAACATGTTAATTTGATAATGAGGATACTTTACAGAGCAGATGAGGCCTAAGCAGAATGAGGTCCCCAGAGGGTGAATTTAGTGATGCTAGCCTGCTGTGCAGGGTAGCGTCACTAAATTAACCCTCTAGGGACCTCATTCTGCAAATATCCGGAACAATATTTTGAGGCGTGACTCCAAATGGATGAATAGTAAACCCACACTGTTATTCATAGGTTTTTGTTGTGTCTGTATATTCCCCATCAGGTGAATCAAACTCTTTCACAGGTGGAGTATTCACAGGTCCTTTAAACGAGTATTTCTCTAAACTAGGATCCGGCTGAAATAAAAATCATATTTGCATGTTATCAATTCAATTCTTTTTTCTCGTGACCTAATTACAACATGGGTATTCTGATCACAAGATGCCATGGGGACAAGATTTGAAATATTTAGGCACTAAGTATGGCCAAATTAAGCTTTCTTTTGCCTCTTTGGTCGATGGCCGATTTGCCCATTAACTCTCTATATACTAAATGGATTTTTCCATTCAGTTATAAGAGTATGCATTGGAATGGTCTATTATTCATCTGGAGGAGTGTCCAGGTAAAATAAAGTTATAAATCCAGAAGGAGTGCTAGTTATTGGAGGGACATGTTCAGATAAGTTCAACTAGAGATGAACCTGCACCAGATGGGACAAAGGTATACCCCCCATATTCAACATGTTATACCAATCCCAGCATGAGTTTAGTGTGTCTGTCATTTGCAGAATGAGGTGCCCAGAGGGCGAATTTAGTGATGCTACCCCACACGCAGCGGCTACCATCACGAAATTCACCCTCTTGTGACCTCATTCTGCATGGCCTCATCTGCTATAAATTTGATAACAAAGACTCAGATTGAAGTTCCCAAATGGTGAATATTGTGATGTACACCCATTGGGAACCTCGGTTATGCAATGTGTCGTCTGCCAATTTGGGAATATAGAGAAACTAAACTAAAAAAGAAATAGAATCTAAGTTTCTATAGAAATTTGATAATGAAGAAACTTTCCAGAGAAGATGAGGCCAAAGGAGAATGAGGTCCCTAGAGGGTGAATTCAGTGATGCTAGCCCGCTATGAGGGATAGAGTCAATAAATTCACCCTCTGGGGACCTCATTCTGCAAATGACAGGCACACTAAACTCAGGCTTGTTCCAGTCAAGTAGCCATTACCGTAATTATGTCAACATGTAAAATATTATTGTGAAAAAGACTAATTTCCAAATTGCAGATGGGGTCAGCTTCTCATATTATTTAATCTTTATACAATATTTCTGTTTTAAAACAATTGACTGGAAAATGAAGGAATTCAAGCTCGGACAAAGTTCTGCATGTTGTGAACATTTTCTAAGTGGAAAGAGGAGGATAACTCCACAAAAAAAAGTTAGACGGACCTCATAATCGCAGGTGCACAGGTTCCCTTGTTACTAAATATCTGTGAAGTCTAAACAAAAATTGATAGAAAAATATACGAATAAAAGCTTGGACAAAATCAAGCCTTGAAATAGGGTGTCTGTCATTTGCAGAATGAGGTCCCCAGAGGGTGAATTTGGTGATGCTAGCCCGCTATGCGGGGTAGCATCACTAAATTCACCCTCTGGGGACCTCATTCTGCAAATGACAGGCACACTATTTCAAGGATTGGACAAAATTATGTATTTTGAGTAAATTTTCTAAGTCGAAAAATGGGGATAACTCCACAAATAAAGTCTGACAGACCTCATAATCGCAGATGCACAGGTTGCCACGGTACTACAAGGCATTGTTTCAGAATAATTGTCCGAAAAATGTAGGAATAAAAGTTCGAACAACTAATTAATAAAATTGATGTGGCATATAGTTAAATTGAGGATGTGACATCCATTATCAGTGAAGAGGGTGATCAAGCCTGGAAATAGTGTGTCTGACATTTCCAGAAGGTCCCCAGAGGGTGAATTTAGTGTCGCTTCCCCGCACAGCGGGCTCGTATCACCAAGTTAACACTCTGGGAACCTCATTCTGCTTTGGCCTCATCTACTAGGAAATTGAAATTGACATTGTTTTTAGTTACTTTTTCCCTTCTGGGAAGTTTCTATATCCCATAATTTGTAGAAGATAAAATGCATAATCGAGGTGAATAATGGGTGAACATCACCAACTTCAAATGGGGAACTTCAATCTGATCCTACATGTAGGTCTCCCATAGCAGTTAAGGCCTAAGCAGAATGAGGTTCCCAGAGGGTGAATTGTTGATGCTAGACCGCCGTGAGGGATAGCATAACTAAATTCAGCCTCTGGAGACCTCATTCTGCAAATGACAAGAAATTTCCAGACTTGAGGGTAATGGGCATTCAGTTCCAGCATATTTACCAAGATTGCTTCCTTGTACAATTCTTCAGACTCTAGCTGTAATTCAGACAGTGCTTTTTCTCTCATAGACAGGCATCGAACAATTGTCCTAATTTCTTCGAAATGATTCCATCTTCTGGTTTTATTCCATTCTTTGCAAAGCAGGTCACGCCTTTCCTGCTCCTCCAGCTCAATCTGTGGCACTTCTCGCTGTCTCAGTCTGAATGAGATTCATGAATTGTTATTTAGAGCGACTTGGTGTTTCAAGTGAAACATAGGGCCCTGCAAATCGTGGATTTTCATTTTGAATTGATTCCCGAATCAAATAGGGCAAAAGATTTGAAATCGCATCGAATCTCCTACTCTATTATTTTTTATGAAAAAATTCCACCCTGCACTATGCTTATTAAAGTCTGCATGTTTTTTGGAAAATTGATGGTTCGATAGTGGAGTCCATAATGGCTGCCGGTGCAAATAAAATACCAGAATATTGGTTCCCAAAGTGGCAGTCGTGAGGCAAACATCTCAGTATTCTTACAAAACATGTGGAATTGTTATTATTACGTTGTTGCACTTCTGGCATTTGAATAATTATTGCTTTTTTTGAGAGAATTGATAACATGCTTCCACCCTGTACTTCTATTCCACCGTGCACTATTATTAATTTTGTCGGAAGTTTCCATCCTGAACTTATATTCCGCCCTGCACTTCTATTTGGTACAAGAGAGTAATGAGTAGAGATCGTGAATGAATTTAATCTATCCATATTAATGCTATAGATTGTCTACAATAAGGTGAAGACAGTGGATTTAGGCCTACATCATTCCTACAGAGATCAATTTATTTGCAACAGCGTTAAATGTGTAATCGTTGGTTCGTACATGAATTGTGAAGTCTCTTCGCACAAAAAGCATTGGGGCTGGTAGAAACTATGGAAAAGAATCTGATGGAAATATTTGAAACAGTTTGAATCAGGACAGCTGATTTTGAATGAGGGACAGCATAAAAATCAGTCTAATTCCGTTATAGTCCCAAACGGAATCCGGTCACATGAATAGACAAATCGCACCCAACACTGAATTCCACCCCTTGCATCAAATAACAAATATTAACCCTACATGATGGGAGCATCCTGAAATTTTGCAACCTTGTGCCAATGCATTCTCTAATATATGCTTGTCTCCCATAGGGATCCTCACATACACAAGAGAATGAATTAGCCTAACAATATTTACCTTGATTTTGTAAGCCAGTGCATTCTCTTATATATGGGAGTCTCCCATAGGGATCCTCGCATACACAAGAGAATGAATTAGCCTACCAATATTTACCTTGACCTTGTAAGCCAGTGCATTCTCTTATATATGGGAGTCTCCCATAGGGATCCTCGCATACACAAGAGAATGAATTAGCCTAACAAAATTAACCTTGTCTTTGACCTTGTAAGCCAGAGCATTCTCTTATATATGGGAGTCTCCCATAGGGATCCTCGCATACAC
Organism: Siphonodentalium dalli; assembly: GCA_032622095.1. Taxonomy (NCBI): domain Eukaryota; kingdom Metazoa; phylum Mollusca; class Scaphopoda; order Gadilida; family Siphonodentaliidae; genus Siphonodentalium; species Siphonodentalium dalli. Next base: position 94,929,548 of record CP136068.1, read on the forward strand.
AAGAGAATGAATTTGCCTAACAATATTTACCTTGTCCTTGTAAGCCAGGGCATTTTCTTATATATGCTCCCATCATGAAAGGGTTAATCAGTAAAATTGAAAAGTGTAAAATTTAAAGGAGGATACCTTACTCATATATAACACATTTTATACTAAATGGATTCACCCATTCAGTTATAAATGTACACATGGGACAGTCTATTATTTATTTGGAGGGAGTTCAGGTAATAAAAGCAGATGACAGACAGAAAAACAGATAATACAAGGCCAGAATGATTCATAGGGAAATGTTCAGATAATAAATTAAACAAACTTATTATCTGAACATTTCCTAAAGAATCAACCTATGGTCATTTGATGAACTTATTATCAGAACAGTTCCTCAGGGATAACTACTCATCAATGAGTATTTAGTATAGAAAGGGTTATATTTAGGGTGGTATTTTATTTTTCATTCACCATTCGGCGAATTTAAAACTAAGTGAAAAATAGTACGACTCAAAACGTTTAGACAATGAAAGTGTCAATGACACTGTAGCTCAACTTGGAAAGGGAATAATTTCATGTGTTACAGTCAATGGAGTGATTAGGAATGTGGAAAGTTGAAAGGTCTAGTTATGCAAAGAGTAGAATCCAACATGGCCACTGGCAGCCACGTTTTTTTGCCGAATGACCCCAAAATGACTCGTTCCCATTTACATGTCAATGTTAACTTCCACGACAAATTTCATGATGATCAGACCAACACTCCATCCTGTAGTCTGTGCTAATGGAATGAATTTTGAAATCCAAGATGGCTGCTGGCAGCCATGTTTTTTTTCCGAATGACTCGTTCCCATCTACATGTTAATGTTAACAGCCATGATTTGATAAAGATACGACCAAAGGTACGACCTGTAGCCTGTGCCAAAAAATTTAGTCATGCAAAGAGTAAAATCCAAAATGGCTGCTGGTGCAGGGGGGGGGGGGTAGTAAAATATTTGCAGGAAGGTATGCCGTTTTTTTGCATCTGGCATTATCGGGGACCCACCACCCCCAAACCTGCAAAAAAAAAAAATTTGATTCCCAATTTTTTGACGCCCACCCCCCAAATTTCACTAAAATTGGTCTAAAATCGCATAAAACTCTACTGATATCACTCATATGACTCAGAATTATCTCAATTAGTTCAAATAACAGTTTAACCTGTTTCAGAAGCTGTTTTAATTGAAAAAAAAATGTTTTATAAATTTCTTATCATCTGTAAACCTAGGTCATTGTGCAGAATACACAAAATTTCATAATTTCTAACTATTAGTCTATCAACGAGCCCATTATCTAACATATTCAATACCACTAATGTTAGTCTACTGGAGCAACTTACTTCTATTATACTAAACTAGCTGAAACAGGCTCCCTTTGGGAGCCTATATTCAGTATCGGAGATACCTGTGGCCCCCTTTGTGGGACTTTGCAAACATTTTGATCTTATACAGAGCCTTCATTTAGCGGCGGCCCCTTTGTGCAATTCAAGCACATTTGGTCATTGAAACATTTTGATATATATATTGTTTTATATTTTTTTTAAAGATTGAATTCCTTGCTCAATTTAAAGGTACTCAACCCGATAAAACTCCTCTCAATTACTATTTAAATGGCTTCGGGGGTAAAAAATATTTGATTCGAGTCGAGGAAGTCACCCATCAAAGCTCAGATTTGTTAGATATCGATTTTAGAAATCTATTATTTTTCATTATCGGGAATACTATCTAGCCCAGAACTCAGTCAAAATTGCGTTAAAATTACCACTTGATTTTAGAGTTATTCATCCTTGTCTGTTTGAATAGATTTGGAGTACACATCCAGAGCAGATTACGGCAGTTATTAGTACTCATCTCGAGAACATAACAAATTTGAAAAATCAATATCTAATAACTCTGAGCTTTGTTTGATGGGTTCCTCGACTCGAATCAAATATTTTTTACCCCCAAAGCCAAAAAAATAGTAATATAGGACCCTCTGATCGGATTGTTGTTGTTGGAATCTGTTGAGATGGGGACCCTCTTTACGGGTTGAGTACCTTTAACAAAACCATTTTTTTTTTTTTTTTTTTAATTATAATTTTTGAAAATCTAACACCATTAGAACATCCGCCAGGGTACCCCGAGTCACCACACCAAATTTGGTTGAACTCGGTCCAGGGGTCTGAGTGAAAAAAAATCTGCACAGATCCTACTTGTTAATATATTATATACATATATATGACAAGCAGTCACAGCACTATACCAGACTTGGATACGTTCGGTCTTGTGAGAGATCATCTGAGTTGAAAGACATGCAAATAATTCACTGATTGGCTTGATGCACTGATGACAGATATTTTCTACCCATTGATAGTCACATTAATGTTTGAGACAGTTGCTCGCTCTTTTCACATGCACACAATGATCAAGGCAATAGTTACATCAGGACAAGTTTACCTATATATGCAAAGTTAGGTCATTGTACAGGATACACACAATTCCATAATTTCTAACCATTTTCCGATTAGTCGGTCTACCAGCCCATTATCTAGTATTATGCCTTAACACTTTTGTTAGTCCACTGGAGCAACCTCTGTTATAATAAATGACAAACAGTCACTATGCAAGACTTGGATATTTTAGGTGTTGTGAGAGTAACAGATCATATGAGTTGATAGGCACGCAAATATTTCACTGATTGGCTTGATGCACTGATGAATATTGTGATGACAGTTATATTCTAGCTTTGATAGTCACATTAATGTTTGAGACAGTTGCTCGCTCTTTTTCCATGCACACAATGATCTTGGCTTTAGTTACATCAAGACAAGTTTATTTATTTCAGTTTTCATTTCACGAATCTACTTTCCGAAGAGTGTCGGGAAGGAATTTTTTCACCCCACCGCCCCATATGCAACATGCCATATAGCTCAATGACATCTATACTAAGGCCCATATGAGGTCCCAGTAACATAAATATGGTGATTTTGCAGTTATAAATTATTATAATATGTTTTAAATTGTTACAAATGTCATATAAGGGCACAAAAGGTCTTTAGTAAAAAATTTGCATGAGGGCAGATGAGGGTGTAAAAAACGTGTTTATTTGCCCCTAATGCCACCCACCACCCCGGCATACCTTCCTACAAATTTTTACTACCCCCCCTGGCCATGTTTTTTTTCCGAATGACCCCCAAATGACTCGTTCCCATCTACATGTCAACAGCTATGACAAATTTTATAATGATCCGACCAAAGGCACGACCTGTAGCCCATGCTAAAGGAAATTGTTGACGAATCACACACGCACACACACACACGGACGACAGATACCAAGCCATGGCAATAGCTCAAACTTTACAAAGTTAAGCTAACAAACAGGAAAAATAAGCAGTCGCATTTGTGGAAATTAGCCATGTGACGTCGTCCATTTGCACCAAAAATAGTAAACAAAGTCAAATAACTCTGCTGAAAATATCCGGCCGGACCTGGTTTGCGAACTTGTTCTAGGTACTGGTCATGTGAACTCATATACCAAAAATCTTGTTGGCTCTCGCCGAGAGCTTTCCGATGAATGGCAACAAGCCATATTTCCAACTAAATCGTGAAAAGTTACCCATAATTCTGCTGTGGTTAAGAAGTTGATTAATTAGGGCATTACTGTATGAGTATGGAAAACATGTTCCGTGTGGCTTTGTAAATATATAACAGCTGGAACACTGTAATTCTAGGAACAAGTGGGTAATTAACCCTTTCAGTGCCAAGTCCGATTTTTTATCAACCCATATTTCCTTGATCATTTTTCAAATTTATTGGTTATAATAATGTGATACATTGATGGAAAGAGCTCTTAGAGCTCTTTCCATCAATGTGTCACATTATTATTATCAATAAATTTGAAAAATGATCAAGGAGATATGGGTTGATACAAAAATCGGACTTGGCACTGAAAGGGTTAAATGATGCACTCCCGGAGGCCATGACGCTTACCCAGCTTCCTTTTTAACTGTATAATCACCAACAAATTCATCTATTGGTTTCAAACGCCGAGAATTTTTATGTATCAGTTTCATAGCCTTATCTATTCTTTTCCTCTTTCTGTTCTCTCTGGAAATGATGATGGACACATCAACCTTTTTCTTCTTTTTCAGTGGTTCTCCACTATGCAAAAAATCAATTATTAATATATATATAAATACACAGTATCAAAAAATATAATTACAGAGAGATTGAAGATAGAAAATCTTATTCTTGTTTCACTCCAACAAATAAATTATGTACAGACTACAGATTAACCCTTTTGTGACCATAATGTTGGTTTTGGGATCACAAAAGCCAATGATGGGTCAATTTTAAGAGGTTAAATTTCCAAGTCAAGCCACGAAAAAGTTTTGCAGATCACTAGCCTGATACCAGAAGAACATTTCCCTGGAAGTACACACTGTTTCCAAATAACTGTGAATGTCAATAATGCCCGAAAAAATCAGCTCAGACTGATAGAAAGGGTCAGTGCCGAACTCATTTTAGATGCTCCACCCAATTTCACAAGGCCACCTTTAAAAATATCTTTGTTTCCCCTGATCCTACCCAAAATATGAAGAATGAGTAGAACATTAGTTGAAGCTAGTTAGGTAATTTATTTTATTTTTATCAACTACGTACGACTAATCACTGGATTGGATACCGAAATGTCCTAAATAATCGACTCCTTAACCACAGCAGAAATATGGGTAATTTTTCAGGATTTAGTTGGAAATATGGCTTGTTGCCATTCATCAGAAAGCTCTCACTGAGAGCATTCCGGTGAATGGCAACAAGCCATATTTCTGTCTAAATCCTGAAAAATTGTCCATTATTCTGGTGTGGTTAAGGAGTCGATTATTCATGGCATTACTGTAATTATTTTAATGACTGCTGAGATTAAAAATTTGATCTGCAAATGTGTTCATCTAAATATGAAAATCTCATGTTGCCTATATCTGTGAAGCTACATTAACTCTTTAATGATATGGAACTGCTCTGGTGCAGCATTAAAGATCATGTACCATTTATATATGAGACCCTTGCATAGGGAACCTCACATATATAAGAGAATGCACTGGCTTACAAGGTCAAGGTTAATATTTTTAGGCCAATGTATTCTCTTATATATGTGGGGCTTGCATATATAAGAGAATGCATTTGCACAGGGTTTTCACAAAATTTTAGGAAGCTCCAGCCATGGAAGGGTTAAAGGTACTCAATCCGATTTGATGGTCCCCATCAGGCCTCAGCTCACAAGGCGACTCGGGCGAGATTGTCGCCTTACTGTCGCTGACTTCGCCCTATCGTCGCTCTAAGGCGAAATCGATGTCGCCTTCAATTTTAGGGGGATTGTTTTTGTTTTTGTTTTCATAATTTTTTTTCTAGTTTTTTTTCCGGACATGTCTGGACATGTCCGTATATAGATGAATTGTGGCGACCATCCCAAAAAGAAACAGACAATGCAGAGCCAAAGACCCAAGTGTTTAAAATAAAAAAATAAAATATGACCTATTGTTTTGTGTTGTTATTCCGTCGCCTTTGTTCCCTTTGCGGTAATGAATGTTAATAACGAATGTTTTGACACGCTGAAAACACGATGAGATGTTCCCATCTGTGTTGTTACTGACCATCGTGAGTGTCACAAATAAATGTTTTTATTAACTTAAAAGACCGCCGTCCCGCTTTTCAGATATAAAACAATTACGACATTATCAGAGTATGTACCAGGCGCTTCGGAAGTTCGTTTCGGTAACGCGTCGGACTTTTTGAAGAGACCGCGTCGGACTTTTTGAAGAGACCGACTTCCGTAAATAAAATAATGTCAAGTTTATTGCTTTAATCGGATTATACCAGTGATGTTGGGATTAATTAAGGGAGGCCATTAATTAATAAAAGCTTTTGCAACTCCTTTGTTAGTTAGTCCTTATTGTTTATTTTAGCGGACACCCACATTACAGCCGTGACCAAATTAAACTTAAAAAGTTACATGCATCATGATTCAGAGTCAGACTGTACAAACGTATCTTCCAAGCTGCAGTCTAGGAAATAATACTACTTTCATTTAGTTAAAAAACTATTACTGTAACTTGATAATTGTCTTGCTTAAATGATAGCTACACAAAACATTTCCAAAAATTTTAAATGTATAATAACAATTAATTAAACTAATTTCAGATAAAGTAAAAAAAATTTAGTTTTATTTTATCTTTTTAAATTTTGTATTGTCAGATGTTATAAAATAAAGCGATATTTGAAAATTGTCAATTTTTGGTAGTCTCCCCACCCTGAAGTCTCCCTAAATTTCCTGAAGTCTCCCTAAATTTCCTGGAGGGAGACTTCAAGTCTCCCTGTTCTGGACCCCTAGGCTGAGGCCTGGTCCCCATATCATCAGATTCTAACAACAACATTTTTTTGAAATGCTGCTTCATTTATCAGAATTGATTAATTGTTCAAAAATAATTCTAACCACAGTCAACTATAGTATACAATTGCCCAAAACCTGTTATTTATCAATATTTTGTTCAACAAAATTAAGCCATATCTAACACCCACAAAAAGCCACTTGATTTTAGAGTTTAATATCCATCTTTATCTACCATCTTCTCGTTGACTTTTTGCCAGGCCACCAAATAGTACCAGTAGTGAAATAATTTTTTGGAACAAATGACAATTAGCTGCTAGAACGGTGTACTTTCTTAATATAGTAACAATACTTTACTGCGATTCATTACTCTTTTATATTGATATACATTACCAGCTAGACTTATTTCAGTTTTTTTAGGTTCCCACCATGCGCATTTCCATTATCACAACTCAAAATTTATCAGTTATTTTTGTGCAATTTTCAATATATTTTTTTAGAACACTGGTAATTATTAAAGGGACAGGTGGCCTTCGTTGCAGGTTATAATTTAGAAATAACATTTATCAATTTCCTCAAGAATATACTAATAGTATAGCATAATGAAGGTCGAGTGTTGTTTAGTTTCTCGCAAAAAGCGCAGTGGATTGTTTGTAAGCAGAGTCACGATATTGTGTCATTTCCTTATTTAGATTTGCGCACATTATACGTCAGTTTTCAAAGCCATAACTTGGTGCATCTACAACTTACAATACTACTTATAGTAAATTCCTTATTTGGTATGTATTACCATATATAGGTTAGGAGAAAATACTACAGTGCAACAGAACATTTTCATTGGATGATCCGGTAGTTTCAAGTGTTCGTCTATAAACAAATGGTTCTGTAATGTTTTTGATATTTGTTTACATAACAAAGCGTACAAACATGACAATAACATGGGTATTTTAGCAGATATGACTATTTTAACAGCTTTACCCACTGCGAAGGCCACCGTATCTTTAACAGCGATCAATATATTCTGAGACTGCATGAATGGAATTTTTTAACTAGAATTTAATGGAAATCGCACTGGAAATCTTGAAGCCAGCACTTCAAAATTAATAAATGTTATTTCCAAAGATGTAATCAAACAATAGTTAAATAAATTACTTACCATGCGGGAGGAGTTACTCGAAACAACAGTGGACCATGGTCAATATGTATAATCCTGTCTTGGTTGGGATTAAACTTTGGTCGCACACTGATTGATAGCCTGAAATCAAAGTGCGTTATGACAATTACTGTTTTTCAATTTTACAATTACAACAATATAATTATTACAAAACCTGATTTCAAGGATACAAATATCTTTTTCTGTGAATAAAACACAGACAAAACTGAAGATTGGGTACATTATTTGTCTATAGAGACATAATAAAGTGGTTTATTCCTGCAAAATTTCTGAATCAAAATGACATTTTGCCTTCATGGAGAGTGCTAACAAGTTCTCCCTCTTGCTATGCTCTAAAAACGTCAGAAATTTCTGTTTTAAAAATAGCCCATAAAACTGTCCAAAAGGTTGTACATACAGTAATGCCCTAAGTAATCGACTCCTTAAACACAGCAGAATTATGGGTAACTCTTCAGGATTTAGTCGGAAATATGGCTTGTTGCCATTCATCGGAAAGTTCTCGGGGAGAGCTTTCCGATGAATGGTAACAAGCCATATTTCCATTTAATAAATGTGAAAATGGACTCCCATATATTACAAAATTTGTTCAGGTGTGTTGTCGTGGGTGCAGTACGCTGTCTAATCGGGCGCAGACATTAATGGCTAGCCTGTGTACACGTCATGGTGTGTGCATGTTAAAGTTACTCGGTTATAAAGTTACTTGGCCATGGTAGCACCTGGACCAGTGTGTCTGTAACCAGAATTGGTTCCTGCACTGAAATATCTACAGATACAGATTATTAAAATATCTATATTTGCAGTCACCATAGTGACCCTACCCACATTTTTCTCTGTGAGCAGGTAGGTACCTTAAGAATATTTGTTTAAAGGTTGTATATCATAAATTTTGCAGGGACTAGCCTGTAGGTTTGAAGTTTAACAAATTTAGGGAAAATCGATGGCTCCAATCTAGAATAGAGGTCACCCCGAAGATGGATATGAAGTTTGGTTTGGTCACCAAACTTGGTGATGAACAGATGAACTAAAAGGGTGTGCGGAAGGATTTAGGCCCCATTTTATACGTCGCGCCAAACACGGGTCACGCTATTTTCCCCTGACTCGACATTGGCACGTATCTGGCTCGTGTTACGTTTGTTTTGATTTATACGTCGAGCCAGCTGGCACGTGCTGTAATCGTTTATTTCGAACAATTTTAGCATATCTGATACAAAATGACGTCTGCTACAATCATTTCCGTGATAGTGTCCTCTGACAATCCACTATAAACTGGCCCCCATTGTGTCCTTATTTATGCTTCTATATAGTGCATGAATCTAATAATTTACGCTTTCGTTGGTTTCAAAATTGGGATCTTGTCATTCATTTCCCTTGAACCTTTGAATATATATCTCTGCAATAGATTAATTCCCAACTTTCGCGAAACGTCCTTTGTCAGTCGATTCATGCATGTCACCGTAGTACCGTACAATTGCCTTCAATGTAGGCCTATATTTACAACGGCCAAGAGTTAGCACGTCTGTGGCCCGACGCTGTTTTATACAACATGCCAGACACGGGTCGTGCTAGGATGACTCAAGAGATAACGTAACAACGCCAAATACTTCATCTTAGCGCGACCCGTGTTTAGCACGTCGTAAAAACAGCGTCGAGCCCCAGACGTGTAGCACGTCGGTACCAACGTGTCGCACGTCGGGTCGTGCCAGAGAAATTCTGACGAACCAGTTGGTTTTATATGTCTTGCTCCAGTCGGGCTATCTTGGACTTTGTCATTTTCACACTAATTAGGCTGGCGCGACCCGTGACTGGCTCGACGTATAAAACGGGTCTTAGTCGACATGCAAAGAGTACAATTTAAGATGGCTGCCGGTGGTCATGTTTTTCATTGAAAATAGTTCAAATTTGATAGCTCCTATCTAGAGGTCACCCTGAAGATCCAGTCATCCATATATGACGTTTGCCAGTTTGTTGACGATCGTATTAGAGTTGAGAATTGAGAGATGTCACCTGTTAAACCCATGACAATAGCTCAAATATGACTTCTTCAAGTTGAACTAAAAAACGGAACTTGTCGGAAGTGATAATTAATAAAGAGTGTTTCCTGGTTAGCCTAATCAAGAAACGCTCTTCACAGATTAGCCTTTGCCCAGTTTGGGTTTTCACTTTAATTAAGGACTTTGCTAACCAAAATTTAATGGAGTCCAAAATAAAGGTTTATGTTCACTTTTATTAGTAATCACAGTAACCAAACCTATGGATGCAACATTTTAAGAGTATAATTCATGGTAGATTAAGTTAGAAATTCAAAATGTGAAATTTATAGAAGATTTTAAAATCTATTTTTTCGAACCCAAATTCAACAAACACAAAGATCATATTGACTGACCCATGAGAATATTATATCCTGATTCAGGCTGATTGGTGACCTAGTTTCTGGGCTAAGGGGTACCCCCAGATTGGGGATTACACAGTTCTTTTGTCGAGAGATTCACAACACACCACTGTCCACAGATATTAACACTTAACTGTCACCTCACTACAAGCGATGTCAGGCAAGTTACTCAATTATTTGTAAACAATTGGTTCTTAGTAATTTTATCAAAGAATGCTTTATGTTTATTGATTTTGGGTTCGAAAAAATTGATTTTAAGGGCTTTGTGGACCCAATTTTTCCAAATAAAGGATTCTGTTCAAGTATATTAGTAATCACAGAAACCATGCCCATTGATGCAACATTTTAAGCGTATACTTTATGGTGGATTATGTTAGAAATACAAAATGTGAACTTTATTGAGATTTAAAAAAATAAAATTTACAAGCAATGATCCAAGAAAAACAAAGTCCATATCTAAGAATAAAATATGGGAATATGTACTGAATACTGTGATGAATGATGTACTACAACAAAAATATTATATTTCTTGAGCGTTCTTTGAAAAATTTACTTTGAACCAGTTGTTGACAAATGGTATACTAACTTCACAATATGGTTGACTTTGACCCAGCAGTTTATGGGTCACCTTTCCATGGCTAATGTCCAGTCTGGTGTGAATAGCTTTTAGCTGGTGTCAGGATAGATCATGCCATGAATCTCTACTCCAGCTGACGCCCGTAGAGATCATATTCCACCAGTACAAAACCCGGGAACCTTATACAGTCGGAAAAAATAACGCGGGGAATGTACTTCTTTATTCATACCTGTTGCTTAATGATTTATTCATCGGTATGTGAAGTTCCCAGCTCGAGATTACATTATTTACGTGACTTTTGAGACCCGATTCCGCAATAAATATTTATTGCATGGTGACCTACTTACTAGAAATAGTGTGATGGTCAGGTAGGGTTTTGATTGAGGCTTAGCATTCTATTGTCAACAGAGTTCACAGCATCACACTGGCCACTGCTTAACCCATCCCTGCTAGCATTCACACAGCCAATGTATAAGCAAGTATATATCATTTGTCACAACTGGTTCAAAGTAATTTTTTCAAAGAACACTCAAGAAATATATTATTTTGTTTGTAGTACATCATGATTCATGACAGTGTTCAGTACATATTCCTATATTTGATTCATAGATATGGTCTTTGTTTTTCTTGGATCATCGCCTGTAAATTTTATTTTTTTTAATCTCAAGTTCACATTTTGTATTTCTAACATAATCCACCATGAATTATACTCTTAAAATGTTGCATCAATGGGCATGGTTAACATTGGTTTCTGTGATTACTAATATTCATGAACAGAATCCTTTATTTGGACTATCAAATTTTGGGTCCACAAAGCCCTTAAAAACTAGGCTTGCCGCGATTTTGGATTTTCAAAATCGATTAATCAGTGGCTATAATCGACGATTAATCGATTTTTCTACCCATGAAATTAAATCTCAAATAGAGATTTAATTTGTAGTAAATAGATGCCAAAAAAGAGACTATTAAGAGGTGCGTCTGGTAACTGTAAGATGGTAAGTATAACTCCTGTTTTACGGGCACCGCACATCGGAAATGAAGGGCATTAGTTCTGAGAATTTGCTCCCATATAAATTCAAATGACTCTATTAAACAATAAAAACAAAATAATTACTCGTAGTTTATGAACTTTATGTAAGCACTAAGCAGATTCATAAATCATTTTGATTAAACAAATTGAACGAAAAAATACTCCCAACTCTCGTCGGGCCACGTGCTTCGTGAGACTGTTCGTGAATTTGGGTTCGTGCATTAATTGAATTAATTGAAGTTCGGGATCGTGCCTTAATTAAAATTCGGGAATCTCTCAATTCATTCGATTGTCAATATTCTTATTCAAGAATATGAGTTTGTCCGCGGAGTATACACATGCGTCGGCACATTAAATGAAAAACCGCCGTGACGTGAAACCAAGACGGAACTAGATTACTCTGTTGGCCCGACCTCAAAAGACGCCGCAACCGAAAGTTACATTGTCACAAATGTTTGAGTGGGTGGGTTTCTGGGTTAGATTAGTGCTGTAAATACGGTGCAAAATATTGCCTCTTAAGTTGAGATAAGTTCTTTGCAAATACGCTGTATGTCAGCGTTCTTGTGTTGTTGTATATTAATATGCATTGTTATTTGAACTAAAAAAGTCGATTTTAAAAATGATAATCGATTAATCGGCACCACTGACGATTGTTCGATTATTCCCAAAATCGCGGCAAGCCTATTAAAAACCTCTATAAATTTCACATTTAGTATTTCTAACATATTCCACCATGAATTATACTCTTAAAATGTTTCATTCGTGGGATTGGTTACTGTGATTATTAATAAAATTGAACATAAACATTTATTTTGACTCCATCAAATTTGAGGAAAATTGGGTTAGGCAAAGTCCTTACAAAATTCAAATTTGAAGCAATCTAACACTAGTAAAATGCGCATTACAACACGCACATGTTGCTACTGATTATCTAATTTAATAGCTGCGGTTATATTCGGAAATGTTTGGTTAGGGTGTACAACCTAGAAAATCTTAGCAAGTTTATTCCGATTGACATTTTGACTGAGAGACGTGTCGCCTATTTTCGTAGGTCGTGACTTGTCTACCGACGTCATCGTGGGACCATTACAGACTACTATTTCAAACGGGCAGTTACTACGCCCTCGGGTGCATACTGCATCGCTATTCTGGCAAGATGACAGTAGAGGTCTATGGGGACCTCTCAGAACAACACATTTCTGGTTTCACACGATGCGAGTTATTTTAGGAAATGTTAGTAGACACAAAGGGTAGGCCTACCGCAATACAACACAAAATAGGTGACATATCCAATATTTTTTTCTGGGGATTTATATTTTTCAAGATTAGTAATATAACCAAATTGAAGACATCGGGTATCATTTGCAGAAGCTGTAATTTAATGTCGGTAAATATACAACAAACTGTTTTTCAAAGTTCAACCTAATAGCACGGGATACAGGCCGGAGTGTTCGTCTGATCATCATGAAATTTGTCGTTGACAGGAAGTCGGTATAGGCCCTAAAGGCCGCCGCACACGATGCGATATATATCGTACGACAAATATCGATCGGGCACCGGTTACGGGTCAAATCGCAGCGCGTGCGGTGGAAAATCGCAGGACATTTTGTCGTACGATCGGCCCCGGAAGGAATCAAATAATTTTGATTTTCTACGATTTATTCCAAGTAGCCAATCAGATTCAACTATTAATATGATCACGCGTCGATCACATGTTTTATTTCATAACAACATGGCGTCCATGCAGTGTCCTTCAAAGTCAGAGTAGCGGGATATTTTGGACGGCGGAATACATTCATGCCTCTACAATACAACTACAATTGAAACAGGTGGACTGGACACCAGTAAAATAATATTTGATTGTGAATTAAATCAGTTATATGGCCTACTAGTCTATATAACTAACCCATTGCTGAATCATTGCATTCACGAGAAAGTAAAGAACCAGATCGTACGATACGATCGCATCGTGTGCGGTGGTAATAAATACATAAGTTGCATGAATAAAATCGTACCGTGTGCGCACACATATCTTACGTCGCAAGAGTCTGCGACAAATATCGTGCAACAAATATCGCATCGTGTGCGGCGCGCTTAACCGAGAGGTAGCTAGCGGACCGGGGATCGCAACCTGGTCTGGGTATTCTGACAAAAACCAGAACTCGGTCAAATACCAAAATTGTCAGACTGAAAAGTCTCATTCGAGATCACTGAATAAAGATCCGAATGCAAAATGCCGACTTCCCCCACTCATTACAATATTTGTCCAGGTATGTTGTCGTGGGTGCAGTGCTCTGCCCAAATACGTAAAATGAAGGTACATGCTCAGGTTACCAAATTGACGGCAGTTATTAGTACTCATCTCGAGCAATTAACAATTTTCAAAAATCAATATCTAATAACTCTGAGCTTTGTTTGATGGGTTCCTCGACTCGAATCAAATATTTTTTACCCCCAAAGCCAAAGAAATAGTAATATAGGACCCTCTGATCGGATTGTTGTTGTTGGAATCTGTTGAGATGGGGACTCTCTTTACGGATTGAGTACCTTTAAAGTACGGTATACGGCACTTTAGCCAAACGGGTACATGACTTTTCGTACCGTGGTCGTTTCGTCCCTGGACGTTTCGTACCGCATTGTTTGGTCATTTCGTACCATGTAGGAAATCAATTGGTCGTTTCATAACATGTGGAAAAATATGGGAGGCCCTTTTTACATTTATTATTTATTTGCGCTTAAGCTTAAGCGCAAATGCCAAACAATCCCTTACTACCCTCTGATTGTGAATGATTGAGTCCATCTCATAGAATATTATCATGTGCCCATATTAGTAGCCCCTTACAGATTCGAAAGTTCCATATCAGAATCATCTCTGTCCCTGGTGTCCCAAGAATTGGTGCCTCACTCCCAGAGCGCTAGTATATTTTATTAAAGGGACATCTCCTTCACAGATATACCATTAATTTCCATAGCCATAAATAGGGAATTAGGTGTTATTGGGGACTTGCTTCCCTCATATGGTGTACTTATAATATTGACTTGAAATAGGGGGGGGACCCTATTTTCATATTATCAGCATCCCTGTCCCCAAGAATTTGTGTCTCCATCTCAGAGATCTTGTATATTTTATAAAAGAGACATTTCCTGCACAAATCTAGGCTATACCATTTCCATGGTCATAAAAGGGATCTTGGGGTTACTGGGGGATTGCTTCCCTCGTGAATATGATGAGCCTATATAGACTTTAGTGATGTGTTTAGGCCTGTGCCATTTAAAATTAATTCAGGGGGGAGCGCAAATGATTTGCGCTTAAGCGTAAATATTTGCGCTTATTGCAAATGATAGAGGTCCCGGGAGGATTTGAAAGGGAAAGATGCCCTTTCCTACAACCCACTTGGAGGTGATTTTAGGGTTATGAGAATGGAAAACGTACATAACAATGAGAATGGTAAAAAAAAATGATCTAGACATGATGTTTTTTGTTTGTTTCTTTTTCTTTCTTTGGGGTGCTTCTTCTGTTGTTGTTGTTGTTGTTGTTGTTGGGAGCTCCACTCAGTGCTGTCTCATTAGTTTGTCTCCAGTGGCGTCTTGCTGCTGTTGGAATTTCTGACAATCAGCCTGGCACTAGCTGTGCTCTTATCCTTTCGGCTTCTGCCTGAGTCGCAAGTGCGCTTTTCACTACTTCTTCAAGGGTACGGGTGGAGCCGGTTCGGCTAAAGTATCGTATATTGCACTCTAGCCAGTCCGTAGATTTATATACATGTACCAGCAGTCGGCATGTATTCTTTAAAGTTGTAATTTTAAATCGAACTTCCGTCCTAGACCATTCTATGGACGATGTTGGTAATTGGTTGCCTTACGCAAAATGAACGCAAAAGTACCCCATTTGACCTTCACCTTGAGTTGCGAACTGGTATGCGAAATTATTGTTTTCAACTTGTTCTCAATCACCACATTAACCCATTACCGGCCGTTAGTTATTTATGTAGTATTACACTCTTTAACAAATTATGTATTAAATAACTGCTCCAAAAACACATTTGAATTTAACTATATGAATACATTTGAATACATTGAATTTTTTTTATACCAATTAAATTCACATTTATTAATATTAGTTATTACCATTGCATTAGGTTAACCGTTACTCGTTAGGGAATATCCGAATAAGCTACTTAAGTTAAGTTATACCCTGGCCTTAGGCTTATTGAATTATTGCGCTTATGATTATCTTCAACTTGAAGTTTAAATGAATTATTCTTAAACGTAAATTAATTATCAGTAATTCCATGACTGGTGCTTCCTGAAATTTTGCAGAACCCCTGTGCCAATTATAATTTATATGCAATTATGCATTCTCTTAATGAGTCTTATGAATATATGCCAGTCTCGTGAAAACTTTTGTCTTCATAGGTTTTTCAAGCATTGTCAATGCGCTAAACCTATAAACCCTGTGCCTTTCTGCGCATGTTTTATTTTGTAGTTCCCATCATTTTTGCATACTTAAACAATTGAAATATCAATGATGAGATAGGACTGTGAGGAATAAACATATTTACATTTAAACAAAATGTGTGCGGAAAGCTGCAGACGGTTATCTCGTATACATTAGCGCGTTTCCAGGACAGATAAGTTGAGATAACTCGACTTGAAAAACCTACGAAGACAACACCTTCAGTGCCAGTCTCCCATAGGGAGCCTTGCATATGTATATAAGATATTTAATACATTGGGCTTACATTATTTACCTTGACCTTGTAAGCCAGTGCATTTTCTTATATATGCGAGGCTCCCTATGAGAACGAGATAATGTATATGTAAGATAATGCACTGGCGCCTGATCTTTAATGCTGCACCAGCACAGCTCACGCTATGAAAGGGTTAAGCTTAATTTAATGTCAAATAATGTGCAATTGACTCAATATTGCACTTAAGCGTAATTTAGTTACTCTCAATATAATTGCATAATTTATGCTTATTTAAATAATTTATTTATGTTTATGAGTAATTAGATTCATTTACCCTTAAGCATAATTCATCCACATATTATGTCAGTGATTAAGCGTAACCCTAAAATAATTGATTCACCCTTAAGCCTAATTCCTTTACACTTAAGCTGAATTCCCTTATAGATGTCAATTTAGCTAGCTCCCATAGAGTGTGTGTATGCTTATATGTCCCCATTTATTATCACTCAGTAGGAAATGTAACTGTATTGGATATGATTGAGTACTATGACTCCACATTAAGCTGATTCTGATAACACACTCTAGCTTGAATATATTATATATTGACAATGAATTTCAATCATTGATTATACTTAAAATTCAGCCGATTCCTACATATAAGTAGAGCCTCATTGGGGGGTCCATGGGTTGTGGGTTAATGAAGATACTTAGCTGGGCTATCTGGTTGTGTAATTGCCAATAACCAAACTGACTAGCTCTTCTAGCTGGGACCATGACTGGACCAATTTGATTGGGCCTTAACTGCATATGCATATAAGTTTCATTACTCTTTATTTACTAGTAGTAAAATTTTAATACATAACAAAAACTACAATTTTAAGAAAATAAATTAAAGTATATATTTAATAAAATAAATTTTATAAAGAGAATAATCATTTGCGCTAGCTTTCATGACATTTCATATTTATGGTATTTTAAAAAAGCAAAGATAATTGTCAGATCAGATGATAACATATTTTTTATATACGGTAGGATTTCCAAACTTACCACAATTTCATTCTTAAAAATATTTTATTATTATCATTCATTCAATGCTCAATAAATGTCATATTTGCTATCCCAGACACATTTTAAGTCAATATGAGTGGGTCTAATGTCGTTGACAACATATTTCAGTTGCACATATTAATTTGTGAAGTTAGATTTTATAAAAAGAAGTGTTGTAACTGGAAGTCTAGAATGCTGATGACACATACTTGAGTGCCAAATTTTCTTACTCAGTGACCTTATATGGTTACGTAGCGTTTTTCCGAAGACCCATAACTCCGAAGGTCCGATTCTCCGAAGGTCAGATTCTCCGACGCCCCGATTCTCCGAAAGCCCATAACTCCGAAGTCCCGATTCTCCGAAATCCCATAACTCCGAAGACCCATAACTCCGAAAGCCCATAACTCCGAAGGCCTATAACTCCGAAAGCCCATAACTCCGAAGGCCTATAACTCCGAACGCCCATAACTCCGAAGGTCTATAACGCCGAAGTGCCGATTCTCCGAAGGTCCGATTCTCCGAAGATCATGTTTTATCGCTTATTAAATAGTGTACAGTCCAGTGGCGGAGTCAATGGGGCCCATGTGTAACATGCGGCATGTGAAGAATCAAATGGTTCTACGAGTGACTTTTGGAGGTAAAATGGTGGTCTAATACCGTTTGGAATTTCACAATTCTTAGAGTGTATTGATAAGTATGGAATGCGCATATGGTTATATTTTGTATGGAACATGTACATGTAGATAATATATCCCCCCCCCCCTGGAATCCGGAATCCAGCTTCAAATTTACCATGGAATCCGGCGTCCAGCTTCAAATTGACACTGGAATCCGGCGTACGGGTCCAAAATGGGTGGAATCCGGCGTACGAAAAGGGGGGAAGGGCCCCTCATATATTGGAAACGTTAACTATGTATTATAATAAGGTGATATCTACACCATCAGTAGTGTGCGACAAGCCTTAATTTTCCACAGAATGCTTAAATTTATGAAAGAAATACAATTATTTTGCCACAATGTACGTCTTAATACTATTAACATGATTAAACTGTGCACATCTGACTGCATTGGGGTGATTTGATGCAATCAGGTTCATTTTATATATGAAAAAGGAAAGTTCTTCCCCGTTCACCCCTGTACATTTTACTCTGGCATCTCATGGGCCAACGTAATGTTATAGTATATGGTGTATAGTCAGTGTCGGGCCAGGATTCCCATTTAGGTGGGGGGTAGGAAAATTTTGAATATTTTGATGCCCCATGAACGATTTCCGGGCGTTTACATGACATTGGACATGTTTTGGTAGGGGCCCATATTGTCTGAAATAGCAAGTAAAGGTTTAATAGGGGCAGTAGGAATTTTGGGACCCCTTGGCCACTGGACTGTATACTATTTAGTAAACGATAATACCCCGATAAAACAAAATCTTCGGAGAATCGGACCTTCGGAGAATCGGACCTTCGGAGTTATGGGCCGTCGGAGAATCGGGCCTTCGGAGTTATAGATCTTCGGAGAATCGGCCCTTCGGAGTTATAGGTCTTCAGAGTTATAGGTCTTCGGAAAATCGGCCCTTCGGAGTTATGGGCTTTCGGAGAATCGGATCTTCGGAGTTATGGGCCGTCGGAGAATCGGATCTTCGGAGTTATGGGCCGTCGGAGAATCGGATCTTCGGAGTTATGGGCCGTTGGAGAATCAGGTCTTCGGAATTGTGGGCCTTCGTAGTAATAGGTCTTCGGAAAATCGGTCTGACACGCCTTATATTTTGCCATAAAGCATATTTTTGGCATCCAGTGTAGCTCCATACTCAATAGGGACAGGTCTGTATCAGTGAAGAAATAATTTCTATATTCAGTAAAAATAGTTTTTTCATTGGGGTTGGGATGATCTAGGAAAGGACGGGAAATTTCCTAGTATATGTTTATGTAGTGCAATTTGTTAGGCTACATTATATTAGCTGTGATTTACATATAAATTATGCTGAAATGGTCATTGTCGCATGGTATCATGTAATAAGACACCCAGGATCTCAAAGTATCGTTCGTCTGCGACAGTTAAACTCAACGTGGGTGGAATAATGATTCAAATTCCTTTGAAATTTCACTCTAAAATCAGAAACAAATAATTATTGGAATAATAATTAACGTGCGACTAATTTAAAATCAATTTTTTAATGAGATTTTAAGATGCTGGGTGACTATTTGCACATTTTGTGAGATCCTGGGTGTCTTTTCGCATGAAGCCATGCGACAATGACCTATTCGGCATAAATTATGGCTGTTCACTCTATTAAGTAATTTACCTGTATGTTTTAGATATACAATATATCTCTGAATATTTAAGCAGAAATACAGTCTGCTATTTATTATGACATTTGATATTATTTTATTTGACAGGGTCATCTTATCACATTTCTCAAGATGCCACCACAAGTGTTCATGAATTATATCCACCCGAGCTTCATGTTGAAGCAGATGAGTATCTTGTGGAAACAAAGCTTTTTATGTGATGCTGTCTTGACGGTTGACAGCATAGTGGTAGGAAAGGTATCTTATAATATTCATTACACACATAAATGTAATCTAACTGGTGGATTTCAAATATCCTGATAGACACTAAAGTATATCTAAATATGAAGGCAGAAACAGGAACAAATATTTTGGGAAGAAAGGAAATTAGTTATCAAATAATAGGACATTAAATATATATTCAAAATTCCAGCATCTGATTCCAGGTCAATTTAAAATTTTTTTTTTTTTTACTTTTTATATGCCTGTTTGAAAACGGGACAAATTATGTTATTGCATGGTCCGTCCGTCCGTCTGTGCTTTAGCTTTCTTTTCTGGATGTTAACTTTAGTAAGTCTGAACTGAAATTTGGTATGTGGGTTTACTAGCAAAAAATACAGGTCAAGTTCGAATTTGGGTTCCGCCCGCCATTTTTCAGAGTTATGGTTCTTTTTCTTGGAATTGGCACTTAATTTTCATTTCTGGATGATAACCTTAGTAAGTCTGAACTGAGTGGAATGAAATTGGTACATGTTAGTTTACTAGCTCAAAATACAGGTCATATTCAAATGTGGGTTCCGCCTGCCAATTTTCACCTGAGTTATGGCCCATTGTTGAAATAACCATGGGATAATTTTGCCACACCCGAGCATGTTCTTGTTTATTCTTACTCTAGTATATAAAATTTAATGTTTGGAATGAAAAAATGCTGTATGAATTAAGACTCTATTTTTTATATTTCTATTTCTATACATTTATGTCCAATTCAGTTTTGATGTTTTAGAGGGACACCAATACCCAGTAATAATTTTGTTAAAGATGCATTATCCGAATTAATGCTCGTAAATTAATATTTCCTTGGCTTTTTGGGGTAAAAAATATTTGATTCAAGTCAAGGAACCCACCCATCAAAGCTCAGAGTGATCAGATATTAATCTTTTTAAGTTTGTTATTTCTCGAGATGTGCAATTATTTAAGGCCCAGAAAAACATTGTCAAACAGACGGTCTCAACAAAATTGCGGATGAAGATGGATAACTCTAAAATCAAGTGATAATACGACCAAATTTCATGATACTCGAGTGATAATACGGCCATATTTCGTTGAACAAAATGTTGATAAATAACATGTTTTGGGAAATTTGATACCATAGTTGACAGTGGTTAGCATTATTTTGTTTCAATTAATCGCTTCTGATAACTAAAGCATATTTTGAGAAATGTTGTTGTTGTTGTATCTTGATGATATGGGGACCAGCTGATCGGTTGAGTAACTTTAATTTTTCAATAACAAAATATTCTTTGGTATTTATTGTTTTCATCAGAACAGAGCAAAAAAAACTACATTAAATTATATTTTTATATTGTTGTAAAGAAGTGTTAAACTGGAATCCTGAATACATCTTTAAACTGAAAAAGAGTTTCATGTACAAATGTATGTATTGGCATTATGGTTATTTGCTTGGTTGATTGATTAGGGCCTTATGACTTTCCGTCAATCCCCATTTTAACCCTTTCATGATGGGAGCTGCGTTGTTGCAGAATTAAAGATCCTGTGCCAGTGCATTCTCCTATATATGTGAGTCTCCCATAGGTAGCCCGTATATATAACAGAATGCATTGGCTTACAAAGACAAGATTTTCATTATTGATAACACTCCAATGAGATTTTGCATGCTAAAACCAGTGTTTATAGGTAAACATTAAGAACTGCTACAGTGGAATTACCTTGATAAAAGTCCAATTAGTCAAATACGATACCAAGTTTTAATAAAAATTTAATGGTAAACATCGGAAAAGGTCAAAGCATTAAAAACTATTCTGAAAATCATATCACGACTAAAATATTTGAACGATGTTTGTGGACAAATCATAAATTTGTAGAAGTTTTGTTTCCATAACAATGGTTTCAACACACAAAATTTTGTTATTGGAGAGCTATCAATAATGAATATAACAACAAAGTTCATCTATTTCTCCATGTTCTTCTTGGTTGTGATGTTTTTGTAGACCTTTATAATTTTTGAACATTTACACTGACTGCAAGTGCTTTGTGTCTCTTTAACCCTTACATCACTAGAGCTTCCTGAACTTATGCGAAGACCCTGTGCCAATGCATTCTCTTATATATATGCGAGTCTTCCATAGGGAATAAGAGAAGCAATAAGAAACCTACTTATATTGTTTTTTCCACAGGCACACAAGTTAGTGTTATTAGCAGCAAGTCCCAAGTTGAGTTCTGAGTTTAGTTTCGATGTAGCCAATGACATATCAAGCATGCTGCTGGTAAAGCTTCCATCTGGAGTTTCCGAGAATGCTGTGAGTGCCGTGCTGGAGTATTGCTATGGAGGGTTCTTGATGCTAACGGATGAGATAATACATGATATTCTCAAACTTGCTGAATATCTCGAAATATCGTCACTTGCCAACTGCTGTAAAGATTACTGCAATCAAGCGAATATTCAAACCAGCAAATTGAATAAAATAAACGACATTAAGGAACATGTTCACATGCGTAACATGGAAATTGATATTGAAGTGCAAGAATCCAAAGGAGGTGACAATGTGGTTACAATTCATAATTATCAAAGCGTTGGAGACCAACTGGGTGTTACTGATAATAAGCTTGATGGAGTTAATATGGTCCCGAGCAATCAAATCAAATCTGATGACATTTGGGAGAAAGTCGACAGAAACGCAACTCCTCTAGAGTAAGTATGACCAGTGCCTGCCCCAAATTTTCTTTACCAAACTAAGGTATTTTTGGTCAAATTTTCTTAGAAATTGCCAAATGAAATTATTTGTGGATTTTTTTTTTTTATGTGTTGACAATGGCTATTCAAAACACTTCCACTATTTGTTTGTCATTTACAACCACATAACAGCCCCGCAAGACTTCTTGATTAAACGAAAGGGTTAAAATGAAACATAAATGGTACTTTACCCCTTTTATGACAGGAGCTGTGCTGGTGCAGCATTAAATACCCTATGGGAGACTCACATATATAAGATAATTCACTGGCTTACAATATAAAATAGTTTTGGGCCAATGCATTCTCTTATATATATGTGGTGCCCTATGTGTGACTCGCATATATAAGAGAATGCATTGGCACAGGTTTTTCGCAAAAAATCAGGAAGCTTCAGTCATCAAAGGGTTATCTATATTCAATACACAACTAATAGTAAATCTCTTGAAAAATTCTGTGATGGTGTATTTTTTTTCTTCAGGTTGTTTCACAATATTAGCCCTGGAGTTGATGGAAATAGTCATGTTAGAAACTTGTCTGTGCCAAGAAAGAATATTACTAATACAAGTTCAACGCAGATTAGCACAAGAAAAATCATTGAACTGCAGCCATTTTCTGTGAAGGGTCAAAGTTCCTTAAGGAATTCTGACGTTGTTCAAGACCAAGAGGTTTCCATTGAAGCTGTACCAATAGGTGCAGCAAAAAACTCTGGACTTGTTACCTTTTATATGGGTGACTCCAATGAACCAGAAACATTGCGACTCCAAGAGCACTCTGATGAGGAATACTTGCAGGATGTGAGTAGCGTATATAATGCATTATCATCAATATTCAAAGATGCATAATCCGATTAAGCGCACCTCAATTACTATTTATATGGATTCGGCGGTAAAATATATTTGATTTGAGTCGAGGAACCCACCCATCAAAGAAGGATAACTCTAAAATCAAGTGGTAATATGGCCAATTTTGTGATACTCAAGTGATAATACAGCCATATTTTGTTTAACATAATGTTGATAAATAACACGTTTTGGCAAATTTTATACCATAGTTGATAGTGGTTAGCATTATTTTGATAATTAAAGCGAATTTTGAAGAAATGTTGTATCTTGATGATATGGGGACCATCTGATTAGATTGAGTACCTTTAAACTCAAGGCCTTTGAAGTGGGTTCATGCGAAATACATAAAAGTCTGTAAAAGAGCTATCTGACTTCAACAGATACATGAAAAATAGATTGTACTTATTTTTATTATTATTAACCCTTTCAGTGCCAAGTCAAAGAGCTCTTTCCATCAATGTATCACATTATTATAAGCAATGTATCACATTATTATAATCAATAAATTTGAAAAATGATCAAGGAAATATGGGTTGATACAAAAATCGGACTTGGCACTGAAAGGGTTAACTCTCCAATGCTGAGGTGTGTATGTCAAAACCATTGTTATATAAACATTACTGTTACAATGGAATTACCAATATAAGTCTGATTGGTCCAATAAGATACCAAAGTTTAATCAAAACTTGACGGTAAACATTGGAAAAGGTTAAAACATTGAAAAATATTCTGAAAATCAAATTCACACTAAAATATTTGAACTTACTACGCGATTAGTTGACAAATTGTTGACAAATCACTGTAACAGTTTTTGTGACAGGGAGAAGTCACTTCAACATGAAAATAAGGTCTAAGCTGGGCGCTGATATTTCCTCACATTAAAACCTTTTCATGATGAGAGTTGCACTGGCGCAGCATTAAAGTTCATGTTCCAGTGCATTCTCTTATATATACGAGTCTCCCACACTCCCCCGAAGGGAGCCTGTTTCAGCTAGTATAGACATAAATGTATCTATTCTAAAAAATCCTGGAAATTTTATGTTCAAATAAAAATACTACAAAGCTTGACTTTGAATCAAGCCTGTATTTAATGTGTCTGTCATTTGCAGAACGAGATCCCCAGAGGGTGAATTTAGTGATGCTATACCGCATAGTGGGCTAGCATCACCAAACTCACCCTCTGGGAACCTCATCCTGCTTAGGCCTCAACTGCTATGGGAGACTCCCCAGTTGAAGTTGGTGGTGTTCACCAATTAGTCACCTCGATTATGAAATTTATCTTCTGCAAATTAGGGGATATAGAAACTGAACAGAAGGGAAATGTCAGACACACTAAATTCATACTTGACTTTGATTCTATCTCAGGAACAACCAGTGCCTGTTACAGTTTACCTGATGGATGAAAATAATGCAGCTGATTCATCTTACACTCAAGGACAGAGACAGAGAAAATTTGGCGAACCAGTAAATATCCCATTTTCCTTATTTAACCCCATCATTACCAAGTAATTGCCTCTAAATAAAGTCTGAGTTTAGTATGCCTGTCATTGCAGAATGAGGTCCCCAGAGGGTGAATTTAGTGATGCTATCCCGCATAGCAGGCTAGCATCACCAAATTCACCCACTGTGGACTTCATTCTGCTTAGGCCGCATCTTCTCTGGAAAGTGTCTTATATTATGAAATTTCTATGCATGTAGCAACTTTAGTTTCTCTATGGTAGCAATACACAATTTCCAGCAATTTGGCCAACCTTGGAGGGGGTACTGTACTTCAAATCAATGCCGAGCCATTATCTTTGGCATAGGTCCCATCAAGCATGTTTTAATTTTGACAGAAATTTTAGGTGTACTCATATGTCTGTACTTTAGCTTCTTCATACAATTTGTCATTGAGTTATGCCCCTTGGTTTGCACATACAAAACGCTAAATTTTACCCATTTTTTTTTACTCAAATTGACCATTTTCAACCCAAAAACAGACCATGACAGAGCGAATGTCAGTAAATAAGTTTCTTCCACGTGGTAGAGCTATGTTAGAGCTGAGAAATATTTGAAATAGAAAAAAAGTTATCATATCAATTTGAAAAAAATATCTTGCAAGCGCAGATCACAGAATTCAGGGGAGAGAAATTGGGCTATTTTCCTGTAACCAACAACACAGAGTTGACCTTCACTGAATACGAAAATCCTGTTGCGTACCCAAATTTTCCACTTTTTTGAGAACTTTCCCAGTTTTGTAAAATAATTAAACCTTCAAACCAGTAATGACATATTTAACACAGGCTACACTGGCTGTTATGCCCCCCCCCCCCCCCCCCCAGATACTTATTTTTCTATTTTTCAGACCCCCTACAACCCGTGAAATCGTGTACTGCTACCCATATCCCCAAATTGGCAGACGACTCATTGCATAATCAAAGTTCCCAATGGGTGTCCATCACAATATTCACCATTTGGGAACTTCAATCTGAGTCTATGTCTACTAAATTCACCCTCTGGGCACCTCATTCTGTAAATGACAGACACACTAAACTCAGGCTTGCTCTAAATGCTTCCTCTGGGTTTACTTGTTATAAATAAATCTGCTTGAGGTAAGCTTGGCACATTATCCCTTTCTTACTGATTTGATTATCCCATTCAGTTATTAACCCTTTCAGTGCCAGGGGCCGATCTCATCGGCCCTAATTTATGGTCTGTAAAAACATTTATTTTTTTTAGATTTAAAAAAATTTATTAAAATTGTAAAAAATAATAACAAATGATGAAAAATTGTTAGGCCAATGCATTCTCTTATATATGCGAGGCGACCTATGGTCAACTCGCATATATAAGAGAATGCATTGGCACAGGGTATATGGGTTGATACAAAAATCGGACCTGGCACTGAAAGGGTTAAAGTAAACATAATGGTCTACTATTCATTTGGATGGATGTTCAGGTAATATACGATAAACAGATAATACAAGTGTAGAAGGATACCTATTAAAGGTACTCAATCCGATCAGACGGTCCTCATATCATCAAGATACAACATTTCTTCAAAATACGCATTAGTTATCAGAATCGATTAATTGCAACAAAATAATGCTAACCACTGTTGACTGTGGTTTCAAATTTCCCAAAATGTGTTATTTATCAACATTTTGTGCAATGAAATATGGCTGTATTATCACTTGAGTATCGTGAAATTTGGCCATACTACCACTTGATTTTAGAGTTATCCATCTTCATCCGCAATTTTGTCCAAGACCGTCTGTTTTACGGCGCTTATCTGGGCCACAAATTATTGCACATCTCGAGAAATAACAAACTTCAAAAATTGATATCTGATCACTCTGAGCATTGATGGGTGGGTTCCTCAACTCGAAAAAATATATTTTACCACCGAAGCCAAAGAGATAGTAATTTAGGAGCATTAATTCGGATAATGCATCTTTAATTAGTGGCAAATGTTCAGATAATAAGTTCAACAAATGGCCATTCCTTGTTAATGAGTATTTAGTACATAAATGGTGAACATTTCAACTGCAGTTATTAGGAAAGGTTGCATGACAAACTATGAAATGTGGCCTCATATGGGTGACCCTTGGTTTAGTTTATAGTAGTTCTAACCATGTATTTTCTTACTCTCTGATGCACCTTCTCTTTCCTCAGGTGTCATCCCAGCTGCCCTTGCAATTAATTCGATGAAGGAATGAAAAATTTCATAGATTTTATTATCATAGCGTCCTTTATCCTCCAAATCCATTAGCGGGATGTACAGCATGGTATAGGAGACCCATAGGCTGGTCTAATAATATATGTGGTGTGCCCAGTATTTTACTGTATTGTACAGGCTTGATCTTTTAAAAAATTATAATACATTTCCAAATCATCACATCACAGGTCTGCAAGTCAACTAAATTTCGACGACGCATGAAAGAAGAAAATCCAGCCAGATATGCCGAGTACCTGAGACAACAAAGCCAAAGAATACAGGCTAGGAGGAAGCAGAGAAAAGTGCAGGAAACAATAGTCACCACCGATGAGTGGCCAACAACTCTGCCGCCAAATTCATAGCAAATTCAGTTACGAATATGTTAGCTCTTGACAATGGATGTTATTTGAACTTTGCGACTACATGTACATGTATGGTCATTTTGCCTTTTTTTGTGTGCCAGATTATTAACGAAACATGTACATGTATAAACAGAAATAATTAAGATAAAATGGAATATGATAACAATAATTGAACCATTTATATAGCGCATTATAGAGCGAGTTAGTTTCAATGCGCTTTATGTCAATTCCTACCTCATTCATAGCGCAAGTAACGCCATTATCAATTTTAGTGGAAGAATAGAGAATTTGATAATTATTTGAAATTTAGTCCAAGTGCCTGTTTACAGTGAATCAGGAAACAAGAAATATTGCAGTGAAATTTTCAAGGTAAATTGCTTGTTTTTGTTATACAATGGCCATCTGTACAATGATTTTTCTGCATCTTTTACAGATGGGTTCACTTGTCTGTTATTAACTGTAAATTTTAGATGGACACCTGACCCTTAAAGATAGACCAAAAATATATGGGTTCACCACATACAGTAATGCCCGAAGTATATGACAATTTAACCACAGCAGAATTATGGGAAATTTTTCAGGATTTAATATGAAATATGAATGGCAGCAAGCCATATTTCCGACTAAATCCTGATTTTTTCCCCATAATTCTGCTGTGGTTTAGGGGTCGATTACTGTACCAATCAGAGTGGGAAGTGCATGCGGCTGACCAATTGTGAACATGAGTATCTGATGTTGAGCACATTTGTACTACCCTACTCATGTTATCAAACCAGATTGCAAGACAATTGTGTATCCATTCCAGATTTTTGAAAAAACTCACCTTGTCAGACCCAAGCAAATGCCATGCACCCACAACATTTGGAGTCTATTGCAATTGGGCACCCAATGAGCAAATGGCAATTGTAACAGGCCAGGGTTAGTGATACAATTTTGAGGTTTGAAATCTCAACTGTTTTCAATTTGACATTTTTGCCTTAAACTGATTCTCATTCAGGCATAACTCCAGTCAATGAAACTGATCATAAATGTTATGTCTGCGACATTTCATAGCAATCGGATCCATTCCCTGTGATATATTGGCCAACTTATTAAGGATAACTTACTTATATTGAGGTGTTTGTAAGCAGTCAAGACAATCGCAAGGATTCATTTCTAGGGATTTCATACCTGAGCAAAACCTCACATATTTAAACATACGGAAGCAATAGACTTCTAGTAATGTTAATTACTGGAGCCGAGTGGAGGTACTATTTTGTTATATATACAGTATGTTATATTTATACTTTTGTTCAGTTAAATAAACATTTTGTTGAAACCAGTCTGAGATATGAGTATTATTCCCAATAATCATTGGTTAAAGATGGCATATCTCTTCCTAAGCAGAATGAGGTCCCCAGTTAATCTAGATTTTGGGGAATAAAATAATAGCTATGAATTGTGGACACCTGTATTTCGGTCAAAATAGGAGACTCCCATCTAGAGGTCACCCCGAAGATCCATATGAAGTTTGGTGATGATCGGATGAGAGATACACTGTGTGGTCTGCAGGGAACGCCAAAGGATGTAGTCACACAAAGAACAAGAGCACGCCATCGGGGCGTGGCATAATACGCACGTTTCTGGAGTAGAGTGGGGCAAGGTTTAATTCATCAGTTTGAAACCTTTGACGAAATAATAACAAAAATAAATAAAACACAATAACTTCAAGTGTGGTATTTTTGACTGAAAAATTCACTCGATTCAACCCATATATGAACTTGATCTGTATTTTGGGGTGGTAAACTAATACACCAAATTTGGTTCTGTTCACTTGATTCAATCTAAAGTTATCATCCGGAAACCGCAAATCAGGTAAAATCTAAGTCGAAAAAGGGACATAACTCAGTCAAAATCATGCGGACGAAAGCAATATTCGAACTTGATCTGTATTTTGGGGTGGTAAACTAATACACCAAATTTGGTTCAGTTCACTCGATTCAATCTAAAGTTATCATCCGGAAACCGCAAATCAGGTAAAATCTAATTAAAATAAAAGGCTGCTCGGCCACAGTGTCCATTTGGAGTAGAGGCTTTGCAGAAGTATACTATATGGATAAGACACTTGTGCATTGTCTCATTACTGACATGCATACAAATAAACAAATCTTAAAAAAACTCTTAAAGTCAAAATATAACCTCAAATTGGCACAAAATGAAGAAAATTACAAGAAAAATTGAATTTTCTAAGTCGAAAAGCCCATAACTCTGAGAAAAATCATCGGATCAAACTCAAATTCGAACTTGACCTGTATCTTGATATGACTGATCCACATAAAAACAGTATTTGCAATTAAAGGATCCAAACTTGAGATATCATCCGGAAACCGAAAAAGTGAGAAATTTTCTAAGTAAAACAAATCGAAAAAGGGCCACAACTCTCGCAAAAATGGGCGGAGCATACCCATATTCGAACTTGACCTGTACATATGGCTGATAAACTCACATACCAAATTTGGTTCAGATATGATCACACAAACTGAAGTTATCATCCGGAAACCAGAAACTTACAAGATTCTAAGTAAAAAAAGGGCCATAACTCTCGCAAAAATGGGCGGAGCAAACCCATATTCGAACTTGACCTGTATTTTGGTCTGATAAACTCACATATGAAATTTGCTTTTGATCTAATAACCGAAACTAAAGTTATCATCCGGAAACCATTTCCGGACACACGGACACCGGCTATTTTAATAGTCTCTCCGAATTTTATTTTTTTCGGAGGACAAAAAGGGACATAACTCAGTCAAAATCATGCGGACGAAACACATATTCGAACTTGATCTGTATTTTGGGATGGTAAACTAATATACAAATTTGGATCAGTTCACTTGATAACTCAGTCAAAATCATGCGGACGAAACCCATATTCGAACTTGATCTTATTTTGGTGTGGTAAACTAACACATCAAATTTGGTTCAGTTCACTCAATTCAATCTAAAGTTATCATCTGGAAACTTTTAAGTGGATGATGGACGGACAACCCATTTACATAATACGACCGTTTTTTCAAACAGGCATATAAAAATTGGCACTGGCCGCCATGTTTTTCAACAAATTTCGGTCAAAATAGGAGGCTCCCATCTAGAGGTCACCCCGAAGATCCATATGAACTTTGGTGATAATCAGATGAGGAATGTGGCCTGTAGGGTGAGCCAAAGGAAATTGTTGATGGACAAACAGATGCCAACCTAGCTCAAACTTTACAAAGTAAAGTTGAGCTAAAAATCATCCTGCCATAAATACGGACTGTAGAAGCCTATGGATTCAGATTTGAAGCCTATGGATTCAGATTTGAAATCCAAGATGGCTGCTGGTGGCCATGTTTTTTATTGAAATTCGGAAAAATTTGATAGCTCCCATTTATAAGTCACCCTGAAGCTATGTATGAAGTTTGGTGAAGATCGGATGAGGGATGATATTGATGGACGACGGATGCCAACCCATGGCAATGGCTCAAACTTTACTTTGTAAAGTTGTGCTAAAAAGGCCATTAGGCCACACACCCCCTGAATAAGGTGGCTTTGACCAGTGGCTTTTTTCAGAAATAAAATTTTTTATTCTGGGAACAATCATTGCATATAACTTCCAACTGTTTATGTTGTTCACACACTTAGCTTATTTATTAGATGAAGTTATTATCCAGAAGCCAAAATAATAAAAAAGTCCACAAGGTTGATAGCTCCGGTTAAAATGAGTGGACCTAAACCGAATTCAAACTTGATCAGTATTTTCGTTGTAAGTAATCCATATGATAAATTTGACAAATAAATAAAACCAAAGTTATCATCCGGAATAATAATTGGCAAATTCTAAGTTGACAAGGGCCAGAACTCTGGTAAAAAGGGGTGGACCAAACCCATTTTTCATATAATCCAAATTGGAGTTATTGGTTGGAAACCAAAAATGTTAACAGATGTATGGATGGATATCATATGCCCCGATCAGCAGACGGACGGCAAGACAGAGTGATTATATAATACAACCTTTTTTTCAAAAGGGCATACATAAAGAAGAAACATGAAAAGGATATTCAAATGAAGAACGATTGTTTGAGAAATCTTAAATAATCTTTAATGTTTTATGTTGCATCTTGTCAACAATATTTACAGAATACTTACACACCCGAACAAACCACTTTCTCCCCATCGCTCTCTCTCACACCTATCTCGTAAGAACATTAACAATCAACAAAGCAAACAAGTTTTATCATGAAAATAATGAGGTCCTTTTCATCTCCTGTCTGAAGATCATAGTCAAAGTAGAATTTATAACTTGGACAAGTTTGGAACATCCCAAATTTAACTAATATAGTTTAATATGATGATACCAAACAGCCTTGTTTAATATGATGATACCAAACAGCCTTGTTTAATACGATGATACCAAACAGCCTTTTCCTGTTTTAACCCTTTTATGATGGGAGCTGCGCTGGTGCAACATTAAAGATCTTGTGCCAGTGCATTCTCTTATATATGCAAGTCTCCCATAGGGAGCCTCGCATATGTTATAAGAGAATGCACTTGCTTACAAGATCAAGGTAAATATTGTTAGGCCAATGTATTCTCTTATATATGCAAGGATATAAGAGAATGCACTGGTTTACAAGATCAAAGTAAATATTGTTAGGCCAATGTATTCTCTTATATATGTGAGGCTCCCTATGGGAGACTCGCATATATAAGAGAATGCAATGGCAGATGTTTTTCGCAAAATTTCAGGAAGCTGCAGTCATGAAAGGGTTAAATATGATTATATCAAAAGGCCATTTTCCTGTTTTATGTGGAAACTATGTGATCGCGCATACCAATGCACATCCACATTGAAGTGTTAACAATAGCAAATTAGCAGGGTATAGATAAAATTTACTTCACAGGGATACATAACCATAAATACAAATCATTCATTCATATGCAACTTCTGGGGATTTGTGTACTACCCGGTATAGGACATGTGAAATTGAGGCATAATCCATTATTTTTTTTACTAAATGGATTCTCCCTGTCAGTTATAAAAGTGTACATTGGAATGGTCTATTATTCAGCTGGAGGGATCTTCATTTTATAAAAGTAGATGACAGACAGACGAAAAGCTGATACAAGTGCAGAAGGATTCATATTCTTTGATGGGAAATGTTTTAATAATAAGTCAAACAAACTTGGTCATGATTTCCATGTTGTTCTGTGTATGTGCTTTATGTATACAATATGGAACAATATGGAACTCAGGTCGCGATTTATTGAACTTATTATCTGAACAACACCTTAAGCTTACAATAAGTTTACATTATATGCCAAGGCATAGTAATATGGGGTATTTTCCCCTCCAAATTTAGAATTGATATATCAACCCTTCCACGACTGGATCCGAAATTTTGCAAAAACTCCTGTGCCAATGCATTCTCTTATATATGCCAGTTTCCCCATAGAGAGCCTCACATATATAAGAGAATGCATTGGCATAACAATATTTACCTCAACCTTGTAAACCAGTGCATTCTCTTATATATGCGAGGCTCCACATGGGAGATTCGCATATATTAGTGAATGCACTGGCACAGGATCTTTAATGTTGCACCATCGAGCTCCCGTCATGAAATGGTTAAGGGTATTACATATGATCTTTTAACAAAAGAATGAAAGGGGTACTGTACACTAAATCTGGCCATTTATGGGACCATCTCCTTTTATACTGGAGTCATAAATTAATTTTCGTTATAATTACCATGTTGTTTGCATCGTTCATAGAGCACTTGAGTGTATTTTTCACTAATTCATGGATCAAATTCATTCATTTGTTGCATATATTCTGTTGAGTATAAAAGATGGTCTCATAAATGGCCGGATTTAGGGTACAGTCCCCCCCCATGTAAAGGTACCTCATTGGTAACGAGTATGTAGGTGCATATAATAACGGAGCATATACCAGGAAGTAAATATCTTCACACCAACATATAAAGCTATATCCCTCCAACACTCAATTTAATCCTTTCATGATGGAAGCTCGCTGGAGCAGCATTAAAGACCCTGTGCCAGTGCATTTTCTTATATATGCGAGTCTCCCATTGGGAGCATCGCACATATAAGAGAATGCACTGGCTTACGAGATCAAGGTAGATATTGTTAGGCCAATGCATTCTCTTATATATGCGAGGTGATTCCCATATATAAGAGAATGCATTGGCACAGGGTTTTCGCAAAAATTCAGGAAGCTCCAGCCATGAAAGGGTTAATGAGTCCATTTGACACTATATCATAAAGGCTTTGTAGACGGCATCGCAAGCTGTGTTTCATCAGCAATTTCTCAGTCTAGACTGGACGCCAGCTCTATGTCTCTGCTCTATTACATCGTCGGCACCAGAGACTGGTACAGACCACCATTATTTTTCATGGGAATGATGTCATTTTTATATATATCTTCAGTAGAATCCCCACAGGCAACCTGAGCTCCCCTATGCTGAAGCCTAACTCCAGTCAGTTACTATGTCAGAAAGTCATGACATCATATCCAAAAATAGTAGGGGCAGAATTCCACCTCCTAACATGGCGGTCTGAAAACGCGACACTTGTGACACCGTCTGCACAGGCCTTTATCAACTGAGATGGAGCTATGAGTTAAAATTCCCACATTGTAAACCTAACTGTCATAAAGGCATAATCTATTATCCATTTGAATACCATGATAATGTATCTCATAGCAACCTTCAAAAGCTTTATTTAAATTAGGCCCAAAAACATTAAGTATGGGGGGGGGGGGGGGTCACATAAAGGGTTCACATTTGGCCACTAAATAAAATAACTGTGTTCTCAGGCTTTTTTATCTCAATTTTCTGATGAGGGATGGAGGCAAATTTTTCTTCTCAAAATCTGGAAATCATAGGCCTACTCCAGAATAAAAAATCAGTTTTATTGTTCAAATCCATATATCTAACAGAAAATATTGAAATAAATGTTTGACTTGGCTTTTAAAAGAAATTTCAATGATGAGGGAGGTGACTAAGAATACAGTTGAGAGTAGCAAAAGTGTGACATTGACAGCTTGGAGGCTATTGTAACAGAACGATGTGCGCCTGATCACACCCATGTGGACTATTGCATCAGTTCCAACTATTACGATGCACGAACAACAGGCGTGGGATTGTTAGTCGGACAGCCGTACTTAGCATGATGACGAGATCACGCGATGCTGATTCTGGCTAATTCTCAGGAAAGTTCCCATTCGAACCAGTGCAGAGGTCTAAAAGTTATTAGTTGTTTTGGTACACTGCACTGGTCATGATATACAAAAGCTACCTTTAGTGACGATCCGTTGACAAGCAGTTGCCAAACTGGGCCAGTAACATCGTCACATGATTTTGAAAAGTAGGTTACCAATTTCAAATATAAGCACTGAGATTTTATCCATCAGTGTTCAGTTGACTGAGTCCTCCTATGAGTACCGCCCTGGGAAAGACTTACTGATCCAGAAGAGCCTGAGATTGCCAGCATCGGCTGTCAATCTTTAACGAGAAGCTATGTTCAGAAAATAAAAGAAGTTACAAAAGATCTTGCGGTTCCATGAGTTGTCATCACCCAAAAATACAAACACAACGTGAAGCACGGACAGAATTTCGTATCTCCAACATACGGAGTTCTGCCACACTATGTTCGAACTCATTGCTCTACAACTGTCAATAATCACAATAAACTTACTATAGCAATCAATGCTACCATTCATTTGGGTTGCTGAACTGTGCCAATTTGTGGAATAAGTATTCTTGAAAAAAAAAATTGCTATGAAAATCAATGCTGATCAAAATGATAAAGACATTATTTATGACTGTAATTCGAGTTTAACCCTTTCATACGAGAGCTGCACTAGTGCACCATTAAATACCCTGTGCCAGTGCATTCTCTTATATATGCCAGTCTCCCATAGGGAGCCTCACATATATAAGAGAATGAATGCAATGGCTTACAAGGCCCTGGTAAATATTGTTAGGCCAATATATTCTTATATAGGAGATTGCATTGGCACAGGTTTTTTCGCAAAATTTGAGGCAGCTCCAGTCATGGAAGTGTTAAATACATGCATTCTTTTGTTTTCGATTCACCAGCATTTCTTGCTGATGAGTGAACAAATTTTGAATATAGTATGTCCCGATTGACAACGTACGTCAAGAAGTCATCGTTCAATTGCAAGCCTTGAAATAGGGTGTCTGTCATTTGCAGAATGAGGTCCCCAGAGGGTGAATTTAGTGATGCTACCCCACATAGCGGGGTAGCATCACCAAATTCACCCTCTGGGGACCTCATTCTGCTTACACCTCAGCAGAATGAGGTTCCCAGAGGGTGAATTTGGTGATGCTAGCCCGCTATGCGGGGTAGCATCACTAAATTCACCCTCTGGGGACCTCATTCTGCAAATGACAGGCACCCTATTTCAAGGCTTGTTCAATTGAGAGTAACTGCTACTTAAGATACTTTTGCCATCGATTAACACAAAATTTATTTAACTGGAGATCGCACTTCATTGGCATTTAATGCCGATAAAAAGTGCTAATTAAATGTTTTGGTGACTTCAATTACAGTTTGGATAAATGTAACCTGTTTCATTGGATATTTGGGGATCAAACATAAAAATGGTTGTGAACTTGCCAGCAGGCCGACTTGTTCACAAACTGTTTTCATGATTGAAACATATTTAGTAAACAACTAGGAAGATCTAGGTAAAATACTGCAAAAAGTGGAAGAATGAACTTAACTGTGCTTATAAACTCAACACTGAGATGTATTTTAAACGGAACAACAGATATAAAGGAAACAGCAGAATTTCAGTGCATTATTCATCCGATAACTGAGATATTTATACAGTAATTCTCTAAGTAATCGACTTCTTAACCACAGCAGAATTATGGGTAACTTTTCAGGATTTAGTCAGCTTTCCGATGAATGGCAACAAGCCATATTTCCGACTAAATCCTGAAAAATTACCCATAATTCTACTGTGGTTAAGGAGTCGATTAATTAGAGCATTACTGTACCTGGGACCCAGTTCATTTGACATAGCTAGTCTGAAATTTTCGTGTGGCACCTTCAGAAAACTTAGTCATGTTATAATTGAAATATTTTTCATTTCATTTCTGCAATTCGATAGATTTATTGGTAAAAAAGATTTATTGGTAATAATTCCTTGTTCAATGGTAATATATTGCAGAACACTGCTAAGTAATGTATAGTTACTTTTCGATATCAAATGCTTATATCTGTATCATTAAAAGAAGTGATGATAATTCTTCCGCATTCCCCAAGTGAATTCTCTTCTAACAAATGGCTATGTTGTAGAATGTTTGGACTGTGCATCATTTTATTGGTCCGTGAATCTTTATTATTCTCCATGGTGAAATATAATATAAATATGAGTCGAAGACACCTGTCTGGAAATGCTTAGCTATCAATTAGTATTGATTTTATATTTATATTTTCTTATATAATGCGATAAACAATTGGGATTTTTTTTAGAACAGACCACGATATCCATGAAACTTTCAGGTGATCTCAGATACAGATAGAGTTCTCCCTTCTCTCTGAACCAAGCCTGAGTTTAGTGTGCCTGTCATTGCAGAATGAGGTCCCCCAGAGGGTGAATTTAGTGATGCTATCCCACATTCACCCTCTGAGGACCTCATTCTGCTTAGGCCTCAACAGCTATGGGAGACATAGACTCAGATTGAAGTTCCAAAATGGTGAATATTGTGATGTACACCCATTGGGAACCTCGGTTATGAAATGTGTCATCTGCCAATTTAGGGATATAGAGAAACTAAACTAAAAAAAAATAGAATCTATGTGCAGAAGTTTCTACAGAAATTTGATCATGAAGAAACTTTCCAGAGAAGATGCGGCCTAAGCAGAATGAGGTCCCCAGATGGTGAATTTAGTGATGCTAGCCCGCTATGCGGGATAGTGTCACTAAATTCACCCTCTGGGGACTTCATTCTGCAAATGACAGGCACACTAAACTCAGGCTTGGACTTGACATGCATACCATTATTAGAAATGTTACATCATCTTATTAACCGTTTCAGTGCCAAGTCCAATTTTTTTATCGACCCATATTTCCTTGATCATTTTTCAAATTTATTGATTATAATAATGTGATACATTGATGGAAAGATCTCCAAGAGCTCTTTCCATCAATGTATCACATTATTATAATCAATAAATTTGAAAAATGATCAAGGAAATATGGGTTGATACAAAAATCGGACTTGGCACTGAAAGGGTTAAAGCCCTTGTCCCGCCCAGCAATAAAGATTTAATGTGACTCTATGGGTGTATTTTTTAAATCTATGTTCTTTTCTGTGTTCACGAACAGGTTAACAAGACCAAATACCATGAACAGGCAAATTGAAAACATGAGAAAATGGCCAGGATTCTGGGAGCGAGAAGCCAAACTTGCGAATATGTTCTTTGTCTGTTCTCGGGTGTTCCAATCACCAAGAACATGTTCGCAGGTCACGTTTTGGTGGTCTATATGTTGGTGAACATAGAAGAACACAGATTCGAATACAACCCCTAGAGACGATAACCTGACAGCTAATAGCTACTAGTACAGTAATGCTCTAATTAATCGACCTCTTAACCACAGCAGAATTATGGGTAACTTTTCAGGATTTAGTCGGAAATATGGATTGTTGCCATTCAACGGAAAGCTCTCACTGAGAGCTTTCCGATGAATGGCAACAAGCCATATTTCCGACTAAATCCTGAAAAGTTATCCATAATTATGCTGTGGTTAAGAGGTCGATTAATTAGAGCATTACTGTATCACTAAATCATTTTCAGCTGATGTCAAATCAACCAGGTCCCTGTGCAGGTGTTGAACTGAGATCAAAACCACACAAATAATATAATTCTCGGAGGATTTGAAAACAGACACTGAAAGATAATCTCAAGGATTAGCCAGGTTCAGTTCACATACATGTTATTTGTAATGTGTGTTACTATGGTTTTGCAACAGAGATTCGTCTGGTGGGGAAAAGTCCACCAAAGCATTTAACCCTTTCATGACAGCAGCTGTGCTGGTGCAGAAGTAATATCATGTGCCAGTGCAGTCTCTCATAGGGAGCCTTGCATATATAAGAGATTTCACTGGCTTACAAGGTCAAATTAATAATGTTTGGCCAATGTATTCTCTTATATGTGAGGCTCCCTATGGAAGACTCTCATATATAAGAGAATGCACAGGCACAGGATTTTTGCAAAATTTCAAGATGCTTCAGTCAGAGAAGGGTTAAGATGTAAGTCAACCGTGGAGTAAAATGTGTGACAATCTATCCACAATTTGATCATTGATGCAGTCAATTGTTTCACTCAATATAAAACGGTTTCTTACAGCTCAATGGCCTTCTCTTATTGGCCACATAGAGTTCATCACTCATTGAAAATTTGCTCGTTGCTATTAAAATTAAAAATTTAATTATTCCTGTTTGTTCTGGTTTGTTGCCAAGTTTTGTTTATAAAATATGTTGGACATAAAAAAATCTCAACAGATTAAACATGTACATTTAGTCACAGTGGTCATGTGACTTTCGTCCGTAATAATAACAGACAGTATAAGTTACACATACATCTAACTGAACCTGGCTAGCATCTGATATTAACTTCATTTTGATTGGTTCGCCAACTCTATGAACCCTGACTGAGTTGCTTTCTCCATCATATCTATATATCGTGTGTAGAGTTCTAGCATTTCTGTCGGCTTGATCACAGGAGGTTCTAGATCCATCAGATCTGACGGTGAATCAAACAACTTGGCAAGAAATTCCTCCAATTTCTGGACCTTATGCTCTGCAAAGAAATAGTGGTGATTAGTACAAATAAATAAAACTATCGTTTTTTTTCCGACAACACCCTCCCAAGGCCAAATAAATAAAAATATTGAGTTCTCAGGCACCTCCATCGTCACTGAAATTTTCTTTTAAAGGTACTCAATCCTATCAGATGCTCCAAAATTACTATTTCTTTGGCTTCAGGGGTAAAAAATATTTTGATTCGAGTCTAGGAACCCACCCATCAAAGCTCAGAGCGATCAGATATCAATTTTTGAAGTTAGTTAATTTCTCGAGATGTGGCCCAAAAAACACGCGGTCAAACTGACAAATTGCGGATGAAGATGGATAACTCTAAAATCAAGTGGTAATAATTACAATTTTCAGGATTTAGTCGGAAATATGGCTTGATGCCATTCATCGGAAAGCTCTCACCGACTAAATCCTGAAAAGTTACCCATAATTCTGCTGTGTTTAAGGAGTCGATTATTTAGGGCATTACGGTACATGCACCAACAATTTACATACCATCAAGGTTTTCATGGCCAAGGAAAGAACACCATTTCTCTCTGATTTCCTCCAGAGCCCTACTGTCATCTTGAAGACAAGACTGTGCTAGTCTGGACATGGATGGGAGAACTAAATCCTGCATGATCATCAGTGAATCGGCCACGTCAGGTTCAGTCCCAAACTGCTGTGAGGCAAGTTCGTTTAAATGCTGAAAGGTAAATTGGAGAGTTCATAAAGATGAACTGAATATATTATTATTATTATTATTATTAGGCAAAACAAAAAAGGGTTTTGATTCTCGGGCATAGCCGCATCTGGAAAAAAGGCCCGCCTTGACCCATTTTATTACGATTTTGACCGATGCTGTCAAATGATAACACGAAAATAGGAAACTAGAAAACGGAAATTAATTATGTTTCAAACATCGAATATGATAGACATAAAATGGTGTATGTGTTGGTAATCAAAAACAGACACTAGACAACGATAACTACCAGGTATATTGTCACCACAATATTAAGTCAAATGGTTGGTTGGTTGGTATAAATTGGACGTTGCAAAACGATCACCTCTGCGTACGAAATTATGGACGCAAAACGCAGGCGGAATGTAATGTTCAAATATTTCGGCAAGGTAGATAACCCACTTTTCGTAAACAATTCTTGAGATTTCAAATTTCGGGAATGCAAACAGGAAAGTAATATGGTGCATATTGGCGATGTGTATGCTGGTTTAATATAATAGTATTTGAAGTTTTTATGGCTAGCATGTATAGTTACTATAGTTTAGATGGATAAATATTAAAGTATATAGATAGATATAAATAGATATATACTATAAAAAGTTACATACATATATCAAATATATCAACAACAGTGGATTGAAATATTCATTGTACATATATATCATTCTGGTAAATCCCTATATGATGTACGGAGAGTACAATGTCATATATTTATGTAATTCTTTATTCCAGATTTGATGTACGGGTAGTACAATGTGATAATTGGCCAATTTTTATAGTGGAATACATTAGTTTATATCAAAACAATGTTCTCCTTACATTTTCTTAACCTGGGAAGGCATTATAACCCATGCTAACTATGGGCATTATCCCAAGAACAAAAAATAAAAAATAAAAATAAAACCCTCGCTCCCTCATCGATTCTCAAAAAAAATTGCCCGAGAATTAAAACACTTTTTTTTTGGCCTTATTATTATTATTGTATTTACATTTAAAGAACGCATTCTACAATATTTAGTTTCAATGCACTTTACAGTAATATTAAGAACATAAAAATAAAAATAAATACAAGTGATTTTAAATACAATAAAAGGCCGCTCGGCCAGTGTCCCCCGAACTGGTGGCTTCATTTGGAGCGGAGGCTTTGTAGAAGTATAGTATATGGTTAAGACACTTGTGCATTGTTTCATTACTGACATGCATACAAATAACCAAATCTTAAAAAAACTCTTAAAGTCAAAAGATAACCTCAAATTGGCACAAAATGAAGAAAATTACAAGAAAAATTGAATTTTCTAAGTCGAAAAACCCGTAACTCGGAGAAAAATAATCGGATCAAACTCAAATTCGAAGTTGATCTGTATCTTAATATGACTGATCCACATAAAAACGGTATTTGCAATTAAAGGATCCAAACTTGAGATATCATCCGGATACTGAAAAAGTGAGAAGTTTTCTAAGTAAAACAAGTCGAAAAAGGGCCACAACTCTCGCAAAAATGGGCGGAGCATACCCATATTCGAACTTGACCTGTACATAGGGCTGATAAACTCACATACCAAATTTGGTTCAGATATGATCACACAAACTGAAGTTATCATCCGGAAACCAGAAAATTACAAGATTCTAAGTAAAAAAAGGGCCATAACTCTCGCAAAAATGGGCGGAGCAAACCCATATTCGAACTTGACCTGTATTTTGGTCTGATAAACTCACCTAGGAAATTTGCTTTTGATCTAATATCCGAAACTAAAGTTATCATCCGGAAACCATTTCCGGACGCATGGGCAGACGGACGCCCGGACAGACGGACGGACGGACACTGGCTATTTTAATAGTCCCCCGAATTTTTTTTTTCGGGGGACAAAAAGTATACAACTAGGATAAAAAATACAGCACAGGTTTCTCATAAAAAACAACATAATAAGATAAAGATAAATGGTGCTCATTCTATAAAATAGTTAATCCAGTTTAAAACAGTTTAAATAAGTGCGTCTTAAGAGATTTTTTTAAACCAGAAACAGTGTCTGCTCTCCGAGTATCAAGTGGGAGTGAATTCCAAATGTTAGTCGCTGCTTGTTGAACGCACAGTTCACCATATCTGCTGTTTGGTTTGCCGGTTAGAAATCTGAGATTACACCCACTTGTCATCGAACTTGAAGAAGCGCCACGACCATAAGACTTCAGTTTAAATTTAGGAGATATAAGTTGGACATTCTCCTCTCAGAGCCTTGAATACAATCAGTGCACATTTAAATTTCTCTCTATATTCGAATGTCATTATGTGAAGTGAACAGAGAACAGTTGTAATGTGATCGTATTTCCGTAAGTTCTGAATAAGGCGTGCACAATTGTTGATGGTAAGGTCAATTCGCGTGATGATGTTTTCTTTCGTGAGGTGTGTCATGGTGAAATATAATTAGGCAATAATTTATGATTCAAGCAGATCATGGGTGTTCAGTAGCAGTTTTTGGAAGATACTGTTCAATC
The DNA here is from genome assembly GCA_032622095.1 of Siphonodentalium dalli. Classification (NCBI taxonomy): domain Eukaryota; kingdom Metazoa; phylum Mollusca; class Scaphopoda; order Gadilida; family Siphonodentaliidae; genus Siphonodentalium; species Siphonodentalium dalli. Next base: position 94,972,093 of record CP136068.1, read on the forward strand.
TAACAATATGGTACATACCAAAACACAATGGCGTCGGATGAAAAAGAAAAGTTTCTCTGAGAAACCGCCAGGTTCACCAGATCTTTTCATTAGTTTCTGATTCATGGCGCAAGCGTGATCCAGATAGGGCATCGCTTCGGCATACCTGTAAATATGACAGAGAATCATTTAGAGATCTGATCAGGGTTTTACTCCAATTGTTTCAACATGAACATACTTTTAAAATATATTGGCTAGATTTTAGTAACGAACCATTAGGCAAAAAATTAAATATATTTGAGTCTCAGACAATTTTTTTTCTGTATCAATGAGGGAGGGAGGACTTTAATTTAAATTTTCTTTTTGTTTGCACATCATAAGCATGGATTATGATGATCAGCTAATCATATTCTTCAATGTAGTCATCTTCTTTAATAATGTTCTACGTCACTATACTATAAGTATACATGATAGTCAGACCTCACACATTGCACAAAGATATGTTTAGAGTTCATTAATGCTCAATATGTATGGACATGTTGGTAAAAACATACCAAAATAATTTTTTTAATTTATTGCCATAAATATAAGTAAATTTGAAGTTTACATATCATAAGAGAAATGAATTTTCAGTAAATTTGAACAAGAAAGGAACAGAATCAAAGCAGAATTGGCTTGATTTATAAATAACTTACCTTTCCAGGTAGAAGCTCTCAAGCCCACAAACAAATAAATGTGCTGTTTTCCTGAATTTATCGTACTCAGTGTGGTAAAACTGGAAAACATGGAGAATATGAATGTTAAAACTGTTTCAATTCATGAATCTAGATGCTGCTGCTGCTGGAATCCTGAATATATATTTAACCCTTTCAGTGCCAAGTCAGATTTTTATATCAACCCATATTTCCTTGATCATTTTTCAAATTTATTGATTATAATAATGTGATACATTGATGGAAAGAGCTCTAAGAGTAAAATAGTAAATATTTACATTAGTGTGTAGTTCAAACGTTGCGTTCTCTGAACTATTACAGTCGATGTGGTTGGAACTTTCAACAATCTTAGTATATTGCTACATTCTTCCAATGGCGACAGTGTTTGGATACTAACCGATTGGTTTTATTCAATGATATAAGTACATAATATGTCTTTAATGGACAATAAAGAACCACATTCCTTTACTAAATTTACCAGCTGCGGCCAAAAAAAATATGCAGTCGGTCCAATTTGGTGACTTCCCATTGCACTGTAATTTTAAAGATATTAGAGTGGATGAAAGCAAAAAGTAATCGCTCAAGAATACTTTTGTTGTAACTCATTTAGTAAAATATTGTTAGTTGTATTCCTGCTTTTCAATCTTCATTCCTGAAATAGTCAGTTTTTAGTATAGATAACTTGATTTTCAAATGACATACCTCATAAAGTCGAAGTTTATCAGCTTCACGATCTATTTTATTCCTGACATCTTCCAAGAAACTTCCAGCTGCGCTTCTAATTTCCTTTCCACTGAAATTAGCCAAAATCATTTTAGCTGTCAGGAATATCATGAGATAATACAAATTTCAAGGATTAAAGACCCATTTAATTTCGACTCACCGATTATTATTTTTCATAGTGCCTAGATATATGGTTTTAATAACAATCTCTGCCATAAAATATAATTAAAATACTATAATTCATCACCATTTGAAACGTCTGTGTCTCTAAAGATGCCCACAGAGAAAATGGCTGAAATCATAGAAAGATTTCCCCTGTTATGGCTCTGAGAATGCAACATACAATTCAAACTAAAAATGTATTTTCAATGGAAGTGGAATAACTCTATATCTTAAGATATATATAGAGTTATTCCCTTTCAATTGCAAATAATGAAACTTGAGCATAGAATACAAGTCACTATCTCAACAGAAACAACATGTTCTCAGTTTATTACACCGAATAAGTTACAATCATACAATGTTTTGGAGCTTCCTCTTTCAAATGGTATATAATACGGCATATATTTTATATGAAATTATCTGGGGGTTTGAAAATTAAGCGGGCCTTTAAGGTCAAAGAGTGAATAGCGATTTAATTTCAAAACAAGATCCCAGGAATTGTTTGTGGAATTCAAATAGATTCACATGACATCATATCATTCAGCTTTGAAGAGGTTAACCCTCCGATGACTAGAGCTTCCTGACATTTTGCGAAAACCCTGTGCCAATGCATTCTCTTATATATGCGAGTCTTCCATAGGGAGCCACACAATATATATAAGAGTATACATTGGCCTAACATTTATTTTGACCTTGTAAACCATGCATTCTCTTATATAAGATAATGCACTGGCACAGGATCTTTATTGCTGCACTAGCGCAGCTCCCGTCATGAAATGGTTAAGAGAATTTGGCAAAACATATTTCCCTTTGGAAAAATATTTAGAAAGGTCCTGTTCACTAACCTTGTTGTGTGATCAAGGATCTGATTATGTGCAAACTGTTCCAACAGATACACCACTTGGATAGATTGTGGAACTTTGTTCATGAATGAGTATATCACCATATGACGTAACCGAATATCGTCTTTTGGCATCAGTGATCGTGTCAGTTTGGATAAGGTCTCCAGCCGCTTGAACTCCACGCTGGCAATCTGTAAGACATGGAAATTTTGAATCTAACAGAACACGATGCAAATATATGAATTGCTAAGAATCATAAAACAGGAAATAATACCGATCTAGAGTTTCGTAAACACACTCCATTTTCATGAAACGGTGTAAACATATATCCCTTTTGTTTCATACCCCCTCTCCATTAAGTGGAGAGGGGGAGGAAACCGGATGGGGAAAAAATGGAAATATATTTGTAGTGATAGTGTCAAGAGAGACAGAGGGAGGGTGAGGAGAGAGAGACCTAGAGAGACAGACAAGAGAGAAAATTATTCATGAATTAACCCTTCCTGAAATTTTTAGAACATCCTGTGTACAATGCATTCTCTTATATATGGGAGTATCCCATAGGGAGCCTCGCATATAAAAGAGAATACGTTGGCCTAACAATATCTACCTTGACCTTGTAAGCCAGTGCATTCTCTTATATATATTTGAGGCTCCCTGTGCCAGATAATGCACTGGCACAGGATCTTGAAAGCTGCACCAGAGCAGTCTGTCATGAAAGGGAATATTGACTGTGAGAAAAACTTCAAGGTTCATTCTAAACTTGCTGAATTTTTATCCTGGCTAGATCCACAGGCCACATTGAATATCCACTTTATTACTTATACTTACAAACTCTCAAATTAGTCATTCCTTACAAAGTTAGTTAGGTTTTCTCTGGTACTCTGTCATGTCTCATTGGTCATTATCCAAAGCAATAATGCATATATTACACTTTCGAACATATTGGCCATCGTCGGAAGCTTTAAAATATAACATATCGTACATGTTTAAACTGTAGGCAATGAAACACAATCTATGAACACAAACTGTCGTCTGAATACAACTTTTTACAGTTTTTCAAGAATGAAATTATGATATGCGTTACCTGCTCAAATATGTCCTTGGAGCCTTTACCCCGATGATCACTGGACTGAAGAATTCTATTGACGGCTTCAACTGTTTCTTTGAAGGAGATCTGAGCATGAACTTTAGGCAACAAGTGCTTTGATGGCTGCATCTTAGTCCAGCAGCTGCGACCGTATTCTGTAAAATTAAAGAACACATGCAAAGGTAGAGTAATGCTCTAATTAATCGACCTCTTAACCAAAGCAGAATTATGGGTAACTTTTCAGGATTTAGTCGGAAATATGGCTTGTTGCCATTCATCGGAAAGCTCTCCTCGAGAGCTTTCCGATGAATGGCAACAAGCCATATTTCCGACTAAATCCTGAAAAGTTACCCATAATTCTGCTTTGGTTAAGAGGTCGATTAATTAGAGCATTACTGTACTCATGGTGAGGAATCACATGGTTTCGAGGTTGGCGAGTACCACGCATTCAAAATTTACAAATGCACACAAATATAATATACTTAACAGTTTGACTGTTAACGAGCATATGCCAGTTTATTTTTGAAACAAGTCGATACCTTATTTGTTCTGAAAGAAATAGTGGTTTTCTATAACATTCTGACCAAAGTTGCCAGTCAGAGGTTCGTGGAATACACCAGTCCATACATCTTGGAGAATCCTTTGACTGACAACTTTGGTCAGAATGTTAGAGCTAACAAATATGAATTTGGACATAAGTGAGGTATCAGCTTGTTTGAAAAATAGTAAATAATCTGCTCGTAGCTGTCAAAATAATATGTAATATGCCATATCTTAGTTTATTACTTTTATCCTCGCATCTGGTCGTGTTTTAGATCGCCTTGGCCATTTTGAATGCATGATACTCATCAACTCAAAACCACGTGATTCCCCACCGTGCTACTGTCAGGGACCAGCCTAGAGGTTTCAAATTGGGGAATTCACTTCTCCCTGTTTGGTTATTTTGGAGTAGTGACAATGGCTGAAGTTCAATTTACACCCCAACATCACAGTTCTATGATCCAGTAAGTATTATGCAACACAAGAGCCCATTTATAAGACCATTATTGTGAGTAAGAACACATTATAATCAGAAAATATATTTTAAATATGCTGTTGTGACATATACATACAGGTAATTTTGGAGAAGTGGACTTTTATCAGGGAGAATTAACAGTGGCTCAATGCTCAATGCAGTGGCTGATGCAAGTGTTCAGATAATAATTTCAACAAACAGCCAATGACCGTTTGCAGGGACCAGCCGAGAGGGTGACTTGGGAATCATCTTCTACCTAAAATGGGCCACTTGTCCATATTTTTGTCAAAGGGAAAAGTGACTTCTCTCTAATATTCCATTTTGCATATTTAAAAACAGCACATTTGAAGTGTATTTACTGACTATAATGGTGTGCTTACTGTATACAATGATACTAGCTGATGTGCCCAACTTCGTGCAGGCTATTTAGGGATTTCTTTGTGATCGCCTCCGTCTGGGCAGAATATACAGCGTCCATCAAGAAACATGCCTATATGAGTGTATATGAGACAGGGTTGGGGTAATTGTAATTGAATGTAATTAATTACATTTTCCCAAGTAATTGGATGTAATTTGTAATTGAAGGTTTTTTCAATTACACGTAATTGAATGTAATTAGTTACATTGAGAAAAGGGGTGTAATTTCAATTACATTTTCAATTACATTCCAAAAATACAGACCAATATAACAACCAAGTTAACACATTATCAGCATTTGTATTTGAAATGTGACATTGTATCAGGTAAAACACTTGGTTACTAACTTACTTGACTAGTGTTATACTAGTGTTATACACATGGGGTCATTATCCTCATATTTTCCTTCTATGTTAGTAGTTTCATATTATGAATGAGGTCAAGGACACGGTAGCACGTGAAATTGGACCCGCCCATATTGTTCCCGGGATCAAAGTAGGCCTACATACCAAATTTGATTGTGATTGGTCAAGGTCAAGAATCCTGCCTATATGAGTGTATATGAGTGAGGTCAAGGTCAAGGAAATGGTTGCACGTGAAATTGGACCGCCCCCCATGTTGTTCCCGGGATCAAAATAGGCCTACATTCCAGCTTTTGAGTCTATAACACACATACAGACAGACAGACAAAAGTTCCAAAATATATAATAGACTAGCCGATGAGCCCGACATTGTCCGGGCTATTCAAAAACCAAATTTCAAGTCGATAGCTCCACCCGTTTCCTAGATCTCGTCTGCGCATGCGCATGCGTCTGCTCGCCAATACGACAACGACGACCGCCTGGTCAAACTACACACACGTACCAAGTTTCGTCCCGATCGGTCGAGAATCGTAGATTTGTATAAATGACATACATACATACAGACATACATACAGACATACAGACAGACAGAGGTCTTCAAAATATATAATAGATTATAAATGAGCTCTTATGTTGCATAATACTTATTGGATCACAGAAATGTGAGGATGGGGAGTAAATTAAATTTCACCCTTCATGACTTCTCCCTGATAATAGTCCATTTCTCCCTAATAATCTTATCGGGAGATGTGACTTCTCCCAATTTGAATTTTCTTGTTGAACCTATTATCTCAATAAGGGAACTATGAGTATTTAACGAAGAAAGGGTTAACCTCCTTACCTGGGATATCTTCCAGTTCCACTGGAGGGAGGGCTGTTCCTTCTGGCATTGTAGATTTTGATATGTTGGGCGGGGGACTCTGAGCTTCTGTTGACGTGCTCTTTTTATTGGTATTAAGATCCCAGTCCTTGATTTCCTCGTTGAATCTATTGTTGTCCTCACAGACGAGCGTCTTCAAGTCATCCTGTAACTGATGTATCTGCTCCTCGATGACTAAAGAACTCATTTTAAAAGACCCTGTAATCAAGAGATGTAATGATAATAATATTCATACACTATTGACTCATTCATGCCTGTCATCTGCTAGTTGAGCAACATCGAGTGAAGTACTCGAGCATTCTAAACAAACATGCAGTCCCAAATAAACGTGCAGGGTGGAAATCCTGATAAAATTTAATGAACATGCAGACCCGAATAAACATACAGTAAAGTGCAGTTCAAGACCATTATAACTGTCCAATTGTAATCCAGGGATAGAGACTGTGAATAAACATACACTGGTGTTTCCACAAGGGTGCACGCATCATCCTATCCAGTCTGTGAGATGGTGTCCCTCTTGGGCACAGTTATCAAAACATAAACGAACCTGACATCTTAGGAGGAGTTAGAAGTAATAAGCATTGGTTGATCCAGGTATATTTGACATCATACATTTGGTATCAATACAAGTCATGCGAATTGTTGCGTGTCATTATGTACAGCTGACATCAAAATGCGTCATCAATGGAGAAATAATAAACACATCAGAGTGATTTTTGTCAACAAAACATACTCAAGTTTCCAGTGGAGCGAGTATATAATATAAACGTACAGACCCAAATAAGCAATGGGCAGGGTGGAAACTTTTGATTAAATTGACCCTTTCTATACTAAATACTCAATGATGAGTTGTTCAGATAGTAATGATGAGTTGTTCCTTTAGGAAATGTTCAGATAGTAAGTTCAACAAACGACCATGTTAGGAGTACCATCCCATGCGAGGTCCAGGTATATCAATTGGATGCCATAGGTTGTTTGTTAAATGGAACTTATTAATTATTACTAATCACAATGCCCAGAAACGTTCTAGGATGGACATATGCAAGCAGAGTTATTTTAGTAGTCCCTCCCCCCACCCAAAAAGAAATAAGGCCATGCAATTTCCCCGTTTCTCAGGCCTGCATACAATGTCCCAAAACCTTGCATGTTCAACTTTTTTATTCTAGGTTTAAATGTAGGAAAACATTATCAAAGGTACAATATAATTGAAGTATGTTTATACAAACTGCTCTGAACTAAGATTGAACATTCTTGTTTCAGGACTCAAATTTCAGATTAAATAAACGACCGTCGTGATGAATTGCATATGCAAACTATTAGAACAAATTTCCCAATGATACTCTATTGAGTGAAATAAATCAAATAAGACTACCGGTATCAACTAACTTTTGTTGGGGTAATAATGGCTTTTCAAAAAATTTTGACATGAGAAACGCGAACTAACTTTGGATGGCCTAACATCGACAATTAGCTCAAGATCCTTAAAACATATGAAATTAGAAGACTACAGTGATGTGAAACACTCCAGTAGGGTGATCAAATATAAATTTTTGAAATATCTTGCTCAAAGCAGTTCAAATTAGTTAATTTTTTTACGACTATATATCCAAACTTAAAACACAGGGGGGGGGTAAAAAAAAAAAATTCCGGCATGTATGCCGGGGTGGGTGGGTGGTCAAAGCCACCAACAAGCAATTTTTTCCGCAACTAAAAAAAAAAATTCCTGCTTGTTTTTTAGTGTTTTGGCAATGAGTTGGGCTTCTAAACCACTTTGAATGAGAGAAATAATGTAATTCTAACTGTAAACTGACTGCAGGCAGTTATCGTGTTGTATTTTGTTGCAAATTTTGAAATCCAAGATGGCCGCTGGCAGCCATGTTTTTTTGGCCGAATGACCTCAAAATGACTCATTCCTATTTACATGTCCATGTTAACATCCATGATAAATAGTATGCACAGAAATTCATATACAGCTGTTTACAGTGAATTTCACCCCTCAAATCTCTGTTTTAGTGTTAAAAGGGGGGGTGGGTGTCAAAAAATGGCCAGAAAAAACTGCCGAAAACGGAAAAAAAAATTGGCGGTGGGGGTGGGTGGGTACAAAAAATGATCGAAAGGGAAAAAATGCCATACGTGCCTGAATTTTTTTTTCGACCCCCCCCCCCCTGCACCGCCATTCTTATATATTAATTAAAAGCCAATGAGTCTCAATGGCGAAATCATTTGTGTTAGTTTAACGCTGACAGTTGCGTCCTGAATCGAGAAGTAAATATTTACAATTGAGCATATTTCAGACATTGTTTTCTATGGAGTGGTATGGTCAATTTATTTGAAATGTTCGGCGATGTTAGTAGAATGCTACATTCCCCTGGTTAGTATAGTGCCTGATTACTAACTGATCAATTTCACGCACCCGAACAAGTCCATAAGTCCATAATATGTCTTTATTGTATTTACCGTCATTATCAAGCCTGTTCTTGTCGACATACATCAGGCAGTATGCACTAGTATTGTGATATCCGCCATTTCCTTCTTTCTCCAGCTCCTCCCATGATGACTCTGTGACAGTGATGTCATTGTATTTCAGCCACACTTCTCGTACCTCATCATAAATATATGCCCAATAGTGACCCGAGGCTGCCTGCCCCTCATGAACTAACACAGCGTGTAATCGATATGGATGCTGCAAATGCAAATAAATTTAGTGAAAAGGGGAGCTGAGTTTGTATACAACTCATGACCTATGCCATGCTGTATTCTGTAAGCGGGACCATCTGAGACCATGAACAACACAACCTGGTCATACTTTGGGTCGGGTCCCATGTTTTGATTGTATATTTTTTTGTCATATTCACAATTTTATCTTCTTATTTTCTTCGGAATTAAAATTCATATTTTAAAACATAATTAAATTACTTGATTTCTTTAAGTTTGCACTAAATATGCAAAATGTTTCAAATATGTGATTTTCTGGTTCCATATTGGTATATTCTGATTAGGCCTCAACTGCTATGGTAGACCTAGGATCAGATTGAAGTTCCCCATTTGAAGTTGGTGATGTTCACCCATCAGTCATTTTGAATATGCATTTTATCTTCTGCAAATTAGGGAAAAAGTAACTAAAAAGAATGTTAATTTGAGATTATAGAAACTTCCCAGAAGATAAGGCCAGAGTAGAATGAGGTTCCCATAGGGTGAATTTGGTGATGCTTTCCCATTGTACAGGTAGCATTACTAAATTCACCCTTTGGGGACCTCACTATTCCAGGCTTGCTTACACATGAATTCTTTATTGGATTATTTTCATGTAAACATAAATTAATGCATAAATCTTTAAATTTGTCGGTCAGGAATTGCCTCTACCTGGTAATGTTTCATGTCACTTGCACCCTTTCACGATGGGAGCAATGCTGGTGCAGCATTAAAGATCCTGCGCCAGTGCATTCTCTTATATAAGCGAGACTCCCAAAGGGAGACTCATATATATAGTAGAATGCACTGGCTTACAAGATCAGGTAAATATTGTTAGACCAAAGTATTCTCTTATATATGTGAGGCTCCCTGTGGGAGGCTCGCATATATAAGAGAATGCATTGGCACAGGGTTTTCATAAAATTCAGGAAGATTGAATCATGAAAGGATTAACAGCTGAATGAGAGCATATTGTGACCTCAAGGGAGACAAAGTCTTCTCAGTCCAAAATAGTTTGGCATATTGGTTGGGATGATGCTTTTTGGACCGAGTCCCGTCCCGCTACTCTTCTATAACAGACTTTCATTGAAAAGATGTACTACATTTACACGTGGATCCCAGGCATTCAGGTGAACCATTGAATGTGACTAATCACCTTACATGTCGTCAATTAATCTGTCTTCAAAATTGTATATCATTTACCATCACACCGTTATAGAAATAGGTAAAGTGATGATACGATCATTTAATGTATTGTTAACATACTTTTTCTGATAGCAAGATAAATCAAAATTCTATGGAATAAATAAATCGCGTTGCTTTGACAATCAACAGACCTCTGATATACACATATTTGATACAATCATGCTTGGGGAAAGGCTGCCCTCTATGTTCATATATGCAGAGCATCCATTTGACCTAATCCGAAGACACACAAGCAAGAAAACTCCTGCCCACGATTCTGGGCGTAAATTCCATTATAGAAGATAATGGTCCAAATCAGCATCAACCCAACCGATATCCCAAGCTGTTGTGGAATGAGGAGACTTGGTCTAATTGTGGCCTCAAGGATTCATTTGATCTGAACCTTGCACATAGAAATTATTTTATGAAGAGATAAAAGAAGAGACTATAGTAATGCCCTAAATAATCGACTCCTTAACCACAACAGCAAAATTATGGGTAATTTTGCAGGATTTAGTCAGAAATATGGCTTGTTGCCATTCATCGGAAAGCTTTCAGTGAGAGCTTTCCGATGAATGGCAACAAGCCATATTTCTGACTAAATCCAGAGAAATTACCCATAATTCTGCTGTGGTTAAGGAGTCGATTATTTAGGGCATTACTGTAATAATAATTATACGTACCCCTTTGAAGTCTTCCAGGCTATATACATTGTTCTTGCATTCTTCTAACCTTGCTATCTGGTCTTGTAATTCTGAAAGAATACAGGGCAATAAAGACTGGTAAGTTTTCAGGAGTCTTAACCCTCTCTATACTAAATGGATTCTCCCATTCAGTTATAAAGTACTAGCAGGTGACCCGACTTCGTCCGGGCTTTGACCTTGAATTGACCATTTTGAAGGTCAAGGTCAGGTCGGGGTAACCATTTTTACCTGTCCAAAACACTCCCCGTAATTCTGCCTTTTTAATCAAGAGAAATGATGGTACCCGTCCCGTGATGGTACCCGTTCCTAAAAGAGGTACGTTTGTGGGTACCCGTTTCAAGGTGAAGATCACCTCGGGCGGAAAAACTTACCCGATGAAAATCTCCCCCGTTCCTTGGAACCCCTAAGTACGAAGACAGAAATAAGAATAACACAACACGCTCATGTCTGGATACAGACACACTCACGTCTGGCCCCAGACATAAGAATCACACTACATGCATACGCTCTTTATCAACGACACTGCGGATACGAACGCTCTTTAACTATCAACGCGATTAACCCAACAGTGCCAATGACGGTCATTTTGGTGACTGAGAGTGGAGAAGGGGTGCTGGGAGCTTCTCCAAAACGGCGGTAAACACTGCCCGTGGGTTTTTAACCTTAGATTGGAAGTTTGAGCTCAATCGGTCCAGCCGTATTCCCGGCCATAGCTAACAGACAGACAAACAGAAGTCACAAAATATATATTAGATATATTGGAATGGTCTATTTTTCATTTTGAGGGAGTGTTCAGATAATACAAGTAAACGACAGACAGAAAAACAGATAATACTAGAGCAGAATGATTTATATTTATTGCTGGAAAATTTTCAGATAATAAGTTCAGAAAATGACCTATGGTCGTTTGTTGAACTTATTATCTGAACATTTCCTCAAGGAACTACTCGTCAATTAGTGATTAGTATAGAAAGGGTTAATTAACTCCTCATTCAGTGACAAAGCAAAGGGTAATTGTTACTTGGAATATATTCAAATTTAACAGGTGTGAAATAAACACAAAATACACCTTGGGCCGATTTTTGTTCAAACAGGGACAGCATACTGCAGTAAGATCAAATTCATAAGAGCCCTTACAGATAATGTAAAGCACTCACATGACGGATACTGGTATGGAGCGTGCCATAACATTAACCCTTTCAATACTGAATGGATTCTCCCATTCTGTTATAAACTCATACATTGAAATGGTCTATTTTTCATTTGGAGGGATGTACATGCAATAAAAGCAGACAACAGATAGAAAAACAGATAATATAAGAGCAGAATAATTCATAATCATTGGTGGGAAATGTTCAGATAATAAGTTCAGCAAATAACATCTTGTCAATGAGTAGGGCTGCAACGTTACACTTTGTCACGATACGATTCGTATCACGATACATGACCAACGATACGATACATATCATGATACGCAAAAACAATGTTTTGCGAGGATTTTCTACCTAAATTGCTACAAAAAACACAGTAAATATGGGTTATTTTCGCTTTCAATGACCTAAAATTGTGATATTTATGTATCGTGATACACTTCACACGATACCATACGCGTATCGTGTGAAAGTGTATCGCAATACATCAAAATCACGATGAATCGTTGCACCTCTATCAATGAGTAATTAGTATAGAAAGGTTTAAACCTTTGCGGGCAGAACGACATATATGTTGCCGTAAGGTTGACATGATATTTATGTCGTTCACGGTAGTTTTAGGGTAATATTATGTTACTATGTACACAAATACGAAATATCATCTCTGAAGGGAAACTTTTCATGGATATAATGTGGATGGATATTATTTTAATTATTTACATTGATTCATTCTTTTAAAGGCTCACTTAATTTTTGAGTCACTGATTATTTTTTTATTATAGTGCCTTGATATATGGTTTCAATAACAATCTATGCCATAAAATATGATTAAAATACTATAATTCATCACTATTTGAAACAACTGTGGCTCAGAAGATGCCCATAGAGAAATAGAAAACAGCTGAAATCTTAAAAAGATTCCCCCCCCCTTTGGCTCCCAGAATGCAAGAGAAATCAAACTAAAAACATATTTTCAATGGAAGTTGAATAACTCTATCTTTAAAATATAGAGTTATTCCCCCTACAATGAAAATAATAGACTACAAAACCAGATGAAACTTAAGCACAAAACACATCGGTAACTCAACAAAAACAACATGTTCACAGTTTATTACACCGGATAAGTTGATAATACAATGTTTTGGAGCTTCCTCTTTCAAATGGTATATAATATGGCATATATTTTATATATGTGATCTGGAGGTTCGAAAATTAAGTGGGCCTTTAATAATGTTGTTTGTATGATTTATTTGTTATATAGGCGAATGTTACAATATTACTCAGCTGATTTGATATAACGTCATAAATGAAGTACTCAACCGCCAAAAGGTTAAACAATAAAGATGAATTCTCTTCTTCCAAATACATAGGAAATACATGTCACTAACATATACATATTAAGAACAGAATATGCTCACCTCTAACATCATTCTCTACTTCAGTCCGCCACCGATGGAGGCAGTCTTTCAGAATTTTGAGTTCTTCGTCACTAACACTACGAGGAGTTGGGTTTTGTACAAGTGGAGTTGAAGCAAATTTTATGGGTGAATTCGCTGAAGGGGACGACATTGCAACATCACAGGGAGAACCCTTCATCTCAGGCGAAGAGCTGAAAATTAAATTAGTTATTTTTTAATCCACAATAAGTAGTTAACGACATATTATGGATGTAATTCAGTGAATAAAAAACTAATAAGTTAGTATCCAAACGCTATCTCCACTAGAAGAATGAAACAATCAACTAAAGGTATTGAAAATTCCAACCACATCAGAGAACACAATGCTTGAGCTACGCACAAATGTAGATATTTACTACTTTATTCGGAATGCATTACATTACAGCAATGATTCCGACAACAATAGTCCCTGCATGTTCAATTTTGATTTATAACAATAATGCAGTTTTCTGCCTATTTAGACAGATTTAGATAACAAATTTATGAAACTAACTTATGTTGGTATGATTTTTTTGTTATTCCATTCTGAACAGCTCATACGAATGTTTCACAGCACTTTAAGTCCCTGAAAATGAGGTTAATCTATGCCTTGCTTTGTTTAATAACATTGTTTTTAATTTCTTTTTCCCCTCTGGGAAGTTTCTATATCCCCAAAATTTCAGAAGATAAAATGCATATTTATCGAGGTTATATGTGTATACATCACAAACTTCAACTGGGGAACTTCAATCTGGTCCGAGTTCTCCCATAGCAGTTGAGGCCTAAGCAGAATGAAGTTCACAGAATGAGAATTTGGCCAAAACAACATATACTTTGACCTTGTAAGCCAGTGCATTCTCTTATATATGCGAGGCTCCCAATGGGAGACTCGCACATATAAGAGAATGCACTGGCACATGATCTTTAATGTTTCTATGTCGAGAAAGTCCTTGAATTTTCAGAATGCTTGTGTGCACGGTACTCAGGAATAACTAATACAACTAACACTATTTTAACCTTATAACACAGGCCCCATTCCTCATTTCAACGCACCATATAACTCGCACAGCAACTACACAAACATCCAACTTAAAGGGACACCGAGGGCACCTACACACCCCGTATTAAAGCTAGTGGGCTCTACCCCATACAACATTCAATTCAAATTTTGCAGCGTTTGGACATGACGATTTTCTATGTTCAGATATCTTCAAATCAACAAATCGTGGGGTGAAGGAAAAGATCACTCGATCTTTTCGACCATCCCATACACGATGCGCCCAACTACTCTCTTTATAGGATCTTTAATGTTGCACGAGGGCAGTTCTCATCCAGAAAGTGTTAAAAGTACCTTGTGGAAGGCTTAGGAGACTGCATCTCGACATCAAGTGTGACACGGCATGTGGTCTCCGGTCTGGATTCAGCAAACTCGAGTGCAGACCGTAAAACATCCTGCAGAGGAAATCGCTTACTTTCAGATCCATAATTGGTAAACCTGAAAAATAAAAGTAACAACTGTAGAATTTGAGCCTTGTAAGATCAATAACAAGGGCCATAGCCCTAACAAGATAAAAGGTCAGTCGACCACAGTGTCCCCCGACAACATGGCAAGTCGATGCCGCTTTGTTAAAGAAATTAAAAAGAATGTTGAAAAGGGTTAATAATTCTGTAAAAAAAAAAAAAAATTCCGTTATCTATATACATGTTGCACATCTTCAATATATGGGCAACAATATTCTGAAGTTTCAAATCTCTAGGATGAAAACTGTAGGAGTTGATTACACCATGAAGGTACTCAAAAGTTGACAAACGGACGGACGAACGACCGGACGGACTGAGCCCGTTTCTATAGTCCCCCGAAAATAAATTTGGGTGGGCCTGATTTTCTATGTGCAGATGTCACATAGTTATAAACTCTTGAGCCATAAGTTGTGTCAAAAACCACCAATAATGTCCTATCTTCAGTTTTCTCAATGATTCGATATATATTGGTTCATCAATTTGGCCAATCTTTCTGAAAAATGACCAAACAAATTCAGAAATGGCCAAAAGAATATTGTGGCCAGCGTGAAATCTAATGGAACAAATGATCCACTCAGAGTGCGAGAACTGGTTTCCTTGTTGAATTTAAGGGCTACTATACCCCTTGTAGTTACACTACTGTCAATAACATACGAACAATAACTGATGGTATACTTACTTCTCTAATCTACTTTTATATGTCAACAATTGTTCTTTCAATTTTTTAACTTCTTCTCTTCGTTGTCTTGTTTTATTTTTATTTTCTTCAAGGTACCTAAAATATTGAATTGATGAAAAATATCAATATTCAATCACAGTGAATGAATCATCCCAAATGAAGTCAGAAAACCACGTATTCAAATTTTATCTTCTGTAAGGGTGCCACAGAGATAATCAGACATTAATGATGTGGCCTAAATATTCAAAAGAATGTCAGGTAGGGCATTTTATTTTTTATTACTTGGTTTACGAATTTCCCTACCCAAAAAAACAGCCGATTGTCATTAAAGATGAAATTTTAGTTTTTTTAATTTCCGAATGGGAATATTAATCTAGACAAAAAAATTAGAAAAAAGGATAAGTTAACGTAAAATGTACAACATCGATTGAACAGCGAAGCCTCCTGGTGATGTTTATGGTATTGAATGTCTACGTCAACATGGCGGACGCTGATATTGGCGATATTTTTTCATCAATCCATATCATGCTTTAAAGAAACATCCAAATAAAAAAATATATTTGCCCATGCTTGTTTTAGATGAGGAATTTTTTTTAGATGAGGAGATTATTATACAGCAAATATTTTATTTCTCCCGACCCTATTTTTTTTGGACAATTTAAATTAAAAAAAAAATTATATAGATTTAATTTTTATTTTTTTGCCTCCCACCTCCCCTACCTTTGAGCCAATGAAATCCGTAAACCAAGTAATAAAAAATATAATGCCTAGAAGCAGGGATAAAAATTATAATGTGCATTTCTAATACAATTGGTTAATGAGGACTCCCTGAGGCTGTCATCAATATCAAGCTAGAGATGGGCCTGTCCCAGCAGGACCAATGACACCTCCCCCCCCCCCCCCCCCCCCCCCCACCGCAGTGCAATTGGGCTACATTAAGAGTAACCATATTAACATATTTGTTTTTCGGAAATAAACAAAATCGGAATACAAACTCGGACAAAATTATGCATTGGATTGAGCTCATAATCGCAGGTTCGCAGTGTTAAATATCTGTGCCAAGTTTTTTTTAACATTGATTGAAAAATTAGGAATACAAGATTGAACAAAATTAGGCATGTTGCGAACAAAAAAGAAAAAGGGGGATAACTCCACTAAGTAAGTCGTCTTATAATCACAGGTGCACAGGTTCCCATGGTACTAAATATCTGTGACAAGTTTTAATCAAAATTGACTGAAAAATGTAGGAATACAAGCTCGACGGATGCACAATCTGGGGGGGGGGGGGGGGGGGGGGGGGATAATAAATCATGAGTGCATTTATAATAATTGAAAGTCTTGTAATAACTGGCGTGGTTATAAGTGAAATTAGTTTTCGCTGATTTTGTCTCATGCATTGCAAGTGTACCATTCAAATCATAACATTGTTTTCAATAAGAAATGATAATTTAATCACACAGAATGAACACATCATACTGAGACAGTACAAGTACCTCCACACATCTAAATAGATTTATATCCCATAATCATAGGTCAGGTTCATATCTGCATTTGATTACATTTGTTGTAAGCCTGAATAGAATAATAGGTTAAATATATTTGGATGCATAGTTTGGTTTGTCTACATACCTATCTAAATATATAACAAATGGAAAATGTAGTTTATTATGAATCTTCTCAGGTCTTCCGGCTTGCTGATTGAACTGAAATCTTGAGAGTTCAAAGGTCAGAACAGGTGGCACCCTACTGAACCATAACTGTAAACAAAAAACAAAAAAAGTTTTAAACAAGGATCCACTTAAAATTGACAAACTAGGTAAAAACAAGGTTGCATCTCAGGTGCTGGCATTATCCCACGGTGCCAAGGTGGAGCATGGGCAGAATGGTACCCAAATTTAAAATAAGCAAAGGATAAATAACCATACAAGGGAAAACGCGAATCAACACTTAAAGTTTTGTGAAACAGTCCGGTAGGTGATCAAATATAAATGGAGACTAATCTTGCTCAAAGTAGTTATAGTGCATTTATGGTTTTACCCAGAACTAATTGCAACAGAATTTGTTTTTGCTGGAATTGGTACATATACCCTCCGTAAACAACATACTAAAAATCGGCAAAAATCGGAAAAAGGGAAATTAGTGAATTTCGTGGAAAATAAATTGGGAAAATTTGGTCAAATCATCAATATATGGATTTTCATGAATGTATATAAAAAATTCAAATTTACAAGTCCTACAAATATCATGCCTATTTTGTCGACCACATTTTCCTGAATCCAGAACTGGAAACCATTCCCAGATTCCTTAAGTATTTTTCGAGTTGTGTGCTTTCAAAAACGCGAGTTTACCTGATTTTGGAGCCTTAATTTCGCAGAATGAGCCAAATGCCCTATTATATGGTTAATTATTTAAAAAACTAGTGCCAAATTAATGACTTTTTCACTGTTTTAGCAATTTCCTCACTAGATTAAACACAAAATATGATTAATATGTGCATCTATGAATAAGGAGAATAAAATATTCTCAAACAAAATGTGTGTTCCATTGTATGGACTTAGCCAAATTTGCCTTGCCACAGAACTTGTGTGATGAAATGCCATATTTGAGGTCATGTAACTCAATAAATTAATATCCATATGCTCTGCTTTTCTCATAACATTTTGAGAATACTAGATTGAAGAAATTGTGAAGTAATTTCCAAATACATTGGTGAATAAAATAAAATTATGGTCCTATGAACTCTTAGTCTAGCCTCTTTTCCGAAAATGCTATTGTGGGGCGTTTTTGTCAATTTTAACCCTTTTCCCAACAGCACATGTAGTTAAACCACGTCATATAGCCAACGTCAACAGGTATGAAGGTAATTACGTTAGCCAACAGGAATTTGACGTTATAACATCATTGGGTGTTTCCCCACACTGGCCACAGGTAAATGTGCCATGTGTATCATCCGATATGCAACAACAAGCATGCTTTCACTTAAGACTTAAGTTAAGTGTCATCTGTGAATACGATAATGGAAACATAAACAAATAGACGAAGTAAATATGTGCATATAAACAACCGTTTATCTTCATTTTATCACAAATGTGAGTCAAAAATGACATTTTATGCAAATTTACGGTATGCCTATGCGAGTGTGTCCCTTAAGTTTGTTTACCCACGGATTCGTGTCCTGATTGAAAAAAAAATAATTCATGATTTTTGAAAACAAAAAAGCGTATTATAAATAAAATAATTAAACCAAATGTCTTTATATTTGATGTGCATTAATCATATAAACCATGATTTGACAAAGTCGTAAAAAGACTTCCGATAAAAGCGCAAATTATTAGCAATTACGTCACGTTGCTTTGTGAAAGTTTGTAAATTTTCGTGCAAAAACCACATGTTCAAAGGTCACTTTTTGTTGATTCTAAGAATGTTTTCATTGACAACCAATGACATCAATGATTAGAAGTTTGAACTGATTTCATTGGCTCAAGTTTAGGGGTGGAGTTTCCCCATTGATGCTAATTAGATGACAGAAAACCAGAGCGAATTGTTCGAAATGGCTGTGGGCTAACTTAGTAAGACGTCGCCAGCAGGTGCTCGAATGTGTCGCTTGGGATATTCTTTGTTTTATCGACATTGCGTTGATATAAGTACATTATTACTTTATAGTCGGTAATTATATATGCATACACGCAAAGAAGCTTCCCAAGATGAATTTGAGATATCTGCATGTCAACTGTAAACTCGCCTTTATTTAGAAGCACCCGCATTGGGCTGACTTGATGTCAAACCAGGAGATATTTTTTTTTATAAGATTTCTTTCTCGATCGATCAGGGTCCATGGTCTTTTTCGCGGTATATTTGAAATCTTGAACAGATGGATATATAAAAGTAATATCTCATCAATTTATTATACTAAATTTGTAAATAATATATATAAAAAAGTTTTAATTATGTGTTTAGAATCCCGCCGATAGCACAACAACGGCCGCGTCCGTAGTTACATTACAACCGGAAATAATATTCCGATGCTCCGACATATTACATAATTTCGCAGAGTAAATTTGTGCAATAAATGCAGAAAGATCCACTTTGAGTCATCAATTTGGAATTGCAATGTTCGAGTTCTCAAATTAAACAACAATTGTGACACTTAATGAATATGTTTCACAACATTTGGTTTGTGGAGAAGTTCACCTACATTAAATATTGATCAAATTTCGTCTTCGTCAAAAATTCGCTACCAGTGAACCACGTGTTTCTGTTTCGTTTGTTTTCATTTTGTCAGCCAATATGAGACTGAGAACATACTCTATGTCAACATTTAATATTTAGGAAGGCAAGTTGGAAATACGTGCCTTCGTTATGATGTTTGTCCATTAAAAAAAAATATTATTATAAAAATCTTTTTTCACGTTCACGGATGAAGTGACAATCATAATGGAACTCGACAGGAAAAACATCCCAATGGCCAGTTCCGCAACTGTCACGCTGAGATTTTGCTTAGCTGTGGCCGATTTAATTACGGCTGGGGAAAATGTTCATATTGCACTATTTGGAAATATAAAATCACCACTTAAGAAATAATACATAATCCAATATAAATATCAAGTTCAAGTTGTCATATTTTACATAGATTACCCTCGCGGCCACGCATAACGCAATCAACAAGGAAGCGTCTCTGACAACAACTTTCGTTTTCGTCGAAACCACGTGTTTCTATTTCGTTTGTTTTCATTTTGTCGGCCAAAACAGCATTCTAAGTAAACATTTTGCAAATCTAAAGCCTAGCAAAGGAAGAAAGGATTTAATATGTGCCGTTCATGATCTTAACCATCAGCAGAACAAAACACAATCAATGTAAATCGTCATTATTACTCTTTATTCGAGTCTCAAATCCGAGTGTTGAAAATGCAAAAATTAAAGACGTCAAAAGACGATACGGACGCTACAACAAAAGACGTCAAAAGACGATACGGACGCTACAACAAAAGACGTCAAAAGACGATACGTTGGAATAAGGGTTAAAAGGATTTTAGGCATATTCAGAATAATTAACGAAAGTTTATTGTGTAAAATTATGTGATCTGTCCTCTTAAATCATTTTTTTGTTGAGAAAATAGCATTTCAATGGTTATACCAATGAATTGCACTGGATTTCACTCATCATTATGGAAACTTACTCCAAATTTGAACGGCAGAACAATGGGGTAGGGGAAAGCATATCAACAAAAACTTCAAAATTATGAATCTTGAAGCATAAAACTTTATATTAACAGCTTCTGCTTACATTGTTCTTTCATGCATAATTTCATATTTCCTTTGTTTATGTTTATTGACAGAGCTATAATATTTGTTGTCATAATTTGGCAGTGAAATGTGAAATTGGCATTTTGAGATTGTTTTTATACAACATAACCATAAAGTTCTAAATCAACGTCCGATAACGTATTAAGCAGTTTTATAATGCAACAGGAATGTACACAAACTGGAAGAAAACAACATTGTGTCTGAAATGGCTGTAATTTGGTGATAAGATTGCATTTTTTCCTACCCCTATACCAACGTTAAAATTTGGAGTCAGTTTCCTGAAAAATGAAAGAAATCTAGTGACATACTATGGCATAACCAATGTAAGGCTAATTTTTTATCACTTAAGTGTTGTGGGAGGAAAGTTCAAATAATTTTACACATTAAAACACCCATTGTTTTTTGTTTTTATGGCCCAAATCCTTTTAGAATGGACAAAAATGCCTCAAACTGGCATCTTTGGAAACAAGCTAAGACTAAGTATTCAAAGGGCCATAAGTTGATTTTCTTAAATAATGTCCTGTTAATACCTTTACAATTTGTTCAATCCAACATACTTAAAAGGTTATAAGAAACGCATGGCATATGGGTATTAAATTATTGAGTTACATGACCTCAAATATTGCATTTCATCACACACGTTCAGTGTCAGAGGCAAAATTGGCTAAGTCCATACAATGGAACACACATTTTGTTTGAGAATATAATCTTCTTCTTAATTATAGATGCACATATTAATCATATTTTGTGTTTAATCTAGTGAGGAAATTACTAAAACAGTGAAAAATCCCTTCAGTTTGCTCTAGTTTTTTTTTATAATTAATCATTAATAAGGCATTTTGGCTCATTCTTCGAAATTGAGGCCCCGAAAATGGGCCGAAATCAGGTAAACTTGCATTTTTGAAGGCACACAACTCGAAAAATACGTAATTAATCTGGGACTGGTTTTCAGTACTGGGTTCAGGAAACTGAGGACGACACAATACACATCGTTTTTGTAGGATTTGTGAATTTTATTGTTTTTATAAACATCCATGAAAATCCATAAATTGATGATTTGACCAAATTTCCCCAAATTTATTTCACGAAATTCACCAATTTCCCTTTTTCCGATTTTTGCCGATTTTTAGTATGTTGTTTACGGAGGGTTTATGTACTTACTCCAGCAAAAAAAAATTCTGTTGCAATTAGTTCCGGGTTTGGCATTTTTTCTCATAAATGCACTGGACTATTATGTTTACAAATATTAATCCAAATTGACAGCACATGCCATCATTCTTATACATTAATTAAATGGAATGGTGCAATCATTTGCATTAGTTTATCGCTTATAATTGTGTCTGGAATCGACATGCAAATATTTACAATTGAGTGTTGTTCAGCTAATGTTTTCTATGGAGTGGTAGGGTTGATTTGTTTGAAATTTCGGTGTTGTTTGTAGAATGCTACATCCCCCCCCCCCCCCCCCCCACCTGATGGCATAGTGCCTGAATACTAACTTATCAGTTCCACGCGACACAAAAAGTCCATAATATGTCTTTAATTGAAAGGCTTTGTGATGGTAAACATCCATGTATACCAAATTTCATTCAGATTTGATAACCCATGGCTGAGATACTCTGGCAAGATGACAAGAAACGATTATTTTTCGATAAAAAAGAATGATAGCTCTAGAACAGATAAAAGGCCGCTCGGCCACAGTGTCCCCCGAACCGGTGGCTTCATTTGGAGCGGAGGCTTTGTAGAAGTATACTATATGGATAAGACACTTGTGCATTGTCTCATTACTGACATGCATACAAATAACCAAATCTTAAAAAGCTCTTAAAAGTCTAAATATAACCTCAAATTGGCACAAAATGAAGAAAATTACAAGAAAATTTTAATTTTCTAAGTCGAAAAGCCCATAACTCTGAGAAAAATCATCGGATCAAACTCAAATTCGAACTTGACCTGTATCTTGATATGACTGATCCACATAAAAACGGTATTTGCAATTAAAGGATCCAAACTTGAGATATCATCCGGAAACCGAAAAAGTGAGAAATTTTCTATGTAAAACAAGTCGAAAAAGGGCCACAACTCGCGCAAAAATGGGCAGATCATACCCATATTCGAACTTGACCTATACATAGGGCAGATAAACTCACATACCAAATTTGGTTCAGATATGATCACACAAACTGAAGTTATCATCCGGAAACCAGAAAATTACAAGATTCTAAGTAATAAAAGGGCCATAAATGGGCGGAACAAACCCATATTCGAACTTGACCTGTATTTTGGTCTGATAAACTCACTTATGAAATTTGCTTTTGATCTAATAACCGAAACTAAAGTTATCATCCGGAAACCATTTCCGGACGGACGCCCACTATTTTAATAGTCCCCCGAAATATTTTTTTCGGGGGACAAAAATGAAAACAATATCATTGGCTCCTCCTTTGAAAGCAGTCATGATGATGAACCTCCATAACATATTTCATTCATATCCGATATTCCACTGCTGAGATATATGCCCAGATGGCTAGACAGACATACGGGCAAAGTCAACCCAGTATAACCCCCATTTATCTTCGAAAAGTGTTGGGCATAACAATGGCAATGGACAAACTTCTTGAATATGCTCCTGATGATGACATTCGATATGTAATTCTATTCAGATACAATAACCCATAGCTGATTTCCGGAAAAAAACGTGTTGATATGGCCCTGAACAAAAATGTGCTGTTTCTTAAATCTTTCGGTAAATTTGAGATTGTTTTGTTCGTTCCGGTTAATTTAATTTAAATCGGCAGTCACATAAAAAATGCATATATAAACCATGGAAGGAAAATCTATAGCAATTGTCACTCTGAAAGTTTTTACATGGCTACATATTTTTGATGACTGAACGAAGAGAAATCAGTGCATGCAGTTCAAATAGTCCCAAGTTAAGATAACACAATAACCTTTTTCCTGACAGTCACGCATTATTCCGTTTCCGGTTCCAAAATTTCAATGAGTACAAATAGCACATCAATGTCTAAGGGACCGATGATCGTGTTCAAATTTCGTTATTGGAGAACTATCACTAATGAATATAAGAACTAAGTTTATCTGTTTCTCCATGTTCTTCATAGTGGTTGGTGATGTTTTTAGATATTTATATATTTTTTGCGCATTTATCCAACTGCGAGTGCCTTGGGTCAATTTTAATGATGTTTCAAATTATATTATTTATTATTTACAAATCTGTTATGCATCTTGTTGACATCAAATGACATTCATGACATTCGCCTCAACAATGAAATGGAACTTAAAAATAAAAGCATCATCACACATCACAAAACAAGTGCCTGTATGTGCCTAAATGTCGCGGAAGGACAGAACTCAAGGTTATGCCGCTCGTTCTATCCTTCTGCGCTAACACTGGTACCGTATCAACAAACACATTGACACACTTGTGTCGTTCTGAAATATATATCCAAGAATTGATGAAGTTGGTATTAGGACTGACCTCTTGAACAGATTGCTGAGACGCTTCATTGTTTACAGACTCGATTTCATCTTGAGCTGTAGCTCCTTCCAAACTCTCATGGATATCTTCATAGCCATTCACTTGTAGAGGAAACTGGCCGAAGGTTTCTTGATTCGTGAACCCTTTGCCTGTTTTGAAGAAGTACAAGATATTACCAATAGTCAGGCATAACTATAAAATTCAAATGTTAGGCTAGCCTTGTAAAATTAAGCACATAATAACAACATTTCTGCTAGAATTCTGTGCTGGTCAGGGAATTTCAATAATGTGTCTCGTTTAAAATACTTCTTGCACTTGATAATTCTAATGATGATTAATAGAAACATGTGTTCTCAGGTAGTTTTCCTTAAAAGTTTGACATGGGAGGTGGCCTTAGGATGTTTCTTGAACTTTTTGGCTGAATATCGCTACACATGAAATTTATTAGTTGGTTTAGGATCATGGGAAAAAATCTCTAGATGGAAGAGTGAAATATTTTTTAAAACCCAGGCAAGTCAACATACCAATTGGCGATTATTCGACATGATCCTGTTGAATGCAAATCTCATATATTCACTTGAAAATCATTTTTGCGAATATTAAAAATAAATAAAAGCAACATATTTATTTCAATTATTCTATGATTAATAAAACAGTTTGTTGAGAAGTCTTACATATATTTTTTTCCGCAATTTCGCTATTGTTATCAGCAGGTTCGTAAAACAACTAATTAAATTGGAGTCACATTACCTTCATTTTTTCCTTCAGCTTTGAATTCTCCATAAAACAAGTCAACAACTGGATTATCCTTTCTTCCATCAGAAGCACATTCACTATGAAAGACAAAATAAAATAATAATCAACTTCATTGCAAGCCTGCAAATAGTGTGTGTCATGAGCAGAATAAGGACGCCAGAGGGTGAATTTAGTGATGCTATCCCGCACAGTGCGCTAGAATAACCAAATTCACTCTCTGGGGACCTCATTCTGCTTAGACCTCATCTTCTGGGAAGTATCAATAGTCTTAAATTAACATTGTTTTAGTTCCTTTTTCCCTTCTATTCAGTTTCTAAATACCCCTAATTTGCAGAAGATAAAATGCATAATCGAGGTGACTAACGGGAGAACATCACTTCAAGTGGGGAACTTCAATCTGACAATAGGTCTCCCATAGATGTTGAGGCTTAAGCAGAATGAGGTTCTCTGAAGGTGAATTTGGTGTAGATATGGTGGGATAGCATCACTAAATTCACCATCTGGGGACCTCATTCTGAAAATTACAGACACACTATTTGCAGACTTGACATCATGGAACTGAAGATGTATTCATTTCCCCTGTCTCTCTATATATCATCTCTGATCCTTTACTAAATGGATTTTCACATTAAGATATATTTATTGGAGGGATATTCAGGAAAAATAAGAAGACAACAGTATGACAAGAACATGATAATATGGTCGATTGTTGAACTTATTATCTTAACATTTCCTGAGGGAACTACCCATCAATGAGTATTCAGTATAGAAAGTGTTAAAATTTAAGTAGTGAGTTGAGGACTTGTGGCCAATTCAATCTCAATATATATCAAATGTTTCATTAATTTATTGTAGTATCATATCATATCTAGAGAGAACTATTGAAAATTAACTGCAAGCTTCTGAATGAAATGGAGATTAATGAACATTTATGCTAGCATTGAATACTGATTCAGCTGCATGACCACCCAAGTAAATCCAAAGGCAAAATTTTTAGGCAATCAGTTTTTGACAAAAACCCCACCATTTTTGGCTCAAACACCTTCATATCTAATTACATTAAAACACAATCTTTTTGGACAGACACGTTATTCTTTAGAATATTTCTACTGAGAGAAGTAATATTCAAGATACTTTGAGCTGGAAATTTGGGAATTAGAGCATGTTTTCATGCTCAATTCCCTGAATATCCAACGAAACAGGGTACATTTATCCACACTGAATTTTAATTAACCAAAAACATCTAAAAGAAAGTGTTGAAACGCACTTTTTATCAGCATTATATATGCTACAGTAATGCCCTAAGTAATCGACTCCTTAACCACAGCAGAATTATGGGTAACTTTTCAGGATTTAGTTGGAAATATGGCTTGTTGCCATTCACCAGAAAGCTCTCAGTGAGAGCTTTCCGATGAATGGCAACAAGCCATATTTCTGACTAAATCCTGAAAAGTTACCCATAATTCTGCTGTGGTTAAGGAGTCGATTATTTAAGGCATTACGGTATGTACTGAGATCTCCTTTTCCAGTGCATCAAATCTCCGGTGGGTATGTTTCATTGGGATACGTGTAACAGCACCTGAACAACTTCTTTTTAACCCTTTCTATACTAAATGGTTTCTCCCATTCAGTTATAAAGATGTACATTGTAATCACCTATTATTCATTTGGAGGGGTGTTCATGATAAATTAGCAGATGACAATCAGATGAAGAAATAATACAAATGCAAAAGGATTAATGTTCATTAGTGGGAAATGTTCAGATAATAAGTTCATAAAACTAACATATTATCTGAACATTTCCTGATGGAACTACTCGTCAATGAGTATTAGGTATAGAAAGGGTTAATTGATGATGACTATATCTAAGGTAAACAACTTTTGGTTGCCCTCATTTATGTGATTTCTGGCTGCATGACATATCTGACGAACTTGTCAATCGTAATATGCTATATTCAGAAAATGTTCACCCTTTAGCAGGCAATGCTGGTGAATCTGAAACTAAAACTAACAGTTCTCGACCAATCAGAGTGTGTATTTTATATAGACAGAACACAACGCGCATCTTAATCGTGAATCTTTTATCGAATGAGTTGCGGATGGCGCAAGGATATATTTCGCGAGTGCGTAGCTCGAGCGAAATATAACTTTGTGCTGTCCGCAACGAGTTCGATAAAAGATTCGAGATTATGATGCAAGTTGTGTTCTGTATTTATTCTACACTGTTCAGTCAGATAAGTTCAATCCATGAATGTCACCTTCATTGTTACTATAGCTACCTTTATTGTGATTTAAGTCTGACAAATAACCAGTAATTATGGGGGGATCACCGGAAGCGAATGATCGACGTAATGTACATCATCTTTCTTGGCGACAATGTCAACAAGAATAGTTCCGGCTTGTATTCCACTAGAGGTATACACTAATATGTATTCAATGGCCTGGATTCCGTTGAATACATGCGACTCACGTCAATGGGTGTGGAATAAAGAAAAATTTTCAACTTAAATTGCAATAATAATCTGCTTACCTCCCTTGTGCTGCATTGGACGAGTTGTTGACCTCCTTGAAAGCATCTTCTAACCACTCGAGCAGTTTGTGCTGAAATTCACTAACATCCTGAAAATAAACTTAATTTATTAGATTAAGGAATGAAGAGTAAGTTTGTCATAAAATCTATGTTACAATTAACAAGTCATTTTTACAAATGGACACACTACATAATGGAAGAGAAATTCTCTAAAGATAAATTAATTTTTCTGGATACAATATTTCGGGTTGAAAAAAAAACATGGAAAACTTGCTGCCATACAGATTTGTCTCATCAAATAAACAATAAATAAATTTTTCAAAACTTGTGTCCATGGATAGACCGACCGACAGTGGGATAACAATCTGATTCCCGTCCCCTTCCATAACTTTGTTGCAGGTAATATACAGTAATGCCCTAATTAATCGACTCCATAACCACAGCAGAATTATGGGTAATTTTTCAGGATTTAGTCGGAAATATGGCTTGTTGCCATTCATCGGAAAGCTCTCACTGAGAGCTTTCCGATGAATGGCAACAAGCCATATTTCCGACTAAATCCTGAAAAATTACCCATAATTCTGCTGTGGTTATGGAGTCGATTAATTAGGGCATTACTGTATATGGTTCCCACAGATCAGAGATTAAGAAATTCAGGCCCATATTTTGGCATTTTTAACCCTTTCTGTAAGTCAGTCAATTAAAATGTGCGTGTCAGAATTGTCTATTATTGATTTGGAGGGACGTTTAGGTGATAAAAGAAGACAACAGATAAATAAAAATGCGGAAGGAACCCTATTTATTGAGGGAAATGTTTAGATAGTAAGTTCAACTAATGACCTATGGTCTTTTGTTAAACTTATTATCTGACATTGCCTGTGGGATAACTGCTCATCAATGATGCTTTAGCATAGAAAGGGTTAAACCCACAATTCAATATAGCAAAATGTGAATTCAGGGGTTGATTTAATGTTTCTAATTTGTATAGCATTTTGCAGCACTGGGTAGATTTTCTATAGCATTCCCTACCACCAATACATGTTTTTTCTATGTAAATTGGTTAGCAGAAATTGCAATGCGAATCCAGTTAAATCGAGCCCTGGATGTGATCAGAATCAATTATGAGCTTGGTGAGTGGTGCTAATATCACCAAGAGTCAAAGGTATTCAAGGCCCTACATGGAAACTCAATTACTTTAATGCTCTAAGTAATCGACTTCTTAACCACAGCAGAATTATGGGTAACTTTTTCAGGATTTAGTTGGAAATATGGCTTGTTGCCATTCATCGGAAAGCTCTCGGGCAACAAGCCATATTTCCGACTAAATCCTGAAAAGTTACCCATAATTCTGCTCTGGTTAAGAAGTCGATTACTTAGAGCATTACTGTACTTTCCAGGCCTTGAATGGTCATTTATCAAATTCAAGGCTATTCCAGGTTATCAAGGCCCTGCATGAAACCTGTATACTAATTACACCCACTTCATTTACTGTATTATTTTGCCATTAGCTTAGAAAGAGCAAATGTATTTAACCTTTTGGTGGGAGCTGTGCTGGTGCAGCATTAAAGATCCTGTGCCAGTACATTCTCTTATATATGCGAGTCTCCCATTGGGAGCCTCGCATATATAAGAGAATACACTGGCTTACAAGGTCAAGGTAAATATTGTCAGGCCAATATATTCTCTTATATATGCGAGGCTCCCTATGGGAGACTAACATATATAAGAGAAAGCATTGGTACAGGATTTTCGTAAAATTTCAGGAAGCTCCAGTCATGGAAGGGTTAAATAGGATAATTACATTAGGTTGGATCAATTCAAAGTTACAGTTGAGCACAGGAAATTTGTCACAAAGACACAAAAATCAAGGCAACGTCACAATAAAGTTAAAAAATTGTAACATTATATCCAACTCAAAATGACTTTTTTTTGTTGATAAAATCCGTTGAGAACTTGAGATATAATTATAAGCAATAATCTGTTTCAAAATATAATTACACAGTTTAAAGACATTTGCTTAACCACAAACTTCGCGATTTATAATTTTGGGATTAGGCAAATAAACAGTGTTATTACATCTGGGAACAGATCATTTCTTAAATAAAACCAATTGTAAATTTACCTGTTGGCTATCAGAGGAGCCTTGGGTCGACGAGAAAGCTTCCTTCAATATTTCCACAGCTTTGCTTGGATCAACGTATTTTCGCGTGGAACCTACCATCAACCCAAATAGATTTCGCAGCTCTTGCATAAATCTCAAGTTTCTCTGTTCCTTCAATGAATAGGTAAATAGCAAGGTCAATTATAATCCAAGTTACCTTCGATAAGCATGTGAAATTGGTAGGGATAGATACTGGACTTGACGCCCAGATCCGGTGGCGGGATTTTTCATAAAATTTACTCATCTTTAACATACAAATCAATACTAGAGGTGCCACGATTATTGATTTTGATAATCGATAATTGGTCGTCAATAATCGACCATAATCAATTAATCGTACCCAATAACATCAGTGGAAGTATTCCATAATATGGCCTATTGGCTGGGTGCTGGTTAAATGCACTGTCGCTGGTTGCTTGAGGCATCGGCTGATGTAATTTTTACGTTAATAAAGTGCATGCTAAACCACTGTTAATGACCAATAAATTCAATACCAGCACAGTTCTCGGCGATGTTATAATATTTGTGAGTTCATTAGAATGATTAATTTCAGTGTTATGAATAGCCAAACATACAAACAATATACAAGTAGGAATGCACGATGGATGGCCGGCGGTTCATAAAACCAGGAAACTATAAGTTTCATCAAACTTCCGGAGCGTGGATAACAATCACAAAGGTGTGCCCCCACTTGCAAATTGCAGGACTCAGAACAAGTTAAGTATTTGATAATATCGAGTTTCATTCAGCATTCACTGTATGATACGCGATAGCCTGTACTAGTAACGTCTAAGTATACATATGCAAACAAAGTATACTCAACAAATGACATTGCGGAGAACATCACTGACTAAAATGCTGTAGGTTCCCAGTGGGTTCCCTGGTTTCCAGAGAATGTCAATCAACTCCCCATTGGTCCAATCAGATTCAAGGGCGAGTGCATTCAGTTCATTGAACACGGTGACAGTCGGCACATTTCAAAGACATGTGCCGCCTTTCATGTATAAATATATAATGACGTCGCCTTAAGTTCAAAGCTGCATTGCCAACAATTTGTAGAACATACAATGACCCGAAGAGTAACCATGTCTCATCATCAAATGAACTGCCGACTGTTTGCAACATAAGTTAGTAGTACTCATGTTTTCGGAATCTCATTGATACGCGATCAAAGGTTGTTAACCCTTCAGTTGTAAAGTAAACTGTGTAAAACAAACTCTGTATTCAATAATACCCGGCATTTTCCGACGTCGAAATAGATTATGCAGATTAATCAACAATGGAAATGGTAATCGATTATCAGCTTTATCAATGGTTCATCGATTATACGATTAATCGTGGCACCCCTAATCAATACAAAATGCTATATTTATCAGAAAGATATAAATATTTAAATTTCTATTGGGTTGGTACATGTACAAATTATAACATATTTTAATGAATTTCAAAAGAATTTAAACTAACCTCAGAACTGCTAGCAATATCATCTCTGATGTTTGTAAAGTTCAGCACCATGTGTCGAAACTTTGGCAGGTGAAACAGTGACTGAAAAAGTGACAATTAACGTAATAATGACAATTTATCTCAGATGTTAAAAGTATGCAGTATTTAATGCAATTATTTAAAAATATTTCATATCGTGATCAGCCTTTGTTTTCAGATTACAAAGTTTCTGTTTATTACTATATCTCAAAGGCAAGCTTCAAGGTATCACATTTGATAAATAGGTTCCACTAATACATAAAATGAAAGGAAATAATAGTGTCTTAATCCTTTCGAAACTAAATGGATTCTTCTATTCATTTATAAAAGTATACGTTGGAATGGTCTATTATTATCTGATTATTATAAGGAGGAATGTTCAGAAGACAAATATAAATATAAACAGTAAAAGGAATCCTATTCATTGGTGAGAATGTTCAGATAATCTTTCAAAGTAACATGCGCAAATGCATGGAATCCTCTGCCATTGAACATAAAAGAGTCACCATCTCTTGACGACTTTAAAAAGTCATTGAAAACTTACTTGTTTGCGCGGCGTTACAGAAAATGACTTTGATATTGTGTATATTTATATTTCATGTTTATGTTTATTATGTCAAGCGCTTAGGGCCCGCTTATTGGCGATAAGCGCTATACAAATATTATTATTATTATTATTATTATAATAAGTTCAACAAACAACCTATGGGCATTTGTTGAACTTATTTTATCAAATAATTAGTCCCTAAACCCAGCCTCATATTTTTTAGTAAGATACACATGTATTATTGGCACGTGTAGTGACATAATAGCTTAGCGTAATGATATCGATCAATGTTAGTAATATATTAATTAGAATATAATTATGACAGTTCTCTTCATATATTTTGATAATATAAGTTGAGAAGACAATCATTAGAACTGGCACACGTACCTGTATAACAGCACTGAACCAGCATGTATTGCCGACATTTTTCAAACCAACAGGCCAAGCCTCTTGTCGCTTCCTCTCATGTGGATTCAGTGGATCAACAAACCATATATCTCCCCGTTTCCGTTTCGTGCCTGCTTTACTGTCGATTAGACTTGCTTCTAACACCCTGAAATAAGAATAAGAATGATTAAAAATAGTCTATCTACAGTAATGCTAAAAAAATCGACTCCTTAACCACATCAGAATTATGGGTAACTTTTCAGGATTTAGTCGGAAATATGGCTTGTTGCCATTCATCGGAAAGCTCTCATTGAGATGAATGGCAACAAGCCATATTTCTGACTAAATCCTGAAAAGTTACCCATAATTCTGCTGTGGTTAAGGAGTTGATTATTTGGAGCATTACTGTATTCCGGGCCACAATTACAACAACATAGTTTTTATAAATCCCAAGTCTAATACTACAAATGGGTCATTTCACAATCAAGTAGAGCATTTCAGTTTTCTCACTGTAATGAAATTTGTCGCCATACCTGTAGGTTTATAGGACAGCTACTGTCGTCTTACCGAGGTATAAATTTAGCTGAACATTTTAAATGGTCATGTTAAAGGCACGTGCGGCCTTAATTGTCGAAAATATTCATATTTGTTCCAAACACCGTAAACAGAAAAACATTAAAACGCATACAGTTTCGTTCATATATACCATGACCATCGCGTAAACAGCATGTTATCATAAAGATCTACTATAGTTTACCTAAGCTAGAGCCTGATTGTTTTACAGAAGACAGCATAATGCTACTGGCTAATCACACACAAATGACATAAACGCTCTTTATTAGTTCCATATCAGGAATTCACCAACAAAGAACGCTCTTTATGTTTACCATCATAATATAAACAAACACCAGAAAAGTAACTTTTTATGCTTTTGTTTACATAACAATGGTCAAATATATGACGATAACATACTGTTTATGCGATATTTCTTATTTGTATACGGACAAAGTCTATTTACATTTTGATGTTCTTTCTGTTTGTGGCGGTTTTTGACGGGTGGAAATATTTTCACAGGATACCCACCGCCAAGGCCAACCGTACCTTTAAACATAGTAAATAGAACATGGATATTTTCTGCCCTGTCAAACACCAAAATCTAATAAAATTGCTTTCCCAAAATTTGCAATGCAAATCTCACATATGAGATAAAGAAATTATGCACTGTGAATTTGAAAATATTTTGTTGCTTTCCAGACTAGAAGTCACCAACTGATTCAAATGCAGAACACGGTGTTTTAAAAATAACCAAATAATAATCTAGTAACACTTGTTTGACTGTAGAGACAATAATGTCCAAAATTAGCTTTTCATGAAATCCATCCCAAAACGGGGTATGTACAGTTGTGTGTATATATACTGTTCATGTGGAAAAAAATTGTCTTAATATAGCAAAGAGTAACACTTCTTGTTGATAAATATGAGACATTAATTCAGATCATTCCCAATGTACAGTAATGCCCTAAATAATCGACTCCTTAACCACAGCAGAATTATGGGTATTTTTTTCAGGATTCAGTCGAAAATATGGCTTGTTGCCATTCACCAGAAAGCTCTCACTGAAAAATTACCCATAATTCTGCTGTGGTTAAGGAGTCGATTATTTAGGAAATTACTGTATGTTTTAGTCTGAGTATACCTGCTGATGTCTTGCTCTTCTCTTGTAACTTGTCCACCGAGAATTCCCTGGTTATCTTGTAAACTAGCAGCGATTGCTTTTTGGATATCGTCTCCACTGGAAACTGGCACTGCATCTGTTGTTGTCTTTTCTGTTGTGAGATCAATAAACCCTAGTAAAGGGAGGTTGAAATATAAATAAAAGGTCGCCGACTACATGACCCCGAAAAAAAAATGGTTTTCTTAGGAGGTTGGCTTTTTCGGAACCAAACAAAATTGAACTTTTTTTTTTTCAAGAAAGGAGAATAACTCTGAGAAATTTTTAATTTTTTCTGTTGTCCATATATAAAAGTTGCTGCACATTAGCAATATATTGGTAACAATATCCGAAAGTTCTACATTTGAAATTGTCGGAGGAGTTGATTACACAATGAAGGTACCCAAAATCAAAAGAGTCAATATGCTTGTAAGTCAAGAATGGGGAATAACTCGGCCTGTCGTCCATATATACATGTTGCACATTAGAAATAAATGGATCCCAATATCCTAAAGTTTCAATTCTCTACATTTAAAACTGTGGGAGGAGTTGATTACACAATGAAGGTACCCAAAATCAAAATGGTCAAGTGATTGCTTACATTCCCACTCACTAGATATTGATTGTCAGATATGTCAAAATTGTTTTGAACAATTATCGAAGCATAAAGCAATGCTTAAGAATATGCTTTATAAACAATGTAGACAGCAATTTTCCAAGTCAATGCATCATGTTCTGAGAAATATTAATTATACATGTGAATAAAAACTTATAAATGATAGTTCTTCATTATTCAGTGTCAAATCTATGGTTCCCAGAAGTGAGACTTGATGAAATTCAAGGCTATTTGCCACAAATTTCCTGGATAATTTTGAATTTTTTTTTCATGATATTCAACTAGAGCTTCAATGAGCAGTGCAAGTTATCACAAAATAGTCAAATGCTATTCATAGCCCATATGACAATCTAAGTGCTTCCTAAGCCCTGAATGGTAATAGTTTTCAAATGCAAGGCTCTTTGAGGCATTTAAGGCCCCACGATAACCCTTGTATGAAATGGAGCATCTTTAGCAATACCTCTGTCTCTTACTCTGATACTTCCTTTTTGATGAATGTAACTGGTTAACTGCCACTCCATATGTCCCTATCTTGTCTTCTATTTTCTCCTTCCCGTCTTTCTCTCTCTGCCTAATACTATCTTCTTCCTTTTTTCCCATCCCTAACTCAAATTCTGTTATATATCTCCAATTAACCATTATTTCCAACCCTTCCTGTCTGAGCTGTATACCCCTCCCGCACTTATTGGGGATGGGGCATGTACATGTAGCCAAAGAGGAGAAGACGTCATATAATCCCTCAGCTTGTTGTCTGATCCTCGTTTCCATATACTGTACTAACGCTTCTATTTTGCTTCTACATGTATGTGTCATTTGTATATTATGTTATTTGTTTGGATTTGGAACTAAAAAATACGCTTAAACTACCTCTGTCTCGTCTTCTTGGCTGTGTGGTAGCCTCTTGTTTCAAGTTATTTTTCTCTCTAGTCTGCAATAAGAAAAGAGCTAATGAAACTACAGCTAAACTTTATATTGACAAAAGTGAAGATAATCAGCTAAATGATGCCTATTTTCAGGGATTCAAATAACTTTTTTGTTTTACATAGCAAAACACTACTTTCAGGTGCCTAATAATCGTGATGGCCTAATAATAGTGATGGGTGGGAATTTAGGCTGCAATTAATAATTAACAAGAGCATCGATAGGGCGTGGCAATATGCACCCTTTAGCCATTTCAAATTGTACTATCGCCAAATAAAATAATAATTTGAGCTTACAAACAATATTTGATATACACTAATTTCAAATGCCAAATGCATTCAAATTCTACGTTGAAAAATGGCCGAAATTCATGTGAAAATATTCGTACTTGGCCTGTAGTTTCAGCCAGAAAACACACATACCATCTTTGGTTCAGATCAAATAATCCAAACTGGAGTTATCGGTCAGAAACCGAAATGTTATGAAATTGGTCAAATTCTAAGTCTAAAAAGGGATGTACCTCATGTAAAAATAATTGGACAGAACCCAT
The DNA here is from genome assembly GCA_032622095.1 of Siphonodentalium dalli. Classification (NCBI taxonomy): domain Eukaryota; kingdom Metazoa; phylum Mollusca; class Scaphopoda; order Gadilida; family Siphonodentaliidae; genus Siphonodentalium; species Siphonodentalium dalli. The sequence goes on from CP136068.1 coordinate 95,008,104, forward strand.
ATCCGAACTTGGCCTGTATCTTTAGCTGGGAAATACACATACCGTATTCTCGCGGGTATAAGCCCACTTTCGGGCATAAGACCACCCCAGTATTTTCACTAGAAGTAAGTTTTCCAGGGTATAAGACCACCCCCTCCCTAGCCCTAATCATAACCCCTCAAAAACGGCTTAAACTCGGATATGGGCCTTTACAAACCAAAAATCGGGGTAAAACTGATGAAATAGATGAAAGCCGAGTATTGGGGAATATCCCCGGCTTCCAGATTAAGTAAAAGTAAATAGGCCTATAAGTTACTTTAAGAAAGTGATTTTTCAATTAAATGTGAATATTAAAATATTATAATAACACTTGTCTTGTTGTTTTATTGCCCAACATTCCCACAATTCACGCCACACTATTAAATTTTGTAAGCAGTGTGGGTAAATCCCGCATCTATAGTCTATAGTAGTCTATAGTTTATATCAATGTTCAGACTTAATCTGATTAGGAAACTAATAAACCCGACGCTTTATTCGTGACCCGTTGTCCACATAGAGGATGTTACAATAGCGACTAATTGCATGTTTAACAAAAGCCAGTGAGTGTAATTATTTAACACTAACAGTGCTGACAAAAGACAGTTATATTTCTGCTAAAAAAGCACGTGTTTTAATAAATAGAGTTATCGCTCCTAAACTGTTTATACTGTAAAACGTGAACAAAATGCAGGTTAAAAATGTTAATCCAATAACCTTTATTTTGGTTATAACGTTGACGTAGTTTGGAAGACATTGTTGTTCAATGACAAGTTCCCCTTCTGCTTCATTATTATACCCACTGTGTGTTTTAGGGCTGCCACGATGCGGAGGGGTCACGATGCGATGCGCATCGCGATTATTTGTCCACGATGCGATGCGCATCGCGATGCAAGTTACCGGCAAAAACAGGTCTGCCGATTCAGAGTCATGACAGCGGCACTGTATCCCAGAAAGTCTATTTGAAAAATTAAATATCATCTTCATGTATTGTGTCATGATACTGTCATCTATAGGCCTACTGCTATGTATGTATCCAATATGTAAATACTAAACAGCACTCGAGTTTCTAAACACTGTTAGTAAATCAATTACCAAAAGCATTTCCAATGGTACCATTTACTTTTAGAGATGTTGTTCAATGTTCACGTATTACCCGGAATTTACCCCATAATGGCCATATGCCCATACTTGGAACTGAGTATGTGCGAGTCGACAGGTCCAATATCTCTGAATAACATGTATTGTACATGTACTTCTGGGATCCAATATTATATTAAACCATACTGTACATTGTGCAAGTGCCAACTTTCAAAGAAAGCCATGAAAGTGAGGTCCAGATTTTTATTTTTTGCAATTGATAAATGTAAATCCTCATTTTTTATTCGAATTTGATTGAATGATAGATATTTCAGGCTTATTTTCAGCAGACATTTTGATATCGCACACTGTGACCGCAGATAGTAAAACGACACGCATAACCATTGGTTTATCGAGTGTGACCTTTTGAGCTTTTGACCTATCAGAGCTCCGCTCGCAAAAGATTTTGAGTGTGTCACGTGTTTGACCCCGATTACCCGGTCGACTTTTAAAACAGGGCAGGTCATTGGTCAATAGTATGCGCATTACCGAAATCAGCCTATCAAATCATTCTTCTCATGTTAGCTTTCGTCTGCACACTGCGGCAATTAGATAGCAAACGAAACTGCATCTATATTTAGAGTGGGAAATTCCAATGAAAATGGCGACAGTTATCGTATCGCAACGCCTATTCCAAATAAATAAAACAGATCTCGTTTCACACAAATTTCATAATATGGCTATACTTACCGATACACAGATACCTTCATAATTCGTACATAAAATAGGGGTGTCTTTATACACTAGTAAATCACAAAAGATCGACTTATGCACCGGCCGGTGCGGTACAGTCCGCATCGAAACTATTCGATTATGGTTTTGGATAAATCGAAAATCGAATCGAAGCAAGCGCATCGCGATGCATCGAAATCTCGATGCATCGTGGCAGCCCTAGTGTGTTTACATAACCAGGAAGCCAGTTCTCTGTGTCTGGTTACATGAAGGAACATACCGACGTTGTCACTGAATGCAAAAAATATGTTTTTACAGTACTGTAATTGGACAGACACCTGTGGCTTTGCACGCGCATGGCTTTTGAACTTGAAGCTACATATATACGCCGTTAGCGACTCGGTTCTTTTGTATTTGGTGTCTGTTAATGATTTGTTTCCCCGGGAAGTATAATTTAATAAACAAATAAGATTTTAAGATTCACTTTATTTTATTTTATTGAATATTCTCGAACATGCCTACGAAGTATACTTTTCCGTTTTGAATATAAATATTAAATTTCTCCAGTTCGTCAATCGTTTTTTCTGTCTACAAGCTGATATCAAATACTTACCACCGCTGAAATTGAACAAAATTTGGGGTGGGCCTAAACTTTTCCGGGGTATAAGACCACCCATGCCTTTTCAAGCTATTTATTCCCTAGGCCCCCTGGTCTTATACCCGCGAGAATACGGTACCAACTTTGGTTCCGATCAAATAATCCAATCTCAAGTTATCGATCGGAAACCAAAAATATTAACAAACGGATGGACAGACTGATGACTAGACAGACAGACTGACGGATAGACTGATTATATGATAGGAACTTTTTTTTCTTTCAAAAGCGTATAAAAATTAGAAATTACTTGGTTATCGCAGTTAAACATTATTACTGTGGTAAGATTACCAGCTGATATTCCATGTCCACTAGCATTCGCAGTGAAACCACTCTACTGCGGTTGACTTGAGGTACGACCGCAGTCATTGCCGTTCTAAAAACCTTGTTAAATGGGTCGATACCGTAGCTGTATAAGGGGGGCTCATGATGGGATATTTCATGTAACATAATGATAACTTTGTCAGGCCATAGTAGAGGGAAACATTATGTTATATTAATTATGCAATAGTTTAATAATAGATAATATAACAATTCAAGATTAGGCCAAAACAACAAATCATACTGTATTTTATGTGCTTCTGATTTGTTGCCCAAAACAAAATTCCAGGTACTAGTAGGTACATGTAGGTTGGCATTTTTTTAAAGAGATTTTTATATATGTTCTGACAGTAAGTGGGTTGATTTTATTACATAATTATCAGTGCAATGTTCCTGAATATGTGAAACGAAAATGCTAATTTGTTGTCATTTAATTCAGCAGAAATACAATACAAAACATGTAAATATGGCGAATTAACAAGGAAACTGAAAGTGAAAGTAAGATTCTGGAATCATATCAGGTATTAGTATAGCTCACATGATAATGACATGTTTTAATAGGAATGTGCACCTCCAAAATCGCAAGTAGATCCGAGCATGTGGTCGCTTTTTCAAGGAATGTTTTTTATTTCTTAATAAAATAACACATTATAAAAGCCAACAAGATGGCCAGAAAATCGGAGTTATATTATATAGCTATATATATGACAATATATATGGCCGTCATATCGCAGTAGGCAAAAAATTCCTGTCAGGCCATCCCAAAGACTTCCCTATCGTATCGCTGACGGAACCTACGGCATCGTTAATGTTTTGTTAATGGTCACCTCGACCGCGTTATGTTGCACTGACTGTTATTTGAAGCGCATTGAAGCAATGTTATGACTGCACTGTGTTAATACTAGAATTGCGTTAAGCGTCATTTTTCAATGCGGTCTCCCAGTGGTTCCAAAGTTGCTTCAACACGGTCGTGGGAGACACTTATTTTGATAATATATGTAGCGTCGATTAATCTGTGTTATTTATATTGGACGTTGGAAAATGCCAGATATTAATGAATACCATGTTTGTTTTACACAGTTTAATCTACAACCGAAGGGTTAACAATCTTTGATCGCATATCAAAGAGATTCGGACTACTACTACTAACTTATGTTGCAAACAGTCAGCAGTTCATTTGATGATGTGACATGGTTACTCTTCGGGTCTTTGTATATTCTACAAATTGGCGGCACTGCAGCTTTGAACTTATAACGACGTCTTTGTATATTTATACTTGAAAGGCGGCACTATGTCTTTGAAATATGCCGACTGCCACCGTGTTCAATGAACTGAATGCACTCGCTCTTGAATCTGATTGCACCATGGGGAGTTGATTGACATTCTCTGGAAACCAGGAAACCTACGGCATTTTAATCAGCGATGATCTCTGCGATGTCAGTTGCGACTATACTTTGTTTGCGAAAGTATACATAGATGTTACTGGTACAGGCTATCGCGTCATGCAGTGAATGCTGAATGAAACTCGATATTATCAAATACTTACCTTGTTCTAAGTTCTGAAATTTGCAGGTGGGTCACACCTTTGTGATTGTTATCCACGCTCTGGAAGTTTGATGAAAGTTATAGTTTCCTTTTTTAGGAACCGCTGGCCATCCAGCGTGCATTCATACTTTTATAATGTTTGTATGTTTGGCTATTCATAATACTGAAATAATCGCTATATTCGTTTTAATGAACTCACAAATATTATAACCATAACATCGCTGAGAACTGCTGGTATTCAATAAATTGTGTTCATTTGTCATTAACAGTGGTTTATGATGCACTTTATTAATGTAAAAATTACATCGGCCAATGCCTCAAACAACCAGCGACAGCGCTGTTAACCAGCACCCAGCCAATAGGCCATATTATGGAATACTTCCACTGATGTTATTAGGTACGATTAATCGATTATAGTCGATTATTGACGACCGATTATCAACATCAATAATCGTGGCATCTCTAGTCAGGGGAAACTATGATATCTTTAATTGTGGATTGATGAGATGTATCCCTTTGATGAAATAATCAGTTGTACAATATCTTTGACATGGTAAGGTTACTGTTAATCAGACACTAACCTGACTCAAGGGAACATGTGAGTCTTGTACCAACATAGCGACAACATCCTCCACAGTATATTTGCCTTCATCTGAGCGACATGCCTCAATGGCTTCCTTGATAGCGAGTACATCTTCTATCCCTGTGATCTCTCGGATCTGAGCAAGATTTCTCTCTTCTGTGTTTTTCTGGTGGAGAAACGATTAAAACAAAAATAATCATGGCACCATTTTAAAATACACTCTGCCAGAGATCCATTCATCTAGTATTTTCAAACGGTACCGGTATATTTTAAGAGTTGAAGTGAATACATTTTCCTCAAAAGTAGTTATAAAATTTAGGGAAGGGTTATCACCAATGCTGGCACCACTGATACCTTTTCCTTGAAATTATCAGCATAATAGATCTACATCTCATTAACATAAACAAAAAGAGTTAACAGCCTACATGTATATATACATAATATTGTACTAGTAACAACTGTTACAGTAACACCTGTTACATCTATAACTGATCATTTATTAATGATATGATCACAGGAAGATATGTATATCAGTACCCAACTTGAATTCAAAAGCTCAAATAATTTGTCTTAAGAAGGGGTTAAAGTATTTGGGGTGAGCGGGAATAGTTTTAAATCTCATAACTATGTCCCTATTCACATCATCCAAGCACTAGGGGTGCCTCGATTAATCGTATAATCGATGAACCGTTGATAAAGCCAATAATCGATTATCATTTCCATAGTCGATTAATCTATGTTATTTATTTTGGAATTCGGAAACTGCTGGATATTATTGAATACTGTGTTTGTTTTACAGAGTTTTATCTACAACCGAAGGGTTAACAACCTTTGATCGCGTATCAAAGAGATTCCAACATGAGTACTACTAACTTATGTTGCAAACAGTCGGCAGTTCATTTGATGATGCGACATGGCTACTCTTCGGGTCGTTGTATATTCTACAAATTGGCAGCACTGCAGCTTTGAACTTATGGTGACTTGAATCCGATTGGGCCAATGGGGAGTTGATTGACATTCTCTTGAAACCACGGAAATACAGCATTTTAATCAGCGATGTTCTCCGCGATGTCATTTGCGACTATACTTTGTTTGCATATTTATACTTATCACATTTCATGCGGTGAATGCTGAATGAAACTCAATATTATCAAATACTTAACTTGTTCCAATTCCTGCGATTTGCAGGTGGGGGGCACACCTTTATGATTGTTATACACGCTCTGGAAGTTTGACGAAACTTACAGTTTCCCTTTTTTAGGAACCGCTGGCCATCCATCGTGCATTCCTACATGTACTTTCAATACATTGTGTTCATTGGTCATTAACAATGGTTTATTATGCACTTTATTAACGTAAAAATTACATCGGCCGATGCCTCAAGCAACCAGCGTTAACCAGCACACAGCCAATAGGCCATATTACGGAATTCTTCCACTGATGTTATTAGGTACAATTAATCGATTATACCGGTAGTCGATTATTGATGACCGATTATCGAAATCAATAATCGTGGCACCTCCACCAAGGACCTCTTTCTTAAAAAATCTGAATGTAAGTCACACAGGGAACATCCACACCAAATATGAACCCATTTGGTCTTATGGTTCTGGAGAGGAAGACAATTGTTGACTGATGGACGGACGGATGGACGGATGAGGAGTGATGACAAAAGCTCCAACGGAGACTTCATCTCAGGTGAGCTAAAAAGGAGTTGTGGCAGTCTAAAAAGAAGATATGAGCATCATCCAAATACATGTACATGTGTACATGTAGGGTATATAGACATCACATGGTTACTGGTATACATCATACATGTAGTTGAGCATGCCAGAAGACATACCCAACATACTAGTAGTACGCAGTGGAACAGGCCTCTTCATAACAGAATTGCAGGGGAGTGCATAGGAGCTCCCCTGTAAGGAACCTGGGCGAGCGCCAAGTAGCTCCCCTAAATTGGCGCGAGGCGAGCAATACAATTTTTTTTATTTCCAACGATAATTCAATACTAAATTCTCATACTGCCCTGTAGCTATTTATTTGGCACCTTTACATGTACTATTATCTTATTAATGTCATGCATATGACTTCTATGTTAAAATGATTGATTGTGGTGATTAATATCCTTGGGTACCGGTATGACCAATACATATACCGGTGTGTTTGTATAGTGGTAAGTATATGTAAGGTGTTACGGTATGTATTATTTGTAACACATGTACCCGGTATAATATGTGATACTTTATTGATGACCGGCAGTTAAAATGAAGGACTCTACTCTGTGTAATGTACATGTACACGTAATTAATTCACAAATTGGCATGATTGTTGCCTTATTGGATTGACATTTGGTCCACAGGTACTAGTATAACAAAGATCCAGTCTGTATTTGACCACAATTTGTTTAACATCCAAATTGACCCAATACTTTAACTTTTGATTGTTTTGATTACGTAAACAGTAAGATGTTGAATTACTGAAGTTATAGTTGATCAGTAATGATAACATACAAAATATATGTCAGGTTGTAGAACAGTTGTAGTTACATGTATAACATCAATCACTTGGCCACGGGGTAAACAAATTGTGTAATCGACTAATCATAGTCTAATTTCGCGGTATTGTTATTATTAGACAGGGAAAAATCCCATGTGCTTCAGTTTTAAACGACTTGACAATTTAGAGTTATGCCTCTTGACTCAAAATCAATGACTGTGTGATGATCTAAATTCCTGTCGAAAGTTCAAAGAGACATAACAGATACAATAAACATAGTCGCATTTGTGGGTAGTCAATAGTCATCAATAATCTAAGATGATTATACTATAATATTAATAATTGCCCAAATAAAGGTATATTATTACTAGTAGATATACGTAAGTGTATGTGGAGTCATTGTCGATACAAGCAATGCTATGAATACCAAACATTGGGCAATCGTGATCACCGATGTGTGAGGAATATTCTCTGATGGACGCAAGTGTGTAGGAGCTCGCATTAAATTGTTTTTGGGCAATTGCTTGCCTCTTATGATGAGGACTGCTGTGGAATAAGAAGTTATTGACTCAATTTGATGTATTTGGCTTTGAAAGTGTACCGCGATAGGTGGGTTCATTAAGTGTAGACCTATATGGGAAAGAGACATCGGCCGATTGTGCTTCCAGATAATTGAAAATTGCTCCGAGAGGCCTTTTCATTATCATAACATCACTAAAGACAAGAGTAACTTGATTACTGCAGCAAAGGCTGAATTAATTCAGTCATGATAGTGTATTAGTGGCAACTTAAGGAATTCTGCATCGTGGACGTGATGAGCATCGTCATCTTGAATTTGAAGTTCTGCATCGATAATTGCAGCCCTATTAATTTGGGTCCTACTAAACAACGAACACAAATGAACACAAACGAACATAAGCGAACACAGGTCTAAAAAGCGGAATAGAAGGCTGAAATTTGGTTTGTGGGTGCGTGTGTGTCCATTCTATGTGTATGTGGTGTTATTTCCAACTTTGATGACTTAATTTTTGAGTTATTTAATAGCATTATTTGAATACAAAGCTAATAAACAATGAACACAAACGAACATAAGATTAGCGGCAGTGCAAAGGCTATCAGGTGTTAATTAACTATCGCTTACTCTGTCTCCTTGTTAATTGCACATCTGTGAGTTGTTTTTACTGCAAGGGTGATTGTCAGTTTTGTAACTGATGCAGCCCTCTTAATTCAGATTGTTTTGCTTCGGCAATCCGCTACAGCAATAGTATGCCGTGGCCCAGTTTGCTTCAGCAAATAGCTTCGGCAATGCTGATTGCTGTAGCCAATTATGAAGGCTGCTGATGGCAATAAAACACGGGAAACATCGGCGTTTTAATGTATAGCTAACAAAACATTTGAGTGAATGTGAGTGAGTCAATGGTGTCAGTCTCGGAGATGACTATATATATTTTTGGTAATATATACTAGTATGTTTACGCTTTGGTAAATGCTATTTCTGCTTGCTTTCCTGGACCAACGCATACGCTATATGCATCAGGCATCTTAAGGAAAATCTCAATCGTAATTTAAGTAAAACAGACAGTGATCAAACTGTCAATAAGATAGTTAGAAAAGTATTCAATACTAGTAGCGAGAGCGGCTTGGTGACATTAGAAAACGAAATCATTTATGACGAAATACACTTTAATACAGACAGACATAATTGACAAATACAACAGACGATACCTGACATCATTTATGGAACGACTAAAGACGAAAGTTTTCAATGCTAGAAAACTAAATTTTGGACATTTTGTGAATGACAATTCCAAATTCCAAACTTCAACTGACGGACAATTAACTATAGACCTGCCAAAACTACCGCTCTCGCAAAAAATCCTGGGAAAAAAAAGATTGAAGACATCAAAAACCAAGACGATCACCAATAAACGACAGAAAGTTAGCATATAGATGCAACAAGAGATGGACTGTCGTCCGGTGCATACCCCCTCATGGCATACCGCCTAGTGTGGGCACATCTATAACTTATGATGGCTATACTCAGACATATGGACCCAGAAATCAGCAATTTCATATAAACAAAGATGAATAACTATAGAACAAAAAACCAAAACAAACATTTGAATGTGCCATTAAATGTCCTCATAGTGGTGAACATCCATACAAAATTTCATTGAGATCCGAGCATTACTGTTCAAGTTATGAGCTGAACAGACATCGGATGGATCAAACAGCCAACATTTCCAGATAAACAAAGATGAATTACTCTAGAAAGGAAAAGCAGAACAGAACAATGGAACCCCCTATTGAATGCCCTCATAGCAGTGAACATCGATACCAAATTCCATTGAGATCCCAGCACAACTGTTGAAGTTACGACATGAACAGACACCAGACGGACCAAAAAGCCAACATTTCCAGATGAACAAAGATGAATAACTCTAGAATGGAAAAGCGGAACAAAACGATGGAACCCTCTTTTTAATGTCCTCATAGTAGTGAACATCCATACCAAATCCCATTGAGATCCCAATACAACTGTCGAAGTTACGACATGAACAGACACCAGACGAACCAAAAAGCCAACATTTCCAGACGAACAAAGATGTATAACTCTAGAATGGAAAATCCGAACAAAACGATGGAACCCTCTATTGAATGCCCTCATAGTAGTGAACATCCATACAAAATTTCATTGAGATCCGAGCACTACTGTTCAGGTTATGACATGAACAGACACCAGATGGACCAAAAATCCAACATTTCAAGATAAACAAAGATGAATAACTCTAGAATGGAAAATCCGGAGAAAACGATGGAACACTCTATTTAATGTCCTCATAGTTGTGAACATCCACACCAAATTTGGTTGAGATCCCAGCAAAACTGTTGAAGTTACGACATGAACAGACACCAGACGGACCAAAAAGCCAATATTTCCAGATAAACAAAGATGAATAACTCTAGAATGGAAAATCCAAACAAAACGATGGAACCCTCTATTTAATGTCCTCATAATAGTGAACATCCATACCTAATTCCATTGAGATCCGAGCACTACTGTTCAAGTTATGACACGAACAGACATCGGACGGACGTACGGACGGACTCACGGAAGGACGGACAGGTGCAAAACAGTATACCCCCTTTTTTTTTTAAAAGGGGGTATAAATATACAATAGCATATAGACTTCTTGGATTCATATCAAATAAGTGCATTACTTGATTTAAATGATGCAACATTTTGCTGGAGCCATTTCCATCCACTGACTTCAAGGAGATGAGCTCTGCCCATCGTTCCGCCGATATATATGTATGTATGTGTGTAATACTGTGTATAAAAAAAACTTAAATCCGCCTGACTTCTCTGAAGATTGCTGGTCCCAAGCCCAGATAAAGGATGAGGGAAGTTAAACGAAGTCATAATAAGACAAAATAACTCAGTGACAAAGAGACAGAGTATAAGCCATAGAGAAGGCGGTAATTAATTAACACCTTTATTAACACCTTTGCAATACAGCTATAAATCTTATGTTCGTTTGTGTTCGTTGTTTAGTAGTTTTGCATTCAAATAATGCTAATAACTCGAAAAATAAGTCTTCAAAGTTGGAAATAACACCACATACACATAGAATGGACACACACGCACACACAAACCAAATTTCACCCTTCTATTCCGCTTTTTAGACCTGTGTTCGTTTATGTTCGTTGTTTAGTAGGACCAATTAATTTTAATTATAATACTAGTCTATATCATATTTGGTGACAATGATACCCTTCAGCAATCCTGTATGTATAGTATTATACGGTATTATCAGGATTATTACATTTATTAGTAAGACCACACTCGTAGTGAGACTAAGATAATAAATATGCAATGCTTGACTAACATGAACCAATCCAACTGGTCTTGCTGGCTGTTCGACAGTCATCTCATGCCATACACTGGATTTGCCTCGCAATGATAGTTTGAAATAAGGGGTCACAGGAGTCTACATCACACCAAATTCCAAGTCGAATAGATGAACGAAACAGAGTGTCGATTCACGGAAATTCACATCGGATTGTTGTTGTGTCCACCTTGGAATTTTTAACGTTTTTTCCAAAATTCTTGTCCAGAAATTTTCTGAGTTTGCAAAAACACTTCTGGTTTTCTAACGAAGCATTATCACATCTGTTTGCAACATTGGAGTTCTTATATGTGATAACATGTAGACTAGGGATAATTCTTCGAGGCAAACACAACACCAATTCGCAATCAGAATGCTTTACAAATATACAAGCTCCATTTCAGTTCACATTCTCTATTTTCGCGCACCGTGATCAATGGGATTGACGTTATAGCCTCAATTCTGATTGGTAGTTATTTATAGAATTGCCCCTAAAGGAATTTCTGTCTTGACTTTGTTTTTATCACAATTTTGCAAAATAGAGGCTTCCCTGATACTAAATGATATACATAATGTCACGATTGATCTATTCGAAACACCATTGCTTTCAAAATGACATGATTATGTCTTATATATATGGTTTAAGAGGTCAATAACTGGAATTGGGAAATCCCATAGACAAGTGATGACGTCATTGGAAATTGAGGCAAACAACACCGGGGAATTCCGTTCAAATTCGATAGATAGCCAAATCGAAAGTTACACGTTGGAAGCTTGTTTGCTAAAATACATCATGTCTTTCTTGCTAGATTCCTGTATTATGTTCGTCTCGCAGGTTCGTTCCAATTAAATCAACAATTGATTTTTGCCAGGAATATAACACAAATCTTGAATTGATCAATTTTAGATATTATTTTTTTCAAGTTTAGCATTTTTTTATTTGACTAAATTTAATGGGAAGGGAAAAACAGAATTTAAAGGAAGTCCACCTTAAAAATATGAGGGAAATCCAGAAATATAAGATGTGTCACTCTGTATTTTATTAGTAATTAACCCTTCCATGCTTGGAGCTTCCTGTCATTTTGCGAAAACCCTGTCACACTCACAGTGCGGTTGCATTATAATTTATATGCCAATATGTTTCTCTTGTATATATGCGAGTCTCCCATTGGCATGATAGGGCCAAATAGGCCTACTATTATGGCCCATAGACCTACTATTATGACCCATAGGTTGAGGACTCCATCTTAGACGATACCATACCATAACCAAGGATCGATTGGCAGCAAAATCCTAGCTATGTACAGAGATCACCTACAAAGTTGTCGACAGTGCTTCTAGTGATCATCAAGCAGACAATCGACAAATTCTAATTGATTAATAATAAATCTGAAGGTACCAGTTAACCATGCAAGGTCCCATGCAGTTAGCCAAGGTCCCAGTTAGCCAAAGGTTCCAGTTAGCCAATATCCCAGTTAGCCAGTCTTGAGCACAGGTCCCCAGAACAAAAATTTACCCCACCCCCAATAATACTTAATCCTATAGGATTAAGTATTATTGGGGGTGGGGTCAATTTTTGTTCTGGGGACCTGTGGTCTTGAGGTCCAATTTGGCTTCCATCGAGAATGCACTAGCTGGCACAGAATATTTAATGCTGCACCAGCTCAGCTCCCACAAACAAGGGTCGTAACCCTGGTATAAATTAATGGATGAAACTTGTAGTAGGGCCTACCGGTATGTGGATATCCTTCCCCCAACCTGTGCTATCACCATGCCTAAGGGCAACACAATCCAATAATAAATGACATCCATAGCATAATGTTTGTTATGGACGCGTTGACATAATAATATGGTTCTATTATTGATGTTGGGGGCATAACACTGAGGCAAGAAGCGGGAGTGTGCCGGAGGGGATATCATCTCGCTGGTGGGGGGTCCGGGGGAAATTTAAAAATTTTACCCACGAGAGCGATTATGGAGCATACATGTATCTGTACAATTCCCACATAATACTTATGTGTAGAACAGAGAGGTGATCAAGTTATATTTAGAATTCCATTTACCGATTCTGTGAAATCATGCAGACAGTGTTAGTTTTATACACGCACGTGTAGTTTTATACACGCACGTGTAGTATCTGAAATGATTATTACACGGATGCATATCTCAATGCCTTTGTTATATTAGGAAATGTGAATTAAATTAAATGAAATGAATTGGAAGTAATATCAGGTTCCAAATAAGCATATATCTGTAATAATTCCGTTTATCCGACATCAGCTACATGTACATCTGTTTTTTTTTCTGGTGGCTTCATCCTGGCAAGTTAATCAATACCGGTACTATATTCGTCATGGTATGTACTATGTAGGTAGGAGGTCGTGATAAATTCTGCACCGAGTATGTTACGGACGAGTAGTGCCCTTATTTAAAATGCCTTCTTTAGTATCATATGCATCATGTTCACTATTCAAATGCATGGTACGTTTTGTGTCTCAATGACAAATAACTATACTAAATATCTGTTGCACGTACTTTATTTTGGAAATAGAACATAGAACATGCGAAAAGGCCTCCTATTCCCATATCAACTATAAATTTGTTTATGTTTTCATGGCCATGTAGTCAATTTCAGTTGAGGGGAATTACTGTCCGTGAATTTTTATTTGCACTTACAAATTTTTACTTTTATCTATTGAAATGTGCCCAAAATAAAAATGAGACTGGATTGTTTGCCATTGCATACAGTAATGCCCTAAATAATCGACTTCTTAACCACAGCAGAATTATGGGTAATTTTTCAGGACTTAGTCGGAAATATGGCTTGTTGCCAATACATCGGAAAGCTCTCAATGAGAGCTTCAAATGAATGGTAACAAGCCATATTTCGGACTAAATCCTGAAAAATTACCCATAATTCTGCTGTGATTAAGGTTCGATTATTTAGAGCATTACTGTAGCTGTGTTTACATACCTAATAGCACTGAGAAATATTTTACTAAACTGAAATTATTCCATAGAAGTTGATATCGTTGAAAAATTATCCTGGAATTGATCAATCTCAGAAATCTAATGCAAGGATTTCAAGTTTTTAATCTAAATTTAGACATTTTGTCCTCCTACAAGGCTGAACCATGGCTTACCCTGATTTGCCCAAATTATGGTAATCTAAAGTTCTGCACACACCACATTGACATGTCTGTCCGCCCTGTTTCTTTTATTCCGCTGACATGGTTCAAGTCTCCGATGATCATCATAGAAAATAAAGGCCTCAAAAAGACCATACCACTCCTATGACATAATAAAACTTGTAAAAGTTGATGAAAACCAGCCAATTTTTTGCAGTGCAGCAAAAGAGTCAGCCCTGCCAATGTGGCATTGTCAACACCACTCTTGTTATTGTTTACATTTCTGCTGCACAGCATCATTTGAAATTGAGCAGTTAAACCGAAAGCAGCCACTAATTAACAGAGCCACCTTGATACAGTAATTCCCTAAGTAATCGACCTCTTAATCACAGCAGAATTATGGGTAACTTTTCAGGATTTAGTCGGAAATATGGCTTGTTGCCATTCATCGGAAAGCTCTCGGGGAGAGCTTTCCGATGAATGGCAACAAGCCATATTTCCGACTAAATCCTGAAAAGTTACCCATAATTCTGCTGTGGTTAAGAGGTCGATTACTTAGCCTAGGGCATTACTGTACTACCAGAAATATGACTACTGTTAATAAATATTTACATTATATTCTACTTTTTTTCTTCCCCCAGATTCTATTCTTCGTTGGAGGATGGATTTTCTTTCTCAAGAAATTGTTCAAGGACTATGAGGTAGTAGACATACATGTATATTACGGAAGGTCTGTCGTTCTTGGGCAAAAGCTTGAATTATCTCATGAATGGCGACAATAAAATATAACAGTTTGCACAATTGGCCTTCACCTCAAGGACTTTCAAAAATGATACTAGTACATGTATGTATCAGATACCAATATAGCTACTACTCTCAGGTGCCTAATAATGGTGCCAGCACGATTATTAATTTTGTAGAAAATTCCCATCGATCACTATTATTTGGCATTGAGACATACATGTACTGTAAATTGAAATTGCCATCACTATTATTAATTCGAGTCCAAATCCCCACCCGTCACTATTATTAGGCCATCACGATTATTAGGCACCTAAGAGTAATGAGATAATTCAGGATGGTACATGTACATGTATTTATTCAACAACTGCCGGTTTTCTTTTTATTATATCTTCGACATTTGGCTACGAGTCAAAAGAGGATAATTAATTCAAAAGAATATTTGTATATCATGTTAGAATGCTATTGACGATAAAATATACATATGTTCACTCGAAATGCAAGGACTGACCTAATTTTTAAAATGTCCTTAATTCAATGACATGTTTTGACAGTAACTGATACAGCACATCAGTCTGCAAAATATACACTCAAGAGTCATTTATTGATCTACAGTAATGCTCTAATTAATCGATCTCTTAACCACAGCAGAATTATGGGTAATTTTTCAGGATTTAGTCGGAAATATGGCTTTCCGATGAATGGCAACAAGCTATATTTCTGATTAAATCCTGAAAAGTTACCCATAATTCTTCTGTGGTTAAGGAGTCAATTATTTAGGGCATTACTGTACTTATGGACAGTTAAATTATCAAGGATATGCTAAACACATCATTATGCATCAATGAGGGTTAACCCTTTTATACTGACCACTCATTGATGAGTAGTTATCCCTTGTGAAATGTTCAGATAAATTCAACAAAGGACCATTGGTCCCCCTCCAAATGAATAATGTACCATTCAAATCTATACTTTTATTACTGGGTGGGAGAATCCATTTGCATAGAACGCGTTTAAGTGTTAAATTCTCCTAATTTTTCTAATGATTTTATATGTTGCCCTCCATCTTTGCCTACTGACTTAAATTTTATGCATTTCTTTCTCCGGCACATAAACAGAGAGCCATAGCATAACGATGCTATTTAGCTCACATAAGACGAAGTCTCTGGTGGAGCTATAGTCATCACTCCTCCTCATCGTCCGTCCGTCCGTCCATCCGTCAACAATTCTTTGAATATCTTCTCTTCAATCCATAGGACCAAATGGGTTCATATTTGGTGTGGATGTTCCCTAGGTGACTCACTTTCAGATTTGTTCAAATGTGGTCACTGGGTCAAACTCTATCCCTCCATAGTAAGTCTTAAAATGACTTCTACTCATGTACTAGTACCATCTGGTCGAATGGGTTTATATTTAGTTTAGTAAGGTTCCTTGGGTGACTTGGGTTCAAATTTGTTCAAATGAGGTCACTGGGTCAAATGTGGGTGGAGCCAGGGACATAACTCCAAAAAAAAAACATTTAGATTTAACTCCTTGTTCAATTTAACCCAAAAAGAAAACACACATTAACAAAAAACACAACAAATTCTACTTAAATTTTTTTTTTTATCATTTTTAATTTTAAAATTTAATTTTTAAAAACTAACCACATTATAACATCCGACAGGGTACATCGACTCATCCCACAAAATTTAGTTGAAATCGGTCCAGGGGTTTGGGAGAAAAATCACGAACAGACAGATTGTTATCCTTGCCAATTGAGGGGTGAAAGTAAGTATATGTACCCCTGTTACAAATGTTGTTCTTTCACATTCCTGATGCCACAATATTATTTGAGAAGTCATCTCTTTCACTAACAATACATAAAGCTTGTCTGCCTGCCATTCTCTGTAATGTCTCCTGTGTATGAAATGAATCTTATCTGACAGCCTTTGATAAACAAATCACAGATAATGTTTATTTGTGTCATTCATTTCAATTTAAATTAGATTAATTCCCATATGTTGTCCAGGCAAGAGTTATATTATGTTTATATAGGCTATTGACTTCTTTTCATCTGTGATAATGATGTGTCTTATTTATTATGCTGATGATTTCAAGGACAATTATTAGAGCTGCCATGTTGATAACCCTTCCCTTAATTGTGTAACTTATTTTAATGAAAATGAACTCACTTCAACTTCTATAATATACCATTTGAGATTACTAGATCAATGGATCTCATAGATTGGGATTTACATTTGGTTCACATATGGGCATAGATAGGAGATTTACCACCCCCACCCACCCTGTCTATGCTATGAAAAATGATTTGTATACTTGTATATAGATTCCTATATTACATGTAATAATTTTGATATATACTGGTATTACATGTATCAGTAAGGTTTTGATAAATCTCCAACAGTTGGAGATCTTGAAGGATCAGTTGTAATTTAATTTGGTCCAGTTGGGAGGTAATGGGCATTGATCTATTGCGGGAGGGGATGGATGTTTAGAAATTAGAAATTTTAAGGTGGACACCCCCATATACCCTCCCACCATTCAACAAAGACCCTCTACCTTTGTCTCTATTTACAACTACTTGTTTTAAAGTGATTTGACAAGTACTGACTGGTGTAGTCTTCAGAGGCCCAGTCTTCCCAGTCTTTACAGTCTGGTGAGCGACCCGCAGTCATTGACTGTCTTCAGAGTCTTGTCTATAAAATAATTGTTAACTGACGCTTTCTTCCATCTGCATAGTTCGGTAGCTCAGTCGCTAGAGTGTCAGACTTATAATGATGTTAACGCACCCCACAGGCATACAGTAATGCTCTAAATAATCAACCCCTTAACCACAGCAGAATTATGGGTAACTTTTCAGGATTTAGTCAGAAATATGGCTTGTTGCTATTCATCGGAAAGCTCTCGGCATGTACTGTGCTCACTTCGTCGTACCTGGACGAGAAATAGGGACCTGGTTGTTCGGTAAGTGAAAGCCACTTTATTGAAGCACCTGTGAAATGGTAGCAGGCACAAGAATCGGCTTTACTGAACAGCTGGGGTAATAATGTGAAGTGCTTAGGGTCCGCTCATTGTACTGTAGATAAGCACCATTATTGTCCCCCGATGTTCCATCATAGGACTATAGTAATGATCCTCGTCCGTGTGTCTGTCCATCCATCCATAACTTTGTCTGAAATGTATTCTGTCATTTTCTGGTCAATTGTTTTTAAACTTGGCATTTTTATCAACCAGCATGGGAACCTGCACACCTTCGATTTTGAGTTTGGGACTCATTTTGGCAAAGGTATTGCCATTTTTCGACAGTGACCTCTAGATGGGGCCATCGATTTTTTTCCGAAATTCGTTGAAAAACATGGCTGCCAGCACTGCACATCAGCCATCTTGGATTTTAATTTTTGCTTGACTAAATCCTTTGGCACAACCTACAGGCCACATCCCTCATCCGATTGTCACCAAACTTCATTTTCGGGGTGACCTCTAGATGCGAGCCAGCAATGCTTTCTGAATGTTTTTTAAAACACATGGCTGCCAGTGGCTATCTTGGATTTTGACTAAATTCTTCGGCACAAGCAACAGGCCACATCCCTCATCCGATCATCACCAAACTTCATAAGGATCTTCAGGGTTACCTCTAGATGGGAGCCAATGATATTTTCCAAATTTCGTTAACACATGGTCACCACCGGCCATCTTGGATTTTACTCTTTTCATGACCAAAATCCTTCGGCACACCCTACATGCCACATCACTCATCCAAACTTCATATGGTTCTTTGTTGTGACGTCTGGATGTAAGCTGTCCAATTCTTATGAAATTTGTTAAAAAAACATGGGCGCCTGGAGCCATCTTGGATTTCACATTTGAATACATTGGCACACCCTGCAGCCCACACTTAGTGGAGAAATGTTTGAAATGAAATTAATTTCATTTACACAATATAATCCATTTAGTGAAACTTTTTCACTTTCCTTCTTTATCATTCTATTAACTGCTCAGCATAAAATTATTAACACCTCCCGAAGTTGAGCTACCGAACAGTGTCATTGACACTTTTCATTCCCCATAGAATCGTACATCCTGGAACGCATCTTTTGTCTGAGCTTGTATTCCGTCATTTTTCAGTAAATGTTTTCAATACTTGGCACAGATGTCAACCAGCATGGGAACCTATGCACCTGCGATTTTAAGTTCAGTCGGAGTCATTTTTGGTTGATTTATTGCCCTTTATCAACCATAAATCCTTCAAACCTGCCACCTTCGTTTGGTGGGGGGAGTGGACAATTTGGTCAGCGACCTTTTATTATTATTATTATTACAGTAATAAATAGACTTATAGAGAATTCGGTCTTCGCGTTAAGACAATAACATCTCCAGCAGGAAAAGTTTATTGGAAATTTCATTGACATAATGCAAAGATTCAATTCTCTATTAGAGTAACACATGACGAATTTGATGTGTTCCATGGAGTATGGATGCAAGTTGGTCTGAAACATGTGAAACATGACAATTTGATTTCCAAATTCATGTCACCTTTCATGATGATTTTCATTTAGCATCTTTCAATTTTAAGCTCTGATGAATGATACATCTATATGTTTGTCTTTTCCAGATATTCCACTATGATAAGATCACACTGAATTCTTATTGATTTTCACCTTTGCCCTTTGTAGGTTCACCATTCTGTTGTATTGTTGGTGTTCTCAGTGACCTTTGCACTCTCCTGTGCTATGTTTGAGCTCATCATTTTCGAAATCTTAGGATTCCTGGATTCAAAGTGAGTGAAATTTGGAACTGAATTTTATTCTATATGTTTTATAACTGATATAACAAATAGCTGTCTCTTTGAAAAGCTGACGAAAATCCTAACGAATGTACATCTCTAGATTTGTCAATTGTATTCCATTCCCATCATGACATCATAAACCGTTTCCAAATATGGAGTGCATACCTGGCTCAGTAAATGTTTGTGAGATTTGTAGTATTTCGAAATAGTTATAAATACAACAAGATGCGAAAGAATAATCAGTCATGAATATTGTTGACTGATAAAAGCTCGAAGATATTGTCTCCTATATTACGGTGAGTATAATGAATGATGGATATATCACCTTTATTCAGTTTTCCAACATTAGTTGTGTTTGACAATGCATGGGAAAATTGTCAACAGGGTTTGACCTCTGATCTGTAAAGTGATCTGTTATGCCATTAACCAATGAAATCGCGCGTACTCTGCGCCACTCTCCAATGAAATGGAGAGAATCCCATCAATACAGAAACTAATGTTAAATCACAAATCTAGAGACGTACATCTCTTAGGATTTTCGTCGGCTTTTCAAAGAGACTGAACAAATAACTGCGGTGTTTCTAGGAATAGGAAAGTAGCGAGTTTAGAAGGCAATTTTGTTTAAAGATGCATAATTTGAATTAATGCTGCCAAATGACTATTTCTTTGGCTTCGGGGTGAAAAATATTTTATTCGAGTCGAGGAACCCACCCATCAAAGCTCAGAGTGATCAGATATCAATTTTTGAAATTTGTTATTTATCGAAATGTATAATTATTTGTGGCCCAGAAATGAGTCGTTAAACCGATTGTCTCGGACAAAATTGCGGATGAAGATAGATAACTCTAAAATCAAGTGGTAATACAGCCAAATGTCTTGATACGCAAGTGATAATATGGCCATATTTTGTTGAACAACATGTTGATAAATAACACGTTTTGGGAATTTTTTTACCATAGTTGACAGCTGTTAGCATTATTTTGTTTCAATTAATCATTACTGATAACAAAATCGTATTTTGAAGAAATGTTGTTGTTGTAACTTGATGATATGGGAACTGTCTGATCGGATTGAGTACCTTTAAGGTTTAAACAGTAACTTTTTATTCCATTTGTGATTCATAAAGTTAGACATATATGTTTTATATATATCACCAAATTCACCCTCTGGGGACCTCATTCTGCTTACACCTCATATTGGATATCCAAATTTGTATGAACAAAGGTGGAGCCAGAATTGTTAATGCAGCAGACACACTTACTGATTGGCAGAATATATCTGATAAGGCCAAAAAAAATACCCAAAACTTTTTATTTGACTTTAGACACAGATAATTTTTTTTTTTTCAGTGGGAAGGGCATCGAAATGGGATCTTGCCCATTTTCAAACCTCTCCTATAAAAATGTTTAGAAGTTTTATTAGTCTAGTGCTCTTGACTAATTCAAGATAAAAGTATTTAGTATTGAACCTTTCAATTAATCTGAATTGTGAAGCTTTCTAGATTGAATTGTCAATGACCCATTGGAATTCAGAATAACAAAAATTGAAGAAAAAAAATCCTACCTATCTACCCTAATTATTTAAAACCATGTAACCCTAAACACAGGTATTAATTTTTTGGCCTAATAATGATTTTATTGATCCCTATGGAAAGATAGATTATATGTTTGAAAATAGTTTGTTTTAATATTCAGCTTGTATAAAAATCACAATAAAAATAAGATACTCAACATAGATATGGTTAACCATTTTCAGTTATCATTATATATCCAGCTGTTTCTTTGTTATATCCTCATTTCCCTTTTCAGTTCTAGATACTTCCACTGGAAACTTGGGCTCTATGCCATACTATTTGTGCTAATCTTCTTGCTGCCATTCTATATCGCCTACTTCATTGTCGGGAATCTTCAATTTGGTGAGTTCTACCTCTTTGTTATGACCATATAGATCTCTGCTTGACTAGAGATACAACTATTTTATTGTTAACCGTTTCATGGCAGGAGCTATGCAGGTGCGTTAACCCTTTCATGGCAGGAGCTACGCAGGTGCTGCATTAAAGTGTGCCAGTGCATTCTCTTATATATGCGAGTCTCCCATAGGCAGCCTCACATATATAAGTGAATGCACTGGCTTACAAGGTCAAGGTAACTATTGTCAGGCCAATGTATTCTCTTATATATGCAAGGCTCCTATGGGAAACTCGCATATATAAGAGAATGAATTGGTACAGGGTTATCACAAAATTTCAGGAAGCCCCAGTCATGAAAGGGTTAACAATATGCAAAAAGATAGTTTATATCCTCATCTTCACCAATACAGAACGTCTCAGAATGAGGTGTAAATCTATACACAGTAAATATATTTTGTCTGTACAAAGCAACATGTATTTATATTTCTACTTTCAGTTATATTTACAAGTCTTTTGAATGCTTAGCCAAGTAGGTAACCCTTTACTTGAAAGTTAATTAGTCTTAGGGTTGAAAATCTGTTGGAAGTGAAGAGAGAATCAAAATCGATTCGGATCTTTTGATAATTAGGAATCAAAATATCAGCATGAAGTGCCAAAGTCAGATTACAAGGGGCGCATCCCGGAGTGGTGGGTATGGAAGCAGATAATGTATCGAGTTCCATACTGCACTTCCGTTTCTGGCAACGGAAAGTAAATTTTTTTCAATCAACAGGACTTCCTTCAACTGACGTCTACATGTATCATCATTTCAGCCAAATTACTGCTAATATTTTTCCACAAATCATATGTTACCATGGAAAATTAACCCTTTCCTTCCCATAGGGAGCTTTGCATATATAATTGAATGGTCAAGATAAATAATGTTAGGCCAATGAATTCTGGTATATATATGAGGTTCCCTATGGGAGACTCACATACATGTATAAATCATTGGCACATGGTTTTCACAAAATTTCATTTCAGGAAGCTCCAGTCATGGAAGGGTTCAAGCCTTGAAATAGGGTGTCTGTCATTTGCAGAATGAGGTCCCCAGAGGGTGAATTTAGTGATGCTACCCCGCATTGTGGGCTAGCATCACCAAATTTACCCTCTGGGGACCTCATTCTGCTGAGGTGTAAGCAGAATGATGTCCCCAGAGGGTGAATTTGGTGATGCTAGCCCGCTATGCAGGGTAGCATCACTAAATTCACCCTCTGGGGACCTCATTCTGCAAATGACAGACACCCTATTTCAAGGCTTGGAAGGGTTAAGTCCTGAGACTGCATTTTCTCTTTCAGTTTCCAATAAAAGTCATATCAAAATCTTGTCTACAGTTTGTGTATGGTGTGTTTTCTGCTGCTTTTTCTGGAAGATTGGAGATCCATTTCCCATTCTAAGTCCCCGCCATGGTACGTATCTAATGTGGTGAGTTCGAGGCTGGAAATACTATGTCTGACATTTGCAGAATTATTTAGCCACTTTAGGCCAAAAAAAAAAGGGTTTTGGTTCTCAGGCCCCGCCGCATTGAATAAAAAGGGCCGCATTAGCTGGCATTAGGCCTTTTTATTGCAATGCCTGATGTTATGACAAAAAAACTTACGAAAAAAAAAATTTGAAAAAAAAAAACATATCTGTAGCAGATATGTGTTGAATAATAGTGTGCATTGAGCTAACATTTAATGTGTTAAAAAGTGACTTGCAGGCTTACAACATGAAGTAGATGACTACAATTAAGAAAATGATAAGCTGACCCTCATGCTCTTCTTACAATTAGTCATTGTGAGCTAACTTACACTAATTGTAACTTTATACAATTGAAAGGCACAGAACTAAATTCAGGATCACATATTAGAATGGGGAGGTATAAG
Source organism: Siphonodentalium dalli (assembly GCA_032622095.1). Taxonomy (NCBI): domain Eukaryota; kingdom Metazoa; phylum Mollusca; class Scaphopoda; order Gadilida; family Siphonodentaliidae; genus Siphonodentalium; species Siphonodentalium dalli. The sequence continues at coordinate 95,031,895 of CP136068.1, forward strand.
TTTTTAGACAACAATAACAGTAGTTAATGTCAGGGGCATTATATAATGTTAGGTAATCCCAGTCATACACTGGTAGTAGAATGTCATTTTTATATAAGATTAAATGAGTTTACATGCATAACAGTTCCCTCTACATTTCTGGTTATTACTAGACAGAGGAAGGTATCTTTGTCCATGCTTACTATGTGCAGAAAAAAATAAAAAATAAAAATAAAACCCTCCCTCCCTCATTGATTTGAAGAAAAAAATTGCCCGAGAACCAAAACTCTTTTTTGTTTTGGCCTTATCTTAACTAGATGTGATACAGAATCCTGGTCAGCCACTAGGCTATATATCACGTTGTGAGTTTTATACTGGAGACCATATGCATGCAGAGGGTTAATTTTAAAGGGTAGTTTAATTTAAACTATGAAACTACACTGCTGCACATAGAAACCACAGATATGCAGGTATAAAGCAAATGAAAAGTTTACCTAGATAGATGACAGACTCAGCTTATCTCCCCAACTATAATCTTGCAAGAAACGTTGCTTTCATTTATGAGAAGATACATGTATTTACTGGATGCAATGGCATTTGAGGAATTGTCAAACTCTTTTGTCATTGACAAATTATCACCAACTTTAATCTGTCACAAACTCTAAAATAATGAAAAATTCCTTTAAAGTGATGTGAAACACTCTGGTATGGTGATCAAATAGAATGGAGAATAATCTTGTTCAAGTAGTAATTTTTACAAATGGTATATCCAAATAGACAACACACACCGTCATTCTTATATATGAATTAAATGCAGTGACTCTCGATGGCAAAACCGTTTTCGTTAGTTTATCGCCGATAGATGCGTCCCGAATCGAGTAGTAAATATTTACAATTGACCATAGTTCTGACAATGTTTTCTATGGAGTGGTACGGTCGATTTGCTTCAAATTTTCGGCGATGTTAGTAGAATGTTACATTCCTCCAGTTGTCATAGCACCTGAATACTATCTTATCAGTTTCATGCACCCGAACAAGTACATAACATGTCTTTAATAGTATCCTAAACATGAATACGTCCCAAATTGAGGGCAATGATTGATGTCTCAGTATCAAATTTTATGTCTTACGCTTCTAGGTATATTCTCCATAGAGCAGTGTATAGGCCGGGTAGGTGTTATCGGAGTAACAATCATGGCCGTGTTATCAGGATTTGGTGCTGTTAACTATCCATACACCTCCATGTTCTACTTTGTTGGGTAAGTACAGTAATGCCCTAAATAATGGACTCCTTAACCACAGCAGAATTCTGGATAATTGTTCAGGATTTAGTCGGAAATATGGCTTGTTGAGAGCTTTCCGATGAATGGCAACACGCCATATTTCCGACTAAATCCTTAAAAATTACCCATAATTCTTAAGGAGTCCATTATTTAGGGCATTACTGTAACGTTATCATTTTCAGTGCTCACAGGTAATTTCCCAAATGAAATTTGTTTCAACAAATGGAAATGATATTTGCATTTGGTAAATATGCTAACCGCAGCACAATATCTGGTTGAAACATTGACATCATAGAGCCAAATTAGAGGAATCACTCATTATTATTAGCTCAAATTGACAAAGTCAAGTTGAGCTATTGCCATGGGTTGGCATCCGTTGAGCCGTCCGAGCTCCCATCAATAATTTCCTTTGGCACACCCTACAGGCCAGATCCCTCATCCAATCATCACCAAACTTCATATGGATCTTCAGGGTGACCTCTAGATGGGAGCTTACCATTTGTTTTCCGTATTTGGTAAAAACATATGGCCACCAGCAGCCATCTTAAATTTCACATTTGAATCCATCGGCACATCCTGCAGTCCACAATTATTGGCGAAATGTTTTGAAAACTTACAGGCAAGTTTGGAATCACCTTGAGATGGGAGCTATTAAATTTTAACGATTTTCGTTGAAAAACATGGCTGCCATCAGCCATCTTGGATTTAACTCTTTCCATGACTAAATCCTTTGGCACACTGTACAGGCTACACCTCTCATCCAAATATCACTAAACTTCATATGGATCTTCGGGGTGACATCTCGTACTAATTACCAAAACAACTTCCTTCTATTCCAGCAATGTATCAGAAGCAGATGTTCAAGGGATAGAGAAGAGGCTGTTACAAACCATGGACATGATCATTATAAAGAAAAAACGGTTTGTTGATGTTTATGCAGTCAGTGACACGAAAAGTGTTGTCTTCGTAGGTTTTTCAAGAGTTATCTATCCTGGAAATATGCTAGCCACCGAGATAACCGTCTGCACCTTTCTGCGCACATTTTCTTAACCCTTTACCCAACAGAAGGGCCCTGTGCCAATGCATTCTCTTATATATGCGAGTCGACCATAGGTCGCCTCGCATATATAAGAGAATGCATTGGCTTAACACCTTAAAAATTATAAAATTGTTAAAGAATGTAAGAATGTTTTTTTTTAGGCCAATGCATTCTCTTATATATGCGAGGCGACCTATGGTCGACTCGCATATATAAGAGAATGCATTGGCACAGGGCATAACTGTAACTATCACAATGTGGTCAATGAGCCGGTTCCAATGATATCCATATTTGTATGGTTTTATTGAGACAGACCCAAGATAATTTAGGCTGTTGCAGCTTTATTTGGCCGGTTTTGGCCGGTTTGTTGGGTAAAGGGTTAAACTGTAAATATGTTTATTCCTTGCAGTTCTATCTGATCGTTGATATTTTATTGTTTAAGTATGCAAACAAAATGGGAACTAATAAATAAAACATGCGCGGAAAGGTGCAGATGGCTATCTCATAGGTTAGAGCATTTTCAGGATAGATAATTCTTGAAAAACCTACGAAGACAATCCTTTTCGCATCAGTGATGCCATTATTATACCCCCATGACCGAAGGAAATGGTGGGTATACTGGATTACATGCACAAGCCTTGAAATAGGGTGTCTGTCATTTGCATAATGAGGTCCCCAGAGGGTGAATTTAGTGATGCTACCCCGCATAGCGGGCTAGCATCACCAAATTCACCCTCTGGGAACCTCATTCTGCTGAGGTGTAAGCAGAGTGAGGTCCCCAGAGGGTGAATTTGGTGATGCTAGCCTGCTATGCGGGGTAGCATCACTAAATTCAGCCTCTGGGGACCTCATTCTGCAAATGACTGACACCCTATTTCAAGGCTTGTACATGCATCTGATCCAATGCCTCTCTATCCATCAGGGCATCCATTAGTTCATCTGGGCAGATAGCTGAATCACTCATTGTCGAATCTCATTGAAATTTGATATGGATGTTCACTGCTATGTCAGGACATTCAATTGAGTGTTCAATCGTTTTGTTCAGTTGTACCATTCTAGAGTTAATCATCTTTATTTAACTGGAAATGTTTGTTTTATGTCCGTCGGAGCAGATATCTCCACCACCGGTTATCGGACCTCAATGAAATTTGATATGGATGTTCACCACTATGATGACATTCAGAGGAGTGTTCAAACGTTTTATTTGGGTCTTCCATTCAAGAGTTATTCATCTTTGTTTATCTGGAAATTTATTTGGTCCATCTGCCTGAGTATCTCCGCCATATTATATATATTATAGGTATGCTCACACTAGGCGGTATGCATGCCACATGGGGGTATGCACCAGGTGACAGCCCAGCTCTTGCTATTTCTGATTTGTTCGACTGGCAACAAGTTTGACCAAATGTAATTTTCTCTGACCATTTTCGAAAAAAAATCATTAAAGATAGTTCCCTCAAATTATAAAATTAGTTTTACTTTCTCCTTTCAGAATAGCCATCGCGAACAGAGACAGTCAGCGGCAATCAGCACCCAGTAGCGCTGGTGGATTGTGGGGAATGTGGAAAACAGTGACATCAGTGGCAACTACTTCATCATCAGAGAGTATCCTTCAAATTTTTGCAGACCACAAATTTCCATCCTTTTGTAATATCAGGGTTTCCACTGGTTACAGTGGGTCTATATTATGGTCTTTTCCCCATGTCCATATCTGACACATTCCCCTACTAGATCCACAGATTAATCTGAATTGATGCTCCTAAATTACTATTTCTTGGCTTCGGGGTAAAAAAGATTTTATTCGAGTTGAGGAACTCACTCATAAAAGCTCAGAGTGACCAGACATAAATTTCTGAAATATGTCATTTTTCACCGCCTGGAATATTTGGCGGCCAAGAAAATATTCGACAAGCCAATCGACATCTACTCTCGATACCAAATTGCGTTGAACAAAGTGTTGAATTATAACACGTTTTGGAAATTTTTATACTAGAGATGACAGTGGTTAGCATTATTTTTTGGCAGTTCGATTCTGATAACTTAAGCTTCTTTTGAAGAAATGTTGTTGTGGCTGGAATCTGATGATGCGGGGACCATCAAATCGGATCGTGTACATTTAATGCCTAAGATGTCACCTGTTTATCGATATCCCACTAGATAAAACCAACAGTGAATGATAAATGAAAATAATTTTATTTTATTTGCCAATGTTGACCATCTGTGGACTTGGATTTTGGCTTAAGATATGGGCTGATTTACCAATATTAGATATGTGCAGTTGGTTGCATGGACTGAGATCTTACCCCAGCAGCTATAGTGTCCCATTGCCCCAACCCCTAGCAGACCTGAAGAATGTCCTTTCCTGGTTGAATAGCAATGCCATTGTGGAATCTTGTGGTCATCTTTCTATGTAATCATATTAAAAGTACTCAATCCGAACAGACGGTCCCCATATCAACAAGATACAACAACAACATTTCTTAAAAATATGCTTTTGTTATCAGAAACTGCAACAAAATAATGCTAACCACTGTCAACTATGGTGTCAAATTTCCCAAAAATGTTCCCAAATTCCCTCCCCCCCCCCTGTAGCCAAAGAAATAGTACTTTGGGAGCATTAATTCGGATGATGTATCTTTAATGAATTGCTCTATACATACACACACTCCTTTTTCTGATTAATCAGTTTACCTGGTTAGATATTTAATATCCAATAGTATTGTCTGGAAATAAAAAAATTAAAAGAAATTAACTATTACCATGATGCCAGGATCTTTTATGGTGCCAACTCTCACTGTAATAATTAGTACTGTTGCAATTGGCATGCTTGTGAAAGCCTGGTTACGTGGTCCTAATACAATGATATGATATTGATGGGTCATGCTGATTTAAGTAGTGTTCAGATGAGTTCATTGCGTATGTTGCATGCATTGCGTTGAAATTGGATTACAGACAATAACACTAAGGCATTCAGACGTACTGCGATGCGTCCGTTATGTTGTATCAATTAACACACGCAATTTAGAGATTCTATTTTCAACACAATGTAAGGCATAACACATACCTTATATTACATGTATCCTGACATTTCTTGTTTTCAATCGTTAAAGATGTCAACTCTCTTCGATGGAAAATCAACTTATGTTTATATGTATTTCAATAAAGTTTTTGTTGTTGGGATTTCACAGGTTTGAGATTATCGTAGAATTAATTTATTACAGATAGATTGACTTGCAATATTGCATTTATTCCAATATCAAAATAATTAGCTACAATTATTAATCGTAAGCTCTGCGTTATAATGCTTTATGCGCACCCGGTTTAATGCAGACAATGGATTGTGTCAAATTGTCTATGCAAGATACGGACCAACACAACAGATTCATCTGAATGCTGTTTTAGCTGGTGGTCAAAGTGATGCTGCCTAGAATAATTCCTTCACTCTCTCATAAGACATCAGTCAATTGAAGCAGGAAAACGCTGCCATGCAGGAGTTGTCACGGCAGCTATTTTTAGAAACAGTCGAGCTGAATAACACAAGGGTGAGTTTAGGTCTCCAACCATTTATTGTGAATATGTCGTCTCAAGATGCGATTTTAGCTGAAACACTTCCAGAAGAGACAGGAAAAAAGGTAGTTGTCATCTAATAGTGACATCATTTTACAACAAAAAATGTTGATTTTCATGTTCAAATTTGTATAGGACGGAAAAAGTCAGTTTTGATGCATAATTTCCTTTATCGTGCAGCTGGATCATGAGGATCTCATGCATTGACTCCAACTCTGAGGTCCAACAAAGATACGCATTTACTGTAGTCAGAAAAAAATTGAAAATGATACTGTTTTATAAGTAGATGCCAGTGCATGTTTGTTTTCTTGAAACTTTTTGGGAAAATTTTCCTGACAACTTCTTCTCCGACTTTTAGATATGTCGATCAAGTTCAAAAGACTTCCCAATGATAACCCACTTTCATTTCTTCCAATAGGCGATATCTTTGTATACAAACAATGACGACATGCGAACACGTGGTATTATTGCTGGTTGGCACAAATGATATAAACAACGACCAGCTGTGTATAGATTAGCACATGAACACACAATGCCTTCTCACAAAACAAGCTATACTTTCGTCTTATACGTGAACTATGTATTGTAAATTTCTTACATTGACACAAGAACATATTACATTATTTGTTTGTAAAAAAAAAAACTGACGTGTATACGATCATACCGATTTATAGTGACAATTTGGAGGATTGTCTGACACGTGGAAATAATATTACTGCGGTTGCTATTGTTTTGTATTTGGTAACTTCGCTCGGATAATCCAATATATATACGAACCAAGTTTTCAGTTGTCTTTGTTGTAATTTTGCCCATTCACACTGTCGAATTCTCCATTTATATGCATTAATTTAAAGTATCATTAATTCGCATAATGCCGAATATAATTGTGTCTAGATTTCACTGCGTGTATTGTTCCGTTACACACAGATGACTGATTGATATTGAAAATGAGCCAAATAAATGACATGGATTATGCATGAGCGGCAAATACCCCAATTTTTTTTTCGACTGAGGCCTATAGTTTAATTCATCTAGTTCCGTTTGAACTTCCAAAGTCTGTATGCGTACGTATATGTAATTTCAAAGGAGATATAAGATACGTCGGTAAAAAAAAAATTCCAATCTACAGTTTTATGTAAGCCTGATATTTATACTTTGGTGACAAAATAGCAGTCAGCAATTTTGTAATTCGTTTTCACAAAAAAGTCAGATAAACGCTCTTTATTAAGATAAGATAAGATAAGATAAGATACGTTTTAATGGTCTTTAAGCACATATTTGTGTAGGACAACCTAGATGTATAGATAAAAATCAGGAATACATGGTATATGTGTGATATACATGTGACAAGCGACAGATAAACACAGATTGTAACAATATAGAAATTAGAATACCAAATTATTTTATTTATTACTGGACATTGGTCATCTACGGAAGGATGAGTTGTACCATGTGGTACATCTCCACTGCCATAGCTGACCAAAGCCCAGCATGAGTATGGCGTTTATATAGGGTATGAGCCTGTAAAGGAGTTGTCCGGCACTAACAGGTGACCAAAAACCATCGGGGATAGCATAAGAAAACAGTCCTAAGACCATTTATTTCCATTATGCATGGTCCCCAATGGATTCATGCCACATGAGAGACCGGAATACATCCGCACGCTCCCTACCATCACAAACTACTGGTTTTAAAATATATTATGTTATATTAATAACCAAATGAGATGTAAACAGTCTGTTGAAATTAAACTTTAATTATTAAAGTCACGATAGGTGACAGTGAGCTGCATGGATGGCACATATTTTCCACTAGAGTTAAAAAACACGATTCAAATTCATATTCATACGATATCCAGCGATATCGGCAATATACTAACAATAAACGCTCCGTATTTTTCCACACTTCAACAATTACTCGAGTAAGTCTTTTTGTGGCAATTACATTTGTTTATTTGTTTTAAAGTTGAAATTTATAACACTATTCGAATATTCTAGTAACTTATTTGATAAACAAGTTGGATAAAGGAAACATTAACTCAAATTCTCATTTCAGAGACTATTTTAACTCTATGAACAAAATAATTGTCACTAAAATATTATTTGACTGATTAGTTGTTAGCTTTTGCAGAATCTGAATTATGCCATGGACAGGAAACATGCACTGCCGCATCCATTTGCCCTCGGTTGAATGTCTTGGCGCCCTTTGCTCTTGAGAAACGGTAGTAGAAACTCAAAGATTTGTAGACGAATAAATATAGTAGCGACAAAATTTACAAACGAAAATAAAAATTTTAAAAAACAAAGCCAGCTCTATATATAAGAATTTACAGCGGTGCTACATGTACAGTGTATATGATGGAAGTTTCCATAATTGCAAGGTATGCAAACGAAGTCGGAAAAGTTTTGTGATAAAATTTAATGTTCGAGTTTATTTGAACATCCAATAACACAACAACTATTTCCTGATTTGTTTTTACCGTTTTACTTTGGTTTTTATTCATAGATTATCAAACACGCAATCATATCTTCTATGAGAATGCACTGCGATTCCATCTTTCTGCCTACCAGCTTGTTTGTTGATGTTTTGACACGTGACTTGTGACGTCACCAAAATATCGCCTATAATGTAACACCATAAAATCAGATTTAACCCTTTGAGTGCCAGGGGCCGATCTCATCGGCCCTAAACCTACAAAATAAGTCTGTTAAAGAATATAAGAATAAATTATTAAAATTGTAAAAAAAAAAAATTGTTAGGCCAATGCATTCTCTTATATATGCGAGGCGACCTATGGTCGACTCGCATATATAAGAGAATGCATTGGCACAGGGTATATGGGTTGATACAAAAATCGACCTGGCACTCAAAGGGTTAATGTCAAATCATTTCTGAGTGATTCAATTTGACACAATGACCAGTAGTATTGAAAGTGTATCTACTATCTGATATGCCAACTTTTCTGCTGTTCAAATGTCCTGGCCGATCATTCATTTGCAGCCTTGTCTGAGAATGACCTTGTAGCACCCTACCCCATATCTTTTATGTTGTTTCCATATTTAGGTGTATTTTTATCATTGATATAAGCACCCATGTGTCAGGTTACATTTTACTTACTGATTATTTCTCGTTGCAGGAAAGAATGGAGTTTTCGAAAACATTTAAAGGGAAATACTTCAATTTTCTCGGCTATTTCTTCTCTGTGTATTGTGTCTGGAAAATATTCATGGTGAGTTTAAAGAACTTTGAGGCTAAATAGCTTCAAGACTCAATTTAATTGGATTCGCATCGCAATTTGAAATGCAATATCCATTTTCTTCAAACCAATTTGCAATGAAAAAACATGTATTGGTTGGGAATGCTATACAAAATCTACCTAGTGCCATTGAGCCACTTTCAATCCGATGAATACCTATTAAATACCATTCAAACAAAGTTTAATTGAATGTTGGTGGTGTTGCATATTCCTGCCACATGAGTAAAATTCACTCAGACACTTTAATAGCGCACTTGCACTGTTTTTTTTATAAGTGTTGATAAATCATTTTGTCTCTGAATATGAAGTAATTTTTATACTGACGATTTATTTCTGGATAAAACAAATTCTTCTTTGTTATAATAAACAGTTGCAGATGTTAAGGCTATTTTCCTATTGATAGCCATTTAATGGAATTATCGTTTAGAACCCAGGAGGCAACGTCTGGATAGTTTTTAGAGTGAAACTATTCCACATATTCCACAAGTTTGTGTGTTGAAATATTACCGACATACATGAAAAAAGGCTTAACCAAACCTGTATTATGTATTGCCTGGTTTTTCCACTTATGTGTATGTGAACAATTTGTGGATTATACATTACAAACAGATGTGGATTTCATTCAGTTAACTTCCAGTCACCCCATCCTCTACCGACAAACCAAAAATTATACAGTAAAAATGTGTGTGCCCCTCCCATGACAGATACTAATGATATGATCCGAGTTTTAACTTCCCGAGTGACTAGTGCGATCATTGTTAGAATTTCACACCTTCTATTCCGCTCTACTGTTCAGCTTACTCTCCATTTAATGCCAATTTCTTGGTGAGTTTTAGCTCAGGTCTATATTTTGGCCCCCACGAAATGCAGATTTATACAGTTTTTAGTTCAATTGCATCAGCACTTTTTAAGGCTCAACATTATGTCTAGATGAGGGCATTTGATTCTAAAATAAACTTTTGTGTTCCATTTTCTGATTTCAGGCTACTATCAATATAATTTTCGACAGAGTTGGCAAGAAAGACCCAGTTACTCGGGGAACAGAAATTGCTGTAGATTATTTCAGAATAAATTTTGATGTAAGTGATATCCTAATGACATTAACCCATTGATAACTGATCACTCATTGACGAGTAGTTCCCTTAGGAAACATTTGTTGAACTTATTATCTGAACATTTTCCACCAATGAATATGAATAATTTTACTCTTGTATTAACTGTTTTTCTCTCTGCCGTCTGTTTTTATTACCTGAACACCTATTCGGTGAATAATAGACCGTTCCAATGTATACTGTTATAACTGGGTGGGAGATTCCATTTAGGAAGAAAGGGTTAACCCACTGATAACTGAATACTCATTGATTATACTTGAGTATACCAAAGCATTGCAACACCAGCGAGATGTTATACAGGAAATATTGAAAATAAATCTGTTTTCATGTAAAATGTGGGCATAATTGCATGCTCACTGAACCTTGCTACAGTGCAAGTAGTTACTTAATTCCCATTCATTCATTTAAGTTCTGCTAAGGCCACATAAAGTAAATTTCCCATTTCTGAGGCCAAAACTTTTTTTAAAGCATGCAAATCCGCGGTTTTTAATTTCATTTTTTTGTGTTCTGGGGAACACACCAACGAAGCATTCCACCCCTAGATCGGCTAGCTCTGGGTTTAATATCAGTTTCCCGTGGCCATTATTACCCAAAGAAGTGTCCACAAAAGTTAGTTGATAAACTCCATATGATTTATTTCACCTAATAAAATATAATTTTTAACTGAGTTTACTGATGTAATTCATTATGATGGTCGAGTATTTAATCAGAAATTTGAATCTGGATAAGGATATGTTTTATTTAGTTTGGAGCAAGCTGTATAAATGTGCCCCCATTATTTCGTACTAATTATACCTGTTTCCAACATACAAAAATTGCACATAAAAAGGTTGCTTCGGGACCATGCGCGTGGGCCTGAGAAATGGGAAATTTACTTTGTGTTGCCTAATAAGTTAAAGGCCCACTTAATTTTCGAACCCCCAGATTATAGCAACCACCCAGGTGGGTGTTTATACCTAAGGCATGTGTGAATGATGACGTCATATAATTTTTTTATATATATTTCTATACGATGGAACGATTTTCAGGAAAGAGTGTATGCTATTTAGCGAAATTGACACGTGACTTCCGATTAGCAACTGTTTAAAATTGCGGAATCGGAAATGGAACAACGAGATGAAATGCCACGGCTCATGACGTCATTTACTTCATGTTGGCTTCGTAGGTGCAACATTAACCCTTTCACGATGGGAGACGCGCTAGTGCAGCATTAATGTTTTTATTACGGGAGCAGTGCTGGTGCAGCATTAACCATTTCACGACGGGAGCTCTGCTGGGCAGCATTAACCCTTCCATGACGGGGAGCTGTGCTGAAGCAGCATCAACCCTTCCATGACGGTAGTTGAGTTGGTGCAGGATTAGTTATTTCATGAAGGGAGCTGCGTTGGTGCAGCATTAAATATTTGATGATGGGAGCTGCGTTGGTGCAGCATTAACTCTTTCATGACGGGAGCTGCGCTGGTGCAGCATTAATTATTTCATGAAGGGAGCTGCGTTGGTGCAGCATTAATTATTTGATGATGGGAGCCCGAGTTGGTGCAGCATTAACTATTTCATGGCGGGAGCTGCGCTGGTGCAGCATTAATTATTTCATGACGGGAGCTGCGTTGATGATGGGAGCTACGCGTTGGCGCAGCATTAACTCTCTCATGACGGGAGCTGCGCTGGTGCAGCATTAATTATTTGATGACGGGAGCTGCGTTGGTGCAGCATTAACTCTTTCATGACGGGAGCTGAGCTGGTGCAGCATTAATTATTTGATGATGGGAGCTGCATTGGTGCAGCATTAACTCGTTCATGACGGGAGCTGCGTTGGTGCAGCATTAACTATTTCATGACGGGAGCTGCGTTGGTGCAGCATTAACTATTTCATGATGGGAGCGCTGGTGCACCATTAATTATTTCAGGACGGGGCTGCGTTGGTGCAGCATTAATTATTTCATGATGGGAGCTGCATTGGTGCAGCATTGACTCTTTCACGACGGGAGCTGCGCTGGTGCAGTATTAATACATTTGATGACGTGAATTGCGTTGGTGCAGCGTTAATTATTTGATGATGGGAGCTGCGTTGGTGCAGCATTAACTCTTTCATGACAGGAGCTGCGTTAGTGCAGCATTAATTATTTGATTATGGGAGCTGCGTTGGTGCAGCATTAACTCTTTCTTGACGGGAGCTACGTTAGTGCAGCATTAGTTATTTGATTATGGGAGCTGCGTTGGTGCAGCATTAACTCTTTCATGACGGGAGCTGCGTTGGTGCAGCATTAATTATTTGCTGATGGGAGCTGCGCTGGTGCAGTATTAATTATTTCATGACGGGAGCTGCGTTGGTGCAGCATTAGTTATTTGATGATGGGAGCTGCGTTGGGGCAGCATTAATTCTTTCATGACTGGAGCTGCGTTGGGCAGCATTCATTCTTTCATTATGGGAGCTGTGCTGGTGCAGCATTAACCTTTTTATGACGGGAGCTGTGTTGGTGCAGTATTAACCCTTTCATGACGGGAGCTGCGCTGATGCAGTATTAATTCTTCCATGACGGGATCTGTGCTGGTGCAGCATTAATTATTTAATGACGGGATCTGCGTTGGTGCAGCATTAACTAATTCATGACGGGAGCTTCGCTGGTGCAGCAATAATTATTTCATGACGGGTGCTGCGTTGGTGCAGCATTAATTATTTGATGATGGGAGCTGCGCTGGTGCAGCATTAATTATTTCATGACGGGAGCTGCGTTGGTGCAGCATTAGTTATTTGATGATGGGAGCTGCGTTGGTGCAGCATTAACCCTTTCACGACGGGAGCTGCGTTGGGGCAGCGTTACCCCTTTGGTGACGGGAGCTGTACTGGTGCAGCATTAATTCTTTCATGACGGGAGCTGCGTTGGGGCAGCATTAATTATTTGATGACGGGAGCTGCGTTTGGCAGCATTAATTCTTTCATGATGGGAGCTGTGCTGGTGCAGCATTAACCTTTTTATGACGGGAGCTGTGTTGGTGCAGTATTAACCCTTTCATGGCGGGAGCTGCGCTGGTGCAGCATTAATTATTTAATGACGGGAGCTGCGTTGGTGCAGCATTAACTCATTCTTGACGGGATTTGCGCTGGTGCAGCATTAATTATTTCATGACGGGAGCTGCGTTGGTGCAGCATTAACTATTTTATGATGGGATCTGTGCTGGTGCAGCATTAACCATTTCATGACGGGTAGCTGTGCTGGTCCAGCATTAACCCTTCCATTGTGGGAGCTGCATTGGTGCAGCATTAACCATTTCATGACGGCAGCTGTGCTGGTGCAGCATTAATTATTTTATGACGGGACCTGCGTTGGTGATGAAAAGCAATTCGGGATACAGCATGTGTGGTTGCTCCACTACGTGTCACGTATGATTCATATTATTATATACCATTTGAAAGAGGAAGCTCCAAAACATTGTAATATCATCTTATCCGTTGTAATAAATTGTGGACATGTTGTTTTTGTTGAGTTGCCAGTGCGTTTTGTCTTCCAGAATGCTGTAAAAAGCAGTATTATTTTCAATGCAGGGGGAATAACACTATATATTAAAGATAGAGTTCTTTCCCTTCCATTGAAATTTTTTGAATTCTGTAGCATTCTGGGAGCCAAAGGGGGGGGGGGGGGGGGGGGGGGAGTCATTCTATGATTTCAGCAGTTTTCTATGAGACACATATGTTTCAAATAGTGATGAATTATAGTATTTTAATCCAAACCAAAAAAATCACGGATTCGAAAATTAAGTGGGCCTTTAAGAAAAACAGCCTTTATTATTTGAACTTATTATCTATCTTTTCTCTGATTTTCACAGGAACTATTGTTTGTAGAAGCCTTCTGATCTTCAAAATGTATTAACCCTTTCAGTGCCAAGTCCGATTTTTGTATCAACCCATATTTCCTTGATCATTTTTCAAATTTATCGATTATAATAATGTGATACATTGATGGAAAGAGCTGTAAGAGCTCTAATGTATCACATCATTATAATCAATAAATTTGAAAAATGATCAAGGAAATATGGGTTGATACAAAAATTGGACTTGGCACTGAAAGGGTTAATCTCGATATCTTGTTTTCTGTTATTGTCTTGTTTTCACTTTCAGGTGAATTTCTGGTCTCAGCAGATATCATTCTTGTTAGTTGGCATAATAATCATCACATCAATACGAGGTCTATTACTAACGCTCACCAAGGTATGTTTTACATGGCAGAGAATTTATGTCTTCAATAAAGTTTGTTAAGTTTTGTTATGATGACAGCTCAGTCTAAGTTAACTGCTGGCGCACATATAGATAGTGGGTCTGATTACTTGTTGTAAACTTAATATTTCCTGAACAGTGGGATTCCATGCCAGTAACGCCTATCAGAACTCACTGTTTGTAGCCCCAAGATAAAAGTGTTCAATCGAAGCCATTAACGTAACACCATGGTGCGTAATTTGAGGGAAGCCAGCGCACTTCCAGGAAATGACATTTGATTGATATTGATATTTGATTTGGCGATATATACACAGAACGACACGATGTGTAAATGGGCTTGTCGATACGGCACGAGTGCTGTCGCGGAAGGATAGAATGAGAGGCGCTTGCACCTCGAGTTCTATCCTCCCGCGACAGCACGAGTGCCATATCGACAAACCCATTTACACATCGTGTCGTTCTCTGTTTATTACACGCTTTGCGTCCTAGAATCCGTGCATTAAAAATACAGGATTAGAAGGTTTATTTAGGCTCATACAGGGCGTGTTTGTCATGTGCAATGATTCTTTTATTTAAATAGTTCCAGTTTCATGGTTGAGGCGAACGTCTTTTTATGTCAACGAGATGCGTATGGAACGTACTGCATATGGAACGTATGTTCCATACAGATTTGTAAATATGGAACAGCAATAACACTGTACTTCTAGGAACAAGCGTGTAATAAATAGTTGAATGGAATATACAGAACGTATATGTACAGATGTCGAATATTATATTGCCGGGGGCGAGTTTATGTCTACCCAGGCTGATGAAAGCTATGCTGATCTCTCTACTTCTGACCTGATGGGTGTCTTCACAAAAACATATATATTAAAGGCCCACTTAATTTTCGAACCCCCAGATTAACCCTTTACCCAACAGAAGGGCCCTGTGCCAATGCATTCTCTTATATATGCGAGTCGACCATAGGTCGCCTCGCATATATAAGAGAATGCATTGGCTTAACACATTAAAAATTATAAAATTGTTAAAGAATGTAAGAAAAAATGGTAAAAAGTGTTAAAAAAGATTTTTTTTTAGTCAATGCATTCTCTTATATATGCGAGGCGACCTATGGTCGACTCGCATATATAAGAGAATGCATTGGCACAGGGCATAACTGTAACTATCACAATGTGGTCAAGGAGCCGGTTCCAATGATACCCATATTTGTATGGTTCTATTGAGACAGACCGAAGATATTTTAGGCTGTTGAAGCTTTATTTGGCCGGTTTTTGGCCGGTTTGTTGGGTAAAGGGTTAATACATATATAAAATATATGCCATATTATATACCATTTGAAAGAGGAAGCTTCAAAAGTTTGTATTATCCAGTGTGAACATGTTGTTTTTATTGAGTTACCGACGTGTTTTTGTGCTTAAGTTTCATCTGTTTTGTAGTGCAAAGTGTATTATTTTCAATGGAGGGGGAAATACTCTATATCTTAAAGATAGTGTTATTCCCCTTCTGTATCACTCGGTGATAGAATGTTCATTGAGCTGGGAGGAAGATGTGAGAGAAACTATTCTTATGGAAACATTCGATTGTATATATCGTACATAGTATGTGCAGCTAAGTGTACGGAAATACTCACACATGCCAGTGGAAGAAACAAGAATTTCGTGATCTTCATTCAACAGTGCTCAAGTGCTGACTCTGTTATTATTATCGCGTTGCTGGATGTTCTGTTTAGAAGGACCATGTTTTTCTGTCTGCTTTATCGAACTCATTCATTCTATCAGAACTTTTCCCGCCTAGAGCTTTTCTGCATATTTTGATTATGTTCTACTACTAATTCACTCTTGAACTCTATTCTACATCTGGATCGGCTCAGTCATTAAAGCCCGCCATTGTGTGAGTGCATTTGTTAATGCCATTCTTCACAACAAATGTATGCCAGTCTACCAAGCAGATTGACTTTTGGATACATATGTCATTGGATGTGTTTTATAGACTTTGGACATGAAGACATTAACTGTTGAAAAGTAGCATTTGATTCTTCCTGCGTGCATACAATATACATGTATACGCTGCATTTCACTTGTTCTTGTTTTCATTGATTCGCAGTATTATGGTTGGTGCATCTTCAATGGCCGTGTGTTGGCAATTCTATTTCTGCACTTCTCTGTATATACATTATGTCTTTTGTTTTCTATTTCTCTATGGGCATCTTCTGAGACACAGATGTTTCAAAGGGTGATGAATAACAGTATTTTAATCATATTTTATGGCATAGATTGTTATTAAAACCGTACATCAAGGAACTATAAAAAAATAATCGGAGACTCGAAAATTAAGTGGGCCTTTAAGTCTATAACCACCATTGATTTGTGTTTTACATTTCACATGCCGCTAGGGAATAAAATTTAAGGATTGTTTTTTAGGAATTTGACATTTATGTTCTTCCAATGTCCTCTTCTGATACTTCATAAAAAAAATTACCTTTCTTTACTGAATGGATTCTCCCATTCAGTTATAAAAGTATACATTGGAATTGTCAATTATTCATCTGAAGTGATATTCAGGTTGAATTTATTATTCTGAACATTTCCCAATGGAAGTACTTGTCAAAGAGTATTTAGTAAAGAAACGGCTAACCGTTGACTTCCATGACTGGAGCTTCTTGAAATGTTGTGAAAACTCTGTGCCAATGCATTCTCTTATATATGCGAGTCTCTCATATGGAGCCTCACATATATAAGAGAATACATTGGCCTGACAATATTTACCTTGACCTTGTAAGCCTCTTATATAATCTTATTTATGCAAGGCTCATTATGCACTGGCACATGATCTTTAATGCTGAACCAGCTCATCTCAGCTCCAGACGTGAAAGGATTAATCATTTCTATACTAAAGCATCATTGATGAGTAGATGAATGTTCAGATAATAAGTTCAACTAACGACCATAGGGTCTAAACAGTTATCTAAACATGTCCCTCAATCAGTAGGGTTCGTTCTGCACTTTTATTTATCTCGTGTCTGCTTTTATCACGTTAACTACCCTCCGAATGAATAATAGACAATTCCTATGTACACTTTTTAAGTGACTGGGAGAATCCATTTAGTATAGAAGGGTTAATAACACTTTATTAAATTCATCCCTTAATTATTATTTATGATTTTTTTTACAGTTTTTCTATGCAATAGCGAGCAGCAAGTCATCAAATGTTATTGTGCTATGTTTGGCTCAAATTATGGTAAGTGTGGTAATCGTAATGTATGGTAAACCAAACATGGTAAATGAAACATATGGTAAATGAAACATACGGTAATTGAAATGGATGGTAAATGAAACATATGGTAAACGAAACATATGGTAAACAAAACATATGGTAAACAAAACATATGGTAAACAAAATGTATAGTAAATGACATGTATGTTAAACGAAACTTATGGTAAACGAAACGTATTGTAAATGAAATGTAAGGTAAAGGAAACGTATGGTAAATGAAACATATGGTAACTGTTTGTGATCCATGTGGCATATGGCTGTAATTAGCTGTATTTTGTCTACTCAAGTTGTAATTAACCTGAAAAGTTGGGCACTTCATAATCATTTACATTCAGCGGGTGCCATGAAACAAGCATACGTTTCAAAAACATGAATAAAAGGTGTTACATCTGTGACATTCTGTCTGAACTTTGGAAGTTTGCTGAAATCAAAGGAAATAATGTGTGAGCATGGAACTAATGTATGATTAATTAATAAGTTATTTAAAAGCCTGTCACATTTTATATCCTCAAATTATGCTTAGTAAATCTTGGTTTTGTGACATTTTTGCATAAAGTTCGTCCAGCAAATTGTAAGAAGGTCTGTTTTTCAGTGCTATATTGACGATTTTGGTTAGAAATGATAACTTTTTTCTGAAACTTTGTATACATAGTTTGGAGTTTCAAACAAACGATGTTCTTTTAAATATCACTGACAAATAAATAAACACCTATCATTGCTGAGGTCCATGAATGTACATTGTGTATGGTATGGCAGTGGTTCCAGTATGTGTAAGTTTACCATGATTGCATATCTGTTAGACTAACGGCAGTATGTGTAAGTTTACCATGATTGCATATCTGTTAGACTAACGGCAGTATGTGTAAGTTTACCATGATTGCATATCTGTTAGACTAACGGCAGTATGTGTAAGTGTACCATGATTTCATATCTGTTAGACTAACGGCAGTATGTGTAAGTGTACCATGATTGCATATCTGTTAGACTTATGGCAGTATATATCCAGTATGTGTAAGTGTACCATGATTGCATATCTGTTAGACTAACGGCAGTATGTGTAAGTGTACCATGATTGCATATCTGTTAGACTAACGGCAGTATGTGTAAGTTTACCATGATTGCATATCTGTTAGACTAACGGCAGTATGTGTAAGTGTACCATGATTGCATATCTGTTAGACTAACGGCAGTATGTGTAAGTGTACCATGATTGCATATCTGTTAGACTAACGGCAGTATGTGTAAGTGTACCATGATTTCATATCTGTTAGACTAACGGCAGTATGTGTAAGTGTACCATGATTGCATATCTGTTAGACTAACGGCAGTATGTGTAAGTGTACCATGATTGCATATCTGTTAGACTAACGGCAGTATGTGTAAGTGTACCATGATTGCATATCTGTTAGACTAACGGCAGTATGTGTAAGTGTACCATGATTGCATATCTGTTAGACTTATGGCAGTATATATCCAGTATGTGTAAGTGTACCATGACTTCATATCTGTTAGAATTACGGCAGTATATATTCAGTATGTGTAAGTGTACCATGATTGCATATTCGTTAGACTTATGGCAGTATATATCCAGTATGTGTAAGTGTACCATGATTGCATATTCGTTAGACTTATGGCAGTATATATCCAGTATGTGTAAGTGTACCATGATTGCATATCCGATAGACTTACCTCAGTATATACAGGGCCAGGAACAGTCACCAATCTAGTCTCTAACCCAAAGCTGTTTTTATTTTAAATTTGTTACATCACATATAAACTTTTGTCTGACGGGATAAACTAGTAAATGATGTCTGGAATTTAATAATTCACATTCAAAAATCAATAATTGTTAAAACCTCATATTTATAACTGAAATTTACAAGGAAAATATTTATCGATTGTGTCTCAATTTTGAACATTAAACACATCTCAACCTTGTAATAGATATTCATAAAATGATGCACATAATCCCTTTCACTCGTAAATACTATAAATCCTGCGACAAATATCTAGCTCATCCACTGCATGTGTTCCAGATAGCAGCTATCCTAATATCTGTAGTGACTGCACAAAAAAATAAAAAATAAAAAGAAAAGTCCTCCCTCCCTCATTGATTCAGAAAAAAAATGTCTGAGAATCAAATAATGAATTTTTTTGGCCTTAGAGATTACAATAGTGACGTAGGTTTCTGACCCTGAACGTTTGAATCGACTGTTTAGATATTACATTAGTGATGTAGGTTTCTGACCCTGAACGTTTGAATCGATTGTTTAGATATTACATTAGTGATGTAGGTTTCTGACCCTGAACGTTTGAATCGACTGTTTAGATATTACATTAGTGATGTAGGTTTCTGACCCTGAACGTTTGAATCGACTGTTTAGATATTACATTTGTGATGTAGGTTTCTGACCCTGAACATTTGAAGCCACTGTTTACAGATTATATTTGTGACGTCGGTTCCTGGCTCAGATAAATATCTAGTACCAGACTAACAGCTTACGTTTATTTATGTTTTCTATGCTCCAGGGGATGTATTTGGTTTCTTCTGTTCTCTTGATGAGAATGAACATGCCATTGCAATACAGGTCTGTATCATACTTTCTTAAATTATATTGTAACATTTAGGCTCCTGTGAATGTTCAAGATTTGATTCGATAATGAAATCATGATAGATTCCGTGAAGATTTTGTAAAATTTTCGAACATTCCCTCATCGGGAGACTCGTGCGACACTAAAATATTAACCAAAATGTCATTAAACATCCGGGTCTTTACGTTAGTTCCCGAAAATCTTTTCCTCTATAGTATTCAAAGTACCTCCATCTAGTCCGATTTCATTTAACAATTAAATTTTCCAGTTTAATCAGCAAACATATTACCGTGTAGGGCCATGATGAAGTGATAAATTACTCTTCATTTTTTCTACGATCGGCAGCGACTAAGTCATTGAACTATTGATTTCGGTTCGGTTTGATGTGAAATCTTGGGCCTGATTTGGTTTGAATAGAAGAAAAAAAATCTGATTAAGAAAAGCCTAGTAACACCTTTTGAATGGTGATTTTTTTCATCTTGATGCCACATATAACTCTTCATTTCTCTTGTGTTTTTTTCAGTTTACAAACAGTAGGGTGATTTCCCTGTAATGACCTTCATTGTAGTCTTCCTTCACCCGTTAAATTGACAATGTCGTGATATAGCCAAGGAGTTGCCAGCTGAAATGATGATAAACCAAGCCTTGTTCATTTCAATTGAAGTTTTTCTTCAATTGGATGCATGATTGGCAGGTGTTTGTTCCAAAGACGTAATTGTGGCTTGCAAAGAACTTATTTGTTGTTTTTTTTTAAATATATGTGAGAAACTAAACATTTTTTTTACCAATACTGGGATTAAATTATAAGAAATAACCTTTTTTTAGATTAAGTAAATGAGTTATAATGACAGTTTTGACAACATTTTTACTATAACACTCTATGTGTATATAGAATTTGTCTTCAAACTTTCCGGTTGTAATTGCGGTAATTTAAAGTTATTCTTAAAGTGATGTTAAACACTCCGCTGGGGTGCATAGTGAATAAACTTGCTCAAAGCAGGTATTATAATTAATTATGTATCAAAATTGCCAGCACACATATTATCTTATAAATCAAATACAGTGACTCTCGTTATAAATCAAATATAGTGACTCTCGTTATAAATCAAATATAGTGACTCTCATTAGCGAAATTATTCTCGTTTGATTATCGGTGATTTGTTCGGGACAAATTGGGGGACTTTTTGTTTACCTTTTTGTGTAGTTCAGTTATGAAAGGGTACATCCATTGTTGTCGAATTTTTCGACAATAATAGTTTATTGATACATTCTTCAAATGGGTGTAGTGACTGAGTCGTAAAATATCAGTTTGAAGTAGTTAGATAAGAACACAATATGTCTTTAAAGTGATGTGAAATACTCCGGTATGGTGAACAAACAGAAATGGAGAATAATCTTGTTCAAAGTAGTATTTTTTACAAAAAGAGTATCAAAATTCACAGCACACACCGTCATTCTTATATATCAATTAAATGCAGTGACTATCGATGGCGAAATCGTTTTCGTTAGTTTATCGCCGATAGATGCGTCCCGAATCGAGAAGTAAATATTTACAATTGAGCGTAGTTCAGGTGATGTTTTCTATGGAGTGGTAGTCGATTTGCTTGAGATTTTCGGCGATGTAGTAGATTTCTCCATTCCTCCAGTTGGCATACTGCCTGAATACTAACTTAACTGTCTAACGCACCCGAACAAGTCCATAATATGTCTCTAAATAAACCAAGTCAGGTGAACTTTATTTTTCAGGTCAATAATATCCGAAGTTTTGGGAGATTTACAGTTTAACTTCTACCACAGATGGTTTGATGTTATATTCCTGGTCAGTGCACTCTCAAGCATAGGATTTCTATATATAGCTCACAAACAGTCTCCAGATAAGTATAGTTTCTGAGAAGGAAATGTATGGAAGGACATATTTACAACCATTCCTGAAAATATCAGAGTGGCAAGGACAATTTGGATGAATGTTATCCAAAAACTGTCGGAACAAAGAACTATGTGAGCACTTCGCTGCACAGTACTCCAGACGTTTTCCAAGTGAATTGTATGGAGAGACATAATTAAAACAATTCCTGAAAATATCAGAGTGGAAAGGTTGACTTGGATGAATGCTAACAAAAACATGCTGAACAAAGAACTATATAAGGGCTTCGGTACAAATATCTCCGGAAGTTTGCATGTGATTTATCTGAGGGCTTAATTTTGGAAGTTTTTCAAGCAACCAGGAGGACGTTGGCGAATTTGTTTTCTTCTGCGAGTCATCAGTTGAATGAGTAGATGCATATGTTGATGATGATGTAATCATTTCTTCCATCATAGCCATCAGTTAAGTGGCTGTGTTTTATTATTTGTTTCATTTAAGAAATGAATGTCATTTGAGTGTTTTTTATTGGGTGATAATGCGCTGTGGTATGAAATCAACTTAATTTATTCTTATCCTTTTATCTGAAATCTGTCTACAGTAAGGAGATTATACCATGCAACCCAGAAAGTTTGCCCAATAATTACCTTTGAATTGTTAATCGATTAAGGTCTATGGTTGCACATTTACCAACTGCATTCAGGTCAACAATATATGAAGATGGTTCGTTTTATTGAGTATAACAGGCATGACCCAATTGGCAATTGACAAACCAACGACAGGATTTAGTGTAGCAAACACGGGCTATGTATATACTCAGGTATAACCCATATCACACATGTGATCACCTATCCATTGCAGGGATTGTTATATCTATTATTTAGTGGACTCATTCTGTATGATTCTTCACACTGGGAAAATTAATACAAGAAGCAAGGCTATAGATAAACTGGGAATATCATTTTTATATCTATTATTTATATCATACACATCACCATGTCAACTTGAGAACATAGCTCACCTTGAATATGGATCTCATATATATCTTCCATATGTATTTTGTCATTAGGAAAAGGGTCGATGTATACACAAAAGTATCCATGGGTTGACAATCAAAATGGTTGGGTTCTGTTAAAATATTCCTAAAATATTTTACACATTTTAGGCCAAATAAAAAAATGGTTTCGGTTCTCAGGCCCCGCCGCATTGAATAAAAAGGGCCGCATTAGGCCTTTTTATTGCAATGCCTGATGTTATGACAAAAAAACTAACGAAAAAAATAAAAAATAAAATTTTTATTTTTTTTATTTTATCAACATGTCCATAGCAGATATGTGTTGAATATTAGTGTGCATTGAGCTCTAAAATGTAATGTGTTAAAAAGTGACTTGCAGGCTTGCAACATGAAGTAGATGACTACAATTAAGAAAATTATTAGCTGATCCTCACGCTCTTCTTACAATTAGTCATTGTGAACAACTTACACTAATTGTAACTTTATACAATTGAAAGGCACAGGACTAAATTCAGGATCACATATTAGAATGGGGAGGTATCAGTTTTTAGACAACAATAATAGTAGTTAATGTCAGGGGCATTATATATTGTTGGGTAATCCCAGTCATACACTGGTAGTACAATGTCATTTTTATATAAGACTAAATGAGTTTATATGCATAACAGTTTCCTCTACCTTTCTGGTTATTACTAGACAGAGGAAGGTATCTTTGTCCATGCTTACTATGTGCAGAAAAAAATAAAAAATAAAAATAAAACCCTCCCTCCCTCATTGATTTGAAGAAAAAAAATTGGCCGAGAACCAAAACACTTTTTTTTCTTGGCCTTACTGTATGAATGTTTTGTATGAACATGTTTACAAAATTGTAAAAATGGAAGAAGCGAGAGAATTTCATCATCATTTGTTTGTTTTATTTTATATATAGTGAATAAATTATTTCTGCTTTAACTGTTGCCATTATTAACCGAACTAGATAGGTAACATTAGCTAATTTCCAAGTGTTGATGTATGTTGCATACATCAAAGATGCACCCCATTTGGTGTGGAGGGTCCTAGGACCATTTTGAAGCAAATTTCAACTCCATCTGATCATGAGTTGAATCTAAAATTCTTTTCCTAAAACATGCGCACCTGTCTCTGACCTTGAATCTCTTGGCAAACCATAAGCTATGATCTGCCTATGGTCGTATCGCACAGTTAGCCATTTCTATACTAAATGGATTCTCCCACTGTCATAAAAGTGTACATTAGAAAGGTCTTGTTCATTGGGAGGGTTCAGGAAATATGAGCAGATGACAGAAAGTGCAGAAGGAATCATATTCATTGGCGGGAAATGTTCAGATAATAAGTTCAATAAAAGGCCGTCCGGTCACAGTGTCCCCCGAAAAAGTGGCTTCATTGGGGGCATCGGCTTTTCTGAAAAAAATAACAAGGACCCTAAATCCGATACTAAATTTCAGAACAATCCAACCAGTGTCCCCTGAAATGGTGGATAAACTATCATACTAAATTTGATTCAGATATGATCACACAAACTAAAGTTATCATCCGGAAACCAGAAATTGACAGGATTCTAAGTAAAAAAAGGGCCATAACTCTTGCAAAAATGGGCGGAGTAAACCCATATTCGAACTTGACCTGTATTTTGGTCTGATAAACTCACATATGGAATTTGCTTTTGATCTAATAACCGAAACTAAAGTTATCATCCAGAAACCATGGACGGACGCACACATGCACGGACGGACGCACACCGGCTATTTTAATAGTCCCCCGAATTTTTTTTTTTTCGGGGGACAACAAGTGACCTATGGTCGATTGTTGAACTTATTATCTAAACATTTCCTATGGGATAACTATTGATGATTATTTAGCAAAGAAAGGGTTAATAGTGAACTGTAACATGACTCCAGCCCTCTTCGTTGTTTTGGGATTTTGACTTTTTATGTTTACCCATACCATGTATGGTAAACATAGTGTCGTTGTTCGGATTGACCACTCGTCGTGCGTCCGTCTGTCCGTCCGTCTGTCCGTCCGTCCGTAGACACTTTACGTGTAATGCGATAACTCAAACATTTTTTACCTGATCAAAACCAAATTTTGTATATGGGGTTATCAGCCCAAAATACAGATCGAGTTCGAATATGGGTTTGATCCGACTTTTTTTGACAGAGTTATGGCCCTTTTTCGACTTAGAATTCACGCATTCTGCCATAACTCAAACATTTTTTATCTGATTGGAACCAAATTTGGTGTATGAGTTTCTCAGACCAACATACAGATTGATTTCGAATATGGGTTTGATCGGATTTTTTTTAATGGTGTTATGGTCCTTTGACATATGATTCACACATACATGTACTTCGATAAATCAACCATTTTTCATCTGATAGGAACCAAATTTGGTATGTGAGTTTCTCAACTCAAAATACAGAACGAGTTTGAATATGGGTTAGATCCAATTTGTTATACCAGAGATATGGCCCTTTTTAAACTAAGAATTATCCAGATTATAACCCAAGTAACTTACAATTAATGAATACCTGCTTCTCTGTGAGCAAGATAAAAGACAATATAGTTTATTGCTTTGAGAGTTATTTATAGCCCTCATATGTTAGGTCTGTATAAGAGACACAGTGAATTATTGGATAAATTGATTTAGCTATCTTTTTAACCACAACTTAGCCAGGTGAATTTATTTAACTAGACCAATGGAGCTCTCTAAGTCCTTGGATGATGGGACTACATTGGATCAAACAGGGCAGAGATAGGTGATTTAACCCCTTTTACCCATTCCATGTCTTTTAACCTTTTCCATTAAATAAATAATTATATTATTTTGATATCTCACATGGCAATTTGCAACAACATGAATAGAACTGCTCACACTATGATAGTGGTGACAGGCTCTAGAGTTTAGATGTTATATTAACCCTTCTATATTGACTCATACATTCCAATAATTTGTGTTATTACTGGTTATTATGTACATTTGTCATATACTACTTTAGATCATAACAGTATACTCTATAATTCAACATTAAAAGATTATGATTCTGATCTTAACAATTTACTATCGCCAAGGGATGGGTTAAACATCTGCCGATCGTGATCGGCCTCTCGTTCTACATGACATAGACATGATGCATGGCAATAGGCAGGTTCAGCCACATGCATGTGTAACATATGCAGCTATTGCCAACTAAGTCACCCAACGTGCATAACAATTGCGACTAATATGTACATGGTCATTGCGGTTCAGAAGTTTGTGTCCGACATGTGTAACAAAGAGTAGTAATCCGTCTTCCAGTGACTGATGATTTTATTTTCACTGAGAGATGAATGCTTTGTAGCCAATAAAAGATTGTAAATAACCTGTGCAGAAAGGTTTTATGTTGAGTGAAGCCAATAGACTCGATTGCACTGTGGGTAGCTTGCCACACATCTATAGACATGTGGTTTTATGTTGATTGAAGCCAATGGACTATCGATTGCGGTGCGGGTAACTTGCCACTCATCTATAAACATGTGGTTTTATGTTGATTGAAGCCAATGGACTATAAGTTGCATTATGGGTAGCTTGCCACACATCTATAAACATGTGGGTTTCGTGCCATCAAAACAGGTAAATTTCCCACCAGATGCATCTCTATAGTATATAGTAAAAAAGTTACACATGCATGTCACTGAGCTGGGTAGTAATCATGGCAGGATACCAGTAAGAGTCACAAGGAACATGGTTATATTTTAACATTTTATTTTTGATAAGCATATAAGCTAACAAGAATGAACAAATGTAAGTGATAATGGGCTGTGGATCAACATATAATATGAAATGAAACACTTAACAAACAATATTTTTGAGAGTGATTCGGGGTGATCAAGTTGTTGAATTAATTTTTTCAGCTGAATGTTATGGATATATACAGTAATGCCCTAAATAATCGACTCCTTAACCACAGCAGAATTATGGGTAAGTTATCAGGATTTAGTCGGAAATATGGCTTGTTGCCATTCATCGGAAAGCTCTCAGGGAAGTCACCCATAATTCTGCTGTGGTTAAGGATTCGATTAATTAGGGCATTACTGTATACTATAAAATGCAATAAAGAGATTCCACTGACTTGATCAGGGTAGCACATGATAGCAGACACGTTTCCTTTGATGTAAACCAGCTAGTGGAATCAGTAGGGATAATACTGGTTTACATAGAAGTATGGTTGCCTAACTGTTCTGTAGCAGTCTTGATTCCAGATCCAGTTATGGTAATTTTCATAAATTTTAATCGACTACCATACAAATCAATACAAAATGCTACATTTATAGAAAAGAGTGATATTGTATGGTAATGATTCCTATAAGCTAAGCGTTGTGTTAAATTAAGCACCGACTATGTCATGTAATTAGGAGCAACCTCACATTTTCACATTTGACCTGATTGTTTCCATCTGGTGAAGACCCGAACTGTTACGAAGTTTGTAAGGTCAAATGAGTTCGTATTCTTTTGAAATTATATAAATATTGTGATAAAATATATTTATCACATTAAATTATGACTTTCAGTTGACAACTCTTGTGGAGTTCAGAACAAATCTGTTTTCTATGGATTAAACTGGGTTACTCTCACAATTGTGACATTTTATTACCATCCTTAGTGATTTCAGATGAGTGGGTGATTTACGCTTAACGTCTGCTATAGAAGGGTAGTAAGCCAATCGTACTTCGAAGTAAACCAGTATTATCCCTACTTATTTCACTAGTTGGTTTACATCAAAGGAAACTTAGACTAATGATACCAGACAACGATCAATTGTAAGATGAAGTTCTGCCCTGGGATTCTCCTATACAGAACAAGTGAAAAACGTTCACTTTGAGATACAAGCTTGAAATTTGCCATGGACGATCAGTATGGACTACTAAAACAATATTTTTCAAACAACCATGCAAAAGTCCTTGATGGCCACTGTTCTAATTTGGACATCAAACTGCAGCTGTCAGTTACAAATGGTCAGATGATGCATGCGTTCACCGGCCATACGTTCTCGCATATCAATTAGATAGATGATACCTATCACCACACGACAATATCTGGCGATCCTATTTATCATCCGATTCTGATCATTGGTAGCTGCCACCACATGAAGTGTGAAATTAGAAGTACAATTATGCTCTAATTAATCAACCCTCCTTAATGAGGTTGACCAATGGTATTACTGCATTACTCGACCGCGTTCATGCGACCAACCACGGTAAACTTTTCTTCGTAGCATCTCAAGTTCGCAGTTAGACCTCATTTTTTATGCGATGTTTATATGATTTTTTTTTTCAAGTGGGTATTACAATCACACTTAGAGTTTGTTTATTTCTGATGCTGCATTGATGATGATATCGCGAATGTCGGTCAGTGACCAATTTGTAAGTTGAATAAACTGTAAACTATTTATTAATTGAACTATTTTATGTATAGTGTATAGCGGCGATACCACTTGACTGCGATTGAATGGCAGTACGACCGCGGTCATTACTTGCCTACAACCTTGTTAAAGGGGTCAATTAATTAGAGCATTGCTGTACTCGACCTAAACCTCCCTATCAACCAATTTTATCAAAACAACACTCAAACAAGAGTGCTTAATATTTATCTCCAAAGTGAAAGTGATTATTAAGACATATTTTGAGTATGATAAAGTAATATATTGTAGCAAATTAGCTGCTTCATTAAAAATAAGTGGATATTTTTATATCACTTAACCCTTTACCCAACAAACCGGCCATATAAAGCTTCAACAACCTAAAATATCTTCGGTCTGTCTCAATAAAACCATACAAATATGGATATCATTGGAACCGGCTCCTTGACCACATTGTGATAGTTACAGTTATACCCTGTGCCAATGCATTCTCTTATATATGC
This sequence comes from Siphonodentalium dalli, assembly GCA_032622095.1. Classification (NCBI taxonomy): domain Eukaryota; kingdom Metazoa; phylum Mollusca; class Scaphopoda; order Gadilida; family Siphonodentaliidae; genus Siphonodentalium; species Siphonodentalium dalli. The sequence continues at coordinate 95,061,005 of CP136068.1, forward strand.
GAGTCGACCATAGGTCGCCTCGCATATATAAGAGAATGCATTGGCCTAAAAAAAATCTTTTTTTACCATTTTTTCTTACATTCTTTAACAATTTTATAATTTTTAATGTGTTAATCCAATGCATTCTCTTATATATGCGAGGCGACCTATGGTCGACTCGCATATATAAGAGAATGCATTGGCACAGGGCTCTTCTGTTGGGTAAAGGGTTAACAAAATAGTCCTACTTTTATAATCTGGAGGCAATTATGATTGGTTTGTTGACAAAAAATATTCAGTAGTTGACACCTCACAACTGGGCAGAAAGTTTTTGCTTCGATTGATGATCACCCGCCATTCACCAAAATGGGTATCCGACTGACAGAGACATATATGTCAGCATTTTCCAAACTCAACAATGTGGAATATGTTCTTTCATTGCTCGAACATGATAGTGTACTGTTAGTATAGTATTGTGCTAAATTTTAAATTTACTAAATTGTGCAATACAATAATAACTGGTGGGATGAAGGTTGTTTGTCTATGAATGATACAAGTCCAAATTGTACTGTAAAATACAATAAAGCAAGTCCATGCCTGGATATAGTGTGTCTTACATTTGCAGAATGAGGTCCCCAGAGGGTGAATTTAGTGACACTATCTCACTGTCACCAAATCACCCACTGGGGACCTCATTCTGCTTCTTAGGCCTCAACTGCTGTGGGAGACCTAGGATTAGATTGAAGTTCCTCAGTTGAAGTTGGTGATGTTCACCCATTAGTCACCTCGATTATGGATTTTATCTTCTGCAAATTAGGGGATATAGAAACTGAACAGAAGGGGGGGGGGAAAGTAACCAAAAATAAAGTTAATTTGAGACTATAGATGAGACCTAAGCAGCATGAGGTCCACAGAGAGCGAATTTGGTAATGCTAGCACACTGTGCATAAAGTATCACTAAATTCACCCTCTGGGGGCCTCATTCTGCTAATGTCAGACACACTTTTTCCAGACTTAGATGTCTTGTCCCCAGTGGGGTGGTAATTATACCCGTACCATGCTCCATTTATTAAGTACAGTAATGCTCTAAGTAATCGACTCCTTAACCACAGCAGAATTATGGGTAATTTTTCAGGATTTAGTTGGAAATATGGCTTGTTGCCATTCATCGGAAAGCTGTCAGTGCAACAAGCCATATTTCCGACTAAATCCTGAAAAATTACCCATAACTCTGCTGTGGTTAAGGAGTCGATTACTTAGAGCATTACTGTAGGTCAGATAGTCTAGGGTTTTTTTGTAATACTCATATGTTTTTACTTAAAGATCAAACAACATAACTTATACCGTTGGTGCATACACAGCACACAAACTAAAAGTGGAACTCTATTTAAAGTGATTTTAAACACTCCGTTGCAGCTCACAAAGAATAAACTTGCTCAAGGCAGGTATTTCAATAAATTTTATATAAAAATTACCTACAGTAATGCCCTAAATAATCGACTCCTTAACCACAGCAGAAATATGGGTAATTTTTCAGGATTTAGTCGGAAATATGGCTTGTAGCCATTCATCAGAAAGCTCTCAATGAGAGCTTTCTGATGAATGGCTACAAGCCATATTTCCGACTAAATCCTGAAAAATTACCCATAATTCTGCTGTGGTTAACCCTTTGAACCCTGGCTCCCCACAACGATCGACACCCTGACCCTGGGCTCCCAGTGGTATTTTTTATATTGTGGCCAGTGTTTAGATGTATGGTGTTGTTTATGTTCAAGTGGTGTCACATTTCTGAAACTTTAGATGTATGTTCCCCATGGACCACTGATTATTTTACGATCTGGTTACATTGCCACGTGGTCACTCCCTGGTAACGGTTGCTAGGCATCTACCCGATATTGAAAGTAAAATACAGTTATAGCTTTTACGGTCGTAATTCAGTCCAAGGAAATGGCGTTTTTGATGCAGTCAACACCCTATTGTGAAATTTGAGATATATCTGGCCAGAAGTCTGATCCTAACTTGTATTTAAGGGTAGAAACGGTTGCTAAGCAAATACCCCAAATGATCGAATGACACCATTGCCATGTGAATCCAATTGTATTATGCCCCAATTTAGACATTCTTGGCATGCACATGCTGATGGTTATGTTCAAATGGTGCTACAGGTCGGAAATTTTACAGGTATGTTCCCATGGGCAACTGTGTATTTTTTTTAGAACGGTATATTTTGCCACACGATCACTGGTAATGGTTTCTAAGCAACTACACGATCACTGGTAACGGTTCCAAAGCAACTACCCGGAACTGAAATTATAATGCAATTATAGCTTATAGCGTCGTATAATTCCGCGCTAAGAAACGGCATTTTCTTTGCAGTCAATACCCTATTGTGAAACTGGAGATACATCATGTCAGAAGATTGAACCTACATGTAGTTTGTATTTAACGGTATCAATGGTTGATAATCATATAGCCCAAGTGATCGAATGACACCACTTCCCTGTGCATTCAATGGCATTACGTCCCGTTTTAGACATCGCCTATAGGGCACGGCGATGGTCATGTTCAAATGGTGCCACGAGTCTTAAACTTTACATAATTGCTCAATAATGCACGATTTGACCACGTGTTTGTAATGTGCAATCGCAAGTAGATCGGACTAGATGGTATTGTGACCATGCAACCCATTTCCACAGTACTACTCTGGTGCAATGTCAAAACGTGCATTTGTATAACGCAAATTTATGTACTATGGAGATCCTTGATGTGATTGTATCATTTCACAAAAATCCATACATTTATCATTTTATCCTATGCGCATGCGCGAAACAAATCGACTCAAGTAAGAAACTGCGTGCGCCTTCCTCACATATGACAGAACACTGATTATGTATGCAATACTAATTTAAACCAAAAAGAGTGATTGAAATGGTGTCTTTCTACAATCCTGCGAACCGCGCAACAATGTAGAGCTTTACCCGAATCGCTTCAAATAATGTACGTTTGTTGAATTCTGCGCATGTTTTTCTACCCAACTAGTCGCCAACAAACTCATACACACTGCTGAAGTTCCTTGGGATCATTTACATAGATATAAGTGGACATACCAATTGTTATAACATGTATACACATGCTACATAGGTTTATAATGTCACCGAATGCTGCTGGCCGCTTTTGCGGCCAGTCGGGTGTATGAACGTTTTCTGGCTGGCCGCTTTTGCAGCCAGTCGGGTTCAAAGGGTTAAGGAGTCGATTATTTAGGGCATTACTGTACACACAATGGCATTCTTTCGTATTAATTAAAGTAAGTGAGTCTGGTTGGCGAAATCATTATCGATTGTTTATTGGCGATTTGATCGGACCGAACAAAGGAGTTTGTTTACATTTCTGTGTAGTTCAGACTTGTTTAACGAAATGGCACAGCCGATTTTATTGAATATTTGGACAGTATTAGTTTTATTATGAATTCTTCAAATGGGTGTAGTGGCGGAGTCGTAAAATATGTGTTTGATTTAGTGAAATGGCACGTAATATGTATTTAAAGTGATGTGAAACTCTCTGGTAGTGTGATCAAATAGAAATGTAGAATACTCTTACTCAAAGTAGTTATTTTTACGAATATAAATCCAAATTGGTTTATCGCCGTTTATTGTATCCCGAATCGAGATGTAAATATTTATAATTGCGCCTTGTTCAGGCGATGTTTTCTATCGAGTGGTGATGTTAGTAGAATTCTACATTCCTCCAGTTGGCACTTGCCTGAGTACTAACTTATCAGTTTCATGCACCCGAACAAGTCCATAATATGTCTTTAACCCTTTCTATACTAAATACTCATTGACGAGTAGTTCCCTTAGGAAATATTCATGTCATCTACTTTTATTACCTGAACCCCTCCAAATGAATAATAGACCATTTCAATGTATACTTTTATAACTGAATGGGAGAATCCATTTAGTATAGAAAGGGTTCAAGATGTATATTTAATCAATATTTGATTTTTTTAATCATAAAAAGCCTGCATACAAAACAATACAATAATGATATGCTTAGATTGCACCTTGGATAAATGTTAAAACTGATACAAATTGTTGGTCGAAATGTGAATAAAAGCGACATACAACACATGTAAAAAGCATTGCTAAAATTACTTGTAGATTCGAGAAAAATAAATAAACAGGATTTATCACAATGGATATGGTGAAAAAAAGTTAGCTGTAAACATGAAAGATCATATATTAATGCCCTAAATAATCAACTCCTTAACCACAGCAGAATTATGGGTAACTTTTCAGGATTCAGTCGGAAATATGGCTTGATGTCATTCATCAGAAATGTGAATGTGGGCGGGAGTTATCTTTCCGATGAATGGCAACAAGCCATATTTCTGACTATATCCTGAAAAAGTATTCATAATTCTGCTGTGGTTAAGGAGTCGATTATTTAGGGAATTATTGTATATGGTAAATATATAATCTGGCTTAATAGGTCAATTTTCCGACAAACAGGAAATAATATAATGATGTTCAAAGGTACCCAATCCAATTCGATGGGTCCCCATATCTGGACCTCGAACGATCCGACTCAAATTTGGTATGTAGGCCTACATTGATCCCGGGAACAATATGGGTCCAATTTCAGGTGCGACCGTGTCCTTGACCTCACTCATATGCGCTCATATAGGCATGTTTCTGGACCTATCGAACAATAGTTTGTCCAGACGCTGTATATTCTGCCCAGACAGAGGCGATCACAAAGAAATCCCTAAATAGCCTGGATGAAGTCGGGCACATCAGCTAATATCTACTATTTTATACCCTGGAATCTATATAAAACTTGCTTGGAAGAGATACACTATCTTTATATACATAAATGCTATCTTGTTCCGTAGTAACTCAATCATTCAGATGAGAAATGTTCTGGCAGGAAAATTGACCTATTCAGTTTCAATATATGATATGCAGCTAGTTAACACAGATGTGGGGGCCCTAATTCAGGACAGCCTTGATATAGAGGCTGATATGGCAAGCATCAACAGACATGACGGTCACACAATATCTAAAAAATATAAATGGACGACATAAGATTATAAACATGGTGAACTGTCAAGTTACAAGGTGAAAACAGTTATACTATACAGAAATTCAAGTGCCGAGATACTTTCAGGACATTTTGTAAGTCATTGGATTTAGTATCTGGTTTTAACTGAAAATATGTTTTATGGTTTATGCCAGCATTGAAAAGTTGATGTCAGACCTTATAACTTCAAACTGGGTGCATATCACCACACCGGCCCCCGGACTAGCAGGAAAATACTAATATGAAGGGTCGAGTGGTAACCGAGAGTGACCCCTCGGCTATCTACAAGTCAACAAAAGATAGAGGATAGTAAAATGGCTGATCATGTAATTTATCATGTGATAAGTGTATAAAATAGGTGTATGCATATCACGATGGAAAAGGAACGTAGCTGTAAGACATTTTAAAGGTATGGGGATGTTTTATGGTTCTGTTGCCCAATTTGTACAGGTACAGGTTTCCTCATCCATCACAATAAAAAATTGTGAGGCATGATCCAGGAGCGGTTTACAGATATTTAGAAAAGAGATTTGGAATGTACATACCAAAGTAAAGTTAAATAGCCAAAATAGATAATTTTGAACAGTTAAAAAAAAGAGTTCCCATATTTAGGAAATGTTGAAATGACACCGGAGAGCATCATCAGTTGCTGGCGCTTGATTCATGACTTCTTAAATGGTTGCCATATTAATTAACCCTTTTCGGCGCTAAGTTATCAGGTCTGACATCACCTTTGCCATATTGGCATAAAACATAAAACAAGTGCCGAGATACTTTCAGGACATTTGTAAGTCAATGGATTTAGTATCTGCTGGTAACTAAAAATATGTCTAATTATCAATACTTGTAAATCCAGCCATATTATATAATGAGAATATGAATTTATGCCAAAATATTTATTAACAGAAACAGTTTGAAAGCTTGACTAGATTAACATTGGATTGAGTACTGATAGTACAACATATAGTAATGCCAGAAGTATATGACCCTTTAACCACAGCAGAATTATGGGACATTTTTCAGGATTTAGTTGGAAATATGGCTTGTTGCCATTCATCCGATGAATGGCAGCAAGCCATATTTCCGACTAAATCCTGAAAAAAATTCCCATAATTCTGCTGTGGTTTAGGGGTCGATTATTTAGGATACATGAAATCATAAAAGCAAGAAGTATAAATAAAAGAGTGAGTGATACAAAAGTAAACTTGACATATAGTGTGTATTAAAATCTGTGTTCTTGTGTGTTGGCAAATGCTAGACCACTGAGACATAAACTGCAGGTGATGATTCGAACACTGAGAACAGGCCAAGAACATGTTGACGGGTTAGGATTTTCACTCACTGCCCAGTTGTCAGGGAGTGAAAATCAAAATTTGCGAACATAACGACAAAGTGTTCCCGGAATTCAAATCACCAAGAAATTGTTATTGGTGATTGGTCTTGGTAATCTGCTGTCCGTGAACAATCATGAAAGCAGATTTGAATATAGCCATAGAACGTGACGGTAGAAGGCTCTGAAAAAAATGTCAATAATGAAGCAAAATAAAGACATATAACCAGGAAAAATTTGTACAGTAATGCCCTAAATAATCGACTCCTTAACCACAGCAGAATTATGGGTAACTTTTCAGGATTTAGTCGGAAATATGGCTTCTTGCCATTCATCGGAAAGCTCTCCCCGAGAGCTTTCATATGAATGTCAACAAACCATATTTCCGACTAAATCCTGAAAAGTTACCCATAATTCTGCTGTGGTTAAGGAGTCGATTATTTAGGGAATTACTGTACTTCTGTATCAGAGATCAGCCTAGAGAAATCAAATTGGAATTCTACTCATGTTTTCATCATAAAAATATTGTTCCATCATTATTGCCAGTCTCCTTGAAAAGCCGACAAAAATCCTATATCGGAATTACGTCTCTAGAACTCTCTATTAAAATTAGGTTCTGTGTATTCCCTCCATTTCATTGGAGAGTGGTGCAGACTGAGCGTGATTTAATTGGTTTACTGCATAGCAGATCAAGTCAGAAATCAGAGGTCAAAAACATGTTGACAATTTTCCCACGTATTGTCAAACTCAACTATTGTTGGAAAACTGAATCCAGGCGATATATCCATAATTCATTTTACTCATCGCAATATAAGAGACATCTTCGATTTTTTTTTATCAGTCAACGATATTCATGACTGATTATTCTTTCGCATCTAGTTGTATTTTAACTATTTCTAAATACTACGATTCTCACAAACATTTACTACACCAAGAATGCACTCCATATTTGGACAGGTCTATTTCGTCATGTTGGGAATGCGGCGTCGTCGTCGTAGAAATGAATTACAATGGACACTTCTCAATATGTAATTCCGATATAGGATTTTCGTAGGCGTTTCAAAGAGACTGTATAATTGCAATATTAATTGGGGCAAATAAATATTGTGTAACCCTTTGAGTGCCAGGTCCGATTTTTGTATCAACCCATATACCCTGTGCCAATGCATTCTCTTATATATACGAGTCGACCATAGGTCGCCTCGCATATATAAGAGAATGCATTGGCCTAACAATTTTTCATCATTTGTTATTATTTTTTACAATTTTAATAATTTTTTCTTATATTCTTTAACAGACTTATTTTGTAATTTAGTGCCAGGGAATCTTACATTTTTCATGGGCATCAAAATTATTACTATGAATACTTGGTAATAGTTTTGAGTTATAACATGCCCCTAAGGTTTTATCCAGTTTGTTTTTTAAATTCGCTATAGCATGCTTAAGCATACCCAAAAAAAATTCAACCCAAAAAAAAAAATATATCTTTAAAAAAAAGAAGAAAAAAAAGTAGATTATGGCCGATTTTACAGACCATATATTGGGGCCGATGACATCGGCCCCTGGCACTGAAAGGGTTAAATTAAACTGGAATTAGAATATTTGGGAGAAATGGACTATTATCAAGGAGAAGTCATTAAGTCTGAAGTTCAATTTACTCCCTCTTTTCACATTTCTGTGATCCAATAAGTATTATGAAATATAAAAGCCCATTTATACTTACATTATAATGAGTAAGTACACCACTATAATCAGTAAATACACTTCAAATATGCTGATTTTAAATATGCATACTGGTATACAAGAGAAAATCACTTATCCCTAGAGAGAAGTGGAGCATTTTAGGGAGAATATATCTGCCGAGTTGCCCTCTAGGCTGGTCCCTGTTCTGTATGTCTGTATACAGAGATTCCATTTGTAGCTTGTGGATTGTACAGTAATGCTCTAATTAATCGACTCCTTAAACACAGCAGAATTATGGGTAACTTTTCAGGATTTAGTCGGAAATATGGCTTCTTGCCATTCATCAGAAAGCTCTCCCTGAGAGCTTTCCGATGAATGGCAACAAGCCATATTTCCGACTAAATCCTGAAAAGTTACCCATAATTCTGCTGTGTTTGAGGAGTCATTCGATTACTTAGAGCATTACTGTAGCTTGTAAATGACACCATATTTAAACATATTAACATTGAATATGAGAGAACACAAACAAATATGTAAGTAACATCTCGTTACACCGATTTAAAACAATTTGGCAGTATATTGAGTGTGGTCACAAAAGGGGCAATAGGTTGAGTTATACAACTGGTTATAAAATCGAAGGTTCAATCATCATAGTCGATTCTATAATAACAAACTCTGACCCATTGCACAATCATAGGGAGCCTCGCATACATGTATATAAGAGAATGCACTGGCACAGGATCATTAATGCTGCACCAGCGTAGCTCCCATCATTAAAGGATTAATGCCTACAAGGTACAAATCACAATTGACAAGCAGAATCTCGCTTATTTCTCATCTGGATGTGAGCCTGATTAATTCTACAAATTTGCGAAACAATCCGATAGGTTTTGCAAAAATTAGTCTGAAATCCTGATTAACCGAGAATTTCTAGCACAAAAAAACTAAAATATCATAGTATTACTGGCACTGTAATAAAGCATTTAGAGACATATTTTATTTTTTAAAACATCACAAGCTTATGAGGAATCTTCTAGTTGAACAGGAAACCCTGTACATGTACTGATATACTTTTCTGCATGCAAATGAATTGTATATCTCTAAGCTCCAAAACAAAATTTTTATACAATCTATAGTTAATTGATTGAGACAAGAATATTTTTCCTGATAAAAGTTTCCGGGTTGAACATGAAGAAAAATCAAATTCATTTTTCTGTAAAAATAATAATTCCCATTTCATGGGTAAAAGCACAATGATTGAAAAGACATATTAAAAAGCTACTGATCACAACAAGTTGTCAAATCATTAACAAACATTTCTGATTTTATCAGACATTAAGACAACAGTTATGCCCTAAATAACCACAGCAGAATTATGGGTAATTTGTCAGGTTTAGTCGGAAATATGGCTTGTTGCCATTCATTGGAAAGCTCTCAGTGAGAGCTTTCCGATGAATGGTAACAAGCCATATTTCCGACTAAATCCTGAAAAATTACCCATAATTCTGCTGTGGTTAACGAGTCGATTATTTAGTGCATTACTGTATGAATTGAGAATGTTGGTCTCCTTCATAGGATGGTGGTCAGCAGGACTGACCAGGTCTGGAACATCCTAAATTCAACTATTAAATTTAACAATGCAAAATCCACCATCTGCATGATTTTATGGAATCGATGGGATCGTGCATCTCAGTGTACAGCCATACTGCACTTTTAACCCTTTTATTTTGACGTTATCATGCAATAATACAACGAAAACCAAAGTTTGAATTGTACCTCTTGGCATGAGAACATGCAAGATAATGGATTCAATTTTTTTCTGCTTCAGAAAAATTATAAAAATACGTCAAAATTGCCTAAGAACATGGGTGTTTTTATTTTACATCTGCCAGGACAAAAACCGGATGGGACCTAAATGAAGGTAGTTAACACTTTCAGTGCCAAGAGCTCTTTCCATCAATGTATAACATTATTATAATCAATAAATTTGAGAAATGATCAAAGAAATATGGGTTGATACAAAAAACGGACTTGGCACTGAAAGGGTTAAATATGAAATAAAAAGTTTTGATGAGGTTCTCTTTTCAGTGATGAGAAAGATGGTTGAGAACATTGTGCTCTCTTTATTTGGCCACATTGGACATAACAGCAACTAGATATCATGATCAATGACATTATAACTATTGTCAATATTGTCTGCCCTGGTACCGAAAGAGCATATTATTGTAAATTTTGAATTTGAACTTGCAAACCATATAAAATCATAAGTAACATCAGCACTGAAAAAGAAGCAGGCAGCAAATAATGAGACTCTGTTTACAATCTCCTTTATATATTGGAAGTTTGCGGCCCGTCTTCGGAGAAATATTCTGGCAGCCTGTCGGTGGATATTTGGTCTGGTGCAGTATGTGACAGCTCTGACAGTCTCTGGATGATATCGGTGAAAGAAGGACGGGTCTCGGGATCTGTTCTCCAACAGGATAGCATTATGTGATATCTGAAATGGGAGATAAGCCTTCATAAGACCACATATAATGATGAAGCCTTCATAATACCACATATAAAGATGAAGCCTTCATAATACCACATATAATGATGAAGCCTTCATAATACCACATATAATGATGAAGCCTTCATATATAAATACCACATATAATGATGAAGCCTTCATAATATCACATATAATGATGAAGCCTTCATAATACCACATATAATGATAAAGCCTTCATAATACCACATATAATGATCTGTATCTGTATCTTTCAGTTATAGACACACTGGATGAATAAAATTGAATATTAGGCCAAACAAAATTAATGAATTGATTCTCAGGCAATTTTTTTTTCAAATGAATGAGGGAGGGCGGTATTTATTTTTATTTTTTATTTCCAGCGGCCAGTTCAGACATACATCTGGGATCCCCGAAATCAAGACCAGAAGGCTCAATTAATTGTGGAATCATTATAATTGAAACTGCGAACCAATAAATAAAACAAAACAACAGACTAGTAGTGAAATAAAACTGGAAAAGTGTATAAAATAAAATATATGCATTGAAGTATCCTACTTCTAAAATAACATTGAGGTTGTTCCTCTTAAAGCTAAGCAAATGAAAGGACGGAAAATGGAATGATTATATTAAATATAGTGAGGTATTAAACTGATGTTTGCCATTCACACTGTTTAAATGCGTCTTGGGAAATTGCAGACATGCTCATTTTGCCTTGTTTCGTTTAGCTTTCAACTTCTCCTGTTTCTCACTAGAGAAGTTGCGCTTACGAGATAGCACTGTCTGAAATTTTTCAAGACACGTCTTACACTGTGGATGGCAACCATCAACCTTGTCCAAATCTTCCATTCCACCACATTTTATGCAGATGTCTGGGAAGGATTTACAGCTGAAATATGGAATTTCGATTTGGTCAGAGCATTTAAAGTTCTGTCGAACATACACCCTCACAAATCACGGAATTTGCCGGTGAAGAAACGGCACGACTCGTTTGTTTGTGAACTTATAAATAACTGTAAATAATGCAACCTGCTTTAATGAATGACATTAGTTCGCTTTATTTAATCATGTTTTTTGCGTAAATACCGAGGCCTATCATCTCCCCAGCAGCGCACTGCCATAATTCGCCGTAGTTCGTTTCGAAGTGGTATTCCTGTCGTAATTATTACATTACCACGTGCTAAAAGCATAAACTGGAAATAGCGAATTCCGGCACTTCCGCAAACGGAGAACTCGCCACGAACTCGCCACTTGAATGCGAATCGGCTGCGATTTGAATTATTTGATCGTTGGTTGTTTGGATTTAAAATAAAAAGAGTTAGGCGGCCCCTATTTTATGAGAGCAGCGGTGCCTGAGAATCAATTAATTAATTTTTTTTGGCCTTAGTAGGTGTTTTTTTGGAGTGCAGACCGCTATGTGGCTTTAACTTCAAATCTAAAGAACAATTCTATGAATAATCCATGTTTCATTTTCGTCTAGAGAAAATGGAATTTATTTATTAGACTAATTTTGAATGGCTTTCCACCAATTCTATAAAACTCATACCTTCGGGAAGTTTAACAATTTGAGAAAACACCATGCATGACTTTAAATGAGCAAAATAAGTACAGATTTATGCCAGCGATATTCCTTATATTTACAAAGGCTTGCTTACAAGTACAATCGGTATCTGTTTTATACTCACAAAATCTTGCTGATATGAATAGATTTAAACTTTATATTACAAGTACAAGTTAGATAATTGGTACCTTGCTTATATGTGCAGGGCTAGGCATTCGGTATCTGTTTTATACTCACAAAGGCTTGCTTATATGTGCAGGGCTAGGCATTCTGAATCCATGCTGAAGTCTCTCAAGTATCTCTTGTGGAAGCAATCCAGGGTACGGTGTCATGCCTGAAAGAAAGAGAGATTTGTCACATCTGATCAAATTAAACATGGATATAGCAATAATTAATATAAAATTCTGAATGTTAACCCTTCCATGACTGGAATAGAGTTTAATCCCGGGAACGAGAATTTCCCGGTTCCCGGTTCCCATACTCATTCCCGTTTCCCGGGAATATGATTTGTAGGAACTGGGAATTGGTGCATTGTTAACACTTGGTATATCATACATCAATGGACACAAACTGCACATAATTTTGTTTAATTTGTCCAATTTGTGCAATTGTGCTGTATATTATGTATATGATGCACAATATACAGCACAATTGCTACTAGACTGACACTGAGTGACTTGGTATAGCTCCGAATGTATACTTTTCAAGACTACGTCCGACTCCCGTTATGATTAAGAGATCAAGACACTGAACAGTATTGGAAATTAACACACAAATTTCATGGAACTATAAATAGACTGTTTCATTTGTACTCTCTTATGTTAACATACAAAGTTACGAGATGGCACACGAAGTTCGCAACATCGGCAACATTTTGTTTGAAGTTTTATGTCTTCCAACTTGTGTTGTGTTATGTTGTATACCATTATGTGGCACAAGCAGATCATATATGACAATTTGGAATATCCTTTTAGTTAATATATATTATCATTATTACGATCCCTGTCACCCAGAATAGCCAAAATCCGCATAACCCGTATTGTACAACTTGTGCGTACATTTCCCGGGAACGTTGATGGTTCCTGGTTCTGAAGCAGTTTCATTCCCGGTTCCTGATTTTTCAATTCCCGGGCAAATATTAAACTCTAGACTGGAACTTCCTGAAATTCAGCGAAAACCCTGTGCCAATAAATTTTCTTATATAAATGTGAGTCTCCCATAGAGAGCATCACATATATAAGAGAAAACATTGGCCTAACAATATTTACCTTGACCTTGTAAGCCAGTGCATTTTCTTATATATATGCAAGACTCCCTGTGGGAGACACGCATATATAAGAGAATGCACTGGCACAGGATCTTTAATGCTGCACCAGCGAAGCTCCCATCATGAAATAGTTAAATGGCCATAGTCTTTAATCTTTAGGATTTTATTCGCCTCTGGGTGTGATGATAATTATATGGATGCACCAGCATCATTTAATTTTTTTTAATTTTTTTTATTGGAATGAACAGACATCAGTGAAGGAATGCAAACAGAGGTGCATGCTAATATAGATGAAAGTGTCAATGACACTAACTCAACTTGGAAAGGGAATAATTTCCTGTGTTACAGTCAATGGAGTGATTAGGAATGTGGAAAGTTGAAAGGTCTAGTTATGCAAAGAGTAAAATCCAAGATGACCGCTGGCAGCCATGTCTTTTTGCTGAATGACCCCAAAATGAATCATTCCCATCTACATGTCATTTTTAACATCCATGACAAATTTCATAATTATCCGACCAAAGGTACGACCTGTAGCTCGTGCTAAAGGAAATTGTTGACGAATCAAGCACATACGCATACACGCACACACGGACGACGGACGACAAAGCCATGGCAATAGCTCAAAATTTACAAAGTAAAGTTGAGCTAATAAAAAATTCTTCCAATTCGCTCACTTCATTTACACGTCTTTCGTACACCATGTGCACTCCCAGTGACTTACATGTAAATAGGGAAAAATCAAATATATGTTCATTTTTATATAGTAATTCAGATTTTAGATCTTTGTTCCTGCGTATGGCGTATCGGTATGACATCTATCCTTGGACGGAATTGTGGTATTGGGGGGTGTATCGTCTTTCCAGGTTATAATGATTAAGTGAATTTTCGAAATAATTTCCAGGACTCTCAAGTATATTGGTGTTGACTCGTGCGTACATGTTATACATGCACAGACTTTTCTGAAAGGAACCAGTTTTTTTCGAAAATTCTTCTTGTTTTGATTGGTATCGTGTATACACATCATTTTATATTAACAGATTTGTGACAGTAAATGAACAACATATAAAGTTTTGTGGAATTATACAGTATGTTGTTGTTCAACCACTGACATTTCTATCTGCGGATATATTCATTGAAAAACATTGATTGCATAGATACATGAACTTACCATAGTGCACAATTTCCCATAGTAGCACTCCATATGACCAGAGGTCAGAGTACAATGTGAAGACTTTATCGGTCATGCACTCTGGAGCAGTCCACCTAACAGGAATTTCATTCTGGAAGAGAAAATACCATTAGTCCCTCTAAATAAGGTTCATACATGTGGGTCATGATGAAATTCTAGGAATTTTCCAGGACCCTACAGAGGTTTTAAAGGACCTCAAAACCCATGATGTCGACCCTGCTATGTATGCGCACTCAAAATAAACTCGCTCGCGCCATCACATAATCCAAAATGGACATGAGTAAATAATCGCTGAGTTGCTGATTTCCCAGTTTCATTCAATGAGTGAAACAGGCGGATATATATAGAAGAAAATATTACGCTCCCATAATACAAAGCAGCTTTCTGAGAAATTACTGGGAACCAATCTAAAAATAACACAGGGAAAACCGGTATGTTTATGAGTCAAAGTAGTGTTGGGATCATAATATATTTGCATTTATCGCTGTCATTCCGTTTTTGGTAAATAAACAGGGCTTGTCTGCAAGTTAAAGCCAACCACTATTAAATTCAAGCACTTTTCAAGGAGCCAACAAGCAAACCTCTGTTTTTCAAGGGTTTACAGGACTGGATAAAAACAAAGTCAATTTCAAGCACTTTCAAGGTTTTCAAACAGTTATATGATCCTTGCCTAAAGGTAAGGCCACTTGAAGAGACAACCTTGTTAGTTAGCATCATTTTTAGCTGTGCTGAGGCAAAAACCAACTTTCAGTGCTTCGTTTACGGTGCTGTAGATATAGCCCTGTGACTTAACTTAAATCTATGATGTGACATTATAGCCTGTAAGTTGATGATGTTAGACAAATGTAAACAATTCTATAATCTTAACGCTATGTTCTCGGTGTAGGCCTACAATTATGGAGTGAATAGAAAATGAATTTAATATCCTGTCATAACCACTTTATTTGAGCAGATTACTGAATCCAAACTCCACAGCTTAAAGCCCAGGCTGACCTAACATAACTATTTGGAAATGTTCAGATAATATGTCTTTTGTTGAATTCATTATCTGAACATTATTATCTGAACATTTCCCAGCAGTGAATATGAATCCTTCTGCACTTTTATTATTTTTTCGTATGTCTGTCGTCAGCTAATTTTTTCTGAACACCCTCCAAATGAATGATAGACTATTCCAATCTTTACTTTAAAACTTGAGTGGGAGAATCCATTTAGTATAGGAAGGGTTAAAATCTTATTCTTACTCACTGCATCAAATAAATTCCTCTCAGTAATATCATTGGAGAAACCAAATCCTGCTAATTTGCAGCTCCCGCCTTTACCGACTAAAATGTGTGAGGCCTGTAGTCGATAGTACATCAGCTAAAAAAAAAAAGAGAAACACGTATGAAGAATTGAAAACTGAAGTGAATATGAAGCCTTGAAGGTATAATACCTACTCAAGCCTTGAAATATTGTGTTTGTCGTTTGTAGAAATGAGGTCCCCAGAGGGTGAATTTAGTCATGCTCCCCAGGGACAAGCCGAGAGTGTGACGTTGGCGAAAAAGTCGCCCTAGCATCATCCACTTCCCGTTATGTTTGCAGTCAGGCAAAGTGCAAGTCGCCTTGAAAATTCAAAAGGATGTCTGGAGCTTGGTTGTCGGATGCCGTTGGGCAAAACAATTTGTTATTTTTCTCAAACTTTTTGCAATTGAAGTTCATTTTCTGACAATTTTATCAGTCGGCATCCATTAAAACTTCACAATGTCCCAATTTAATTGTATATGTAACAATATTTCCAAAATATTACCTGACAAACTCAATTTAAATGATTAAACTAAACAAGCAATACAGTGTTGTCGCCAAAGCCGAGATCTGGGGTTTCAGGACCCTTACATAGGGTCCAAATATGGGCTTTCAGCATTGAACCAGTTATCCCTTTCATGACAGGAGCCACGCTGGTGCAGCATTAAAGTTCCTGTGCCAGTGCAATCTCTTATATATGCGAGTCTCCAATGGGGAGCCTCACATATATAAGAAAATGCACTGGCTTACAAAGATCAAGGTAAGTATTGTTAGGCCAATGCATTCTCGTATATATGCGAGGTGCCCCATGGGCGAGTCGCATATATAAGAGAATGCATTGGCACAGGGTTATCGCAAAAAATCATGAAGCTGCAGTCATGAAAGGGTTAAATGAACAACGGATTTGGTGTGAACACTTACCCTATATTTATTTATGTGTTCCATTGCACTAGCTATCTCACAGGCTAAAATGAACAACTGATTTGGCGCTAGCAGCATTCGCTTCAGCTGAACAGCCTGCGATGATTGTATAACAACTCCATCGCATCCAGGTCGATGATGCTGTAAATATTGCAACAGGTTCCCATGGGCGGCAAACTCAACAACCACTAACCAAGGCTCTGTAAAAATAGGAAAATTCTGAATGACAAATTACTGTACTTTTGAGATGGTTCCAGCACTTAGCACTTTTATCTGCCTTCTATTCAGTTTTTGGAAGACGCATATACACTGATGTTCAGGGAGGATATAGTTTGCTTCCGGTCTTTGGGTCTAAATGTAGAACTTGTTGCAATATTTGAATAGCAGTTACAATGGGGCCCATTTCTTCCCATTCCGAGTTGAGACATTTCTACTATTTTATATTACACACAGTTCTTGAAAAATACACCCTTTCTCCATCTCAGCCGGTGCCATATTTTTCAAGCCATTTCACACACGTAAGTGGAATGAAACGACGACGACACACAGTTTAAATGGCATCTCGCCTTGACAATAAAACCACAACTTTAAAATAAAAGCAACATCTCACATGTCAAGATAAAAAAAAGCATGGAATAATTGTTTGGAAAACATCAGAAATGATCATTATGAGATGTCAGTCAGGTGTGTAATAAAAAGAGAACCACATGTGTATTACTGGCCATTAGTTTATGGCACTCTTGTGATCATTGGAGAATAACACAATCGAGTGCTATAATTAAGCCAGTGCACTCATGCTTTAATTATGCAATTGCACCCGTGCTATACACTGATGGCTAGGAATACATGTGTATACATTGGAATGGTCTATTATCATCTGGAGGGATGTTCAGAAAATATGAGCAGACGATAGAAATAGAAAGTGCAGAAAGAATCCTATTCATTGGTGGGATATGTTCAGATAATATTATCTGACCATTTCCTTAGGAATAACTACTCGTCAATGAGAATTTAGTATAGAAAGGGCTAAAAATTAGCACATGGAATTAAATAATACATACGCTGTGCCATATAATAGCCCATGAGCCTAATAATATTATGATGTGGCGGTAATACATAATACATACGCTTTGCCATGTAACAGCCCATGAGCCTAATAATATTATGATGTGGTGGTAATACATACGCTTTGCCGTGTAACAGCCCATGAGCCTTATAATATTATGATGTGGCGGTAATACATAATACATACGGTTTGCCAAATAACAGCCCATGAGCCTTATAATATTATGATGTGGCGGTAATACATAATACATACGCTTTGCCGTATAACAGCCCATGAGCCTTATAATATTATGATGTGGCGGTAATACATAATACATACACTTTGCCAAATAACAGCCCATGAGCCTTATAATATTATGATGTGGTGGTAATACATAATACATACGCTTTGCCGTATAACAGCCCATGAGCCTTATAATATTATGATGTGGCGGTAATACATACTACATACGCTTTGCCGTATAACAGCCCATGAGCCTAATAATATTATAATGTGGCGGTAATACATACGCTTTTCCAAATAACAGCCCATGAGCCTTATAATATTATGATGTGGTGGTAATACATACTACATACGCTTTGCCGTATAACAGCCCATGAGCCTAATAATATTATGATGTGGTGGTAATACATACGCTTTTCCAAATAACAGCCCATGAGCCTTATAATATTATGATGTGGTGGTAATACATAATACATTCGATTTGCCGTATAACAGCCCATGAGCCTTATAATATTATGATGTGGCGGTAATACATACTACATACGCTTTGCCGTATAACAGCGCATGAGCCTAATAATATTATGATGTGGCGGTAATACATAATACATACGCTTTGCCAAATAACAGCCCATGAGCCTTATAATATTATGATGTGGTGGTAATACATAATACATACGCTTTGCCGTATAACAGCCCATGAGCCTTATAATATTATGATGTGGTGGTAACATCTTCATCACTTCTAACTCAGCAATGTAGAACTTTTTATCTTTTTCACTTGCATCGGCTGCAGAGCAAAATAAGATAAAATGTGATAAATATATAGAGAAACTCTCAAATTGTTACACATTTGCAATCCATATGACAGTGGCGACATAAGGATAACACAACAGCAAAGTAACCCTACATACATGTAGAAGCACCCAATATTTATTACATACAAACAAAAAAAGTTTAAAAATAAAAGTTATATTATTCAGAGCTTATCCAATGAAAATTCATTGTCTTGAGATGATTTTGGCACCAATTAACACCTGAAATTCTAGATATTTCGCCATTAGCAATGCTAACCCTTTCATGACGGGAGCTGTGCTGATGCAGCATTAAAGATCCTGTGCCAGTGAATTCTCTTATATATGAGTCACCCATATGGAGCCTCCCATATATAAGAGAATGCACTGGCTTACAAGGTCAAGGCAAATATTGTTAGGCCAATGTATTCTCTTATACATGCGAGGCTCCCTAAGGGAGACTCGCATATATAAGAGAATGCATTGGCACAGGGTTTTGCTCTGGTCAATAAAGGGTTAAAGGTACTCAATCCGAACAGAGGGTCCCCATCTCAATAGATTCCAACAACAACAATCCGATCAGAGGGTCCTATATTACTATTTCTTTGGCTTTGGGGGTAAAAAATATTTGATTCGAGTCGAGGAACCCATCAAACAAAGCTCAGAGTTATTAGATATTGATTTTTGAAATTTGTTATTTGTTCGAGATGAGTACTAATAATTGCCGTCAATTTCATAACCTGCTCGAGATGTGAACACCAAAACACTATTCAAACAGACAAGGATGGATAACTCTAAAATCAAGTGGTAATAATAACGCAATTTTGACTGTCTTCTGGGCCAGAAAGTATTCCCGATAATGAAAAATAATAGATTTCTAAAATCGATATCTAACAAATCTGAGCTTTGATGGGTGACTTCCTCGACTTGAATCAAATATTTTTGACCCCCGAAGCCATTGAAATAGTAATTGAGAGGAGTTTTATCAAATTGAGTACCTTTAACAAGATTATGTTTTTATATTTACATAGCCACTAAATCCTGTTTGATGATTGGTCAACTGCCAATTAGAAAATGCTTTTCATATCCAAATAAAACACACTGTACAGTAATGCCCTAAGTAATTGACTCCTTAACCACAGCAGAATTATGGGTAACTTTTCAGGATTTAGTCGGAAATATGGCTTGTTGCCATTCATTGGAAAGCTCTCAGTGAGTGCTTTCCGATGAATGGCAATAAGCCATATTTCCGACTAAATCCTGAAAAGTTACCCATAATTATGCTGTGGTTAAGGAGTCGATTACTTAGGACAATACTGTAACCTTGTTAACACAGCAGGAGATAGAATAACTGGATGAGTTTTTTTAAGTGCACGGCCATAGACTAATCAATCGATAATTCATATGTAGAATAATGGGCTCGCACAGTGATGGTATAATGGTATGGTATAATATCCAAACTCCAGACAGATTTCAGAAAAAAAATTAGCTGAGTTTACAGAGAGTTATAATGAAAAACCTATATAAATATAATAAATGAATGTAATTTGAGTGTGTTTTATTAAGGGGTATGGCACTGTGGTCGTGGGAGCTCATTTAGTGTGGACAACGAACAATGCGACTAAGAGCCGCAATGTGATACCCTTCAATAAAACACACTCAAACTACATTCATCTCATAAATAAGACTTTAGAAATGACATTTGATTTATCTATTGACTCAATTGTTGCAACCAGTTTGTAAAGCCAACTAAAAATATTGGAGGAGAGTAAACATAGTATACATACATACATACAAGCTTTTATAATAGCAGCTCTACGTACATCTGTAGTACGAGTGACATTACTCAAGGGTCACAACTAGGTATTAGATTGGTACTTTGATCTACTCTTTAGTCACATGTCGCTTAATTTGACCAAGCCACTGTTTCGGGAAAACTCAATAGTTCACCGGCTGGCAGTGAAAATATATTTTTGATTATTCTTTGCATAGTGAAACTAACTTATAGAGATTGTCCAATTTTATGTGTTTTTTAAATCACTGGTAGGTCATCAGTTTTGGCAAAATAAAAGATCTAATTTGAGCCTCAGACACCGCCGCATTGAATTAACGGCCCGCATTGAATGCTTTATTTTGATTTTTGATATTATGATATAAAGAATTTAATGAAATTGTTTTTTCTCAATTGTTTTTTCAAAATTATTTTGGTGTGTTTTTACCAACATGTCAATACATATTGAGCATTAATGGCAACATACATGAACTCTTAACATATCTTTGAGATTGATAGATTAAATATCATGTATACAAATAGAGACATGGAACATTAAGTAGATGACTATATTGGAGATATGGAGTAAATTTAGGATCACATGTTATAATGGAGAGGTGTCAATTTATAGACAACAAAAACAATTTTGAATAGTCAGGGGCATTAGAACATTATTGGTAATACCTATGTCATATAGGTATACTAGTAGCATAATGTCATTTTTATATCAGATTAAATGAGTGTATATGCTAAACAAAGTTCCCTCTACATTATATGACTACATGTATTACTAGACAAGGGAAGCTATCATGATCTATGCTTACGATGTGCACCAAAAAAAAATAAAAAACAAAAATAAAGTTCTTCCTCCTTCATTGATTCAGATAAAAAATAGTCTGAGACTCAAATAATTTGTTTGGCCTTCGAGAGTAAACATCAGGGTTCGCACTGCCACTTGCCAAAAATAATTCACATTTGGCAAAAAATATTTTCATTTGGCAAACATTTTGGCAAGTCACTTTTTAAATCCTCAAGAAAGTTGAACAATATTGGTCAATCAATACCATTCCTTTCAGGAAACTCTTACACAACATAATTATATTAGTCGTATTTTATAAGGTTTATGAAAAGTTAACACCTCTATTAAGATGCAGTTAATCCCATAGCATAATTATAGATGGCTGGAGTGATTACTATTTAATGTGGTGGTGTTTACATAGCTAATCCTCATGTGATGTGCCCTTCTGATGAAGCAACCCTTCTTCCATTGGGTTGTTCAGTGATTGGCTTATTGTTGTATGATAAACCACAATAGAGATGCGAGTATAATTAATCATTAACTAACTGCTTTTCTATCGATATCAAAAAATCGTACAAACCGTGAGTGTCAAAACAAAAGACTTAAGGTAGCAGAAAATTATACTATCTGGGATAGCATTTGGCAAATGCTAAAATAAAGGCAAATTATTTGGCAAAAGTAAATTTTGGTCCAGCGCGGACCCTGGTAAACATAGTGTACTCACATACAAGCTTTTTCACAGCAGCTCTATGCACATCTGTAGCCCTATTCCCGAGTCTGACCTTGCCCTTCCACACTTCCACAAATGACCCTTTTCCAATCAGCTCAATTAATCTCACATGTTCTTGACGTATCTCCAAGTTATGCGTCGTTTGGAAGTATTGTGTTGGCTTAAAAATAATCATTTTACATGTTTATGTAAAGTATTAAGAGCAAAAAAAAAAACAAACAAATAAAACAAAAACAATAGTATTTTGAATAAGCTTCTTCAAATGTGATTTAAATTCTATACTCAGTAACCATATGTAATATATATATATAAGAGTAGGATCTGTCCGTCAGTCTGTCCACATTTTTCTCCCAGACTGCTGGTCCGATTTCAACCAAATTTGGTGTGGTGACTCGGGGTACCCTGGCAGAGGTTATAGCAGTGTTACTTTAAAAAAAAATTAATTAATAAAAATAAATACAAATTAAAATAAAATGTTTGTTAATTTGAGAAAATAGCTCAATCTACAAATTTTTTTTTAATTTAATTAAAAAACAAAATTTAATTTCATTTTTTTTTTAAATTAATCTGTTTAAATGATCAAAATGTGCACAAAGCGCAGACAGGGGCCACAGGTCCCTCACGCACAAAAGGTCCACAGGCCCCTCCGATGCTGAATAAAGGCTCCCAATGGGAGCCAGTTTCAGCTAGTATACTACATACCAGTAGCCCTCTATTTCAGTGAACTGAATAACCAGTCACACGATAGGTCAAAAGGATTTCCTATAATATTACCCACTGAAGTGCTAGCCTTGAGTGACTGTATGTGAAGCACTGACAGTATCCGGGCGGGGCCAGGAACCTACATCACTAATGTAATCTCTAATCCTCACTTCAGACGTTCAGATAGCTGATGTCTGGAACTCATGCAATGGTTGAGCTAGATATTTTATTGCAGGAGTTATTGCACTTGAGAGTTAACCCTTTACCCAACAGAAGGGCCCTGTGCCAATGCATTCTCTTATATATGCGAGTCGACCATAGGTCGCCTCGCATATATAAGAGAATGCATTGGCTTAACACATTAAAAATTAGAATGTAAGAAAAAATGGTAAAAAGTGTTAAAAAAAGATTTTTTTAAGGCCAATGCATTCTCTTATATATGCGAGGCGACCTATGGTCGACTCGCATATATAAGAGAATGCATTGGCACAGGGCATAACTATAACCATCACAATGTGGTCAATGAGGCGGTTCCAATGATATCCATATTTGTATGGTTTTATTGAGACAGACCCAAGATATTTTAGGCTGTTGAAGCTTTGTTTGGCCGGTTTTGGCCGGTTTGTTGGGTAAAGGGTTAAAGGGATTAAGTGCATTTTACAAACATCTATTAAATGTTTGAGGTGTGTTTGGTGTTCAAAATCCTGGCACAATCGATACCTATTTTCCTTGTTAATTTTAGTTATGTGAGTTAACCCTTTCAGTGCCAGGTCCGATTTTTGTATCAACCCATATACCCTGTGCCAATGCATTCTCTTATATATGCGAGTCGACCATAGGTCGCCTCGCATATATAAGAGAATGCATTGGCCTAACAATTTTTCATCATTTGTTATTATTTTTTACAATTTTTTACAATTTTAATAAATTTTTCTTATATTCTTTAACAGACTTATTTTGTAGGTTTAGTGCCAGGGAATCTTACGTTTTTCATGGGCATCAAAATTATTACTATGAACACTTGGTGATAGTTTTGAGTTATAACATGCCCCTAAGGACATGCCCCTAAGGTTTTATCCAGTTTGTTTTTAAATTTTCTATAGCATGCTTAAGCATACCCAAAAAAAATTCAACCCCAAAAAAAGCACTGAAAGGGTTAAACGATTGCTAATTTTTGAATGTGCATTGTGAATTTCCACAGCTCATGTGCTAAGTTATCCCACCAGAACGTGTATATATGTTTTAACCCTTTCATGATGGGAGCTGCGCTGGTGCAGCATTAAAGATCCTGTGCCAGTGCATTCTCTTATATATTCGATTCTCCCATAGGGAGACTCGCATATATAAGAGAATACACTGGCTTACAAGGTCAAGGTAAATATTGCTTGGCCAATGTATTCTCTTATATATGAGACTCGCATATATAAGAGAATGCATTGGCACAGGGTTTTCGCAAAATTTCAGGAATCTCCAGTTATGGAAGGGTTAAAATTTATTTTTAAATCAAAACTGCTTTGTGTTAGAGACTAAATTGATTGGTGATGTAGGTTCCAGGCCCTGATGATGTCCGTTTGGTCTCTGCATACTCTACATGAATTTAATGTTGAACATCTCCTTCCGCATTGTATTATATGTTGATATTTTTATTGAAATTGATCAACAGCAGAATGCATGAGTTCAGTGCACCTAAGAAAGAAAAATGTGTGCCTTATGAACTCAACAGCATAAAGAATAACACAGGTTATCTTTGTCCTAAATGCAAGAACATCCTGAAAAATCCCAGGAAGTTTCGTGGCCAAGAACAGAATTAACACATGATCCTACAGTAATGCCCTAAATAATCGACACCTTAACCATAGCAGAATTATGGGTATTTTTCAGGATTTAGTCGGAAATATGGCTTATTGCCATTCATCAGAAAGCTCTCACTGCCATTCATCGGAAAGCTCTCACTGAGTTGATTATTTAGGACATTACTGTAGTTCATTATAGGACTTATTATTATTATAAATGATTTCTGACATAACAAAGACTAATTGTTATCTCTGAATTTTGGTTCCAAGTTGAATGGCATCCAATAATTTCATGAGATATTTTTCAAATAAAGAGCAGTTATGAAATTGATACACATGTTTTCATTGGCAATAGAAACATGTCTGTTTTCATTTACCACTAAAAAGCCAAGATCAAAGCCATTCTATTGAATGGAAATCAGTGTGCAAATTCAATCAAGAACTGCATGCGATTGACATTTTACCCACAGGGCCAAAAATATCTGAATGAAAGAACAAAATACACCAAAATAGGAGACAAATAAAGTAACTATATCCTAAAAATAAACACAAATATACAGGCCTCAAAATATTATATTGGATATTTACTGAATGAGGTCCCCAGAGGGTGAATTTAGTAACTCTACCCCACACAGCGGGCTATCATCACTAAATTCATTCTCTGGGCCTCATCTTCTCTGTAAAGTATCTTTATTAACAAATCAACAATTTTGTTTAATTTCTTTAGAAAACTTCATTAGAAAGTCTCTTTTTCTTTTTCAGTTTAGTTTCTCTATATCCCCAAATTGTCAGATGATATAATGAATAATCAAGGTACCCAAATGAGTGCATACCACCATCTTCACCATCTGGGAACTAAAATACTCTAGGTCTCCTATAGCAGATAGGGCCATACAGAATGAGGTGCTCATAAGATGAATTTGGTAGCAGGGTAGCATTACTGAATTCACCCTCTGGGGACCTAATTCTGAAAATATATAGCACCATATTTTGATGCCTGCAAATATGCATGCTATTGTGTTGATAGATCATGATATGAATCTCTACTCTGGCTAATGCGCATAGAGATCATATTCCATCAGTACAAAACCTGGGAACTTTTTAGTTTTGACAGGGAGCCTTGTAGTCGAAAAAGTAACGCAGGCAATATATTTTTCTGTTAATAATACCTGTTACGTAATAGTTTATTTATCAGTAGGAAAATGTCCTAGCTCGAGATTACATTATTTAACCCTTTCAGTGCCAAGTCCGATTTTTGTATCAACCCATATTTCCTTGATCATTTTTCAAATTTATTGATTATAAAATCGGCCTTGGCACTGAAAGGGTTAAGGGACTTTGTGGGTGATTTTGCGCTGCTTACAATCATGGATTTATCCAGGGTAATTAGTTTATTGTTTTTGTGCGATGTCAGCTCAGAAAAGTCACTTAATAAACAAGCAATTTTGAGCTGGGACCACTCATACTTTGAAGTAGATTATCTGGGAACAAATATAAACAAATTCCCCGTCTTTTTTGTTCAATGTTATAAAGTTCCCTGTCATAAGGGGTCAGAACATCAAAAAGTTCCCGGGTTTTGTACTGGTGGAACACGATCTCTAAGGGTGTTAGCCAGAGTGTAGATTCATGGCATGATCCATTTTTTTGACTTTCAAGTTTGCATTCATTTGTCCTATATTGTGATGTATCTTCACCAATGGTATTGGCATCTGGGATAGTATTAGTTACAAGAAGATACAATTATGTGCGTAGTTGTTTTATTGCAGTTAAAAAGCACATCAACATCATTTTACTAAGAAAATATATAACAGATAACAGTTTTCAACAATAAATATGCTATATAACAATAGATTAATGCCCTAAATAATCGACTCCGTAACCACAGCAGAATTATGGGTAACTTTTCAGGATTTAGTCGGAAATATGGCTTGTTGCCATTCATCGGAAATCTCTCAGTGAGAGCTTTCCGATGAATGGCAACAAGACATATTTCCGACTAAATCCTGAAAAGTTACCCATAATTCTGCTGTGTTTAAGGAGTCGATTATTTAGGGCATTACAATATATAAACATCTCTAAATAAACCAACTGTGACTATTACTAAAATTAGTCTCATACTACTATCGGAGAGCCTCATGCACTTTTGACCCTTTCTGTACTAAATACTCATTGATGAGTAGTTGTTCCTCAGAAAATGTTCAGATAATAAGTTCAACAAACGACCGTCATTTGTGGACTACGGTCGTTTGTTTAACTTTTTATCTGAACATTTCCCTCCAATAAATAGGACTCTTTCTGCACTTTTATTAGCTGTCATCTGCTTATTTTTCCGAAACACCCATCCAGATGAATAATAGACCATTCCAATGTATACCTTTATAACTGGATGGGAGAAACCATTTAGAAAGGGTTAAAGAAACACATAATCTTGAAGTTTCACGTTACATGTAATCAGAGGTGTTTTTTACACTACAGCCCATCAATACAGAATGTCAGAAGGATTGGTCGAGGTCAATAATATAGAGTTATTATATGATGTTGTGTAGAGTATGTGTTTTTCTTATTCGAGTCCAATATGACTTTTCACCACAACCTGGATGAGTACAAGAAAAACATGTGCTGCACACAACATTGTATAATGAAATTTTTATTATCAATCTGTATGTTCATCCAAATTTTGGGAATAAAATTATTGTATATAAATTGTGTACATGTATATTTTATGATCCTCAGAAAGCATTTGAAAATTGAAACAGTAAACACGGAAGTGAAAAAAACTCAATGTCGAAGTAAAACTTACTTTACTTTGTGACGTCACAAAGTCCTGATAAAAAAAAAAGTCATATTGGACTTGATTCGAGTCCAATATGACTTTCAGGAGTCAAATATGAATTTTTCTTGGACTATCATGATATGGGACGGCTTTTGCCCAATCAGAAACAGTGTAAGTTAAGGGATGGATAATAAGAACATTTATTGCACACCCATTGTTTAACCCTTTCATGACAGGGAGCTGCACTGGTGCAGCAATAAATATCATGTGCCAGTGCATTCTCTTATATATGCGAGTCTCCCATAGGGAAACTCGCATATATAAGAAAATGAACTGGCTTACAAGGTCAAGGGAAATGTTGCTAGGCCAACGTATTCTCGTATATATGCGAGGCTCCCTGTGGGAGACTTGCATATATAAGAGAATGCATTGGCAAAGGGTTTTCGCAATATTTCAGGAAGCTCCAGTCATGGAAGGGTCATTTTTGCGAAATACAGCAAAATACAAAAAGATTTCAAAATGATCAATAAAAAAACTTTACTTGTTCTTGAACAATACAAACCGATCACTTTGATAACGTCATTGACAATATCAACTTTAACAGAAAACATCTTGACTAAATTAAGAGGCATAGTCTACATAAATAACATATTTGTTCAATTAAGTAAAACATTATTGACCTAAATTTTAGTATATTACAAGCTACAATCTTCAGAGTGTGCAATAAACATAGAACAACATAATTTTATGAACATATTAAAGTTATTGCACCTCCAGTTCTCGTTTTGCCATCGTGTCACAACAAACTTGTGCAATAACGTTAACCAGTCATATCTAGCTGTACACAAACAAATTCAAAAGGACCCCATGTATAATATAACCTGTTTGGTGAGTCGGCTATTATGGTGATAAGCATATATACCTGCCAACTTAGAAATACATGAAACTTCATACATAGTTTGTTCAAGAAAGTTATAAACATTCAGGCGAACTTATTGCTGTGCTGTCAATGGACATACATATATAATGCATCTTCAAATGATTGCATGAAAAGCATTGTGGCAAGCTTACATAGCAAGATTTCATTAACCCTTTACCCAACAGAAGGGCCCTGTGCCAATGCATTCTCTTATATATGCGAGTCGACCATAGGTCGCCTCGCATATATAAGAGAATGCATTGGCTTAACACATTAAAAATTATAAAATTGTTAAAGAATGTAAGAAAAAATGGTAAAAAGTGTTAAAAAAAGATTTTTTTTAGGCCAATGCATTCTCTTATATATGCGAGGCGACCTATGGTCGACTCGCATATATAAGAGAATGCATTGGCACAGGGCTAACTATAACCATCACAATGTGGTCAAGGAGCCGGTTCCAATGATATCCATATTTGTATGGTTTTATTGAGACAGACCGAAGATATTTTAGGCTGTTGAAGCTTTATTTGGCCGGTTTTGGCCGGTTTGTTGGGTAAAGGGTTAAGTTATTTCCAGAAGATTTCCAAACTTCACAGAAAAATATATCAACAATTTCCTCAATTATTTCTTCTCAAAAATGGTTCATTCATTACTGGTTCAATATTCTAAAGCTAAAGAAGTTGAGTCTTTATAGAAAAGGCATTTCTGTCAAATAAAGACCAAATGTCCTGTATTACATTCATGATAAGAACTCTAAATCCATATGAGAGGCATAAGCAGAATTTAGTGATGCTAGCCCGCTATGTGGATATCGTAACTAAATTCACCATCTGGGGACGTCATTCTGCAAATGACAGGCACAATAAACTCAGACAGGGTTCGCGCTGCCGCGATCAAGGGGAAATCTCAAAATCAACATTTGATGACAGAACCAAGCCTGAATTTAGTGTGTCTGACATTTACAGAATGACGTCTCCAGATAGCGAATTTAGCAATGCTATCCCACATATTCACCAAATTCACCCTATGGGGACCTCATTCTGCTTAGGCCTCAACTGCTATGGGAGACCTAGGATCAGATTGAAGTCAAATATTTTTATTTTTTTATTTTCACAGCTGACCTTAGCTGTTTCTGCTTATCAGTAACAAATTATCTAACCACATTTCACTGGTGATTAAAGATGCATAGGACCCACCAACTATCTCTGGATTTAATCACTTTTAACTACATCCAAGCTGAAAACTGAAAAGTCATCTTGAGATTATATGCCTCTGCCACCAAGATACCTGTATGCTTTCTATGAATCTTGACATCTCTTTAAAACTTTAAATGGCCTTTAGAATACATTTTGTATTCCTGGGAATTTATTGTGATCTTTATGACCAAAGACCAATAACAGTCCACAAGGTTTCTTAGATAGGAATGACAAGCTAATGAGTATGCTCAGTGTGGGTTTGCTCAAGTTACACATTCACTGTTTATCACTACCACTAATCTCACCATTCCGATGCGTGTATTAACCCTCTCTATACTAAATACTCATTGACCAGACAAGTAGAATCCTTAGGAAATGTCCAGATAATAAGTTCAACAAATGGCCATAGACCGTTTTCTAAACTTATTATCTGAACATTTCCCACCAACTAATAGGAATCCTTCTGCACATATATTATCTGTTGGCTACTTATTTTTCCATGACATCCAACCAGATGAATAATGGACTTTTTCAATGTAAACATTATAACTGAATGGGGGAGTCCATTTATTTAATAATTGAAATGTTGAACAAAAACAAACTCTCTATTTCTGGATTTTTTCAATATTATTCAATAATCTGAGCTATGTTTCAAATAATAGTACTGGCTTTGAATTTTGTGATATACGTCCGAAACCTGTTCACTGTATTAATATAAAGTGACTGACAGAATTATGAAGACACAATTACCATCTTAGCAAATGTCCAAAAAACAAAAAATGATTCAAGCATTTTTATTTTTATTTTTTTTCCGACCGACACTACCAAAACAAGGTTTAAAAAATCCGTGAAGCAGAAAAATAAAAAAGTTTGGCCTTAGTCAGCTCGATTATGCAGTTTATCTTCTGCAAATTAGGGGATATAGAAACTGTAAAGAAGGAAAAAAGAAGTTGAGACTATAGATACTTCCCAGAAGATTGTTCAGCTTATTATCTAAACATTTCCCTCCAATGAATACATATGTATCCATCTGCACTTCTATTATATGCTCCCCTGTCTGCTTTTATTACCTGAACATCCCTCCAAATGAATAATAGACCATTCCAATGTAGACTATTATAACAGAATGGGAGAATCCATTTGGTACAGAAAGGGTTAACGGAAAGAACTATTGAATCTTTTATCGTGGCATGCCTGAATTTAGTGTGTCTAACATTTGCAAGTCCCCAGTGGCTGAATATAGTGACGCTATCCCGCATAGCAGGCTGGCATCACCAAATTCACCCTCTGCTTTAGGCCTCATCTTCTGGGAAGTATCTCAAATTTTTAGTGACTTTTTCCGTTCTGTTGAGTTTCTATATTCTCTATTTGGAAGAAGATAAAATGCATAACCGAGGTGACTAATGGGTGATCATCACCAACTTCAACTGGATAACTTCAATCTGATTCTTGGTCTCCATAACAGTTGAGGCCTGAGCAGAATGAGAATTTGATGATGCTAGCCCATTTGTGCAGGATAATGTCACTAAATTCACCCTCTGGGGACCTCATTCTGCAAATGACAGACACACTAAATTCAGGCTAGCATGGTGAAACATTACACAGAAAAACTTTTTGGTAAAAACAATGATATACGGATTGCCAGTGATGATGTTATTGTGGACCTGTGAAGTCTCAGGCTCAAAATATGGTGCTGGACATTTGCAGAATGAGGTCCCCAGAGGGTGAATTTAGTAACACCACACTGCACAACGGGTAAGCATCACTAAATCCACACTCTATAAACAAACTTCACATTTCTTTTGGTAACACACTCTCGCCTACTCCTTGTATTAAGACAATAAACATTTTTTTGGAATGTCTGGATGAAGTGTACAGTTTCTGTAACCTTTTCTCCACACAGTAGCTCTGGGGCCTTTACCAGAGAATCACAAAGCACCCTTGCTGTCAAACTGACTTTTATGAGAGATACCCAGGCATCAAAATATGGTGGAGAATGAGGTCCCCAGAGGGTGAATTTAGTGACGCTTACCCACACAGCAGGCTAGAATCACTGAATTCACCCTCTGGGGACCTCATTCTACTTATAACTCATTTTCTCTGGAAAGTATCTTAAATTATCAAGTTTTTTAATTTCTTTAGAAACTTCATTAGAAAGTTTTTTTCTTCTTATTTAGTTTAGTTTCTCTATATCCCCCAAATTGGCAGATGACACAATGCATAATCGAGGTGCCCAATTGGTTCACCATCTGCGAACTTAAATTCAAGTCCAGGTTTCCTATAGCAGATGAAGCCATGCAGAATGAGGTCCCCAGAGGATGAATTTGGTGATGCTTGCCTTCTGTGTAGGGTAGAATAACTAAATTCACCCTCTGTGAACCTCATTCTGCAAATGTCTGGCACCATATTTTGAGGCCTCCTTTTGTGCAAACAGTTAGTGCAAGCCTTGAAATAGTGTGTCTGTCATTTGCAGAATGAGGTTCCCAGAGGGTGAATTTAGTGATGCTACCCCGCATAGCAGGCTAGCATCACCAAATTCACCCTCTGGGAACCTCATTCTGCTGAGGTGTAAGCATCACTAAATTCACCCTCTGGGGACCTCATTCTGCAAAAGACAGGCACACTATTTCAAGGCTTGAGTTAGTGCATCATTTTTGGAAAACTTTTCATACAGTTCCAATATATGACGGCTGGAAATATCCTTCCCATTTAATTATTTATCCAATTTCATGGACTTTGAATGAATGAATAAATGAATGTATGTATGTATGTATGAATGAATGAATGAATGAATGAATGAATGAATGAAACAGTTTTGAGTAAATGCTGCACATCCGACACATGGTAGATTTTCCATGACTTGTCCAGGGGATTGATGCTATTATTTACTCCATCGCCTTCAGAAAGAAGCTCAAAAAGCTTTCAGTTAGCTCAAGCACCATCACAAGCATGAAAGAGAACTCTCAATACGACGACACAGCTTTCTCTATGATATGCCAAGCAGAGGATACCGCCGCAGGTGAAGTCAGCCACTAAATTGAATCATCAAAACGAGAACATGTCTTTTCAGGCCGTTCATCATGAAAGTCAAAGCTTTGATCAGAAAAATTTGCAGCAGAGCATTCTGGATCTGGTAATGTGCATGTAGTATATGATATTGCAGACGGTTCATCTTCCGTTTTCTTCTTTTTTCACTGATAACTTCTCTTTTGGCAGATACACTTCCATTTTCTAGCAGGAATGCTGAAAGAACAAAGAAAGCCATAACTATATAGCCAGTTTATATAACAAGTTTCTTTCAAAGGTTGATCCCATTTGGGGACATGGCGACAGGGGGGGGGGGGTTTATAGGTGAGAATTTGGTCAAAATTTTCAATATTTCCATGGGTACCAGTTGGAATATTCCATGACAAGGGGTGTTGCAAATGGAACATATTTCGAACTCTAATGTGGACGGAGACCCCTCTATCCACATCCCTGATCCCTTTGATTCATTTGTCGGGATATTCAGTGATGAACAGATGAAAAAGCATTTTAGTTATATAGATCTCCTCTCCTACATATATCCAAATTGTATTTAACCCTTCTATGACTGGAGCTTCCTGATTTTTTTTGCAAAAACCCTGTGCCCTATGGGAGCCTCGCATATATAAGAGAATGCACTGGCACAGGACCTTTAATGCTGCATGAGCGCTGCTCTTGTAAATACTTTTTTTCTATGAATACATTGGGAGTACAGCTACATACTGTATGCACATGCAATTTTCATGTTTTACTTGTCTGTTTTTCGAGCAGAAAATTGTCTGGAGAAATGTCAACAAATCTGGTGTCAAACTGGATGGGATAGCTTCAGATAACAAAATTTAACACACAAAACTAGTCACATGGGCATCTTGAAGTTGAACTTCTGTGGTAGATACCAGCAGATGAGTTAATTCCAGATTTGGCTTGGTAGGGGTGGCTCGCTCATTCTGTGTCGCAAATATAAAATAACCGTAATATAATTTAATGCTTATTATCTATCTATATAAAAGCCAAGTGTGTGTGTCTGTATGTAACTCTGTCACACAATTGGCGCGTTTATAACTTTTCACTCCTATGTCCAATTTAGCCCAAATTAAGAAAATAGGGAGAGACACACACATCTTAGAATATGACATGCAAAATTTCTGGCTAATCAGTTAAAGATGGCCAGAGAGATATCACATTACCCAAGGGTCATGATGGCAAAATATCTGTATGATTAAGAATAGATTTAGCCTACAAATGCACGGGCGACACTGAGAGCACTACATATATGATAACTCTATAGCGATCTATGTCATGAGAGATATAAGATAGAGTTATGGGGCCTGTGCCAGTAAACCAATGAAACGATAAAGACCCGTCAATTTGATGGGCAATCCCCTAGTTTTAAATATAATTGTTGTGAACATACCTTAAATTTAAGTGCTGCACTCAAATATAAGATTGATCAATTGTTTGAAGAACCCTGTAATGACGCCTGGGTCTTCTCTGCAAAAAAAAGAATGTAGACTTATAGTTCCTCTGTGTATATAAATGCTACAAATTTAAGTTAGAATAAGCCACACTGGTATCCATGGGCATAGCATATACAGCATGTTTAACCCTCTTGGCTGCAGCTTCCTGAAATTTTGCGAAAACCCTGTGCCAATGCATTTTATTATATACGTGAGTCTCCCATAGGGGGCATCATATATTTAAGAGAATACATTGGCCTAACAATATTTACCTTGACCTTGTAAGCCAGTGCAATCTCTTATATATGGAGAGACTCGCATATATAAGAGAATGCATTGGCACATGATTTTAATGCTGCACCAGCTAGCTCCCATCATGAAAGGGTTAAAGTTATTTTTTACTTTGACAATATAACATGAAATACGGAAATTGTACCATATGCATGGACCATATGGTATTCCAAGCATGCTGATGTACCGGTACTTTATATTGAAGAAATTAGCTCAACTTTGAGATAAGATAGTGAGAAAATGTTTTTATAAATCATTGTAAATTTTGCTAAGGCCAAAGAAAAAAATACTTGTGGTTTGGGTTTCCCTACCTACCCTATTTCAAACCCCCTACCCTAAAGATTTTGTCATGGTTTTCGAGAGATGTTTCTGAAATTTGTTTTATAAAAAAAAAAAAAAATTCAATGTCTCAGAATGAGTTGTTAACTGTTGTTAAAAGCATTGTTTTTATTACATTTTATACAAAGATATTCAAACTTATTGTATCAAATTCTTGCAGAAGATACGAAAAGCCATAAGAATATGACAAAATAAAAAAATAAAAAAAATAAAATGTTTAGGCTATCTACCGACCCTATTTTTTTCTGGCATGTAACCCAAACCAGACGTTTATTTTACTTTGGCCTAATAGTCATCCCAAAATGTGTAGAATCAAAATAAGGTTACCATATGAATTCAGTTTCGGTCGTGTTTGATTATGTGCCATAGTTCTCAACCCAGTACTTGAAAATTTATATTGTCAAGAAAATCTAACCGATGTTAATTTTACAAGAATAAAGTGTACAAAAATGAGTAAATTATGATGAAATTGATTGATATATCATGATTCTAACACCACCACTCATACTATTTTTTTCAAAGCCATTTTTGAAAACTTGGATTAGTGGTAACCCTAACCCCATGAAATTGAGAAAGGCTGCCACGTTTTATTATAAAACAAAGCACTTCTATTGTGATATAACAAGCATTGCTGGTCATAAAACATTACAAAGCATGTTCAAGGGGTA
Organism: Siphonodentalium dalli; assembly: GCA_032622095.1. Lineage (NCBI taxonomy): Eukaryota > Metazoa > Mollusca > Scaphopoda > Gadilida > Siphonodentaliidae > Siphonodentalium > Siphonodentalium dalli. The sequence continues at coordinate 95,096,348 of CP136068.1, forward strand.
CTATATTATAAACACAGAGAAAGTGTGTATGCATGATAAACTGGTATTCAATGTGATCTTTCAGATAGGTCCCTGCAAATCAGGCATTTTCATTTCGAATCGAATCTCGAATCAAATCAGTCAAATTATTTACAACATATCAATATTGAAGATGTAGATATCACTTGACTGAGTAGCCGTACTGATATAAATTTACTAACTTCGTAACGATGATAGGTGATCGTCGGTATATAATGTAAATACATTGTATTATCTATAAATGGATCAATTTTGCATTTAACCAATTAAGTGTGCATTCTTCGTGGCTATCTCTGGTATAGAATATCGAAATGGTATCATAAGCAATAATGAAGTCAGTAAGCATTCACGTAGCATATTAGTATGTAGGAAATTTTGCTAGATCAGTCGTGCAATTCTTCGGTGGTGTATATAGTATAGCTCAGTCTACAACAGTGTTTCTAATGTGTGGTCTTTTGTTGGTATCATAAGCTATCTTTGCAAAAAAACAATGTCGTCCATTGCCGTAATGATAATTCAACTGGTGCCAGTGATGATACAATTCGAATCACGACAGCCGATTTCGAATCGAATCGAATTAGAAGAAAGATTCCGAATTCGCATCGAATCAAATCGATTTGCAGGGCCCTACTTTCAGATATAATTTCAAATTACATCGGATCCATGATCTCTCGATTTTTGTCCTGTATTTTCTTTGTTGTTCAGTTTTCATTATGGAGAAGCATGTTTTTAATTAACCCTTTGAGTGCCAGGGGCAGATCTCATCGGCCCTAAACCTACAAAATAAGTCTGTTAAAGAATATAAGAATAAATTATTAAAATTGTAAAAAATTGTAAAAAAAAAAAAAAAAAAAAAAAAAAAAAAACAATGTTAGGCCAATGCATTCTCTTATATATGCAAGGCGACCTATGGTCGACTCGCATATATGAGAGAATGCATTGGCACAGGGTATATGGGTTGATACAAAAATCGACCTGGCACTCAAAGGGTTAAATTCATCAAAGAGAATCTTATGACAAATGTTCTAAGATTAACATCCATTGGTTTTTCGAATATTATGACAAAATCTTATTTTAGAACATTTAAGTAAGTACGATACTCACGTTTGTTTGAGAAGTAATTATCCTTTTCGAAGCAAAACACAGACAATACCACATATGACGAAAACAAGAGATCTCGCGAATTCACAAACTCCGCGATATTTCATGAACCGATATTGGCCACCCACTGAGGCTTCATATCGCCCTTATATATACGTCGCTGGTTTCATGGAGTTATGATGATAATATACTATTTGACAAAAAAGTTTGGCTAAATGGAATTTTCTTTGACCATTTTCCAAAAAAAAAAAAATAGCCATTGATCAATTTGGCCACTGGCAGGGTGATCAACATACAGTAATGCCCTAAGTAATCGACCCCTTAACCACAGCAGAATTATGGGTAATTTTTCAGGATTTAGTCGGAAATATGGCTTGTTGCCATTCATCGGAAAGCTCAGTGAGAGCTTTCCGATGAATGGCAACAAGCCATATTTCTGACTAAATCCTGAAAAATTACCCATAATTCTTATGTGATTAAGGAGTCGATTATTTAGGGCATTACTGTACCCTGGCCTTTCATCCTTTCTATACTAAACACATTATACTAAGTGCTACCAGATTTCTTTTCCTCCTCCTTCCAAATCACACCCCAAACAGTTCGGCCGTTAGTGATAAAAGTATACATTGGGATGGTCTATTATTGATTTGAAGGGATTTTGAGGTAATAAAAGCAGACGAAAGACAGATGAAAGGATAATACGAGTACAGAAGTATTAATATTCAAGGGTGGGAAATGTTCAGATAATAAGTTCAACAACCAGTCATAGGTCATTTTATTGAACTAATTATCTGAACATTTCCTGAGAGAACTTAGGATTAACCTGTAGGGGAGACCAATATTCACAAGAAATATAACATTAAAATGTAGACCTATGATCTATATAGTCAACCAGGAATCCATAACACTGTATATAGTCAACCAGGAACCCAGGACATACCACTGTATATAGTCAACCAGGAACCCAGGACATAACACTGTATATAGTCAATCAGGAACCCATAACACTGTATAGTCAACCAGGAACCCATAACACTGTATATAGTCAATCAGGAACCCATAATACTGTATAGTCAACCAGGAACCCATAACACTGTATATTCAACCAGGAACCCATGGTTGTCTAAATTGATTACTTCTGGAATGGCCTAACAAGGCTCAACACTAAAAGGAGTAAAGGAATATTGTAGGAATCCCCTAAAAGAGTGTTATTTAAAATCATTTATATTCCAATTTTAAGTGCTAAAGAATTACAACTTTAATTGGACCAGGCTGAAAGTTGGGAGTCACCCACCATTCTCTTTAATATAAACATACATTTTAAATATAGAAAACAAATTGATATAATTTCAGAGAGTTTAAATTCACACACTTTATAAACCCCTGAATTAAAGGCCCATTTAATTTTTGAGTCACCAATTATTTTTTTATAGTGCCTTGATATACAGTTTTAATAGCAATCTATGACATAAAATATGATTAAAATACTATAATTCATCACCATTTGGAATGTCTGTGTCTCAGAAGGTGCCCATAGAGTAATAAAAACAAGCTGAAATCATAGAAACATTTCCCCCGTCTCACTCCCTGAATGCAACATAATTCAAACTAAGATATAGAGTTATTCCCCTTCCATTGAAAATAATTGACTTTGCAGTACAATCCAGATGAAACTTAAGCACACAAAAATACATTGGTACCTCAACAAAAACAACATGTTCACAGTTTATTACACCAGATAATTTAATAATACACTGTATTGGAGCTTCCTCTGTGTAGGATAGGATAGGCTAGGATAATTTTATTTACAATATACACACATGGAAAGTAAATAAATTATAATATTAAGGCCAAAAAAAAAAAGAGTTTTGGTTCTCAGGCCCCGCCGCATTGAATTAAAAAGGGCCGCATTAGGCCTTTTTATTGCAATGCCTGATGTTATGACAAAAAAACTTTTCTTTTTTTTTTATTTTATCAACATGTCCATAGCAGATATGTGTTGAATATTAGTGTGCATTGAGCTCTAACATGTAATGTGTTTAAAAGTGACTTGCAGGCTTACAACATGAAGTAGATGACTACAATTAAGAAAATGATTAGCTGATCCTCATGCTCTTCTTACAATTAGTCATTGTGAACAACTTACACTAATTGTAACTTTATACAATTGAAAGGCACAGGACTAAATTCAGGATCACATATTAGAATGGAGAGGTAATCCCAGTCATACACTGGTAGTACAATGTCATTTTTATATAAGACTAAATGCGTTTATATGCATAACAGTTCCCTCTACCTTTCTGGTTATTACTAGACAGAGGAAGGTATCTTTGTCCATGCTTACTATGCACAGCAAAAAAATAAAAAATAAAAATAAAGCCCTCCCTCCCTCATTGATTTGAAAAAAAAATTGCCCGAGAAACAAAACATTTTTTTTTTGGCCTAATAGATAGACTATACATATATATTGTTAGGGGTGATATGTCATGACTGACTGTCTTCCTATCACCCCTGAATGCAGTGACAGATTATATCATGTAGATGCCAAATTAATTGGATTGTTTTTTTGGGTTACATTCATCGTGTGCAGATTGGGTTTTTAATGGGCTTTGTTAGGGCGATGGTACGAAAAGTGGTTCATATGTATAGGCACCTACTTGGTCGATATAATGAATACTATGAATATATAGGTGTGAGTGGTACCGAGTAGGAATAATGCGAGTGAGGTTTAGGGATTTTTTAAAATTAACATGTATACTTAAGTGAATGCATGGAATATAAATACAAGAGAAAAATAAAATCCCCCACCACACGTGTGGTGGGGGATTTTTTTTTTTTTTACATTTGTTAGCAGAAAGTTATGAGAAAGTTGTATAATGAGGTGTATAATAAGGCATATACTTTATATAATGTATAATGTAATCAGGGGGTTCGATAATTTAAATGGGACTTTAAACTGTGGATATACTTACAGCTTCATTTGGACCCGGCTGTATACTATCATCAAGCAATTCAACTTCCTGTCCGTCGAGTGTTTCATCATACGTTCTCATTAATTTGTCACGAGCTTTCCGTTCCCGCATCTATAAAATCATCGATAAAACGACAATAATCTATAAATATTATACATCATTTAAACAAATTGGACAGCGGAGGTCTACCCCAAGGGACATCAAACACCATTACCAATAATCATAATTGGACTGATAGATTAACGAGTTTCTTAGTACTTACCGAAAGGGCAATATGTCTGCGGCTGTGAGCAATAAAGACCAATATCTTATTTGGTATGTCTAAGTATTGGATAAAACATCATGATGAATCCATTTATCACTTAAAGATGGATCAGGGCTCAAAACATCCAGTTACAACAACAATATCTAATTTAATATCATTATTGGCTTTGTTTCATTGAAAAAAAAATGTTAAAACAACTTTGTGGCATATCACCTACAGTAATGTCGACCCCAAAACCACAGCAGAATTATTGGAATTTTGTTTTCAGGATTTACTTGGAAATATGGCTTGCTGCTATTCATCGGAAAGCTCTCGGTGAGAGCTTTCCGATGAATGGCAACAAGCCATATTTCCGACTAAATCCTGAAAATTTTCCCATAATTCTGCTGTGGTTAAAGGGCCATATACTTCGGGCATTACTGTACATGTACTAGACTTATAATTATCAACCAATGTTATTTTGTTATTAAAGACATAATGGATAACTTCAGTGAATAAAACCGATAAGTTAGTATCCAAACGCTATCTCCACTGAAAGAATGTAGCAGTCAACGAAGTTTATCGATAGTTCCAACCACATCGACTGTACCATTTCAGAGAAACACAAATGTAAATATTTACTACTTTATTCGGGACAAATTATTGGGCATAAACATTAACCCTTTACCCAACAAACTGGCCAAAACCGGCCAAATAAAGCTTCAACAGCCTAAAATATCTTTGGTCTGTCTCAATAGAACCATACAAATATGGATATCATTGGAACCGGCTCCTTGACCACATTGTGATAGTTACAGTTATGCCCTGTACCAATGCATTCTCTTATATATGCGAGTCGACCATAGGTCGCCTCGCATATATAAGAGAATGCATTGGCCTAAAAAAAATCTTTTTTTAACACTTTTTACCATTTTTTCTTACATTCTTTAACAATTTTATAATTTTTAATGTGTTAAGCCAATGCATTCTCTTATATATGCGAGGCGACCTATGGTCGACTCGCATATATAAGAGAATGCATTGGCACAGGGCCCTTCTGTTGGGTAAAGGGTTAAGGCAATGATTCCGCTAACAATAGTAACTGCATGTAATTTGTTTATAACACTGATGCTGTTTTCTGCCTATTCTGATATAAAATTGATGAAAATAACTTATTTTGGCACGATTCTTTGTTATTCCATTCTGAATACAGTAATGCCTTAAATAATCGACTCCTTAACCACAGCAGAATATTCTGTAAATGTCTGGCACCATATTTGCAGGTAAGTGGGGTGACATTTTACTCACTTAATACTCAGTATGGACATATACAGTAATGCTCTATGTAATCGACTCCTTAAACACAGCAAAAAATTATGGGTAACTTTTCAGGATTTAGTCTAAAATATGGCTTGTTGCCAATCATCGGAAAGCACTCAATGAGAGCTTTCCAATGAATGGCAACAAGCCATATTTCCAACTAAATCCTGCAAAGTTACCCATAATTCTGCTTTGGTTAAGGAGTCGATTATTTAGGGCATAACAGTACCTCAGCAGAGTATTTCACATAAACTTTACAAATTAGCCTTATAATTAGTTTGTCCCTCTGAATCACCAAAACTGTAAATAGGTGGATAGAATATTTGAAGGCAAGCCTTGAAATAGGGTGTCTGTCATTTGCAGAATGAGGTCCCCAGACGTGAATTTTAATAGTGATGCTACCCCGCATAGCGGGCTAGCATCACCAAATTCACCCTCTGGGAACCTCATTCTGCTGAGGAGTAAGCAGAATGAGGTCCCCAGAGGGTGAATTTGGTGATGCTAGTCCACTATGCAGTGTAGCATCACTAAATTCACCCTCTGGGGACCTCATTCTGCAAATGACAAGCACACTATTTCAAGGCTTGTTAAGGCCACACTGTTAACTCTATACTAAATTGATTCTCCCGGTCAGTTAAAAAGTGTACAACTGAATGGTCTATTATAGATTTGCAGGGATGACTACACTCACTACAGGCAATATAAGTAGATGACAGATAAATTAAAGTACAGACAAATCAAATTTTGCTTCCAACTGTTTATGTTGTTAACAAATTGAATAGATACCTGAATAATTAGCAAATTTTCATGTGATTTATCAACATGCTAAATTTGAAAGCTATCGGATAATCATAACTTGAGTTATCATCTGGACAACAAAATAATCAGCAAATTCTAAGACGATAAGGGGCATAACTCCGCCAGAAACTGTCGGACCGGATCCAAATTTTAACTTGAATGGGACTTTCTCATATGAAGACCACATACCAAGTTTAATAAAATTCTGCTGAATACTATTCAAGTTATCATTCAGACAACAAACATTTCAGAAAGAGCTGACGGATGGACAGACAGACAAAAAAAAATTGTGCGACAATTAAAACAAATATGGTCTGTAATCTGGATTATGATCAAATTTCCATGGTTTTCTACAAGATAATTCAACCTTATGCTCCATTTTATTTGTAAAACATGTTCCGAGTATTTATGTACTCATGACTTATGACACACTGTGTAACATAGACTAAAGTTACCATTATTCACAGCTTTGCAATATATCGGTTTTGAACAAAAGGAAATGCCTTGTTGAAGTCAACAACATTATGGCATTACAGGGTTGAATACCACCCTGTCAACTTGAAGAAGAAGTACCCACTTATGTGGTTATCTGATAGCATTTAGTCATGTTTGAACTATGTCCTGTTGTTGATTTGGCGATCATCAAGTCCTTTGTTTATGAAACATGCCGGTGGTGGTTGATGTTTGGATGGCGTTTTACACCTTTCAATTCTGGTCAAAATTTAAGTTAGAAATTTTTACGGCATGACGATTGAAAGTTTGAAATTAAAACTGAAACATAAGTTGATTTTTTTTCTGAAACATGAATCTTACAACAAAAAATGTGGTTTAATTCCGGCAAGGTTTTCATGGTGTACCACACAAGACTTATTTGAACCATCCAACAGTCAAACTGGGGCCTGCCCTTTTAACCCTTTACCCAACAAACCGGCCAAAAACGCCCAAATAAAGCTTCAACAGCCTAAATATCTTCGGTCTGTCTCAATAACACCATACAAATATGGATATCATTGGAACCGGTTCATTGACCACATTGTGATGGTTACAGTTATGCCCTGTGCCAATGCATTCTCTTATATATGCGAGTCGACCATAGGTCGCCTCGCATATATAAGAGAATGCATTGGCCTAAAAAAAAAAAAAATTATAATTTTTTCTAACATTTTTTAACAATTTTTATAATATTTTTCTACATTCTTTGACAATTTTATCATTTTTAATGTGTTAAGCCAATGCATTCTCTTATATATGCGAGGCGACCTATGGTCGACTCGCATATATAAGAGAATGCATTGGCACAGGGTAAAAAAAACGTTCTGTTGGGTAAAGGGTTAACTTCTTCATTGCTATATGTCCATACTGAGTATGCGAGTAAAATGTCACCCCACAGGCTTGCAAATATGGTGCCGGACATTTACAGAATGAGGTCCCCAGAGGGTGAATTAATGACGCTAACCCCACACAGCAGGCTAGCATCATCAAATTCATCCTCTGGGGACCTCATTCTGCATGGCCTCATCTGATATGGGAGAACTAGAATCAAATTTAAGTTCCCAGATGGTGTGCACCCAATGGGCACCTCGATTATGCATTGTGTCGTCTGCCTATTTCGGGATATAGAGAAACTTAACTAAAAAAGAAACATTCTAAAGAAGTTTCTAAACAAACTAAAAACATGTTAATTTGATATTAAAGATACTATCCAGAGAGAGAAGATGTGGCCTAAGCAGAATGAGGTCCCCAGAAGATAAATTTAGTGATGCAAGCCTCACTGTGTGAGGTAACGTCACTAAATTCACCCTCTGGGGACCTCAATCTGCAAATGCTGACACCATATTTTCAGGCTTGCTATATGTCCATACAGGTTTCCATGTGCTATATGTCCATACAGGTTTCCATGTGCTATATGTCCATACAGGTTCCCATGTGCTATATGTCCATACAGGTACCCATGTGCTATATGTCCATACAGGTTTCCATGTGCTATATGTCCATACAGGTTTCCATGTGCTATATGTCCATACAGGTTTCCATGTACTATATGTCCATACAGGTTTCCATGTGCTATATGTCCATACAGGTTTCCATGTGCTATATGTCCATACAGGTTCCCATGTGCTATATGTCCATACAGGTTTCCATGTGCTATACATCCATACAGGTTTCCATGTGCTACATGTCCATACAGGTTTCCACGTGCTGCATGTCCATACATGTTTCCATGTGCTGAGTATGGTAGGATAAACTGCACAGTGGGCTAACGTCACCAAATTCACCTCTGGGGACCTCATTCCGCTTAGGACTCATCTTCTGGGAAGTATCCATAGTCTCAAATTAACATTGTTTTTAGTTACTTTTTCCCTTCTGTTCACTTTTTATATCCCCTAATTTGCAGAAGATAAAATGAATAATCGAGGTGACTAATGGGTGAACATCACCAACTTCAACTGGGGAACTTCAATTTGATCCTAGGTCTCCCATTTCAGTTGAGGTGCCTATTTGGGACATGGACACAGTAGTTAGGACACGTCGTGGATCAAAATCACTACAAGTATGTCATTCACCAATGTCCCTGTACGCAGACCATCTGCGGATAACCCAATACATATGTATTGGATTGACAACCCCATATGATTCTGGAGGTGGTGGCATCATCGATGTCCATATACAGGCCTGCAAATTTGAGGTGAACGACCATTTAGTTCGCCTGGGGGTTACCAAAAATGAAAATGCCGCAAACGAAAAACAGGTCGTGCCAAAGCATTTTGTAGTCTCGCCATCACTTATTCTCACCTTAATTATTGCTCAATCAAGTCCCAAACTGATCAGGACGTTCAAAATTATTAGTTCAATGAGTTATCCATTAGTAGTTAATAATACCAGTTGTAGTGATTATAACAGTTTGTAACTCTTCTGGTAACCTAACATATGGGTTACTTAGGCACAAACCAGGTGAACGAAAAATAGGTTACACATAATTTTGTGAAATCTGCAGGCCTGATATAGGTATAGTATATAAGTGTAGGAATTGGACGCACGCTCCTAAAGATAAGTCATGTGATTTCAGCGTGAAATAGATAGGCGCAGGCTAGTACTATGCTATGCCCCAGTAACTAGAGAAAGGACCTATTGCGAAGTATCGACTTACATGGCATGGATAGGTTGGACAAACAGTTAGTTCCTACTGTATAGCAAATATTATTCCGGACGCTATCACCATGTGATAGAGTATTTTGCATGGATGAGATGGACAAATTTAGTGCGGAGGTCAGATTCCAGGGGCAGGTGTCCACATAACTGTGGGTCAATGTTATTACATGCCTGTCTCACGACTCATTAAAATGCATCCCATCATAAGCTTCATACATGTATATGTCATTATAATCAGAATTAAATAAATGTTAATAATTTAAATGGATTTCCGTCGATGGCAGGTGGTTGGCCAGCAACACTTTCAATTTTCAAACACAAAATCAACCTGAAACAGGGTCATATTGCGTCAGTACACAACATTTAATGGTGCATTATTTGCCAATATAAGCATAATATGAAAGAGTTATATCAGTTAAATTTCTAGAAAATCATACCGATGTTATTTTTACAATGGTGGGTTAGTCCTTAGCAACCATTACCACCCCTGTAAGTATGAAATATGTAATTGTTCGTCAGGCCCACACTAACAACTACTATAATTGTTTTCATCAACAAAATACTACATGGTGCAGTTTATTGTTAAAATTGCGATAATATCATTCATATGTACATTTTTTTATTTTGGGTATGTCACTAGCAACTGCTGCCACCCATGTAAGTAAGAAATATGGTAATTATCCAGTAATTCCCACCCTAACAACAACTATTATAATTTTTTTCACCATAAAAATGCTACATGGTGCAGTTTAATTAGTTAAAACTGTCATAATATCAGTCATATGTACATTACTTCGATTTCGGGTAATGTCTCTAGCAACCATTACCACCTCTGTAAGTAAGAACTAAGGTAATTTTCCTGTTAGATGCACACTAACAACAACAATTATAATTGTTTTCACCATAAAATGATACAAGACGTAGTTTAGTTTGTTAAAACTGGCATAATATTAGTCATATGTGCATTTATTACATGTTGGGTAGTTGCCTAGAAACGGTTGCTAAGGACCTGTCACCTTTTCCTCCATATCTGAAAATGATCAGTAGGACATGAGGAACATATAATTATGCCAAGTTTCATGCTTGTATCACCTTTTCCACAATTGTTGCACCAAGCGCCTGAACTATATTAACCCTTTCAGTGCCAAGTCCATTGTATCAACCCATATTTCCTTGATCATTTTTCAAATTTATTGATTATAATAATGTGATACATTGATGGAAAGAGCACTTTAATAGAGATCTTTCCATCAATGTATCACATTATTATAATCAATAAATTTGAAAATGATCAAGGAAATATGGGTTGATACAAAAATCGGACTTGGCACTGAAAGGGTTAAATCAACAGGAAATTGAAACCACAAGCAAAGAGAGATAACTCTATTTTGTACAGATATCCAGAATTAAATTAGCGAAACTGATATTCAAACTCCTATTTTTATCTCCATCAAAGTATATTTGATGACGATAACTTAAATTATTGCTAGTTTGCAATGAAATGTGTTTAGGTGTCCACTTGCTTTGTTTAGGCTGAAAATATTTGTTGATATTTTGGTGAAGAACTACACAAATTTGGTCTACAAAAATCACTTTTATTCGCAATTGTACAAATCTATGGGAACATTTGGTATTATGACAGATTAGACCCTTCCCCACAAAAAAGCATAATGTTCCCGTAATCCCCGAATAGTTGTAACAAAACTTTGTTCTAGGTGTTTCTGGCGGTTCATCTCATGGTCTAAAATAGATAAACATGATTATGCAGTTGGTATCTACTGCAGACAATTGCACACACGAGGTACATACATTACAAATACGTTTTTGTACTAAGCTCTTAAGTTCAAATAGCCACTCTTTTCTGTATATCAATTGACAATTTCCTTTCGGCTATACATTCCTCCATCTTTGCACGACCAATACTTGTTAGTTTCACAATAATGTTAGCATTCTTGAATTAACCTGTCTACACTCATTTAAAACACAACCTAACATTTTGCCACATGGCTACTCTAATTCAAATTTACTTTACTCCTCTTTCCATGAACCGATTCCCACCATACAACCAGCAAAATGACCGGAAAATAACAACCCCACTGATGGGTGTGCTAAATGAACTCTTTGAAAACTGGATTACAGAATATACATGTGAACTCAGGCAGGTGTGCACTATTTTGCAGGATAACAAAACAGTTGTCACCCTTGTTTTCGTGAGACATGGAAATTTGACACGGCTCTCGACCTGGTCTCGAGCGGCACCAGACAAATCCCTGTGTCGCACTCAAACACGTGCAACAACTGTAAATGATACAACACATGACGTCATTAGCAGTGAAGAGGTTAACTACAGTGATGCCCTAAATAATCGCCTCCTTAACCACAGCACAATCATGGGTAACTTTTCAGGATTTTGTCAGAAATATGGTTTGTTGCCTTTCAACGGAAAGCTCTCACTGAGAGTTTTCCGATGAATGGCAACAAGCCATATTTCCGACTATATTCTGAAAAGTTACCCATAATTCTGCTGTGGTTAAGGAGTCGATTATTTGGGGCATTACTGTATGATATAACACATGATGTTATTAGCAGTGAAGAGGTTAATTATATCAGATCATGAAAAATCATTACATACCTTAACCCTGACAGCGAGGAAGATAAATATCACGATTAGCACTATGGCCAGGGATGCACTGATAATGGCTCCAACGGCATATGGAGAGGCTGCAAAAACAATTGCTTAATTAGTATAAACATATTTTAAGCCCAATGCACACAACAGATATAAATGATAAACACAAATTTCCATAGAAATTGAAGTGTTGCTGGAAAATGAGGATTGGACAACAAGCCGAAAGCCTGATGGGGTCATCTTAATACAAATTGGACAGCTAGTCAATTGGAGCAAGGACTAGTCTATGGCACAACCAACGACCATTAACTCATTTGGTTTGCATATCACAGATGTAATAGTGCATTTGAACAGCCATAGATTCAATGCGCTTTATATTGACTATTACTTTGGTCATAGGCCATGCGACACTGAGGAGGCCTCCAACGAGGAAGCGTATATCAAGGTTTAGGCAAACATAAATAAATAGCTTGATTTACATCCAAATTTTACAGAAAAATTGGGCGGTGGGTGAATTTTATTTATTATATTTTATTCTTTTTAACTGTCATGGTCAGTTCCAGATAATGAAGCATTATCCTATCTAATATAATACAAGGTGATTTAGATTTCCAATAGATAAAGATAGACTGATTAATGGGTCTTTGAAACATACTTTGACGGTGAGGCATGAGAACAAAGTTTACAAACTTATCCAATAAAAAATATTTAAGGAGATGGATGTAAATCTAGCTATTTTTTATATTGTCCTATTACACTGACAAGGGCTATCGACACCCAACTGTGTACTCCCTTAACACATGCTTGGTGCGAAGCAGTCACAACATGAGTGACCTTGCTCTAAGATCACAACTACAGTAATGCTCTAAATAATCGACTTCTTAACAACAGCAGAATTATGGGTAATTTTTCAGGATTTAGTCGGAAATATGGCTTGTTACCATTCATCGGAAAGCTCTCATCGAGAGAGAAATATGGCTTGTTACCATTCATCGGAAAGCTCTCATTGAGAGCATTCCGATGATTGGCAACAAGCCATATTTCCGACTAAATCCTGAAAAATTACCCATAATTCTGCTGTGGTTAAGGAGTCGATTATTTAGGGCATTTAATACAGTAGGCATGAGATCTGAACAGTATAACGAATCTATACAGTCACACTCCCATTTGCTGTTAGGAAACTCAGCAGACCATCGGCGAGCATCGAACTAATGTTGGTGTGTTGACAGCAGCTACAAGCTGAATACTCTAACCACGGAGCTACCACAATATGCAAACAATACCTGATACCATATAATTAGTTATTTTTTATCGTCTAAGCTAGCAGCACTATTCAATAGTCACAAAAAAGATCCTCGACATCTTCCAGACTCTTGAGGCTACATTTTCTGACAAACAAGTCAACACCCTTCTAGAATATACCGATACAACATACTAGTACATGTTGTTTATAAATGTACAAACAAACTCCAAAAAGAATGTAATGGACAATAGTATATTTTCTATAATTATTTATTCCTATAGCTGGGTTCTAAGATAGCACAATAAGTCATATATCAGCCCTTGGTACCTTCATATACAGTAATGCCCTAAATAATCGACTCCTTAACCACAGCAGAATTATGGGTAACTTTTCAGGATTTAGTAGGAAATATGGCTTGTTGCCATTCATCGGAAAGCTCTCGGTGAGAGCTTTCCGATGAATGGCAACAAGCCATATTTCCACTAAATCCTGAAAAATTACCCATAATTCTACTGTGGTTAAGGAGTCGATTATTTAGAGCATTACTGTAAGCCTTCGACCTTTGGTTTGGTCTCAGGCTGATATGAAGTTACCTCAAACTATTTAAATATATCTTCCAATACCACACTTACCAAGTTATAACCTCTAATTATTTTATTTGTAATCGCCACTCTGTAATATCTACATTTGACGATCAGAGAAAATAAATTGAATTGAACAATAGGGTCAGGGAGAATCGGACTTGGCACTGAAAGGGTTTAAAGGGTTGCACTGATTTATGAGATCATGCCCAATAAAGCGGGCGATTGATGCAGGTTGTTACTGACAATTGTTTTTTGTAAATTATATAAATCAAAGGAATTGAGCTGACAACTTTTTTCCAATGATTAAATATTGGCAGGTCAAGATGACTTTGTGAAGATTATATTATTAAACCGAGCGAAATAGCTAGACGAGACATATTTTCCACCGTGTTGACTAAGTCAATGATGGGATCAGCGGTTCAAATTATACCAGCTATCGGCTCGATGGGCATACGGTTTCAATATAATTGTCACTGCTGTAGAATGGAACAGAATAATCAAGTGGTCGTGGCGATTAGAATTCATCGACAGACTAGACATTATCCGAATAAGGTCCTCCAGTGTTTTTTTTTAATTGTCTAAAGCAATCATTGGAAATCCAAATACTTTTCCATAGATTGCCCTCTAGTACTGTCTACTCCATAATGTTAGAATAGTGGTGCCTTAACTAGTATCTTATTCAATGTCTGACTCGAGATGCAGTGACATGTGGGTGTATCTTACCCTCCCATATCTCCCCAAGTCAAATGGTGAACATTTTCAATATTTGGACATGTCAGGCCAGGTGCAGGCGCAAAAGCCATCAGACAAATTCAGACAAAACTAACTATTATTTAGTGTAAAATATGTTATTTTTTAATGAAAGGTCAAAAATATATTGCCAACCAAAGTGGGGAAGGGGGTATGTGGGAGTCAGAAACTAGCTAGTTTGGTTGTTGATGTTGTTGCCTTTTCAATAGCTTGAAATGAATTCTAACCTGGCATTCATATAAATTTCAGAATAATCTATATACAGCAAAATGAGTGCAAGAAAGGGGAAATAAAATTTACAATAGCCAGAACATCAATCAATGTGTCAATGAACATTAAAAATAGTGCTTTCGAAAACCTTATTTCCGAGAGTTTAGATATATAAGAGAATGGATGTGTTACGATATCAAGTCTGGATATAGTGTGTCTGACATTTGCAGAATGAGGTCCCCAGAGGGTGAATTTAGTTACGTTATCTTGCACTGCTCTGCTGGCTAGCGTCACCAAATCTTACCTCTGCTTAGGCCTCAACTGCTATAGTAGACCTAATATCAGATTGAAGTTCCCTAGTTGAAGTTGGTGATGTTCACCCATTAGCCACCTTGGGGAGAGCTTTCCGATGAATGGCAAGAAGCCATATATTTCCGACTAAATCCTGAAAAGTTACCCATAATTCTGCTGTGGTTAAGGAGTTGATTATTTAGGGCATTACTGTACCTTCTATAACTACCAGCAGGGTATACACTGAGATACAATAAAACCCAATAAAATATTTTAACAATGGCTCATGAGGACAAACAAAACAGAATAGACTTTTAGCACTATGGTGTTACATTAAACAGCATTAATAGCCAAAGTCAAATTGACTACCAGAGTATTGAGTCAGCATCACCCTATATTACAACCATTACCCCATAACAAGACCTTTTTACCTGGAACAAAGGCTACAGCGCTATGTACACAGGACTTCCCTGTACTATTGACAGTTCTAATTGTTATTGCGACACAACCAGAGGCAATGTAGTCTTTTCTCATTGGCATTGGGACATTTTACACCTTACAGACGTAACTATTATGCATCTAAAAGGATGTTAACCAAATCAATAGATTAGGCCAAAAAAAAAAAAGGTTTTGGTTCTCAGGCACCGCCGCATTGAATAAAAAGGGCCGCATTAGGCCTTTTTATTGCAATGCCCGATGTTACGACAAAAAAACTTACGAAAAAAAAAATTTGAAAAAAAAAAAAAAAAAAAAATTTTTTTTGGGGGATTTAATCAACATGTCCATAGCAGATATGTGTTGAATATTAGTGTGCATTGAGCTCTAACATGTAATGTATTAAAAAGTGAATTGCAGGCTTACAACATAAAGTAGATGACTACAATTAAGAAAATGATTAGCTGATCCTCATGCTCTTCTTACAATTAGTCATTGTGAACAACTTACACTAATTGTAACTTTATACAATTGAAAGGCACAGGACTAAATTCAGGATCACATATTAGAATGGGGAGTTATCAGTTTTTAGACAACAATAACAGTAGTTAATGTCAGGGGCATTATATATTGTTAGGTAATCCCAGTCATACACTGGTAGTACAATGTCATTTTTATATAAGACTAAATGAGTTTATATGCATAACAGTTCCCTCTACCTTTCTGGTTATTACTAGACAGAGGAAGGTATCTTTGTCCATGCTTACTATGCGCAGAAAAAAATAAAAAATAAAAATAAAACCCTCCCTCCCTCATTGATTTGAAAAAAAAATTGCCCGAGAACCAAAACCCTTTTTTTTTTTGGCCTTACATGACCTTTTTAAACATGTCCCATTGGTTTGACACCATAAAACGTTACGATTTTTACATTTTCTATACCAGAAAATAATTAGGTATTACAAATGAGCCCATTAACCCTTCCATTACTGGAGCTTCCTAAAATTTAGCAAAAACCCTGTACCAATGTATTCTCTTATATATGCAAGTTTCCCATAGGAAGCCTCGGATATATAAGAAAATGCACTGGCTTATAAGGTTAATGTAAATATTGTTATGCCAATGTATTCTCTTATATATGCGAGGTTCCCTATGGGAGACTCGCATATATAAGAGAATGCATTGGCACAGTGTTTTCGCAAAATTTCAGGAAGCTCCAGTCATGGATGATGGAAGATTTAACTCATTAATAGATTACAAAATGTTGTTGAGGTATAGTGCTGAGCGATAATGTTATCCTTCTCTTATAGAGATATCAGTTCTACACAGCTAGAAATATTAACCCTTTCTTACTAAATACTCATTGATGAGTAGTTCCCTGAGGAAATTTTCAGATAATAAGTTCAACAAACGACCACTTGAATTATCTATTCACCAGTCTGTTGCCTGCTTGCATTTCTTGAACATCCCTCCAAATGAAAAATAGATCATTCCAAAGCATACTATTATAACTAAGTGGGAGAATCAATTTAGTTTTGAAAGGGTTAAAGATTTGATGCCACTCATCCTCATAAAATCCTGAAAATATTATTTTAATATGTCTTCAACTGCTCAGCATTTGTTATCAAATTTCAATCCTATAAAGTTATATGCTGTTCTTATTCAGTGTTGCATTACATGTATGAATCATAGAGAATATCTACAGTTTTTGTTTGAATACTGAATGAAATATCTCATTGGTGTCTGGAAAGAAAAATCGAAAATTCAATATTTCTTTCCAGAATCAAATGAGATGTTTCAGGTATTCAAACAAAAAACTGTAGGCAATCATTTTACTATATGCACCTTATTAAAGCTCAAAGTTGTTGAGCTATGCGTCATTTTTACTTTTAATAGTACAGCAATTTGAAGAATACATCCTACTAATCATAATTGCACAATTACCAAGAAAAGGAAACAAGACTGGTACACAGAAATGAAACATGGAACTAACAAGACTCTGTGTCACCACAGACAAAATAAATAAATCACGACCCCCAGCTGCACGGTATGTGATAAGTACCGCCTAGCCAATCAAAAACGCCAAATTTCTGTTTCAAATTTGTGCGTATGGTTTTCTTTCGAAAGTTTTTCGATTGTTTTACTTCTGCCTTCTACTTATGGTAGTTCCCCTGTGAAATGACGGATTACCTTATAATAAATAACTCTTGTTTCAATGAAGCTTATGGGTTATAATCGATACGTTTGCAGACAATTTACTATAACGTCTTCAAATTTTTTACTTGTGTAAACAACTGGCAAGCTACAGTGAAATATAACGAATCCTACAGTGAAATAACCAAATCGTATTTTACTGTGGCTTCTAAGAGATACATACAAAGATCTACATTTCGGTAATTTCCCACTATTTTATAGGCAAGCATATAATAAATGGTTATTATATTTTCTTTCACCCATTGTTGACTTTGTATTAATGGAATAAAAAAAATTTCCAATACTTTCGCCCATCATATTTGACAGGCAATCATCGCCTGGTATTGTATAATAATTTAGAATATTACACAAAAGGAAGCTGTTATGTTGGGCGTGTCGAGAAATGTATTATATTGCTTTGAATTCTCTTAAAACTAGACACATACAGTAATGCTCTAAATAATCGACTCCTTAACCACAGCAGAATTATGTGTAACTTTTCAGGATTTAGTCAGAAATATGGCTTGTTGCCATTAATTGGAAAGCTCTCACTGAGGATTTAGTCATACAAAGAAAGTAAATTCCAAGATGGCTGCTGGCAGCCATGTTTTTCAATGAATTTCGGTAAAAATAGGAGGCTCCCATCCAGAGATCACCCTGAAGATCCATATGAAGTTTGGTGATCATCAAATGGGGGATGTGGTCTGTTGGGTGTGCCAAAGGATTTAGCCATGCAAAGAGTAAAATCCATGATGGCTGCCAGTGGCTATGTTTTTCATCGAAGATTGTTAAAATTTGACAGCTCCCATCTAAAGGTGATTTTAAACATGCCTGTAAATTTCAAATCAATTCTCCAATAAATGCGATCTGCGGGGTGTGCCGATGGATTCAAATTTTAAATCAAAGATGGCTGCTGGTGGCCATGTTTTTTAACAAATTTCAGTCAAAATAGGAGGATCCCATCTAGAGATCACCCCGAAGATTCATGTAAAGTTTGCTGACGATCGGATGAGAGATGTGGCCTGTCGGGTGTGCCGAAGGATTTAGTCATACAAAGAGTAAATTCCAAAATGGCTGCTGGCAGCCATGTTTTTTCACAAAATTTTGGTCAAAATAGGAGGCTCCCATCTAGAGGACACCCGAAGATCCATGTGAAGTTTGCTGAATATATATCAGATGAGGAATGTGGTCTGTAGGATGTGCCAAAGGACTTAGTCATGTAAAGAGTAAAATCCAAGATGGCTGACAGTGGACATAGAAAATCATTCAAATTTGATAGCTCCCATCTACAGGTGATCACAATCATGCCTGCAAAATAAAAAAATAATCCGGCTGTAGGGTGTCCCAATGGATTCAAATTTGAAATCCAAGATGGCTGCTGGCGACCATGTTTTTCATCGAAATTCGGACAAATTTTATAGCTCCCGTCTTTAGGTCACCCTGAAGCTACACTACACACATGAAATTTGGTGAAAATTGGATGAGGGATGCGTCCTGTAGAGTGTGCCGAAGGTAATTGTTGATGGAAGGACAGACGGACGGACATGGCAATAGCTTAAACTTTACTTTGTAAAGTTCCGCTAAAAAGTAATATTATTCAGAGCTCATCTGATCGACATTTGTTATGCAATGCTTTAGATGTCACAAACTTTTGAAATTTTTATTACATTGCCTTTATAACAACATAAATACTTCATGCGTTTCTAAGGAGAATCCAGGATGGTCCTAGAGCGACTATTGAATATTGACACAAAGACTGGAAACTAAGAATTCAACAATGGGTATGTAATAAATTGGGTACCATTTCAAATAACCGGACTAGATGAGTAATAAATCATTGTATCCCACAATTACGAGCACCATGCTAGACATATTGAGATATAAAACCGTCCCCAGTCAGCTTCGAATCAGTCCCCAGGGCATCGATTTTATTAGATTACCTACAAAATTTGGGATCAGTTCATGCTTTCGTAATGAAGTAGACTGTTTATTTCCTTGAAACTCATCTAGTAGCACCCAGACAAAAAGTTTGTGGATATTTCCATTGTGAATGTAGCAATACAACTGGGAATAATTTATAGACCTATCACGAAACAGGCCTGAGTATAAGGTGCCTGTCATTTGCAGAATGAGGTCCCCAGAGGGTGCATTTAGTTACGCTATCCTACATAGTGGGTTAGCATAACCAAATTCACCCTCTAGGGACCTCACTCTGTATGGCCTCATCTGCTATGGGAGACAAAGACTCAGATTGAAGTCCACAAATGGTGAATATTGTGATGTACACCCATTGGGAACCTCGATTGTGCAATGTGAAATAAGAAGGCAGGGAACAGTTAGATGTCATGAATCACTACTATGGATATACACATAGAGATCATATTCCACCTGTTAAAAACCTGGGATTTTTTTTATGGTCTGACCTGTTCTGACAGGGAACTTTATAACTTTGAACAAATGCAGGGAAAATATTTCTTTGTTAAAACTTGTTCCTAAATAATCTCTTTCACAGTAGGGGTTGGCCCCAACTCGAGATTGCATGATTTTTTTTTACTTTTGTGATCTGATATTGCAATAAACAATCAATTGATTTAATACCCGGGATAAATTCCATGATTATGAGCAACACAAAGTAAATTCGGCTCACCAAAGTCATCTTAATCATAAAATCTTGAACTGGTACCTTCACCTACTGTGCAATACCATACCATACCATCAAAAAAGTTCCCAGGTTTTTAACTGGTGGAGTATGATCTCCATGGGCATAGCCAGAGTAGAGATTCATGGTATGATCAGGGGAACAGTAGAATTGTTGTCTGCCAATTTGGGGATATAGAGAAACTAAACTAAAAAAGAAATAGAATCTATGTGAAGAATTCTATAGAAATTTGATTATAAAGAAACTTTCCAGAGCAGAATGTGGTCCCCAGAGATTGTATGTAGTGATGCTAGCCCGCTGTGTGGGATAGAGTCACTAAATTAACCCTCTGGGGACCTCATTCTGCAAATGACAGGCACTTATACTCAGGCCTGTCACCAAACTGTCATGTGTTTTATGGGTGGTTGACAACCTGCTGAGCATCGGATTACTTGGCTTCCCAGATACGAGGCACCCACTGAGTCGCCTATCAACTATTCATTATCTCGTCTCATATTATTTGATGAATCATCATAGCAGGTTCTTGTATTTTCTGGCTTATCTCTTTGATGGGTAGAATGATATTTACATGGTTTACAGTAGTTCTAGGGTAATATCATATTACTTTGTAAATAACTTAACTTCCAAAATCGTCTCCCAAATAGGCTAATTTGGAACTTTTCATACATGTAGATATCATGCAGATGGATATTATTTTTATTGATTAGATTAATTTGTGCTTTTAATATCAGGGCTCCAAATACATTTAATTTTGCGAGAATCAATTGCTGAATCAAGTTAGTCATAAAGCACTGAAAATTCTCCTCGAATCTTATAGCCTGCTTGCATGATTCATTTCTTACAATAGGCCAATGTTATAATATTGCAGTTTATTTATCAGTTTATTTTCAAAATATATTCACGTTAACACCCGCCAAAGGGTTATAGGCTGGTTCCATTGTCATTTTTTCCACATTATATTTGAGATGGCGCACTTTATACGGCCAATCGACGTTCTAGACTGTACTAGTGCGCTTCTGACGAATAGACACTACATCCACAAATAAGAACATTTGAACCCTACGCAACTCATTTTCTTGTTGACAGGGCAAGGATATCATTTGTATACCAGCGTGTATCACAGGCCATGCCAACATGTGAGAGTACAGTAATACAGTTACTGTTCTTCTGCTAGATGCATCGTGATAAATGCGTTGTTCGAGCCAAAAGTATTCTTGTATGCATACGTGCCAAAATTACAGATA
Source organism: Siphonodentalium dalli (assembly GCA_032622095.1). Classification (NCBI taxonomy): domain Eukaryota; kingdom Metazoa; phylum Mollusca; class Scaphopoda; order Gadilida; family Siphonodentaliidae; genus Siphonodentalium; species Siphonodentalium dalli. The sequence goes on from CP136068.1 coordinate 95,118,186, forward strand.
ACTGCATCAACAATATATATTATGCATAAAGGATCTCCAACGAGTTATGTTGGGATATAAGATTTTATGAAGCGAGTTTCATAAAATCTTATATCCCAACATGACGATTTGAAGATCTTGTATATCACATGAAAAAAACTAGAGCTTTATACCTTTTTAACAAATCAAAATTCTTAACAGAAGCTGCAAAATGCATGCATTTACAGCATTGGCTGAGATGCTTCACAACCATATACGACAGTATTGCGTGCTCTGGCTGGCGAGAGCTTTCCGATGAATGGCAACAAGCCATATTTCCGACTAAATCCTGAAAAATTACCCATAATTCTGCTGTGGTTAAGGAGTCGATTATTTAGGGCATTACTGTATTGACATTAACGAAGAGCATGTGTAGGCTTCCAATAGAAAATTTGGCTTTATGCACTACCAGGACCAATGTTTCCCATGCAACACAGGATTGTGGCATCCCACTAAGTTGCAAATTGGTTTGAATTATCAATAACGTCACCCACTGGGTCTGACAGAGACAATTACCAAGTGCGATGTTAACATGGCTTCTTGTGTGATTTGTGTCATGACAGTGATCGTTATGTTATGTAAAACAGTGTCTCAGAACTGAGAATTTTACCATTTTTTTTTCTCCAGAGGTGGCAGTACTGTACTGAGAATTTTACAATTTAATTTTTTCCAGAGTGATAGAGACGATTGCTAGCTTGAATTCTAAGTATTGCTCTAGTTTAAAGCCACATGGCGGTTTGCGCTCCAAAATACAAATAATACTATTAGCTTTTGAATTTTTCCCGGTATCGAAATAGGTCGATAAATATCTTAACTACCTTTCTACGGGCATTAGTAACCCAAAAAGACGCATTGAAGTAATGAACGAGAGGCCGATCACGATCGGCAGATGTTTAACCCATACCTTGGCGATAGCGACTAGCCATAACTGATTATTTGTCAAAGATATGATCACAGGAATTAATCCATATATCAGTACCCAACTTGAAATCAAAAGCTCCAATAATTTGTCTTAAGAAAGGGTTAAAGTATTTGGGTTGGGGAGGAGTAGTTTTAAATCTCATAACTCTGTCCCTATTCACACAAGGACCTCTCACTATGAGATCCAATGGTTTAGTGATTTCGGAGGACATGTTTAGGAGTTTAAGTTAACTCATTGGAAGCAAAAGTGATAAATCCCTATCTTTGCCACTTTTGACATGCCAGATATTCAAAATTGATTATTCACTTCTAAAGAGAAATTATAATTGCTTAGAACGACATATATGTAGGGGATTCCATCTCGAATTTAAATGGTACTTTAATTACGCCCCCCCCCCTTCCCCCATTCTCCCCAGTTATTTGTTTATCAAACATGGACAGATATAAAATCAGATCTGACCTGTGTATTAAATAAGATTAAGTGTTTCATAACAGGGGTGTATGGTTTTCAAAAATATATGTAGTTTATACAATTCAAAAGTATTATCTATATAATGTTATACAGACATAATATGATGGGGATGCTGGCCCCTATGACCACGTAATCGTTCATATAAAAGAAAGTAAGTTAGCCCTCATTTGAATGGTTTCACACATTACAATGTTTTACAAGTAGCTTGGGCACTAAAAGCCACAACCTTCAATGTTAATCTTCTAAGTGCTCTGTGGCCCCTAAAATTCAATCAACCATGAAAATGTGAACAAATGGGAAAATAAGGTTCTTGGAAATACTAACATCTACCATATTGATTTTCAAAACAAGTCATCACTTACAATAGTCATGTATATTTATCTGCCTGTTTCCCATTGCATAGATAAATCATATTGGCTATCAGCTGTTGTTTTAATTTCAAATTGAAAGCACGTGTCTGAAGGGGTAATATATTTATCAAAAATCAATTAATCAGTCAATACCAAAATTTATAGAAGTGAATAGTGTGCAAAGATACCCAATAGATATTAAGAGATATGAGGAAGAGTCCATGTACATTATAGCATGTGTCTATGGAAACCTTCGAAAGGGTTAATTATTTTTGAAGAAAAATAAATGGAATTTAGAAGACACTTATATAGGTGAGGGGGGCCCTTATCTCACCCTGTAATGAAATTTCAAGAATAGGAGAAACACCAGTCTTGTGCTGCCATTAATCAATTTGACAGTTAGAATAAACAAACAGCCAGCCACCAGTGTTGTTTATCTTGCTTGACCCACCAGAGCTCTGTATCATATGTCATCACTCATTTCATAACAGATTTCACTTGGAATGACAACATCTATAAAAATCCTCTCATATACTCTGGATGTTGGATGATCACATGGTAATTTATTGATATCATTATATTACATGAAACTATTGCAATAAAATCTTCATATTTTCAAAACAGGATATCACACCTAATTAATCGTATAAAACTAAAATAAATGAAAGTGTAAATTTTATTTTATTATTTAATTTTTTTTTTATTGTTATTTAAAGTTCAAACAAAATTTAATATTTGTATATGCTAAATTTAGCAAGGAGCTAAATCTAAAAAAAATTATTTTTTTTTTCCTCGAAAAAGGGTCATAACTCCTTTAAAATTAATCGGATCAAACCCATATTCGGACTCGATCTGTGTTTTGGGCTGTGAAACTCACATACCAAATTTGGTTCCAATCGGATAGAAAATGTTTGAGTTATCGCATTACTCGTAAAGTGTCTACGGACAGACAGACGGATGTTTGAGTTATGGCAGAATGCGTGAATTATAAGTTGAAAAAGGGCCATAACTCTGTAACAAAAACTCGGATCAAACCCAAATTCGAACTCGATCTGTATTTTGGGCTGAGAAACCCATATACAAAATTTGGTTTCGATCGGATAGAAAATGTTTGAGTTATCGCATTACTCGTAAAGTGTCTACGGACAGACAGACGGATGGACGGACAGACGGACGAACGACGAGTGGTCAATCCGGGCAACGACACTATGTTTACCATACTATGGTATGGGTAAACATAAAAATGCAACTATGAACAATGTGTTTGGGTCGCAAACAAAAACAGTTATTTGCATGACATGGAACAGAAAAGTGAGTTCCGTGTTATTCTATTCCTGTTATTGTAGCAATAAAGAGCATTTGTCTGACGTTGGGCGAAAAATTTAAAACAGCTGGAAAATGGCTGTGACTTTGGCAAGTGTTTTTCAAAACATATGAAGCCGGCATATCAATATTTCGTGTATTTATTTACCTATCGTATCTGTACCTCCAAATTACGTAGACAAAGTTTGGATGTCCGAATGAGCCATGTCTGTTTAAACTTTAAATTTAATTTTGCATACACATTACCCTTCAAGTTAGATTTTTCAAATTGCATATGGTATACCAATATTTTATTGGAGGATTCTAACATGACAACTATACCACGTAGGTTGGCAACTTCTCATCAGTGCCATTGTGATTCCAAACTTGTCCCACTACGATGTCCTTACAAGTTACATGCCCTTAATTATCACCCTAAAAGGTTAAAGACATATTATGGACTTGTTCGGGTACGTGAAACTGTTAAGTTAGTACTCAGGCACTATGCCAACATGGGAAATGAAGCATTCTACTAACAATGCTGAACATTTCAAAGAAATCGACATTTTATCTGTGAAATGTGGCCTCATTCGAGTCAGGGTTGCATTGAAAGGGACAGGGGCACCAAAATTGATGCACAATTTTTTTAGCGCCAATTTCCACCAAATTGATACACGTTCTTATCCATGATACGAGGAATCTAATCGTGATTTAAAGACGCCATAGTGGTGCTGTTTGGGTGAGAGATGGAGAGGGGAGGGATTGGCACCAGATTTGATAAAAAAAATTGTTTAGTCGCCGATTATCACCAAACTTATAAACAATCATCTCCATGATATCAGGAGTGTAATCGTGTGGTTTAAGGATGTCACAAGTGTCAGTGTCAGTGGTGTATAGAGATGAGAGGGACACAAAAAATTATATCTATATGTTTAGTGCCGATTTCCACCAGATTGATACACATTCTTCTCCGTGATACGAGGAATCTTATCGTGTGGTTTAGATACACCAAATTGGTGCCCTATTGGTGAGAGATATGGGGACCTTAAATTTGATACGAATTTGTATACTCGCCAATTTTCACCAATTTCATATATATGCATCTCTAATCTCTAATGAGTCTTAGTGTGTGCAGCTTGAGTCCGAAATAGGGACGAGAGGGTCACCAAAACTGATACAAAATATTTTAGTACCAATTACCATCAAATTCAGACACGTTCTTCTCAAATGATACAAGAAATAAAATTTGTGCTGTCTGTCTGTCTTTTTGTCTGTCTGTGTGCGTTCTATATATAACTTCACGCGGTACAGTCAAGATGGCACCAAGGCGTTCTAAGATGGGTAACTTTTTACAAGGAAGATAATGGTGCGGGTTAAAATTTTCTAAAATGACGCTGTTGGTGGGAGGGGAAATTAAAACAATATGGTGAAATAGTTTTGTCGCTGATTTCCACCAAACGAATACATAATCACCTTTGCAATATGGCGTTGTTCGAGTCAGCGTTGCATCAACAATTGATTTAATAAACCAAATTCATATACTTTTTTCTCTAATGATATACCATATTCGGACTCGATCTGTGTTTTGGGCTGTGAAACTCACATACCAAATTTGGTTCCAATCAGATAAAAAATGTTTGAGTTATGGCAGAATGCGTGAATTATAAGTTGAAAAAGGGCCATAACTCTGTAACAAAAACTCGGATCAAACCCAAATTCGAACTCGATCTGTATTTTGGGCTGAGAAACCCATATACAAAATTTGGTTTCGATCGGATAGAAAATGTTTGAGTTATCGCATTACTCGTAAAGTGTCTACGGACAGACAGACGGATGGACGGACAGACGGACGAACGACGAGTGGTCAATCCGGGCAACGACACTATGTTTACCATACTATGGTATGGGTAAACATAAAAATGCAACTATGAACAATGTGTTTGGGTCGCAAACAAAAACAGTTATTTGCATGACATGGAACAGAAAAGTGAGTTCCGTGTTATTCTATTCCTGTTATTGTAGCAATAAAGAGCATTTGTCTGACGTTGGGCGAAAAATTTAAAACAGCTGGAAAATGGCTGTGACTTTGGCAAGTGTTTTTCAAAACATATGAAGCCGGCATATCAATATTTCGTGTATTTATTTACCTATCGTATCTGTACCTCCAAATTACGTAGACAAAGTTTGGATGTCCGAATGAGCCATGTCTGTTTAAACTTTAAATTTAATTTTGCATACACATTACCCTTCAAGTTAGATTTTTCAAATTGCATATGGTATACCAATATTTTATTGGAGGATTCTAACATGACAACTATACCACGTAGGTTGGCAACTTCTCATCAGTGCCATTGTGATTCCAAACTTGTCCCACTACGATGTCCTTACAAGTTACATGCCCTTAATTATCACCCTAAAAGGTTAAAGACATATTATGGACTTGTTCGGGTACGTGAAACTGTTAAGTTAGTACTCAGGCACTATGCCAACATGGGAAATGAAGCATTCTACTAACAATGCTGAACATTTCAAAGAAATCGACATTTTATCTGTGAAATGTGGCCTCATTCGAGTCAGGGTTGCATTGAAAGGGACAGGGGCACCAAAATTGATGCACAATTTTTTTAGCGCCAATTTCCACCAAATTGATACACGTTCTTATCCATGATACGAGGAATCTAATCGTGATTTAAAGATGCCATAGTGGTGCTGTTTGGGTGAGAGATGGAGAGGGGAGGGATTGGCACCAGATTTGATAAAAAAAATTGTTTAGTCGCCGATTATCACCAAACTTATAAACAATCATCTCCATGATATCAGGAGTGTAATCGTGTGGTTTAAGGATGTCACAAGTGTCAGTGTCAGTGGTGTATAGAGATGAGAGGGACACAAAAAATTATATCTATATGTTTAGTGCCGATTTCCACCAGATTGATACACATTCTTCTCCGTGATACGAGGAATCTTATCGTGTGGTTTAGATACACCAAATTGGTGCCCTATTGGTGAGAGATATGGGGACCTTAAATTTGATACGAATTTGTATACTCGCCAATTTTCACCAATTTCATATATATGCATCTCTAATCTCTAATGAGTCTTAGTGTGTGCAGCTTGAGTCCGAAATAGGGACGAGAGGGACACCAAAACTGATACAAAATATTTTAGTACCAATTACCATCAAATTCAGACACGTTCTTCTCAAATGATACAAGAAATAAAATTTGTGCTGTCTGTCTGTCTTTTTGTCTGTCTGTGTGCGTTCTATATATAACTTCACGCGGTACAGTCAAGATGGCACCAAGGCGTTCTAAGATGGGTAACTTTTTACAAGGAAGATAATGGTGCGGGTTAAAATTTTCTAAAATGACGCTGTTGGTGGGAGGGGAAATTAAAACAATATGGTGAAATAGTTTTGTCGCTGATTTCCACCAAACGAATACATAATCACCTTTGCAATATGGCGTTGTTCGAGTCAGCGTTGCATCAACAATTGATTTAATAAACCAAATTCATATACTTTTTTCTCTAATGATATACCATATTCGTACTCGATCTGTGTTTTGGGCTGTGAAACTCACATACCAAATTTGGTTCCAATCAGATAAAAAATGTTTGAGTTATGGCAGAATGCGTGAATTATAAGTTGAAAAAGGGCCATAACTCTGTAACAAAAACTCGGATCAAACCCAAATTCGAACTCGATCTGTATTTTGGGCTGAGAAACCCATATACAAAATTTGGTTTCGATCGGATAGAAAATGTTTGAGTTATCGCATTACTCGTAAAGTGTCTACGGACAGACAGACGGATGGACGGACAGACGGACGAACGACGAGTGGTCAATCCGGGCAACGACACTATGTTTACCATACTATGGTATGGGTAAACATAAAAATGCAACTATGAACAATGTGTTTGGGTCGCAAACAAAAACAGTTATTTGCATGACATGGAACAGAAAAGTGAGTTCCGTGTTATTCTATTCCTGTTATTGTAGCAATAAAGAGCATTTGTCTGACGTTGGGCGAAAAATTTAAAACAGCTGGAAAATGGCTGTGACTTTGGCAAGTGTTTTTCAAAACATATGAAGCCGGCATATCAATATTTCGTGTATTTATTTACCTATCGTATCTGTACCTCCAAATTACGTAGACAAAGTTTGGATGTCCGAATGAGCCATGTCTGTTTAAACTTTAAATTTAATTTTGCATACACATTACCCTTCAAGTTAGATTTTTCAAATTGCATATGGTATACCAATATTTTATTGGAGGATTCTAACATGACAACTATACCACGTAGGTTGGCAACTTCTCATCAGTGCCATTGTGATTCCAAACTTGTCCCACTACGATGTCCTTACAAGTTACATGCCCTTAATTATCACCCTAAAAGGTTAAAGACATATTATGGACTTGTTCGGGTACGTGAAACTGTTAAGTTAGTACTCAGGCACTATGCCAACATGGGAAATGTAGCATTCTACTAACAATGCTGAACATTTCAAAGAAATCGACAATACCCCTCCATAGAAAACATCATCTGAACTGCGCTGAATTGTAAATATTTACATCCGGATTCGGGATGCAACTATCAGCGATAAAGAAACACAAATGATTTCGCCATCGAGAGTCATTGCATGTAATTAATATATCAGAATTACGGTGTGTGTGTGTTGTAAATTTGGATTAATATTCCTAAAAACAACTACTTTGAGCAAGATTATTCTCCATTTCTATTTGGAGTGTTTCACATCACTTTAATAATTGGTCAGTGCAAATGTATGATCAGTGTTATGTTTCTTTGTTGTGCCATTATACTGTATACAATCCTGTAAATAGTGCCTATCCTTCAATATACACAGTAGTTGATTTAGTCATCAGCGATATGTCTAGAGTGTTTCCATCAGGAGTGTCAACCTTGGATTTTCCAGCTGCACACAGCCCCCTTGAACCAGGCCTAACTAGTAATGTCGCATAATTTGATATGCATCACACCCCTTGGCTTGGAATACCCAACTGCTACCTATGGTGGGGAGGTGTTATAAGAACAATTTGAAAACTGAACCTGAAAACTGCAAAATCCTAGCACCTAGCAGTCCAACTCCAGGCAAATTCAGGCCTTGTTTTTAAAAACATTTTTAGCATATTATAGGTCTACCTACAGGAAAATACAGGCCTCAATTTGAGTTTGTTTCTAATTGATTAGCCATTATTGACTGGATATGTTATGTTGCTCTAAAATAAAGATAAGAATTAAGTACACAATGTGATTCTAAATTTTGTCCTGAGGGGAGAACCAAGCTGACTTCTTTGGTTCTCTATCTGGTTCCCTGGATAGAGCAAAAACATGGAACCATACAGTAATGACCTAATTAATCGACTCCTTAACCACATCAGAGAGCTTTCCGATGAATGGCAACAAGCCATATTTCCGAGAGCTTTCCGTTGAATGGCAACAAGCCATTTTTCCGACTAAATCCTGAAAAGTTACCCATAATTCTGATGTGTTTAAGGAGTCGATTAATTATGGCATTACTATACTTGATTCTATTTTTTTTTCTGTCAATGGGTATTCTTAAAAGAATACCTGTGGGCGTTATAAGAACACCCATATTACCCAAATACTTGAGTATTCTGCCAGATAACACAGCCATACTAGGACAAAGGGATAACAGGCCTGTGGGTTTTAAGTGATTTTAATGGCTATCTCTTGTTCCTTGAAATATTCAGTGATATAATTGGGCTGAGATAAGTTTTCATTGCTTTAAAGACATATTATGTACTTCTTCGGGTGCGTGAAACTGATAATGTAAAATTCTACCAACATTGCCGAAAATTTGAAGCAAATCAACCGTACCACTCCATAGAAAACATAGTCAGAACTACGCCCAATTGTAAATATTTACTACTCGATTCGGGACGCATCTATCGGCGATAAACTTACGAAAATGACTCACTGCATTTAATTCATTTATAAGAATGACGGTGTGTGTTGTCAATTTGGAAATACTATTTCTAAAAATTGCTACTTTGAACAAGATTATTCTCCATTTCTATTTGATCACCATACCGGAGTGTTTCACATCACTTTAAGTATAAGCCACATACTTCGACTATTATATATAAAGAAATCAACATATTGTTGGAATTTGTTTTTCAATTTATTGTTACCAGGGACCCCGGAAGGACCAAAGGGCAAGGGGGCAAACCAGTCAGGAGGGCACTTTTTGGGTACCCACTGGACACCCCTGGGCCAGGGCAAGGGCGGCAAGTGCCCCCGCATGCCCCCCTTCTCCGGATTGTTACCTATATAATGTGATAAAGAGATTTAATTTATACCATGAAAAAATGTTTGGGATAGGGGGTTTAACCCTTCCGTGACTGGAGATTCATGAAATTTTGTGAAAACCCTGTGCCAATGCATTCTCTTATATATGCGAGTCTCCCATAGGGAGTTTATTATCTATATCTATATTTGCGAATGTCTGTCTGTCTGTGTTCTATAGAAATTCACAGGGGACCATCTAGATGATGCCAAAGGAATCTACTACGAGTAGCTTTTTACGAGAAAGATAATGGTCGGGGTTAGAATTTTCTAAAGTGACGCCGTTGTTGTCAGGGGCAGAAAAGGGGGAGGGGCAGAAAAAAAAATTGTCGCCGATTGCCACCAAACTTATATATAATCATCCCCATAATATGAGGAATCTAATGGCGTGGTTTAAATATGGCAAAAGTCGCGCCGTTCGCGTCAGGGGTGCCCGGAAGGGGGGGGTAGATTTTGTTTCTGTCGCTGATTGCCACGAAACTTACATATAATCATCCCCATGATATGAATAATCCAACGGTGTGGTTTAAATATGTCAAAAGTGGCGTCGTTTGAGTCAGGGATGAACGGAAGGGGAGAGGGGCGCCAAAATTGATAAAACTAATTTTAGCGCCGATTTCCACCAAATTAATATATATTCTTCTTCATGATACAAGGAATCTAATTGTGAGATTTAACATCGCCAAATTGTTGTTTTTGGATGAGAGATTGGGAGGGGTGGGCACTAAATATGATAATAAGTCGCCGATTGCCACCACACTTATACAAAATCATCCCATGTTATGAGGAGTCTAATGGTGTGGCTTTTATCTGTGAAATGTGGCCTCATTCGAGTCAGGGTTGCATTGAAAGGGACAGGGGCACCAAAATTGATGCACAATTTTTTTAGCGCCAATTTCCACCAAATTGATACACGTTCTTATCCATGATACGAGGAATCTAATCGTGATTTAAAGACGCCATAGTGGTGCTGTTTGGGTGAGAGATGGAGAGGGGAGGGATTGGCACCAGATTTGATAAAAAAAATTGTTTAGTCGCCGATTATCACCAAACTTATAAACAATCATCTCCATGATATCAGGAGTGTAATCGTGTGGTTTAAGGATGTCACAAGTGTCAGTGTCAGTGGTGTATAGAGATGAGAGGGACACAAAAAATTATATCTATATGTTTAGTGCCGATTTCCACCAGATTGATACACATTCTTCTCCGTGATACGAGGAATCTTATCGTGTGGTTTAGATACACCAAATTGGTGCCCTATTGGTGAGAGATATGGGGACCTTAAATTTGATACGAATTTGTATACTCGCCAATTTTCACCAATTTCATATATATGCATCTCTAATCTCTAATGAGTCTTAGTGTGTGCAGCTTGAGTCCGAAATAGGGACGAGAGGGTCACCAAAACTGATACAAAATATTTTAGTACCAATTACCATCAAATTCAGACACGTTCTTCTCAAATGATACAAGAAATAAAATTTGTGCTGTCTGTCTGTCTTTTTGTCTGTCTGTGTGCGTTCTATATATAACTTCACGCGGTACAGTCAAGATGGCACCAAAGCGTTCTAAGATGGGTAACTTTTTACAAGGAAGATAATGGTGCGGGTTAAAATTTTCTAAAATGACGCTGTTGGTGGGAGGGGAAATTAAAACAATATGGTGAAATAGTTTTGTCGCTGATTTCCACCAAACGAATACATAATCACCTTTGCAATATGGCGTTGTTCGAGTCAGCGTTGCATCAACAATTGATTTAATAAACCAAATTCATATACTTTTTTCTCTAATGATATACCATGAATTAAATCTCATTTGGTGTCGTTTGCGTCACGGATGGCGAGCGGATATGCACTATCATTGATAAGATTGCTATTCGCCAATATCCACATATAAGTTATATACAGTCACCAGGCCATATCCATATCATTTTAAGTAGTTGGCGTTCACATTTCACAATCCCGACATATGGTGACCCACATAAGTCACTTGAACAATTACATCTTCTTAACAGTCATATTTATATGGAAATGGCAATCAAGGCATTCACACAATGAGCTAGCAAAAAGAGATAACTAGAAGAAGCATTAAACGTATATTTATCATTCTATTGAAGAGATACATATATTCGTGCAAACTGAGAGACCTCGAACCGTCAGAGGATTGCATATATATAATAACAAAATTTAGTCTGTTCCATTCAATACAGTTTCCACAAAAAGTTACAATTTGTCTAGAGATATGGAAGGCCTGTTCAAAAATAGTGGTCACAGTGTGCAGTAAAATATAGTTTCTTCTGATATACAAGAAAATGCAGTTAGTAGCACAAGACTTTTCAGGATCCTACCAATACTGACATCTGACAAGGGTTTTAGAACAGACTCATCGACTGACATAAACAACTCAAAATCTCGCTCTGTGCCTGGCACATGTAGCTGATATATGTGCGCAGCAACATTTCGTTTCATGGAGATATGATAGCCAGGTGTCCTCGAGATCTTTGCCCAGCCCACTAGATTGATTGATACATCTCAATATGTAAAACCCAATTATCATCTTTTATCGAACTAATGTGTTTATGATGTTCATGTATCATATTATAACGTCTAATGTATACGCAGTTGTAAATAAATAAATACTTCATAATTGGTGGAACGGTTTAATCGCGATAAACAGAATGACAATTGACAAGGTGAGCCACTACTTATATTCCATGACTGTAATAATCATGTTTTGTGATGCTATTTGAATATACAATTTATGAGAAAACGTATAACACTTTAAGCAAGAGCATTCTCTATTCCCAACAAATATCCACAGCATACATTAACCTGGGCAACGCCGGGTAACCCTGCTAGTTACCTATATATGTGATAAAGAGATTTAATTTATACCATGAAAAAATGTTTGGGATAGGGAGTTTAAAATTGGGTTAGTAGGAAAACCCCAATCACAGATACAGTAATGCCATAAATAATTGACCCCTTAACCCTTTGAGTGCCAGGGGCCGATATTATCGGCCCTAAATCTACACAATAAGTCTGTTAAAGAATATAATAAAACATATTAAAATTGTAAAAAATTGTAAAAAAAAAAAATTTAAAAAAAAATGGTAGGCCAATGCATTCTCTCATATATGCGAGGCGACCTATGGTCGACTCGCATATATGAGAGAATGCATTGGCACAGGGTATATGGGTTGATACAAAAATCGGACCTGGCACTCAAAGGGTTAACCACAGCAAAATTATGGGTAACTTTTCAGGATCTAGTCAGAAATATGGCTTGTTGCCATTCATCAGAAAAAGCTCTCACAGGAGTCGATTATTTAGGGCATTACTGTATTTATTTCTTTGGCCTTATATATAGCTTGATGCTGTTATAGACTTGTGTACTTGACTTGTTTTTGCAGCACACTTTACATATGGTAGCTTTTACTAGATGGTGTCTGCAAACGGAAATTAATTAAAATCTGAATGAATTTGTGTACTCATGTCATATGTATGATTGATTTATTAACGAACTTCTCACTGGATGGCTCTCATTGCCAAGGAACATTTTTCACAGATATTAAAGATAGACTAATGATAAGGTCATCTTACACATCGCATGATGGGTAATGTGGAGAATGATCCTTGGAAATATTGTCTTTATGTTAGTTATAATTAGGGTTTAATGTAACTTTTAACACCAATGCTCATATCGTGACATAAAAGGAGACCTAAATTCAAGGAGTGACTACTGTGACCGAATCTGTACTCCATGCTGGAACATGATCATTATTATGAAAACTGTTTTACTGTTGACTTGAATTCTAGATGATAAAATGAAATGTTTGAATCAAGAAAAGATGTTATGCAAGTTACTCCCTTTGGGTTGTAGAATAAACATCCTAGTGTCAACAAATTGATGTCATCACACAAAAACATCAAGCCTGCAAATAGTGTGTCTGTCATTTGCAGAATGAGGTCCCCAGATGGTGAATTTAGTGATGCTATCCTGCGCAGTGGGCTAGCATCACCAAATATACCCCCCTGGGGACCTCATTCCGCTTAGGCCTCATCTTCTGAGAAGTTTCTATATTCTCAAATTAACATTGTTTTCAGTTACTTTTTCCATTCTGGGAAGTTTCTATATCTATATAGATAAAATTCATACTGAGGTGACTCAACATCACCAACTTCAACCGGGGAAATGCAATCTGATCCTAGGTCTCCCGTAGCGGTTGAGGCCTAAGCAGAATGAGGTTCCCAGAGGGTGAATTTGGTGACGCCAGCCCACAATGGGAATAGTGTCACTAATTTGACCCTCTGTGGACCTGATTTTGCGAATGACAGACACACTATTTGCAGACTTGAAAATTGTGTAATAATGTTAACCCCAGTTCACACCCACGTGTCATTCTATCTATCTATTGAACCTAGTTACAACAAACATTCAATTACACAACAAAGGGCAACTTACATACCAACAAGCAACTAGCATAAACATGATTATTTGCAGTTACTGATATCTGAAGAGTTGTTTTGGGCTACATTACAGTACATTGTACTTTCGGTGGGAGGGATGGGTGGGGGTATCATAACATTTACAGCATTCATTCCTGAAATTGAAATTTGTCAAAGTCCAGAATAACAGTCAACACAATACTATATGCTTCATGTATACAAACAACGGTCAAAGGATTATCCTAAAAGCTGACAACATTATGTTCAAGCTATTCAACTGTTAAAGTGCTGACCACAAAATTAAATAAAAATTGAACACAAGACTTCAGGCATAAGTTTTACAAAGAACGAAAAATATTCAGAAATTTATAAGAAGTTAAATTATGATAAATTTTAAATTTCAGACCCCTTTGAATTGATTCTATACAACCAAGAAAACTTTTTTTTTTCAATTTGATTTGTATTTTAATCAAGGATTCCCAAGATATCTTTCCATCCAAAACATCAACAGAACTGAAATTGTTTGTCACCCCAATGGAATTGTTAGATTAGTCATGTAATATGTAGCAAACACCTCGGAAATATGGCCATATTTTCGACTAAATCCTGAAAAGTTACCCATAAATCTGCTGTGGTTAAGGGGTCGTTTACTTAGGGCATTACTGTAGGTTCCAATCTGTCAATGTCACACCATGTTACCTTCATTCAACCACAATAATGTATATGTCCTGCCAATAATCCTGATAATCGCAAGGCTAGGAACCTACATCACTAATGTAATCTCTAAACTGTTGCTTCAGACGTTCGGATAGCTGCTATCTGAAACTCAGTGGATGAGCTAGATATTTGTTGCAGGAGCTATTAAGCTTATGAGTTAAATGGATTATGTCCATTTTATGAACATACATTAAATGGTTACGAACATACATTAACCCTTTCAGTGCCCTAATTTACAGTCTGTAAAATCGGTCCTAAAAAAAAAAAAAAAAAAATTTTTTTTTTTTTTTTTAGATTTTAAAAAAATTATTAAAATTGTAAAAAATAATAACAAATGATGAAAAATTGTTAGGCCAATGCATTCTCTTATATATGCGAGGCGACCTATGGTCGACTCGCATATATAAGAGAATGCATTGGCACAGGGTATATGGGTTGATACAAAAATTGGACCTGGCACTCAAAGGGTTAAAAGTGTTTGAGGTCCAAAATTGGGCACAATCGATACCTATTTTCCTTGTAAATTTCATTTATAAATATGAGTATTACACGATTACTTATTTTTGAAAGTGCATCGTAAATTTCCACAGCTCATGCACTAGTTTATAGGCCCAGGAGGACAGGTGTTATTTATATTGAATTGTATTCTATATGCATATTTTTCTTAGTTCAAACGTACATGAATAAATATCCCACCAGACAATATACATTTATTGCATTGTTTCGATTGTTGTGCATACCTATGTACGTTTAGTACCCTTTTCTAATCCGATTTCTTTTATCCATTCCATTTTTCAGTATAATAAGGTAGAATCAGCCAAAATATGACAGTGTAGGGCCATGATGAATTGATCAAAAATCACATATGTTTCTATAACTCATCAACCCGAAGAAGTTAATATTCATCGAGGCCGCAGACCGAGGTGAATATTAACTTCCAAGGATTGATAAATCCTCATGTCAACCTCGAAACAATGTGATAAGTGTTTTATTATATGATCTACCAATGTTATTAGGCCATGTATATACATGTATGTAAATGGATCCATCAAATGCACAACAATGTAGATACTTTATCATTGGAAAAACCAAGGATTTTACAATTACTATTAATAACTCATGATGTTGCGTGACTGAAATTGTTATTAACCCTTCTTGCCTATTTATAGCACAATCCAGTATATATCGTGATTTATCAACTTCTTTTCTGTATGATTTAGTATAGGACTTTTAGAAGAAAGTTTATGATAAAAAAATAACCATTTATATATGTTTTTAACAAATTTAAAATAAAAATCACTTTAGGTTCGATACTCGATTGGTGACGTAGGTTCCTGGCCCTGCTCTACATATTGTTTAACCCTTTACCCAACAGAAGGGCCCTGTGCCAATGCATTCTCTTATATATGCGAGTCGACCATAGGTCGCCTCGCATATATAAGAGAATGCATTGGCTTAACACATTAAAAATTATAAAATTGTTAAAGAATGTAAGAAAAAATGGTAAAAAGTGTTTAAAAAAGAGTTTTTTTAGGCCAATGCATTCTCTTATATATGCGAGGCGACCTATGGTCGACTCGCATATATAAGAGAATGCATTGGCACAGGGCATAACTGCAACTATCACAATGTGGTCAAGGAGCCGATTCCAATGATATCCATATTTGTATGGTTCTATTGAGACAGACCGAAGATATTTTAGGCTGTTGAAGCTTTATTTGGCCGGTTTTGGCCGGTTTGTTGGGTAAAGGGTTAATGTAAATGACGTCATGAAGAAGCAGTCCGATAATCCTGAGATGACAGAACGGTTATCTTGGTTTCCCTTACGTTGGAGACTCGATGTGTAAGCATTGGATTTATTATGTAGCTTTCTAATCAATCAAATATGTTGCTTCTTAATGGTGGTGAAATATAATTATATGTTTCAAGAAGTACGTTTTGTGCCTGAAGTTTTGTGCTCATACGTTGAAAATTAAATTTACCTTGCTTCAACAACATAAAGCAAAAATAAAGCAACTTGAGAAACTCGAAGAACAAGCTTGCAGATGAGGACTCATCAATTTCGGTGGAAGTGACGGTGATATCTAGCAAATAGAAAGACAGAAATAAATACGATCATTATATGAACAAATCACAATACATACATCTGCAGGGTTTCTGCTAGGAACGTCAGTTTGTCCCAAATGTAAATTCATCCACGGATCAGAACTTATGAAATACAAGGCTATTGACAACAATCTTCAGGGTTGAAAATAGGCTCTGAGAACGTTCGAGATTCGATTTGATGTGAAATCATGCAGAATGTTTGGTTTGATTCGAAATGATAGCAGAGATTTGATAAATTTTTTAACCCTTCCACATCAGGAGACTTGCATCAGGAGACTCGTGCGACAGTCTAATATATATAAACAAAAAATACCTTAAAACATTGATCTCGTTTAACAGAAGGGAGATAACCACCTATGTATCAATCATTAGGGTACAAATGACAAATGTACCCTTTCTAATCCGATTTCTTTTATCCATTCCATTTTCCAGTATAATAAGGTATAATCAGCCAAAATATGACAGCGTAGGGCCATGATGAATTGATCAATTCTCGTCACATATGTTTCTATAATAGCCGGCGATGAAAACAAATTAATAATGTCACTGAACTTTCAATTATTTGGAATATTCAAGGTTCGATTCGACGAAAACCTTGTGATTCGCAGTAACCAGGGTTGACAACGGCCTTTATTCTGAAATTTAAGGCCATTTTCAAGATTTTTTTCAGTTCTTTAATTATCATTTAATTGCTGAATATTAATCCTTTGACAGGTCGAACAACATTTTTGTCATCATATGGTTGACTGGTGGAAAATATTTATGTTGTTTTCAATAGTTTTATGATAATGCCATATCCTGATCTAGTTTCTGGTTTATGGATGAAATCAACTAAACATGTGGTTGTCGTCATGTGACTAAGAAACGCCATATTTTGCATACCAGTCACAACAAATAAATGCGTTGATCAAATACTAGAACATACACTATGATGTAAGTATTTTTCCAAAAGCAAGTTTTGTAAAAATTAATAAGTACGTTACCCAGCAGAAACCCTGAAGTACGGTACATACATAAATATACTTCACATAGAGTAACAAAATGACATTGTATACTGAACGACTTTACATCTTCACACCAACCAATCAATTCTGCACAATATATTCAGCTGCCTCATGGCAAAAAATCGTCATCATTTTCGCAAGGCACTGCTAATATAAGGCAATAAAGAAGGGAGAGGTATATATATATGAACTGGGACTGCACCCCCATACTGTAATTTATTGATTGAATGAATATGTTTCAGAACAACAAAAATAGCATTTAAAGTCTGAAAACTCCTGTGTGAACTTGCCACTTTCTGGGGCGTTGTACATAGTAGTCCTTTGCATGAGCAAAACACAACGAGAGCATTTATGTCCAGAACCATATTTTGAGGACTGAAGAAGGAACAGTTTGTAAACATCCAGTAATGCCCTAATTAATCGACTCCATAACCACAGCAGAATTATGGGTAACTTTTCAGGATTTAGTCGGAAATATGGCTTATTGCCATTCATCGGAAAAAACAAGCCATATTTCCAACTAAATCCTGAAAAGTTACCCATAATTCTGCTGTGGTTATGGAGTCGATTAATTAGGGCATTACTGTACCACTTCTATCTCTAATTATTGGTGTAAACAAGAGCCCCATGAAAAATGATGACAACTTTGCCATTGAGGTGGCTGGGTGTACCATAAAGGCGTAGAATTGATTGGTCGGTGTGATCTTATACAGTCATGCCCTAAATAATCGACTCCTTAACCACAGCAGAATTATGGGTAATTTTTCAGGATTTAGTCGGAAATATGACTTGTTGCCATTCATCGGAAAGCTCTCAGTGAGAGCTTTCCAATGAATGGCAACAAGCCATATTTCCGACTAAATCCTGAAAAGTTACCCATAATTCTGCTGTGGTTATGGAGTTGATTATTTAGGGCATTACTGTATATCGTAGCCATGCATTGTGACTGAGTGATGAGCAAGCAATCAGTCTGATTCCTTTCTAGGTTAAATGTTCAAACATCTCAGGGTAAATTTTGAATTCCTAACCTTTTCATGAGCTTCCTGAAATTTTGCGAAAAACCCCATGACGATGCATTCCCTTATATATCCGAGTCTCCCATATATAAGAGAATACATTGGCCTAACAATATTTACCTTGACATTGTAAGCCAGTGCATTATCTTATACTGGGTGGCTCCCTATGGGAGACTCGAATATATAAGAGAATGCACTGGCACAGGATCTTTTATGCTGCACCAGCGCAGCTCCCATCATGAAAGGGTTAAGCGTTCTCGAACAGTGGACCACCAAGACATAATCTGCACTCAATTTGAACACCATGAGCAGACTATTAAAGTGCATCATTTTTGCAGGTTATTTTTATTTCAATCATGTTTTGAGGGGATTGAGAATTTCATTTCATGAGTATGACACCTTGGTGTTCCTATCTCTTCTTGGTGTTCCAAATGTCGGTTGCAGACAAGTCTTGTTAACCCTTTACCCAACAAACCGGCCAAAACCGGCCAAATAAAGCTTCAACAGCCTAAAATATCTTCGGTCTGTCTCAATAGAACCATACAAATATGGATATCATTGGAATCGGCTCCTTGACCACATTGTGATAGTTACAGTTATGCCCTGTGCCAATGCATTCTCTTATATATGCGAGTCGACCATAGGTCGCCTCGTATATATAAGAGAATGCATTGGCCTAAAAAAAATCTTTTTTTAACACTTTTTACCATTTTTTCTTACAATCTTTAACAATTTTATAATTTTTAATGTGTTAAGCCAATGCATTCTCTTATATATGCGAGGCGACCTATGGTCGACTCGCATATATAAGAGAATGCATTGGCACAGGGCCCTTCTGTTGGGTAAAGGGTTAACCCGCCATTCTTAAATGCTTAAAATATGGATTCAAATACAGCATTGAGTCAGGTCATTCCCAAAGAACTTGATCAGAAATGTCACCCAAAAATAGCAGAAGCACATGCACATTTTGAAAATTCATGAAGCGTCGAAAAACTGTTTTGGAAATAGAGTTATTCAAAATAACTTTGATGGCTTCTTACCCAATTTGATGATTTTATCTAGAAAGCATGCTGACTTATAATATAACATTTAACTGGAAATTCATTTAATAATACTTGAATATCTACAATATGACATATACAAAAATCAAGAAAATACAAGTTAACCCTTCCATGACTGGAGCTTCCTGAAATTTGGCGAAAATCCTGTGCCAACGCATTCTCTTATATATGAGAGTCTCCCATAGGGAGCCTCGCATATATAGCAGAATACATTGGTCTAACAATATTTACCTTGCCCATGTAAGCCAGTGCATTCTCTTATGTATGTGAGGTTCTCTATGGGAGACTTGCATATATAAGAGAATGCACTGGCACAGGTCTTTTAATGCCTCCCATCATGAAATGGCTAAACATGGGGATAACATCCAAAGTAATGAACTATAATGCTAAATATATTCCAACAGACTATGGTCGTTTTTGAGACTCAAGGAAACATGTTCAAGCAAGGAATATAAATTTAATGACACGTTTAATTTCTGGGAGAAAATTAACAGACAGACTGCACAGTTTGGGTGGGGAAACATAAACAACGTATTTAGATCCTAAGAAATTCTATATATAGGCCAAATAAATAAAAAATCTGTGTTCTCAGGCACCTCCCTTGTCACTGAAATGATCTTTTAACCCTTTCAAGATAGAAGCTGCACTGGTGCAGCATTAAAGATCCTGTGCCAGTACATTCTCTTATATATGCAAGTCTCTCATAGTGAGCCTCGCATATATAAGAGAATGCACTGGCGTACAAGGTCAAGGTAAATATTGTTAGGCCAATGTATTCTCTTATATATGCGAGGATCCCTATGGGAGACTCGCATACATAAGAGAAAACTTTGGCAGAGGGTTTTCGCGAAATTTCAGGAAGTTCCAGACATGGAAGGGCCTCATCAATCAATTTTTTCAATATATTATATTAAAATATGTGTTTGTTTCTGGAGTATGTTCTCCAGATTTGAGAAAATAAATTAAATAAATAGCTTCCATCCCTCATCTAATAATTTATATCCAATTACCTGAGAACACAGTTATTTTATTTTAATGAACTTAAGAACAGTCCATATAATTAAGACAAATGAGAAGAGAACTTATTATCTTTAAAGGCACACATACTGTTAAAAAACCCAGATTGCAATATATTTATGATAGTCTATATTATGAAGCATTTGAAAAACGATGTTTCAAAACATAGATATATCAAATTTATAGTAATGCCCGAAGTATATGACCCTTTAACCACAGCAGAATTATGGGAAATTTTTCATGATTTAGTTGGAAATATGGCTTGTTGCCATTCATCGGAAAGCTCACCGAGATTTCTGACTAAATCATGAAAAATTTCCCGTAATTCTGCTATGATTTAGGGATCGATTATTTAGGACATTACTGTATCTGGTTACACAAAATTTTATGGTTGAAGTGTCAAATTTCTTCTATACTTGTTTTGAGACAGAGGGTAATCACTAACCCCTTTTGTTGAGAGTGATAAACTCTATCGTATCGCGCAGCATAATGCATTGTGGCGAAAATAGGGAAAGTCTTGTGAGAGATTGTCTATCACTTCCAGACACTTCTAGGCAACAGTTGTTCCATATCTTGATTGAGATATAATCAGAACACAACATATAACATACACATTCCCTACGCCTTAAGAGTTGTTACTATTTATATTCACGTTGTCCCCAAAAGAGAAATTTTATAAAAAAATTATTGCAATATGGGAGATTATTTACTCTAGGCTAGTACTTACTTGGTGTGGTGACAGGAATTGACGGCTGAGTAACTTTGGGAACTGATGAGGGATCAGGGGTAGCACCAGGCACATCTGTATCATCTGTATCGGGAGCTGCAAAGACAGATACATCCTAATTTCACAACCAAACAGATGTGTTATGTATGGTCCACTGGATGTGCTCACAGTAGGCGAAAAGAATTTATAAAAAAAAAAAAAAAAAAAAAAAACAACTTAACCCTTACATGACGGGAGCTGCGTTTATGCAGCATTAAAAATACTGTGCCAGTGCAATCTCTTATATATGCAAGTCTCCCATAGAGAGCCTCGCATATATAAGAAAATGCACTGACTTACAAGGTCAAGGTAAATATTGATAGGCCAATGTATTCTCTTATATATGTGAGGCTCCCTATGGGAGACTCAAAATGGGAGACTCCCATATATAAGAAAATGCATTGGAACAGGGTTTACTCAATATTTCAGGAAGCTCCAGCAGGCCTTAAGATTCGACGCAAATCACCGAATAGATTCTCATAATGATTCTCGCAAAACTTTTCAATTTTCAGTGCTTTATGACTAAATTGATTCGGAATTGATTCTCGCAAAATGAAATGGATTTTAAGCCCTGCTCCAGTCATGGAAGAGTTAACCCTTTGGCGAGTAGAATGACATATATGTCTTCTATCGGTTGAGGAGTAAAACGACATATATGTCATTTCAGGAAGTGTTATTTTATTTAGACGTAACTTCAATAAATCATCTGATTTATAAATTATTTGTATAGGAGTTATTTTGATTAATATAATGTCCCAAATGTATAAGTGCAATCGATTAAGATAACACACGTTAACAAAATATGCACATAAATTAAAATGAATTATTGGACCCTTTTGACCCGAACTTGTTAATAATTATTGCTATGATGTTGACGTTAAATTTACTCATGACGTCATGTATATGAGGTTACAGATACTCTCCAAAGGGTTAAGTATGAATTTTTTTTTTAAAGCAAACATCAATACAAACATGTGTAGTGTTCAGGTCTCAGAATGTGGTGCTGAACTCATTTGCAGAATGAGGTTCCCAGAGGGTAAATTTAATTACGCTATCTCGCACAGCGAGCTATCATAACTAAATTAACCCTCTGGGGACCTCATTCTGCTTAGGCCACATCATAACCAGAATAAATTGTGGTTCTGTATATTGGATCAGGAAGGGATCACATGGAGAAGTTCAACCACATGAATAAGCCTTGAAATAGGGTGTCTGTCATTTGCAGAATGAGGTCCCCAGAGGGTGAATTTAGTGATGCTACCCCGCATAGCGGGCTAGCATCACCAAATTCACCCTCTGGGAACCTCATTCTGCTGAGGTGTAAGCAGAATGAGGTCCCCAGAGGGTGAATTTGGTGATGCTAGCCAGCTATGCGGGATAGCATCACTAAATTCACCCTCTGGGGACCTCATTCTGCAAATGACAGACACCCTATTTTAAGGCAACCACATGAATGATTTAGTAGGCTGATAAGAGAACATGTATGTTTCTACACACCTCCCCCAATATAATTAAGGCCATAATTTTAACCCTTTCTTTTCTGATTGGATTCTCCCATTCAGTTATAAAAGTATAAATTTGAAAAGTTTATTTCATTTAGAGGGATGTGCAGGTAGTAAAAGCAGACGACAGACAGAAAAAGAGATAATACAAATACAGAATAAGTTCAGATAATAAGTTTGACAAACGACCTATGGTCCTTTGTTGAACATTTCCTAGTAGTGTGGTCGTGGTACGCAAAAAAAGGGGTCAACCCAGAAGAAATTGGTATACAAGCGATCTCGGTGTCATTCAACGCGGGAGAATCTCTGCTACAACATATCCAAAATCCGCTAAAATCCGCTTTGGGCAAAATCCAGGATCCAAGATGGCGTCCAACATGGCCGCCTTTAGTCAAAAGAGATTCTGACTGAGATTAATTCGACATAATGAGAACAAATGTTGCCATATTAATACAAATGTATACATTTTTGCGAAGGTAAAGTATTATGCCACATATCTATAGAAAAAATTGAACCCCTCGCCCCAGATGGCTGCCAAAATGGTGGCCTAAACTCGAAAATTTGAAATTTTTGCCTAATATCTTAAAGATCAATTCCTGTTGTTTGATAATGGTTCAGACTGGCGACATTGATTAGTCATATTCATGTTAATTCATCATCGGAGCAATGAAAGATACCATAAATGGGGTCCCAGTCTCATATACACCCTCAAAAATTTGATTTTACAGAACGCGGTATAAAATTCCACAAAAATCGCCATTGGGATTCCAGTCGTATATCAACAAGAAATGGACAGAACTGTACAATGTAAGTTGGGCATACCATTATCTATAATTACTCCAATTCAATGAAACCCAAATTGGCGCTTTGTCTTAAAATGGCTGCCAAAATGGCGGTCAAAATATGGAAAATGGCAGATATTTAGAATGGTCGTCAGAGGGTTAGACCCAGAAGAAATTGGTAAAGAAACGGTTTTGTTGTCATTCGACGCGGGAGAATCTCGTGTATAACATATCCAAAATCCGCTAAAATCCGCTTTGGGGAAAATACAGAATTCAAGATGGCGTCCAACATGGTCGCCAATAATAATGAAAATGGCAAATATGTAGTTATTCACGAAAACCCATTCGACAAAACGCCAATTCGGCACCAATACACATCATTGATTGAAATCAATGTTTTTTTTGGGTATGAGTAGCCAATCACGATTCAAAATGCTAAGATGGCTACCAAAATGGCCACCGAAAATTGTCGAAATTTAAGTTCTGCTCAGAGGAAAGCCGAAACAACACTTCGGTTGTGAGCTAACGATGACAGACCTATTAAACATGTTGCCAATAATCTACTACCACAATCAGTTCAGCCCGAAATGTTCCAACTAAGCAGTATCTACTGCAGGATCCAACACGATGTCCACTTATTACGAGGGACTATCTGAGAATTAATTAAAAAGAAATTAAATTGCTACGAATCTGGATTATTTGAAAACACAGTGTCAACATTTCTACTTATAACGACTATTCGGAACATCAAATATATGGGCATCGGTGGTAGTCCGGAAGCATCAGGCTATAATGGGTTTTCCAGTGCTGGCGAAAGTGAAAAGGACAGGAGGGAAAAGCGAATAATCTGGGGTTTATTTAATTGGTGGGCAAGTTGGTTATCGGAGCTGGGGAGTTTCAAAGTAAACTTATTTTCTTCAATATCAAGAGGAAAAATGAAAATTAGCACGTACATTGTATACCCTTCACACTTTATGTGACAATTCCGTGTCATGCGATTGTGGGTATATACATGTGGATAGAAACATTCTAGTACATATATAGACGCACCTATATCTTCTACACATTTAGTGAATTTCATCAATGATATGTAGACACAATGTGCGTCACGGCTGGATCTGACCCGTAGGCGTAAAGGTATCAACCATTTAGCTTGATTAACTGGCATTTCAAGGTTGTCATTGGATAGAAATGCCACATGAACATGTTATTTTCCGGATGTTAGACAATCAAACTGCCACATAAGGCGTTCATCCATGCTCATCAGAGCACAGAAATATGTGCAAATTAATGACACGAAAACTATTTCATGCGGACGACGTACTCTAGACCTACCCCGCTGGACAAAACAAGTGTCCAATGCCACCGCGGTGTACTTGCCGTTCGACCGCGGTGTCACTTTGTGGAACCGCGGCTGAGCACCGCGGCCGAACGGCAAGTACACCGCGGTCGAACGGCAAGTACACCGCGGCCGAACGGCAAGTACACCGCGGCCGAACGGCAAGTACACCGCGGCCGAACGGCAAGTACACCGGGGTTAGATTCCTGGTTTGTATCGTCTTTTTTTCTCGAGTTTAAAACATGTTTTATTAGTAGAAATATACGAAGGTTAGTATTTTTAATTACAGGAAATTTAAATCCGTACATAATATCGGCTTTAAGGTCATTATGCAAATCACATTTATATTAAACCCAACTGTTTCAACGATCTAACGTACCGGTAGATTTTAATGGAACTTTGTTGTCAAATATAAAAAAAACTTCATGCGTCGATCCTGTGCATGCTAGCACGTCGACATACACCTGTCAATCATCCAGGATTAGTTTGTGAGATTTTATTCTCTGCTTTAATTGGTTGGCTGTGGGAGGAGCTTACCGATATTTTGTTCTAATGTGGTATGCTTTGACACCATAACCGAGATTTGGTAAATAAAATGATTCCCATGTTTTTATTAGAGTTGCTATTATTTTTGAAAAAAAATATGATCAAATGAGCATATTAAATAAAAGTGTTATATTATCGATCCATATATGTGGCAAATCCATTGCCAAGTAAAAATTAATTGCCAGAAACTGAAAATACGCGACATTTTACACTTTGCTCGATCTATAAGTCCACGATATTTACCACCAGAGGATGGACTGAATAAAGATTACACAAACAATGTGTGTTGAAAAACAAATTAGAATTGTGATGGGACACGTGTATAAGGTCAAAAGGAATAATGCACACGTTTCCCCGAACGGACACCCCGAAATTAGGGGTGGGCGGTAAGCTTTTCAATTCATTTAATGTTTTCCGTTTTATTATGCATTAACAAGCTATTGAAAATACACCATTTATTGTATTCTCTACCAACATTCCTAAATATAAGAATTTAGTCATCATATTCAAATAAAAAATTTCATGTTGACAAGTTTTGAAAACCACTAGCCCTGATCAGAAAATGCAGATAATTCGGGGGAAAACCTCGCGTGGACAAACAACCACGCGGTCAATACGTCATGCACGCGTTTATTACTGGTATAATTTATGTAGGAATCTGGATTTTAAAAACCAGACAGATATGACATATATTGACAAGTATAGTATCTCAACAAACATGCTTACTGTAATAGAGTTTCATAAATAAATAAACATTGGAATACACAGCGGCGCCGTATACGCCAATAAATAAAAACGGAGAACCACGATTCTTTTGTTTTCGCAACGGCAGTACATTCTCAGATATTCCTGTTTTGTTGAAGCGATGCGCTCTGGTGCCGTGTTTCCCAGAAAGCCGATTAATTTAGCACAATTCTAATGATCCCATGATCTCCCTCCCATATCCGATCTATTGCAAATTCACAAAAACGAACCACGTGGTCGCTTTTATTCAATGGATGTATAAACCATGCATGCCTCATTAAATTTTTATTTTGTTATATATCCATTATAAAGTATTGTTTACGTATATTGCCACAAAAAATTGAGTGAAACCCTCGATTGGGAGGTTGATAACCGCCGTTAATTTTGCGCACATCTGTACATCTCAAATGCCAGGTGCACGCGAACTACAATTTATTACGTCAGCATTATTCAGAAACTGGGCGCGAGGAATGTAGCAATGACATTGTTTGCTACATCGTAACTGTTTGAGTTAACATGATTATGACATGTCACTTTCTCCTCGATATTCCCTTTCAAGTTTTATCAAAGTTCAATTGGCATGCTGTCGCAGTTTTGTCTTTAAAGTAACCACGGTATTGAAGGGATTTGAATATTTAGGTTCATAAAATCTTCGCAGGAGAAAAATACCTGATCACGCACAAACGCTCTTTATTGTTCATTCTGAAGACAATTCTGGCACAGATTTTTATACATTCAATGGACGGCAGTGAATTCCAAAAGGAGGTCCACATGGGTGGATGTTGTCAGTATATAATTCAAACCAAATAATAGTTTTAATTAATGTAAAAAAAAAAAAATTTAACAAGAGAAAACAACATCACAATAACAAATATTTCAACATAGTGATTCAATTCTCTCATGATGAGGCTGCCACGTGTGCACGACATTCCAATGCTTATTTCTCAAAAAGACACGTGCTGCCAAATCTAGATGAAGTCTGTTGTCGGCAACATCACACTTCCGTGTCGCCTACCGGTAATAATTATCAGCGGGAGCCTTTTCTAATCAGGATGGATTATGACACCTTGATTTTATGACAGTTTACTGGTGGGACGTACGTTGACTACTTAAAAGATTATCACACCTTGTCACCAGACAGATTAACCCTCAAACATATAATAGATCGTCTGACGGACGGTATTTAGACAATGGCCTCAATCAAGCCTCATTTATGGTGCACTTTTTGTGTTTTTCAACATCATTCCAAGAACGGCAAGTACACCGCGGCCGAACGGCAAGTACACCGCGGTCGAACGGCAAGTACACCGCGGCCGAACGGCAACTACACCGCGGCCGAACGGAAGGTACACCGCGGCTGAACGGCAAGTACACCGCGGCCGAACTGCAATCAGCCGGTGGAGCCGCGGTGTTGTTGCAGTTCGGCCGCGGTGGCAACGCAAACCGCACCGCGGTTAAGTGGACACTTGTTTTGTCCAGCGGGGTACATCCAACGTCATTTCCTATTAACTTTTATTGTTTGGACGGACGGTTTCGAGGTTTGAAAATCCCGCTTGTCCAAGAAAACCTCCACATACTTACGGAGTCGATGTGTAAACAATCTATGGGGATAGTTTCTTCATACATATATGTATTTGGCACACCTATTTTCTAGAACATAAGAGATCACCATTTACCGGAGAGTTGATATCTGGGAAGAGATCAGAGTAAAACTACTTTTCTTACATGTCGAATGGGGAATCCATGGGCTACATTTAGTTCCAGCTTGAAACTTGAAAATGATGGCCGAGCCCGAATAGTTAATATTTCGTCGCATCAGTGCTATAATGTAACCCACATTTTCAACTTTCCGAGAAAATGAAGGTTGAAGTTTTTAGACAACATTTCTCCTAATGTTGACAAAGCATGACGTATTGTTGTATTTATCCCAATGAAAACTGACATTAGCTGTTCATTGAACCACATATTGTTTTCTGTTTATTCCCTCGTTTTCTTTTAAAAAGCAATAGCTTGTTTGGAGATATGACATGCCAGCGACGATTCGTTTCCGTGCTATAATGAAGTTGTGCTAATAAATGCAGATTAAGCTAAATATGGTGGCAATCGCATGTGTCTATGAACTAAAAAGTGCATATTCTACACTATGAAAATTCACCCATGTGCATCATCATACAGAAATGTGTGGAACAATCACAAAATTTAAATCACCAAATGATCACACGACTAACATGGAGATACTGCCATATAGCACACATTTTAGAATTCACAAACACAAAACAGAAGTCACGTGGACAACCTGAAGCGTCCGATTGGCTGCTGTTGGACATACAACCTCATAGCACGAATAATTGTAAAGATCGCTGGAGATACGACATTTGCTTCACTGGTTTGTGCGAATATTTGTCATCCAATGCAAGGACAGTTTGGCCCATCGGATTGGATTTTTTCTCACGATTCGAATGGTATCAAATACTCATTTCCCGCCAAAATGGATATACGACATTATAGCACTGATGAGTCGAGATTTTGTCAACCCGCGGGAAGCCACCAAAAGATTGAAAATAAATAGTGTTGATGTATATGAGCCACATACATGTATATGAGCCAACTATCAACTGCATCCACCACTCACAACTTCCATTATGTGATAAGCTGGGCAGAGTCTACCATTTTCGTTTTGGAACCATATTAGATAAAATTTATTGTTTCTTTTTGTCTATTTGGTCTATTTGATCAATTATTTTGTAGACAAGATCTGTTCATCCCTAAATATCAAATGTGACCAGAACCCCAAAGTCGATTTTGGTTAAATTTCATACCACATTCGTTATAACTTATTAGTGAAGGACCAGAGTAAACTATGATCTAATCTATTATAAATGTCATTGCTGTAATGATCAGTTGACACGATCATTGAAAGAATATACCCATTGTTTCCCAGTTCAGAGAGCAACAAGTGATAAACAGAAGTGATAGAAAATAGTATTTTTCACATCGGGTGGCCATTTTGGCAGCCATTTTTGGTACTGATTTTTAAGTTTTTACATAGAGCTAGCATAATGGCATCATAAAGAGGTATACATTCGTATTTATTTAGTCAATTTTATTCATCAACCACTACTTATAATGGATTGAATGACACTGTGATCAATATCCGCCATTTTCCATATTTTGACCGCCATTTTGGCAGCCATTTTGAGACAAAGCGCCAATTTGGGTTTCATTGAATTGGAGTATTTATAGATATTGGTATGCCCAACTTACATTGTACAGTTCTGTCCATTTCTTGTTGATATATGACTGTAACCACAATGGAGAGTTTTGTGGAATTTTATACCGCGTTCTGTAAAATCGAATTTTTGAGGGTGTAGATGAGTCTGGGACCCCATTTATGGTATCTTTCATTGCTCCAATGATGAATTAACATGAATATGACTAATCAATGTCGCCAGTCTGAACCATTATCAAACAACAGGAATTGATCTTTAAGATATTAGGCAAAAACTTCAAATGTTCTAGTTTAGGCCGCCATTTTGGCGGCCATCTGGGACGATGGGTTCCATTTTTGCCATAAACAGGTGGCACAACATTTTACCTTTGCAAAAATGTATACATTTGTATACATATGACAACATTTGTTCTCACTGTTATCGAATTAATCTCAGTCAGAGTATTTTTTGACTAACGGCAGCCATGTTGGACGCCATGTTGGATCCTGAATTTTGCCCAAAGCGGATTTTAGATATGTTATACACGAGATTCTCCCGCGTCGAATGACACCAAAACCGCTTCTATACCAATTTCTTCCGGGTCGAACCATCTGACGACCACACTATAGTGGATCCCTACTTGTCAATGAGTATTTAGTATAGAAAGGGTTAATGTGTCAATCGATCCACAAGCAATTTGCTCAAAAAAGTCACCTCAAATGAAGTGTTTATGTGCAAAAACATGGTATTGATCGGGATATGCTGATTTCTGACCTTACCTGAGGAGAATATGGTGACATTTTTAGCGTCTGTATAAGTGCTCTGTCCGATGGTGTTGCTAGCTGAACAAGAGTAGGTCCCAGCTTGATTGTTTTTGAAACTGTCGATTTTATATGTGAACAAATTGGCAAGAATTCTGGGGCTCTCTTCCCCCGATTCTGGGTAGAAAACCCATGCTGGCCTGGGGGGTGGGTTTCCTCTAGACGAGCAGTAAAAAGAGAGTTGTGTCCCTTTGTCATATAAATAGCCATCTGTCTTCGGGCTTACACCATGAGAGGTCACTTCAGCAGGATCTGTAGAAGAGAAATAAAATAATTGATGGTTTGGTACTAGTAATGAATTTTATTTCATTATATGACTCAATATTTTCACTAAATACCACTATTGTTTGGCAATGGTTGTAGAAGTCCTTCCACAAAAGGCACATTCAGAAACCTTCCACATGAGGGAATTCCCCCAAAAATGTTATCGACAAAATATAGTTCCCAATTCATTAATCATAAATAATTAAAGATTTCACAATAAATTTCAGATGTTGGTTATAAGCATTAAATTAAATTAGTCATATAATAAACATATTATCACTACAGTCAAGTGAACTGAACCTCCACATCATGTCTTACTGAGAAGGTGAGATCCAGGAATTGACGTCTCATTGTCTGATCCGGGATCTCACCTACTCAACACAACATGATATGGAGACTCATATCACTTTACTGTAGATATCATCTCTATATATTATAATGACTATCATAATTTTCACCCGAATACCACCATAGTTCGCGATAGTTTTATGAGGGAACAGATCACGAGAGTAGCTTTATCCAGTTGGATCCACATCGGATCATGACAGTATCATGATCCGATTCTCAATCAGAACGAGGCTCCGGTAGAACTTTTTCAAGGTTTTTCCAGACAAAATGCCAAATAATAACCCAATTAAGCCAAAATATGATCACTTAATCTTTATATTCCCAATTTCTAAAGACTTAGGACAATAATTAAATAAAAAATATTATAACCTACACATGTATATAATGTCCTTGTATTATTTTCAATTCAAAACTTGACGCTGAGAAAAGTCATTTGTTTTCTCCATAGTGCTGTCAGTCCGATGAGGTCAAATGACCTTCTGGAAGATGCCGGTATATATTGTTGTGATATAAGTTATGTTTTAAAGGCAAAATAGTGACAAACAAGGAAGGGTTAATTTTAGTTGATTACTTTATTTATATACATGTAGGTCATATAATAAACCTTTTATCACTACAGTCCACATCAAGTCTCCATGAGAAAGTGTCTGAGGCAGCTCATTTAATCCATAATATCAGCATCTCAACTTGATGTGAAATGGAGCCTCAGATCATTTCACTGTAGCGATAATACGTACTGATATATACGGCAATGGATTCTAGAAACATTTGCAATTACTAGTAATTATAATATGCCAATCAGCCCTCGACCAATGGAAGTTATCTAATGAGGTCCGTTGACCGACCTTTAATTACTGTAGAGTTCTTTAAGTCGTCGCCTGTTCTATCAAACGGTCTATCGTGATTACAGAAAGCATATGCATTGTATTCGTGGCGCACACCTTGATTGACGAATAATACTCTCCCGATCATTCAAACAATTTATTTGCCCGCCGAGGTGAGCATTACTAATATGGGCTGTGACACCATAGGGGGGGGGGGGGGGGGTTCTGACGAATTGCATGCATATTTGCTCCGTCGGCGAAATCCTGCAGTTACTGTCATGAATAGCGGAACATTTAGAAGCCACCCCCACCAACACAATAAACAAATGTAATCAACGACAGACCGTTTTACAGCACAGACAACAACTAGCAGATATTTAAAGTAAAATAAAGGTCAGTAACCGGACCCCATTGAATAACTTACATTGGTCGAATTAAAGTACTGTCTGTGATATTATAAATCCAGCTTGGAATGTGTGGAATAAATAAAGTGTAGTGCGCTCTCTAATTAATCCAAGATTAACACAAAAGTCAATTGAAATGTCATGATTCGACACAAATACAATGCGTTGAACTATTTTGGAGTAATACCGACCATGGAGTTTTGATTGGTATTCACAGAACCAGGTTTGTAAGACTGACCACACATTTAATTGATAAGAGCAACTCATCACTGATTGTAAGTTTCTTGGGCTGATTGGGTGTTATAAATATGTTGTAAGCACGGCGTCCGATTTATAAGCGAAATAAATACCACGCGCGCCCTCCTGTGCGCTTGTGATCTTAATTTCACTTATAAATCGGACGCCGTGCTTATAACGTAAATATATAAATATGCATGGCAGGATTAGTATTTAAATCCTTGTGAATCGGTACTCGGTAAAGGTAACCTTACTTTGATTATTATCTGTCACAATAAAACTTGTTTTGTGTTTAAATTCGACAAAATACTTATGTGGAAATCTATGGATTATTATGGGAATTGTATTTCACTGCGGTGGGGACAGGGTGGTGCCATGATTTCCCCATGCAGGGGCTATGACCCCCCCCCCCCCCCGCCCAACAGGGGGAACAGCCCCCCCCACCAAACCCCTTCCTTTGTTCCACCCCTGGGTGGGGAGGGAAGTAAGACTGAGTAAGTGGGCAGAGATAAGCTGTCAGCTTTGGTGCATCTATTGACAGTAATTAAGAGAACATTTTTTTGTTGTAAATGATGAATTTCTAATAAAAATAAAATAAAAAATGTAGTTTATCCACTCAAACACATTACATATCCTCTATATATCAACTAATAAATATAGAAACAGATTTTACATGATTTTGTAGGTCCCAGAGTGGACAAAATTTCTTTTAAATGTAAAGATGCACAATATAAATGATGTTGGCATCAACAATGCAATATTAAAATATATTAAAAGAATCTTCTGACATGAAAATATAAAGGCATAATTTTTTATAAGATTTGAGATGTTTGTTGGGTATGTAATAGATACAGAACCACATACACCAGCTGTTAATTATGACACTAGAGTCACCCTCGCACAATAGAAGGATATCCTCTTACACAAGGATGCTGCTCCATGTAGATATGTAGCATACTGCAAATTGCTTTGATTTCCTTGGCATCAACTTTTGTGCATTCTCACAAAAAAATCCATTTTGTGCGAACATGAATTTGTGGATTGGAGATGGTATTTGTCCACCACAGTACTAATACAATCATGCATGTAGCGCCAACAATGCCAGGCATTATGACAGATTTAAGTAGTCATTGATGACAACTGGAATGTCCAAAGTTAAGTATATCCAGCACCAGTAGGTCACCAATTAATCAGTAGGCTAATAGCTATCATCTTTATCTCACATGCTAATGAGGTATTTATTGTTTAACCTGTGCATGGTGAAACCATTAGCCTTTATTGAGTATGGAATTCACCCAGCCTTGTTCAAACCTGGAAATAGATTGTCTGATATTTGCAGAATGAGGTCCATAGAGGGTAAATTTAGTGAGGCTATCCTGCACGGTAGGCTAGCATTGAAATTGGTGATGTTTACCCATTAGTCACATCAATTATGCATTT
Organism: Siphonodentalium dalli; assembly: GCA_032622095.1. Taxonomy (NCBI): domain Eukaryota; kingdom Metazoa; phylum Mollusca; class Scaphopoda; order Gadilida; family Siphonodentaliidae; genus Siphonodentalium; species Siphonodentalium dalli. Next base: position 95,152,177 of record CP136068.1, read on the forward strand.
TATCTTCTGCAACTTAGGGAATATAGAACTGAATAGAAGGGAAAAAGTAACTAAAAATAATGTTAATTTGAGATTATAGATACGTGTACTTCCCAGAATATGAGGCCCAAGCAGAATGAGGTCCCCAGAGGGTGAATTTGGTGAGGCTAGCCCAATTTGATAGCATCACTAAATTCACCATCTGGGGACCTCATTTATACCTTTAGCTTGACAGACTATCATGGAACCATCTTGTATTCATAGCATCCATCATTATTGTTAATTTAGCTTTTATCCAGTTCCTGTGATGTATTTTCATTATCACCATAATCATGTACTCTAATCTGATTAGCTCAGATACACTAAATTTACCCTCTGGGGACCTCATTCTGCAAATATGAGACACATTATTTCCCGGCTTGGCCTTGTTTGCACAAAATACTCCATAAGAGGTCAGAGGACAATGTGTATAGACAATGAAAGTGTCAATGACACTGTAGCTCAACTTAGGTAAGGGAATAATTTAATGGTTGACAGTAAATGGAGGAATAGGAAAGGTGCTAATTGAAATGTCTAACCTACATGTAGCTGTGCCAAAGGATTTTGTCATGCAAAGAGTAAAATTCAAGATGGCTGCTGGCGGCCATGTTTTTTGGCTGAATGACCTCAAAATGACTCGTTCCCATCTACATGTCATTGTAAACATCCATGACAAATTTCATGAAGATCCGACTAAAGCTACGACATGCAGCCCGCGCCAAAGGATTTAGTCATGTAAAGAGTAAAATCCAAGATGGCTGCTGGCGGCCATGTTTTTTGGCCGAACGACCCCAAAATGACTCGTTCTCATCTACATTTCAATATTAACATCCATGACAAATTTCATGATGATCAGACGAACAGTACGACCTGTAGCCCGCGCCAATGAATTGAATTTTTAAATCCAAGATGGCCGCCAGCGGCCATGTTTTTTGGCCAAATGACCCCAAAATGACTCGTTCCCGTCTACATGTCATTGTTAACATCCATGACAAATTTCATGAAGTTCCGACCATAGCTACGACCTGTAGCCCGCGCCAAAGGATTTAGTCATGCAAACAGTAAATTCCAAGATGGCTGCTGGCGGCCATGTTTTTTGGCCGAACGACCCCAAAATCACTCGTTCCGATCTACATGTCAATATTAACATCCATGACAAATTTCATAATGATCAGACGAACAGTACGACCTGTAGCCCGCGCCAATGGATTGAATTTTGAAATCCAAAATGGCCACCAGCGGCCATGTTTTTTGGCCGAATGACCCCAAAATGACTCGTTCCCATCTACATGCCAATGTCAACATTCATGACAAATTTCATAAAGATCAGACCAAAGGTACGACCTGTAGCCCACGCCAAAGGATTTAGTCATGCAAAGAGTAAAATCCAAGATGGCTACTCGTTCCCATCTACATGTCATTGTTAATATCCATGACAAATTTCATGAAGATCCGACTAAAGCTACGACCTGCAGCCCGCGCCAAAGGATTTAGTCATGCGAAGAGTAAAATCCAAAATGGCTGCTGGCGGCCATGTTTTTTGACAGAACGACCCCAAAATGACTCGTTCCCATCTACATGTCAATATTAACATCCATGACAAATTTCATGATGATCAGACGAACAGTACGACCTGTAGACCGCACCAATGGATTTAATTTTGAAATCCAAGATGGCCACCAGCGGCCATGTTTTTTGGCCGAATGACCCCAAACCTAGAATGCACTCAGAGAGATGCCAACGTGCGCAAAAATGTAATAAAAAATAATTAAAAAAATCATTTCACTGTATGTTACTTAATTTATTTAATTTAATTTAATGTTAGCAAAAAAAGACAATTACAATCTTCAATAATTTTATTTAGGGGATAACAGTGTGGTGTTTTGTGATTTCGGAAAGGTACATGGCGAATATACTGCGGCAAATTTAGTTAACGGGTATTTGCCACAGTATATTTGCCATGTACCTTTCCGAAATCACAAAACACCACACTGTTATCCCCATTCTAATGTTCTTCGAACTTAAAAATGTTGATTAGACAAACAAATGGCTCGTAATTATCAACGAAATGTGCGGCCATAGAAAACACTCAGCCAATTCACGACTTTTTATTTTAAATTTAATGCGCTAGATAAAATATAGTCCCCCAATTACCATCGCTCTTATCGTTAAAAATACTGATAAACATGAAATATTGCCACCTCAAATAGAAATAAATATGCACAACAATTAGCTTCTGCATGTACCTGATGTCTTTTCAGATGTTTACCACTTACAAATTGCGGTTTTGATTTTACCGCGATCTTGAAGTTGAATTGAAACAATGGGAAATTGTTTACTCAATGCGATGTATTTCACGCCGTGTCTGTCGAGGTTTCATGTCAAGAAATTTGGTCAAATGATATCGAGACACTGACATTGGTGAGGTATAACGTTGTGGTGTTTTGTATTTTCTGAAAGTACATGTATACAGGGCGAATGTACTGACTGTCAATTTTCGACAAAAGCCACATCGCTGGTTTGTTTATATAGCAACGAGCTAGTAACGGAAGTCAGTGCCAAGGGAGTCAACTCTATAATCTACTCCATAACGTTGGCGGCATGTACTGCGTAAGGGTGACGTCATGGAGTGAAATCGGTAGGGTGACACCAACGTACGTACCTACGAATCTGACTGATCGCCATACTGTTGCGCGAGCGCACGTAATGACTCGTTCCCATCTACATGTCAATGTCAACATTCATGACAAATTTCATAAAGATCAGACCAAAGGTACGACCTGTAGCCCGCGCCAAAGGAAATTGTTGACGGACGCCAACACATGGCAATAGCTCAAACTTACAAAGTAAGTTGAGCTAATAAGTGATATACATATATCACATGAAACCCCTATTATATCATTAAAAAGCCACTACATATTTCCTTATCTCTCACTAGTTATGAATAGGCGAGTGCTTCCTGGGAGCACTTGGCATCACACCAACAAAATAGACTGTGCGTCTTTACATTTATTCAGGCAGATTAATACTATTTCGAAAAGCAGTTCATGACACCAACACCAGACAATGCAAAACGATTGCTTTGTTCATTAAAGTAAAATTATTTTCCATCTTCGTGTGCACTAACGAAAATAGACACAAAAATAAATAGCAAATTGTGGGGCTATATTTTCCGTCACCAATCAGAGCTCGCAATACTGTCATATATGGTTGTGAAGCATCTCGCCCAATGCTGTAAATGTATGCATTTTGCAGCTTCTTTTAAGGATTTTGATTTGCTAACAAGGCATAATTTAAGCTCTAGTTCTTTTCATGTGATAAACAAGATCTTCAATTCATTATGTTGGGATATAACATTTTAAGAAACTCGTTTGAAAAATTTGATTCACAACTCATCTTCGACTCATTGTGAATCAAATTTATCAAACTCATTTCATAAAATCTTATATCCCAACATAACTCGTATTATATGTATTTGATATATATTGATTTTGAATCGTCTCTCCTTCTGTGTTTTTTAAACCCATTTTACAACATACCGAAAATGGTCATAACATTCGATCTCTGCCCCTATCTGATGTTTTGGAATTACGTCTGCCATCGCAGTGCCAAATATTTCGCTGGCTGTTGATTTCCTTGTTTGGGCACACCCTAAATTAACGAATAATAGATCCCCGTGAAATGAAATGATTATAGCAACCACCAAGGGTGCTTATACTTAAGGCAGGTGAATGACGTGATATTTTTTTCTATATCCATCAGTGATTTTTCAAGATCGAGGGTATAGATTTTGGAGAAATTGTCACGTGACATCTGGTTAGCAACAGTGTGGAGATTGCAAAAAACGTGGAATTGGAAATGAAGCATCGCGATAAAAATGAAAGTAACTACTTCACAACTTACGAAGAATTCACATGTGATTTAACTCTATTAATTTCATTTAGACCAATTTCGTTGATCAGCTTAATGAAAACGAAAAATGAAGAAGTCATGACGATAATCCAGACAAGATTTTACAATCCACGACACGTCTTGTCAATTTGGCTTGTCATCTCCGTCGTGACCACTGCATGCTGTTACATAAATTATTTTTAACGTTATGTCGCCGAAAAAAGGCAAATTTGAGGCACATCATGTGTGATTGCTCCACTACGTGTCACGTATGATTCATATTATAGTACTTACAAAGAATGGTTAACGGTTTCGTATAGCACAGAGAAGTAACCAGCGTTTGATAGGCAGCAGTACATGTATATGTGTGACCACTCATCTGTGGGTTCAGTGGAATATGCAGCTCTGACTTGATGTAGTTTGGCAAGTGGACGACTTTTGTGGAATTAACTGTTTCCTGGTTGTAACTCCATGATATGACTGGTTCTTTACTTCCAGAATAACTTGTCACGCAATCAAGCTGAGCGGTGCTGTCTTCCAATATGTTTAATGATGGCTTCAAGTTGTGGCAAACTGGGTTCTCTGAAATAAAAACAATACACAAGTTGAGCATGTGAACCAATTTCAGGAAAATATAACTAAGAGTCGTGGTTGGCTGGAAAATATGACGGTTGTTGTGAAAACCTTGGAATTTTATTCCCTTTCTATACTAAAGACTCATTGACGAGTAGTTCCCTTAGAAAATGTTTCAGATAATAAGTTCAACAAACGTTTGTTGAACTTATTATTTTAACATTTCTCTCCAATAAATAGAACTCCTTCTGTACTTTTATTATCTGCTATCAGCATATGTTTCTTCAAAACCCCTCCAGATGAATAATAGAACATTCCAATGTCTACTTTTATAGCAGGTTGGGGGAATCCATTTAGTAAAGAAAGGGTTAACCTCTTCGCTGCTATGACGTCCGTAACTATTACAGATGTGAAAGTGCATGTTGTGGGCTACAGTAATGCTCTAAATAATCGACTCCTTAACCATAGCAGAATTATGGATAATTTTTCAGGATTTAGTCGGAAATATGGCTTGTTGCCATTCATCGGAAAGCTCTCGGCTATGGTTAAGGAGTCGATTATTTCCGATGAATGCAACAAGCCATATTTCCGACTAAATCCTGAAAAATTACCCATAATTCTGCTATGATTAAGGAGTCGATTATTTAGAGCATTACTGTATATGGTCCCTAGTACCTGCGATCTTACTTCAGCACACTAGCAGTAGACCATTATTCAAAAATGGAACTCAAGAGATTGGCATCGGAATAACTGTACCTACTTCAGCACACTAGCAGTAGGCCATTATTCAACGGGAGGCCGATCGTGATCGGCAGATGTTTAACCCATACCTTGGCGATAGCAATTAGCTATAACTGATCATTTTTCAAAGATATGATCACAGGAATCCATACATCAGTACCCAACTTGAAATCAAAAGCTCAAATAATTTTGAAGGGGTTAAAGTATTTGGGGTGGGGAGGAGTAGTTTTAAATCTCATAACTCTGTCCCTATTTACCCAAAGACCTCTCACTGTGAGATCCAACGGTTTAGTGATTTCGGAGGATATGTTTAGGAGTTTACCGTAAGTTAACACATTGGAAACAAAAGTGATCAATCCCTATCTCTGCCACTTATTCAAAATTTATTCACTTCTAAAGACAAATTATAATTTGTTGACAAGCCAGACTGCTTAGAACAACATACATGTATGGGATTCCATCTCATATTTAAATTGTACTTTAATTACTACCCCCCCCCCCCCCCCCCCCCATTCTCCCCAGTTATTATTTGTTTATAAAACATGGACAGATAAGATCATATCTGACCTGTGTAATAAGGTAGGTACAAGTGTTTCATAAAGGGGTTATGGTTTTCAAAAATATATGTAGTTTATACAAAAGTGTTATCTATATAATGTTATACAGACATAATATGATGAGGATGCTGGCCCCTATGACCCCTGAATCGAAACAGATTACCATAGTTCAAGAAAGTAAGTAGCCCTCAATCAAATGGTTTCACACATCACAATGTTTTACAAGTAGCTTGGAGTCCAAAATTCAATCAACTATGACAATATGAACAAATGGGAAAATAAGGTTCCTGGAAATATTAAAAACATCTACCATCTTGATTTTCAAAACAAGGCATCACCTACCATAGTCATGTAAATTTATCTGCCCGTTACCTACTGCATAGATAAATCATATTGGCTATAAGCCATTATTTGAATTTCAAATTGAAAGCATGTGTCTGAAGGGTTAATAACTTAATATATTTTTTTTAAATCAATTAATCAGTCAATACCAAAATAATTAGAAGTGAATAGTGTGCAAAGATAACCATAGATAAGAGATATGAGGAAGAGTCATTGTAAATTACAGCAAGAGTCTCATACTGCCATTAATCAATTTGACAGATAGGATTAAACAATTTGCCAGCCAGTGAGCAGTTGTTTATCTTTACCTTCATCTAACTACCCCTCGAGCTCTGAACCATATGCCATCACTCAATTAATAACATATTTCACTTGGAATGACATCTATTAAATGTACTCTCATATACTATGGATATTTGATGTTGGTAATTTATTAATATCCTTATATTACATGCAACTATAGCAATAAAGTCTTCTTATTTTCAAAACAGGACATCACACCTACCGGTAATTAATGGTATAAAATTCAAACAAATGAAAGTGTCAATGACATTTTTTTTTTTTTAATAATTTCTTTTTTATTGAGCAAGGAGCTACCTATAAAAAATCAATTACTTTTTTTGTCAATTTTTTCTCGAAAAAGGGTCATAACTCCTTTAAAATAAATCGGATAAAACCCATATTCAAACTCAATCTGTATTTTGGGCTGAGAAACCCATATACAAAATTTGGTTCTGATCAGATAGAAAATGTTTGAGTTATCGCATTACACGTAAAGTGTCTACGGACAGACGGACAGACGAACGACGAGTGGTCAATCCGGACATCGACACTATGTGTACCATACTATGGTATGGGTACACATAAAAATGGAACTCAGAGATTGGCATCCGAATAACTGTACCTACTTCAGCACACTAGCAGTAGGCCATTAGTGCATCGGAATAACTGTATCTCGAAGTTTCAAACAGTGTACGGTGTTCCACAATTGTTCCACAACAAGTCATACAGTGATGTTCCTATCCAAAGAATTTCTTGAACACGTCAATTGTAAAGCATATTAGGCAACAAAATATCAAATTCCCATTTCTCAGGTCTAGGCACATTATCACGAAGACCCAGCGTGTGCAACCTTTTTATTCGTGTTCAATCTGTCGGAATTATTTTTTTTATTATCGGTATAGCATAGATCTGCGATCTCGGTAAATATGTATCAATGGTACAATAATTCCCTAAATAATCGACTCCTTAACAACAGCAGTAAGAGCTTTCCGATGAATGGCAACAAGCCATATTTCCGACTAAATCCTGAAAAGTTACCCATAATTCTGTTGTGGTTAAGGAGTCAATTATTTATGGCATTACTGTACTTCGCTGGGTGATTTTTGACAATATAAATCACATAGGATCTGTCAATTAATTTTTATGGACATCTGTTTGAGTAATAATAGCCACAGGCAAATGAAATTAAACTCAGAGCTAAAGGATGCTGAGGTGGAATGATCATTGGCATGTGCCGAGAAAAAAATAAAATAAAAATCCCATCACTATCATGCTTTTCAAAAACATTTGGCCTTATTAGTTTTCATGCATACGCATGTACAACCTACAGTAATGCTCTAATTAATCGACCTCTTAACCAAAGCAGAATTATGGGTAACTTTTCAGGATTTAGTCGGAAATATGGCTTGTTGCCATTCATCGGAAAGCTCTCCCCGAGAGCTTTCCGATGAATGGCAACAAGCCATATTTCCGACTAAATCCTGAAAAGTTACCCATAATTCTGCTTTGGTTAAGAGGTCGATTAATTAGAGCATTACTGTACATGTATGTGTACAAGCATAAGCAAATCACCTTCATAAATTTAACTGGAATATCAACATAATAATAACATGGTTGAACAATATAAATTATCTTATTACATGTATACGAATATAAATTGGCCTCCAAAAATCCAATACTAATAGCAATCGCTTAATGCCATGGTGAATATTGACTTCCTCAGGTAGACAATTCCACTTGTCGACCTCAGGTTGATAATTGCTGATGCAAAACTCGAAAAAATATCTGATCTACGTAAATTAACACAAACAATACTAACATGTTATTACAATTTGTTAACCCTTTGAGTGCCAGGTCAATTTTTGTATCAACCCATATACCCTGTGCCAATGCATTCTCTTATATATGCGAGTCGACCATAGGTCGCCTCGCATATATAAGAGAATGCATTGGACTAACAATTTTTTTTTACAATTTTAATAATTTATTCTTATAATCTTTAACAGACTTATTTTGTAGGTTTAGGGCCGATGATATCGGCCCCTGGCACTCAAAGGGTTAACACAGTAATCACAATTTTACACTGTGTTAAAGAAATATTATCACCTCATTGATATAAATTATTAAAATTAAAAGGGACAATTGTTATTAATATATGCCAAAAACAGAGGGAATTTTACGGTCAATGAAAAATATTAAATGGGTACTGTACACTAAATCCAGCCATTTGTGGGACCATCTCTTTTTATACTCAACAGAATATATTCCACAAATGAATGAATTTGAGCAATGAATTAGTGAAAAATACACTCATGTGCTTTAAGAACGATGCATACAACATGGCAATTATAATTAAAATTAATTTTCATTATAATTAACATGTTGTATTACATCATTCATAAAGTTAATTATGCACTCATCCATGGCTCAAATTCATTCATTTGTTGCATATATTCTGTTGAGTATAAAAGGAGATGGTCCCATAAATGGCTGGATTTAGTGTAAAGTACACCTTTAAAGCAGAGCTTGATTGGCCATAGA